>OY293412.1:53691747-55134247 GCA_958502065.1 Chrysolina americana | reverse complement strand
TGGCTTTCATCTATAACTGCCCGGATGGACTTAACACAATATAAAGATGCGTAAAATTCTCTGACATCCTCCTAACCTCGTGAAATATGTGGGAGTTCCTGGTGTCGTATACAAAAGAGAGATGAAGGGATGGTTTCAACAATGACTCGCAAAAACCGAAATTTTGCGGAGCATCCTTAAAAAAACTGTGAATCTAATATCGCAAAAAGGATAATAAAAACATTAAATTTATTTGAAATTCGTCCGAAATCCTATTCACTGGCATATATAGATATATATAAAGGAAACATGAAGGGATGTAGGAAGTTCTATATACGGTAGCGAGCCAGAGACCGTGTTGAATTTTAAGTAAATATCCGTATATTTTATGGCCACCTGAATTATGGTTTCCGGATGATATTTAGCTTTTGTTGGACGTTAGAGGCTTGGGGTCGTAAATATAACACTTTCAGGATTAGGCTCATGGGAGCTGTTATTTCAACAAAAATTTATCGAATATGTTTTTTATAACTCCTGAACAGTTTGATAAATAACTGTATCAGCTTATTGCAGGACACAATGCACACATGTGAGCGAAGAAACTGAAATTCATAATGTTCTCTTTTTTTCAAAGTTGAATTGAAAAAAGTCAACTTTCACTGAAAAGACGGTCATGACATACAGGACGTTGTAGGTATGAGTGCCGTTATTCAAACATACAGTAGCTTAAACTCAAGAACATCAAAAGGTTTTATATACAGTTATAAGAATAATAATAGCCATTCTCTACACGCCTTTAGGAGTGGAAAAGGCGCTCGGAAATGTCGAGGGGATTAAATGGAATGTATGCGGTACAAAATAGCAATTCCGTCATTATTTTCTTACTATTCATTTGATAATTCTGAAATACTAATAAACATCATTTCAACTTTTGTCTATAAGCAACCCTTCATAGAAAATTGCTGGCATATTTATTTTTCGCAAACAAAAATGACAGCGGTGGTGCTGCAGTTCCACACACTACAGTAGAAATTTCGACGAGAACAGCTACTTCCCCTTACGGAAATTAAACTAGTTGAGTAGTAGTAATTGGGGGGGAGGCCGCTCTTGCATCCAGGCAAGTAGGCTCACATGGACCCTTTTTGCTCCTCAGTCTTCCATAAATCTACATTCTTTTTCCTAGGCTTCCTCCTCAAACCTTCGTGACCTGAAGAAGGTCAGTATGTCCGTCCATATCAGGTCGGTAAGTTCCTCTTGTTGAAGTTTTTCAGCTCCGAAAATTCAAATCTCTTTTCTTTTTTTTATTTAATAACTAGTACATATTTATAAAGTCAAAACAACCTTAGGATTGTGCTTGACGGTGATATTATGTAATAATAATCATAATATTGATTAAGTTCAAGAATTGTAGCTAAACCTAAAACTATATTTAATTAAATTCTAATTTTTAGTTGTTTCCTTGACAGAGACAAATAGTCTATTAATGTGGGGATTCATTTGTCATGATATACTTTTTAATTTTTCTTTTGAATTGCTTATGATTATTTAGTTTTTTGATTGCATCAGGTAGCCTGTTGTACAGATGTATGCCAATGTAGATTGCATGTTTTTGGGAAGTTGTATTTTGTTATCTTGGAATTTGCAATTGAGATTCAGTTTGAATTCTGGTTTCATATTTATGTTCATATTTTGTGTGATATTTGGGGTGTTTATATATTATAGATAGTGCATTAATTTGAAATAATTGTTTAATTGTTGATACATTTGCCTCTATATATAATAATTGGGTAGGAGATGACCGGTTCCTTTTCATAATTATTTTGAGTATGTGTCTCTGCACAATATTTAAATATTCTATATGTGTTGAATGAGCTGCCCCCCATGCTACTACACCATATTCTAAAATTAACTGCACTAGCGCCTAATAGATCGTAAAAATAGTTTGTTGCGATAATATATTCGATAATATTCTCAATTTTGGTAGAGTACATCAAAGTAATTTTTTAACATGATCAATATGTTTGCTCCATTTCAAAAATCGATCGCCTAACTTGTTGTGTCATGTTAGTATTCCTATAAGGAGGCGTAGCACTTGGCGGTTTCTGCCTAAGAGCCATGCCGTCCTTGGTGGAGCCTGCGACAAAGTATTTCGACTGCCTGCAGCCGGTATTATCCCTCCAAAGTTTGTTCATCTCTTCTTCCGCCCAATCGTCAAGGGCTGAAGAGGTTTAACCTCTTGTGATACCTATTACTACAGGCTCCGGCCCACAGAACGGCGTTGCGGAACTGGTTCTAGTAAGTTTGTCTCCCACCTCATTTCCGCGCACCCCTCTGTGACCCGGAACTCATATCTATCAGCTGAACATCCTTTATTTCAGCTAATTTCTCGAGAGCATCTCCTCATTCCTGAACAAGGGCTGAGCTTGGTTTAGGACGACAGATGGCTCTGAGAGCTGCCTGACTATGCCAACAGATATATATTGTCTGCTCGGGCCTTTCTTTCACTTCTTGTCTCATAGCTACGGTTAAGATGGCGAACACTTCAGCTTGAAAAACTGTTGTGTGCCTACTCAAAGCGTAGCTTTCTCGAACGTTTCTTCATATTAGGCTTCCCGTGCGAAACTCCACTGTTCTCTGCTTCGAATAGTGAGAGCAAAGTCTCTATAGGCGATTCAAGCCAAGCGATACGACCCCTGGTGGTAAAATTTTGAACTTCAACAAGGCAGATACATTTGTAAACAAACCATTTGTTACCATTGATTTGATTATGGTTTGAGATTGTTTTGTTGTGTTTTTTAGTTTTTCTTGATTATTACACTAGTACTACGGATAATTATCATGGAATTCAGTCCCAAAAAACTTACCGAGCATAAAAACAATACGTATTGTAATGTTCCTGGATGCAAATCCAAAGGAGATAAGAACATAAATGTGAGGTTTCATCTGTTTCCTACCAAAAACAAAAAGATAAAGCTTGAAAATACATTTGGGACTCAAGAAGAGGTGACCTTAGCGAAGGCTTGGCAAATATAAACCAAAATCGGAAAAAAATCAGCCCCAGCATGAGGATATATTCTTTACATTTCACAAAAGAAGATTATAAAGGTTATTATAACAGTGTTAAAATTGAAATGAGATGAATGCATGTAATATTTTCAGGACTTGATCGACCAGGTTTAAAGAAGAGGTATTTGAAGGAAACTGCCATACCTTCTCTCAATTTACCGTCCATTTCCACAATAGTGCATGAGTCAGAACATGAAGCTTCTACTAGCAGAGCAAAGAGACTTTTGACTAGGAGTATTGAAAGTAGCTTTGGATGTGAGTTTTCTTCATATCATGTCAAATTGATGTCTATATTTTTCAGGAGAATATTCCGTCTTGCAGTTTTCAAGAAAATAGCAACAACCCGGCATTAGTAGAGTGCAATAAAACAAGTATGCAACAAGATGAACTGATTGCTTCAGAAGCTTTATGTGAAATGTTTCAAGCTAGTCCTTCACAAAAAAAGTCTTTCATGAAATATCGGTGCAAGTTGACACACATCATTTAAACACAGTTTGTGACCTGATACATACAGACTCGCAATTAAATAGTTTCACTGGCTTATCAAATTTTTAACTCCTGGAAAAACTTGTGGTCTTAGTTCAGAGATATGATAATGAGAAGTTATATCGTTTGGGAATTAAGGAAAAAATAATATTGTGTATGGCTAAGTTAAAACCTAATTCAACATATGTTGTTTTAGGATTACTTTTTGGAGTAACATCTCAAGCATGTAAAAATATTGTATTCAACATGGTGAAATGTTTGGCAATGATATTGAAGCCCTGTATAAAATTTCCCGATTCACTTGAGATAAAAAAAAATTTACCCTTATGTTTCAAAGGTTTTGAGTCTACCAGAATTATCGTATATTGCACAGAAATGTTGATTCAAAGACCAAAATATATTTGATTTATACTGACAATAACACTTTATTCTGCAGTAAAGACGACTCTGAAATTTATGGTTGGTGTGTCTCCTGGTGGTCTCATAACATTTCTCAGCAAATGCTATGGTGGAAGAACATCTGACAAAGTAATATTTGAGCAAAGTAATTTGATTAAACTTCTTGATAAAGGCATTGACAGTGTGATGGTAGATAAGGGATTCCTTATTGATTCAGTGTGTGATGCACATGGCATTAAATTAATAAGACCACCATTTTCGAGAAGTAAATTTCAGTTGAGTCCAGAAGAATCTCAACTCAATGCTACATTGCAGCTGCTAGAGTTCATATTGAACGAGCAAATCAAGGAATCAAACTTTTTTCAATTCTGAATGGTAAACTACAATGGCCCTTAGTTAGCATATCAGAGGATATTTTAACCATAGCTTGTACCATTGCCAATTTATCTTCACCAATTTTTGCCGATAATAAGTTCATGAATAGCTAGTTACCTGCCAGATATGAGTTCATTGTTTCAATATGAAGTGAGATGTTCACTTTTTTCTGATTTATTGTGAATTGTGAATAAATGGACTGAATTAAAAATTTTAAATTATTTAATTTCTCATATTTCATGGAGCATATTCTCAAAAGAGTTATTTTTTAGTGTTGTCAGTAATTTACTACAATATTCGTGGTCATATTTGACATTAATTATGTGAACCGAATCGTCAAAAGAGGCATAGATTACAAAATCACACTCTTCCAGGCCATTCCTATTCGAATTTGGGCATAATATGAGTGCTTCTTCTTTAATCCCATTGGTTGGCATCCATCAACAAACTTTGAAGTTTCTGAAAAGGGGCACTTGATTTCCAAGAGTTTAGAAGGTTTGCCATTGTCTATAATCACTCCATCTGGAGAATACCCAATCCAGGGATTGGTAGAAGATACAATGAAATCTGTTTCTTCAACTAGATTTTCTGTTATTTGGGTATACTTATTTCTTGCATTTCGTTCTTGGGCAATATCATGACGAACAAATTTATTGCTGAAAGATTTCGGCCAGAAATAGCTGATTGACTTCTTCTTCCAATTGGTCTGCTTGTAAGTTTAAATTTGATAACAACGAGACCCTGTTATTCGAAATTTCTTCTGTTTCTGCCACTCGATTTCACAGATTTTAGTATTAGCATAAATAGAATGAATGTCATCACAATACAAGTTTTCATACAGCACCTTACAACATTCATTCACCGGTGAACTTCCAACTGAATATATTTCCATCATTATCACAGACTGTACCGCATTACTTAGAATTTCATGCATACAGTTTTCTTCTTCTAAAATGATATGTATTACTCCATCTTCACCCAATTGCCTCATACCAGCTCTAGAGATATGTAAGGTAATAACTTGTTAAGCTTTTTTTGAATTAGATAATTCTTTTTCACGTGTGTTTTGCTAATGCAGATACAGGACAACATTCTTCTAATTCTAATAAAATATTTTCCTGTTCATCATCAGATATACACTTCAACACAGTTTCATTATTTCTAAGGCACTCAGTTTCCAGAAGTGGAATTGGTTGATACTGTTCCAATGCAGATTGCTTCCTAAATTTCCATACACATTTCACATCTGTGGACGAAACTGGTTCCAATTCTTCAATATTGTACCTGGAAATCAACATTTCTCTTTTCAACCATCTGAAAATTTTTTAATTTCGTTCCTTTCAAAAAAAAATATTAATTATAAGCCATTCAAAAGTTATCGTGGTCAGGTGAGAAAAGGGATTCAGACCCGTCAGATCCGATCTTATTCTGACATTTCAAATGCATATTGTGAAAAAACGTAAAAACGAAAATCTAAAAAATTCAGATGGATGAAAAGAGATTTGAACTATCTTTTCAACGATGTGACACCTGACCGCTCATGCCATTTAAATTGTATTTCATATCAAAAAGTAGTATCGGTGAAACCGTCCAAACTATTAAAAGCTGCACTATATATATTATGTTGGGCTGGTGAATAACTAGAAAAAATACCCTGGAGGGGAAAAGTGACATTTGAAAACATTACTTGAAGGGGACTGAAGTGGAAAAATGACTATTTCCTTGTACAACGTAGAAAATATCTACTGATATTGTGATATTGCGTAGCTAAAAGTATATTTAACTCAGTTTTTAGACACCTGGAAAATAATTGAACACTACCATAGCGTAATATGTTCCGATTTCTCACCCTCGCCGGTAACGTCTTTACAAAAGAGCTAACCCAGCGACATTTGAAAGTTATTGTGGTTGACCGGAAATTCGTTTTTCTGAATCAAAGCCTATGACTACCTGAAAAGTCACGTCTGGGAATAGAAATTATATAAACTTCAACAGATATTATGATTTCAGATGTACGATGTGAAACTTATTCATCGGGAATAGAGGAGAAATTGGTGGTGTTTGAATGTTGAATTGTATTAGGGTCACTTTGACCAATATAGATATATTTACATTTGGTTGATTTTTATGCAACTTTTGCTCCAAAGAAATTGATATTCGGAATGTGATTGCATTGTTCGCCGGAACTGCATTGTATTTGCAAACTGAAATCACTGAGAAAATTGCAATCAAAGTTCAGAATATTCATTTCCAAAATATTTAAAGAAAAGGTTTTGTTTATTATCAAGGATCCAAAAATGTATGTGTTTGGATACTTTCCTGTATTTTTGAATATCCGTCTGATGTAAAAAAGAATATGATGTTAATTTGTATTGAAAGTTATATTCTGAGGCAATTACTTTTTATTTTTAACTTCTTGACTGACATGAGTCTATTTATTATTTTTCTAACGACTGCATATCTAAGATATGATGTATTATAAATTTAACAATAATATCTAACATCCCCTTTTTTCAGGAAAAACATAAAAACAAATTTTACAAATAATTCATATGTTCAACCTATCAGGTGATTTGATAGACCGACCACATCTTGTAACCTTATGATCAAAATTTCTGATATTTATACTACTTTCTCTAAACTCACTTGTATTTTCATCTTTAGCTTCACCACTACCATCATTTGTCTCAACAAGATAAGACCTATACTTTAGTTTTTTCACAATTATCGCAGGTATCCAAATACTCTTAGGTTTTAATTGAACAAGCACATGAGATCCTATTTCAATAGGAGGCAAATTTTTAATACCTTTCCTATTGTAAGTTCTCTTGATTAACCTGATTATTTTTCAGACTTTTAGAATATTTGTTACTGTTGATTACTTGTGGTTCAAAATTACGATTTGAATATGGTAGTATACATCTTAATTTCCTCGACTTCAAAATTTGAGATGGTGAAAAATTTTTTTTTTATCTACAAACCATTTTTTGAGAATGTTTTTAGCAGTTTGAATGTGTCTCTCAGCATTTCTTTTTCTATTTGGGCGTACCTGACTTGTGTGTATGTGAGTGCCCTTGATGCATAGGCACAAGGTAAGCCTTCTTGTAGCAACACAGCACCTAAGCCTGATTTTGAGCTATCAACAGATATAACAGTATCTTTGTGAACGTCAAAAAATTTCAAGACTGGACTTTTTGTGAAATTATTGTTCAAAGTCTTGAATGCTTCATTTTGTTTTTCCTGCCATAAGAATAAATTATCTTTTTTTAATAATTAATTAATTAATAATAAAGTGGGGCAATTTCAGAAGAAAAATTTGGAATGAATCTACTCAAATAAGTCATAATTCCTAGAATTCGTTGTAAGTCCTCTTTACAAGTAGGAATGGGCATATTTACAACAGCTTTAATTTTATTTTCATCCATGGCAATACCATTTTCAGATACGATATAAACCATGTATTTTATACTATTTTTTCCGAATTTACATTTATTTTGATTGAATTTTACATTGTTTATTTTAGCAATTTCTGATACTATTTTCAATCGGAGATCATGTTCTGTTATATTTTTACCCAAAATTATTATATCGTCAATATAAATATCAACGCCCTCACATTCACTAAAGATTGCTCTAAATCTTTCGTGATAGACCTCTGGAGCTGATTTTATACCAAACGGTAACCTAAGACATTTAAAGCGACCAAAGGGAGTTCCTTATCTAATAAATATTGGTAGAATCCACTAGCAGCATCTAATGTGCTAAAAACTTTTGCGCCTGATAATTTACCTATTATTTCTTCAAGATTTGGAATTTGACAGAATTCTTTCCTAATAACTTTATTGAGATCTTTCGGATCTAAAGTAACATATCCTCAAAGATCCATTTGGTTTTCTTACCAGAACTAGAGCATTCACCCAATCACTTGGCCCATCTACTTTTTCAATAATTTTTTGTACCTCGAGATCTTTCAAACATTCCTTCAATTTAGGTTGTAATGGCAGAGCGACTCTTCGAATTGGATGTACTACAGGTTTTGCCCCATCTGTCAATTTTATGTGATACGGTTTCGATAGACACCCTATGCCTGAAAAAATTTCACTATATTCTTTGAGTAAAATAGCATAGTCTGGAATGTCAACAGTGTCAACTAAATTGATAATATTTATTTTTTGTTCTTGTAAAAGCATTGAATATTACAAACATCAACAACATTCAGTAAGTCCCCTGTATATGACTTCAATTTTATGTTAGTTTGTTTCATGACAGTTCTGGGTAATCCTATTTGTCTCAAATGTTCAATTGAAATTATATTACACATTGCACCAGAATCAACTTATAGTTTCAAGTTGACATTGTTGACCAATAAATTAGCATACCAAACAGTATCGAGGCTCTGAGTCTTCACAATATCTATTTCAATTGAACCTATAAATATACAATTATTTTCTTTCTCATCATTATTTTCAGAAGAAATATTTTCGCTTTCAACTTGATTTACTTTTCTAATTTTACAAACATTAGAAAAGTGATTTCTTATTTTACATAAATTACAAATCTTTCCATAGGCTGGACACCTATTTAAATCATGAGTGCCACCATACTTTTAACACGAAAATATTTTTCTGCTTCTACTCATACCTTTAGTATTATATTTATTTTCAAAATTATTATATTTTTTGTTGCATGAAACATTTTTCAACTTCCTTATGGCACCTATTTCTGTTGAACCACCAACATTTTCCATTTCTTTACATTGTTCCTTAGCTTTCTCCATAATTCGGCACATTTTTATCGCTTGATCGAAAGTATAATTATCATTCTGCAGCAATTTTTCTCTTATTTCATTGTTCTTCACTCCGCAAATGATCATACATTTTATGAAACCATCTTGTAGTGTTTCAAACTTGCATTTTCTTAGCTTGTTCTCTCAGGTCAACTATGAATCTTTCCAATGACTGTACGCTCTGCTGCCTCATCGTGAAAAAGATGTATCGTTCATAGGATAAGTTTTCCTTCGGAAGATAGTGCTTTTCAAATTTTTCTACGAGAACTTTTAAATTATCTTTGTCTTCGTTGGGAATTTCGAAGGTTCGATATATTTTGAAGCTTTCCTTTCCTATGTAATGCAACAATAGTGCGCATTGGGTACTTTCAGACTTCTCGTTAATTTCAGATGCCTTCAAATAATTTTCGAAACGGGATCTCCATTTTTTCCAGTTCTCAGCTAGATTACCATCTAGTCTCATCGGACTGATACCTCTTTCTGCCATTTTCGTTGACTGCTTATATTATTATTATATTTATGTTTGTAAGAAACTTATTAACATTAGTTTTCATACGACTGCGCCATGTTAATATGTATTAAAAGTTATATTCTGTGGCAATTACTTTTTATTTTTAACTTCTTGACTGACATGTGTCTATTTATTATTTTTCTAACAACTGCTTATCTAAGATATACTATATGATGTATTATAACTTTAACAGTAATATCTAACATCTGCCACTGATTTTTCGAAGTTTGTTGACTATTTGATAAAAAATTATTCGAATCAACTATTTTCTATTTTTTGATTACTGATAAAAACTCAGTAGGATTAAAAACTGTTAATAAAGCGAGGTTTTCCACAAATGGTTTATTTATCCCGAAAATTCGCAACATTCTGTTCAATAGGAATTTCATCGGCAAGTATGCAATAAAAACCAACCATTTCTTACAGAAATTCATTTATACCTGTTAAACACTAATACAAAAGTTTTACAACTGTGTTCTATAATAAAGAGCAAATATTTCAACTACTGGCATGATTTTCTCAAGCGTACGTTCTCCATTACCAATGGAAGGACATGATTTGAAAATTATATATTTACTTATTTCATATGATTTATAAATAAATCTTTTAGTTGAACTTGGTACGATTGTTTGCTAGTTACTTACGAATTGTCGTTACAGGTTCGGTCACGCAGTAATCGATACCTAACACTTATCTACCATGAACCCTATATGCGTGAGCACAATGTCATAATGATAATCATAATAGTCAGAAATCATGAATGCAAAAAGCCGTAATTCCTGCTTCGCTCCTTTCACTCAGGGCACATGATACTTGGACCAAGTAAGTGTTTACTAGAGTTGATAATAATAATGTTCTTTTGGAACTACTCATTTCCCACCCTCAGGTAAATACAAGCCAATAAGCCTAATGTTGTCCACCTCGACCATCAAAGTAGGGCGATTTTCGTCGTAAAATTTTCGGCTCCTGACAAAACAAACATCGTCCAAAAAGAGAAGGAAAAGCGGACCAAATATCGAGATCTACTCTTTCAACTCCGCAGGCTTAACCCAAATCATTCTATTAAAATGGTGGTTCTGATAATAGGGGTCCTTGGTAGAATGATGGACACACTGCTATCAAATTTAAAAATCATACCGGCTTGCCATGATATGGCAGAAATCTTAGCCGGACGAATGCAGAAGGCCGCAATTCTTGGTTCACCTCGCCTACTCAGGGCACATGAATCTCGGACCCAGTAAGTACTCACCACATGGACATAGGGAGTGTTTACTGGGGTTGATGACATATCAAATCACAATTGTAAATGTCTATAAGTGTCAAACTGATCTTTGATTGAACGACATTAGACTGAATTACTTGACTAAAGCTGCTGAATATCTTTCCTCAATAATGGTATATACGATCGCGGAAAGAGTTGAAATAATGTTTTTGATAATGAAACGCATCCAGATAAACTTGATGGTAGAAAATACGTTCCAGAATTAGTGCAAAAATTTATCGAACTGGATCAGTAGCCAACTAGAAACGAGACCCATAACGTTAATTTCTGTTGAGAAATAACCTGTTGAAGTTGCAACTTCATGCAGTCCCAACATTGAGCACAAGGAAATTGACTAGTGTTACCAATACCAGTAGAACCAGTGTCCGCCGAATCCTGAAACATCATAAATTCCACCCATATAAAATACATTTGGTACACCAATTGAATCAAGATTATTTTGATAAGCGACAGGAATTTTGTGAAATTATGACTTCGAGAATAGATGCTGATGAGAAATTTCTTTTCAACATTTTGCTTTTCTGATATGTGTACATTCTTTTTGAATTCGACTGTAAATCGTTATAATTGTCGTAATTGTTCGGATGTCAATCCACATGTTTTCCACGAAGTCCATAATTAAACTTCCCAAAACTTCAATGTCTGGCCGGTATTTTGGAGGATCGTTTGATTGGATCAGTATTTCTAGAAACTTATTTGGAATTATTGAATGAATTTGTTTATCCGTATTGAAAATGACGATCGTTACCATAAAGATCGCATTTCAACAAGACATTATGTGCAGCCTATTAGGTCGATTTTGGATAGAATGTTTCCTGGGAGTTGGATTGGAAGAAGATGCTCTAGAGAGGGGCCAGCCAGATCTCCAGATTTAACCCCACTAGACTCTTTTCTGTGCGGTCACTTCTAAAACAAATTCTATGTAACCGAACCAGAATCTCTATCCCTATAGATTACCACACGGCGTTTGATACAACATCATACTATGAGCTCATCATGCATTTATTCAGATGCCATGAGGTACCCAATGAAATATTGAAATGCATTGGACAGCAGAAGCCGTTCTTTGCCATAAGATCGGGTCAAGTAAGGGCCCAACAGACCAGGTAATATTTAGAAGGGCCGTGTTACAATAAAGACAACCCCCCCTCCAGCAACTGACACTGAAAATATGAGGACATCTTTTTATTTCAAATGTATGACCCTAAACTTTATTTATCTGGAGAAAATAATCTCGCTACCTATATCAGTCCTTAAGGGCAGTGGAAGAGTACAAGCATGCTATCGGCATGGAATGAATGATCGACAAATGTACCAAGGTTCATATAAAAAAAAAGATGTGCAAGGTTGGATCCAGCTTTCATCAGGAAACTACACAGACCGCTGTACAATTTCCCATATCTAGTTCTTCTATAGGAAAATCAATGGTTATATTCAATATATCCCTGAATCTTTGTCAGACAAAATATAAAGAATAACTTTTTGAAATCCGCAGGCTATACCTAAAATAATCTGTGAGAAATCTGATTTACATACATAAAAATTATACAGGTTTTTTTGAGTTACTTCGTTAACGTAAGGCACATGATTCTTGGAACTTCTGGTACTGAAACATTCGTGAAGAAAAATTGGACAGTAGTACTGACAAAAAAGAACAAAAAAATACTATACAAAAGGCAGGAGATTCTTAATGCCATAAACTCTTCCTGAACTATCATAACAAGAAATGAAATGGAAAATCGCAATATATACAATATAAATATATTATGTAAATTAAACTTCATCTTTGCTCCATGAACAGATTCAATATTAACAATCTCCTGAAGGTGAGGAATAGTAAATTAATTTTATTTGTGTGGAGATTCAGTGATAAGAATGCACTATAATGTAGTAAAACTACCACTGACACTAACAAATTTTCCTAATTTATTTAAAACACTATTTACAACAATTATTCACTAAAACATTTACTTCAATAACTATTTCAATTTATTTCTACTGTGGCTATCTATCAGCGAACTCTGGAACTGTTACTAACTCTGAATTCTGACTATACCGCCATCTGCTATACAGCGGCTATATATAGTAGCATTTGCAGTTTTAGATCTTTTCAGTCTGTTCGGCGACTTCTTAGAGGTTCCTAAAATCTTCGGTTAGAACGTTCGCGTCTCTTCCACGGATGAGTCATGTGTTTTTCAGAAGGCTTGAGAAGAGAACTTGGTTACATTTCGAGTGTGGAGTGTAATTGGATGATCAGGGATGGGAAATCTTAAAGACTTTTCGTCCCGAAATGTCATTTTTGGAGTATGGAGATATTTGCATGATTCTCCATATCTGCACCTTGCTGTTTGATGGAAGTAGCACTCTACGGTCTTTAGGTTTGGTTGTGGAGATGATTACAGCATACCGAGATCTTGACGCCGGTGGATTGAAATATCGTCTCCAACATGCTCCTTATGACTCTCCAGTCCAGTCCGTCGAGCCCGCAGGTCAATTTTGGGATTGCCAGGTCCACGAGATTCTGCTCCACCATCATGTCCCTTAATTTCTCAAGGCTGTTCCATACGTCTCCATAGGACGGTTTGTCTCGAGACTGCTTCTTGGTGACTAGATAGAAGATGCTTCTCTGGCCTTTCCGCAACTGTAGCACCCCTCCAACTTCCGGGTTTTGTTGCCGTAGTTTATGGAGACAACCGTACTTCTTGGAGAACACCACAGCGATGCCACTGGACATTTGAAGGTCTTCTGCTACACAGTGGGCTAGCGCGAAATCCGCAGGCACCTTAAAAAGGTCTCGTGGTCACCCCATGTCGAACTTTCTGTCCGTTTGAGTACAAGGACATGAATTTCTGGAACGTCATCGCATCCTCCGGTGGTCTGAGGGTGCGGACTTGGTCGTGGTTTCCAGCGTAAGGGGCCAACCTATTGAAAAGGACGACTCTGGGTTTTCCTCTAGGTGGTTTTTTAATTCGGTAGACCACGTCATTAATCCTCTTCAAGATCTCATAAGAGCCTTCCCATGAGTTCCGCAACTTTGGTGATAGGCCTCGACGACGTTTGGGGTTGTACAGCCAAACCAGGTCACCAACCTTAAATCCTCCGACATCGGCCTTGATGTCATAGGTCTCCTTCATTCGGTCGCTGGCACTCTGGATATTCAAACGGACTCTTTCGTGGATGTCTTCCATTCTCTGCCGAAGTTTGCTGACATAGTCCTCTCCCGCAGTGTCTTGTCCTGGTGGCGTCCCAAAATTCAGGTCACATGGTAGTCGCAGCTCTCGGCCCATAATAATACTGGAAGGGGTTTGGCCGGTCGACTCGTGTACTGCAGAACGATAGGCCATCAGGAGCAAATGGAGATACTGGTCTCAGTCTCTTTGGTGGTCAGAGACTACCTTGGATAAGTGGCGGTTCATCGTCCTGTTCATCCGCTCCACCATTCCATCAGACTGCGGATGTAAAGCCGTAGTTCGCGTCTTCCGGATGTTCAGCATTCGACACAATTCCTGGAACAAGTTGGACTCGAAATTTCTGCCTTGGTCTGAATGCAGTTCAAGTGGGATACCAAATCGACAAATCCACTCCTTTGGCAGGACGTCGGCGACGGTTATGGCTTCCTGGTTGGGCAGGGCATAGGCTTCAGCCCACTTGCTGAAGTAGTTCATTGCCACGAGGATGTATTTGTTCCCGTGGTCAGATTGTGGAAACGGTCCAGCAATATCGATGGCGATTCTTTCAAATGGGCTGCCAACGTTGTACTGACGCATTGGAGCCTTAGGTCGCGTTTGAGGTCCATTACTTGCGGCGCATACAGCGCACTTTCTGCACCAGTCTTGAACGTCTGCCTGACAATTGGCCCAGTAAAACCGTTGCCTCACTTTCTGGAGAGTCTTCGTCACTCCCAAATGTCCTCCGGCGACCCCATCATGAATTTATCGAAGCACTTTCGGTCTTCTGCTTCTGGGTACAACTGTTTGACGTCTTTCTTCTCCACCATCCTCGGACTCCAACACACACTTCAGGACTCCGTTGTCTAGAGTAAGGGAGTTCCATTGAGCCCAGTAGGACTTGATGGCTGGCGAGTATCCTGCTACTTCCTGCCATGTCGGTCTTCGGTTACTCCTCTTCCAGCCGATAACTAAGCCAAGATCTGGATCTTTCTCTTGGTCTTTCTGGAGCTTGCTGTCATTCCAGTTATCATCTACCGCCGATGTTCTACAAACTGTCGCCTCTTTCTCCTCTGTTCGTCGGCAATGTGAGCAGTCATCTGGACATGGACATGTTCTATGTCGAAGTCGAATTCTTGGAGTCTCTCAATCCAACGTGCCACTTGACCCTCGGGATTCTTAAACTGCAGGAGCCATTTGAGAGCTGCATGGTCAGTTCTCAGTAGGAATCTTCTCCCATACACGTACTTGTAGAAGTGTTCTACTCCTTTGACACAGTAATTCCGCTCCGGTTTACTGAGGGTCTTGCTGAAGTAACCGATGACCTTCTCTTGTCCTTCTTGGATCTGAGACAGGACAGCTCCAAGTCCCATGTTACTGGCGTCCGTGTCCAAAATGAATTTCCCATCTGGAAGGGGGTAGCTCAGGATTGGTGCGTTGATCAAAGCTCCTTTCAACTTCCTGAATAAATCTTGACATTCATCTGACCAATGGTACTTTGTTTGTCCTTCCGTGAGCCTGGTCAGTGGTTTTGCGATGTTAGCAAATCCCAGCACGTATCGGCGATAGTAAGTGCACAAGCCAAGAAAACTTCGAAGCTGGTGAATGTCTTTCGGAACGGGCCATTCCTTAACAGCTTTGATCTTCTGCTCATCTACTGCCACTTCTTTCCCAGAGACAAGGTGGCCGAGATAACGTACTTCTTTTTGAAACAGATGATATTTCTTAGGGCTCAGTTTCAGTCCGGAGCTTCTCAGTCGCTGAAATACCTCTTCCAAGTTTTTTACATGGTCCTCGAACGATCTGCCAACCACAATGTCGTCGAGATACACCAGACACGTCTTCCATGATAGTCCTTTCAAAACCGTCTCCATACAGGCCGACGACTGCCCCTCCTCATCGACCTTCCTTAGTTTTCCTGTGTCGGTGTGGCATCTTTAAAAGTTGGGCATTTGCTACGCGCATGCCCAATTTTCCCGCAATTCCAGCACCTTATTTGTTTTCTTTCAGGCAGGACTTAATTAATTTTCTCATGATAGCCTCGATATTAGCGGGCTCCTGTGGCTGTGGATCTTCCTCGATCATCCGGACTCTACTCTGGCTTTTGCAGGATTGCTTTGCTGCTTCGAATTCCGGAGCGCTTGCCAATGCATCCACGAGATGTGCGGGGCGAGCTAGTGTTAGGGCTTGCCGGGTTTCCTGGTCACGAAGTCCATCCAAAAATGCCTGGACCGCTAGTCGCTCCATTATCAGCTGTTCATAGTCTTCCTGTTGTTGGGCGGTGAGCGTTTGTAAAATATTTGTTGCTTCGCCACGCAATGCCAGTGTCAATGCTAAAGCTTTTTCCCCAGCATTCCATCCATTTGCTTTGGCAGCAGCTTCGAATTGTCGGTGGTAGTTTGCCCATGGAGTATTTCCGTCAAACTGAGGCGGTTTTAATGAGAGTTTTCCAGGTTCAGCACTGACCTTGGAATTTTTGATGTCCTCCTGAACTTCCTCCAAATTCATACTCGTGTGCAGCATTGAGTTTTTGCTGTAAGTTTCTGAGGTGTGAGCAGAATCCATTTGCTTTTCCATCTTATCGATTGTTTCCTTTATTCTGCCGATTTCTGTCTCGATTCCGCCTTTTATCTCATCGTGGAGCGTTTCCTTAATTTTTTTCATTTCTTCTTCCATTTCATCTTTGATTTTCTCCATCTCTGTTTTAACAGTTTCCATTCTTTGTTCTAACCGATTCGCCACACCGCAAACTTCTTCTTTCAAGTTTTTTGAATTTTCCAGAAGCTCTTCTCTCAAATTCTCCTAGTTTTCCAGAAGCTTCAATTCTAAATTTTGCGAATTTTCTTGAAGTTTTTCTTCCAGATTTTTCGAATTCTCGTGAAGCATTTCTTCTAGATTTTTACGAGTTTTCGAGAAGTTCTTCTTTCAAGCTAACAGAATTTTCTAGAAGTTTCTCCTCCAGGCTCACCGAATTTCGTTAAAGTTCCTCCTTCAAACTATTCGAATTTTCGAGAAATTTATCTTCCAAGGATTTCGTGGTTTCCTCGAGTTTATTCATAATTGAACTCAAGTCGATTCCAGAAACTTCGAATAAAAATGTTTCGGGGTCTTCTCCTTCTTCAATCAGTCCATCTGAAAGTCTTTTCTGGAGTACGGCCTTCTTTCCAGTTGTTTCTAACTCACGCTCCTCTAACTCTTGCTTTAATTCACTAACTTTAAGGTCAACTAGGTGAACTCTTCTCGGAAAAATTTTGTCTCTTATTGTCTTTACCGAGCTATCTGTCTATTATTTATTTCACACACAGTTTTCAGTTTATTGTCCCGCGACGCGCAAAACTGTCCACTTTGCAAACACTCAAATGTTCAACGGGTCACTAACTGTCTATTAGGCGCGATAAATGTCTATCAGTTTTTCAACGCGACGAACACTTATTTATTTTAAACATCAGACTTCTGACAACAAATGTAGTAAAACTACACTAACTAATTTTCCTAATTTATTTAAAACACTATTTACAACAATTATTCACTAAAACATTTACTTCAATAACTATTTCAATTTATTTCTACTGTGGCTATCTATCAGCGAACTCTGGAACTGTTACTAACTCTGAATTCTGACTATTCCGCCATCTGCTATACAGCGGCTATATATAGTAGCATTTACAGTTTTCGATCTTTTCAGTCTGTTCGGCGACTTCTTAGAGGTTCCTAGAATCTTCGGTTAGAACGTTCGCGTCTCTTCCACGGATGAGTCATGTGTTTTTCAGAAGGCTTGAGAAGAGAACTTGGTTACATTTCGAGTGTGGAGTGTAATTGGATGATCAGGGCCGGTCTCGAAGCCGGTCTCGAAATCGTTACAATAAGAAAAATCAGCCTTTTTAAGGATCAACTCCATAAAATTAACGTAGTTACCAAATTTTCTCGTTATTTTAGACGAAAGTAATTTGTAATTATAAATAAATCGATAATTATTGTTTATCGATTTCTAGACTGACGTAAAGCAAATCGTAAACTGGCATCTTGTATTCTCAAATTTTTTTTATTGCAGATAGATGAAAAATCATAAGTAACCATGCAGCAGTAACCAAAATGCCAGAATATGAAAAATTTCACTGGTATTTCAGTTTAGAATTTGCATTTGGTAAAAAATATTCAAATGATCTAATACTCTTTGAAGAATTAGACCAGTGCCGATCCAATTTTCAGAGGCCCAAAAATCTAAAATAGTTTTAGCAGTAGTTATTTATGTGATTTTCAAATTAAATTCGGAAATTAACTTTCGCAATATGCTCATTTCATTACGCGGGAATAGTTATTTTCCTACTACGACATGAGAAAGTAGGTAACGTTTATCGCACTGTACAGTCCCGCGGAAAGTATCCGATATCCGCATGGTTTCGGATAAACATCAAATGCATCAGTTTTATTTTGATTTAAGTTGTCAAGGATTCAAATATATTATTTCTATTCAGATTTATGTAATATTTTCATTTACAGGTTTAAAAAAAAGGAAAAAAAATGTTTTGACCCACGGGAAACGAATCCCGCGTCCATTAGCTTGTAAGCTCAACGCTCTACCAAGTGAGCTAATTGGACGTACAAATTTGATTTTGACATACGTCTCATAGCAAATATTTTGTATTTGTAGTAATTAGGTGAATTGTATGTGATTGTGATTATGAAATCTTAGGTATTTTGCATTTGAAGATAATTGTTCAAAATCAATGAAGTTCGTTAAAATGGTTAGTTAGCCTTTTTGTTACATTTCAATAACTTCGATATTAATAATTTGGTAAAATGATCGTATGGTCGTAGAAAAAATAGTGTAGATTACTGTTCTAACTAGAACAACGCAACCCTCGTGTAGACACTTGGGCCGTAAGCCCTAGAAATGGCCATGGTGCAGTATAATTGATCAATCAAGTGATTCCAAAATTTGATGCATTTATTAGATATGACGTCTTATACTTTCAGCCATTATCCTTGACTCGCACAAGTCTCTCGAAGACTTCTAAGGGTTGTTCGAAAGGGAGCGGACGGTTGATGGAAATATCGAAAAATAATTGTGATAAGCAAAGACAACAAAATCCTGTTGTCAGTGAACTACATCAAAATGGCTAAGATATCGTGATATTAATATTTCAATGGTTATATATTCTGCAAAAGACAGAATGAATTACCTTAGTAACCTTTTAAAAACACTAAAATACCTTATAAATGAGAAAGAATACGATTGGATTCTTTTTTTCACAGGATGTGGTTTTACAATGTTATATTTTCATTCAGTATTCAACACTTCTTTGTTAAATAAATGTTCACTGTACCACCTGTACCGGACCGAAATCGGAACAGGCCATAAATTTCTCGATAACGATACTTTAATTAGGGTTTTTTCTGGCACCCTCATCTTTCCCACGCCAGGTCATAGTTTACGTCAGAGAATCCAAGAAAGATCACTACAATGCCTATTCTTCAATTTTCATGACCAAAGTTTTGACAATTGGAATCTTACAAAAATTGCATGTAATTTTATTGTGTTCTGTAAATGGACCGCTCAAAAGTTGATATAAACAGAAAGTTCAGGTATACTATTGATTGAAAATAAAGGAGGTTGGAGATACAATTTCGCTGTAACTACGAAACTACTTTGCAAGTTTGTTTATAAATTCAGGAACATGTGAATTTTTGGGGTATTTTAATTATTTAGAGGTTCGGACAAGGAGCCTCACTGGAAATTCCTGAGGGAATAAATAATCGACTTTCTTGAAAGAAAAATAGATACGACAGAAGGGAACCTGCAGGAGAAAAATTTTGTATATTAACAAAAACTATCTCTCAAAACTAATCATACTACAATATAGGGAATATCCTCAAAAGATTTATAACATAAAAGCACAGAATAGAATCATAATTGCTTTCTCCTGTACCGGATCCCGAACCAACATACTCAGATTGATTGAAAGGAACATCTTTGCAAGATGTTACGATTTGTCTAGGTGCCGCTACTGAATGCAAACAACCACCATCAGAAAATGTAAAAAATCGTTTCGAAAATGACTGGTTTCTTGTAAAGATTTGATGACATATACGTCCATCAGAAAACAACCACTTTCCTGTTCAAGTCTTTGACATTATATTAAATTATACCTATTATGCATATTTATTCATCTTGGGACTTCTTTCTTCTCTTCATATTCCTGATTATTTTGATTATGAGTACTATGCTCAAATTCATCACTACGCCGATGATGATGATTAGCTCCATACACCGTTTATCTTCATACATCTCAACAATTTGAATATATTGCGCACAATTTGCACTTGAATTCAATAAAACATATCAAGTTCGAAAAAAAAGTGGAAAGTGTAAAATAATAGTTGCAACATTCTTTAAAGATTGACAAGATATTTATTAAATGCCTGACCTCTATCATGACATATCATACAAAGTAACTTCAACATTCATGTTTCATGCCTCGTGTATACAAAAATCATATTTGACAACGGGTTCAATAGATTTACCAGATCTTATGACGTATAACTTGGTTTTCAAATGTTAGTAACTCTGTGGGAGAAATAGATATTGGTCGAGATGGTGATTTACTCCTTCAAGGGTGCTTCTTGAGCTCTGATGGTATAATAATATTTATTTGATATGATGTGTTCAGAAAATGTTGGTGTCAGAATTGTATCTTTGCAGCTGAATAAATTAGCCTTAGTCCTGTAAACAATTCTAGTATTTCTACTGATATTGTTTCCTTCTTCAGTTTGAATAATGAATAATCTTTCTTTCATATTCTTCTCAAACCGTTTCTCCTATCTATTCTCCAATTAGAGTTTGGAGACCTATAGATGGTAACTACACAAAAAATATCATTATCTATTGCAAATTTTACTTCGTAGGCTAGTTGATGTGTAAATTAATTCTCCATCACATTTAGCTCTTAACAAGCCATTGAGTTCTTTTATATCACAAACATTAAATATGGGTATTGACATAAAGTAATTTGAAGAGGCGAACCGTCAGAGTCACGATACGACTATTCTGCTATTCATTTTAATGCAACGTTGTATATATTCTATGTACCTATTGGTAGATATTGGCCTAGGGCCCACACAATGCTGGAAAAGAAATATTACCTCTCCATTGAGACTTAGGATACAGGGTGTCAAGTTGAAAACTTCCCACCCTCAATATATTCCTTCGAGTAAATAATACTTTAAAAAACAGGTAAATTTTATTTCCAATGGTGACACATTGAATATTTGTAACACTGTAGGAGGAGTAGATGTTACTCTTGGAAGCTCAAATGTGAAGAGAGGTCAAGTGACATATATCTTTCCAATGGTTTCCTGACTGATTATTTTGATGATCAGTTTCCGAAAAATTGCGTTCTACACTTATCAGAACTTGCCTGCATTGAGATCAGTGGTTTTCAGGAATCAGATTATTGGAACAATCATTATTGTATTAAGTCTTCTTTAATTAGAACTAGTTGGAAGATTAGGTGGTACAGTTCCAACCTTTTCATCAAGGGCAACATTAGCTCCAAATGACTTTAATTTATGAAGAGGTTGGAAAGTGCGCGCAAAGGGCGGAATTTCTTTTAAGTGGAAGGAATCCAAATTGTAATGTATGTCACCGGTGTGTGCTTAATTTGGTGAAAAAGTTTTAAGGAACTATTTCATTAAAACCAACCCCACAGTACTAACTGAAGAAGTTCAAATTAAAATTTTGGGAACATTTGCTGCAGATGCCACGAGCTCCTCAAGATCTGTATCAGAACAAGAAATGTCAATCGAGAATGTAAATACATACATTTCATCCATATCAATGAAAAATGCAGATTCTTCAAGAGCGGTATGGAATATTAATGACAAACGAGTTTTGTGAAACCATGTTTCATCGGGTCAATACCGTCCCTAGTCTATTGGAGTGACAAACCCTGCAGTTTTTTTTTAGAGAAGGGCACATACATAACACTCACAAACGGTTAATGTTTGGGCATAATCTTGGAATTATTGGTTCTTTATTTCTTGAGGAAAACTTGACTGGAAATTTGTAGCTCGAAGAGACTATCGATCCTCTTATAACTCAAACTCAAATTGATGCAGAAGGTAATGTACTTCTTTCTGCAGGATCTGTTGAATTTTCAGCAGAATGGTGCTCCATCTCATTATTTTCTTCCTGTCCTACAGTGGGTAAATGAGAGATTCCCGAGTAGATGGATTTCAAAAGGGAAGCAGTTGAATGGCGTTCGAGATCACCAGATTCAACTCCCTTAGATTTCCTTCTTTGAAGACAACCTGAATACGTTGTTCATGAAATACAACCTGCTGACGAATTTGAAAGACGAATAACAGTACATGCCAGTCAATTCCCGGTAAAGTTTTCCGAAATATTAGAGTTCGAAAACATATGTTATTACTGTTTAGAGCAGAGTGGACAATATTTTATACTGTTCATAAGATAGGTATGGGCCGTGGTGGTCGTGATGATAGAGCGTTTGCCTCCAACAACAGGGGCGTGGGTTCCATTCCCAGTATGGTCACTGTTCTCATGCTTGATATCACACATTGCAATGTAAGGGCTACGTCTTCCCTAGCTCGCACAAGTCTTTCGAAGACTTCTGAGGGTTGTGCTTGTAAGGGTGCAGCCGGTTGATGGAAAATTGAAATCATTGAAGATCCCATGTTTGAAATTTCTTTTCCGCAAATTGGACCTGTATTGTTTCTCAAATACATCAATTCATTATCAAATCTTGATCTGCCTGGTGACCCCAAATTAATTGCAGAAGAAAAGACATTAATTTATTTCGAGAGTAATGACAATAGAATAACCGAAAATATTCAAGCTCATTTAAAAATAATTTTGCCTTGGTTATTCAACCATAAGTTGACTATGAATATCGATAAATCTTCCCTTATGTTTTTTTTTAAGAAAATCAAGAGTTTCGGAAATTAATTAGTTTTCAATGAAAAAAATATAAAATATTGCGAAATAACAAAATTTTAGGAATAATTTCGAAATTCGAAATTATATTACATTGAAATATCTAAAAATAATATATTTCAGTCGAGTTTATTCAAAATAACAATATTTAATTTTAGTATGTCGAACTGCCAATTCTATTATTTCACGTCCACTAAAATATTTAAAAAAGAATATAAAATGTATTTTTAAATCACTATTTCTTGAATCTACATCTAGATGTAAGTACATCCCATTTATATGCTCCTAACAATATTTCAGACATTAAAGCTTTTTACAAATTGAGAATATGTATAATACTCATACATTCTGTTATAAGTAATCGGAAACATTCATGTCTGGAATTTCATTCAATCAATACCATTCACAATCACCGAACTAGATAATTCAATAGCCTCATTACACACAGAATAAAAACAACCTTTGGGAAAAAAAACAGTTTTTGGTAATGGAATTTTGACATTCAATAATGTACCCAATGATTTGAAAAATATCATAAAATTAAATCGTTTCAAATCAAACACACTGTTTTCTGTTCGTCAAACAGGACAGGATGCATAAAGTGAAAGTGAACATCTTTAAATCTGTATTCATCTGGTTTGTGTTCAAGGGAGTCATGGACGACACAGTCGAAATCTTTTCTCAGGTAACACAGGATGACTCGAGCTATTGCTTGAACATGCATCAAAAGAATCCGTATTCAAATTTTGAATATTTTCTGAAACGTAATATTTTATTCATATATTATTTATTGAATAGGTATGTTCAATATGAGGATATTACATATTAAGTTCCAGAAACCATTATGCTTTCTATATTAAAAAATGTCGTATTACTTTAGGCAAATCTAGCATTACTTCAATTATTTATTAGACTCGGTACTAAGTTCAATGTTTTTGATGAATATTGGATATGTAATATAGAACTTCACAAAAATATATCATGAAGGTTTTCATAGTTGTGACAGACATATCGTTTCCTCCAAATAACTAATTCAAATTAATAACCAGAAATCCAATACAATCAATCGAAATGAATATACTTTGTTATGGATATCCGAGATTGATCTGGCTAACCCTCGAATGGTTATTTAATCACGCTGTAATATGCCGTGAAGGAGGGTAACTACCCTCTTGGATCTCTCGGGACCCAATGTATAGAATTACTTTCACCGCATAAACGCCGATTCAATAGCTGCTCCTCCTTATCCATTAACTCTACTGATAACTGCGTGTAACTAGCAAAACTGACAAATTACTGTATGCTGTTGACCTGTTCCGGAATATGACTGTACGAGGGCTCTAGGAAAAATATATTTCAGTTGTCTTACATGGTTTTCGTCAAAGTATATGTTGAGACTTTTTGAACAAGATTCAATGGTGATATATCATTTAGAACTACACACCCAATTTACCTTCCACAAAAGAGGAATTTTCATTTGAAACAACTAAGCTAGTTTTTTCAATTATATCGACATGTTTTCGGGGAAATACAAAAAAATTAGTGTTAATTTCGAGTTACAACTCAAAATTAAGCTAATTTCGAGTTATAACTCGGAATTAAGCTAATTTCGAGGTGTAACTCGAAATTACCACTAATTTCGAGATATAACTCGAAATTAAGCTTATAAGTTAAGACCAGTGCAAACACTAGAACCTGGTGATCCTGAGAGACGATTGGGGTTTTGCCGGTGGTTTATGAATAAATGCATATAGAAATATTATATGGAGCGATGAGGCAAATTTTTCAAATGGTGGTATGTATAATAGAAAGAGTTTTCATTATTGTAGTAGACATAATGCATTTCTAGTCCATCCCCACAATCCGCAAAGACGATTTACAATAAATGTTTGGTGTGGTCTATTTAGAGGCAGAATTATCGGTCCATTTTTTTAACATGGTTCTTTGAACGGACTCCGTTACATTAATTTATTAACAAGATTGTTGGAAGAGTTTTTCGATGATCTTGATTGGAGGCTCGTCAGATGATCTATTTTCAGAAGGCTGGAGCACCAGCACATAACGTCAATGGCGTAAAAAGAATGCTGCTAGGCTGTTTTGAAAACAGATGGATTGCTACAAATGGTCTTGTTAAGTGGCCCCTCGTTCACCAGACATGACACCTCTAGATTTTTATTTTTGGGGATTTCTGAAAAATGAGGTGTACAAAATGAAACATAATGATTTAGATGAACGGAAAAAATATATTGAAACTATAATTAATAGAATTGATGACCGAACTGTGTTGAATGCCACACGTAGTGTCAATAGAAGGGCCCAAATATGTGTTTAACAAGAAGGCAGTGTTTTTGAACATTTACTCGATATTTCATAGCGCTTTATCAAATCCGTTTGTTATAAATGTTTCCTATTGATAAAACTGATGTCTTATTTTCACCTTTACGAAAAAAATTCATATGAGATTTGTTGTTGAGAATATTATTACGAATCTAAATTCATGAAAAAATATAGGGTGTTCCATCGAAAAAAATATCATTTTATGAAATATTCTGAAAACGCGACTGTCAATTCTTTTTGTTTTCGGCATCGAGTAGGCCATTAAAAATGATACTAGTTTTTCCATTTAACCGAATTCGTAGCATCAATAATAACGGAGTTAACAATGGTGCCGACTTAATTTGGAACACCGTGTATATAGGTATGGTGTGATATTCCACAACATACCTATTCCAAAGCTTTCAGATTCTGTGTCAGCCAATTCCTGAACACTCTCAAGCAAATGCTCTTTCCGACTCGAAAAAAATTAGAGATACCCTAATTCTTACGGGACCACCAAGCCCATACAAAAAATATCTCTCTAATGAAATGAAATAGTTTTTGCAAAAAAATAATCCCACGATCGTGAATTCGACATAAATTCGTCATGAGATAAGAATGAAAAACCAATAATATTCATTGTGAAAAAATTCAAATTTAGATTATTAGTTGTTACTAAGAAGCCACAGAGACGATACATCACAGAGACGGTGATCTATGTTATCACGATGTCTATAGAGGGTGTTTCACAACGTATACGAATTTTTTCAACCATAGATGCACTTCTAATCAATACATCGATTTCCTGAAAGAAATGTGATGACTGTCCAATTTGTTAGAATTTTATTAAATTTTGTTTACAGCAATTAACTCATTTAGCATTGCATATGTGGTTAAACAATTTCGGATAAGTTGTTAAACATGTTCGTAGACTCTGGAAGTTACTCGCCACTTTAACTAGTATACAGGGTCCTGCAGCAAGGGCGCGGTCTTCCATATCTCCACTATGGTAATAGATAGATGGATCATTCAATGAGCAAAATGATACTATTGAGCTCTACAAATTGAAAATGATGGCACTCACACAGGGTGTTCAGTTTTTTCTGGGCGGGTCCCAACTTTGTTTTTTTAAATGGCAACTAGTATTTTTCATCAGTTTTTCGGTTTCTACATGAAAAATAAAAGGTACTTTATTTGGATTTTTTTTTCGAAAATATTGACGGTTTCGAGAATTTTAGTATGACAGCTTTTTTCCCAAAATTCGTCACTCATACTATTTGAAATTATGAAGTTGTGCTAAGTCCTATTGAAATGAGTTTTTGGTCAAATCATGTACGTTGATGACTCTCTCAATCGATATATCAAAAATCGACCTGTGATATACAGGGTGCGAAAAATAGCTTGCCAATTGTGAATAAAGAGGTGCAAAATCTTCCTTATTTCAAACGGAGCACCCGGTATAATATCGATCCATAAGATGCGCCAACAAGTGCTCTACAAATTTCATCAAATATTCCCTATGGTTAAAATCAATAGTGTTCTATTTGTTAATTTCGAGTTACAACTCGAAATTAAGCTTATTTCAGTTACAACTCGGAATTAACACTAATTTCGAGTTATAACCCGAAATTAAGCTATTTTCGAGTTAAAACTTGGAATTAAGCTAATTTCGAGTCGTAACTCGAAATTAAGAAAAAAAATATTGCATGTCCGTTCTACGCCGTCGTATAAATCTCCACCTTTTTCGTGAAGGTTGCAGTGAAACTCCACAGAAGATACGCATGAGCGGCTATTTTGGATAACTACATTACAAGTCCAATATTTGTGGAGAAAAATTTACCCAGACATCTGTACCTGGATATGCTTCAAAATCGTGTCAACCCAATGAATCAAGAAATAGTTCAGACAATCCCAGATTAATTTCAAATGGTGTTTCGGTCCAGCACCAATGCCATAGGCCTGTTCGAGAATGACTGATCGTCGATTATCCGGATCAGTAGATAGGCAGATATAGTCAACTGGATAGCCAGCTACGTCGTTGATATAACACACCTAGGTTTTTTGTGGAGTACGTAATTTACTAGACATAAGACTTAAGGTACCCGTTACGGAACCTAAGGTCATCGAGAGACAGAATAAACGATGTTTGTGCCGATAGGTATTACTTCGAAAAGATTCAATAACCTTAGGATTGAATTTCAAAATATAAGTTTTTGTTGGTAAGAAATGAACGATGAACACTTTGAGACAGTTAAAGGAAAAGATTGAAATTCACAGATAATTATCATTTATTTAATAAAATGTTTAAAAGAGTAATCAATTGTTCATACCTTTCGAACGGATAAGCCGATTTTGAAAAGTAAAGTGATGAATAGATAATAGAAAAGTCCTCAACAGAAGGCGTCCCGAAACCCTCGTTACCATAATGGAAATGAAGGTGATATCGTCTTCTTAACATCAGGTGACGTCACGTTAAATATTTTCCTGTAAAAACTGACACATTTTTCAGTCGTATATCTTGTCTCGTTCAGAACTTACACGGTGGAAGAACTTGAAAATGCTCATGCCCACTATTTTTACTTTGACAGGACAAGGATCTCAGCCATCCGGACAACACTCTTTACGAACTTTGTTCGAATTCATGCATTTACTCTGTCTGGAGGCTGTACTACCGAGGAGTGCTTATTGCTGTTGAGATCATGGTTTAATTATCCGTTGAGTGAGACAGGATGACTGTAATGTTGTCTGACCAATCCTAGCACTGATGAGAGGAAAGAACCTTGAAACATGTCATGTGTGCAGGTGGTCATTTCTATTCGGATGGGGGATAATATGCGATGCTTGATTGCAATTAGCACTTGCAATAGTGACCTGGAGAAACATTACACAAATATATGTCAGATGAATTTCAATTCGTAGGGGGAAGTAATTGTTTTCTTACAAATATTTGTCTCAAATTTTTTCATTTGTTTCATTCAACTTTTATAAAGCCGATTATTGGTAAAATAATCAAATCAAAATTATTTAAAAATAACAGGAACTTAGATACAGAAAAAAAATTGTTATGACTGTAAAATAACACTTGGATATACCTATAAGTACACCAAATCAAAGTTATTGACTGTAAAATAAAAAAATTCCAGCTGTTTTATCAGAAAATTCTTTAATTCGACTGAAGAAATCAAGATTTTCTGCAACTTCATTTTCGATGGACGTCGTGGCCGTGTTGATTTGCAAAATTGTTAGCTGCCCTTTGGTAAAACACAGTAACTACATTCTGCTAATATGTTCAGGAAACCAAGTTTTGTAAGTTATCCTGCAGAAATCTTCGACAATATCCAAAAAAATGTAAATTGAAGTTAGAGGGATGCATAATACTTTTATTCATAATGTATAAACCGATAAAATAAGAAAAAATTAATTTAGGTACAGTAACGGCAGTCGAATGCGGGAAAGGTACTATTTCCGAACTTGTTAGGATAATAACTATTTCGTACAAGCGTGCGTGTTCCGCCCTATTCCCGCACGCAATTTAGTTTGAGAGGTGTCATTTTCCCGCACTAGTGCGGGAAAAATTTTCCCGCACGCTACTGTCACTTTAAGTGAGTTTTTCCCGCACTAGTGCGGGAATAATTTTTCCCGCACGCAAAAGTTTGTTCAAGAGAGCAACATAAGATGTTTCAATGCGCTTGTAGAAAAAATATTGATCCTAACTCATACGGAAAGGTACTCTCCCGCACTCGACTGCTTACCCGAACTCCGCTTTGCGTCGTTCGGGTAACGGCAGTCTCATGCGGGAATGGTACTCTTTCCGTACTTGTTAGGATAATAACAATTTCCTACAGGCGTGCGTGATTCATCCTATACCCGCACGCAATTTAGTTTGAGAGGTGCCATTTTCCCGCACGCTAAAGTCACTTCAGGTGAATTCCCGCACTAGTGCGAGAATAAAAACTGCTGATTCAGGTTATGACGATACTATGAAGTATATGAAAAATCTCAGAAACTTAAAATATAGAGACGGAGAAATCTTCTTCAAGAGTTGTGAAGGTCTAAAGAATCTTTTCCAATATTCTTTTCTGCTTATGAATCATCGAAGTCTGTTTATATTTCATGCTTCGATTTCCTTTCGTAAATAATACTTCTCTAAGGGATTCAATAGAAAACCTCTAAATTTATTTTCAATAAGAACAATTTTAGAGGATACTCTTTATCATTATTCTATAACTAAAATTTCTGGAGACTTAATACTTCTATATTCTGTCTACTTGCATTGATTGAAGTTACTAAATCATGATTATATTCAGAGGAGGTGTCAATACACTGTGACCTAAAAGGTCTATTGTATCTGATAGCTGCCCAGCCGTTCAGGATGTCTCAACGACTAGAGCAGTTCCTCCAGTCCTATGGCTTTCAAAATGTTCATGATATCGGATGGTTTCAGGTAAGGTAGACCTCCCTCTTGTATTCGATGTTCTCCAAGGTATCTTACCCTTGAATTTTGCAGGGTAATGCATTCTGAGAAAATGTTGATAGAGGTTTCGTCGTCTTCGCAAAAGCTGCATTCTTCTTCCCCTGCTAATCTGGCACTATGGGCAATACCCTGTTAGAATTCTTGTCAGTATTCCGAGTTGTTCTTATATATTCTATTCTGGTTGAAGTTTTCTAGTAGTATCTTTGTCTTCCTCATTCCTTTTACTAGATCACGATTTTAGGGCTATAATTTTTAGACTCAAACAGTTCGTCGCCTACCAATTACAAATAAAATATATTGATTAACTGTTTACTTTTCTTGCAAAGCAGAGCACTGCTCCATTAATTCTTTTTTATTTTAATATTTCTGTGTATTACACGTATCAGAAAAATGATGCAGCTTTTGAAATCTCCACCTTAGTTGTTAGGTATACACTTCGGATCGACGATTCCCCTTCCTTTCATTCTTCCTTGATTTGGGGTTACGTAATTTTTCCTTTACCATGGCGTTTACGACCCCACTGTACGTATGTCTTATAAAATGATCTATTAAATTTCTATGAAAATTATCCTAGCATGTTGTAATACAACACCCTTTCTAGAATATTCCTTTTTAATAGAAAGAAGGGATTCATGAGATTCGTGAACTTAGACGTGATGTATTCAAACGGAATAATCTCGAATTAAAGCACAAAAATTAAACAGATGCATAATTATCCTAACCGCAAAAATTACATTCTTGACAACCCTCTTAAATAGTCTTAGGATCGATCTGTAACTTTGGATATATAATAAGGATGCACATATATTTTCGAAAAATAAGCCGAGAGCCATTTCACATATCAGGCATGTTCACCAATCGCATAATATTTCAAGAGAAAATGGACGCTACCTGACGGAAATCATTAGATAAACCAGAGTAAACTTTACAATAGGTATTATATGCGTCGACAAGTTTCTGACAGAAATCAACTACTAAGAACTATTTTGTAATCCTTTCTAAATCTGAGAGCAATAATAAGTTTTGGGGTAAAATGGAGAAACGCCTACATAACGGTTTCATGGTCATCAGCGCAGGCCAGCTCATTAACCAGAATCGAAAAACACAGTTTGGCCTTGAGCGAGAAAATATGTTTCTAAAAGTATTCCGTGGTTTCAAACCGAAGCCAAATAGTCTCAAGGGAAAATGTAACTGTGAGAGGAAAGATCATCAGACTGATTAAGAAAACATGAATGGAGTAAATTCATTCTTCCGGTTGAACCAATACCTACACTGGGTATATTCTTTGGAAAATCTTTAACAGAAAATAAGTTGCCGATATCAGGATTATCTGATTGGACACATGGTAAAGCTTTGGAACTCCTGAGTAGGCTCTTCCCAAAGGTTTCAACCTTTAGAACTTCAAAAATAATATGTGTCATTCTAGTCTGCACACTCGATTTTTACGTGTGAATCTGTCAATGGAAAAAGCTCATTTTTTAATATCAAAAGGTCATTCAGCACTAAACTACTACCTCTTTATGTTCACATTTTTATTATAATTCATAATATAGTGATATAAATTTTCTGTAGATAATTTGCAGAAAATCCCCCGTAGACGTCAGTTTTCCAATGATACACCAAGGGAATAGAAATTCAGCAATGCTTTTGTTCGAATTTGTCCAGCTATTTCAACCATCTGTCATCTAATTTGATATCTGCGAGAGCGAGAGAATTCCTACGGGAATGTTTTGGATGTTCACCGTGAAATTGTTTCAGCAAATCTCGTCCTTGGTGCTTTCAACTAACTTGGCGTTTTATTAGGGTTTCCAGCCATCGATTGAAACTTAATACGAAGTACGGGGCTCGGATCGAAAAGTACGGCGTCGATGTAATTGAAAGTATACACACAAAACGTTTTTCTAGTTAAATGTACAAGAACAATGGGAAAGAAATAAAAATTCCATAATTTGGCCGAATAATCAAAATACCGGATGAAAGAAGGAGCGAATGAGTATAATGGGAATTTATGAAATTTATAAATCTCGACAACGTCAAGATACTCTTTTAACGAAGTGGAAAATATCTTATAGAAAAAATTGCTTCCCTGGCTAATACTACGGCGAGTATTGAACTACAGCTTACATATATTTGTGTAATATGTTTCGAGCAGGTGACTTTTCCTAGCGCTTCTTTTAATCTCACGTTTTATTTCATAATCACTGACGTTACTAATGTTGTCATATTGGTATGAAATTAAATCAAGATTATTTTTGAATCGTGAGAGTACTAAGCAGAGGCCGCTGATCTTGAATAACGAGGTTCCTTTGGTTTCCACTTCGCAAAAAACTGGAGGCACTGCAAATTCCACTAAATTCACAGAGACCGTAACGGAACCCGAATATCCTGGTCCTCGCTGTCTCCAAACAACATAAAAACTGAAGGCTCTGCAGAATACATAAAATACCCTAGCACACTGAACCGTAATAACGAGAGTCCCCGAGGTCTCCGCAAACAAAAAACCGAAGACACTGCAAATCTGGATAGTTTCATTAACTAATTGACTAGCCTTTTAGTTAAAATATAGCTTTCCTGGATTCAACAAGATACCGGTTACAAAATTCATGCTTATTTGTAACATCAAATTTTTGGGCTTTTCTGAAATCAATGGCTGTCATATCTAATTCGGTTCAAAACTATTCTCTAGATTTGAGTTGACGTTATACAATTTGCTATATAGGGTGTTGATTCTGCTTCATCATTAAAACTCACATTTCCACTGTAATTCACTGTGGATAGACTTCATTTAATGTCTGCTCACAGCACTCTGAATAGATGATATAGGAAGAAGACGAAATTTCAGGATAAAGTAACTCTACACTTAGATACCAAACCGAATTGAATATGGTGTTGAATCAAATAAACAAGAAAATAATGAGGGTCCAAAACAGAAGTAGGTAATCAATTCACTATCCTTACTTAACACTTTCAAACAAATTGTATTAGTATCAGAAACTACAAACTTATTGTATAGTAGTTCAGTAGGAGAAACGCAATATCTACATGAAATTCTTAACTGAGAAGAAGCGCTCTAAAGTTCTCTAGGGTTGAATATAAACAGATAAAAGCACTTCAATACTGTACAGAGGTCCTAAACACGTAAGGCTTGAAAGAGGAATTGACGGCTTTAATTAAGTGGGGGTCATTAAATATAACCAACTATTTTTACAGTTGGCAAAATACCTGAAATTCTATGAGATTTTGATACACACATATATATATAAATATATATACGGTTTGGGTTTTGAATTTATTTTGCGATAATGTATCCATACACAGAAAAAATTCTAAAACTGGCATTTCCTTCACATCAATGGTTTTCCTCGCATTCTCCACTGTCAAGACAAAATTCCATAAACTTTCCCTTCTTTTTTCAGCGACGGCTCTGCATTATGGTGAAAGCTGTCGAAACTCATGAATGTATAATAATAATAACGTTTTATTCAAGTAGAAAAAAAAAAACATTTGTATTTTGTAAGAAAAATATTTTGTATAACAAACAACAATACAGGCCGTTTCTTTTATCATGTGGTAACATTGCTATATTCTAAACCGTATTAGATACAAAGACGATTAAATGGGAAAAAAGGTAACTATTGTGGTGAGCAGTAAATTGGTCATAGAAAATTTATGGGGATTCTCGCCCTTCCCAACTTATACAGGGAAAACTGAAAATGCTGTTTTCGGTTTTTTACGAATAGAAGTGTTATTTCAGAAAATATGAAAAAATGAAAAACGAAAGTTTTATTGTATTCAAATGGCGGTATTGCTTTAAACGTTTCCGCTTGTATTCCGTCCACACCAGCACTTTTTTTGTTCTTTAGGTTTTTTATTACCTCTATAACATCTTTATCTCTAATAGGACTCAAAAGAAATGAATTTTTGAGTTTGATTCGTACTGGAGATGGACTAGCCGGTTTAACTATTTCATTGGCAAGGTTTTCACCAATGCCAGTGAAAAAACTAATAAATTCGTCTGTAATTTTTTTCACGTCTGTTAGGTTTTCACCTGTTTCTGAAATTATTTCTGAAATATCACTGTTCCTCTGTTTTCCGTGTATGTTATTTAGCCACAATTTTTTGGAATTATTTTGATTTTGAGTGATTATTTTCTTATGGAAATTTATTTTTGATTTTCTGATTACTTTATCTGTAATTTTCCTATAAGTAAGGTATGCCTCTTTCTTCGCTATGTTGACAGGTTTTTTTATGTTCTGCATGTAGTTTATTTCTCTGATTAATTGAATTTAGGATTCCTTGGGTTATCCATTATTTTCCCTTGATTTCCTGGCGACTTTTTTTAATCATTGAAGTGTTATTTACAATTAAATGGATCAGTGTAACTAATAGACATTTAGTTTTAATGTTTATATCATTTTCTTCGTAGAAGGAACTCCAGTCGTGAGCTTGAATATTTTCGGTTAATTTTTTATAATTTATATTTCTAAATACATGTTTCGTTTGTTTTTCTTGCGGACTTGACATGCAAAAAGGAATAAATGCAATAGAAGCTCTGTGATCCGTAATATCTGTGTCAAAAGTTACGTCTTTGTATTATTCCAGATGTAAAGTCTAAGGTTACCTTATGGTCTCCTCTCCAAATCGGTACTGTTTCTAGGTTGAAATTTTAATTTGAAATTTCCAAACATGCTCTTTATTGTCATCACCAGCGTTACTACTTTTCTTGGATTTTTCATTTTTAGATTTTCGCTTCGTCTTCGTTGATTCAATTCATTATATATTAAGTTATTTTTTAAAACATGTTTTAACTACTCTGTAAATGACTCAATGGAATTGATCACTTCCACCCAACCAACAAAAACTTAACCTAAAATGTCATCTGAAAGTGTCAGTGGAGATACTGCAAAAAATCACAGCTAACTTTAACTGAAATGCAGTATATAATAAGTTCTTTTTTAAAACATGTTTTAACTGCTCTATAAATGACTTAATGGAATTGATCACTTCCACCCAACCAACAAAAACTTAACCTAAAGTGTCATCTGAAAGTGTCAGTGGAGATACTACAAAATATCACAGCTAACTTTAACTGAAATGCAGTATCTGATGCCAACTTAGCAATTAGCAATTAATGCATTTCTTCTTAGCATCTATGAGATGAAGCGTTTTTCCTGAGATATTCACAGATTTCATAGAAATATTCACTATGTAAAACTCTATGCGCACTTACTGCGTTTTTGCTACTGAGGGCAGTATACATATACTGCTGATTTCGGTATTTAGTATATAGTAAATTTTGGGAAATAAACCTGTCTTGCATCATAATTGCTATTTGAAATTACTTTCAAGCTAATCATTCTATTATTATCTGATAACTTTATATTACTCATACCTTTTGTTTACTTAAGTGTAATTTCATAATTTAAAACTGAATTTATAACAACAGATAAATATATAACATTTATAATTAAGTCTACCTAATGCATGCCAAAAATGATTTTTGACAAATTTCTATTTTCTAGAGATTTAGTGATATTGAAGGTAACTTCTAGACTTTTATAAAATGATTAGAAAACACTTATTTCTAATTTTTATTAGGTATTCTATTATTGCGACCAGTTCCTGGTATTATCCCATTATCAAGTATGCGGCAGGTAATCAGCCGAAAGCCATTGCATAGAAAGTGTGCTTGGGTTATTTGTTTCATTGGCAACTATTCATTAAAGGACGTTCATAACTATTTTGATTTCTGAAACATAATGAAATATTTCAAGTCGTTATCTACAACCGTTGGATATTTATGTCTAATCAACATTCATGAAAAACTATCCGGTTTATGGAATCAAACAAATTCATTCGTGATACAATTTTGGAAACTGCCATGTATAACTGAAGGGAAGTTTCTGTTATCGTTTGCCGTACGAATACATAATTTAAAACTGATAACGATTCGATAGCAAAATTATTCAATATTTCAAAACGTATGAAGGAAAGAAGAAAGCAAACACTCTTGAACTCCACGATATCGATCCAGTTTTTCCTGCTGCGACTTGAGTATCAGATTACTGTCAATGCAAAGAGCAAAGTCCTGTCCTAGTGGAAAGCAGTCTAATAGTAGCCACATTCAATTATTTTCAGCTTGACATGCAGAACCAATAAGGCATTTACGTCTTATTGGGTTATACATGTTGCCGTTGTTAACTTTATTTGTGTAAAATATATTCTTTGGTTTGAGTGTATTAACGTACGTAGTTATTTTAAATAATTGCTGTATTTCTGGATCATATGGTGAGTTATATTTGAAATTGATATGCCCAATATTATCTTTCTTATCATAGGAAGCTTCTGATATACAAGGTTTATCTTCAAGAGTTGACGAGATCTTTATAAAGATATCTAAATGTAGCATAATTCTGAATATCAGTAGAGATGGTGGATGAAAAATTGAGAATCCAACAAAAATATTTTGGTTATTGTGACACATTTGGTTTCTCCAACAGGAGTGACACTCTGTATTTTCTAAAAAAAATATTTTAATTAAAGAAAACCTAATTAATTGTTTTTGAGTTATTCCAGTTTTACTGAAAAATGACAAATGAAGCCTATCGAACATAATATGCTGTAGCTGAACAATGCTTATTGAAGGATGGAAGAATCACTCACCTTAATCACATTTACTGAATAATGTACAGGGAGGTCCAAATGGAAAACTTTCAAAAAGAAAATTCTGTTTTTAAACTTAATAGATGAAAACTGATGGCTACTACGTCTATGGGACGATTTTTATGACGAACTTAATAGTGAAAACCGCATAGCATCTCTATCATCGTCTTGAGATGTTTTTCGAAAATTTTCGAGAAGTTACTGTAACTTTTTTTCTGTCAAAAATTCCTTGTTTCTATGAAAATATTTCTAAAGAACTGTTTCAGATAGATTTCAATGAAATAATTAATTTTTTCAAATCATATATCAATAGTAATTGACGAAAATACTTTTTTTTTCAATGAGACAACCTGTATTTTCCTGCATATTTCAATGAAGCTTGAAATTACCATTTCAAAAATTTTGCACATTTGATATTTAACTGGAGTCATGTTTGTACTGCAGAACTTTTAGGTTTTTTCATGGAGAGTTTGAACCGCATACTTTGAACAAGTAGGTTTTGTACGACGAGGCAATAAAACAGAAAGCAAGTTTTCAAATGCCAAGAAAGCTGTTCACAGTAGTAATTGAAACTCATAATAGTTAAAATTGAACTCATAATTTATAGGTACTGTATTTACTAGTATTGAATGAAACTCAACAATAATAATGAAATTAAAAAACGAACAAGAAGTAAATATTTCTTCAGAGAAGGTCTTTAAATATCTACCAGCTTCTTCTACATACAGGTGATATCTCTGCTGAACATTTGTCGAATTAATTACTTCAACGGGAGCGAGACAAGCAAAACTTTGCATCATTACCTCTTCCAATTCGTGTCTAGAGTTGGCCGACAATTCAAAAATAAGATCCGTTAACCTTTCCAAGGGTATCAGTCCGTATGCGTTAGGTCCGGTGACCTGGCTGCCAACGGTTGAGTCCTTGGTTGGCAATCCAATTATTGCCAAAATTTGTGGTAAGAAATGGTTGACAATTTGTGAGGCGGAGCCCCGTCTTGCTGAAAATTTATTTTCCTGAGCTCGATTAGCGGCAATTCATCAAAATTTCTAAAATACCTCTGAGATGCAGGCATGTCATAAATGAACGGGCCCATAATTCCACCCTGAAAAACACCTTCCCACCCACAATCCAAATCTTTCTTGACTTCTCTGCTCCCATAAGCTTTGTCCAAATACAATTTAACGAAAAACCATGCACTTAGTTAAAATTTTCCAGGAACCACTGCAAAAAAAATTATGAACTCTTCTGTTCCGGTATAGCTTGAATGTGTGCTTTCTCCAAATCCGCCTAACGTTTGGTAGCCCTGTTGATATTTATAAATTTTGGGTTAACATTTTGGAATTATCTTCAACAGCTCCTAAAACGACTATTTCTTTCAACTCATCATCCCTATTTGATGCATCTAATTTTTTCCTTTCCTTTTCAAATTGACCACCATCAATTAGAGTGTGACGCAATCTTGCGAAAACGTCTGTTAAGGTTGTCTTCTCTCTGGATTCTTGTGCATTTTTCCCGATTTGTATAAAACTACCCTATTATTCATAATTCTCATACTCCATTGCGAATGTCTTGAACTAACTGAGAAGCGTCTTTACTGCTAAAATCAAAATTTGACAGCTACTAGTAAACATTTGCATTGTGTTTCATCGTCGGATTGTCCAAAGCCTACTTGTACAAAGTTTGCGTTTCAAGGTCTACTTGAAAAACCTAAAAGGTCTCCATTTCAAAGATGACTAATGAAACATCAAGTGTGCCACATTTTTGTTCAGTTCCGTTTTTAGGTAGGATCTAGTTTGAAAACAGGACTTTTTCTCCTGAAGTGTCCAATTCGGCCCAACCTGTACAGGGTGCGCAAAAAAGTGGGTCCAGAAATGAATGTAAAACATTAAAAATCACATTTTGTAAATAGAAACCCATTTTTCCTCTCATGATTCAATTATACGGAAATAAATATTGCTAAATCACTTTTAAATGCCCAAAACCTATGATTTCAGAGATATTACTTCTGTATTTACATTAACCGACAGAATTTTGATTTTCATAGTAAGCTGTGCATATACCGGGTGTCCCAGATTTTTTCATACAGTCAATATCTCATTTATGCTGCATGGACAAAAATTAAAATAAAATACACTTATATCAAACCGTATGGCTTTGAAGCTGTTCTGTTAAAGTCAACATCTGTCAAACTACTCCTGAGAAACTACCCCTAACCTCAAATTTTCAAATGGCACCTCACACATTTTTTTTCTGTATTGTGAACTGCAGTCGATTTTAATTTCAACAATGTATCACATATGATATTTTGACAGATGTAAAACTGACAGAATAAGTGAGTTTGCTCAAAATGTCTACCATCTTTATTCATGCATGCTTCAAATCGCCTTATCAGTTCTCTTGTACAAGAGTTTTTAATCATTTCCTTCGTTATTGTGGTGGAGGCGTGTACAATCTTCTATTGGTCTAGTTTTATACGAGGATATATTGAAAAATTCTTAGCCTACTATAGAACCAAACAAAATTTCATTGTCAAAATATTTTATTACTCAACATATTCTCCTCCTAATTGGATAAATTTATTACAGCGAACCTGCAACGTCTCTAAACCTTTCAAAAAAAATGTTTCTTCTTGCTCTCCAAACCAGACCTCCACAGCTTTTATTACCTCCTCGTTGGAAGGAAATTTATGACCTTTAAACTTTTTTTCAGTTGAGGAAAGAGATGATAGCCGGACGGAGCCAAATCTGTTGAATAAGGGGGATGTTCTAGTAATTCAAACCCTAAATCACGAATTTTTTGTATGGCAACATGAGATTTGTGTGCAGGGGTTTTCTTTCCTCTTTAATTTTTTCCCGTAGAGTGGTCAGTAATGTCGAATAGTAATCTCCAGTTATTGTTCTGCCCTTATCCAAAAAATCAATCATGATTACTCCATGGCAATCCCAAAAAACTGAAGCAAGAACTTTTCTAGCAAATTTTTGGTCATCAGATCAAATCCCTTGGTGCATGTGTATTTTGAAAGAATAATAACTATGCGTTTTTATAATTTTATGCACAGACGACTTACTTATTCCAACTTCGTCAGCTAGTGCTCGAATAGAAATGTGAGACTTCATATAGGCCAATACATTAATACACATTTCCTGCACTGGTGCAGCATGTTGAACATGCTTACCTTTTCCTGGAAATTCTCCTATTCTCATTTTGTTCTCTACACAAGAAAATGTGATATGATTAGGTAGTCGTCGATCAGGAAAACGCTGTTGGTATAATTCGACGGCAGCACGGGAATTTTTCCGTCATTCACCAAAAATTAATAACATATCAACATACCTATTTGGAGTGAATGTGAAAGGCATTTTCTTCATTGAACTATCAAACTGACTGGAAGACGCGTGCAAGATCAATTGTGAAAAAATGTACATAACAATCGAAATAATCTACAATATTGACAGTTATTATTACTACACCTTTTCCAGTAGTATTCCAGAAAGCGTCATTTGAATTTCAGAATAGCCATTTTTATTTCGGAAAGTATCAATTGTATTTCAGATTAGTTAGTTGGATTTCAGATAGCATCATTTGTATTTCAGAATAGTCAATTTTATATCAGAGAACGTGAAAAGAATTTTAGAAAGCATGATTTTAATTTTTATTTTCAAATACTCTAGGTGAAAATTATTTCAGGAAAAATAATTTGAATTTCATAAAAAATGATAGAGATTGATGAATTCTGAAATACAATTGACGGTTCTGAAATTCAAATGATGGTTTCTGAAATCAAATTTATTATTCTGATACACAATTGATGCTTTCTGAAATCAAATTGACTTTTCTGAAATTCAACTAACACTTTCTGAAATTAAACTCACTATTCTGAAAATCAATTGGCACTTTCTGAAATTCTAGTCACTATTCTGAAATACAATTGGTACTAACCGAAATAAAAGTATCTATTCTGAAATTCAATTGAAGCTTTCTGAAATTAAGCTGTCGATTTCTGAAATACAACTGGAAAAGGTGTAGATTAGAATGAAGTACACTGTGAACCAAAAATGTATACCATAAATTATTTATTATCAAATGCTGTTTACATCAAAGTTGCTAATTTTGCGAGTTTGACGTCTGTCAAAATATCAAGTGTGATACATATAGTTATTGAAGTTAGAATTTATTACACTTCACAGGTCATAGAAAATATGTATAGGGTACCACTTGAATAATTGAGGTTGGGGGGTGATTTCTCGAGGGTAGTTTGACAAAAGTTAACTTTGGCATAAAACCCCCAAAATCATATGGGTTTGACATAAGCGTGCTTTTAAAAAATAACTGAGACATTGACTGTACGAAAAGATCTATGGGGATATTTGAAGAAAATCGTGTATGATAATACCAATAGACTTGAACGACTTACAAGAGAAGATTGTACCTACACGACTGCACCACAGTAGCGGAGGAAATGATTTTACGCATGCATGAATAATAATTATGATTGGCATGTTCATGGGTTATCCATAAATTCTGTATTATGGAATTTTGTACATTATTGTTCAAACTCGGTTATTCTGTCAGTTTGATATCTGTCAAAATATCAAGTGTGATACATCGTTGAAGTTAGAATTGACTGCAGCTCACAATTCAAAAAATAAAATGTCAAGGTTGCCATTTGAAAATTTGAGGTTAGGGGTAGTTTCTCAGGAGTAGTTTGGCAGAAGTTGATTTTGACACAACAGCTTGAAATTCATATGGGTTTGATATAAGATAATTTTTTTTTATTATTTTCTATGCAGCCTAACTGATATATTGGCTGTATGAAAAAATCTGGGACACCCGGTATATCTACGAATGAGTGAAAATTATTAAGTGTCAGATTCATCACCTGAAATATTGAAATATGGTTCGTGTTGGGTACAATAATCAAGAATTCGTTCATTCATTAGTGAATTATATCGAAAGTATAATAAAGTTTTTACAAGTACATATGTGGATTTAATAGATGCAGATGAGTGTCTTATTGTGATTTCTTATGATCACGGTAGAGTATTTATTTTGACGGTGCCAATAACGTTATTTTACTAGAAAAGCTTCATAAATATGGAATAAGGGGTATTCGCTACCAATGACTATGTAACTTGCTTGGTTCAAAGAGGTGTTAGTATGTTGATATCAACGATATACTCTCATCAAAACCAGCAGTCACTATTGGAGTCATCCAAAGTGAAGTTCAAGGATTCGCTTCTTTATATACTCTATTTGAATAACTTGAGTAATTTGATAGACTTCTTTTACTCTGTATGTAGTTGATACATCGCTAATAGTTCCAAAACCATTTTATTTACTGCTATAATTGCAATATAATTATTTTGAGGGTGCAGAACTAGTTTGGTACCTACAACCCATCTGAATCTGAACTTGCGGATTGAATGAAAATGTTGTAGTGATCAAAAACAGTTCGAATATGATAAAATCGAGAAAGAATGTTAAATTGTTCAGTGTATCAAGTTGTTGAATCTATAGACATGTATATTACATTACTATTAGTAATCCTTGCCAAATACCAGAATCTGGATTCTTTTCTTGTCAATTGAAAAATCTCAAACTTCTACCCAATGATAATCAACTTCTGAAATTACATTCTGTCAAGACAGATTCCTATTGGAGGTATGGAATGCATTTCTGGGGTCACTTTCCTTCATAATCAGGTGTCGTTATTGTTATTGTCCAGAAGTCCAGAAATGTATTTTGCGCAGTGCGCATGATTCGAAAATTCTCTTTTGAAGATAAATAGAAATTTAAATCCGAATAACATCTTTAGTAATTTTACTCTGAACAAATCAATGTAGCAGATCAAAAGATCTGAAATAATATTTATTTTGAAAAATTTGAGGATTTTCGAGTCTTGAAATGTTCTTATTCTATCAAAGAATATTAACTAAAGTGAAATGTAGTTGTACCATCTTTTTTTGTTAACTTGTAAGTTAGTTTCAAATGAATATATTTTTTAAATCTTGCTATTTGTCGGCAAATCTCACAAAGAAATTTTGATTCTCAGAAAATAAAAATCATCAATATCATTACATGAACACTATAATTAGCCATGCAGGTAAAAATCCATCTGGTAATCTCATCCCAGTTATGTATATTTTATTTTAGTACATTGGAATGCAACTGAATTTTTCCTTTTTTAACTTTGCTCTACAGTCTATTAATGAATGCGCTTGAATATGTTCCTATATATTACATCATTATTTTCATATATTGAAGGAATTAGAGAAGATCTCTGCCAACGATATTCTAACATAACAATCAACAAAAATTAAAGAAGAAACAAAATTATGTAAATTTATCTTTTTTTTTTTAGCTATAAAAAATAAATTGCGTGCATTCAGTCTATTCTTAACCAACAGAACCAAACAAGAGGGAACTGGAAAAGCAACATGTTCATCAGTAAAAGACCCTAATGAAATACTGATTGTCTCATCTCACGTGTCTGAACTCCTCCTGTTCCACAAATTCACACAACCGATGGTGTTCATATTTGCCGAGTTGTGAGGGCCGTTTACATGTAAGGTTATACTACCAATTGTCCTGCAGGATGCAGCACGTGCCCTTGACTAGGCAACTAGATCAGCCAGATTAAACGGCACGTGAATCATTCATTAGCCAGTCACGTGTATTCTTGCCATCAGCTATTGTTGCTGGTATTTCCTGATCGGTTTTTCATTGAATATTCTGCATTATTTGGTCAATGAAAGTGAAATCGTTCTCAAGTAACGGAGTTTCCATTTCAGAATTCAACAGAAATGTATTCAAATAAATACAACCTAGAGCTTTTTTGAATATCAATATCGAAATATAGCAAAAATATATCTCAATTTTTTGTTCAATTACTGGTTATTGAGATCTCCCAAGTTTAAAAGAAGTGTAATGTGGGTTGCTTCGATGCCAATACTAGTGCAGTACCTGCCTGTGATTATGCATCACCCGGTAACTAGTAATAGTGGGATGATTGGCGAGAATATTCAATGCTTAACTGAAAGTAATAAAGGCGATACTATGAAGACAGGGTGAACGACCTCCACTTACCAAAAATTATATGGGGTATTGGTCTGGTATGTACGAAAGCACCTGTAAAATATCCCCGCACCATTCTTATGGGAAATGGGTCCCAGTGAAATTCGCTGAATTTTTCGTATAAGTTGAAAATTCACCAAAAAAATGTAATAATGAGACTATTAGACTTTTATTTTGAAGGGGTACAAAAGTATATTTCAACATTTCGTTTTTAATGACAGACAAATACAAAGATACCAAAAAAAAATTGGAAAACATACTTGATGTATAAAGAAAAATTTAAAACAAGGTGATTCAAGTTATATCTTCAACAGTATAACATACTCCAAGTCATGCTGATCAATAGTGTTTATGGGCCCAACCTTGAAAAATGGACAGTTTTGTTTTTCTACACGATGTTGAAAGTTATCGTTTCAGACACTTGGATGTATAATACATCATTTTCAAATTTGTTATTTCCGTAAGAGAGAGAAAAACAGAAGTCATAATAGAAAAGCAACTTATGAGAATAACTTTTCACAATACTGAATTCCGGGTGACCCACTTGAAGCTACAACTATAAGAGAAAAAGTGCATTTATTGAATCTGTTCATCCGATATGGCTTGCAGTAATAATTGCAGAATGTTACTGATGCAGCTTTCAACATGATCTCAACTTCATGGTCTAGAAGTTTTTTCTACTAGGTGTTGAATCATACATAATATTAGTGTTTGATTGAACAATATCTTCTTGCATTCAAAATAAACTCCAGAGAGAGAAAAATGAGGAGGAAATTCAACTTGAAAATGAATGTTAATAAACGCAGACAGAATTCCAGAACCTGGTCAAATGAGAATAAGGAGTTTCTCGCTTTTTCGAAATTCCACGAAATATTATTCATTTATTTATTCAGCCACATCACAGTAAATCCATTTGTAGAAAGTCATTTAAAATTAAAATATACGTACAAAAAAGCAATACAACAGTTACATTTCTTTCTTACAATTTTTTTATAATTTTTTATTATTTAAAATTAAAGTGGTGAAGACTGGTACCCCATGGCATATGTGTTGGACATTTTTCATTATGCAGTATCCCATAATCTCACATCAGCCTCCAAATACTCCCCCGCCGAGTAGAAGCAGTGTGACAGCAAACATTTTCGAATGAGTGTCTTGAACTTATGAGTTGAAGTTTTTCGAATATGGGGCAACAGCTGTCTCTATAATTGGCTTTAGATATTATTCGTATAGCTCGTTTCTGGAGTCTAAAGATTCTCACAGAATCTACAGCGTTTCCCCTTAGAGAGTTACACCGTAGTTAATGTGAGAGTGAAATAAGCCAAAGTAGGCTGTTTTCAAAACTGCCAGGTTAGCAAATCTGCTCAGATTCCGTAGAATTAAGATAGTTGAGTTTAATTTTTTACTTAGGTGCGATATATGCGCTGACCATTTTAATTTGTCATCCATAACAAATCCAAGCAGATTAACTTCTGAACTGTTGACAATCGTATTGTTGGTTGAAAAAACAATATTTTGTGTATTGTTTTTATTGAGTTTCAAGCAATTAGCAATGAACCATGTTTCGGCCTTTCCTGAAAAATCTTGTGAAGTTTTTTCCAAGTAATCTAGTTTCTTGTCAGAAGCATAAAGAGAGCAGTCATCTGCATAACGAATACATTTAGTTGGACACATGTAATAGAATATGTCATTGATATAGACAATAAATAAAAGTGGGCCAAGGATAAAACCTTGAGGTCCCCCAAAATGAATGTTTTCAATGTCAGAATAGCTGTTGTCAATGAGGACAGCTTGTTTCCTGCCATTCAAGTATGATTCGAATAATTTCCATGCAGTACCGCGTGTACCATAAAATTGTAGTTTGTCTAATAGTACTGTGTGAGAAACACAGTCGAAGGCCTTGCTCAAGTCACACATAGACACAACCGTATGTTGACAAGCCTCAAAACCCTCGACTATATCAGCCACAAGTCTTTGTATTGCTTGAACAGTGGAACAGCCCTGTCTGAAACCGAACTGGCCCTCATGTAGAGTTTTATTTATAGAAAAGAACGAAATTAAACGACCTTTTAGACTAATTTCAAAAATTTTACCGAAATTTGTTATTATCGATATTGGTCGGTGGTTATCAATAGTATTTTTGTCGCCATTTTTAAATATAGGTACTTATCACTTTAGTTAACTTGAACTCATCAGGGAATTTTCCATTGGAGATACAATGATTAAAGAGAATAGTCAGAGGTTCTAGCAGAAGAAAACAAGCGCTTTTTATTATTTTGCTCGTCATTTATTTAATATTAATTATGGGTTTAATATCGCCCCAATAAAAGTGATGAAATCGACAATGCAGAAGAGGATCATCAGTTTAAATTAAATCAGTTTTGATACGACATTTTCATGTGTCTTTATCCTGAGAGACTATTACCTGGATGATGCCAATACAAACATTCAATGGTTTTATTGTACTTACAAGTCTGGAGTTCATACTCTCATATAATCAGTGTTTTGTAGTTCTTGGAATATGACAAAATATTCGGTACACTTCAACAAGACTAACAAAGGTTCGGATAGGTAATGGTAATAGACGTCAGCAAGTTAATCACTACGACTTACCAGAGCTCATTGGTATCTACTTTATTTTTGTCATATATTGAACAATTTGGACCCAATAATTGATTTCCCTGCTTCAGGTCTACTTTACCTGTCGTTATTTCCATTCTTTTTATATATTCAGTCATTTTCCTATTCTTTCTTTCATACCTATATCTGTTAAAATGCTTCCTTTGGAATTGAATTATTGGTATAAATACTTGAAATAGAAAGTTTCCATAATATTCTTTGAAAAGGATTTCTTTTTTTCAATCAGAGAACTTTTCAAACTCCTTAATTCAGATCATTCCCGACTATCTATTCAAAAATAGAAATGATCGAAGGGTAGTTCGGTAGGAAGGTAAGTATCACCGGGTATTATTTTACATAGACCGGTTCAATAATCGTGCTTGGACAATTTTTTACACAATTACTGAATTGAGCATTGCAAACAAAAAATATGTCTATATGCTGGGAGGAATAGGATAACTAAGTTAGTCTCAGCTGGAATCCTTCAAAGCCTAGTAGAGAAAAAACTGTCCATTATGTTCATGGTTGGGCCCGTGGACACTTTTGATCAATTCGACTTAAACAATACATTATATCAAACTTTCAGAGAATTTCACTTGGACCCAGTTTCCATACGAATGGTGCGGGTTCTTTGAGAGCTATTCGTGATTATTCAAGCAAGCTTTTAATTATTATGTAAACACAGACCATGCTTTCGCAATCATGCGTTCCGGTAATGTTGTGTCATGGTACGACCGGCGAGTAGAAGAGAATCAATGAGGGTCGTGGTACAGTTCCTTTTTTTGTCTTGATTGTACACTCATTGCAAAATTGATACCCACTACTTGTGTAGTTTCAGAGAAAATCATCCTACGACATAACCCGTGTCCTCCAAATAATTCCACTAAGAATCCTGTTCGTTGTAGGTACAGACATTTGATAAGCACTGTTATAGAATTAAAAATACATTGAACTTTTACTGGTAATAGTTCAATATTCTCAAAGCACTATGTAGTTTAGATGAAAATACTACGCCAATATGAAACATCACTCTTGACATTGGAAAAAATGCAATATTACATGTCAGCATTTGAATATAAGAGGTTGATGGTGGCCCAATTTGTACGATACTGTTAACATCACTTTTATCCACATCAATTTTTGCATATATAGGATGTATACAAGAATTGTATTAGACGATACACAAGATATGAATATTGTAATCGTAATTCAAACAAATTTTACCGAATATTTAAATAATAATCATTACAGAGTTGATATAACGTATTACCTTTATAAACAGGGTGAATAGAGGACTGTTTCTTCGAAACAATAGCTACAGAGTTAAAGAGGATCTATCTACACACGGGAAGAACAAGCTCTCAATTCTAGAAAGTTGTGGTGGTAGAATTCTTAAAACATTTAAAATTTCAAAAAAGTTATGGTACCCTTAATGAGCATTAGTGAAAGAGTCCTTTAGTGTCAAAATATGAGTCCTTCGGTTGCATGAATGAACCCTTTGATGATAGTATTACTGTAACAAATATAGAAGTATTTATATTCAAAGATGAAGTCAATCATGATTGCTGTTGAGGACAATAATAGATCAGGAGGCCGTGCAGTACCTGCCTATGATTATGCGTCACCCGGTCTAGTAACAGTGGAATGATTGGCGAAAATATGACTGTTTGACTGATAGTTGTAGAAGGCATATATTGATTCATTATTGAAAAAGTTTTGACTGTGGTCTCCCGACCATCCTATAGTGACAGGTTTTCCTACAAATGATGCAACGCATAACGCACGGGCCATATAAAATTAGTTTCGGGTAATAATTGCAGTTCTTCACCTGCAAAGGCTCTGCTTTAAAACATATTCATTTGGATGTATTTTATTTGTCTGTGGAGGTTCCAGTTAGGCTCTTAATGTCAAAAAGTTAGTGCAAATTAAAATAAATAGTTATAGCATACGCAGTCTACTCAGGTTTTATATAAAAATTAATACTAACTTTTGATTCCTCAACTTTAAAATCCCGTTTAAAATTATTTTTTGCAAAAGTCATTAAAAATAATTGAGAATAAAATTTAATCTCCAACACCCTGTATCTCCGAAACCAAACATTTTCGGACACATATTCACGTGAACTTTTTATCTTGAAATTAGTTAAAGATTTGCCTTTTGAAATGTGTACACGTACTTAATAAACACACTGTATACGATAGTACAAACATGACTTAATGGTAAGATACTATTAAGATTGGTATAACCAAAAGGTGTTCACCAGGAGGGAGTTGCAGCCAACTCATGAGGGGTATATCGTAAAAGTAACTGATTCTTGACAGAACGCCCTGATAACATTGCAAGAGGCGGGTTCAAGAACATCTTCATACAAAAATATGGTACCAATTACTGAGGCTTCGTATTAACCACACTAAGACTACTCTACTATCCTCACAAAGAGGACACGTTAATGGGTGTTTTCAATAAGGCAGCAGGCACACTGAGCAACCATGACCAACCGTCCGCGACCGTACAACTACGACCAAAATTTCCAAAACGTGTATTCTTATCTTCTTCAACCGGACTTCGACGACCATGTTTAAAATTGCAATCCGCTGAAAATGTTGGTCAATCAGTGTGAGTTTGAAAGTTATTATTAATCCCTTTCAATTTTTGGTCGTTGCAGGAAGGTCGCGGACGGTCGATGCTAGTCGGTCAGTGTGATTCCTAGCTTGAGGGTTTTGTCTCTACAAGTTTGAATCAACTAACAATATCATTTTAAATCCTGTCACAAGTCGGCGCCTGCAACGACACGATACGATACCGATTTGGTGCCGTTTGTCAGTGTCGTGTCGTTGTGGTGTCCGTAAGTGTGAAAATGCTCATTGGTAGGAAATTTTAATATTTGGCCGACATTCTAGGAAGAACGATTTCTGTTCATTATTTGTGCGTGAGTTGTAGTTGTCGCTTCCATTTTTCTTTTCGCCTACTTGTACGATAGTCCCTCCTCCACTCATTCTTTCTGAATAACATACTCGAATTGGTATTTTGGGCATGTTTCAATTCCTGCGTTGGTTCCTCGTATGGGGATCTTTCATGTGGATGTTTCCCACAAGAACTCTTTCCGTTTCACATCTAGTTGTGGGGTGTTCATCTTTGAGATGATGGTACGCTACACTAATACTTCTCAACAGTTTAGGTGTGTTTGAAGTGAACAAATATCTCGATGTTTCTGTCCAAATTCCATTTCTTTCTGTTACGCCTCTACTAGGGAAGTTTTAAGAATTTCGTTAATTCTGGATTTCAATAGGTCCTCATAGTATATGACTCCCCTGGAGCTATTTAGTGCAGGTAGAAGGTGGGATAATTTCTGCTTCGCTTTCACCAAAGTTATGAACTTAAAATAACCTCTTCGATTGTGCGTTGGATCTCGTTTCAATAATGACGGTCCTTCTTATGCTATTTGTTTCTGCTATTAAATCTATATTGTTCTATTAAATATGAGTGGGTTTTCATTTTTTGAATCCTCTTTCATTTTCTTTAAAAGTAAAAACTGAGGTAGGTAATCGGTTGTCTCGTTACCTGTGTGGGTGACAGTTTGGATGCCTGATCGAGCCGGTATATCACTTTCTCCAGTACCCTCTATTGAGGAGCTTGGCATATCCGTTATCTATATAGAGGTGGTCAATGGTCCAGTGGCTGAAGTATCTAGCAGTGGAACTTCTGGCTCACATCAGACAGACGTTCGAGGCTCCGGTACGGAATCTTTTTTCTCAAATACACGGGTCTCTTTAGGTGGCCACATGCCTTGTTGTAAATCAAGTGTGATGTGAGTCGCCTAGATGCCAATCCCGACGTCTGGTGCTAGCTTGAAGGGCGTACTGACCACACAGGGTGGTAACTGTAGGTTATCTGGGTTTTGCTACAGCTGAAAAGTGAATAAACCACTGAAAACTAGGACGTGCTAGGAATCGCACGTTAAATGGTAAGACCCCGTTAATCCTTAGCTCGCACAAGTTTCGACTTCTGAGGACAGTCGTTCATAGGGGGATGACAGCTGGTTAACGGAAAAAACAATTTTAAACAATTTTTTAAACAGTAGTAAGCCCCCCTTGAGCGCCACGACAAATAATAATAATAGCCGTCCTCTACCCGCACAGGCTTTGGGTAGGTACACTCGATGAGTGTTTATGAGGGAATATCATTATTATTATTATTATTAGTTGTATCAGTCATGCAGATCCCACGAGTGAGCTCTGAAACATATTACAACCGTGGCAGAGCAGGCTTATCACGGTTGGAGCACAATGCCGCTCTGCCATCAATCTCTTGGGCAAGGTTTTAAGATTGCGTTTTTTTGTCTTCGAGGTTTATTCCTCGTATATCATCCTTTCGATCACCAGACAGGGTTCACCATGGGGCTATTGTTTTAAATATGCAGATTGAAATCGACTGCAATAAGAAATGTGATCTTCTATCTCTTGATTTGTGCAAAGCATTTGATTCGGTTGACCACAATATTTTATCGGCCAAACTATACCCAGTAGGAATAATTGGAGAAATGCATGAATGGTTTCAAAGTTACCTGACGAATAGAAAGCAGTATGTATTAGTCAATGGTGTTGGCAGTTCCTTCATGGACATCAAATGTGGGATATCACAGGGATCAATTTTGGGACCTGTTTTACTTTTTGTTCATGTTAACCCCATTACGAAATCATAACCGAAAGAAGAAATCAAACTATTTCCCGATGATACCACGTTATTATATTTCGACAATGACCTCAACATGATACGTGAAAATCTGGAAAGTGATCTAAATGATATTCCAACATGGTTACAATGTAATAGACTCACTCTGAATTTCAATTAATCTATATTAATGTACGTTTCTAAAAAATACCATCAATTCCATTGATCCACTATTATTTGGATTCGATTCATAAATTTACCATGCAGAGTTAAAAAAAATTTGGGTTCTGTTATTGAGGAAAAATTATTATGGAACAATCATATAGATGAATTGAGGGAAAAAATAATCCAGCCATTTGTGTTCTATTCTAAATTAGTAAACGTTCCATTAAAATAAAAGAAAAACCTGTACTATAGTAATGCCCTCTCAAACTGATAATTCAGTTTTGAAACCTCTTAAAATACTGCAAAATAAATCTCAATCAACCGCCAACTTGTATAACTCCAAAAGTTTACTAGATTTAAATTCACTTCATAAAATAAAAATACCCAAGATTGTTTTTCGGTTCATGCATGAGTAATGAAGGATATTTTATGTAAATCTTTCTTTTGAAACTATTTCGGTTTTCGTCTCTCATAATATTTGAAATTATAAAGTTATGCCAAGTCCACTGAAATTCATTTTTGGTCAAATATTGTACGTTGGTGGCCCTTTCAAACGATATGTCGCAAACAACTTGTTATATACAAGATGCGAAAAACAGCTTGCCAAACATTGTTGATAAAAACGTGCAAATTCTTCTCTACTTCAAATGGAACACCTTGTAAGTAGTCGATCCATAAAAAGAGCCAAAAAAAGCTATATAAATTCCATTAAATATTCCTTATGGTTGAAATCAATGGTAGTTTTTCTTATAGCGTATTTTTTATTCGAAAAACGGAAATTCTCTGTCATGATATAGATAAACGACCTTTTTAACGTCGAATTTTGAGGACTGCGATCAAGAGATGTGTTATGTTTTCACACATTTCTCTTAATGAAACACCTCCAATTGCATAATTTTTGTCCAACCCATTCCTTAAAATATTGCTTGCTCTATGCCTATAATGTACCTTTATATTTATAAAAAATTAATTGTAAAACTCGTTTCAATCGATTGTCAATAGTCTAAAATGTGTATTTATCAACGAATGCCACTTTACCTTTTTGTATTTCAGAAAAAAATCACATTTCAAAGTGTGCCTCTGGCGTCACGTTAATCGGAAACATTCCCCACCATAATCCACGTTCCGAAATAGGGAATATCGTTCTCCCATAAAAAATAGCTACTTGCTGATTATAAGCCATCGAGAAATAATTGAAACTGTCACTGGATCAACACATCAAAAAAATTTACGTAAAAGCAATTTTTTATATTATTTGTAACTTTCAAATATTCTGAACGAACCTGCCTTTTGATGAAAAACTATTGTTGGCAACGCCGCAAATTATAATACAAGTTCTTATGGAATAAGGTTAGAATGAAAATTCGATGCGAGTGGAAAGTTCCGAGCGCGAGCCGAAGGCGAGCGGGAGGAACCACCAGCATCACGAATTTTCATTCTAACCGAGTAGCAGACTATACTTTCTCCACGATCAAACATTTTAAAATATTTCAAATGGAATCGAAGAAAAGATAATTTCCACACGAAATAATAACTAGGAATTATTTAAACACACTGTTTATCAGAAAGGAGTTATGTATGCCTTCCCGTGGGAATAGCTGAACTAAGCATTGCTGCCTATGCAGATTTCCAGGAACACGTCGAGACGGTGTTGTATTCAACTTCGGTTCATGGGAACGAAGAAACATTTAGAATAGACATAGACTTCGAGCAATAAACATCTAATTGTATTATTTGTTCTTAATTAAAGTTTTTGAGTTAAATAAATTTTTTAAAAACTAAGTTCCGTGATCGGAAAACATAAAGTGGCGCAGTCGTTGTAGGATTTTGAACGGATATTCGTTGTGAATAATCCGTCAGTTCCAACTGTTAATTCAAGAGAACCTCCGTTTCTGGACAGTCCCTCTGGGTAGCAGATCAAGCAGAAGCCAAAGAAGTAAAGAAGAAAAGAAATGAGAACAGCCATCTCATTGGTACTAATGTAAGTTGCTTTTCCTTGTATCTTGTCTATGTCATTCTCCTCTAGTCCTGATTCATCTCCCGAAAACAGTGATTGTGAGTTAATTTTTAGTGAACAAAATTCGCCGAAACCTAATTCGATTTTCGAAAATAGTTCTCGCGAATCAATAGAATTAGAAGCACTTCTTTCGAAGCTATCAATAAGTAAAAATATCAAAATGCCAGTTCCAAAATTTGAATCAAAACTTTTGGAAATTGTTCCAAAATTTGACGGCAATCCTTTGGAACTTTCATCATTTTTAGATACAGCTAATTCAATTATTACTACATACTGGGACCCAACACCCGAAAATATCAGTTGTGTCCAAAATATTACAATAATTTATGGAATTTATTCAAAATTGATAGGTCAAGCTCGCGAAGTTTATAGCATTTGCATTGATAAAGATTGGCTATCAGTCAAAAATGCTCTAATCGCACATTTTGGCGACCAAAGAGACGAAAATGGATTATTATTTGATTTAGATCAATTGAGACAAAATTTCAATGAACCATCATTACAATTTTATACAAGGGTTATGTCAAATTTAAGTGCTCTTCATAACTATGTAGATACACATGAAAATGTAGTTGCGACTAAAACGGTGAAGAAAACCTTTTACAATACTCATGCTCTTAAAATATTCTTAGCTGGACTGAAAGAACCTTTAGGATCAACTATTCGTGCTATGAAACCATCAACTATGGCAGAAGCTAGGCAATATATTATTTCCGAAAATAATATTCGGCATCTCCAAAAACCGAATAACAGTGATCAATCGAAAATTAGGCCACCTCAAAGACCCAATCACCCAAATCAATTGTCCAATTTTCGCCAATACGCAACTCCTAACCCCAATTTTCAAAATTTCAAACCCCAAATGCATAATCCCTCATTTCCACGCGGCCCAATAAATATTCAGCCGAGACCGGCAGAACCCCAAAAATTCTTCACAAATCGTCAAGTATTTGGCAATCCAAAAGGCTCAACCAACGTTTGGAGACCAAATAACCAAAACAATTTCAATCGCCCCAGGCCAACACCTATGAGTGGCATTTCACAAGCCACCACTTCTCGTCAACCCAATACTAGACCATACCAAAACCCCAATCGACCAAATTTCATTGCAGAAGAACTTTACAATTTTGATAATCCCCATTACCAGGAAGAATCAATACCCTTCCAAAATGAATATTACTCTCAAAATGATTTTTGCTACCAAAATCAACCCTGTTCCTCCAATGAATTTGATTTTTACGAAAATATGAACTATGACCAAATCCAACCTGAATATGTCAATAATCAATATCCAATCGATACCCAAATCGATCAAAGTTCCTCACAGGACCAAAATTTTCAGGAAATCGACCATCACGAAAAAATTTCATAGAAATACATTCTATTTACGATCGAAAGGACCTCCCATACATTCAAATTTCAGATCCACCCCTGAAACTTTTGATTGACACAGGAGCGACTAAAAGCTTTTTGAATCCCGAAATTGCCGAAAATTATTTTCCCGATTTTATCAGAAAAGAACCGTTTACAATCAGCTCAATATTTCAGACCACTTCGAAAGATTTTTGCGCTGAAATACCAGCCTTTCAGGAATTCCACACTGAGAAAACTATAAAATTTCATTTGTTTAAATTCCATCACTTCTTTGATGGATTGATTGGTTATGATACATTGAAAAACTTAGATGTTCAATTAGATTTGAAAAATTCAAGTTTAAAAACACCTGAATCAGAGCTTCCTCTGGCGCACTATGAAAGCAAAAAGAAATTACTCTTTTATGCTCGTATAGAACCATTTACAATCGAATCAATCAAAATTCCTGTAACAATACCAAACGGTGACATCACGATTATCGAAACAAAATTATTTGAATGCCGAATTCGCGAAGGTTTGACAACCTCTCGAAACGGCTATGCCCCTGTCGAAATTCGGAATGATACAGGTGAAATACAAGAGATTTACCTTTATGAACCTGTCCCTGTGAAAACTTTTCATCCCGACCAATTCGAATTGTACCATGCTTCAATCGATCATAACACCCCTTCGAATATATTCAAATCAGACATCACACAGCTTATACGAACTCAACACATGAATTCTGAAGAAAGATACCACGTTGAGAAATTGTGCCTATCATTTTCAGACATATTTCACCGCGAAAATTCAAAGCTGACTTTCACGAACCAAGTGAAACACAAAATTAGGACCACCGATGAAGTCCCAATTTTTACAAAATCTTATCGCTATCCGTTTATTCATAAACCGGAAGTCGAAAAACAAATTGACGATATGCTTCGTCAAGGCATTATTCGACCAAGCGATTCACCTTGGTCCTCGCCAATTTGGATAGTTCCAAAGAAGGCGGATGCCTCTGGCAAGAAGAAATGGCGTATAGTAGTGGACTACAGAAAAATCAACGAGAAAACCATCGATGATCGATATCCGATTCCAAATATATCGGACATCCTTGACAAATTGGGTAGATGTATGTACTTTTCTACCCTTGATTTGGCAAGTGGGTTCCATCAGATCGAGATGTACCCTGATGATGTAAAGAAAACAGCTTTCAACGTAGAGAACGGCCACTACGAGTACCTTCGCATGCCGTTTGGTTTGAAAGGAGCTCCAGCTACTTTTCAGAGAGTAATGGACAACGTCTTGATAGATCTACAAAACAAAATCTGTTTCGTCTACATGGACGACATCATCGTTTTTTCCACTTCGCTACAAGAGCACATGGTCAACCTTAAAAGAGTTTTTCAGAAACTGCGCGAGAGCAATCTGAAAGTCCAACTCGACAAATCAGAATTCCTGAAAAAGGAAGTTTCCTTTCTGGGACATCGGATAACAACAGAGGGAATAAAACCAAATCCCGATAAGGTCAAGGCCATCATGAATTATCCGATACCCAAAACGACAAAAGAAATAAAAGGATTTCTTGGTCTTCTGGGCTACTATCGAAAATTCATAAATAACTTTGCCAAAATCACCAAACCCTTTACAAGTCGACTGAAGAAAGGAGCAAAAATCGATATAACTGACCCCACCTACATCAAGACATTTGAGGACTGCAAAACCTTACTATCGAACGACCCGATTTTGCAGTACCCCGATTTTACAAAAGAGTTCAATTTGACCACGGACGCCAGTAACGTAGCGTTAGGTGCTATATTGTCCCAGGGCCCCCCAGGACATGATAAACCAATCGCCTACGCATCACGAACCCTCTCCAATGCCGAACAAAATTATTCGACTATCGAGAAGGAACTTTTTGCAATCGTCTGGGCAACCAAATATTTTAGGCCCTATCTTTTCGGCCGAAAATTCAAAATTTTTACGGATCACAAACCCCTTCAGTGGTTGATGTCTTTGAAAGAACCCAATTCACGATTGGTTCGCTGGAGACTGAAACTTGAAGAGTTTGATTACCAAATTATTTACAAAAAAGGGAAAATGAATACGAACGCTGATGCCCTTTCTAGAATCGAACTCTACCCTAATGAAACTGTCAGACAGACTAATGAACTCCCCATATTGAGACATATGCAGGAATTTAACGAAAACCCTGTCCTAGACAATGAAAGACCATCCACAAGCAGAGACCCAGAAAATAACACACCTGAAAATATTCAAAATCAGGATAACGAATCGAACGCAGGACAAATTGACCCCAATGACAATGACGAAAATGAAACTGTTCACACAAGTGCAGAAGACCCAATATTGAACATCCACATCACAGACAAACCAATCAATAACTTTTTGTGCCAATTAATGATAATTAAAGTTGATCGAAACCCTCGAATGGAAACCAAAAAACTATTTAGGAATTCAGTATGTCGTACCCGATGGTATCTATATGTTACCAACGAATCATTTCAAGCCCAAATTATTGAACATCTTAAAGAATTTGGTGTTCCAAAACGTACCTACGTCTTTTACTTCCAAAATGATACCGAAGACGTACTCTATAAAGATATGTGCAGGTTCATACCACAAACATTCAAAAATTCCTCCTTTAAGCTTTTCAAATCCAATAAACTCCTCTTCGATGTGACGAACGAAGATCGCCAACAAAATCTCATCAAATCCCAACATGAAGGTGTTACCAACCATCGAGGCATTCACGAAACCATTGCCGAACTCAAAACCAAATATTATTGGCCCAAGTTACACGATGACGTAAGAACATTTATCAATAATTGTCCAATATGTCAACAATCTAAGTACGAACGTCACCCACCTTTGATCAAACTACAGTTAACGCCTACTCCCAAAAAACCATTCGAAACTATACACGTTGATACCTTCAAATTTGGCAGTACTATATCTTTAACAATCTGTGACAGCTTTACCAGATTTGGACAAGCGTACATCATTCCCAGTCTTTCCGCACTACACGTATATCAATCACTTTTGCAGTTCGTTTCAACTTTCAAAATCCCCGAAAATATCGTCTCTGATAATGGTACCGAATTCTCCCAAAACCTTCTAAAAGAATTCGCGAAACTGCATAGAATCAATTGGCATTATACACTTCCATATAATCCAAATTCCAATGCCATTGTAGAAAGGTTCCACTCCACTCTCATAGAACACATGAGAACACTCAACCTCTCGAAACCAAATCTGAACCCCTTTGAAAAATTGACTTTCGCCGTCCTTGCATATAATAATAGTCTTCATTCAACAACAAAATTAAAACCAATAGATCTAGTGTTTGGACATCTAGAACTAAAAGATCCAATCGATATTGATTCCGAATTCGAACCAATCAATACCACATTGAACGAACACAAAGAATCTATTTCCCAAATATATAGAAAAATTCACGAAGACACGTCAAAACAAAAATCAAAAATAATTTCAAAACGTAACGAAAATCGAGAAGACCCTCCAAATTTTGAACCCGGAACCATTGGATATATGAAAACACCCGAAAGACAGTCGAAAACGGCTCCCCTCTACAAACCCGAACACATTCTCAAAAGCACTGACCTAACTGTGACAACCGCACAAAATACATACCACAAACAATCTTTCAAACCACCAAGAAAAATGACAGACCAAAATCTGTTACAGGTCGATGATACTTCATCAGACAGCGACTCAGAAGGTTCAAATCCAGAACCTCCAGACGAATCCAGGGATCCTTCCCTTTAAAATGGGAACCGCACGAATCAAAGTAGCTTCCCATACTTTCCTACATTATATTCAACTTAGTCCATTAGAAAACCAAATAAACTCAATAACCAATCAATATAAGCTATTAGAAGCCACAATAAATAATACAACCCCTTTCAATAGAATTGCCCTATTTAACGCATATAAACACCTCGAATACGAAGTCAAAAATGTTAACCACAAATTCAGATCCTTGTTTCCCCATAAACGCACAAAACGAGCCCTCATTGCTCCTCTTGGCTCCCTCGTAAAATTCATAAGCGGAAATCTAGACGAGCAAGATGCGAAAGAAATATATCACAGCCTAGCCGAACTCGAATCAAACCAAAATCGAATTATCAAAAAAACCAATAAACAAATTTCAATTACTTCAAAATTGATGGAAAATATTAACGAAACAATGACTTCAGTTTCAGATAATCAAAAACTGATAGGAGATAAAATCAATGAGTTGAGAATTGCACTTAACGAGACAAAATTCAATTATGCACATTTTTTGGAAATTCATGAAATATTGAATCAAATAAAAATCAATCTCGATTCTCTACTAGATTTTCTAACAGAAACAGAAAATGCTATGGGATTTGCGAACTTGAAAACATTACATCGCAGTATCGCCTCTCCAGACGATCTAAAAACAATAATAGATGAACTCTACTTATCACATAGTCATTCTCAATTACTTTTTGATAATAAGGAATACCTCAAATATTATAGTGTTGTTGAAACCAAAGTTTTCGCCATCGAGGACAAAATTATATTTTCATTAGATTTTCCATTGGTTCACACTGAAACTTTCGATCACTATCACCTTTATTCAATTCCAAATCAAAACCAATCAATTATTATCCCACCTGCCTCCTACCTAACACTAAGCAACGAAATGTACCAGTACCAGAACGAAGAGTGCGTTGACCTACAACCAAATTTCCTGTGCGAGAAGAATCACCTTCTGCCCATCCAGGACAACCCAGACTGTGTGACGTCACTACTTTCCTCCAATGCCTTTGCTGATAAATGCCATCAAATTCCAGTCAAAATCAATCAGGAAATAATCGAGGAAATCAATGATGCCCACTACATAGGCATCTTTCCGAACAAGAGAAAATTCCAGACAAACTGTGTGGCAAACGATGTCGCTGTGCTGAAAGGTGTATACCTCTTTATTGTCCCACCAAAATGCTCCCTGAGGACTTCCAAATACACCTACCGGAACGAGAAAGGATCAACTGTAGGACACCCCCTCACATTGGAAGAAATCAAAAGACATTCATATTCCAATCCTGCAAGTCGAGAAACTCAACTTGGAGAAAGTTTCCCTTGACAAACTGCACGAGCTCCAACTAGACGAAATTCGGGAAGACCCATTGGACCTCATCAATCTTCGCCCGGATTACTCCAGATGGTCCCTATGGAGCGTCGCGACGCTAACCGCCTTCCTCGTGGTATATCTTGTGGTGACCCGGAAACAAGATATCCTTCGCCTACTCAGCCCCAACAAACCACCAAACAACCAGGCCATCAACGAAACTCAAGTGGTTCCACCCTCGAGTTCCTTCTAAGGGATGGAGGAGTTATGTATGCCTTCCCGTGGGAATAGCTGAACTAAGCATTGCTGCCTATGCAGATTTCCAGGAACACGTCGAGACGGTGTTGTATTCAACTTCGGTTCATGGGAACGAAGAAACATTTAGAATAGACATAGACTTCGAGCAATAAACATCTAATTGTATTATTTGTTCTTAATATAAGTTTTTGAGTTAAATAAATTTTTTAAAAACTAAGTTCCGTGATCGGAAAACATAAAGAAGGACTAATCCTGGACTAACGAGAACTAATTCTTTAATCGCAAAGATGCATTAAGAATAATCTATTGAATTAAAAGATTGCATTGTCGGTGGCTGAACCCAGGACCTCTCGTCTACTATGCCGATGCTCTACCATCTGAGCCATCTGGCTTCTCATCAAAATATGTTTGATAAATATTATATTAATAGTACAAGTGTCAATTATTCGGCTGTTTTGGTAGTAAACTTTCCAGTATAGTATTTGTACCCTTTGTAATTTCAGGTGGTGCATTTTCACACTCTGATTCTGAATCACTGGATAAATTCATGATACTCTTTATATTTTCGAATGAAAACGTGACAGCAATAATTTTGACACTACTGAAATTTTCCACTACGGTGACAATCAACTGCGTCAAGGCTAATGTTATTATTGCTAACCAGTGTGAGAATATTTCTACAATCTCAAGAGAGAGTATTCCAGCATTCTGTAATCAAATTTCCGTGGAGAAAAATTGTTATTACCACAGAACACATACAGTTTATTTGAATTTTCACTGGTGTTCAGACAACCGGGTACAAAGCACATTTTAGATATTTTCATGGTTATAAGGAATACAGAAATTACTTAACACAACACAAACAACACAAATTTTAATTTGAAAACCGTATTATCCTCAGAAAATAAAATATTCAAGAGTCTGTTAGTTTCCAGCATACAGATTAGATCTACTAGCATCGTATCACTTAGGGTAAGCAAATGAGTTAAATAGACAAAAACTATTGTTATTGATCTACTCCGTGAAACATACGTACCAACCCATCTGATATCAAATGACAGCTATCATAAACCACGATCCAGAAGTAAAGATAATTTGAGATTCCATGGTGCACAACCTATACGACGTTGCCAAGTTTAATTTTGATGAACGTGACGTCACGAAACCCCCTTTTATCAAATTATAGAAAAACTGGCGGTCAGAAAAAAAAACAAAATCCCAAGGGATATTAGCGTATATACTTTCTAATTACAGTGTTTTCTCATAGTCCGTGGAAAGGTCCATTATCTGATTAGAAGAAAAACAAGTTGTGAAATTGACCACAACACTCTTATTATTTTCATTCACATCAAAATGTATATTTTGGAATATTTACAATAATTTCAATTATCTCAAATTTTGTACCATTATCTTCCGGTTTACAACAACCTACAAGAATCAATTAGTTCAGCAGGTTTGAAAATCAATTAGTTTGGCTGGTCAAAATATTTGGCTGTTGTTGATTTGAAAAACTGATTTGATTGATATGATTTTCATAATAGGTAAATCACACAGAACTTGATTATTGGCAAGTAGAATTTATTCCCAACTGTATCCAGCTAGCTAGAAGGCTTCAGATGAAAGGTCGCTGTTAAAAAGTCGTTCGGCGATAAAGTGAAAAGAATTGCCACTTTTGGAAAAAAAAATGTTTAAAATAAACTGTTGATTTTAACCATAGGGAATATTTGTGGAGGCTTGTTGACGGTTCTTATGGATGGATAATATACAGGGTGTTCCATATGAAATAAGGAATATTTTTCACATTTTTATTTACAATGTGTGACAATCTGTTTTTCGCACCCTGTATATCACAAGTCTATTTTAGATATATCGTTTGAGAGAGTCACCATGTCACCAACGTTCAATATTTGACAAAAAATTTATTTCATTGGGACTTGGGCACAACTTTATAATTTTAAATATTATGAGTGACGAAATTTGGAAAAAAAAAGCTGTCGTGCTAAAAATCTCTGAAAACAAGGTTTACATAAAGTACCATTTATTTGTCATATAGAAACCGAAACACTGATAAATAATACAGATCACCATTTAAAAAAAAACAAAGTTGAGACTCAGAAAAAACTGAACACCCTGTGCAAATGTCATCATTTTCATTTTATCAGAAAACAATAGCAATTTGCTGATAATCTATTACCATAATGGAGATATGGGAGACCGTGCCCTTGTTGTTATTACATTCTTTATATTACAATACAAGCCAAGAGAACTCTTTAATGATGAGCAGTTTCAGAAGTGAATTTGGAAAAAAAATTATATCATGATGGCTTAGTGACTTACAATTCACTCCCGAATGAAATGAAAAAAGCGTCGATTTTTAAGAGCAAGATCAAAAAATATCTTCTTGAATGACCTCATTTATCCATAATTTATTATTTTATTCCACCAATTCTTTATTTTTTTGCTATAAGTCTAAGAAGTTCGAATTCAATCCACATTCAAAACTTTTTTTAACTTGATTACCTAGATAGGTTATTGAGTACATAACTTTTTTTGTATTAATCTACAAACAAAACTGTTTCTTGGGGTAATGAACTATTACTACGACTACTGATATTTTTCGTTAACTTGCAGCTCATCTCAATCAAGTACTCAGTTTTTGTTATCAAAGCTGCATCAATTAATTAAAGAAGGAACGAGCGGAATGGTGGGTGCACGACAGAAATCGATACAAACGCAATGAATGAATTCATACATTTTACCGTGCTTTCAGCTTTCAGCAGTAACGAGTAATCTATTATTTAGTGCAGTATAATCTATCAAAGCAGCAGTGTTTGCCCTATCTCATGGGTACAGGCCAGGAAATATCGTCCTTTGCCATTCGCTCCCTTCGTCACTTGTTAAATACTCCGAATAACGAATTGTGCTGCTAGATAACCTCAGGACGAAATAATTGGGGGTAAAATGGACCAACTAAGTGGAATTGATGTTATTTTGTGATTTCCTCTTTTGCAAATAGTCTTTCGCACAGACATTTGATGTATACTTTAGAGCTGTCCAGGTGGTTAATTTCTTTCTGACCACGTATGTTTGTCACATTACAATATATTTATACTTGTTAATTACCTAAATATAAAAGCATGTGATTATATCAATCATAGAATACTGCTGCAAAAAATTCATCGCTATAGAACAAGATAAAACATATATTCAGAGGATAGATCATACCTTGAGAATAGATCTATTACATTGTGATAATAATTAACGATATATGTTCTGATCTTTCGCCAACATATTGTCAAAAATGCCAAGGACCATGAAAATCCAAACACCCAATATAATTTGATAATTACAAATTACATAATATCAGATTAGGCCTGTCCAGTATAAAGGGAGGAGCAGTGATTAGGTAATTGAAAGAGATTTGTTATTTTACTTCTAGAATAGTTTTGCTATTCGGAATTTACTTGTTCATCACCGATACCATTTCGGTTATATGATGGACCAATATATACGTGATTTTGAAATAAATTCAATACACCATAAAACCAATGAAGAATGTTCACAGATTCTCAGAATAAATGAAATCCTTAATACATTTAATATCTTACAAATGAATGTACGCAGCATCAATAGAAATATTGATGAGTTTTTGATTATGATGGAAAATTGTAATTCAACTATAGATTGTATAATTCTGAGCGAAACGAGAGAGATACTTGACTTGAGTATCTATGACACTGAAGGATATGATATTATTTATAATGGTAGCAGACTGAATCAGAACGACGGTGTTGTTGCTTATATAAAATCTCATCTGAAGTATGATTACGAAATAAAGACCATCAAGAACAATATGAAAGTATTGAAAATAGAAATAACTACAAAAGCCTTGTACGAGTGGTTACTTTATGTAGGTCACCAAATACCGACGTTTAAGATTTTAATATCAGTCTAGAAAAATTCCTTGAGAAACAAAATCGTGAGTGCGATTTCAGTTTATTTCTAGGGGACATAAATATTGATTTGCTGAAACCAATTGAGAACCTGACAGCGGAGTATCAAAACATTCTCAATGAATTTGGCTTCATTTCTATCATCAATGAACCAACAAGAGTACATGGCGACAGCAGTTCGTGTCTAGATCATATATTTCTTAAAACCCATATCAAAAATTTCGAAAACACTATTTCTCTAGTGCTGAAATCAACCATCACTGATAACACAACAATTCTACAAATTGTACTCAATGAGAAAAAAATATTGACAAAAATACCATTAGGCTAACAAACTTTACTGACACAAAAAAATTAATCGTACATTTCATCATATCTGCTGGGATCCAGTATAAAATGAGGTTAATCCACAGACTGCAATCAAAATTATCATTGATATTGTAGCAGAAAATGTGAACTTATGAACAGAGAAAAGACCCCTTCTCAGAAAATTTAATAAAATTGGACCTTGGTGGTATTAGCCAGGGAAGTAGTTGTTTTCTGAACGATGTTTGCCTTTATTTTCCACTTGGTTGAAACGCTTGAAGAGAAGGGTACCCCTGTACTCTTTCAACATTGTTGATACCTCTCTGGCACAATATATTCGAACTCGTTCGAATGTTTGCACCTTGGTTGACAAATGCCTTGCTAAACTCTATAAACAAAAAATAAAATGTATAAAGAAGCCCAGAGGAACCCACATTTCACATCTCATTTTAAAACAAGAATTTAAAAATTATAGGAACAAATTAACCTCACGTATAATCAAAGCTAAATTTAATTTTTTTTAAACAAATTTATGGGAATAAGAACAGCTCGAAAAATTGATGGGGTATAGATCAGCAAATAAGTAAGACAAAAAAAATAAAGGTATCATTGAAAACATTGAAAGTGCAGATACAGGAGAATTACTAGTGAAAGAAATTGATATTGCCAATATAATTTAATAAAGGGTTTAGCAAAATTGGTGAAACGTTAGCTGATGAAATTGTGAGAGATGATAAATATAGAATAGAAATCTGCCGGATTGGATAACATAAAAGCAGAAACCTAATCAGTCCTTACATTATGCAACTTTCGACTCATTTAGTCAATGATTGTATAGAGCATGGAATTTACCCAACTGTCTTCAAGAGCTCTATCGTCACTCCTATATTAAAAAATGGCAATGTAAACAATGTTAAAAATTATCGACCCATATCACTCATCACACATATATCAAACATTTTCGAAAAACTAATAAAACAACGGATCGTTAGTTATCTAAATAAGTTTAAAATTTTATCGCATCACCAGTATGGTTTCAGAGAAAAAACATCAACGCAGGATGCTGTAATTGCCGTTACTACAAAAACGGCAAGCCGTGTTTGTGTTTATTCGTCGATTTATCGAAAGCCTTCGATACAGTTAGTCACCAGCTGCTCTTAAACTGATTAGAAGATATTGGAATACGCAATACGCAATACGCATTTTTCGAAAGCTATCGTACTAACAAACATCAAGTTGTGAGGATTGAGGATACACTCAGCAATGAGATGCTTGTTGAATATGGAGTTCCGCACGGGACTGTCCTCGGTCCTACTATATATATATATATATGAATAGTAACTTGTGACATCTACAGTCACTAGTTTGAAACTTAATATATATATATTCACTGGAACATAATGATAACGTCATATGTTTTGCCAAAGACACGGCTATTTTTTACCAGGCAGAAACCTGGAATGATTAGAAAGTTACCAGTAACAGTGAATACGGAGAAAACCAATTACTTATACTTCACCTGTAACTACTCTAGTAGACCGACCTTCAACCAGCTTGACGTAAATACTCATTTGGAAACTTTAACCATCTAGCATGAAACAAAAATTAAGTACTTATGCATAATTATCGATACCCACATGAAATGGGACCTACATAATAGCATATCTGTTGAAAAAACTAAGAGCTATACTGTGTAAATTCAGAAAACATAAAGAACTCTTACCTGATAACTATCTTAAAACATTGAATTATTCCCTAGTCGAAAGCCACCTTCGTTATGGGATACTCGTTTGGGGCTCAGCTCCAAAAACTTACCTTCAAACTCTAGAAGTTATGCAGAGAAGATTTCTGAAATTGATTTTTTCAAAGAACTCCCGGTATTCAACAAGTATCTTACACAATGAAACGAAAATATTTGATATCAGGCAATTGTATTATCACTGCTCTTGTGTGTGACATCATATCCATAAGCAACATTCCCAAATACCGGAACATGAACACATTACTCGAAAAAAAAAAAACACTATATCATACCATTCCCAAATACCGGAATATGAACACATCTCGAAAAAAATAACACTACATCATACCATTCATGTCGAAAACTGCTACTGAAAGGTCTTACTCTTACCTCGCACCAAAATTATACAACACTCTCACAGAAAACATAAAATCACTGATTAATATAAATCAATTCAAATGTCACTAAGGAACCATACAGTTCGATTATTCTATCTTTACCCATGCGTCATCATCACAACACCATAATTCTTAGCTTAGCAGACAAATGTAAACGAATTTTGATTTGCTCATAGCGGTTGTTAGAAAGAGATGATCGATAGAGGATGTGTGATTTCTTCGATCATAAATTGATGACGCATTGGTAAAGATAAAACAGTCGAACTGTATATCTGAAACTGGTAGATGTGTCTATCATTATTTTGATAAAACTGAATAACGAAAAATCTTCACTTCTCTTCTTTTCAAATACCTGCCTTTTTACGTTTTACATCTTTCTGTCTTCTGTCTTCTAAACATATATTCTTTTATTATTATTATCATTATTGAACAAACCTTTTTAATACCTATGTCTCATACCGAAACAAGTGTGTATACACTTATCGGATTTTGCTTTGTTACACATATGTGAAAACATTTTATATTTTGTATTCATCTATTTATGTGAATAAAGTCTATTATTATTATTATTATACTTAATTTGAAACAAACAACATATTTCCCTTTTATCATTAAATTTAACTGTCAAAACATACCTAACAAATTCATAAAATTTTCTAGGAATAAACCTCTTTTGCTTCCCTTCCAGGCTTACATTATTTTTGAAGCACTCATTATCATCTTCAATCAAACCTCCGTCATCCCTCACTTGCTCTGTATCAACTATTTTTTATTACAAGTTACAAGTTTTTATTTTACTTGCAATTGTATGTTTGTTCGGGTGGAATCTTGCAACCCAATTTTGAAGCAGATATCTTCAACCGATTGTGTTGTGTTTGTATACACGTTTAGTTTGGATGAAAATTTATGGTTGTGTGTGTGACGTCATTCTAAATTCTAAATGGCGGAACGCCCAAAATGACGGACTAGTTATTTTTAATGCATTCCCACAAAATGGGTATCAAACGAAAGGGCTTGCTGAGAATAACTCGAAAAATCTCCACTTGTGGCTGGCTGCCTGAAAGGCGAAATGTCAAAGTCAGTAAAAAAACTCGAAAAATAAAGTAACGTCACTCTGAATCCAATATGGCGAATCTTTAAAGGTAGTGGAATAAGTTTTTTGGGCTTTCCTACAATATGGATCAGATGACTTGCTTAGATACGATTGTGAGTTGAAAAAAATTAAGGTGGTGATCATTAACTCCGTTGCTCCAATCCTTCTGAAATTGTAGTGTTCTGGGGTTTTTGGAGAGGCTACCAAAGGAGTTAAAAATATTCATTAGGGCCAAGGTGATGTTGATTCCATTGACGTCGAAAAACATTTCGAGCTGCTCTTGGTACAAAATCCAACTATCATTCGTGGGGTTGAATTCCCGCATAGATCCCATTGTGATCATTGTTGTATAATGGTTCTGGTTCCTATCTGGGATTTTTACTCGTCGCCAAATGTGATGTCGTCAAAGACGGAAATAACAGTAGTGAAAGCAATAACTTTAATGTACAAACCAGAAAGATGTGTACAAAATTACACTGACAACTTTTATTATCAACAAACGTATACTAGATGAATACATTACACTGACAATGTTCAAAAATAATTAATTGATCGTATATTGTACACTGTCAAGCAGCCAACGGTGCACAATTCAGAGAGTTTATTAAGTTTTTTTAGAAGTTACAAATAATGCCGTTGAATTTAGTGAAATCAAAAATATATCTCCCCTTCGCCTCACACTTATTTATACAAATTCCTATCGATAACAAAGTTATCTTCATCAGTGGTATTGATATGTTGCATACTACCTAGTACACTAGTACAAATATATTTTGTGTTAACGTATGCTACTGTTGAACTAAGAATAGGCAGAAAATCTCTCACCGAAAATTATACCTTTAGGAAAGGTAGTAATTTATTTCAACATGATAACCACACAAACGTTTTTATTAAAACATTTGTGCTAACCCAACCGCTTTCGAGAAAAGACTCAAGTTGCTATTCTATAGTTTTGATAATAATAATAATAATAATAATATATGTTCATTCATCATAAATGTACAATCAAGTATAGTTTTGATACTGTGTGAAATAAATAATGGCATCACTGAAGGAGCAATCGCAGTGGATTAATCCTTGTGCGTGATATAGCCTTTAAATTTAATAAAAATACTTAAGATTAAAATATAAATTTAAAATAAAATAGAGTATAAGTATAAAACATATGGGAAGAAGTGGTATCACATAAAAAAATGATATATCACAATTGGTAAAAGTGTCACTTTGAGGTAGGTTACACATAAAGTATTTGTAATAGTAATCGGGGTTTAGAGTCTCATATACACATATATCACAGTCGAACGATTTTTATCCCATGTGAGTATCACATAAGATTAAAATATCACAATTGGTAAAATGGTCACATCCAGGTAGGTTTCACATAAAGTGAGTGTCATAATCGGGTTTTAGGGTCACATACATATACATTACAATATTTTAAGTTTGATGAACAATTTTTTGTTACAATGACATTATTATAAATTTGATGAACCATTTTTTGTTGAGGGTTTAAATTAATTTTTGTAATATCTGTCTATCATAGTATTTAAGCTAATTTTAAACTTTTATTTTAAAAATTTCGTTGCATCTTCTGGTTTCAGGTAATAATTCCCAAATTTTTGGACCTAGAAAGCTGCAGTGCCTCTGACCCACTGTTTTAATACATTTCGGTACCACAGCGCTGTGGTTTCGCCTTCTTGTGTTATATGGATGATCTGGGTGCGTTATTTCAATTTTATTTTTGTAAATCCCTTGTAACATATTTTGGCAATAGAGTTGTCTAATATCAAAAATACCGCATTCGTTATACAGATTGACAGTAGAGTACGTGTTTCCTTTGCCAAGAATTATTTTGAGAATTTTCTTCTGCACAATATTGAGACTATTTAAATGTGTATGATTGAGTACTTTCTATTTCTCGAATAATTATTAACAAATCAATAACAATATCTAAGAATTTGTGTAATGCCATACTTCAAACTTCTTTATTCATGTTGATTAAAATGTCATCAATCACCATTGTCAGAGTGACATCCTGAAAGTCGAAACCTTCAACAAATTGAAAATTCCCCCAAATTAATTAAGCGACTCTAAAGACACGTGTCGAACGCGTGCCTCCATCTCTCATAGTAAGAGATGAGCACCAAACCCGAGTGTTTTGTTTCCTGCTGATCAGTTTCTCGCTGCCACCAGGAAACTAACTGCCTGCTTCAAACACGAAAGAACACTTTATTGTGCACTTTGCTTAAACAAACACTTATGGAGACTTTTGCGGTTATTAACTCTTTAAATTCACTATTGATGGTTTCCGCTGTGACGGATAAAGAAGTTTTATCCACATGGGGTGGTTTTATTAAAGATTAGATTGTGTTCTCCTGCCGAGAAATGTTCACTGATATAGACATGTAATATCACTGCTGAAGGCTTATTGGATATACCCGTTCCTTCATAATGCTATGCATATCCTTGACAATTTTTTTTTGAATTATACGGGTGTAACAGGATGATGAAAATTTGTTTTATTTTCACTTCCGGTTTCGCCGGAAGAGGTACCAACTGTCGATTTTCGAATGAAATACCCTATATACTATTAATATAGCTGAAATCTGCCTAATTTTCTGAATCCAGTTATACTACATAAGTGACATTTCATACGTGAAAATTTTTGATAATTCAATTTTTAGTTGTCCATTCAAGTGAGCCGTGATAGTTCCGATTTATTCCAATTGACCTTATGCTTGAAAATCGAAATCCTGCCAAAAATACTAAATTTCCTTTTTTTATGAGCAAATAAAGGTAATCGTAATCGATTATGGGGTAAAACTATTTTTTTTCAGATGGAACCATATTGGTATCGTGGTATCATTTATTATTACTATTGATAGGAAATTTATTCATACCTGCTAATAAAATGTGCGATAAATTCAATCAAAATTACAGCTAAAAGAAAATAAGAAAATACAATTATTTTGTTTTAATTTAGTGCTAAGGAGGCTTTGAAAACAATGAAATTATTCCTTCAGATTGTCAAATGAATATTTGTTGGTTTATCGATGTTTTTATTGTGTATTGGAAAAGTATTTATATTTGTTGTTATTTTTTTTCAAAATGTCGCACATTTATATACATGGGATGAAAAAGTGGACACGTTAATTATTAATCGAAAGTGTAGAAAAAATGCCGTTGCGGCTAGAAATATTTATGATATACTGATAGACAACGTCCAGCAAGAAATTATTTCAATCGTCTTGGAAATCAATTCCGAAGAGAGCCTAACCATGATCCAGAAGAAAAAGTTATCATTGACGAAGGAACGGAAATTAATGTTTTAGCTCGAATAGAAGTTGATAAGACTGTTTCTTCAAGGCAAATTGGGTTTGAATTGGAAATTAGTCACCAAACGGTAAGCGGAATCTTGCAAATATCAATTATTATTATAGCGTAGGATGGAATATTGCAATTGGATCTTACAGAATAATGTGCAGCCAAACAATTCTTTTTTCGAAAAGATTCTATTTTCGGACGAGTCTAGGTTTACAAAATATGTGATTAATTGGTATTGGTCACAAGAAAATCAAAATTTAATGCAGGGTGGTAACTTTCAGGTGCGGTTCGGTTTCGATGTTTGGCTTGGAATACTCGGTCGTAGAATCATTGGTCCAATAATATTTAAAGGACCCTTGACAGGAGCTAGATACTTAGGATTTCTGCAAAATGGAATTGAAGATAGGTTGACTGAATTACCTGTCCATTTACGACAGGGAATGTATTTCCACAAGATGGAGCTTCTCCCCATAATTCAAGAATAGTATGGTCCTATGGTCTAAGGTCACCTGATTTGACACCTCTTGATTTCTTTGTTTGGGGCAATTTAAAAAACATTGTCTACGCAACCGCCGTTACAACCCGCAAAAACCAGAAGTTGCGAGTAAGACGCGCAATTAATATTATAACGGGCCAGCAATTAGCGAACATTCTTCAAGAAATAGCTATGCGAGTTCAGAAGTGCATTGACGTTAATGGACAGCATTTCGAACAATTGTTTTGATGTTTAGTGTTAATTTTTTTATTACCAGGTATGAATAAATTTCTTATTGATAGTACTAATAAATAGTACCACGGTACCATGGTTTCATTTGAAAAAATTGAGTGTCACCCCAAAATCGATTACCATGAACTTTATTTGTTCATAAAAAACGCAATTAAGTATTTTTGACGGTATTTCGATTTTTCTAGCATTAGACAGGTCAATTGGAATAAATCGGAACTATCATGGCACACTTAAATGGAAAACTAAAAATAAACTTAACAAAAATGTTGACATTTGAAATGTCACTTATGTAGTATAATTGGATTCAGAAAATTATTCAGATTTCAGAAATGTTATAATATACAGAGTGTTCTATTTTTCTATGTTTTATTTAAAACTCGACAATTGGTATCACGGCAAAACCGGAAGTGAAAAAAAAAACTTATTATGTATATGGGATATTCCAAATTTCAATCAATTACCTTTAAAACTAACTGAGATACAGGAGGTGTACCATGATCCTGTTAAACCCGATATAATAACAGTGGTATCCCCAATGCACGCAACATATGGAAAACTTCTTTATTATTGTTTTCTACAAAAAATTATTGTAAGTGCATTCCCTAAATTAAAACATACACCAACAAAATATACCGAAACAAGCAATATAATGGAAAACTTGATTTTGTATATTTTAAAACACCACATCATAAAAATAAATTTTTGCTGAGAAATAAATTAATTTAATATTTACTTTTTTTGCTCGATATTATTGAAGATTGTTTTCTTGTAACAATACTGTATTATTTGAGCAATCTTAGATGCAAACAAGAAATAATAAGAACCAAGATGTTGAGTTTATTTTACTTGAAAAAAATACCCAGTACATTTGGACAATTTGTAACTATACTACATCAATAACTCTCAATCAATATCTATATCAATGAAATCAAAACAGGACAGAAAGGAAAAAGAAAAGGAATAGCAATGAAAAATATTACAACTATAAAGGGAGAGAAATTAGACCAAAAGCATTTATAAATTACGATTGTAATTATAAATTAAAATGTGCCGAACATATACCTGTCGAAATACGAAAGTTTAATTTTGAAAGGTTTTGGTCATTAGACTCATATGATTGCCAGGTAAAATTTATCGCAGCGGGAGTAATGCAGTTTCCGAAAAAACCACTTTATGGTAGAAATCCAGATAGAAGAAAATTTTCAAGGAGGTATAAAATACAAGACAAAGTGGTATGCCGTGAAATGTATATTAGAACGTATAACATCACAACATTTAAAGTTAATACTAGTTAATAATAGTTTTTTAACTGACCAAAGTGGTATTCAAGGAGGGCAAAATAAACTTCCAGTAGCCAAAATTCAGGAAGTAATTGAACAAATTAAAAAAATTCCAAAATATAAATCTCACTATCGTAGAGAACAAACAAGCGCTGAATTTTCGCCCCCCGAAATGACAATACAGAAAATGTACGAGATGTATAGCCAAGAAACTGAAAAACCTGTAAGTATGCCATCCTATAAAAAAATATTTTACCAACGATTTATTTTGAAATTCAAGACACTCAAATAAAAAATTACTTGTAATAGGTGCGATAGATTGAAGATACAAATTGATAACGAAATTGACCCGGAAAAAAAAGAAAGCATTCAAAAAGATTATACTAATGACTCTGATATTGCTCAAATTGAGTCTGCTTTAAAACATCAGCAAATATTGTATTTTCCCTCCGAATATGTGAAGGTAATGAAACAATGTCGAAAAAAAAAACCTTTTGTGGTAACGGAAATGAACACCTGTGATTATTTAAGTATCAATATGATTGAAAAAAAAAATCGTCAACAGAAAAACAAGCATCTACGGACGAAAAATAAACTGGCTAAAAATAAGATCGATTATATTAAAAAAAGATTAACCGTTCCAGCTCACTGTTCAGCACGATTCATTTGACGCACCTGTACACAAGATTGATATAAAAAAAGGACGGAAGGAACAGCACGAAAATAAAAATAGAAGACTTGTTTTTAATGAGTACGCTATGGCCCAATGGTAAGATTATCGCTGCAAAAAAACTTGCAAATCTTAAGGAGATGATACATCTTATCAGACTGCCAAAATTTCTACAACAAACTACAAGGAGATGACAACATTGATGAAGATATCGATGGGTATAACATAGCTAGTCTTGAAATTGAAGATGTTTAATAGAATTTTTTATCAATAAATGATTGTTCTTTTGTCTAGATCTTTTGAATTTTATTTTTTCTTAATAATACATAATAATGCAGAACGCAACCAACCTCCAAAACTTTGGCTGTATTTTTCAAAATATTGAAGAAATTATTTTTCTTTTAGTTTCACTTTGTTAACAATGGGGTATTTTGCCAGATAAAAATAAAAAGTTAAATGTTTTGATTAAGCTGTAATGTATATCATTAAATTACTGTTAAAAAATGAATAATATCGATTAACTCAAAGCTCTACTTTTGAGGGTTGTGAGCTTTCTGCATAACTACGTCCAATTATAGTTCCAGAGTTCGCGGATGGAGAGTGACAGTAAAGATAAATAAAAATAGTGCATGTGATATAAATTATTGTTTGAGACATGTGTAAATAAATTAACAAAAATTAGTTTAGTGCAGTTTTACAACGTTTGGTGTCAGAATCGGATGTTTAAGATAAATAAGTGTTAAAGTGTTCGCCGCGTTGAAAAACTGATAGAACGTTTATCGTGCCTAATAGACTAGTGATCCGTTGAACATTATTGTGTCTGCGTAGTTGACAGTTTTGCGCGTCGCGAGAAAATAAACTGAAAACTGTGTGTGAAATAAATAATAGACTGATATCTCGGTAAAGACAATAAGAGACAAAATGTTTCCGAGAAGAGTTCACCTAGTTGACCTTAAAGTTAGATTAAAGCAAGAGTTAGAGGAGCGTGAGCTAGAAACAACTGAAAAGAAGGCCGTATTCCAGAAAATACTTTCATATGGATTGATTGAACAAGGAGAAGATCCGGAAACGTTTTTTTTTTTCAAAGTTTCAGGAATCGACTTGAGCTCGATTATGAATAAACTCGAAGAAACAACTAAGTCCGTGAAAGACGAACTCCAACAAACTTCGATAAACTTGGAAGATAAATTTCTATAAAATTCGAAGAGCCTGGAAGAAAAATTTCTAGAAAGTTCTGTCAGTTTAAAAGAAGAACTTCTCAAAAATTCAAATAGTATGAAAGAGGAACTCCAAGAGAAGTTTCTAGAAAATTTGAATAGTCTGAAAGAGGAACTCCAAGATAAATTTCTAGAAAATTAGAATACTCTGAAAGAGGAACTTCTAGAAAACTCAAAGAATTTGAGAGAAGAACTTCTGGAAAATTCGAATGGCCTGAGGGAGGAGCTTCTGGAAAATTCAAAAATCTTGAAAGAACAAGTCTGGGAACTGTCGAGATAGAAATGGAAAAATTGAAAGAAACAATAAGTGAACCAAATCAAAGATGACATGGAGGAAGGAATGAAAAAAATGAAGGAAACGCTTCACGATGAAATAAAAGGCGGAATCTAGACAGAAATCGGCAGAATAAAGGAAAAATTCAATGAATTAGAAAAGCGAATGGATTCTGCGCACATCCCGGAAACTTCCAACAAAGACTCAATGCTGGACGTGAGTATGAACCTGGAGGAAGTTCAGAAGGACATAAAAAATTTCAAGATCAGTGCTGAATCTGGAAAGCTCTCATTGAAACCGCCTCAGTTCGACGGAAATACTCCATGGGCAAACTACCGCCGACAATTCGAAGCTGCTGCCAAAGCAAATGGATGGAATGCTGGGGAAAAAGCTTTGGCATTGGCAACAACAGGAGGACTCTGAACAGCTGATTAAACATCTAGAACTACGGTATAGTCAGGCCCACCTAGAACACGTGTACCATTCACAGCTGAAGAATCGATGCCAGAAATCAAGCGAATCTTCGTCTTGCGTACCCAGCTACACCGGAAAATGTTATGGAGCGACTAGCGGTTCAGGCATTTTTGGATGGACTCCCGTGAACAAGAAACCCGACAAGCCCTAACACTAGCTCGCCCCGCACATCTCGTAGATGCATTGACAAGCGCTCTGGAATTCGAAGCAGCAAAGCAATCCTGCAAAAGCCAGAGTAGAGTCAGCATAATCGAGTAAGACCCCCAGGAACCTACTAAAATGGGAGCTGTGATGAGAAAAGTGATGAAAGAAGTTATGCCTGAGAAAAGACCGATAAGATGCTGGAATTGCAGAATAGTTGGGCATGTGCGTATCAAATGCCCACCATTCAAATAATCGACGCAGGAAAACTAAAGAAGGTCGATGAGGAGGGGCAGTCGTCGGCCTGTATTCAGCAAGCCCCGATTAACAACAACGCACAGGTCACTGTCCTTCAACGACAGAACAAAGGTGTTTTCTAAAACGAGCCTCGCACCATGCTGCTAGATACAGGTGCGACTAGGACAATCCTTGGGCCTACTTTTGCGAAAATACCGGCAAAAACTGAATCATCGAATTGGAAGCTACGCACAGCGACAGGAGAGCCGGCAACTGTGTATGGTGAACTTCAAATCGAACTGAACCTAGGCAGTAGTAAAGAGAAACACCGGGCTTTAGTAGCGGATATCGAGTACGAGGCAATAATTGGAATGGACATAATGAATTCCTGATGTTTTGAGCCAAATTTTAAAGACGACGTCCTATGTGTGAAGGGAGAAGAGCTGGTACTTCATGGGAGAAGTGAAGGAATTATTCGTGTCCTGCTGGCTGAAGACGTGAGCATACCTGAGAAGGCTGAAACCATACTGGAGGCTTGCCTGGATGGAAGTGCGAGCAGTGGAAACGTGGTGATGTTCGAGCCCAAGCTCCATGACGAGAAAATTGGACGAGGAATTGCACTAGGAAAAACCTTGTTGCGTGCTGATAAATTTGTGCCAGTTAGGGTAATGAATGTCAACTATTACCTGGTGACCTTGAAGAAAGGAACAATTTTGGTACACTTTTCGTAAATTTCCTCTGTGATCAGGAGTGTAAATGGGACCGTTACCCAAGCCAAAGCTTGCCAGCAGAATTGGAGAAATTGATCGCCATCTCGTCCAAGGACATGGGTCCAGCAAAGCAGCCCAAACTAAGAGAATTAGTCAGACAGTATCAGGACATCTTCGATACCGGACTGGGCAGAGGTGGTAGAACATAAAATTGATACTAGAAATGCCCCACCAATCCGACAATCAGCCAGAACACTTCCCCTTGCTTAGAAGGAAGAGGCTGGCAAAATAGTCTGTGATATGGAAAAAGATGGAGTCATCGAACCATCCGGCAGTCCTTGGACCTCTCCAGTTGTGTTGATAAAGAAGAAAGACGGATCAACACTCTTTTGCGTTGACTATCGTCAACTGAATAACGTGACGAAAAAGACAGGCTACCCTCTTCCAAGGATAGACGACACTCTAGACACGTTAGCCAGTTCAACGATTTTCTAGACCCTTGATTTGAAGAGTTGATACTGGCAGGTATGACTGGCTCCGGAGGATCGAGAAAATACAGCTTTCACCGTCGGTTCAGGTTTGTGGCAGTTTACAGTTATGCCATTCGGTCTCTGCAATGCTCCAGCCACTATCGAAAGATTGATGGAGACGGTTTTGAAAGGATTATCATGAAAAACCTGTCTGGTGTATCTAGACGATATTATTGTAGTCGGCAAATCATTCAACGACCACGTGGAAAACATGGAAGAAGTATTCCAGCGGCTGAGAAGCTCCGGACAGAAATTGAGCCCCAAGAAGTGTCATCTGTTCCAAAAAGAAGTACGATATCTTGGCCACGTTGTCTCTGGGAAAGGAGTGGCAGTAGATGAGCAGAAGATCAAAGCTGTTAAGGAATTGCCCATTCGGAAAGAACATACACCAGCTTCGAAGTTTTCTTGGCCTCGATACGTGCTTACAGAAGGGCAAACAAAGTTCCAGTGGTCTGACGAATGCCAAGACTCGTTCAGGAAGCTGAAAGGAGCACCAATCCCGAGCTACCCCTTTCCAAACGAAAAATTCATTTTGGATACAGACGCAAGTAACGTGGGAATTGGAGATGTCCTGTCTCAGATCCAAGAAGGACAGGAGAAGGTCATCGGTTACTTCAGCAAGACCTTGAGTAAACCGGAGCGCAATTACTGTGTCACCAGGCGGGAGCTATTGGCTGTGGTTGAGGGAGTAGAGCACTTCTATTAGTATATGTATGGACGAAAATTCCTACTGAGAACTGACCATGCAGCTCTCAAATGGCTCCTACAGTTCAAGAATCCCGGGAGTCAAGTGACACGCTGGATAGAGAGGCTCTAAGAATTCAACCTTGAGATCGAACATCGAGCGGGGACCAGCCATGAGAATGCAAATGCCTTATCACGAAGACCATGCCCGACTGTTCGCACTGTCGACGAACAGAAGAGAAGGAGTCGACACTCTGCAGAACTACGGCGGTCGGTGATAACTGGAATGACACCAAGATCCAGATCTTGGTTTAGTCATCGGCTGGATGAAGAGTAATCAAAGACCGTCATGGCAGGAAATAGCCAGTTGTTCTCCAGTCGTTAACTCTTACTGGGCCTAATGGAACTCTCTCATCCTGGACAATGGAGTTTTGAAGCGTGTGTTGGAGTCGGAGGATGGCGGGGAAGAAAGACGCCAGGTAGTAGTTCCCAGGAGCAGAAGACAAGAAGTACCCAAGAAATCCATGATTAGGTCACCGCAGGACATCTGAGAGTGACGAAGACCTTCTAGAAAGTTAGGTAACGATTTTACTGGGCCAATTGTCAAGCTGACGTGAAGGACTGGTGCAGAAAATGTGCTGTATGTGCTTCCAGCAATGAGCCTCGAACAAGACCTAAGGCCCCGATGAGCCAGTACAATGTGGGAAGCCCATTTGAAAGGATCGCCATTGACATCGCTTGTCCGTTTCCCCAATCTAATCACAGGCAATCCTTATGGCAATAAACTACTTCAGCAAGTGGGCCGAAGCCTATGCCCTGCCCAACCAAGAAGCCATCACCGTTGCCGACGTCTTGGTGAAGGAGTGGATTTGTTGATTCGGCGTTCCGTTGAAGCTGCATTCGGAGCAAGGCAGAAATTTTGAGTCGAACCTGTTCCAGGAAATGTGTCAGATGCTAAACATTCGAAAGACGAGAGCCACAGCTCTACATCCGCAGTCAGATGGAATGATGGAGCGGATGAATAAGACGATGAACCGCCACCTGTCCAAGGTAGTCTCTGACCACCAGAAAGATTGGGACCACTATCTCCATTTGTTCCTGAAGGCCTATCGTTCCGCAGTTCACGAGTCAACCTGCCAAACCCCTGCTAGTGTTATTATGGACCGAGAGCTGCGACTTCCATGTTACCTGAATTTTGGGACACCACCAGGACAAGATACTGTGGGAGATGACCACGTCAGCAAACTACGACAGAGGATGGACGACATTCATGAACGAGTCCGTTTGAACATTCAGAGTGCCAGCGGCAGACTGATGGAGACCTACGACATCAAGGCCGATGCTGGCGGATATCAGATAGGTGACCTTGTCTGGCTGTACAACCCTAAACGTCGCCGTGGACTATCACCGAAACTTCGGAACTTGTGGGAAATTCGATCCTCACTATTGAGACCTCGGAAAATATAAGAGATACCTGACTAACATTATGCCGTTGGGAAAGTTCTGAAATTACGAGTATATCCGGAGATATTGGGAAAAAAACTGAAATTCTGGATTTATTTTTCGGAGGATTCGAAAATAAATCGCACTTCCACTTTGCCAATTTTCCCCTGGTATATATATGTTTTCAGATTTGCTATCCGACGTTTCGTCTTCCGGCCACCATCATCAAATTTATTTATTCCTCTCGGCGCTACATTGGATTCTTTCAGTTTTGAATAACACCTTTTCAATGATGTATCATAAGTTATCACTTTTTTCATAAAACCGGAAATTAAAAAAAAATTATCATAATAGGCTTAGACTTTGATATTTCTCAACTTGATTTTCAATTTGCTACACTCAATAACATTTTGTTATTGCACAATTCATTGAATTTTTGTCGAAAAATGGCTTTCACGAATGAAGAGAAAAGAGATATGATACAAATGTATTAATAAGAATCGATAGAACTGTAATCGGAAACGCGCTAGGAACGAGAACGGAGCACATTCCGGATGGGTACTCCTTCAACAACCAATTAAGAGTACTGAGAACTAAATGGAACGGCTCACAGCTCAAGGACATTCTACAGGGGAAAATATGGTACACAGATGGATCTAAGACTGAGAATGGAGCGGGCTCAGGGGTGTTCTCCAGGAATCCGAGTATTGGCATCAGTTACTCATTGGGCACCCATACCTCTGTCTCTCAAGCAGAAGTGTACGCCATCCTTCAATGCGCGAAGGAAAATAATAGGAGAAACGTGAAAACGCGCATATCGACATCCTATCGGACAGTCAAGAGGCACTGAAGGCCTTGTCTAGCAAGGAAGTATCGTCCAAACTGGTATGTTACTGCAAAGAAGAACTGAAAACTTTGTCAGACCGGAATCAAATCAAACTGATATGGGTCACAAGTCATCAGGGAATCGCAGGCAATGAGAAAGCAGACGAACTCGCACGAAGAGGATCGGAAATGCTCTCAAATCAAGGGCAGATGCTATGGGTACCGAAGTGTACAATAAGAGCATATGTAACAGACTGGATTACTGTGATATCCAGATACTCCAGAAACTGTTCAAATCATGGAGGAACTGTAATTTTGATAAGAAATTCAGCACTTGATGACTTGACTTTCATTCAAGTTGACAATTTCAAAGAACTATCTGAAGACAAAGCGTTTGAGCTTTCAATCTGCTACTGCAAAAAACTTTATTTGTACATTTTATGTCTCTACCGTTCACCGTCTTCTGAAGTAAATATACTCTTAAATAATCTCAACTCTGTATTATCTAAATTATCTGCCAACTCATCTATAATATTAACTGGTGATTTTAACACAAATTTTAACAATGATGGTTCGACAGAAACTGATTCGCTCAAGAACCTATTTTTAACTTTCGACTTAAATATGCACGTCGAATCAGATACTCGTATTTCCCAATACTCTAATTCATGTATAGATTATGTTTGCAGCAATTTTGAGGTGCAGAATGTTACATGTTCAGTGATACCATCAAGTTTATCTGATCATGAAGCAGTTACTAAATAAGTTGACCATAATCCGTTTTTGTGTGGACAAAATTCAGAGAGATGAACACAATAATTCATTATGTCTGGTACCGAAAGTGAGTACCTACTACTTAAAATCTGTAAAATATACTTTGGAACTTACATTTTATTTCTTAACTCGCCATGCTCTAATAAACATGGCCAATATTTTTTCAAATCGATTCAATTCACTGGGTGCGTGTTGTTATACCATATATACTGTTTCTTTAAATATTCGATAAGTTCAAATTGCGAAAGTTCGTGACAAAGTAAAAAAAATCGCCACGTCTACTGAAATCTATCAATTTTGCATATATCATCAAGCTTGTTTAGGTTTTCTTATTTTACCATTCGTTTTCGTAAAATCTTTTCAGTGTGGTTAGATCATCCAAAAATAAATTTTCTGTCGAGAAAGAATTGCACAAAAAAGAAACATCTTCACTATTACATGACATACAGTTTTTAAAATAGCGATGAAAGACCATTGTAACACACAACTCATCACACATATCACTTCTGAAAAGCAATTAAACTCAAAATAAGCTACAAAATTATTACTTTATATATAGTTTATTATAGAGTACTTTAAAAGGAAAACTCGTATACAATGGCGCAGATACTTGCGCATGCGCATGTTGGGCAGATGTCAGATAGGCACAAGCACAAGATTGACAGGTTCTAATGGTGAATTTCCATGCAGCTGAATTTCAATACTTTTATGTGAAATGTGTGATTATTATTTATTCCAGTAAATTGCATATCAGCAAAATAAAAATTATATAATAAGTCGAAAATGTAACGAATAAAACTGCTTGCGGACAGTGATTCTGTAAATTTGAATGATTATGTTCTTTTCTTCATTTCATGCTCGTGGCCAATACTTGAAGCTTCTGTTCATGAAAATTCACCATAACAAGTAAACCGACGGTGGCGGTTCACGAAGTATCGCGGGATTTTTGGAAAATAGACCGCGATTTCATTTGTATTCTCATAATCAAGCAAGAGAATGTCCACCGTTTTATCCTACAGTTTTACAGGTATGAGTCCGCACACCAGGGTTTTTAGGCATCTTAGAATGAACATTCCGTATTCGAACTAAACGACATAGATTGCCGTGGATTTCAAAAACGGTCACTGACAGATGGAAATGGTGGCGTCGGCGTCGTGATAATTATTTTCATCAAAGCTTCAATATAAATAAAATAATGAGTGATAAATCAAATGCATCGGATATGGAATATCACAATACTCCACCTGAAATATTGATACAATGTAATATAAATGTCTCAATGAATAACTTGGTATTGTTCAGATTTGATATAATTGTTTTCGATTCATACTTTCTGGTAGTGGAAAAAACAACCGGAGTGAAGTTAGCAGCTGAAATATAGCAGCCAAAATGACGAAAACTGCCGAATGACCATTGGCGAGCACAATTTTTTTTCAATTTTGTCTTCAGCAGCCAAAACGATTTTACAGCAGCTAAAAAATATAGATACGTGCGGGAAGCAGCCGAAATGCACAAAGATCATGTATAACCATTATAGATAGAAAAAACCGATTTCAATCATGTGCTAGAAGGAAAATGACTTGCGAGTCATCTGAGCGGGTCCAGAAGAGCAAAAACGAATTCAAAATTATTGAAAAAAAATTTACGTCTGAAATAACCGAGGTGTTACTTTGAAATAAAAATGGAAACGTGTAAAACATCAAATTCAATCATGTACTAGAAGGAAGATGACTTGCGAGCCGTCTTAGGGGAGTTCAGAAGGTCGAAAACAACTTCAAAATTGATTTAAAAAAATATTTACAGCTGAAATAAACGGAGTGTCACTTTGAAATAATGATGAGAACGTGTGAAACATCGACTTCAATCATGAGCTAGAAGGAAAATGACTTGCGAGTCGTTTGAGGGGGTCCTGAGGAGCAAAAACCAATTCAAAATAAATTAAAATCATATTTACGGCTGAAATAACCGAGGTGTCACTTTGAAATAATAATGTTGCAACTAAAGATAAACACTTATCCTTATTTGCTTGCTCTTTTTTTACAGCAATGCCTATGCGCTGCTCAGATTGTTTCGGGAGGTCGTGGGTATCGTTATCTGCTAGTACGACAGATATATCCTTTGACAAATGTAAGGTATAAAGATATTAGGTATGCATGGGCACCAGGTTCTTTTTTTATTAAATGAAAATACCAAAAACACTGATTTGTCAAAGGATGATCTTTGTGCTTCTCAACAATAAAAAAAACGAAGTTCAGAAAACACTATATTCACAAAAGTCCCATGTGACAAAACATGTGTGACAAGATTCTAATGAAGTGACAAAGTTACAATCAAATTTGTTATTTTAAAGTTATAAAGGATTCTGGTCTCTCAATATTTGCCTTGAAATGACTAGTTGGTTTATTCACATTTTATGATCAGTTCTTGCGATGAGAAAGACTTACTCCAGAGCTCTACTTTATCGAAGAATGTAGGAGCCTTGTATGGTCTCTCGAGACAATGGCTGCTCTACTAGCAGGATACAATCTGGATACAATCTGTAGTCGGTCTGGGGTCTTTCGGGTCTTTCCTGGATCTCATAAGATGTTCGATCGATGAGGTAACGCTGTGAAAAATAAACACAAACCAGTATCTTGTGGCAGGTTGAGTCACACGACTCGAGATATAACCATGATTGTACAAATCTAATCTAGATTTACTTATAGATTATCAAAATGAATGAAGATGAAATGAAAGAGTTTAAATTTACAATATATAGATTATTCAGGGAATATATAAATGAGATAAAGAATTAAAATTTACAATAAATGTAAGATTTGCTGAGTTAAACAATGATTGAAATATTCAATAGGTATGGAAAGAATTCAACTTTACAGTGAAGCTCAAATTTAGTAATTTCTCAAGCAATGTTAGAGAAGAGTTCAATCTAACAGATCTAATTCATAATCTTTTAACTTCAAGATTGATAGAATTAATGAAAATTGTCTCGACTTTCACAGGTTAGAATTTATTTCAGCTGTGAGCTGTGACATTTCAGGATTCAGCCGATTCAGGACCGACTCGTCAAAAGAGGGTACGAGTACAAAATGACATTCGATTATGATCACGCATAATACTCAAACTTTGAAGATTTTCAAATTAATCATGAAATTCATGAGTGACAGAGTGACGCACATGCGGCCATTTTACAATGTATCAAAATTGAATTTTCAAAGTTCAAATTAAACGTACCAAAAGAATATCGATTTTTATATCGATTCGATCAGTGAAATAGGTAAAAGTTAATTGTGTTTAAGTTAATTATTTAAAGATTTGGAGATTTCAAAGATAATCATGAATGACGCACTTACGGCCATTTTGCATTCATGTTAGAAAGTAGCAAAAATGAATTTTAAATTTCAAATAAAACGTACCAAAAGAATATCGATTCGATTAACGAATCAGATAGAAGTTAATCATTTTAAAGATAATAATATATACGACCTTTCATTTCCTCGCTCTAGAAAAATTTTAAATTTCCCGATGGGAAACCTGAGAAAACAAACCACCGCTTCGAATGCTCACTTCAGAAAGGGGCGATAGAAGTTCTTCAAGGAAGGAAGTCAATCTCTCTCACTCTGTCTATCGTCAGTGTTACCAATCGCATAGCACAATTGAATAAATTGAATTGAATAAATTGAATTTGATGTTTTACATGTTTTCATTATTATTTCAAAGTGACACTCCATTTATTTCACCTGTAAATATTTTTTTAAATTAATTTTGAAGTTGTTTTCGAATTGCTGGACACCCTAAGACGGTTCGCAAGTCATTTTCCTGCTAGCTCATGATTGAATTCAATGTTTTTCACGTTTACATTATTATTTCAAAGTGACACCTCGGTTATTTCAGCCGTAAATATTTTTATAATGAATTTTGAATTCGTTTTTGCCCCACTGGACCCCCTCAGACGGCTCGCAAGTCATTTTTCTTCTAGCTCATAATTGAATTCGATGATTTACATGTTTTCAGTATTATTTTGAAGTTACGCCCCGTTTATTTCACCTGTAAATATTTTTTTTAACTAATTTTGAAGTTATTTTCGACCTTCTAGACCCCCTGAGACGGCTCGCAAGTCATCTTCCTTCTAGCACATGACTGAATTTGATATTTTTCACAATTTCATTATTATTTCGAAGTGACACCACGTTTATTTCACCTGTAAATATTTTTTAAAATCAATTTTGAAGTTGTTTTCGACCTTCTGAACCCCCCTATGACGGCTCGCAAGTCATCTTCCTTCTAGCACATGATTGAATTTGATGTTTTACATGTTTTCATTATTATTTCAAAGTGACACTCCATTTATTTCACCTGTAAATATTTTTTTAAATTAATTTTGAAGTTGTTTTCCTCCTAAGACGGCTCGCAAGTCATCTTCCTTCAGCACATGATTGAATTTGATGTTTTACACGTTTTCATTATTATTTCAAAGTGACACCCCGTTTATTTCACCTGTAAATATTTTTTAAAATCAATTTTGAAGTTGTTTTCGACCTTCTGAACCCCCCTATGACGGCTCGCAAGTCATCTTCCTTCTAGCACATGATTGAATTTGATGTTTTACATGTTTTCATCATTATTTCAAAGTGACACTCCATTTATTTCACCTGTAAATATTTTTTTAAATTAATTTTGAAATTGTTTTCGACTTGCTGGACCCCCTAAGACGGCTCGCAAGTCATTTTCCTGCTAGCTCATGATTGAATTCAATGTTTTTCACGTTTACATTATTATTTCAAAGTGACACCTCGGTGCAGCCGTAAATATTTTTTTAATGAATTTTGAATTCGTTTTTGCCCCTCTGGACCCCCTCAAACGGCTCGCAAGTCATTTTCCTTTTAGCTCATAATTGAATTTGATGATTTACATGTTTTCATTATTATTTCAAAGTGACATCCCATTTATTTCACCTGTAAATATTTTTTTAAATTAATTTTGAAGTTGTTTTCGACCTTCTGGACCCCCTAAGACGGCTCGCAAGTCATCTTCCTTCTAGCACATGATTGAATTTGATGTTTTACACGTTTCCATTATTATTTCAAAGTGACACACCGTTTATTTCAGCCGTAAATAATTTTTTAATTAATTTTGAAATCGTTTTTGCTCCTCAGGACCCCCTCAAACGACTCGCAAGTCATTTTCCTTCTAGCTCATGATTGAAGTCGATGTTTCACACGTTTTCATCTTTATTTCAAAGTGACACTCCGTTTATTTCACCTGTAAATATTTTTTTTTAATTAATTTTGTGTTTGTTTTCGACCTTCTGGACCCCCCTAAGACGGTTCGCAAGTGATCTTCCTTCTAGTACATGATTGAATTTGATGTTTTACACGTTTCCATTTTTATTTCAAAGTGACACCTCGGTTATTTCAGCCGTAAATATTTTTTTAAATAATTTTGAGTTCGTTTTTGCTCTTCTGGACCCGCTCAGATGGCTCGCAAGTCATTTTCCTTCTAGCACATGTCTGAAATCGGTTTTTTCTATCTATAATGATTATATAAGATCTTTATGCATTTCGGCTGCTTCCCGCATGTATCTATATATTTTAGCTGCTGTAAAATCGTTTTGGTTGCTGAAGACAAAATTGAAAAAAATTTGCGCACGCCAATGGTCATTCGGCAGTTTTCGTCATTTTGGCTGCTATATTTCAGCTGCTAACTTCACTTCGGTGAAAAAACATATTATGTTACTCAGAATGAAAAAATTCGACATTCGTGGTTCCTCACGAATTTTACTATTGTTTTGGAATATGAAATACAGAACGCTTGTGGTATCACCCCATGAGAACAAATAATATGTATGTATGTATGTAATAAGAAGAATATTATATGTTATCATGTACAGTTTTTCTCGCATTTCCCATCAATACCGGGACATTGAAATTGCAGGGCTATCCTTTGGATCTCGGAAACTATAGGAGATACGAAGATAGTTAAATGGAGGCAAAGTAACTAACTACCTGGCGCATGCATGTGACAACAATATGCCGTTCAGGAAGTTTTGAAATCCTGAATAATCTCGGAGACATACGAAAAAAGAAGAAACGATGATTTTTCACTGGCATTATTTGAAGATCAAAATGAAATACAGATTTAGAATGCAATGTTTTCTCAGCTCTACGAAGGTATTTTCATATTTACATTTGGTCTTTGTCCTCTTAGTCAATATTACCAACTTAATTTTTTTAGGTTCACCATATTCTATTTTCAGCCCAGACAAAAGTATATTTGCAAAATGAAATTTTGACGTACCTGGGATATACCACTTAAGATAATTTTTGTTTTGATTTTACGAAAAGAAGTCACTAGAAAAATTTCTGCATGGTCTGAAACTACCATCAGATATCAAATTACTATTCACATCTATCTACCAGGAAATAGAAAATTTTTGTTAATTTAAGGAAAGAACGTTGCTCGTAAAAAGTTATGCATGGATTTCTGAACATATATTTCAATTCTAAACTTTTTTTTCCAACAAAATTTTCTATATTGTCAAAAATAAAGGTACTTTGCATGGAATTCATATTATATAAGAAACCTCGTATGTGACTGATATTTCCTTTATATGTGATAGTTAATTCACGTTTTGGACTGTGAAGAACTTTGTACAAAGCGTAACTTTTTTTCGTAAAACCGGTAATAAAAATGTTTCCCATATGCTGCAACTTAGTTGGACTCTACAGGTTTATTGAAATTCGAGTGTACGCAATAGAATCTCGGTAATGGGTAATGGGTGGTTGAATGGGGGCATATTGACATAGTATTTTGATGTAAACTAAAGTGTTTTGGAAATATTCAAAAATTATTCAATTCCATAACAGATCTATTTGAAAAATATCTGAGAATAACAAATGAATACATGACAGGTTGACATTTTTCAATTATAGCTGTTATGGAATTCAAAAATTAATTAATTTTCATTGGTAATAATTCAATATTTTCAAAAATTTCTGCAATTTAGATGAAAATACTAGACTCTTCCGTATTTGAAAATAAACAGTTGAGGGTGGTCCAAATCGTACGATTCTTCATATAGGTATTATTTTTATTCGCATATTTGGAAATTCTACAAAACGATGCTATGTTAGAGTGACAAAGGCTTGAGAAAACATCCCAAATAAAAAGATTTAGGCAAAAGAAGAATTTTGAAAATTTCGATATTTTTTTGTTCAACTAATGAGTACCTATATCTAGAGTGAACAATCCCATGACGTTTAGAGCAGTTTGGCCACAGTAAGGTATTATTTGGATTATTTTTTTCACTTCAAATTTTGACGTTTCTGATGGTATTTCAACCAATAGCAGCGGATTATTCTGGCCAATCATTCGGTTTTATACTGATAATTTCACTCGCTATATGAAACTTGCATCTCCTGCGATACAAGAACCAATAAAAACGGAGCATCACTGATAATACACAGTTCCTTCCTTTTGAGACGGTAATACCACGTCGTTATGGGCAACCACGCATGCAAACAACAATGATGGATATATCTTGCTAGCAAGGATGACATTATAAATGTCAGTCTGACACCTTTCCTAACTTCGTTGGCTCTTGAAATTATCTCAATAAATACAACTCGTGCTCACAATACTATCGTTAATTCTGTCAGAAATCTTAAACTCGATTAAATTGCTTTGAGGTAACACCACTCGTCCTAGCGGACTCGTGGTGTTACCAAGCAATTACTATCGATAGTATTGCTAGCACTCGTGGTATTTATTACCCCCGATAAAACTGCCTGGTTCTCGATTAAACGTTGTTTTCCTTTGAACTGTCAAAACTAAATAGGGTTATCTGCGTCGATTTTATTGACCGGGTCATATGAAACGTTATAATAAATTATTATATTCTCGAAATGAACGAAAAGTTACCTTATCATCAATGTCCTATACTGCCGTCCTTAGCAACAACGCCGTGTCTGCCATCTGCTATTTTGCTTAGAATTCTGTAGATCCGACCTTCATGCGAAGAAAATTCTCAAACTTTTGTACATTCGGCAAAATGATTTATTAACTTTGGCTATAAACCGGAAGTACACATAATTTTTGCTTGGTAAAACGCAAAATTTATCGGTTTTCAAACCTTCAGAATCCAATATTTCAATATTCATATTCTACAAAATATATGATATTATACTGCACTTTTGCTAAGGACGGCAGTATAGGACTCGTGATTTATCAATCGGTTTATTTTCATATAATTGCCAAACAAAAATTTTTCGTGGATAATAAAAATTTTTCGATAAAATTTGAAGCACTTGTGGTATTACTTTTGATTTACCGTTGGGGCTGGAATTTGTGATCAAATCATTAGTCCTTAGTATTAGTAAGTAGTTTCTGTGGTGCACTTTTGAGGACGTATCGGTCATAAATATAATATAAATTATTAGTTTAAATATGATAGTATTGAACAGTATTAGAAAAATATGTACATACATGGACGAAATATTTCTGGGCAGATATGCATTTGAAATAATGGTGAAATGAGAAATGACAAGCTAGGTGGTCCAGGCCCCCCGACTAACGCGACCATAATAGTTTTAGGAATGGTTATCAAGTGATCGAAATCTCATAGTAAGGCAAATAATAATAATAATAGCATTACCTTGACCAAAAATGGCCGTGGTGCCGTTCATACATTCCGGCTTAAAAGGGCAGGTATTCACTCTTCAATCGGGTGGTGCAATTCAGTTAAGAGATTAAAGAACTAATGATATTTTCGAATAGTTTGTGTGAACCGCTATTTCCGATATACAGGGCAATTCAAATTCGAGTCTATGCATGGGGATCTCGGTGACGGTAATAGATAGAACGGTGGTTAAATGGGGGCAAAGTTGCGTATTTCAGAGGTCAATTACGTGACACAAAAAAATCTGATCTAGCTTCTTTGATTCTGGAGTTATACAGGAAAAATCGGATTCGATTCGAGTCTTTTGCTTATATATCTTTATTTTGTGGAGATTTTTTGAAACTGCTGACACTTTGCTATAGCAACTTTTTGTAGACTATCCAAATATGCAATTAAAAATTATATACAAATTATCGTACACTCTCAACTTTTTATCTTCAAATACGGACTTGTATTTTTTATAAAATTTATTGTGTTTCATGTTGGCGTAGTATTTGAATCTAAACTACAGAATGTTTTGGGAGTAGTGAACTATTAGCAGTAAAATCAACATTATTTAATTCCATAACAACTATAATTGAAAAATATCAGCAAAGAATAAAAAGTGAAAGAAGAAAAAAAAAATTTACTGCTAATAGTTCAGAACTTCCAAAACACTCTGTAACTCAGATGAAAATACTACGCCAATATGAAATATGACTCTTGACGTTTGAATAAATGCAATAAAAAATACAGGTCCGTATTTGAAAATTAAAAGTTGAGGGTGGCCCAGGTTGTACGATACTTTGTATATCATTTTTATTTGCATATTTAGATAGTCTACAAAAAGTTGCTATGGAAAAGTGCCAAAATTTTCAATAAATTTTCACAAATTAAAAAGATATGGGCAAAAAATAATTCCGAAATTTTCGATTTTTCCTGTATAACTCCAGAACCAAAGCAGCTAGATCAGATTTTTTTGTTTTACGTATTTGACCAATGAAATATGCAACTTTGCCCCCATTCAACCACCCTTCTATCTTTTACCGTTACCGAGATCCCCATGCATAAACTCGAATTTGAATAGCCCTATATATTATAAGATAAAAACCTTTTTCTACTTTATATTCTGTTAGTTTTGATATATTTCGGTTGAGATTGAATCTGCGTCCAAATGGAGAATTTCAAAACACCCCCAAAACTTTAGTATTAGTTCTACAAATTTAAAAATGAAACTCTGTAACTTCTGCCTAAAAAGCCATTAAAACTTTTATAGCAGTATATATGTATCAACATCGAATTATAAATTTATGATAGATTCAATTTCAAATGAAATAACCAAACCAGTATTGAATTCCTCTTCAAATATTGTTGTTGTGAATATAATATTATTGGGATATTATTTTTAATCATCAGGGCCTCAATAAAAAACAATGATACGCTATATGTATTTATTTACATTTCGAAAATTGTAATGTTCATATTTAAACGAGTATAAAAACAAATCATTGAATTGCGAACGATTTGTTTGAACGTAACCACATATATCAGTTAAAAATTTATTTTGCATTTTTAAACATAAGATAAACGGTCGCATATACAGTGATAGTAATATTCTCGAATTAGTTGAACAAATGCGTAAAAACACAAATAGTACATTTCATTTCTGAAATTATATTCCTAAAACAATCAATATTGTTTTACATACTGTGAAAAAACATTATAATTCTGATAAGATACACAACTAGTTTACTCACTAAAATGTACACAATGGACGAAATAAAATGGATTGAACCCAATAACACTAACACTTTTTTTTTTATAAAACCATGATTTTAGAAAGGAAAACAGGGTTTCGATATTTTTAAAGCATTTCAGTACGGAAATAAATTCACACTACGTTCAAATTTCCTCAGTAAGTTTACATCCTTGTCGCTATATTTTTTTAATATATTAAAATGTTAATAAATTTGACCCCCATTGCGCAGTATTCTGAAATACTTTACATGAGCCAAGAAAATTTGTTGACAAAGCAACGAAAATAAATGCTACCAAATCCAATTTTGGATATTGGTCATACAAACAAGTAAAATATCAGAGATATAAAGATGAATGCAAAATGAAAATTGCAGTGAGATGTAATCTTTTTTTGAATATTTTGTGATGACAGATATTGGAAAAAACAGTTGTTTGAATTTTAACCATACATTGTATGGATTGCATCATAATACATCAAAGTATGATACACCAAGTGTCTTCAAGCACTCGCAACGTTGCGCAAACACCATTTCATGTTATATTAAATAGCCATGCAGAATGTTCAAATTTTGGGATTTTCTATTGAATTTTTGCAAATCTGTCCCAAGTTATGTCAATTGACTGTACCTATATGGATGGTCATTGGCACAAAAAAGTGACCATTTTCTTAGGATTTTTCATTTTCACTCACTCTCCTTTTCTTGAATAAATAATTGTACCTTATTTTCACATTTGATTAGCCTAAAATAGCAATTTTGAAGGCATAAAAATGTATAATACACCTTTCACTTCAATTCAACTACTGAAAACCATTAAGGTTTTGAAAAACTACTTTTGAATGATTTCATTATCCTCTATTTACGATTATAGAGAAGGTCTTGATGAAACACCGCCCATAAATGAAAATGAATCAGTGTGGCTTTCTTATCGAACCTGTTAATTTTTGAACGGTTCGTTCGTCGATAAAAACCGTTCTGAATGACGTCACCGATGCTACTTTCAGAATGAAAAGACGTTGCTATTGCTCAAATACCACGAGGCGTCGAGTATGACTTGGTTGAAAAGATAATGTTATTCTCTTATCAACCAATAAATATTTTTGTGAGACTTCGCCCCCCTTAATTTGAAACCCCTGCAATTTTATCAGTCAAAAATGTTCAAAAGTTAAGGGGGGGTACATCAATAAGAAGCCGCACCGTATAAGTTGTGTTTTTCATAAGTGACTGGATATTTTATTCCATTGAAATCCTTATGGATTCTGAAACAGTGTCTAGTTTCAGAATGTATAAAATACCGATAGACGCCGCTTACAATTCATGATGCTATTGCTGTGCTATATACTTTTGCCCTTCCCCTGTCTGTTACGATATGTTCGAATCAAACGGGAGTAGAAATATTGAGTGCACAACAATAACCTCCAAGGAAATTTTTGTGTCGGCCATTACATTTCAAAATGCACTCTTCATTTTCCCTCAATATTTATAATAGCAAATAGAATGTATTTCTTATTTTAATTTTTCGAATTCTTTAATTAAAGTATTTCAATACCTATACTTTCATGTTTTTTTCTTTTTTGTTCTCACACTCCTGAAAATTTTCGTTTCTATCTTTCACGGAAAGAATCTTTTTAGCACTCGACTGTTTCCGGGCGCCGTTTTGTGTCGTTTTGCCAACTGCGGTTGTGTTCGGAAAAGTATCACTTTCCGCACATGCTAGGAACATAATTGTACTTCGAGAACACTAAACTAAACGGGAATATCTATACAAAATGAAATATTCAGCCCTATGCTGTATCACTTCCGTCAAAAATAACGTCACCGTTATTCGCCATTTCCGTTATTTTGCTATTGCTTGGTAAATACGTTATATTTTACACAAGTGATATAGCATAGGGCTGATTAACTATGGAAGTTACGACATGTTATAATGAACTAGCGACAAGACGAAAAGATTTCATCGGCACTTGAGAGAAATGTTGTCCACTAGTACTGATTCTGAAACTCTTCGTATATGGATTCCAAGGTTTCTTACTAGATTGTGTTATTGGGTCATCAGATCTACATAAAATATATATAAAATCATTTTTTGTACAAATACTGGAACGTATTCACTTCAATATTCACGTCCCAAGATTTAGGCCCATAAATATTTTTATATACACTAATCACCTTCCGTTTGATATGCACTGAAAGATAATCGATTGTCTTTCAATAAACAAAATCCGGTTTGCACTTTAACTAAATCATATGATTGTTCATGTATTCTGGATTGAATTCGTTTGGATGTCTTGCACTATAGTTTTGGTGGTTTGAGTTTGAAGGCATCGGCATGGAATAACCGCTCATTTGGTAGGCTCCACCCATATGGTTTGTCATCTGCATTTGGTTTTGAGGAATCTGATTGTTGAAATATTCCATTTGGTTGTGGTAGGATGGAGTTAAATTTTGTCCGTAGTAAGGGTAATGGGACGAGTTACTACCGTTTCCGTGCCAATTGAAATAACCATGACTTTCGTAGGGTAAAACTGTGGGCGGGTTACTGTTGACAGTTTCCGGAGATGAAGGGCACGAAGTTATACTCCCGTGGGGGGATAGATTCTCATTGTTTTTGTAATATTGGGTTTGTGGTGATTCCTGTTTCACATTCATCACGGGGGGTGAGACTGATATAGAGGGAGGGGGAATATTTGTAGAAGGAGGAGCACTTGTAACTGACACTGCTGGTGCCGATTTACTTGGTTTCGGTTTTGATGAATTTGTAGGTTGTCGAGTTGTATCCTTTTGGTGTTGTTGGACTTGCTGTCGGCATTTTGCTCTTCTGTTCTTGAACCACACCTGTAACAAAAAATAATAGTACTAAGTTGCCTATAACCTAACGTAGTTAGATAAATACAATTGGACGCTAAAAATTCGATGATAATACAAAGAAATACATTTTTTTAAATAAAAATTTTGAAAATGTCTTTGAAACTATACCCCACTGGTGGTATTTTGATGTTGAATTGGTTACATGGTGGTCTCAATAACCTAGTTTATTATTCTACTCCTTATAATAATATAATAAAAAATTCCCTTTCATTAAATCATATCGAGTTTAACATTTAAATGAATTCTAGACCTGTGTCGATAAAGATTATGACAATAGCCGATCAAATGAAATTTAATGAGCAAATATGTGAAGTCACCTTCAGTAGTTACGCTCTTTGAAATGAAAACAGTTATTTGTTAAAATTCAACGGAATAGAATTTCCCAATATCATAAAAAATTGTAATGGATTTTAATTAACAAATCAATGACGATATGCGCGTTTCACCAATTCAGATCCACCACATTTCAAAACAAACAATAGGTATTACCAGAATGCATGTATTTCAAACAAATCAAAATCAATATTTAACACCAGTTTAATTAAATTGAACTGATTTAAATTCGTACATTTGATTCATGTTTTGTAACCCCGAAAAATCATAGGAAAACAATTCGAAAGTTGCCAACAATGACATATAACTCTGGAGAACTAGTCCCCAATGACAGGCGATCGGATACTGCGGGTTTGGGAGGTTTCATTTTGAAGAAACCAAGAGGAGACTGAGCTATATATAGGTTGATATCAGAGCATGTCATGGATGAGGAACAAGGGGATGGCAAAAAGGGCCCATGGGAGCCCACTTGCCTAGCTGCAGTAGCGGCCACCCCGTATCTACTACGGGCTACAGCAGTGTTGCCACATGTTACGACCTCCGAGTGCAGAATGGAAAAAATTTGTTGGTGGTCGTTCATTTCATAACTGTATGAGCAGATACAAACAAAATCATTCTACAACATAACTCGTTTCCTCCAAATAATTCAACTGAGGACCCTAATAGCCCTAGGAGATTAATTGATGGTAAGTATCTGAGTATATCTCATCAATTCATCACAAAAAACTCGTGTGGTATATTTGGGCGCCTTGTAAATCATTTTGGTTGTGAATTCGTATGCAATAGCAGACATGATAAATAACAAGCTTGTCATAATCTTGTAGCTGATTTTCTGAATGTATTTAACAAACATTAAATAAAAATACATTGGCACCCAATGCAAGTTTTTCTAATTTCAGTACGAAGAGAGAGTGATAAAAAACTTGATTTGAGTTAAAGAAATTATTTCACAAAAACACAAAGCTAATTAATATTCACCCTTTATCTTTCAATTCAGTAAATCAATGCATTCAATATAATATAACTAATAATTATTACAACACCTAAATAACGACTGTGATCACACCCCTAGTCGATGAAATGTCAGCATGTACATTGCCTAACTGTACAGTTTGTAGACAAACAGCAGCTGTGCTGGATGAAAAGACTAACTGGGTTCCAAATTGAATCATTACTGATGGGACGGCAAATAAACCGCCCCTAGTATTATACCATTGTCGTCGCAATACCGCAAATAATGCCCTAGAAATCTGGGCTATGTTGCGAATCACGTAACATATGCGTTTGTGTTCGACGAATATATACGTCTAATAATAACAAACAAATCTTTTGTTAACTTGTCACTGCTTGAAATCTATTATTGGGAATGTTGACAGACCTTATAATACACAGAAAAGTGCATGAAATCCGTACGAATTTCGGAGAAAAACAGAATTTGCGGGAATATCTATGTAACTTGAAATTGAATTTTGTTTGTGTGTGGGTGTATTTGTGATGTCTGTCTATTTTTTTCGAAGGGCTCCTACAGTTTAGTTCACTTTCATATCAATACAAGGTGTTGGGTGTATGCTTTCTATTATTTACCATCTTATTGCTAGTCCTCAAGTTTTATAAATATGGGTCCTATTCAACGTTTTACAGATTTCATTTATTATCATCGTCAAGTTTCAAATACCACGAATTTGACATTTTGTCCAGTGACGGGTCTATAAAAGCCAAATTATTTAGGATAATTTATTTTGAAGCATTTGAAAATAATTCATACTGCAATCAGATGAATTTTAACAACTATCATAGGCAGTTACTCATATAACTCTTACTATTTGGTGAAGGCAAAATTAATTTAAATTTCTACCTCAATTAATTGATTGCTTTGACAAACGTTGGGATCACGGGCTTCGATAGCGGTTGTTCCTTGTTCGATCATCTTTATCACTCATCCAGAGCAAATACCATATTTTGATGTATATAATAATAATACTCCCTCGTAAACACTCGTAGAGTGTACCCAAAGACATAGCTTGTGCGGGGAGAGGACGGCTATTATTATTATTATTTTATTCTATACTTGGCACCAAAAATGTAAAACAAAATCTCCATCACCTTGAAGAGTATGGTAATGAGTCGATTCAAACAAAAAATAAAGAAAAAATTTATAATGAAATATTTCTACAGCATTAACGAATATATTTGGTATAGAATATATTTGGTATAACGCTCAGATTGTAGAGCAACCGCAGACACGTGATTTATACTATTGGTCATCAACAGTACGGTGAAGCCAAGTCAGAAACGAAAATTATCATCAACTTATAGGTGTATTATATTCGATTTGTATATGTGACTTTTCAGTGTTGTTCCTGTTTATTTTCAATATCAAATATTGACGAGTGTAAAATTTTTTCTAATAACACATAGAAATGAAATAAAACTGAATGCGAAATACACCATTTTTCTTCCTGACATTGATCTTTGGCATAGTGCTCAATTCACGTTCATGTAAAATGTGGGAAGCAAAGGTATTTTTTTTTATTTTTGAATTCACTTGATTGTTGAACTACTGACAAAATTTCGTCTTTAGGTTTGTATTATTACATTTCGTAAACGTTTTCTTCTTAGAACATATTATCTAAATAACTTTTTCTGTGTTTTTGATCGACTCGACAGTTACCTGGAGGAGATCCATAGTAACTTAAAAAGCTTCTCTATTAGCGAAACTTGTGATATTAAAAATAAAGAATTATTGAGTTGGTGGGAATTCGGTCAGAATGTTGAAGAAAACCAAATTTCAAATCGTCGTATTATATATGTTTTTTGTTCTTATACTTCAGAGTCCTGAAGATGAAACTATAGTATCGAAAATTTGGTTTTCTTCAACATCCCTACAGAATTCCCACCAACTCAACAATTCTGATCATAGTAAACGGTCACTATCTCTTTCAATTAAAAATAAAGTTAGTGAGTGTTTTTCCGACCAGTTTGTACTTTTTCTATAGTTCAAGCTGTCAGTTACTGAAATTGCAATAGTCATACAGAAACACAGACACACACTAATGGCGGATTTGCCGTATTTATAATGTACCATTTATTGCATTTAAAATTGTATGTAATTTAATTGCATAATTCATAAAAGTTCAACACATGCACGGATTCGGATGTTACCATTTACAAGACTTTATTAATCAATTCATACTTATTCACATCCACCTTTCCTAATGCATCACTTCGACTTTTAATTTTATTTACTAGAAGTAAATTTATCAATTATGTTCCTGCCTGAACTTGTGGTCTTACGAGCCAACAGCAAAATCTCCACATTATTGTTCTTTGCCTGCCTTTTATTTTGATAAAGTATTGGGGTGAAGGTTTTTTTATCAGAGGTTTGGTATTTGAAATCTCCAACGTAGTTAAGTAATCGAAAACTTTCACCTGACAAATTTGCTTATGAATTATAAAGACATTTTGCTTATAATATTTGTCTTTATTTGAATAACAGGTAAAAACAAGCAACTTTCGCTTCTCACTTATCGAAAGTCCACCGGATCTGTGGTCATTTCCTATGAGAAGCTGAAGCGTAGAAAACACCAGAATATTGGTAGTAACTGTGTATTCAATCCGATAGCTGTTAAAACCCTCGGAGTTTATGATCCCGAATCTGTCATGCATTTACGAATTCGGAAAAAGATTAGGCCGAGAAACAAAAAAAATTGTTGAGAACACAAAATATATTTGTTTGTAGCCGAGATAACTGCATTTTAAATTTCCAATATATTTTCAGAAAGGTTAAGAATCAATAATTGGTCATCGTCAAAGCAAAATTAAAGTGTTATTTCGAATTGTTTCAACTAACTACTTCGAACAAGAGCCGAATTGATTTCTTTAGAAAATTCCAGAATGGTTTTGATGAAGAAGTTGTTGTTCATGTATTTGAATAGTTCTACAAGTCACCTTAAAAATCATAGGAGTAAAGTTGTTTTGAACAATTTGGTTAACACTCGTTATGTGAATAGCGTTTCACAAGCGCTATTAACAAACAATAATAATTCCTAATTTGAAACTCAGCGATAGGAACAGAACCAATCCTAGGAGTTTCTATATCATAAAGCGTCTCAAGCATAAAGGAAATCCTATGGAAGTAAAATTACAGGATACATGGAAAGGGGCCCCAGACATGAGACAATCGAGATTCCACATCGAAGGCTCTTCTAATAAGAGGACTAAGACTCTTCACACACTAAGCAAAAAGGAAATACTTCTGACAGGGCACTGCCACCCAAACAAGCACCTCAACATTATGGTTATCACAAATTATACTGAATGCAGGTGGTACATGGAGGATGAGAAGTTAGCTAACTTCAATTTTTCCTTGGTACTCTCTGAACCGAAATAAATGATCTAACAACAATTTCATAAAATCTTTGGGGCTAACCAGCTTTTGTCGGGGACAGAGAATAATTCAATAAATTCTCGTGAATTCTTTCAGTATTACGTCGCCTTTACGACTTTTATTGATTAGAGCTTGTGTTTCCCAATCTCTCAGAAATCCAGTCCGTGCATAACCTTCTCATCACCTAAGAACCGACACCTAACATGTGAGTTGAAGCGCATGCAAATATGAACTCTGAAGCTCTTCAGTTGTGACTCAGCATCTCAAAGATGTATCGAACGTTTCCCACATCTTCAACTAAAAGAAACACTCCTACCTAGCCGACTGTCGTTATGAACTTTACGCAGAGAGATGTGTTAACTACGGAAAATAATTTTTTTGAGTAGCGTCACGATCTACAAGTCGTTCTCCATATAAGTAGGTAATGTCTGCGCTTGTCTGGCATTTTGCCTATATTTGCCATGGACAAGCAGCATGTCAATTTGATACTCTCTTGGGTAAACCATAGCTTATGGGAAACCTACAATATGAAACCCAAAACAAACCGAAAGAAAACTTTTCACACGATTACGAAAATACAAAATTTAACTTCCTGAGACCAAGCATAAAAATCTATTTTGGTTCTCAGTTTGTATCCAAAGCCTAACTTATCTACCTATATACATGCGAATTTACTGGTATAGTTTTGGATTAGGTTTTTGAATTTTTTTTTAAGGAGATGATTCAAGTGTAATGAAAAAGGCCAACCTTCAATAATTATTTTATTGAAATTAAAAATAAGAGACGTATAGTGTGTCAAGTATTCAGAATCAAAATGTTCGAGAAAATTTAAGAAAACGAATGTCATTTGAAAAAATTACAAAAAAAAATCCTGATCAGCGATGAATCAAAATTTTTGCATCTTTCACCAATAACTGACCAAAGTGCTTCATTTATTTGCTATTTTATGATATCCTGTGCCGCCATTTTGGAAACTTGTAATATGACAGTAAATAGGAAATTATTTTTATTAAAGATATCTACCGAGGTCCATTTAAAATTCTCGACCTAAGACTATTTCCGTTGAAACCTATGTGATATTCAACTGTTTTTTTTTTCATGAAACATATGGGTTCTAAGGGACTATCTATATCTATCTTTGATCCATATGTCAAAAGCCCAAGTTGAAAAACAACTGAGTGACGCTATGGCCAAGGATTTCAATGTCACGCGGTATAATTATGATGAGAATTTCGCATTCGACTATACAATATAGGTTAAGACAGAGACATTAGAGATGAACGTAGGGGCCATTCAAGAATTTATGCTTGATCCAACATTGAGAAGAATATTTAACCGCAATTCTTATAACTTCGATTGATGAATAGTTACGAGTTACAACTCGAAATTAAGCTAATTTCGAGTTACAACCTATACCTGGCTTAATTTCGAGTTGTAACTCGAAATTAAGAAAAAAAATATCGAATGTCCGTTCTACGCCGTCGTAAATAGCAGTAGGAGTAGCTATTTAGTATGAACTTCTGACGTTGACTGTTTGACTCGACGAAACAAGTTTTTTTTTTATGAACCTTCCGTCATGACCTTGAATAAATATTTAGCCATAGTAACGATGCTTCATATTTAACCAATTGAGTTATTTTACATTGACTTACTTGGGCGAAGTTCAAAGAAAAATCGATTACGGTTTGTACTTTTATAATTTCGTTCTTGAGCTTGAGATTATCATGATAGAAAGGGTCCATAAAGAAAATGGCAATATGAAAACTGTGAAAGAACTAGGTTTTCATCTAACTGTATTTCGAAGTTGAGAAAATCTTTAATGGAATATCAAAGATGAAGGGTAGTAAATGTTTTGTTGCGATTATTTATGTGTTTTGAAGCCGAGTTCACCCTCAATAACTGGATGTATTTTTCTTACCAAATGTTCGATTTTCATTTGTGTTCCAGTTATCAGTTTTGGAGTAGTCGTATCGGTTACGCGAAGAGAAAAGAGTATATTTTTCAATAAGAGATCAATATTTTTTTTTTCGTGAGGTGAGAGTTTGTCCACGAGCGGAGCGGAGCGAGTGTGGCAATCTCACGAACGAAAATAACGTATTTCATCTCGAGTATGAAATGTTATTTTTTCTACGATTTGTTTCATTTTCATTTCTAGAGAAAAAAACTTTCATATAGGGTATCCAGTTGAAAAATGATCATTTTCATTTAAATTAGTGGAAAAAGAGTATTTTCTATTTGTCCAGAACATGATCGGGTTGAATTTGATGGAGATCTGTGTGTCATCCGCGTACGCACACGTAGTTAAATGTATGTTGGTATATATTACGAAAAATGTCCGAAGTTATCTTGAGGAACACCAGTGGTAATGTTAACGGTAACATCTTTTGTTTCCGATTCATAAAATATTATTTAACAGTAGAGCATCACAATTCTATGTCATCAATTACTCTCCCAACTGAATCAGCAGTGCTTAGGTCAATCTGAAACCCATAGCTGAACGAGTTGAATATTCCTAGCTATACATACACATGTAAGCTTTCCAAGAGATTTTGGTAAACATGGTAAGGTACTAATTATTCTCAGGCTAAGGTATTTCGAGGCAGAGTGCGAAAAAGTACCCCTTTCTGCAATATTTCATTGAACCACTATTTACATTGAATTTGTCGTCTTCAGCAATATCGCTAATTTTGGTTGATGTTTCTGATTTTCAGGGTATTCTGCAATCCCATCAAATTCAGCCAACGAATATCTGACACCCATATATCAAAGAATAATCTCTTCCGCCTATAAAAAACTAATTTTTATAGCGGCAAAGTGAAAAGTCTAGCGAATCGAAACAGGGGTGGTTTCCCATTCAATCTGTAGAACCACCGCACTGGGATAACTGTATATATTTTATTCAATAGAATAACACAATAGGCCGAACATGCTGCGAGGGGGCTGTTTTCCATTAGTTCTCCGGATTAACAAGGGTTGTTCCAGTAAAACACCCCGCCCTTGCCTTCACAAAACCTCGGTAGGCATTGCAGATACCTATAAAACATCTATTATCGACTGAGAGTGAGTGAGGGGACTTAATGTAATGGAAATTAATAGGAAAAAATTCGTATGACAACTGGCCATCACCGTAGTTTCAATGTGATATTTTGGAAGTCGTTCGTTAAGCCTGTTCAGAATTTTTATATCAGATGTGTGATAACAGCATTTGTTGACTTTTTAAGATACCGTCAATGGAATTAGGAAGAAAGCTGATAGGGTAGAAGGGCATGCATTCCGTGATACTTAAATTATTTACTATTGTGATTCAGTTGAAATTTGGAAATATTTTTGAATTGTAGGATTCCCCTTATTGAAGATTTTAAAAAGTTTTAAATTTTAATAAGTATGTTAAAAGAGTATAACATGAAATAAATGTAGATAAAAAATATCGTATTCTTTTAAGTAATTTTTTTTATGAAAAATAATGCGCTTCCAAGAATAGTGTACAGTGAAGGAAATAGAATATTGTATAGATACCTAATGGAAAGAGCTGATTTTCTTGAAAACATCTTCTTTTCTACGTCAAATTGTACAAAAAATAACGAAACAGTATCTTAGTTTAGCTATAATTAGAAACATGGAAATTCTTTTTCTTCAAGTCTATTCATCAGAAACGTTAATAAATTTGAACAATTTTGGGAAGGTATAATACCATGGTGATACCAGGGGCATCCGAAAACATCATGCTATCACATAGTCATGAACATTTGATATCAGTAAGTAGAATGGAACAGAAAACATTAAAACTTTTCGACAAAATGACCTTTCCAAACAAAAGCGTTTCTTTAATTTTAGGAAGAAGAAAAATCCTCTCGAAATTTCAAATCTCATGAAAACCAAAAGTTCTTAGAATAGAATGATACAGTATTCAACCTTTAACTTCGCACAAAACGAATTTATCTGCAATAATTTAAGCGAATTCATAGGAAATTTTTAGACTGATAGGAAATGAAATGTTTAGTGTTTCATCAACAGATCTTACAAGGCCTTTTTCCAAAATAGTAACTTCGTATATTGAAACAAGAACTATTGAAAATGTGGAATCAGCGATTATAGAAAGGAACTTGCAATAAATCATTCCGTTCATCAACCCAAGTTTCAGAAAATTTAAGGCGACTCATTATAAATTGTGGGCATTAACAAATAATTCAGTGTCCCACTGACTTCCAATTTGACAACTAAATATTAACAACTCCCTCAGTTGCTTTCCCAAATTATTGTAAATTACAAAGATTATTATAAATTACAAAGAATGATGAATTTTTATCAATAGTTAACTGACACTCACCTGTACTCTCGATTCTGGTAAATTGATTTTTATTGCCACTTCCTCTCTCATGAAGATGTCAGGGTATCTGGTTTTATCAAACAGTTTTTCTAAGATGTCAAGTTGCGCTCTGGTGTATGTTGTTCGTTCCCTCCGTTGTTTTCTAGGGTTCACACCTGCAAAATAGGAATAAACTGGAAATTATGCTATAGCCAGTTGGATTACAGACAAATATAAAAATATCACAAATGACGCAATAGTACAATACATCAGGTGAAAAAAACGAACATTCATCAACAGAATTCGGACTATGAAATATTACTTATTTTTTGTTTCTTATATTACATTATTTCAGGCTTCAGACTATCTTGTTTTACTATTTCAAATGTGTTGGTTGCAATTTTAGTCACACGGGTGGTACGTTCTATTTTATTATATACCAAACTTATTGAATTTATTGAGGCGGTAGAAAGTTCTATGTTTTGGTATTGGAAATATTGCATCAGCCTTGAGGCGCAGAATCTCTGAGTCATTCAGTGTTCGTATCAACAACTTTCGTATAATTCACAAAGCAGTAAATGATAATACAGTCATTTGATTTTATAAGTGAGGAAAATTATTTACCCATCCGTATACAGGGTGTTTCATAACTGAATAATGATCTCAAAATATGATCATTCTTGGATGATTCTAAAGAACGTTGTTCATATATGAGCGTGGGTCCGCAAACTGTTTATTTTGAGATACTGGGTGTTGAAAACACAAAAAACAGTTTTTTCCCAATCTCTCTGAAATCTTAACGATGTTTTTGAATTAATCAATAAATTTTTCCCAGGATGAAGTTTTTGTTAATTTATATCAATGGCGTCTCTATTAACATGCCCCGCAATATTTAGGATAGATAGATAGATAGAGACTGATGTTAAATGAATATCATTTTTATTATTGTACTCAATCTTTTCATAAACGTTGTGTACTGACTTTTTTTCGTCCTACTGACGGTATTCCATTTGTTTATACCGTTTTTTCGTGAATGCGTTTTATTTTTTAAATTGAAAGCTGTTCGCCGTACGAAAAAAAAGAGATAATTTTCATAAGAAGATTCAGGACAATAGTATTGAAAAAATAGGGAAATATTATTTGTAGGGATAGCCGGTCGTAAATAATAAATCTATCGTCAGGAATCATTAATTTATTAAATCAACTGCACTGAAGCACAGACAGAATAACCAACACCATGAATGGCATGAACGAATGAATTTCCGGCCATCCAAATCATCCATAACCTAACCTTTTCGTCTTCTTCTTCCTCTTCTTTATTCATAGACATTAACTAAGTAACTGTTCTGTGGCCTGAGACCCCGAGAGGCCTACATATTATTTATTTAAGTTCAACACGCTGTACCTCAGAAATAAATCGGTTATGTTCACATAAATAACTTTTTTTTAATGATCCAAAAATGATCGTCCTTTAGGATCAGCATTCAATTATAACACACCCTATTAATTTCACTTACTCATATTCTTTAGTTTAGACATGCCCCACATCTATCGATATTAGGTCTCCGAGAGTCATGTGCCCTGAGCAAAAATGTGAACAAAAATCGCCTTGGATTTATGCCGCCTTAGAATAAGCCGGTATGAATATCATTCCACCAAAAAACTTTATAATTATATCCATTATTTCAGTGGAGAAGTAGAGCTTGTTTCCTTGAACCGACAAGTCTACGACGAAATAGTATATTGTGTATCTAGTAGTAAAAGCAATACATTCCCGGACGACAATGTAAATTGTTGGCCGAGGCGATAAGCCGAGGCCAACAAGCATTGAAGTCTGGGAATATGCTTTTACTATGAGGTACACATATTATTTTTTCTGAAATCGCAATCAGCATCGGAAAGAGTACCATTCCCGCATGAGACTGCCGTTACGCTTGTACTTTCCCTTACAGTTTAGTGCCGAAATCGGTCCGGGAAAGTTCGTTGCTTAGCAACGGACTAAAATATTAGATTAGCGTATTTTGAGGCCTGAAGTTGCTCCGAGAAAGTGAGCATTCTTGAACGATTTCAGAAAAATAATTTTCTTATGCTTATTGGTTTACGTATGTCTGTGGGTTCCTTTCTCAATGTATTGTGGAGAGCAGAACAGTTGTTTCATCTATACTGTCATACACTCATTATTTGAATCATTAATATCAATACTCTATTTTCTTCCTCAATTTTAGCTCACTTTCTTTGTCCCAACTAACATTTTAATTCATAAATTCATGTATTCATTCCCACAGTTCATCTCATATGTTGGTGTAGTCACAAACTATTTTTCTATATTTAGCATTGAGTGAATGTGTTAGCACGAGTGTTTTTACAAAAAAGTACCTATATTTTGTTACATATTTTGAGGCCTATTGAATCCAAGTACAGATTAACAAAAACCAAAATTGGGTGAGTTCACATAGTCTGATGAATATTATGAGGTATATGACACTCATTCAAATCCGGATGAAAGTAGCCGACACCAAAGACAAAATCTTTCTTAATAATGGGCACACAAAAAGAAGCAACACTATCTCGACATCTATACATGGAACTTTATTTATATTTAGATTATCTTCAATAGAGAATGAGCAATAATATTGAATTGTATTGAACGTTATTCAATGTTTTACTTTCAGAAGAGAGACTATATCAATATTGTTCAGAGTTTAGCGGGCATTTCCAAAATATTTCCAAAGTAATTCACTTTGGAAATCAATTATCAGGCACCTATCAACAAATGTTTCTCGATTAAGTAAATGAGTGGAATCCCGCGCTAAGTTCTACTACGAATGTTTCCGTCTGGAAATGCTAATCTGATGACAGGAAATAATATCAGAGATTTCCAACAAATCAATGACTCCATTCACGTATGCCCAATAAATTCCGAGTAACCAACCAGACATATCCCTCTAGACCGCAATATTTGAAGATCTATTAGCGCTCCAGCTATTATTGCGTTGTGCACTTCGAAACCCCAAGCACTAATATAACTCCGGAAGCGATCGCTCCAACCCCCGACTATTGTGAGGTTATATTGCTTTTCCTCGTATTAACACGTCTAGTGTTTGCACAGCGGGAGAAAAGGAGATACATGAAACTTCTGATATGTTTACCGAAGGGGAAAGTGGTTGAAAAACTGTCGACACCGATGCCGAGTAAAAAGATTTCCTTGTTCGAATTTCAACTGGTCCCCGTGAAAAATCATTTTTTTTTTCTTGTAGGGTAAACTGGGGAATGGCGTTCACCTAAAGAAAACACGCTGTATTTTGAAAAATATTGGTTTCATATCAAAATTAGGAAAATTAACAAAGTCTGTAACTATTGAGTAGTCAACATTTTAACACGAAATTAATATATCTTTGACCCATCAGTGGTAGGAAGGAAAACTTTATAAAAAAAAACTGGTTTGAGCGTCGTTGCCCCTGACTTTGGGTAATGTCGCTCAGGCTACAGGGTAATGAAGCTCAACCTGTTTTTTTATATAACAAGTGAGATTCATTTTCGTTAAACAAATATGTGTATCAGTCTGATACAATTGAATTGAAGACTACAATCACAAATTATCATCAATTACCCTTATTTGTACGTGAGATCAACCTTATAAACTTAAACAACAAAATCTGCAACTGCAATCTGCTAGTTTTTTTATTCCGTATAGGTATCAGCTCTTGATACAACTAATTTCGTCAGCCACAATGTACTCAACACATTGCCACCAAGTGTCACAGAAAGACTATTACCCTGACTCATACCACGACATTCGATTTTATTTAATTAAATCAGTTCCTGTCAAAGTTTCTATCAAATTTTGTACATAAACTTCGATTCAAAAAACAGTTTTTGGTCAAATGTGCCTTGAGAACGGGAGAAATACGCCGGTATTAAATACTCAAATAATCATATTATTCAGAAAGATTCACAGAAATGATTTTAATCTTTCAAATCGGTACTCCCTCCATTTCCTTATGATCATAATAATAGCTGGGAATCGCACGTTAAAAGGTAAGATCTCGTTAATCCTTAGCTCGCACAAGTTTCGACTTCTGAGGGCTGTCGTTCGTAGGGGGGTGACAGCTGGTTAACGGAAAAAACAATTTTAAACATTTTTTTTAAGCCTCTGTTTTCATAATCACTCTGAATTTTATTGAAAGGTTAATTTTAGAAATTGTGTAATTTATTCAAATATTGAAAGACTATTTCGTTATTTACGCCCATTTTGAAAGAGAGGAAGGAGTGAGGAAGTCGAAACTCTAATTTTTCAGCAATATACTTACTTAACGCCGTTTTTCAAATTCATTGCAGTTATATCAGTCAATCAATCATTTTCACGGAGAAGAAATGAAGATTCAAATTGTTTGTAAAATAAATAATGTAAAATATATAATGATAAACACAGGTGTGTATAAAATCCACCCATATATTGGACTCGTGAAAACAATTTCGATCATAGCCTAAAAAAACAAAAGTTGAAAGTTTGTGGCAAAAAAAGAAATACAAATCGAAGACTTAGAGAAAACCCCTTCAGTCGAATGAAGTTAGAATTTTTTTTATTTGTTTGCCAGATATAGATGTTGAATATTATTTTTGTAGTGAATACATGAATGCATGCAATCATAGGCAAGGATTATTTATTGAACTAATCGATCTAAAGGCTTTTCATGACGAAACTGAAATTGTCATTGTTATTCTGGTCACGCACAACAATCTTATTAGTGAAATTCAAGGTTTTTTTTTGCAATTATCATTTGAATTCTCTCATATTTCAAATCGCAAAACTTAAAACTAACTGCACAAAACTTCCATTGCGTCTACAGCTTAATTTTACATATTCAATAATTTGATTACTTTTATTTCGCACTTCCGTTATCTGAACTGTTACTTCGAACACGACCATGCCGATTAAAACCTCGTGTTCAAAGTAACAATTCAGACAAGAGCATCACGGCCACGGCAAATAATAATAATAGCCGTCCTCTACCCGCACAGGCTAAGCCTTTGGGTACACTATATGAGTGTTTATGAAGTATTATGATTATTATTTTTATTCAGACAATGGAAAATCGAAATAAAGGTAACATCGTTGTCTAAAACATTCTAACATTCAATACTTTCTACCGTCTCTTGGCTTTCTGCTACCATGAAAGTTCCATATCATCAGATAACTGGACTAGGTATACTTTGACGTCAATAAAAATTCCTATTTCATTTATTGTATATAAATATATGTTCAACCTCGTTGAACTTGCGGGGTCGATGAAATTTTGCCAATTTACCAAATCTCTCCATTTGCAATCTGCATTTAAATTAGGACATACACCAAGCGAAAGGAGAAAATAATGTAACCACAATGTTCACGCGAAAATTGGTGTGAAGTTTTCATGGGAACTACCCATCTGGCTAATAAACATCCTTTGGGGTGTCAAATTCAATCAGTGATGTTTTATTGGGGTATTTTGAGCATGAATTTAAAACGCTATAGTGCGAGGGGATGAAACATTCTGCTTAAACAAACTTAGACAGCTGAATCTGAGAGTTTTTCTGGAGATTTATTTACGTATATAGGATCACGTTTTAATGGAAGGAAAGGGAGAACATTTTCGATTCGATAAACGAATGATTGAAAGTATGAGAGTTGAAATTCGTTTTGACATATTCAGATAACAATATTTTAAAATAATGTTTTCTCGTTGGATTCGATGTCATATATTTTTAAGAAAAAAACTTGATTTGTGATTAATGGATTCTACTTAGGAAAATGCATAGAACAAAACTTAAGATAGATGACCATTCACCCCCTAGGTAGGTACTGAAGAATAAATAATATCCCACTTATCTTAAGACATTTTTTCCTCCAGGATCAAGATTACAAACAAATTGATAACATATATGTAGTTATATATCCCTATGAAACAAACGATTATTATTGATGAATATAAGTACTTATTTTCTTTTCTTGGGAAAACTCATTTTTGAAACTCCAAAAACCATTGAATTCCTTCAACTAGTGTTTGATTCAACATTAATAAAAAATATGCTGTTACTGATCTCATAACATACTTCTCACAAATTCCACATATTCTTTCTTGCAAAAAGAAATATTTTTTGGATGGCTTTTTCGAATAAAGAGAATCTTAAAGATTGTATGACGTAACATAGCCTAGTGCATGTAACATGTTAGTACTCCCGAAGTTGGGATGCTGAGCCGATTATAGGGGTGGTGGGTGCTCGTTGCCATGGATACGGCCTTTCTGAAATACAGTCCCTTCAGGCGGCCTGCAACTTCACCTCAATTTGAGGTGAATGAGAATTTGCTCCGAAATTTGTCGACGAAAATGAAATAAAGTCTTTGGCATAAATTTGTTTTATCACAAATTTACTAATGTAGTAATTTCTCTAGTATAGCAAATGGAACTAATATAACATCTTATAAAAAACAAGTTACGTGAATTTCTCCCTTTATTACGAAGGCGTAGAAGGGCCACTTTTACTTAAATCTTCATTTTTGCTAATTCCAAGATACTAAGTAGGAATTCTGACTTATTTATTATCACGGAATTAGCAAAAATTAAAATTTGATTAATAGTGTGGCCCTTTGATACCTTCGTACTATTTATGTTTATTCAGTTAAAACGTTTTTATTCATTATTATTTTGATTTAAATCTATTTGATTTTGTTGGAACTCCAACATATTTGTGATTCATTTGGTAGGCATGCAGGCTGAAGATAAAGGCATTTAATTTGGATGTGACAACACAGAACAAAAACTGGTAACTTATAAATAAATATAAGGAAAATTTTTTTTCGACCGTAGCAAAAAGTAAAAGTGACATCTCAATTTCCTAATGAAAGCAAATCATTGTATTTTTCAATATTCTGAATTTGAATTGAGTTGAAACATCAATATAAACGAAAAAAAATACCAAAGTGCATAGTTATTGAATATTAGAAAAATCTTGTCACTGAATCGACCATATGATAATTAACGTTTCTTTCAGTATACATTCTAGTCTGAAATAGAAGTATCAGTTGTAAGGAAGCCCTCTAGATAACGGTGGTGTCATATCGTCTGCACTTCAGGGCTTTGACACAATGCAATACACACTCGCTCTGACCCCATAAAAATACTTGTACATCAGTCATTACCCTATCGGTATTTCACACGTGCCATAGAGATATACCTAATATCGAATTCTTTTCAAAGATGGGATTGGATCATCAACTTATTTTCGTTGGCATGTTCATTGATAAAAGTATTATTGAATGATACGGTTTTTATTTTTAAGTATCTATTTTTATATACATGCGAAAGAGGTGACGTCACCGGTGCTGGAGTTATAATGTAGTTGATGTATACAGTTCGATTATTATATCTTTAGCCGTGCGTCATCATCACAATACCATAATTCTTAGCTTAGCAGACAAATGTAAACGAATTTTGAATCGCTCATAGCGGTTGTTAGAATGAGATTTTCGATAGAGAATATGTGATTTCTTCGATCATAAATTGATGACGCATGGGTAAAGATACAATAATCGAACTGTATTTTTGAATCAAATGGCTGAGATGTATCAATTAAAAGGTGGTTTAATTGCATATATAGCAATAAAACATTTCATTCAATTCATCCCCACCTGGTAAAACATTTTACTCAATTGAAATGAAACAAAAAAAATAATGTGAAAAGAATAAATTGAAATAAAATTAAGACAATGAGGTAATGAAATATTTGCAGTAAAAACAGGCGAATCTCATCTCAAAAACAGCAAATACGTTCTTAAACGCCAGGTAATAATCAAGCAAATATCAGCCAAAGAAAATAATTATGCAAAAGTTTATCTGTATCATAACACAACATATTTTCAAAAAACTCCAAGTAGCCAAAAATTCAAAATGGCAAATTTGCAGATAGGACCTTTCATGTTAGTAGGGCAGAATATCGACGTTTCAGGTTTTTTTGCTTAAGCATGATATGGGTTTTGTTAAAAACAGTATAAAAACCATTTGAAAAAATTAAGGATGGAAAATATTGTTGACTTACTCATTTGTTTAAACCCTTACCCCTGATCTCGAATTGTTTCAACAACTCGTAATCACAATTTCGGTAAAGAAAGATGAAATAATTTGTGATAATATACAGTGCGGCTCTTAATAGCCCCCCCCCCCCCGTTAACTTTTGAACGGTTTGACGTAAAAACAAAGAAAACCGTTTAAAGGGTTTCACCGGTTACTTATTGAAATAAAACACATTGTGATTGCTCGATAGATGGCGCGGAGAGGCACATCAACTGAACAATTTTAAATGGCATCGTTGAAAAGATATTGCAATTCTCTTTTAAACCTTCTAAAAATTTTTTGAATTTTATTAAATTCAAAAAAATTTCTCTCAGCACTGCATATACAGGGTGTCCCGAAGCTATAGTGCAAAATTGAAGCAAAATTTCCCTCGAAAAATAAAACTTTCCTAATACATCTTTTCTCAAATGTCGTTTGTTGCAGAGATACAGGGTGTTGAATATGAAAAATTAAAAGTAATATTTATTCATAAATTCCACAGTTCTTAAAATAAAATAAAAATTAAACAATATTTGTGTTCAACAAGTGCTTCATTTCGAAAAAGAAACCACATTTTCAGTTGTTACCAGTGGCGTACAAGAAGGCATCATGATCCCTTTTCTCCCCTATTTTTTACGCCACTGGAGAAATCAGTTTTTTTTTTATTTTTGGCATTCCTCTTTCAATTTTGAGTAAAAAATGTATACCTGTTTGATTCCAGAAAAATCAACCGTTTTCAAGATAATTTCGCTTTTATGAACTTTTATGAACATAACTAGTAATGATTTTTTTTTGCAGAGGTACAGGGTGTTGAAACTGGAAAATAAAAAGGCATTTTTCTCGTCACTTTCATGGTTACAAAAAAAAACAATTAAATTTGAAGGTAAGTATGCCTTTCATCAAAGGGTGCTCTATTTCCAAAAGAAATCAATTAGGTTACGTGCAGAAAAGTATCAGAGTTTCTGTTCCCACATCACATCCCTCAAGACTCATACAGTTTTAGTAAAAAGTGTATTACCCTTTAAAAATAATTTTTTATTATTGAAAATACATAACATAATAATTTTTTACTGTATTGTATTATCATTTTTGAAACACTTCTGTGTGTGGTTGAATATCCAGATGTTATTTGGACCAGTAATTGGGATTGTATAATGAATTTCTGCCGAAAGTTTTTTTTATTACCAGTATGTTTGTATTCATAAACGCTGAATTATCTTGAAAACGGTTAGTTTTTCAGGATTGAAACAAGTATAAATTTTCTACTGAAAATTTAATGAGGAATGCGAAAAATGCATAATTTTTCTGTTTTTACAAGTGGCGTAAAAAATACGGGAGAAGGACCATGATGCCCTTCTTGTACTTCACTGGTAACAACTGAAAATGTGTTTTCTTTTTCGAAATGAAGCACCTATTGAACACAAATGTTCTTTCAAATTTTATTGAAACATTTTGGAAACTGTCATATTCAACACCCTCTATCTCTGCAACGAACGACAATTGAGGAAAGAAATATCAGGAAAGTCCTATTTATTTTTCAAGGGGAATCGTCCGTTTTAATTTGGCACCATAATTTCGGGACACCCTGTATATATACCTCACAATGAACTGAAACAAATATACCTACTTGGTTTCAGAAGCAAATTCTCTCTTCGAACAAAACCTGCCAATAAATATTGAGCAAGGTAGTATGGTGATTATACTAGTAAATTCAAACTTCATTGAAACCTTGAAATAACTGTCCCTTAATTTCAAAACTAACTACACGCTTCTGAAACTGTCCTATAGGTATGCTTTTTCTCGATGAGTGACCAAGCCTTTATTCCCTTTATTTCAAAATTTTCCCTTTATTTTCTTTCTCTTATTTCCCTTTATTTCAAAACTAACCACGGTGAGCTTCCTGGCTCCTGCTATGAAAAGATTTCAATATTTGTTTTAGAGAGTAGCCAATAAATCTCTATGAACGTTAGATGGGGAAACGTTGGGATACTGGTGACGACGAATTTAAGTGGTGGGTGAGAAGAGTAAATAGAGACACACGTACGATAATATGGTAATCTGCAAGGCGGTAATTGAAAATAAACTAAAGACCCTTCGCAAAAAGCACAGCTTCCTATACAGAATATATTCAAACTGGAAATTCGATTTTAAAGTGCAAATTTCATTGGAAGTGTTTCATCCCATTTATTTCAAGATTTCGATTAGAAAGATTGTTGATATCGATGTCGTTCAAGTACTATTATATCATCCTCCTACAACAAAATTGATTAGCTCATTATCAATGCCCTGCCATGTTTTCACCGCTTTTCATCTAGTTATCCAGCATACCCAACATTGTGAAGTTTGAATTTTCAGATTTTGCAATTATGAAAAAGTTGTGAACATCTGCAATTTTGGACTTCCAAACTTCTGACATTCCGGACTTTAGAATTTCAATAAATCTGGGAGCTATTCAATATTCTCTGATATTTGATAAAGAAATATTTCATATTTAAACCCAATTTTCGTGCATCACCTTAAAAGAAATATTCCTCCAGAAAACCATATCCTAGAGGAAGATTAATACGACTAAAACGCGTATCAAAAAAATGAAGGTTTGGTGTTAGGATATAACTCCAGCGTATTTAAAAGACACGTACTGGAGAAATCCATCCATAGCAACTAAAACCAGATAAACGGTATCATTTGTACACAAAAAAGTTCGAAGAAGAGGTCCTTATTTCCGATCATACATTCCATGAAGTTAATGTCATAAATAATAAACATCAAATTTTGACAAGAAATCTCAAATACAGATTGTCGAGAATATACCGACAATCTATACTTGTCCGATTTGAAACCATTACCGTTCTGAAAAGGTTTCCAAAGGTGCAATATCTCAAAAGAACTTGCAAGTGAAGTTACTATGCCCCTCCATTCCATGAAAAGTCCGTTCTCGGCATTGAATAACAATCGTCAAAATAGTGCCCACACAAAATGACCCAACTCATTAATAACTGATCAATCTGGATATCCTGTTTGAGAGCCACCAGAATGCAATTGCCGTCAAATAGTGGATCAATTCGGCTACATATAACAATCAATGCAAAACGATTTATTTCAGCTATACAGAACCTAGAATTTCTTTAACCTATTGGTATGCGCGGAAAGGGCTGTTGCAATGTCCTTAGTTCTGTGAAGAGCAGGCAAAAAAATTATTCTCTCGGACACCACTTGTAGAAATATGTTAGCAGCGTGCTATTTAACTTCGATATGAAAAAGACCTGGAGATGCAGCGCATTTATAGAGGCGAAGAACCGAATAATAGAAAACTATATCAGAACGATTCCTTTAGTTTCGAAAGAGGACGAAGCAGAAATCAGTATTATTGGGTAAAAATCTACCATCAGTTACCTGATTCAGCGAATACGACTGTCAATTGATAATGCCTATTGTTTTGGAACCGGAAAGCTTTAAGTTTCATTCGCTTGATTTCTATTTTAAATTTGTATTATGCATTTGCAATGAAGGTCCAAAGACCATTCGGACACGCTTTTGCATGGTTGAGAAATAACTCGAACGATATTATTGCTATCTGCAAGTGAATTAGAAAGTTATTGTTTCGGTTCCCTTTGGCCAAGTTCTCAAAGTGAATCAAATAAGGAATCAAAATTACTAACATAATAATTTATCAATAAAATAGATCGAACCGTAACGTAACAGCAGCCCAGTCACGTAAACAAGCATTTATAATTGACGTGTACAAAATATAACCAATTCAATTTTGTCACATATTCTTATTTAAATCTCATAATTTCTCCGCTATAGAAATACGAAAACGCGAGTTAGCGGCAGCTTTCCTGGTGATTAAAGTAAAAAGCACTCCTAGGAAAAAAAACTCCAAGACGAGTAATGCGAGGATTCGGACTAAGCCTAAGAAGTTTGCTGGATAGTAACAACAAATTTTGAAAACCTTTTCTACAATATTCTCACAAAGTAGAAAATATGGATATGTTTATAAAAACGACTATTTCTATTTATCAAAATTATGATTTTCACTTGTTTTAGAGTTCGGGCGGACTGAATCAATCATTTAAATGAAAGAATCATTGGATGAAACTCAGTTGTTCACGAAAGATTGTGTTACCCCCCCATTTTCATTGCAAATGTGAGTGCTTAATGATACATGCATTTCATTCTTATGAAAGAGTTTGCTGCTAGATTTTTCACTCGGTCGACGTGAAAGTCTCATAACAAAACGGTGTATGTGTTCTAAGGACAAAGAGCCCCAACACACCAAAGGTTTCTATAATCTATAAAATAAAAACCGTGCGAGTCGCGTACACCTGGTGGAGTGTCTCTAATTTTAAACCCAAATAACACATTTATCAAACGATCCTGACATTAATTCGTTAATTTGCATCCGAATCTGTAACCAGTAGCTGGGTTGTTGGCTCTAAAAAAATCAAGTTAACAAATCATTGAAATTATTCTTCGAGTCGGTGTTTCTCACAGATGAGAATCTTGGCTTTAGGTGAGTAAATTATGACGGGTAGTCGGATCAAAAAATTCGTATAAAATTCAATACCGGTAGCCGTAGAATCAAAACTAAATTGTTCGAGTTCACAATTTCAACTCTTTATGTGCGTGTCTCTGGGGATTACGAGTGCCTTGTTATATCCAGCTGCTTGCCCGAGTTTCTCCCAACATCCATCGGGGATTATTTCAACATGCCGACTATCTATCAGAAAAATCCTGAATTGGCATCATTCTGCAGTGTGCGAGATCGACTTTTGCATTTTCACTCGTATTCACAGCTGGGTGATTTCCTTCAGAGTTTGAATTTTCCCGATTGTACTAATTAATGGGAAGGAGAATAATATCTAATTTTTCTTTCATTTCCAATTCCATGAAATAAATGGCATTACTTGTTTCACTACTTGCACTACTTTTACTAAATGCATATTTATGGATTTTTCTGTTAAGAGTTCATGAATATATGTAATGAGGCAAATATTAAAATTTTAATCGCATTAAATTCCATACTATAAAGAAACATTATTCTAGAAAATGTTGGATATGAGTCTTAAAAGCTGACGAGAAATAAAGTAGCGCTTGGCATGATAAAGAAAAAAGTTTTTGGAGGAATATCTTTTGTTTTCCGAAGCTCCTATCCAATCCAGTCGAGAAAAATTTATGGAAAGCATGACACTTTCTCATTTTTTACATCAACACGAATACCTAATGTGAAAAAATATTGATTATGAAATGAATTTAATTTTAAAAAATTAGTAACTCAATTTGAAATTGATTGAGTGTAACGCGCGATTTATTAAATTTGGTTGGTAGTAACTATGATGATATATACCATGGTTGAAATATCCAATAATAAGACCCAAGTGCATTTATGAAAAAAAAAAATTCAAATTGAGTTCGTCTCAGAAGCCGTATTGCAAACTTATAAATAAAAATTCGATAATTGGAGTATAGTTTAGACCTAAACCTGAAACTAGTGATGTTTTCGGTCGTAGAGTAATTTCTTATTTTAATATGTTAATGATCCTACTAAAAATTAATGATTGCTTTATATAGTATTAGTCATGAGACTGATATAATTTAGGCACAAACATATACACTCCCAGACAAAAATCTTGCATATTTAAATTCTGGTATTTTTTTGCTCCAACCTCTACTTTGTAATTGATATAATTGATATATTGCCAATATAAGTGAATAAGCGATAATAAAAAAATAAATAAATATCCATAGTGTGCACTGACCTACACAATAATGACATATAATTAACTATGTCTACTTTAATACAGTAACATTTTCCATGATTTTTCGCTCGAGTCTGTAGTTTCGGTTAGCGAGATGCCTCATCAAAGTGTCATAAATTGCGTTAAATATCATAAATATGCAACAGTTTTTTCTGGGAGTGTATAACACATATAAATATATACCTGAAGGAAACGTCTCCATAGAATGCGTCATTCCAAAACGAGTTGGGATAGCTGGCATAGCTGGCATCGACATTCCCGTCATTGGCATTGTCTGCAATCCCGCACCCAAACTGGTACGCGACGGAAAATGACCAAGGGATCCGCCGGGCGGCGGCCTCAAGTAACCAGCCATGTTCATGTGGGAGAAAGGACTGCCACCGTTGCCGGCGCCGAACCCACTATGATCTTCAACCTGTTGGGGAGCCGTCCTGATGCTGTATTTGTTCACTGAAACAAAAAGACAACTATTACAGGCCGTTCATTTTATTAGGTGCTATAAATGCGTACATCAATAGAAATTTTATAAATGAATACAATTTGAAAAATATAACGTTTATTTAATCAACCCACCTCCTCAATTTCTGAACTTTCATCTAAATTCAGACTACGCCACTGGATTTATGAAATATCGAAATATGTCCAATCATAATTTCATGGACATCGGTCATAGTAAGAGTAAAATTTGAAAAACAAGTTTAATGAAAATTTAATAATAAAATATGAAACTCATTAGGAATCAAATTTGAAAAATATGTATAGTCGAATTATACCATTTTTCAAATTTCACTCTCGAACAGATTTCGATCAAACTCTAATCAGCGATATTTTGAAACTTCCTGAATGCAGTGGCGTAGTCAGAATTTCTATAAACGTTTTGAAATGTATGTGGTGGCTTGTATTGATTAAATGGCATATTTTTCAAATGTTATTTCACAATGATTTTTTCACTGATGGACCCATTTCAATGTGAACTATATGAAAATGTCGTGAATCCAGTGGTCTAGTGATATTTGAAAAAAATGCAGATTTCTGACAGTGATAAATAGGACTGGTTGGTTAGCTTATGAAATTAGGTATCTTAGTGGTCTTCTTGATTCTCTACACAACAAAAAAAACAATCATTCCAATCGTATAATCCCACTGTATATACACGCAAATATATAGCCGTTCTGACATTGCTACGAAACGCGCTACGAACATAGGAATAATAAAAATACTGGAGCAATTCATAATCATCGCAAATAATAATTGAACGGCGATGATCCGAAGACCGTTATACATTGTTGTCTACTTCACATGTAAAATTACCTGGTTTGTGTAAATTGTACGAATTACGGGGATAAAATTTTTAGACTACTGTTATTCGTTATGTCAAAATCTTAGAGCTGTTTCATCGATAATTGTCGATGTTTCATGTAAAGGGAAAAAACTTATTTATTTTTATTGTTCATCATAATATTATATCTATATACTCTCGTGATATTATAATAGAGTCGTAATAATAAATTGTAAGTATATAGTTAGTGAGAAGAAGAAATCTTAATATGTAGCTGTATATTTGAAATTCTAGATTCAGGTATTATGGGGGCTCGGCGATGAATATCCAGATTATAGTAACAGTTATATATGTTGAAAAACTGATTGTATAATTGTAACTGTGGTTTGGTGGTAATTTCATTCTTACGCATAAAGATTTTAATTAGAGATTTGTAGATGAAGAGTCTTTAGTGAATAGCATTAGGTATTCGCAGTTTTCTGAATATTAGACGACCAGTATCCCGTCATACATTCGCCACAATTGTACCAGCTTTGAGGTTACAACACTTTACCAGGCGGACATATGGTGGTAATTTGATATCATTGATTTCTGAAAGAATCACTATCGATAGCATTACCCCCGATAGTCGGAATACTTCAACCTTGATGCTACTTGGAAGCTGGAATTACTGCTTTCTTTTTAAAGATTGTTGCAACAGCACTTTCTATTCTAGAACAGCACTTTTTGTTCTAGATCAATCATTGGCTAGAAAATGGCATTTGTCAAAATGCATCAATAGCAAGTATAAAATAAGAAGCCCCGTTGCTTGAAACTCTCAAAATAAAGCGGGTAATGACAGTAGTTGCTGCTGTGTTAGGGTGCTTTTGATATTTCTGAGTAGGTAATATAATATAGGCAATTATTTATACACGAGGGTGCATGCTCTGAAAACGTCACATCTGAACTGGTCAGAGTCTGAGTGAGACTCTTTCAATTTATTGGGTTTAGTAGTTCAATTTTTCTCGGAGAATTATATAATTTTTTTTGTTCCATAAAGCCCTTTATCTAGATCCTCTTTAGGTTACTATATTTTTACAACACACTATCCTACTTTTTTTCTTCAAAAATAATTAGCACACCTTATTTTAGACCTACTAACACAAGTCACACATTTTTCGTTAATAACTTTTGAATTGCACATTTCGCGACATTTCGAAATAACAACGTCAAGTTTCACAACGAAACTCTTGATTTTTGCTTGAATTGTTACTCACCACCTTCATCTTTGAAGTCACCAGACCCCTCTAAAGGAACTTTAGCCGCCAATGCCATTTTTTGAAATTCCGTTAAAGGAACATCACCTGAAAAAACCATGCTTACAAAATTTTGGGTTTGTCGATTCCAATCATTATTTGCATTTAGGTAATAGCCAACAACTTAATGATCAGGAATAAAGCAAATTTTATTGATATTTGGCGTTGCGTTTTATCCACAATATTCAGTTTAGCTTTCAGACTTCATTTTTTAGTGATGAGCCGTGCACTACAGCTTTCAATTTGATTAAAATTCAAAAGTTAGGTTATACACACGACAGCACCAATCCCCCAGTCAACACGTACATTCTGAGCACTGTTATTCTTTGCAGCACAATTCTACGAATTACAGCACTGTAGTGAGGTACCTATGTTGGCATCCACATTCAATAATACCACAAGTTGTCAGATGAATGATTGGATCATTATCATTGGACCCGACCAAAATTAGTTTCGTATGAATTTAAAATAAATATCAAGTCAATTATTTTTATTATCATTACTAAATTATTTTAAAATAGTTTAATGAAGTCAATTAAGTATATGGGTAGATTCCATAGACATAAATGTATTTTTTCCTACAAGCGTGCGTGATTCACCCTATAAATACCCGAACGCAATTTACTTTGAGAGGTGTCATTTTTCCGGACGCGAAAATTTGTTCAAGAGTGCTACATATTGTAGGAAAAATATTGATCCTAACTCATACGGAAAGGTACTCTCCCGAACTCGACTGCTTACCTGAACTCCACTTTGCGTCGTTCGGGTAACGGCAGTCGCATGCGAGATATGTACTCTTTCCGTACTTGTTAGGACAATAACTATTATTAGATACGACAGAGCTTGTCACTTTTTGGCATAAGTGCGCAGAAAAATCAACTGCACGTAAAATGTTTTTCACTCACTGTTCATACATTTACACAATTTCACTTGGGGGCCAACAACTATATAGTAATATGAAGAAAATTCAAAACTTCAGAAGATAAAACATTCAAATTAATGATACAATTAACAATTTTCCTATATAAAACTATGTATGATATACTTTCGTGAAGAGTTTTTTGTATTCGCGTGCTCACTTCAGGTTCATGAAAAAAGGTCCAACTTTACGAACGTGTACCTATTTCTTATACCAAATGAAGTGAATTTTCAGGGTACGGAAAAGACGCCAAATTTGACAAAATCCGATACATTGAAATTAATTAATGGAAAAATAAGAATAGTGACAGCAGCAGTGAAAATATATGAAATAAAAATGTGGTGTGTACGTTTATAACAATGGATTTATTTTTAGTGCTAGTGAAACAAATAACTATTATTATTGTATTTATTATTATGACCATTTTTTTTATTAATAACAAGATTGATGAAAGAAGATTGCACATTTTATAAAGAAACAGAAAAAATCTTGTTATAATGTAGACACGAAATGACATACAAGAAAGAGTTCCTTCAAAATTTTAGATGGTGTCAATCGTAAATATGAAGTATAGCTCTACTATTCCTCTTCCAAGTTGGTTTCAATATATAATACTTGAGAAAAAAATTTGAATGGTGTTCTAGCAATGAGTAAATGCTTTTGAAGTAGCACATGCCCCATAAGTTTTAACACGGCTGGATGAAAGGGGAATATTATGAATCTAGATATGTTTTCTTCCACAAAACTACCTAATTTATCGGTATGTTTGTGTATTCAAACTCGAATACAGTTATTTTGGGGATTATATGTTCACCGTAAAATAATCCTTCTTATGAGTTACACCGACATTTCAGTGAGAAAATACGAGAATTACCTTGCCTTATCTATACCAGGAACAGGTAGCCTAGTGAGAATACCACAAGTGATCTAATCCAAATAAATACTATTTTGGAAAAATAAAGTTCAGGTATAAATTTGTCGTCTGGACCTAAAACGTTATTTTGATATTCACTTAGGGCAGTGAATGAAAAATGGGGGAAAATATGAATGGACCAGTGGCTAAGGTATCTCAGTGGAACTTCTGGCTCAGATCAGACAGACGTTCGTGGCTTCGGTACGCGAGAATATATTTTCTTAAGTACGTGGGTCTCTTTAGGTGGCCACATGCCTTGTATCTAAAGCAAGTATGTGAGTTGCCTAGATGACAATCCCGACGTCTGGTGCTTGCTTAATGTACGCACCGACTACCCGGGGTAGTGCTATAGGTTTTCCTACAGCTGAAAAGTGAATACACCACCAAAAACACCAGTAAGTCGCCCCGGAACGCCACGACAAATCATAATAGCCGTCCTCTATCCGCACTGCAATACCATACACTTTGATTTGTAATACAATTCTTTCAGAACAGTCATTATGATGATTCACGAACAGGCGTTATAATACACAAGAAAACCGCTAACCAACAGACTGGATTGAAATAGTTATTTGTTATGTATAATAAGAATCTATAGTTCCACTTCTTCCCAAATACAAAAAAATGTAGGTATTGTGCGAGTTCAACCACATGAAATGAAAAAATGTAATTGAAAAAATCAACAACCTAGTGACTGATCACATTTTCCGACATCATGGAGCCCCCTACGATACCAGATGAGCCGTCTGAATGCAAAACCTGCCAAGCGCCTATGTAGTTTCAAGAAAAACTGTTTTGCTTGATACAAGCGACAAAAGGAAAATACTTTTTTATTCAGTGGATGTAGATACTGTTTCTTGAACATCGTCTTTCATCTCATCATAGATTATAGCACTATAAAATGCACTTGGCGGGATTTGAAAATTAACGTGAAAAATGGCGGGTTTTGCGGAGAAAATGAAGCGTTTTCAAAAATTTCATAGAAGAGTTTAAAAATGTCAATAATACCACTCAAATTACTTAAAAATTGTATACTTGGTGGCATAGATTCTTTTGAAATGAGACACTCCATTTTTGATTTATTTTTAATAAATTTTTTTCAGAAAAGTATTTACAGAATTAACTCAATATTCTCAAGCAAAACGAAGTAATAAACAAGCTTGAACGTTGTTATATTATGAAATAAACTTATAAACTAAATATTTCTTTAATACATGAATAAACTTAAAAAACACCAACAATCTGATTAAACGAATGTTGTATCATCATCCGGGTTTTGGTCACAGGTGAATTCTTCTGTCAATGTAGAAGAGCTTGGTAAATATTGGATGTTTTGGTTCTCCATTTCAACCGTATACAATTTTAGATTTATAGCGACGAGGTATATAATCAAAATGTCGGAAACAGCCGTTACTCATAACACGTGGTCACATGACAAAAATATGGCTTTCCTATTGGCACTACGTACTTGGAGGTTTTTGAAAATGAACAAGTCTGCAGTTAGCGATGGATTGAAAGTAAACTAATATGTAGATACGCGATAATAATTAAACTGGTTGGTTTTGAGCAATAATATTTGAACAGCGCGGATATATTAATATTCTTCATCGAATAACAGCGCTATCTCAGTTTTTTTTTTTTGCACTTAGCGGGGTTTGCAGTTAGACTAGACGGCTCAGATGATGTCTCATGCTTATAGCACCTGAATGGGTACATCGAAAAACAGAGGTGAAGGAGACTATCTCCTAGAGTAAGCAGAAAAATAGCGATGGATGGATCTTTCTTTGTGATATTTTTATTGAATCAAACCGACTGCATAAAATTTCTTCTATTTTGTTCAAAATAAGGTCTTGCCTTTTTAGGTGTGATTCCATATACGGGCGATAATATAAATGAATAATAATCAACTGTATAACTAATATTTCCCACGGATGAAGCTACGATACGCAACAAGATGATCGCAGCGCCATCCGCATAGAGAGTCAAGAAACACTTAGCGGAAACGTGTGGAGAAAAAGGGTACTTCGAATTTATTCGTTTCATTATCGTGATAATCTCCAGCACATATTTTCGAATTAATACAGTTTAATCCAATGAAGCATAAGACTTGGAGACTCAGCCGATGACTGAAAGGCTGTAGCGAAGATTTAAGGACTAAAAATTTACTCAAATGACTCAAAATTTCTAGTGGTAAAAGATTCAAAGTAGAAGTTTCCCTCTCGGATCAATCCATCATTAAATCCAAAAAGTAACTACTGCGATATGGTTGGATTGTGGAAATTGTTTAATCAAGACATAAAATCGAAGTTGATACTTTAAAAATGAGTTCTACTCTCCAACAACAGGTTAAATTTTTCTTCGCTCAATCGCAATTTATTAATGATGGACTTGACATAATAACAGAAACAAAATGGAAATCCTAATGAGTTCTACATCTAAAGACTGTAGGTGTGTTTTTGTCTTTATTCGCCTATAGGTTTTTGTCGAAATATCTTATTTGGTTGAAATTTGGCACATTACTAAATGCACTTTTTCAATTGGTAACAAAACATGTGTAGAAAAAACCCTTCTATCAATGTCAGCTGGTCTCCAATGCGGGTGTCCATAATATGAAATAGAGTGGCTTTAATTTTTTTCTCTAAGAAGCTAGACCTGAAGAAAATACAAAAGACCAAATAGTTGTATTAAATAATCTAACAAAATGAAAATCTACGAAAAAAATTGGTGGCGTACTATTTTAGAACGCCACTGGCCTCTTATAATTTCAATCTAGTTATAGTTCAAATAAATGTACCAAATTTCAAACAAATAGGTTCTAGGATATTCATGATAATTTATTATTACCATTTTTCTATTAATTTGAACGCCCTGTATCGTAGAATCGAAGCAACTCCGGACATATTCATTTTCATTTTTTTTTAAATGACTTAACTTACCAAGCAATAGCAAACTAACGGAAATGGCGACTAGCGGTGACGTTATTTTTAACGGAAGTGATACAGCATAGGGCTAAATATCATGATACGTTTTGAAAATTTCGTACCGATTTGCGCGAAAATAGCGTACGTATTCCTACACCACGTAGAAAAAAGAACAATGTTGTATTCCGTGCCAGTTATCTGAGCTTACACCTGAGAAACAATCTCACAATAATGTCTGTCACCTTTTAAAAGTATAGAAATTTCTAAATGAAGATCTAGGAATGTGTACAAAAAGATGAGTGGTAAAAGAAAGACATATCATTTGTTCTAATGTGACATAAAAACCAAATTTGAGACGTTTTTTGCTGAAGATCTGGACAAAACCGGACATTTATTCATGTTTAAAAATTTCTTTGATAAAACAATTGAGATATAAATTTCTATCAGAAAACTCACCTTCGAAAGGAATATCCGTTTCCGTTGGACACATGAGAAGTCACTAATGTCACTAATATCACAGCACCACAGATGCAAACACTCAAATGTCACTAATTAGGTAACTATTGTCATCGTTCGAAGGTGTCAAATGTCGTAATACGTAAGTTCGAAAACCTTTTAAAACTTTATCGACCTGTTCACTTTGATGCGTATTGGTGAACTGACTAGTTTCTAGTTCCTATGCTTGTAGTAATAGAGGGTATATGATAGATGCTCAAGGTATACAAACCATTATCGTAGGGTTGAAAAGAGAATGAATATAACAGGGTGGTGGACAGTAGTAGGTAGAAAGAGGGAGATAAATAGGGGGGAGGCTGGGTGAACAGTTATTGGTAAATGTTTTGAATTTTGCAGGGCGTGAGAGTATGCAGTTTCTGGTTTCCGATTTGTCCTTCAAAATTTTACCTGGAAATATCGGCAATTTTTTGGTTTAGTATAAGTCGGGATTTGGAAGTCAAACTGTTGCTGCTATAGTATAGTTACTTCTATAATATCATTTGAGAAAATCTGTGGGATTTAAGGCTCGTGGTATTTGTTGATACAGATTAGTAACAAAAGCCGATCGAAATGCTGATTAACTTGTAAATCAGATTTAGGTTAATTTTACTCGTAGAGCGTGGTACTTTCAACACACTTACCTATTCATGCGATGCCATAGTGGAACCAAAAAATGTAATATCTACTTAGGGACGGTTTTTCAATGTACTTCAACTTCGAGCTAAATTTAACTCATGGTTAGAATGTGAGTCGATTCCATCATTTAGCAAATGTCATATTCATTCTAACCACGAGATCAAATTTAACCAGGAGTTGAAGTACGCTAACACGACATTGATAAACTGGCCCTTAGATTACCTTTAAATCGTTAATCACACACATATTAAGAGAAAATCTCAAAGAATACAATAGATACAACAAAAATTAATAAATTAATAATATTACCAATTATTTTCTTGACACGGTAGTCTTTTAACCTTCCACGATTTGGAAATTAATGTTGTCTTAGAGATATAAATTAATTTAGTCGCTATCTCAGCGTATTCTGAATTAGCCTATCAGAAAAGAATTAGAAATAACTGAATGATAACTCACATTCTCAAAAAAAGTTGTTATGAAGATAAGAAGATCTTCCTTAGACAAAGTAAATTGAAATATAATCTATAAAAGTAGAAGAGCATATGAACCATCAATTTGCCCCTATAAGTTATTGCATTTGCAAGACTCCATCTTGAAAAACTGAATTGATTCCGCAGTAAATTGTCATTTTCTAAAATCGAGTAATTTGTCCTTCTTCACCTGTGAAGATTTTGATCTTTTACTTTAAGAGTAAGGAATGTTAAAATCACAAAATAAACAGGTCAAGAATCAAATTTCCACTCGTAAGCAAAATTTCAATCAATAAGAGATTTATTCAAACATCTATATACTATCAGTTAATCGAATGATAGTGAAAAACCGCAATAAACCTGGCAGAATGAAAAGTTAATGAGTTAACTATACTGTCTTCAAAATTATTTTTAATGAGCTGTACTCGATCACATACAGATCACCAATTAGAACATGGAGGTACCAAAGGAGGAAGAGATACAGTGAAAACCATCAAATATTAATAAGTACCAACTGAAGCAAAGTAGACTGGGTTTCAAAATTGACATCAATCAATCAATTATATAAAAATAAAAGAAGGTGGACTGGATTTGAAAACTATTCCAGATAGCCCCTACCCAAATATATACATACATAAACCTGACATTCAAATTTAGTGTTCTTGGAATCATATAGTACGGTATGAACAAATACCTTCTTAAAATAAAACAGGGCTATATCCCTTTCGAAAATATTCTGAAATAGATATTTCGAACAGGTGCCCTTGAAACAAACAATAATAATATTTCAACAGTTTGATATTACTCTTAATTCTTCTACTAAATCCTTAGTAATGTTAATGATGTTATCCACCAGATTTAAATATTTAGTCAATTTCTATTCAATTGACTTGTTGTCTATAGGTACATTGGAATTTACACAAATCGATACTCAATCAGATGTTACTATTCTAGTTCTCAAAACTAAGAATTGGTTGGATGAATTGAAACCTCTGGAGGCACCCTACAAACTAAAATTGCGTCAATTTCACTCAACGCTTAATTTTTGATTCAATTCAGTTTATCTAACAATTCGAAACAGAAAACTACACAATCATCAAGACTACGTAATTGTGTATGAGCTTGATATGACAGAATGGTCTAAGTCAGAATTTCTTTTGATTTGCCCTAAAAACACTCATTTTACCACCGATATAGCAAACAACATTTTTTTGTACAATGCCAAATTTAAATGAATATTGACCAAATTCTAATACGATACAAATGCTTTCTACTGTACAGAAACAATATTGCATGTTGTACCCGTAGACTCGTAGTTTTTTCGTATTTATTGAAGTTGATCTTGGTAGTTGTTGTGATACCCCATCGACTATAGGCGATGTAAAAAATTCGGCAGTTTCAGAAAAGTGTTACCGGCCAAATATGAATTTTCGAACTAGTGTATGAGAAAACATATGACTAGTTCTGTAATTGTTAAAATTGTTATATCCGTCAACCGGTTGCACCCCTACGTGCAACCCTCAAAAGTCAGAGACTTGTGCGAGCTGGGGGAAGACGTAGCCCTTACCTTTTATACGTGTGATGCCATGCACGAGACCGGTGGCAATGCTGAGATTCGAACTCACGCTCTTTGGCTTATGAGGCGAGAACTCAGCCCGCACACCACCGCGGCCCATTGGAATGAGGAATAAAATGTTAAAAATGTGTGTTTACAATGTGCTATTATGAGAAAAAAATCAGAATGGGGTGAACCTATACGTTGTGAATGTTACTCAGAGTTAAGAAGTACATATTGAGAATAAATTGTCAGATTCAGAGGTGAAATATTTAACGATTTTTCCATAAATAAATATCAGTAACTACATTAAATAGTTTTTCCATTGTAGATAAGTGTTGTTCGCTTGCGGCTATAAAGAATTATTGAAGATAACAATCGATGAAGTTAAAGATATTGATATTAAAATATCGAACACAAAGACCAATTTCTCAAGAATGCTTGCTATCACAGATTATGATTGAGATATGCCACAGATAACAGATCGCTGTTTTTGTTGTTTTGTTCTAGAGTAAAATGTGTTCACCTACATATGGGGATAAATAGAATAAGAGAAATGTTTAGCTTGATATCCAAATGGCTGGAAATAGACCCGTAAAATGTATACTAATCAAAGCCTATTTATACGCATCAGATCACTGTTTGATATTCTAGAAGCTCCATAACTGTCTTGGCCAATAAATACAAGGGTGACAATGACAACTTCCATAAAACATCACGATTGCTGAAAATATTCTATAATAGATGGTAGGTAGCTTCAGTAACAAAATTGAGATTTCTAATAAAATTTTAGATGATCTAGGTACTTTCAACATTTAAAAATATTTGCTGTATAGGTGGCATTATGGGGGTTCACGGCGATCACGCCGAACAGGCCTTATATGCAATATAAAAAATGTAATGAGTAACTTTATCGTAGCTTCCTTGTTTAATAATTAAATGGTTACAAAAATTATTCATGAAATTCATTAATAAAAAAAAGTTTGGATTGTTTTTTTCTCACTTCTTCGTTCAGATTCATGAAATAAGTATGTGAAATTTACAAGATTAAAGAAAATCAGGCAACCTATAAGAAAATGCATTACGAAATATTTGATTCCAGGAAGTTACTCTCTGGTAATTATATATTAATGGGCGGCTTATTTATTCTTCGGTACTTTGACCATTCCAGTTCTAATAAGAATGCAGGTATTATTTCAATTCTACAAGTAGCTACTAGGTATACATTGCACAGATTGTTGGGTTATCATTACCTAAATAATTCCCAGAAGTCATTTACCTGAGGGACTGTAACGGATAAAAATATACAAGTTATTGTTGGTGTTAAGGTTAACCTGATGACTATATTGTTGTCATTTGCGAATCTTCAGAAAACCCAAATTATATGCAGTTATTCATTCCAGAAAACAAATTTGGAAATATTACCTGCAATTAATCCTCAGCTCCTTTGGTTAGGTAATGTGACAGGTTGCCAACAAGAATATTATATATTTATTTCACATTTACGAACCTTCTTTTTTTGAAAACCGCAAAGAGAAGGAAGTTATCTATCTGTTCGACACGTATATTTCTTTCCTTCAAGTTGATTTACCGGCAATTTTTCACCTGTTTCCTCGACTTTGATTTTATTGTTCGAGGTGGTTCTGTATAAAGAGTTAGACAAATCAATGGGACTCTGTTTTCTCAGATAATATGAGAGTTGGTGAAAAAATAAATTTTTGTGAATTTAAATTTTTTTGTACAGTTACGTCATCGGCATTTTTTTTTATTTGAACCATATGTCATGTTCAGTATCGTTAAAAAGTTTGTTTTTTTCCATTTTAGTGATAAAATTTTTATTTAAACTCTCTCAATAGATTCAGTGTGTTTCGTATTTTTGTGATCAGCTCTGTAATTCACTCACACATTTATTGCTTGATTGGTTCAAAAATGCACACATTTGGGGAATGAAGCCAAACAGATATTCTAGCAATCCGGCATTTTGAATCAAACATTAGCTTGCGTAGGTTTAACTTTTCCAGATGCTTTTTTTTCTATGAACAGTACTAGTTATTTTTCTAAGGGAAAATTTCACTAGAAGAATTTGTTCCAGAATAATTCAAGTGCCCTTATCCTGAGCCCTTGTCCTGAATAGGTCAGAGAAAAAAATCATAAATAATTATAATTATTCGTATTTATAAGTCCTAAAAACTGATTTTTTATTTGAACTCGTGATCTGACAACGTTTCGAATGGATGTGCCCCTGAGGGAGACATTGAAAATATTCCATAACCATTATAGAACAAGAACCAGGAACGTATTTCAAGTTGACATTTCATAATTATTCTGATGTTGAATCTCATATACCTTTGGAACAATAAAAGTCGAATAAGTGAAATTTGTTAATGCAACAACTGATAATGTAGCATATGAAAAAGATCCTTTTTATTGAAACTTCCGTTCGCCAATGTCTTATTCACATTGCCATATCACTAGAATATCCATCTGGATATACATTCCTAACAGAGTAGATTTTTGAACAAATCAAGCAAAAGGTAGGTAAGTGAATAACAGAGGTGAACACAAAAAAAAAGAAACATCTGTATCTATCAAGAGAGTTGCAATAATGTTGGTTGGTACTACTAAATTCCGAAAAAAAAATCAGGCTTAGGAACGATATCAAATATGACCTACAGTTCCATTTAAAAAAAATGGCCATGACTTCACTCCTCCAGCAACAACACACCAACAAACATTTTTGATTTCACAGAAAGTTGCAGAGTAAAACACTATTTTTCCACTATTATATTAACTAAGAAAAATTTGGCGGGTCCACACATTGATACCTATCGTCGTATTCTACACGTTTATTTATTTTTCACATATTGTTCTTTTATTCGGGTGGACTGTAACTTCTTTTCGAATATGTAAATGCTTTTATTTGCAAGTTTTTACAGAGAAAAAGTGAGTTTGACAATACTTGAATAATAAAATGACATGAATCAATGATGACGTTTTTTCCTGTCGCTTCATCAATTTTGGCATCCTATACAAAGTGATGAGCACGATATTGAACACATATATTCGTTGTAGCTTACTTTAAAGATAAATCAAATTACTATAGATCAACACGAGATGCAGATAGGTTGAAAAATAAAAACATATACTATTTTTATCATAATCTAGCATTCATTATCGTAATAACATGTCTAGTAACACTTAAGAAGGATTTCAAGACGTTCTGTCATGGGATGTTTATTTTAAGCACATCCATCGAAAAAGAATGCCAATTTGCCCTCAGAGCTATACAAACGGTTGTTATAGATATCCCTATAATTGTCCCAAATATCGACTGAATAGATTTTGCTTTCTCACTGAATCACCCTATATAATGGATCGAGACAAACTCTAGTCTCACTTGGAGCCTCAACTTCGGTTCGAATTTAATAGTTACTGGAAAAGCAACTAATACTGTGACTCTGAATGGGGTCTCTATTCTTTCCACTTTTCAAAACCCAGATTAGGGTAGGGATTCACATTATTTAATCCATAGTGGTAGTAATTATAGCTTTGAATGAATAGCACACCACTCTTATCTCCACTCTAAGGAATTGGATAGATGTAATTTCCTAGCAGGATGAACATTACAACCAATTTTTTAAATGTGTCATAACTAAAATTTCAGCTAATATAAATTCACAGCAATGGGGAATTCTCCACCTGACGACAATCAAGTATTTTCTATTAAAGATCTATAAAACACTGCATTTAAAACACACCAATTCAACATTTTTCTTAAAAAAAAATATTTAAGTACTTAAAAATGAAAAATAAAATTGGGCATTTAAAATTTAAGGGGAGTTGTTTCTATTTCACCATCTGGCAACATCGGCTACAATTTTCACAGATAAGAAAGGACAACAAATCTGATATGTTAAACAGAGATGACAATGCACCGACCTATAATAAAATTTAGGTCGGTGGTTCCGAGTCATTCTGTGACATTTTGTGTGTGCTCTGTACTTATCCCTATCAAGGACAGATATATTGAGCATGGTACTTCTTCTTCTAGCATACCACCAACCCCTACGTTTTGTAGGCGTTGTTGCCAACATGTTAATTAAAAACAAAACCCTTTAAAATTAAAAACCCAACATTTGAAAAATTAATTTGAATACTTTTCACATTGAAATTGAAAAACTCATGAATGAAACTCAACTTTATTTGTTCGAACTTACATGTGTTCCAATAACCCAAATTGAGGAAAATTCCCCATTTAAATTCATATTCATTCAATTATCCTTACTTTTTATTTATTATCAGTTATTGGTTAAAGTAGACATTTCATTCCGTTACAATAAAAACACCATTAAAAAGTATATCATGCATAGAAATAAATACAAGGGGTGGACATTATTCGTTGTTTTATGCCTAGTTTTGAAAACATTTTACAGAATAGACAAATTCACCTGGTCAAGTGACTGAATAAAAATTTTTGAGATATTATTAAACCGACTAGCGGTGTTCTAAGGGAGTGATCAAATTAGAATTCTGAAGGAAAAAGATCTCTGAAGATTACTTGTATCTGCGAAGATATACAAATAGACCAATAACCTATAGAGTTGATCTCAGCACTTAGAAAAAACATTGGTGCTACAGTCGAAATAAACTCTTGAATATACAGCGTGGGCTTCTTTCGGCAATGTATATCAAATGGGGAACCAAGTAACAACGTTGCCAGACTGATAATTTCATTATTTATCTTTAATGGAGTCGTCCTTCTGTTGTGTTGAGCGGTTGTAGCTATTGCACCGTAGCTCTGATCCCTATATTTGGCAACGCTGCCCGGTCTCTCCAGAAGAATTTCACTTTATTCACTATATCGATCATTAATACACTAGTTGATTAAATAACTATTTATGCGACAAGAAAGTGAAGTGGGACATTTTATAAACATTACTACTAGAAAAAAAAACACTTTACCCACGTGTTCTATACAATCTTTCTTCTACAATATTTGTATATGTAATATTATCATGAATACTCGTAGATTGTGTACCCAAAGGCATTGTCTATGTGCGGATGGGAAACAGATATTATCATTTGCCGTGGCGCTCCGGGCGTTTTAACAACTTTTGATGGCGTATTCACTTTTCAGCTGTAGAAAAACTAGGAAAATTTAAAGCACCACCACGGGTAGCCGGTGATACTTGGAATTTGTGCGGTCGACGCCTACGGAAAAAAATAACTGTCACTTAGAGACAGGATTTTCCATATAATTTTCTGTACCGTGAATGAAGTCTTCTTCACGCTTTTTTGTTATTTATTTTGATAGTATTTTGATATTGAATAATTCATCACTTTAGGCACGCATAGGTACTACATATTATATGCAATTATTTGACAGTTAAACAAAAACCATTTAAACAAGTCCTATTATTAGCATTGATGGAAAGTGATTATGAGAAATTCGACAATTTCGAAAACTCAAAAATTTCTGTATCAACCTCGTAGGGTTGATAAAGTTGAAAACTTAGATTATTATTCAGAATAATACACATAATTCGAACTTGAAAGAGACAAAATATTTATTTCAGCTAGAATAAATTCTATACACCCACTGAATTTCATTTTCGTATGTTTAAAACAACTGCAAATTGAGCTAGCGTAATTCAGCCGTCACCCAGTATACTTTTCCTTCGAGAGGAAGAAATCTTGGTTGTTTTACATTCTTCTCAACAAAAACAATAAAGCAGCGACTGTACCGCAATAATAAAGATTAGGGATTTTGAAAAAAATGTTAACTGTACAATTAATATTGCCGAGTAGTTTTTTAATAAAATAAAACATGTATGCTTGGTGTACGATGTACAAATATTCATGAATGTTTTCCATGTGTTTATACCAAATAGTCCGAGTCGGTTCGGTGTTTAGTTACAACTGCAATTTATCATAAAATCCAAACTTAAGGAAAACAATTTTTGACTAATAGCAGATATCGAATCAATGAAGGATAATCCGTCTATTCTGTCAGACGGCAAACTGTACGAAAAATGCTTGTAAGTTAGATTTGAACATTAGTTCGGTATATCAGCAAAGCTAGGTACATTATGTTTGGTATCAGTGTACCTTACAATTCTTAAATCCTGTATTGGTGGATAATTCCAGAGCCTATCTCTAAAAAATGTTCCTTTCGTATACGACTCAAAAAAGGTAAATGCTCATAATTTTTGGTAAAGCACGTAATATTTAATTTCTATCAAGAAATTATTGTTAAGAACCCATCACCCACCATGTTGGATCTTCTTGGTTTACTCCTTATCTGAAGTATTCTCTAAAAAAGAAATAATAAAAATCCTTTTTTTCAGTCGTTATCACGTGTTTTAACTAATATCTTCTCTCCTCATATACATGATATCTGTTTCAAATAGCATCATTTGACACAGTTGCCACTTTGATTTAGTTCAATGGCTGTCTTACTATTAGCCAAATTGTTATTTTTGAACTGATTTTTCCTCACGTCCTAAATTGTAGGAAATGAAGAGATTTCTTCGTAATGCTATTTAGACCGTATTCAATCCAGATATCCAGAAGAAGGCAAGTGCATACTTTTGATGAAACATCTTGGGAATTGAACCCTTCTATGCGAAAATAAAATCTGTATAATTATCTCAGTCCCGTTGGATATATTTGCGGAAATCCATTCATAAACACCATGCAGTATTCATTTTCCGTAAGGAATATATGCCAATCTCCTGACTCAAAAAAACACACCAACAGTCCGTGGAGTGAGTGATTATTGGGTCCAAGAATCTTGTGCCCTGAGCAGACGAAGTGAACCAAGGATGACTGCATTCTGCATCAGTTCAGCTAAGATTTCTGCCGTCTCATGACAATCCTCTATACATTTCAGGTTCAGTGGGTCCATGATTCAACCAAGGACCCCTATGACCAGAACAACCGTTTTTAGATAATGGATTGGGTAGAGCCTGCGGAGTTCAAAAAGTAGATATCCATATTATTCTTCCTTCTCTTCGAGAACGATATTCGCTTCGTCTGCAGCTGAAAACTCAATGAAAAAAGCCGTCCTATTCTGGAGATCAAAGAAGATGGGAAATGAATAGACCCAATAGATTCGGCACTTATTATTCTCCACAACGGAATCAGTATTCCAGAAGAATAAAGCAATACATGTTTCTCGTTCATATCGAACGAGTATCGTAGGTGGTAGTATAAGACTATAGTGCAGTGTCATGCCTGTGAATAATATGTTCTGAGACCGCCTAAGCTGGGAATCTGGCAGCAAATAGATTATGTAAAAATGATGAATTACCCTAAAAAGACGTTAGTCAAAGATAATGGCATTCTGCATTCGTCCGGCTAATATTTACGCTCAAAAAATTGTTTATTAGAAATTAGCTGACTTTTTTGGGCAAAACTCTTATGGATAAAATGCTCTATCAACTTTCCATCATTTTTTCAGAATTGATAGAGATATTCTCCTAGTATTTTGAATATATCACTATTTAACTATCTTGAAAAAAATTGCAAACACCGAATAACTTGAATAGGTCAGGATGATCTCCAAACGAAAGCCCATTCTCATGGAACCTTTATTCTTAGATAATACATATTTAGGATTAGAAGGATTGTGGTTTCGTCATTTACGAACTTTTTATGGTGTTTTGGCCAACGATACGATGGATGACAATAGCTCTTTCATACCGTTATTGTTTGCACTTGGGAGTAATATTTTACAGCCTGTCACTTATTTATTGTGCATTTTAAGGATTATTGAAATGATTCTTTCAGTATAGCTACTTCAATGGTATTTTGACGAGTTAATGTAATATTCATATGAAAAACTAATAATGACCCTATTCTAAAGTTTGGTGAGGAAGATAATAGATATTGGATCCATCCAGCTAGAAATTATTCACCCCTAAACTTTTGAGATATTGAGGAACAATACAGAGTTCACTCAGTTTTTGAAACTTATAACTAACAGAGGTTTATGATTAACTATCACCAATTACGGAAAATAAAACAGTGTGATAGTCTATCATGTGGAAAAATTCCCTGTAAAACTTTTTTTGTTTTTAAGTTGCGCCACTGAAGCAAATACCTATGTTTTGATGACACACCACGTCTGCCTAAAAACTCCGAGTGAACATCAATCATAGTCAATGTTTCAGTTTTTAATGAATATTTTTTTTTTATTTTCTATTGATGGAAATCATGTTCACGTGTTAACATTCAGAGGAAGTACGTTGCTATACATTCGATTTTGCTTAGTTTTCCAGTTTTTCTACTATGTAGTAGTTCCCTAATTGGTCACAGTTCACCCAGTATATCGAATTATTAACGATTTGAAAAAAAAAAAAACAAAAAATGTATGCCCAAAAATGCATAATTTTGATAAAATGAATGTTTCCAATTTTAAATATCCAAAATAATCAAAATACGTTAACACCGGTTTTCATAAATAATGTATTTATTATTTGTTCATGAAGCTATCAAATATCATACAAAAACACTCTAATTCAGCGGCTTGCTATGGGGGTTACTTACTCCCATATCAATTCTTTACAAAACTGATCCAATTGAATATATTCTGTATAGTTTCGACTTCCATATTAATTTCTTCTTGAAAATATAAAATATATAGATCTTGAAAAAAATTTAATCCATTTTTCTCCGCAGGAAATATTAACTGACTCATTTACTTAATGTGTGCAAGCTAGTCGTGTTCATATCGTGCCCCAGTTCACCCTGGAATTAAAGTGGTTAAATATTATATTAAATTTTGGATTTTCTTGAGTTTGTGACGCAAACTAGTGTTCTTACTCAAAGAACAGCCTCTTTTGGAAATAATCTCACAGTGTAAAATAAACAACTGTAAAATAGGACCAAACAGTAGGTAACAGAAAAATACTGAGATGTGTTTAGCTTGCGATATTGTTATCACTAGGTCAGGCAGAATTCAACAACCCAAGATTTTTTGCCTGCGATGCAGAAAAACATCTCGTTTGGAGTTCCTACAATTGCCAGCTGATTTGGAGAAGACGATGACCCTGCCAGTCATAGTCTGGTACCTACTGTACAGAGTGCTCCAAGAAGTCGGATTCAGATGCGCGGGTTCAACCACTTTTCAGTAATATTCTGAACAAACTGAGTGAGATTGAAAGTGATATCAGCTTTGATGAATTCGCATTGTGAGATGATTCATCTGTATATTTTCATGGGAAAAACCACCATCTCAGTACAAATTTCGCGCGACAGATTCTGCTGTTGCACGGCACTCTGCCGGTGTGATATTTCGTGCTGTTTGAACAATCCTTTTCCCGGAGAGTACCAACGTTGCTGATGGAAACAACATAAACGTTTCGAAAAATAGTCAGTCAAACTGGTGGAGTGAAATGAGTAGGCCATCAGTCCACACAGAGTTACAATGGTAAAATTACTTCGAAAACGATGTAAAAATTACCCCATTCAACATGGGAAATAATTTCACAGCAACGTTGCCTCTAAAATACAAAATATTTCTGTTAAAAACAAGACAACTTGAAACTTTAATTGTTATAACGTAATTTCACAAAATGTTTGTAATATATCTACAGTGCACACGGAAGAGTACAAATCTTCGGTAAATTCTCACAAAACATGTGTAAATAATATGTGAATGATTACCAAACAGAGATGTGATAACACAAATACAGTTTGGAATCACAGAATTGATGTGTGATGGCGAAGAGCGTTATTTATTATTTGTCAATTCCTTCTTTTTCGAATAAGTTATGTAGTTTCACATAACTATTGTAATATCACTACTTTCAGTTCGCATGGAAATTTCGGGTAGTAACATCGATATTTCACTTAAAAAAATGCTTCATGAATATTACAGAAACACTGAATTTATTCACAAAAATTATGTTAATATATACAAAATTTCTGTGTTTTCAATAAGGATATGTAAATATCTGTACATATATTCAGTCAATTTACAGAACCACTGTTGTAAATATGTAGGGTCTGTGAATAATTTTCATACATATGTGAAAATACAAAGACAGTGGTAAAGATTTACAGGACTGATGAAATGTATACCTACCCCCTTGGTGGCGTGACTCTGACGTCAGGTCACATGACAAGTGGCCTTCTAATAAGGGAACAAACAACACAAAATTGTACGGATTGTGCCATTAGAAGAGTGGATTAGAAGTGTCTCTGTTAAGTTCGTTACATTTTAGATAATTGATTATCTTATCACTGGTGAGTCCTAATTCATGATGTAATTCGTTATTGAAAATTATGAAGAAGTATGAGTTGCTGAAATGCATGTTCTGTTAGTTTTAAGTGCTTGGGGTTGGATTGCAAGTACCTAGTCTCCAAAATGTATGAAAAACATACTGTTATAAAAGATCTCATAATCGATTTAGCTCTGGAATCCACCGGATGAAGGGAACTCTGTACAAAAAAGACAAAATAAGTGGACAGTTGTCTTACAGGAATTGACGATCATATGACATTTCAACAAAGTGACCAACGTCAGATCAGATTACAAAAAAGCTTTGAATCTAAAGCTGAGAAAATTGTTAAATATGCAATAGATAAAAAAGTATTGAATGGGGAGAGTCTTTGGAAGATATCAATAGATCTTTAATACAATACTAAACATTTCAAAAGTTGAAATTATGTAAAGATCGCAATATTTTCAAGTGACATCATTGTTATATGTCTTTATTTTTCAGGACTGTTTCTATAGATTTGTTTATGGATCAGTACCGTACCTAATTCAGTATAGTAGTAAGTTGATGTAAAAAGCTGTTTCTATTTTCTCTTGTGAGGAGAAAGAATGTTAATTCATATCCAGGTAAATCTAATTCTGTTTTTGAACTCACAAAAAAATTGGGCACGATTTGCATTTGAATTAAAAAGCAAAGTTACTAATTTTGAATAATTTTCAGGTTTATGACAAGAAAATAAATATTCCCATACCTTTCGTTTTTATTATTTCTCAAATCCTTTCTTTTTTAGATGATCAATATTCAAAGTATTCGACAATAGAAAAGAAATATTGAAGTCTAACAAATTTAAGGAGACAAGTCATTGATGTTCGCTCGTCAATAAAATTGGAGCTGCACTGGAAGTGATACAACCATACCATATAAAAATTCAACTGGCTACTGGAGGGAAATCCAAAAGAACTGAAAATGAAGTGAAAACTTGGGACTTGCAACTATTACTTATTTTCAAAGTTGAAGACCTAATGTTATCAATTTATTGTAGCCAAATTGATACTGTCCTTTGGTGAATAGTCATATTATAGTGGGGAGAAAAAATCCATCATGAAAGAGGTAAATATCTTGTGAACTATAAATTCCACAAAAAAAAAATCTGGAGTGCTCATACTCTTTCATCACTATTTTTTTATGTTATTAGTAGATAATTCAAGCAACAAATTCTTATTTAACACATTGAAAAGTATTAAAATTTGTTTGTAGGAAAATTCAATTGAAAATAATCAATAATATTCTTGGATCAAACGTATATTGCTTCTCGAATTTTTTTCTGTATTTATGAGTGAATGATATCATAATACTGTCAATATCTACTCTGGAACTTTTCAGAAAAGTTTCGAATTTTCTTGAGTTGAATTTTTGTTTTCATATTTTTTTTAGATGTTTAATTGGTTAACTGTCAAACCGTGTTTGTTAAAATCTGACAAAGACCACTCGAATTATCTTGTAAGTTTTTATGTTGTTTGTCGACAGCGTTTTTTTTATTTTATTATAAGTCTATGAGGCAATTTATGCGACGAAATATAGCATTAATTTGAGTGAGCACAAACTTTCAGTTTTAACGATTCAATTTTTGATTCTTGACTCAAATGACTCATCACGCCGTATTCAATCATTAAAATTATATTTTAAATAACCTTTTATGTTTTCGTGTAACAATTTTGATATTACTGACCATAACACTATTTGTTTCAATATTTTTTTCGTTTCATTCGATCATTGCCTTTTTCTATCCCCGTAAATCGTATTGTCATTAACAGTATTTATTTTTAAAATCTTATGAAAATACAGAATATCCAAGACATAAATTCTGTGAAAGTACAGAATTTTTATAAAATCACATTTGCAAAACTAAAGATCTTTCATGAAATGAGTTCTGTAAAAATATAAATTATTCTGAAATTACAGTTGTCAAAGTACATATTATTGATTTAATACCATTCATGAAAATACAGAACATTCATGAAATTACATTTGTAAAAATACTGAAAATCTGTTGAACTACGTTGGTGAAAATACAAAAAAATATCATAAAATAACATATGCAACAGTGAAAAGTATTTGTGAAATCACATTTGCCAAAATACAGAAAATATGTTGAAGTACATTTGTGAAAATACAAAAAGATGTCAACTGCCATAATACAGGAATTGGATAAATTACATTACTTTTGTGAAAATGTAAAATTTACATAACCGTTGGAAAATTTAACACGTACATGTTACATGTAACCAACGATTTTCGTTGTAATTTTACAAAATTCCTTTTCTCTGTGCAACTGGAACCATCTGTTTTCTCTATCAATTATAGGTATGTTATCTGAAACTGGTTCAAAATCATTTTCTAAAACTTGATTTAATCAATTACCATATCACAGGTTGTCAAACTTTGACACAAACTCTCAATTGTTGTCAAGATAGTGCCCGGCTACCTTTGATCTGATTTATATTCAAACGAGTTTTTTCTCCTTACATGCAAGGAAACGGTTTGAAAAAAAGACAGTGGCGTACAATGATTTGAACTACCCTCTGATATATACGCCACAGAAAATATCAATTTCATTCAAAGAACACTGAGAGAAGCCCTTTACTACCTCGAATAATTATGCCACGTTTTATCAAAATTAGCCAAAAGATTTTGAGTAATTAATAAATAACTGTTTTTTTTTTCTAAAAACTCGAATACGAATACGAAGCACACATGTTTATGGAAAAAAAATTTAATGTTTTCTACAAAACCAAACCCAAACGTTTGGCTGTTTAACTATGGGTCGTCACCATGTATAGTTAGTTCTACTTGTTGCGAATGATTTCGTTGTTAACCGGTATATATTTGAATATTTATTCGAGGTGATAATGTATTTACCGTGAGATGTATTTTCCTGCTTTTGCTCTCAGGGTAATAGCTGTGCTAGGTCTAATAAGTCATCATAGTTGCGGTTTGAGGAATTTCAGTTTAGTTTATATTCATCCTCAAATAATTCACTTTTTCTGCGAATTGATACCTACCTATGGCCCAGACCTATCAGCAGATATTCACGATAAGATGATGTTTGAACAAATGAGTCGGAGACACCATCACTTCGGTAACATTACAGGAAATATTAGTAGACGCACTTCTCTGAAATATGCAATAAAAATGTTTCCCAGAAGTTTTCAAAGATACATTAGGATGCTATAGGTTTGAAGTGGACCTCAATAATATCAAAAACATTGCAAATCAGTGCACTTAGGCATTTGCTGCAAGACACCTAGCAGTCACCGACAATTCGATATGGAGTGCACCAATAGTCCTAAAGAAATAAAGAGGGGGAATACAAATCGAGACTATTCTACAGGACTGACCAATGTCTTCAAATGCCATCCTCGTCAACAAATGTTGTAGTGTTCCTTACAGAATAATTTATAAAATACTGATAATTCATAAACAAATTGTGAAAGCATTGAAACAACAGTTATTTATTAGTATACAATGTCTTTCAAAAGTATCGGAACGGTCTCATATTACAGAAACGGCTCTAAGAAAATTTACGAAAATTTCAGTTTTCCAGATATTGAGGGTAACTCAATTTTTTCAAATTTTGTTTGTTTTTTTGTTTGTTTTAAATTGTTTTTTTTCGTTAACCAGCTATCATCCCCCTACGAACGACAGCCCTCAGAAGTCTAAACTTGTGCGACCTAAGGATTAACGAGGTCTTACCTTTTAACGTGCGATTCCTAGCAATACCATATTTGTTTACATTGCAATCAATTCAGCGACGCATCATTACTTATGTCTCCTAATCTCAGATTTTAAATTAATGTAGTTTTTGAAATACGACAACACGGCTTTTCGTTCAAAAGTCTGGGAATGATCCAATATTTTCAATAGGGTTTAAGAAAAATTCGTGAAATTATATACAAGATAGTTTTTGATGATGCCCGATTTAATGGTGATATTGGCAATGTTGCCAAATCAACAGTTTTTCCAGATATTCAGGTATTTTTTTTCTTCATGGAACACTCTATTTATATTCATTGCAATCAATTTAGCGCCCTCTCATTACTTATTTCTCCAAATGTAAAATTTTTAATAAGTGTGGTTTCTGAAATATGAGAACATGGTTCGTTGAAATGTCTGCGAACGGTCATATATTTTCAAAAGGGCTCAAGAAAATATCATGAAATTTCATACAAAATGGTTTTTGATAAAAAACTTTATATTAATTGAATTATTTTCCAATAGAGTATTGAATCGAATGAAAGAAACTAAAAACTATCCTGCCAAGTGCTCAAAATGTTTGCTATCATTTGCTTAACAATATCCCAAGCGGTCATAAAATTCCCTCAAGGTACTAATTAGCATTTGAGGCTTGATTAAAAGTGCTTCCTTATATATTTTATTTTTTAGGTTTTCCAAATTTCGACACTCCCAACGAACAAAGACTCTTTTTTTATGATATTTCAGGAGAGGCGAAATAGTCATTTTTTTTTCAATATTTAAGTGGAAATACAACTTTTTTCAAGTAGATTTCTTCGTAGCTACTTGGTCTAGACATACGGCTTTTTTATCGTCAGCACCAGTTTTTTAAGCTGAATACGCCTACACCTATAACTGAAAATAGCTGTAATTTGAGTTATTACGGCTTTGTTCGTTGGGGGTATCGGTTTGCTGGTTGCTCCACAAAAACTCAATTTTTCAAATCTCCAAAAAAAGTTTAATGGTGTTATATTTTCGAAAACTGCATTAATTTAAAATATGATATTTGGAGACATAAGTAAAGAGGCGACGCTGAATTGATTGCAATGAAAACAAATAGGGTGTTCCATTTGAAAAAATTGAGTTAACCTCAATCTCTGAAAAACTGTTGATTTGGCAACATTGCCGATATCACCATTGAATCGTGCATCATCAAGAACCATCATGTATAAAATTTTACGAATTTTTATCCAACTGTATTGAAAATATTGGAACGTTCTCAGACTTTTGAACGAAAAAGCCATGTTGTCATATTTCTAAAACTGCATTAACTTAAAATCTGATATTTGTAGACATAAGTAATGAGGCAATGCTGAATAGATTGCATTAAAAACAAATAGGGTATTTCATTTGAAAAAATTGAGTTACCCTCAATATCTAAAAAACTGTTGATTTGGCAACATTTCCGATATCACTATTGAATCGGGCATCATCAAATACCACCCTACCGAAATTCTCATAAATTTTCTCTGGGCCATTTCTGAAATATGAGACCGTTCCAATACTTTTGAAAGACACTGTATAACATTACTGAAGCAACGTAAGAAAAAAATTAATTGGACCATGAGGCCGAAGGTGACTCATATGTTGAAACTTACGCGCGTTTTAATGAAAATTTTATCAATTACTGTTTGCATGGGATGTTGTATTGTAAGCTTCTTATATTGTAAAGCAAGTTTTCTTTATCAAATCATTTCGCACTTACATTCCGAACGTTTGCAAAAAAAAAAACTATAAATCACAAGTGACTTATGCATTATAAATATTAATTACTTATATATCACTAGTGACTCACGAATCATAAATCACTAGGGGCTCATAGATAATTTTCTATGCCAAACATTTTATAAATACGTGTTTTTATTAGTTGTCAAAATTCTATGGTTACCATCTAGCAAACTCGTTTAGACTTTGTCCGTATCCTTCAAGAAAATAAACGCCTGTATCTAAATATCCCTCCATATATTTAGCTTTGCGAGCGAATGATTCTATACAAAAGTCACTAGCAAATTTTTTCGATGGATATTTGAGGTTGAAATTATTTATTATTATACCTACTTCATTAATTCACCCTGAAAACAAGCAATACGATCAATTGTTCAAGTTGACATCGTAAGTACACCTTTTTCCTTATCGATTGCCATTTCAACGACCCCTTCTCCTTCAAACGATCAATATAACAATGAAAAACTGAAAGAATTTCCACACTATCAGAATCATGCGGGTCGGCATAAGATAACTAAAGCAAACTAATGATAATAGGAAGTAATCGGGGATAATCAGGATGACGTCGGATAATAAAATATCCCAACACAGAAGTTGACGCGTGCTGTCCTCAGCTATTTTGTTTGCTAAAGTACGGCTTTTTAAACTGCTTATAGCTATTTCAATCACTGGGGATTTTCACGATTATCCTGCTTATACGTCGATTACTCTTTTAACCTACTTATTCACAATCGATTGATTGGGAAGGTCAAGATCAAGTCTGATGATGCTTTTATTTGCAAAAGTGTGTATTGGATTTATTCGTTTTTCATAATGTATTGATTTATTTCTATTAGTTTATGACTTTCAAAATAACACGGAACGGTAATAAGAATGCCAAAATGGCCCACAACAGACCACTATAACACTTGCTAGTATTATTATTGGCGGTGATATCTCTCCTGGGTGACTCTCTAAATTTGTGACGCGCATTCAATATAGAGAGAAAATATTCACTTATACACACTTTTTTGAAACATCAGATAGGATTTTATCGGAACTAGAAATGTTGTTGATGCTATTTAAATAACAAATCGTTGAGTGGAACCTAACAAGTGGAAATACAACTTTTTTCAAGTAGAACGAAGATTTCTTCGTAGCTACTTGTAGCTACGGCTTTTTTTATCGTCAGCACCAGTTTTTAAAGCCTTCTATGGAAGACTTATATACCTACCTATATCCTCTTGTAATAGCCGTTTTGACATATACTTACGCCCAACAGAAAACACTACTCTCCTGGATAATACCTCGACGGAAAATTAATTAAATCTGTTATACTTAGCTATACTTGCATGCACGAGCTCATTGAAGCAAATAATTATAACTAGCAGGATTTCGTCTGATTGAAAGGGAAAAGGAACTCCAGACCAGAATTAATTATTAATTGGTGTTGGCTAGTATACTACTTACTACAGGCTTTCTTAATAGAAGAAAATACAGTTCAGAGGGGTGTACTATCTCCCAATACCCCCTCCTTATCGACGCTGGTGCTCCAGACCGGTTTCGGAATTTTAGTTTATACAATGAAAGAAACTCCTCTTTTTGGAGGCTGCAGATTTGTTATTTATAAATTTTCCATTGCTGAAAGTAAAAACGTAATATGTTTTTACGATTATTGTGAAAATACCAAAAATAAACGAAGTGCTATAAGTGATATTCATAAATTTACCTCTATTAAGAATTCCAAGTGTCTGGGATGTATTTATAGGTGAGTAATACTCAATATAAATTTTTTTCCTCGTGTAATGTATGAATTTTTGATGAGAAATATGTGTCAACGTTTCAAGTTCTCCTTTGAATATTTAATAAAAATTGAACTTGGAAAGGTGACTTCCAAGTTAAAATATCTGATACGTGGTAGGTACGTTATTTGAATTCGTTTTTTCTTGAATGCTTTGATTACAAATCGAATTTCAGAACTCTACCCAATACCTATCACAGTATAGAGTCAGGGAGAAAGTTGTACTGATAGTTATGAACGTTATAAGGCTCATAATGATGTTCATTATGGTAGTAGCCGTGAAAACCTATTATCGGGCGAGGCGATGAGCCAAGCCTGATAACAAGGCGTAACAATGATCGTTTATGATCCGAATTACATGCAAAACAGTATCTGCTGGCTTCAATAATTATAAACGCAATTTTCAAATTCTAGATTCAGTACTTTTGAAACTACAGATACATTGAAGTTATTCATAATGAGAAATAGTGAGCCATTTCACTGACATTGCAATAGCAAATTATTCATTCACTCTCAAACACACACTGCTGTCAATTGGATTATTTGTAGGTAGTGAAATCTTTGAAAATTGGTGATTCTAATGATAGTTTCCTTTCGATTTGTTGGGCGAAGTTTGGTATTTTGAATCAAATTGTTAGATATTAATTAAGTAGGTACTTGCATTTTTTTCTTATAAATTTCAATCATGCTAAACTTTCATAAACTTTATATTTGAAACTTATTATGGTACTAAGACTTTTTCAACTTCATGATGGTCCTAGGACCATCATTATGTTACTAAAATACAATTAAATAATGATGTCATTATGATATGCCAGCAGATAAACAGATTTTATTTATTTCTTTGTCAAAGAATTGTCTATACATGACATGATTTTATTACTGATAACATTACAAGCGGTGTCTTGTTTCGTTTTCTAACGTCAAAACTGTCCACTCAATAAAATTACGTTCACAGAACTACAAAACTGACGACTCCAAAATACAAATACATAACATTCTTTTTATGTGTGAAATTGCCATATTTACGAAGAAAACGTCGATTCATTCCAGAGATTGAGAAAAAATACCGGAAGGACCAATTATGTAAATCTTTGATTAAGAAGATAAAACAAGAAATTGCCAAAAAGTACGGAATCTCCACGAATATCATCATTACAAACTTTAGTTGTAGAACTGTCGAGGAAACAACAGAATCTAACAGTATTGTATTCCCCCTGCAAAACGTTAAAAAAGGAGGCAGTATTATACACTACCAATGACACAGGTGGGTGTGTCCTTTGCCCCCACCGTGGCCGCTTGACACGCCTTCCAGTGGCACACGCGCAATCTTTCGGGCTATCCCTACTTCAACAGCTGCAATGATTTTTTGTCAGATGTCCTGTCAATAAAAAAGTAAAAAGGATAGGGAGAATACTGACGTTGATGAGCAGTTGGCAGTGGGAAATAATTCTTTGTTGATGTCATCATTGTTTTATTATTGTCTGCAGAGTCGTCACAACGCAATATTGTATGGTTCATTGAATTGAAAAGATACGTCATTCAGCTCGTGCATGAGGCCTTAGATTGGCCGGGCTGATTGCTGAAGTGAATAGGAGGGTTTTTCCATTATTGTAATATTTCCTACGCACTTTAGGACGATAGAAACTTGATACAGAATGTAAAACACCAAAAGAAAAACATATTTGATACAATAATTCTGTTTGGGTGGGAAAAACTGAAACCCCATCGAATGGACTCTGTCAAATTCGGTTTCAGTAAATAATTTGTTATCGTGTAGGTAGATATCTACTCGTGCTCGTGGTATATGAAAGATTTAATTTTTCGTGAAAATTTGATGGTACTCAAATATCTAAAAGTGAAGAGACTGGTTTTCAATGGCTCTGTTTTAAATGAATAAATCAACAATATATCGTTTCCATATACAATTTAGATCTATCCTTATATAGAACAAAAAATTGTTATGTAGATATGTTGTTAATGTACCTACCCGAAATCAATGGCACCTCATACAATTTTGGCTCCTGCAAGGCCATGATTATTTTAGACGTTTTTTGTAAGTACACACGATTTACCTATATCATGTAAAATATGTAGCAACTAAATCATCAACTATTACTCCGAACCTGGTTCTGACAAATTCAACTCAAACAAACAGCAGTATGTCTCTCTGAGAACGTTCTAGTAAGTAATGACCTATATCAACCCTTCATTAAAGGTCAATTCCAGTCTCAATACAACCATCAGAACCTGTCATTTTGAAAATATCAATGGAACTATACCCTATTTGCTGAATCAGTGTTACTGGGCAAATGTCATCTTCCAAAAATTACGAATGTTTCAGTTAGTTTTACAACATCCTAATTATGACTTAATAGACAAGTTTTGCGAGTTTTCCTCACAAAAAATACGCATGAACAACACCAACAAGTCTCAGTATTGGATTTCAAAATACTTCATTTAAAAAATCAATTCCGAAAACCAACTTGTTTGAAACAAAAATTATGGTAATAAGGTGCAATGCAAATCATATCTAGAAACTTGATCACAAAAATATTTACAATCCACAATATTTTCGCTATTATTTGAAAAATAAAGGGAAAAATTCGTTTGCGTATAAATAATGGTGAGATCTCTGAGTGTATATATATTACGTAATAGTGCACTAATTACATAAGTAATCTGGAATATAAAGACTATGGCTTGTAGGCCAATCAATTTAGCATTTAAAATATAAAATGGGGAAAAAATAGCAAAATAATGCAAACTTTCACAAAAGTTGTGTTTTAGTGCTGAATGTAACAATAAAAATTTGCGCCCTCCTACAAGGCCGACAATATAGTTAAAAATTTAAATTATTAACAATTGGGATTATTTTGTACAGAAAAAATGCAAGAGAGTCGCAAAATGGTGAAAATAAAGAAAATATCACCCTTTATAATTCCCCAATTATGTGACCATGCTCAAGTATGGCATCTGAGTGAATAAACTATTTATTAATACTTTTGTTGATAACTCGGCCAAAAAAATTCAAAAGAGAGGCAAAGGTGAAGAAAAGTTTCTCTGTATGTCTTGCCTTGAAAGTTTACCAATTCCGTCGATTAAGGGAACATATATTTTTTTTACTTTACACTAAAAAAATTGACGATGAATTGATGATGGAAATAATGCAAGAGTTTTTTGAGTTGGTCGCAAACATATGGAGTAATTTCCTAGAAAACATAAAATATCACCATCCCAGATTTAGGGATCTTTGTTATTGTTAAAAATTGTTGTTGTTATATCCGTCAAACGGATGCACCCCTACGTGCAACCCTCAAAAGTCAGAGACTTGTGCGAGCTAGGGGAAGACGTAGCCCTTACCTTTTAATACCTGTGATGCCATGCACGAGACCGGTGGCAATGCTAAGATTCAAACTCACGCTCTTTGGCTTATGAGGCGAGAACTCAACCCGTACACCACCGTAGTAAAAGTATAAATAAATAATTTATCTACTCTGATGCCAAACATGGAAATGGTCGCAAATTTGGGAAATGACAAAGAATGCTATTTTCCTTGTTCTTATATCATTTTGCGACTCTTTAGCATTTTTTCTCCAGGAAAAACTGCAATTGTTTACGCTTTATATTTTTAACAATGTTGCCGGCCTTGAACGATGACGCAATTTTTTTTAGTTTCATTTACACAACCTTTGTGAAAGTTTGCATTCTTTTGCTATTCTTTCCCATTTTTTCTAAAGTGATTAGCCTATTAGACACTTTTGCAATAAATTTCTATAAATATAATATATTACTCACAAATCTAGAAATACTTGTTAAATCACATACCCATCACAATATTCCCATTATCATCAACAAACATATTTGAAAAAAATATTTATAAAAAAGGATACGTTTACGTATCTCCAGTACTTTTAGAAAAACATCATAACTTTATCAGTCTGATATGTCTATACTACTACAAACCGACGTGTTTTTATTATTCATCTAGCAACAGAAATAAACAATTCTCAAATCGATACTAGTTACACTGATCTGACAAAGTAATTTTTTGGTACAGTAGGCCATAAAGTTTCATTAAACAAATTAACATCTCTTTCGTTTAATAAGAATTTAGAATCGCAAGCTACGGATCTTCTGAATACTGTAAAATTAAACGACAGCAAATCAAAACAATATTATCAGTACTTCCGGAGTATCCCAAGGCTCCATTTTAGGACCATTATGCTTACTGACTTCTCATAAAAATATTTCAATAACCTAATTTTGAAATTGTTTTATGATATATTTCTGCTAGGAATCATTATTTTTTTATAAAATTTCGGTATCACCCAATCAAAAGAAATAAAAATCCAGTGGCGTAATCTAATTTTTCTTCGAAAAAAAGCTGGATTTCTAGAGAAGAAATGAATATGAAATAGGCCTTGAAATTTTGAATATTATTTCAAATTCATGACACTATCTGCTCTATTCACTGTAATCAAGAACTTCTAAATCCGTCGACAGGCTGCCCCCTTGTAAGCAACCTTCATAAGTCTTCGAGATATTTGTACGAACTATGGAAAACGTATCCCTCACCTTCCAACGTGCGTTAGATGGGACCGGTGACCGCGCTAGGATTATGGATCCTACGTACCTACCTATGATTCGTTAAGAAGCGAATCAAAAATTCTTTATTCGTATAAAATTAAAAAATCATTTAATTAGCTTATTCAAATCATTAACTCACCTTCTCCCAGCGTGTGATAGGAGGGGTCAGGAAAGGAGGACAACAGCTTTACCCACATGCCATCACGGCCTATGGTGTTTATGGTAACCGTATCCAAGGTATTGAAACCAATATATAAATATAAAGAAGTAAAAAATTAACACGGATATTGGTATCCTATTGTGCGTACCTATATTAGTGAAAGAAACAAATTTTGGATCTTGAATAACTAAGTACATATAAAAGCCAATTATGTAACAATGGTAACTAAAATTAGAGAGTAATTCATTCCAGCTAGAGGAAACTGAGGAATATGTTGTTGAATTTGGGTACTTATGCGGTAAAGCCAGTGATGCATACAAGATATTCCATTAAAATAACATGCCCTTTTGGTATCTATTCTAACACCTGAACGGTATAGAGGTAGTACAGTACCGACTAGATAATGGGTTTGCATGATGTTTATTTTAATCAATACAGGTACTTGTTTCATCCAGCAAGTGACTGAAACGCTCGTTGTTTTAAAAATAGCAGTTTGGTGTTAGGATAAAACTCTAGTACATCCATTACTACACCAAAGATTCCAAACGGTGCAGGGCAGGTTCATTTTAATAATCAGATTAATTTTTGCCATAATAATGGGAGAGTCACTCACATGAACCGAATAATTTCGAAAAAGTCGAAAGACTAGTCTCCCCACACGTTCGCAACAAGTGAAGAAACTGAAGCAAATATCTGACAGAAAACAACTACTTTCCCATACCAACCCTGAATTGGTAAATTGGAGGATATTGGAGTGGTGAGGAATGGACATCAGTTATGATTCAATGTCCGTAACGGAAAGAGTTGTTTTTTGTCAGACATTTGGTCCACGTCTTCTATTTTGTGGGAACATGTGGAAGAAGCATGGTTTTTCGACAGTGTCGAAATTAATTGTTTCAATTGGAATATTCATGGTGTGCGGAATATGACTGCCTAAATCTCAACAGATGGGAGCTCGAATTCAAATTTAAGTTTCAGTGCCAACACCAAAATATTGTCCAAACTCTTTGAATACCCTAACATTCCTGTTCGTTTTACAGAAGTAGTCCAGGATCAATGTCAAGAAGTTTGCGAGAAATGCTAGCTAGGAATTGATAGGAAAACAACTCCCCAAAACCTGAAATGAATGAGGAAGGAATAATAACGAAATAATTATGGCCATGATTCTTACATAACTCAATGGTAGAAATCACGTTTCAACGTTTTCTTCGCTAATTATCAGGATTTATACGTTTTGATGATATATGAAATATATTTCTTCTGAAATTTAGGCGATTTCGGTGGTATAAGCAATGTTACCTACTTTCCGAATGGCTCACAAGAAAAATTTCAAGAGATTTACAGCAGATTTATCAAATGCCGTACCATTCGTCCCAGTATTTGATGTACAGGGTGTTCCAAATTAAGTCGGCACCATTGCCAACTCCGTTATTATTGATGCTATACGGATTCGGTTAAATGGGCAAACTAGTAGCATTTTCAATGGCCTTCTCGATACCAAAAACAAAAAAAATTGAAATTCGCTCTTTCAGAATATTTCATAAAATGATATTTCTTTCAATGGAACACCTTATATTTTTTCATGCATTTCGATTCGTAATAACATTCTCAACAACAACGCTCATATCACCTTTCTTCCTAAAGTGGAAAATGAGCGACTTATGTGGTAATTTTTATTTCTTTCTTTACTTAGTACAAAAAAATCCATTGTTTTGGCGAATAAAACCTCATGATTGTCCAAACACCTAATTTTGGTACTTATACGAATGACAATATTTTGTTACTAATAGAAAAATAAGACAGTAAAAAAAAATGCGCTGGGATGTGAACTCATGAAACCCGTAATCATCATGTCGCACCACTCAATTGACACCACTGAGCTATTTGGTATTAATGTACAAAACGATAATTTCCATCTTGAAGCCATTCCGCTAGCCGCATTTATTTAGTGAATCAAAATATGACTGCTGTAATGATAACTTTGAAGCCGTTTTTGTACAGAAAAGAAAATAATGTGGTTGGAAAAAATGTGTTTGATTCGATAAAACATAATTATTATGAGCAATCAAGTTGCCTTGAAACTTTGTTGAAATACTATTTGTCAAATATTCTCAAGTATATCATGACAATGATGCCGTTTTCTCATCAAGAAAAATGTGATATGTTAGAATCCTACTTGGTTTGCTAGAAAAATAGCGTAAGAGCACTCCAACACTACAGCAATTCGTTCCCCGATCATGAATTACCTAATCGGCGTTTTTTTCCTGTGCTTCATCGTCAATTCAGGAACAATGAAAACGTCTTTGAGAAGAGGAGAACTCAAAATCATTTTGTAATATCTGAAGATACAGAAATTGACGTTTTATCCTACTTTGAGGTATATCCAAATAATTCCATCAGAGATTTATCTAGAGAAATGGCTGTTCCACTGTCTGGTATTCAACGAATTCTGAAGAAACATAAGATTTCTCCTTATAAGTTGAGACCAGTGCAAACACTAGAACCTGGTGATCCTGAGAGACGATTTGGGTTTTGTCGGTGGTTTTTGAATAAATGCAGACAAGATCCAAACTTCTATAGAAATATTATATGGAGCGATGAGGCTAATTTTTCAAATACAAGATCAAGACCAAGATCGAGACTTAATGAATCTTCCCAAGACCAAGGACCAAGAGTTGACTTTCAAGACCAAGACCAAGATCAAGACTCTCCCCCAAGAGTATTAGTATTGGTCTTGGTCTCGAAAGAAAAATAGTTAACTTGAATCTACTCAATATTAAGAAAACTTCTTGAAAAATGTTATGGCATTTTATTCCAATTATTTATTTTTATTTGGTAGGTTATTGAATTTTGTTAATTTAAAATCGAAAATACATTTTTCAAAATCTGTATTGCAGTTAAACAGTTTACAACAAATAGGTGTATGTTGTAAGGTCGCAGTGGTTGATAAGTATTGCAATGGGCCTTATTACTACTCAATTAAAAATCTACCCACTACGTGGCGCTACTATGCCATGTGGGCATTGAAAGCCCGCGAAATGATTTTCCATAAGAAATGTACGTAGAAAACACTATGGTAAATTTGAAAATATGCATTAATTGAGACTTCCTGCTAACTATATTCATAATAACTAATTTAAAATAAATGATGTGATTGAGACTGAGACTACTGATTGAGATCATAGAAAAGAGTTCTGTTGCTTTTATACATTATAAGTTTTATGACAATTGCTTGGATGTTGAAATACAATGAATGTCTTTAACGAAGTTGATGTATTACCTGGAGTCAATAGCTGAAACGTTCGATAGGATAATAGCGTTGCAGAGTTGAAAAGAAATTTGCCCGTTGGTGGACTAAAGAAAGACTTGGTAAAAAGGTAAGTTTGCGACTTTCGAATAAATTTTTTATACTTGTGGATTGGAATATATCACTCACGAGAGCGTTGAACCAATCAAGTACTTAGATTGTATTGAGGATGAACATACTGAAAACTTGAAAAAATCATTCGATCGGGGTAGAACTGATAATTACTTTGGACATTTGTCCGTAATACATTATTCAAATATTGTTTATGTTACAGAGTTCAAGACTGCATAGCCAGTGGAAATGAAAAAACATTTATGTTGGAATTGATGGTGGTATCTGATACAAACAAAAACGAGAGAAAGAGACCCACCCCACTTCTCAATCCACTGATTCTGTCAGCGTTTCCCTACCTTTGATCCACTCTTGTATGGTAGATCAACAATTAGATTCCTCGGCACAGCATGATTCATCAGATTCTAAAGATCTCCTGGATCCATATGTAGATACTGGAAAAAATGTCATCATTCCAATCAGTTGAAAACTATATGTTTTATAAGAGAGCTTCCTTTTTTTAAATTTGTCACACTATATATATAGAACTTAATACACATCACTTAAAGGAGGTTTAAAAACGTACAAATAGAAGAATGTGAATAAGAAAAAAAAGAAGACAAAGAATACATGTTTATTTTCGTTATAAAACTCTAAAATTTCTTTTTGAATACATGTCCAAATTAATGTTTCACTTCTTGAAATCTTTAGGAAACCATGGGCTCCCGTAAATTGACTTAACAAGAAATGACAGACACTGAGAAAAATTTTCTGAATAGTTTTCTGCATAATCTAAATAATCTTTTGATTACATTAATCCTGTACATTGAATCCTCCATCAACCATAATATGGTATCTGCTTATTCAAGTTTATCAAACAATCCACTTTTAATAAATAGGTACCTATCTCTATATCACTGATGGATCCTTCAAAGACATCATACACAAAGCAGATACCTCCTGTAGGTATAATTCCCAAGATAAACTTAAAAGTTGAATGTTCATTGTAACAAGAGTACATATTTCCTTGCTCACGATAATCTTGAGGTTTTTTCGTATTTACTATAAAACCATCTAAAATTACGCAATTCTTGAATATTTTACAACCTTATAGGTTGTGGGTTTTTTGAATTCTCTCTTTGGAAGGAAAACCATCCAAATGTTTGAAGTAGTGAATCAAATATGGGATCCAAGTTATAATTCTAGATACCATACTTGACTAACATTGAAGCGGTATGCTGAGTTTTACTGTAGAAATCCACATCTGAGGCTTATTATTTAGGCAAATCAAAAGTTGGTCTTTTGGTAAAGACACTCCCCTTTTACTATCTTTTCCACACCATACTTTCAAACATTTATCCAAAAATTCCCCACAGAACTTCAAACTGCTGCAAAAAGTCCAGTATGCAATTTCCACTTCAGTATCAGTTTGTATACTTTTTTCTATATTATTATGAGAAATATTCTAATGCACTATATAGGTTCACATGGTTCATCTTGAATTTCAAAATTGACCAACAAATATGCTTGGACTTTCTTTGCCTCAACATTCTCTCCTACAATATCGCTGTTGCCTTGACCTCATCTACCTGGACATTTTCACCAAATGACTTATTCGCTCCTGATGACATTTTCACTTCTCAGGTATTTCGAACATGATGGATCGAAAGTTTCATTGGTGTCTTCTTCTCTTCAGAGATGATTTATTAAAAGACTCTTCTGACTTCTGAAATTGAAACGTAGATAATAGAATAATGAATCAAAATAAATCAGTGACTTACTTTTGAAACAGGATCCGGATTTTTTACAGTTGCTCCATTTTCTCCTATAAAATAAGGGAACAAATATATGTACTAGGTACTTAATATGTATATTCTTCATTCCGAAATATTGACTCCTACGGCAAATCGATCCGCGGCTTTGTAAATCGAATAATATCTTCGGGATATCTGCTGTCTGACAAACACAATCCATGTGAACGATGTTTCACCATTTTGACAAAAATGAAAATTATAACTGAGCTTAACGATGCAACGATGCTCAAGAATGAGATGAGATAGTCCACTCTCATTATAGTTGCTCATTAATCTCCTGTCCCTCGTATCCTATAAAATCTATCAGAATAACAATAATATCAAAAATACACAAACAAAGTGCAAAACAAACACTCCTGCTGTGATCAAATCCTGTAAAACATTTGTCAGTGTTGTTGTTAAGTCAATACTCCGTCCATCTATGTACGGATGTCATTCCAGTTACCAGCAATAATTTTTGTTATTAAACATCTAAGATTTACCTAGTGTTATTAATTTTCACATGAACTGTTGATATTTCTAATGTTATTTTATGATTCCATAGATTTCATGATTATTTGGCATGTCAAAAATCGTGAAAATATGTTAAATATCGTCCAAAATATCATGACTATTGGCATCAATGTATAATAAAAATGAAAAGATTCTGAAAATATTACTACTTTTGAATAGTCTATATGGGTAGAATCATGGGTTGTTCGGGTGGTTTTTTACTGTATTTATATTCCTATATATCTGGATGGTCGGTGGATTAGCGGTTTAATGCACAGGCCGTTCGAAACTCCAGCATATATTGAAGACAGTCCCCTGTTTTAGACAATTTTTTGAATTCAAGTAATTTGATGATTTTTTTATAAATTCTGAGCCATTGGAAAATCTTATGGAAATACGCTGTATTTATTCAGTTGTCACTTCTGAATGGTGCAATAAAAACATATCTGAAATCATGTCCATTGTAGCATTACAATCTAAGATTTTCGTCTGATCAGTATGAAAATTCATTGATTCATTGTTTAACTGATGATGTGACTGACGACATGTTCACTCAAAATATAACACTTTGTCCATTTCCACGGACATTTGTGACATACTAGTCGCAAATATGGATGACAATTATTTTTGTTTGTATTTAATAGCTATATTCTGGGCTTTTCTGACTGAGAAATAATACTGACAGTATCAATAAATGTTATTAATATTCCTCTCAAAATGTTCGTTTTTCTCAAAATGAAAAATTTTAACTAAAAAATTGCATCAACTTCTGGCTGCGCCACTGTGAGATTCCCCAAAATCTCTGTCGATTATTATTGGATTGTTGGCTTTCACGGCTAGTGTCAATGTTTTCATTGGTGACCGGGTTGTGGCGTGGTTTGTGTGTTTAATATTTCCTAACCATTCGACTGCTGCATCACTTTGGAATTTTTACCAATCCAAAAATTTATATTAAATTAAATTTACAATAAAAAATAACACTCGAAATAACAATATTTTAATAGATAAAACCACTTTAAAACAATCACTTAGCCACAGTGGGTTAGGGATGCTATGTCGTTTTGGGTGGGGATGTTAGGGTTTTTTGACCGTGCCAGAGAGGTCTTCTTTGGCAGGTAAAACCTCATATCGCCTGCCGGAGCAAGCCCTACGATGTTGTGTAGGCCGTCAAATGCTGTCTGCCATTGTTTGTTCCCTGTCTCCTTGTGACTAATACGGCAGTTTCAAACTTGGGGTGAGGCATCAGGCTATCGGGACCATGAATTGTCGGGCTTTCCTTACGACTCCCGGAAAAATGACGAAAAAACCAGGTTCGGACTACATGGTGAGCTATGGCTCACTCGTCTTCTGGAGTTTCACGGAATATATCCAGTGCCTGGTAGATGAGCCCGTATTTCAACCTTAGCTCTGAATCCACCCTGGATTTCCGCATTTACACATTCCACCTTCTTGGTGAAATTCATCAGCTCTGTTTTGGCCGAGTTTACCACTATCTTGTTTCCTTCCATATACGGCACGACTTCCGTGTCCAAGTGATTTTTTACGCGCAGGGCCGCCTCTTTGGAGGTGTTTTCCTGCGCGTAAATGGCAGTGTCGTCGGCGTAAATTGCCGTCTGGGTGAGTTGATTTTTCGCGAAGTCGTGTGTATATAGAGAGTACAAGAGCGGTGACAAGCTCGACCCCTGCGGCACTCCTGCTCCGGCTTTCCTCATCGAGGAGCTAGTTTCATTCACTCTAACCCTGAAGGCCCTGTTGACCAGGTATGAGTCCAGCAATCTAACCATATGTCCAGGCATGCCTGCCCTTAGCATTTTCATGACCAGGCCCTTGATCCAGACCGTGAACCTTCCTTCACCCCGTGGACAATCCGGGCCACCTGGGAGGTCGTTGAGTGACCTCTCCGGAAGCCGAACTGTTCCTCCGGGATGAGTTCCAGTTCTTCTTCGAGACCGCTGAATCTCTTTAGTAGGATTCTATTCACCACCTTGCCTACCGCGCTATGCAGTGAGATGGGGCGGTAGCTGTCTATCCTCGTGTCCTGTTTCCCTGGTTTAAGGATGGGGATGATCTCCGCTTGCTTTAGGCACTCTGGATAGTGCTGCCATTTTATTATCGCGTTGATAATATGTATAAACTGTACAAGGGACTTCCTTGGGAGATTCCGCAGCAAAGTCGCGTCGATCTTGTCTATCCTGTGTGCCTTATACCTAGGGAGCCTTTTGATAGTGTCCCGAACCTCCTCGTAGCTGGTTATCAGCTTCGAGAAGGCTCTGTTATTTATGGGTTGCTTCGCTGTTTCTCTGAAGTCCCTGACTCCCCTGTTGATTTCGGCATGCTCCCGGGTGACGTCCTCTCCGGAAGTATTCTCCGAACATCTCCGCTTTCCCTTAATCGGTCATCGCTTGACTACGGCCGTTCTCTACGGCGAAGCATTTTTGTCGTCCGCCACAGAGAACCGTCTTCGGGGTTGAGGGCCTCAAGTTTCCTCTTCCAGACCTCATCCCGGTGCTTATGAATCAGTTGGCTTACCTCCCGCCCCAGGCTCATCATGTTCTCACGATGAACCGGGTTGCGGGTGGTGTGCCACTTTTTCCGCTCTTTGTTATTGAGTTTTATAAGCTCCAGTATAAAGTCCGGGAGGGGATCCTTGTTCTCCCGTACAACCCTCTTCCTGGTGGTAATCTCTCTCGCTTTTTGGAGTGTTTCAATCCACCTCTGAGTTTCTCGGTTTATCTCCACCTCAGGAATCTGAGTGGTGATAACCGTTCTCTCGTTGATTATTCTCCAGTATTCCTTCCAATCAGTGGTGGAGTAATCGTACAGGGTTCTCTTCCCTCTCGGGTTTTGTTCACCCTTGATTGAAAAAAATACCGGTTCGTGATCAGAGATAAACTCATACATTTTTATTTACCACCAGGTCGAGTATTGACGGGGCGCCACCATTCCAGGGGTATCGGGATGGTCTACTACCACGTTGTTGTTCATTGTGTACTTCCAGGGCACATTTCCGTTAGGGTTGGCATCTGACTGATCGACTAAACTCCACGTCGGATGTCTGGCATTGAAGTCCCCTGCCAGCAGCACTTTGTGTCCGCTGCTGCAGAGAACATCCACATCCAACTCGGTGAGTTTATTCCTAGGGGGATTGTATACCGAATACAGCCTTACCCCAGATCCAAGCTGTATTCCTACATGCTCTATTGAGCTTGCTCTCTGTGGTAAGGGCGTACGCGGTATACAGGACTTTACTAGGATAGCAACTCCTCCCCCTCTCACTCCGTTCGGGCGATCATGCCTGATGGTGGTGAATCCCCTGAAACTAAGTTTGTGCTCCTGTTGGATGCCCGTTTCGGACAAGAGCAACAGGACAATCTCATGCACATTTAGCATGCATACCTGGAGAGGCATCTATAAGCCGTAGCTTTGGATATTATCCATGACCCTCCAGAAGGCCAGGAATTTTTTGCCGCTCGTCCGGGCCTTCGTAAGGCCTTCGACGGTGTCTTCCATGACCCGCAATAGGTCTTTTGTGTTGACTAGTTCATGGATAGCCCGATGTCTTTCCATGAACCCACTCACAGCATTCAACGGCCCCGGCTGGATAGTCCGGCTGGCCGTGATTTGGGATGGGGGTTGGGATGGGGTAGGGATACTGCGACTTACCCTTTCCTCTGGCCTTTCTTCCCTCTCTCTCTCGCAGCCCGCCGCTCTTCCCAGACGTTCCTCTGGACCGGTGGTGCTGGTTTGTATTTTTTCTTTGGGAGTCTCTCCTGTTTTCTCTCTGCCTGGGCTGCTACGTGTCTCCTGTAGGCCTCGCACTCTACGCTGCAGGCTGTGTGGTCCCCTCCACAATTGCAACATAGGGCTGAAGTTGTCCTGGGCTTGGAGTATGCTCTGGACCAGTGCGCTCCTGCGCACTTCATACATTTTGTGGGGCGGTTACAGTTGGATTGAGCATGTCCCCAAGCTTGGCATTGGTAGCACTGGATAGCTTCCTTATTGTTTACTTTTACTTCCCAACGCACGATTACTCCAGTGACCGCACGGATAGTCCTGTTTAGGATGCTCTCTGTGACGTTCTTGTCTGTATTGACGATATAGAGCTTCCTATCTATGATCGATATCCCGACTATACCGTACGTCTTCAGCCCCTGCTTCTCAAGGTCCTGTTCGATTTCTTCCAGTCCAGCCCCTTGAGAAGTATATGTATGGAATTCCACCTCCGACGCTTTGAGGGTACTCTTAAGCGTGGCGTGATCTTCCGCTGTATTCGCATATATAAGGGAAGATTTATTCGTAAACTTATACAGCAAACTTCCCTTAATATTCTGCTGGAGGGTGGATTTGGTCTCCTCATTCAGCTTAATAGTACCCTCGATTATGATCGGAGGGCACCTTCTTTCTTTGGTTTGTGCCGGGGGCGGCGCTTTGCTCTTACCCTTACCGCTGGTGGTGTTAGCGGTAGGGGGTGGAGGGGGGTTCTTCCCTGCTGCTTTGCTGGTGCTCGGCCTTAGGTCGACCTCCCTTTTTCTTCCTGTGGGTCTTGGGTTATCCTGTTGTTTGTCATGATTCACCCTGTCCCAATGTCCCATACTGATTATTAGAAATGATCCGTCATCAAACGACGGCATGCAATTCATTATTCTCGAATATCGGTCAAGGATATCAAAATGATAAACAATGTTTTATGCATCCCTTTTCTGTTTGAGAGCGGACTGCGCGAATATCCAGTTTACCGCTGTCTTTTCCCCGCCACGATCATAATTGACGAATTTTAAGATAATGCATATCTCGAAATGTCCCGTCCTACTCTCTCTACAGCGCCGGCTTTGCATAAGATAATATCAATAAATTATTGTCGTCTCGCTAATTGCTATAAATAACAATAAAAGTGTCAACTTGACGCTAAAACATGATTTAGATGGCATAAACTATTGCTTCACGTGTTCCATTGCGAGGGGTCAATCTTGTATTTAAATCGAGATTTCAAAAGAACAAGAATCAGTTCGTGTTTGACCAGTGCCACGATCATATTCTAAGAATAAGTTATACAAGTGCGTTACCAGTTCGTCTTCATATACTAGTGCAGTATGTAGTCTAGTCTATCGCGAATACCGGAGTGCCTCGGAGTTTAGTCAAGGGAGTTGAGAAATCACTTCGTCAGTAAAAACCGTTCAGGCATTTTATTCACGATTGTTTCTGGATAACCTTTAATAGTACGATAGTTTCAACAATGTACGAAAAACTGTGTACCCTGTCGTGAAAATAAGCCGCCTTAAGAGACATCTGCAACCCTGTTCAATTTATGAGCATTATGGTAAAATTCGAAACGGAACCTTATTTTAACCCTGATACAAAAGTTATGGCTCATATACTGGTTAGTGAAAGTGAAATTATTATATTATTTTCACCCGTCGAGTGAACAATAATATGTTTGGTTATTGTAGGAGCCTTTATTTAGGTTAATGTGTATACCGGAAACCATAATTGGGTACAGCTATCATTTATATTGTACTAAAGGTTTTAGAACAATATACAGTGAAAGTAATTACTGTTTCTTCGAATTTTGGTGTATCATTATAGGTATCATGTAATAGTGTTTAGTATATTTTACTTGATTTGTGTTTATTACTGGTTGTTTATGTCTTGTATGTCTGATGAATATTTCATTGATTTATTTGCCTGACTTTATCGCATGTTACATGTATAATGTAGTGAAACATGTACTCTTAGTACACGTTTTGCTTGATATATTTTGTATATTCTGATATTTGATTATTAGTTGTGTTATTGGTATATATTGATTTATTGCGCAAAGGTATTTAGTAATGACTATGAGGATGCTATATTTGAAAGTATGATTTTATGTATGTGAACTGTTATCCAGAAACATTAATGTGCTTGCTACCATTGTTTATTTAACTGTTCTTAAGATACCTCCGTCAGTAGCAATAACGGCTATAGTAATGTAAGAATGTATCGTTGAATGTGCGTTTAGAAAGCTTGCTTGTTTCCAACGGTAATTTAAGTATTTATGGTGTTGTTTATCATGCATTGTATTATTATATCGTGTGTTTGATACATGTTAAAGAGGTCTGACTTGCGGGATAGCAAGTAGATCCAGAATGGAAATACAATAAATATCAGGGGTATAACGTAGCCGCTCACATTATACTCCTTATTGTTGTGAGGTTTCCCGACGTTTCGATACGCCTCGTCCATCATCAGACCAAGCGCTGATGGCGAATGAGACTTTGCGTTAGAAACTCTAGGATATTCTAAACGGAGTAGAGACTAAGGTCGATACACCGCTTTATCACATGTTCATGCTCCTCGTGATTCTCGTCCTCGTCTCCCGACAAAGCCTGGAATGAATTTTTTAGGATGTTGGAATCCCTCTTCATCTTTTTCAGGTTTCCTTGCTTTCCTGGATGTGGCCTGGAGCAGTTTGAGTGTCCCCTCTAGTCTCTCCTTAGCCTCCTTGCATTCCGCTGTGAACTTTTCTCGGTAGTATGCCGCAACCTCGCTTACTTCTCGTTCCCTGATTCTGAGCCACGGAAATTCAGCTCCTCCGGGATATACATTGACTTGCAGAACAGGGCGACTTTTTGGCTCACCTTGCCCCTCACGGTTTCTTCCAGAGCTTTCAGCTGGTCCTGAATTTGCGTGTATCTTTGCCCGTCGTCCCTGTCCTGTATCCCGGAGCTGGTGCTCGGTTGCGGGGATGGGCTTCGTTGCGGGCTTGGCGTTGTCGTAGGGGTGATGGATTTTTGTTTTTTCAGGAGTCTGGTCTTCATCCGCGCTTTCTCTTCTTTTTCTTTCTGCCTTTGTGTTCTGGCTTCCCGGTCCTGTAGTTGTTGGTCCTGGATGTCGGCACCGATCTTCGCCAGTCCTGTGGGAGGAGGACTATCCTTAGGGAGGTCGACTTCCATGTCCATGTTTGGTAGGGGGTGACTGATTTCCCCCGGTTTTGGTTTCCTGGGGAACAGTGCTTCCATCCCTGCTTCCATTTCCTGTCGGAGAAGCTGCTCAGCGGTTAGCGAGTCTGACATTGACTTTTGGAACTCTACAAACTCCTGCCTGATTCTTTCCCTTGCTGGTTCCTGTGAGTTGAAATTGTCCTCGCAGCTATCGGTATCAGAATCAGGGGACTCCTTCGCGTCGCTGAAGTCGTCTGACTCGCTAACTGCGCCCTGCCCTCCTGGATTGAGCTCCGGGATAGGGATTTTTCCGTCTTTGAGCTGGGCGTTAATGTTCCAGTCTCTTAAAGTCCTTTTCTCTTCTCTATCGAACTCGATGGCAAAAATTTTCGTTTCGACCTTTTTTAAGGGCGTCTGGAGCTCTGGTCTATGTTCAATCCCGGTTGGCTTTCCGATGATCTTTCGGAAGAAGTTCCTCTTCTCCTGCGAGCTTACCCCTTCAGCTTTTGTTGACTTTGTTGCTTTTGCCTCTTCCTGTGCATAGACGCTTGCAAAGCTCGCATTTGAAGGGAGTTTTCCTTCCTTCGGGCGCTTCTTGTGCTTTTCTCCGACGCTGAGCGACGCCTCCGGCGCCGAGCGCTTCTGCGCATGCGTCGCTTTTCCGATGAAAATATTTCTTTTTCGGGGTGGATGTTTTCGGAATCCTGGTCTGGGTTGTTGTTCCCCCTTTTTTCTGTTCCCGCGGGGTGGAGGGTCCTGCGGGGGTGAGTGGTTTCTCACCCCCGGGGTGTCTAACATTGCTGGGCTTCATGCCCAGCCAGTGGCCAATCACTTCGCCTACTATGCGCCCGACCACTTGGGTGTGGCCTCTTTAACGAAAGTGGGTGGAGCTTGTTTGATTGGTCTAGACGACAGCTCCCAAGAGCTTAGAGGAAACCTGCAGTATAATCGCGGTTCCCCTATCTCATACTCACCTCGTCTAGTAGCAGGCACCCACTTCCAATTCCCGTACGACAAACTTTTTTAATTAAAATTTTTGCGGCGCGGTAAATGTGTACGGGTCGGCTGCTCCCGACACACTGGAATTTTTACCGGCAGAAAGTGGAAACTAACCAGACCATCTGTCGAGTGTATTGGAGATGAAAATCAAGAATATGAGGGGATGATAGAAGCTGGAATTATTTTTAAATTTTCGAAGCTCGCCAAGAATGCTGATGTCAAAAGAGTGGGAAAACTGAAGATGCATCAGATCGACAACTGTGCAACGTTCTAGAGAAACAAGAAAATTCATACTGCTCAAAAAGAGTGCTTTTCTCATTCTTATAATGGAGAACTAACTTATATAATACCATATGTCGTCTTAAGGTACATTGATAATAGCAAATAACGACAAAATAATTTCGTAAATTTCACGACAGATGGCCCTAGCTACACACGCTACTTCTCGAAATACATTCTACATTCTTCACTATGTTGTGTTCTGGCTTTATCGAAAGTGACTGGCAGGTCGGAAGGCAAATTTTATATAGAATGAATATCATCTCGGTGGACACACCGTTGGCCGATATTATACCAATTCATACTTCTTCTTGGTTCTCATGAAGATTTCTTGAAACTTTTTTTCCCGTTCCTGTCCACTCACATTTCAGAACGATGTTCTAGAACAGTCCCAGGTGTATTCTAGGTAGGGTTTGATACTAGCTCCACACGCCACAAGGGAAATAATAACTTGAACACAACATTGGAACATACAGAACTTTCAGTCGAGCTACGAAAGTAATCTAATGAATAATAGAAAAAAATTACTCTGACTGCACTCGAATCTGGGTATATCACAGCTATTACTACTATTCACTGTGGCGCTCTCACTTTTCAGCAGTAGAAAAACACGGAAAACCTACAGCACCACCCAAAGTGGTCGGTGAGCACTCCAAGCAAGCACCAGATGTCGGGACGGGCATCTAGGCAACTCACATTACACCTGCTTTACAACAAAACATGTGGACGCCTAACGAATCTGATGCACTGGAGAAAAACTCTTGGTGTGGTCTCAGAGCTCGGAGCAGAAGTGACTTCAGCCGCTGAGCTACTGGCCACCCTATGATACACCAAGGTGCATGAATATAGGGTCAGAAAAAAAAACCTTGTCAACCACCACATCAAAAAAAATTTGATAAAAAAATCCTTGATGACTGACAACACAAACAAGGACAGAAAAATCATGTGAAAGTCTACCAAAAAGTCTTTGAAAGCAAATGTCAGCCAATATTTCCAAGATATAAGTTATAAGACGCCACAGACAGTTTTTCCATATTCTTCAATGAATTTCGTTCGCAGAAATTCTTTTTCAGATATGCATGCCCGGATTAGAAATCTAGCCTCTTTCAGCAGAACATACTGTGTCGCTCCCCAACGAAATGTCCTTGTTATCATTGGAGGAACTGGATCAAAAAATTAGGTCGGAAGAGGAAGGCGACGACCTGTCAAAATCAAATTCAACGACGAGAAAAAGGTCTCGGTTATTGTAATTGTAATTGTAGAAGTGTAATTTTATTTGGCGATTTTAATGCTCCAGATTTCTCTCAGATATTCACCAATGACAGGAAAACCTGTGCTATCAAGAACATGATGAACTTCTTCAACCTCAATCAAGCAAACAATGTTTTCAATGAATCGAATAGATTACTGGACTTTTAACCGATATGAAATGTGTACTTCAAAGAGATTCAGCTCCTTCAGTCCCAGAAGATATTATGTACCATCCAGCTTTGATAATTGAATTTACTGACTTAGATAATAGGGAAAGAGTGTTTGTAATGAATAAAGAGCAAAGAAGCTATAATTTCAAGAAGGCAAATTTTCCAGCCTTATATCAAACTTTCATCCAAGTTGATTGGTCTTTCTTGAATACACATAACGATGTGAATTTGGCAACAGAAAATTTTTACGATGTCCTCTATGAAACTTTAGATAACTATGTCCCCCACCACAAAACATTTAAACATCAATATCCACATTGGTACACGGCTGAAATCATTCGTAATATAAAACTTACAGCAAAAAATCACTACAGATTCAAAAACACTGGTAATGTATATTATGATCAGGAGTACAAAAGACTGAGGAGCTTAACTAAACAACAGATACGATGCGCCTATAACAATTATGTACATTCAATACAAGAAAATATTTTCAACTAACCCTCAATGATTTTGGTCATTTGTTTATTCAAAAAATAATACATCAAGAATACCTGGTAGAGTATTTTGTCAGGACAGCACTTTTGATTCTCCTCAGGACATTGTAAATGGATTTTCCGATTATTTTAGCAGTGTATTCATATCATCTGATTCATTTTTCGATATAACCGAGTCGGAAATAATTTCGGCTTCGAAGAAATTGAAAAATAAATTCACTTCTGGGCCAGATAAACTCCTTTCATTCTTTGTAAAGGATTGCATCAGAGTATTTGTCACTCCCCTAATATATTTATTCAATTAAGCTGTTAAAACCAAAACATTTCCAGATATATGGAAGATTTCTCGGGTCTCCCCAATACTCAAGAGTGGCGATTCAGCTAATATACAAAATTATCGTCCAATATCTGTCCTATCAAACTACGCAAAACTTTTTGAAATAGTGATTTACAATCGAATTTTTACCTCAGTACATATGATAATCTCACTATATCAACATGGATTCATGGCCAAACGGTCGACAGTAACAAATTTAACTGAATTCACTCAATACGTATCTGAACAAATCGATAATCGTTACCAAGTAGATACTATTTACACCGATGTTGCTAAAGCGTTTGATAGAATTGACAACCTTTTTCTTTTACAGAAATTCAGTTATTTCGGCTTTCATTCTTCAGCTGTTTTATTCCTCAAGTCTTATTTCACTCAACGGTCTCAGTTCGTTTCTTATAATGGTTTCAACTCAAATAACTTCATCACTGCTTCTGGGGTTCCACAGGGTTCAAACCTGGGTCCCCTATATTTGCCTTATTCATAAATGATTTGAATGAAGAAATAGATTGTAATCGTTTATTCTTTGCGGACGACCTGAAATTATATTCTATAATACAAAATTTGGATGACTGTGAGGCACTGCAATTTGAAGTGAATAAGGTTCAGCATTGGTGCGAAGAAAACAAGCTTTATTTGAATGCATCAATATGTGAAAGCATGACTTACACAAAAAAAAAAGGCTACTATCCTATTCGCCTACAACGTAAATGAGACAGTCCTATCTCGCTATGAGTTAATCAAGGATCTTGGAGTTTACTTTGATAATCACCTGACATTTAGTCACACATTTATAGTGAGAAATTGCAAATCTTTTTGGAATCTAAAAGCTCTATGTTCTTTATATAACGCGTACGTTAGATCTAAATTGGAATACGGCTCTATTATATGGAATCCCGTATATATATATATATATGTAACAAGTTGATGATTGAACGAGTTCAGAGACGCTTCCTTAAGTTTTTATGTTTCAAAAGTGATGGTCAATATCCTGTAAGAGGCGTACCATACCAAATTTTAATTTCACGATTTGATTTCGAGAACCTAGACGTACGAAGGAAACGTGCTGGCATTATTTTTTTATACAAATTATTGCACAGTCAAATTGATGCAAGTAATATAGTGTCTCAAATAAACTTTTTTATTCCAAATTCTAGAACTAGATACTCTAAGACATTTCTCTGTAATAGAGCCAGAACAAATTTATATCTGAAGTCTCCTATACACACCATGTGTGAAAATTTCAATAGGATATCAAAATTTTGACACATTGAGTTACATCGGGAATATGGCTGTTCAATATCTAAATGAAAACATTATGTAATAAGTAGCATTATTTTTTTTTCAATTGTTATATTATTTCTTTCATTCATATTTGAATATTTTTGAATATTATTCATAATTTTTTTTAAAACTACACTTTGAACTTCTTTTTAAATACATTGTCCTGTAAATGGGTGACTGTTGGGCAATAAACGCTATTATTATTATTATTATTATTATTAAGGAGTGCCAATCGGAAAAGGAAAATCGATCCCAAAATGTGCATCTGGGACAAGAGAATAGATTGGTACCTACTATAATAAATCTGCAACATGCAAAGGCCACTACATCCTTGGTAAGAAAAATTATTGATGACACATATAACGAAAATATCCGGAAAGCAAAGCAAACATGGAATGAAAATGCTTCTCAGAAGATAAGTCTAAGACACAAGTAGATTCGTATAATGAAATTCTATCCAGAGAGCCGATAGAATAGCTGGGTGTGCTGCAGCGTCCAGGCATATTCATTACAATCTTCAGGAAATGAATATTAGAGCTTTCAGCTGAACATTACTTATCTGTCAATCTGATTCTTTACAATCATCATGACGCTAATAATATAGGTCGTACATACAGCAACTGTATGTAGCAAAGGAAGCCCTCTTCTGGAATAACTTCTTCTCTTTATAGTTTTAGATGGAGAGAGGCAACATGGGCAACATTAACATCAAGTTATTTGCCTGTGGCCATCAGCTTGTGGAAGGCATAATGGCTCGCAAAATTTTGAGAATTTCCTCGGGAATCATGTCAAAAAACGAGCAACTAAGTAATACGCCCTACAGTGTGGTCTTTCCCGAAACAGAAGATTGAGATAGGGACAGATCTGACCTATGTAGGGACTGTTGATTTCACGAAGTATCGTAAACCTGGAAGGCGTCAGAGTCGAGACATACGAGGTAATTCTAATGGTTAAGCGCTCATTCAGCATGGGTGAATTAGCTACAATATTCCAGGCACAGTTGTAGTAGCACTAGAAGTGGGTGAGCAAAAAGAAATAGCGGATGCCATAGCAAAAGAGAAGAGCGGAACCAAGTTCACTGGGATAGAACTAGTGATTGGTTCAGCACTGCCTAAAATGTAATAATAGCCTGAACAGTAAAAAAAATTTGGAATATTGACGGAAATATGTGGTGAACCTGAATAGTTTGAGGACCACGGTGGTACTGAATTTCTTGACCAAGCTGGGTTAGGAAAGAAAAAATCGGCGACAGTGATTTGAAAATTTGGGCTTGCACCAACCCATAAGATCTTTTCAATCCCATGCATGTTCAGAATAATTCAGCCATATTAATTCTGAAGTATTTCAGTTTTCCTACCCATATCTGAATATAATTCAATAGATAATATTTCATGAATATTTAGTTCTCAAGAATATACAGATTTGTGATAAAAGAAAAAACTTTTCAGAATGAAATTCCAGCCACCCGAAATAATTCCTATAAATCTCGATCTATAAATTTCGAGATAATTTCTTTAGCCGTTCTTGTTGAGAAGGGCAGAAAGGCTGTTATAAAAAGCATATTTCATGGGTTTGACAGGATGAAAACGGAAATGGTCCTTTGAATGAGGGCTAGCCAGAGGTGACAAGTGAATGTTCGACCCTAAAACTAGATACAGTTCGCTATGCCGTATAAAAGTACGTAGTATCTCCAGCTTTTTGAATTTATGAATGAAACAGGTAGAAATGTTCGAAAGTTTCGTCTGCGGTTTCGTTTCATAAAAATTAATCGACCCGTATTGATATTGAACTGCTCATGACTGACTTCAAAATTATTAATTCAATTTATAGAGTGGAAAATACCGACAATGCTCTACAGAACGTCAATGAATGAATGATGAACACAAGGATCTCAAAGTCCTTTGGCAAAATTCCATACAATAGGGATTCCTGTAACAAGTGTAACAAAAACAAGTACTCTCAGACATCTGTGCGAATGTTTCACAAGCAGACTACGTTTTTAACGAATTGTAGGTACCTAAAAATTGATTTCTGTTCAATGATGGGGACAATGTGTAGGTACACCGGTTTCAGACTTATTACCTTTCTCATACCGATTGGATGGCACTATACTTGACAAAAAATCATTAGTTAGTAATACAATTGAAAATATAATTAATGACCCATACAGAAAGATGTGGAGAATATATATATATAGAGTACTAGAGTTCTCGTCTACGAAGACATGTAAGATATAAGAAAAAACAAAAATATAATGCTCTCAATTTCACAAATCATACTCACCTAAAAACGTACCTACAAATAGTAGGCTGTATGGAAATATCAAATAGATATGCCTACATTAAAATCGAGTCAATGTTTGTTGTGACATTTGTACCAGGTACAGAGGATTGAACCCAGATAGCTAATTGGTGTTAGCGATAATTTTCGGATATAATTGCTCTCAGTTTTATAGTTTTTATTCATTGTTAATTTGTATGCACAGTGCCGATGATAACCAAGGAGTTTGAAACAGCTGTCCACTGTTTACGTTTTTCGGTGAGTATGATTTGTGAAATTGAGAGCATTATATTTTTGTTTTTTCTTATATATATATATATATATATGAAAACTAAAAGTTCGGGTTGAACCGCGTCTGGAATTTGTTGAAATTCGACGTTTCGGCTCCGATTTTGGAGCCATTTTCAAGAACTGAAAAAGAAAGAAAATAAGAAAATTTATAAATGGTTGAAACGTAATTCTACGCTGAGGTCTCAATCTGCCTACTCCTCAGGTATAATTACGTTCGGTTTTTGTGACTTGACGTCGGGGTCTCAATCTACCTACTCCCCATGTCTCGTCACTGGTTCTCTCTAAGGTCTCAATCTGCCTACTCCTTCGAGAGAACTGAGGAATTGTGGGTTGAGGAACTGTATTTATAGTGGACGTGGCTGTAATGGCCGTGTGCAATGTATTGGCGCGAGGTGAACTATGGGCGGGAACTGAGTTGGCGCTAGATGAGCTGTGTGCGGGAACTTGGTTGGCGCTAAGTGAGCTATGTGCGGGAACTGGGTTGGTGGGAAATGAGTTGATGCGTGCAATGAGAGGCTTCCAGGTATTGGGAAGTCTACGTCCGTCGTCGCGAGTGTTGAGGCAATTGGGGCGCTTCTCTATCTCGAGGGCTTCTCGGATGATCCTGGTTTGCAGAGTTTTCTCGGTGGAAATTGTTTTTGTGTTTTTGAAGTCTATTTTGTGACCTGTGTCTTCTCGATGTTTATAAAGTGCGGAAGTGGAAGATGCCTGACGCACAGCAAGTTCGTGTTCGTAGACTCTGGAAGTTACTCGTCTGTTAGTCTGGCCAATATAACTTCTCGGGCAGTCTGAACATGGTATTTCATATATACCTTGAGAATCGTTTGGTATTGTGTCCTTGGGAGATCTGAGAAATTTGGATATTTGGTTGTTGGCCGTGAATATTGTTTTTCTCAAGATATTACTGATTTTGTCTGTCACACCTTTGATGTATGGTAGGAAAGCTTTGTGTGGCTGGATACTCTCTAGTGGATCATTTGTTTTTGGAGGACGGGTCAGTTGATGGCGGATAGACTTGTCGATTAGCGAATTGTTGTAACCATTCTGAAGTAAGGCTAATTTCAGTTTATCCAGCCTAACCTATGGAACATTTGAAAGGACAATTGTTATTCTCCGCTGCAGACTAATCGCTTAATTTACCTGACTGGAGTGTTACTATGGTTTGAATAAGGATTCGTTTAAATACAATGGTGTTAATTAGTATAGGTATTCCATTGGTACCAACTGTCAAACTACACACAACGTTGAATGGAATTTAAAATATTACAATATATACTACTAAGTTATCCTGTATCGGTTTTGTAGTTAACTGTGTTAGGATTTTTGTTGATATGGACCATCTCAAGGAATAACCATAAATAAATGTACCTATGCTAAGCGTAACTCGGCCGAAAAATCCTGTTAAATTTAGGTAGCTATAGATTTTAGGTTTCTGATCCTTTGATAAAAAACTGTGATTATTTATGTTGTGTTTGTGCGGTATTATTAGGTAAATATGATTTTATTGTTATTTTGGCCACCAAAGGTTTGGAATTCAGGTTTGAGCTACATAATTATGTGGTACCTACGTGGTAGTTTTTGCATATTCATATGGTTGAGAAAAAAATCTTCTGAACGGTATTTACATATAAAAAAATTATAAAAATGTTATGCTTTTTATGTCAAGGCGAATTTTTATCCTTATAGACACGCTTGTTTTACATTTCAAACAAACACATGAATTGAGTTCCTCAGAAGAAATTTTTCGGTGTTGCGAAAATGATTGTTATAAAATTTTTAGGAACCTGAGACTTCAAGAAACGTGTCACTAGAAAATATAGTACTAGTACAACCGCAGATTAGGGAACACTATTAGTACATTCTGAAAGATTACCTGATTATAGGTAAGCATAGTCGCAAAATAGGCAACTAGATTGATAATTTTTAATACAGTCAACAATTCATTTTAATTCTACGACCAGATTGATATGAATTTTGATGTCCTCAGGCACAAAACAGTTTTTCTCGTTGTACAGTAACTTTTGAATAATGTCGAAAAACATGAAGAGCCCGAGAGTTTGTCTCTTATAGAAATACCTAATACTTTCATTTTTATTGCCTGTGAAGGTCTTTCCAAATGATAATAATCTCCAAGAACTCAAAAATAATTCTATAATATCTACCCCCATTTCTTTCCCACTACCAGCTCATTCGATTTATGGTAATTCTTTTACGTGAGAATCATTTTGAAAAAAAAATTCTACTCAATTTCAGTATGTTATATTTCAATATACTGATATTATCTAACATTTTCTTTACAGACTGTCGCAATACCGTTATTTTGTGGGCTACGCACGGATATCTCGTATACCTACCCACGAGTAAGAGTGTCTGTCACCAAGAACATGAACGGAAAAAGATATGACGGAGTTGGCCATCAAAGATTCTCAAGAATCATTTATGTTCTCGGGAACACGTTACCATGCACTGGAAGATCACCTGAAATATCCGAGGAACAAGAAGCTTTGTTGCTGGTGGGGATGACATTGATATAGTGACAGATTTTTTGTGATGTATAATATATGTGTTCACGAATTTTATACGTGCAGTTCATATTTGTTTCAAACAAATTTTTTTATGGATTCAATTTGAATTTTCCAGAAGCATCTTTTGTGTTCTGAATATTCATTGAACCTTATTTCTATGGAATAACGTCTAATAAGTCATTTTAAGTTCATGTGTTAAGTAATGTAATTGAGAAAGATTGAAAACACTTTCAATTAGAAAAGTTTTAATTAATTGCACCAACTCAATATTTTTAGAGTGATAAATATTGTATCCGGTTGGGTTTACAAGAGGAAAATAAGTTATTATTTATTCTATGACAGAAACTCATTTCTTATTAAAATTTTCGCTCGTCGAAAAAATAAGAGGTCAACGAAAACTTGACATGGGGGTTTTGGGTGATGATAGCGTAGAAAAAAAAACGCAGGTCGATTTAGTATTTTGAGCGGCCCATTTATTAGCCATACCTGAAATATACAGGGTTGTCAACATTTGAGTAAAAATGATATATTCAGTTTTTTGAATGTAAATGTTCTTCACATTTTGTTAGGGATTACCACTTCAAATTCAGTGATATCAGGGATAATGTCGAAGATAGGTATGGACAAAAACTTTCTCTTATTTCTAATGAGCGTGAACAAGACTAGACAAGTTAAAAGTGTCTCATAAACGTATTTGACATACCTTGAAGAAAGTTTTTTGTTCATATCTTCGAAACCGTTTGACATAATCTCATCAAACTGGAATCGTAACGATAATCTGTATCTAATTTTGGAAAAACATATTGGGTACCAATGACATTAAAAAAACTACCGATGTCATTTTCACTTGAATTCCCATAACCCTGTAAACTTTGGGTATGGCTTAAAAATGCGCTCAGAATAAATAAAATCAACTTAAAACTTTACTTCACGACTACGCTATCATTAACCAAAACTACCATTTCAATTTTTTTTGGCCACCCTGTACACATTTGCCAATAAATCTGGTTGTTTGAACTGAATAATACGATTCATTCAATCAATGAATTGAGTTCATCAACTCGTGAATCTTTATTCATTAAAACAATGTAATAGTGATCATTGTGTCAAAATTTGTTGCATCAAATCAAACAATAGGATTAATTCATTCAATGAATTGTATTTATCAACTCATGAACCTTCATTCATCGAAAGAATTTTCATAATGAAATTGTTCTTATATTAATGCTGTCGTGTTCATTTGAACAATGAATTTGTACTTTGGACCAATTTTTATGATTACATTCTTTAAATCTATGAAATATTTCTTTGTATTCATGCCACAATTTGGTTGAGTGAAATATGGAATTTGCATCAATACTTAGTCTAGGTGAGTGAAACCCAAACTGCAATGAAAATTATTGAATATATGCGAAGTAAATCGCTTAGATAATTTCCACAGTTCCAAAGCCGGGGATACATCTGAGAAACGTTGCCATTTGTTCGCATTCGCTGGTATTGCCATCAGTGCTGCTCGTTCGTAGTCATTTGCGGCAAAGTTGCTTGGTACTGACCATATCAACGAAGTTTCTGATTCTGCTCATTTCCATTTGCCAAAAACATTAACTAGCGTTTCACTCATTCGTGAAGATTAGTTGACGGTGTAAACAAACATCTCGTGCACGTGTTTATTTACTAGTTTTCAATAAAAAAGTGTATTCGTTTGTTTGTTTGCTTCTCTGAAGTATGTAAAAATTCGAACGAGTTCGAATATGTATGTATTCTGCTTAACAATTTAATACTTTGCAGAATGATGCCAAAATCTTCTCGAGACATTCTGGTGCACTTTTTAAATTCGTATGATTTAAATCGGCTTGTAAATTCTAAGATCAAGTTCTACATAAATATTGTTACGTTTTTGCTAAATAATAGGCCGAGAACACTACTAAACTGTTTATTTTCTAACTTCACTAAAAACATACAACTAAGTACTTCACTGACTAATAAAACACTTACATCTATCTATACAACAATACAACTAGCTAAATATTCCAAACACTTATTTACTTGTACAAAAACTTCTAATCACTTCTTCATAAATTCTTCTTCCTCTTAATCCCAGTGAAATCTCTTTATATAGTCCATTTGTGCCGACTGGATCTTTCGCGATAATTCCTAGAATACTCGGGACAGAAGGCCGTCCAAATAATCACTTCTTAGAACTGCTCGATTACCTGAATACCTACGGCGTCAACACATTTGTATGCGATTTGTTTTTTTTTACGGATCTCTCAGCGGCGTAGATAGGGGAATTTTTATCAATCTCGTAACAATATAAATCACTCATCCACACAAGTCTGCTTTCTCTTCTTTTTTTGTTTTCGTCGCTTTATGATTTTATGTATTATGATGTACGAGGCACAGGCTACTATTAACTGATTTTTACTCATATTTTTTCCTTCATAAACGAAATCAACCTCTCTCGTCGAATTACAGCGAAATATTACAAATTATTTTCGTCACTGCCACATATGAACGCCTAACAACGTTCGCAGATATTCGCAACTCGGATTTTTTTTTGGACTTTTGAGTTTTACCGACAGGCGATGGAAAACGTTCGTTCGCATCGCTGGCCTTTCACCAAAAATGTATTCGTTGCAAATGACCGTCTACACTTGACGAACGAATGCGAACATATGCAGACGAATGCGAACGAATGGCAACGTTTCTCAGATGTATCCCCGGCTCAATGATCTACAGTTTCATTTAAATATATGTTTCTAGATTCAATCCCAAGAGTTTTTTACGAGGTGCATACACAGCAACCGGAGAAATTAAATATATGGGCTGGCATTTACGGTGACCGACTGGTGGGTTCTTTTTTTTTCTACCAAACAATTTGACTGGCGACATGTATTTGCAATTACTGGAAGACGCTATTGACCCTGCCTTGACTGATATATTTGGAAATAATCCACAGTATGACGAATATCAGTTTTATTTTGAACAGGACGGTGCTTCTCCGCATTATGTGACGATTGATCGTCAGTACTTAGACCAACTTTTTGGCCTCCACGATCGCCAGATTTATCGCCCATTGATTCCTTTTTGTGGGGACATCTGGAAAGTAAAATCTATAAAACATAACCAGCGTCTTTGGAAGATTTGCGTCAAAGAATCGTTGTCGAGTGCCGACTTATTTCTCCGGAAATTCTTTGGAATGTGCGTGAACATTTTGAACAATATATTTATTATTTTATGGAAGCGGACGGTCATCAGTTTGAACATTTAATCAATTAAGTAGTAAGTAAGCAACTAAAATAATTTGAATTTCAACATGTGATTTTTTGCCAAGTATTGGCAGGAAATGTAAAATTTAAAGAATATGATAAAGAGAAATGTGAGAGCTTTCAAAAAACATGTTCTTCGACTCTTCATGCGAATAAAATATTTTGGGGTTATTTTCCTTCTCGCTTGTGGTTGAAAGAAGTGGACTCAAAATACCTGAAAAGCGTGTCCCCCTTCAATCAAGAATCGACGGATCTGAGCATTTTTCTAAAATTTTTACGAAGTTCCTGAAAATGGCTGTTTCGTTTTCGGTTTGCCACCCTGTATGTTGTCCCGCAATATTATCATTTATCTACTATCATTTGAATTACCCTTCTGTCATACTCGCTCCTTCATTGCGTTCAATATTAAATTGAGCTGCTATCAACACGTCCTCCTTCGACTTGCCGACCAACCGAATATTCTTAGGGTTAGTACTTTCGATCTGATAAAGTGTATTCAACAAACCATAAATTTTTTAACATATAATTGCGGTACTTTACTACATGATTATTGAATAAAGATGATTAATGGTGAGCAATTCTAACAGGTAGTTTCAGTACTGAAACAATTTAATCAGTGATTGTTAACCAAACGGCAAAAACTGTTAGATAGCTAATCATGACTTAAACGAAGTCATAAAGTTCCTACCAGCCCTTAGCCCATCAGACTAGACTGTGTTGTGGGTTACTTCGATGTTTACCAGAATTCATGAAAAATAGAATACATTTCTGCTAGTCAGTTTATTTAAATTATTTCCAGATCTCAGACACACATGACTTTTTAAAAGCAAGTCTGATAATCTAAACTCTGAGGATCCTGAAAAAAAGATAATTAGGGATTGGAAATATTACATTAGCTAGAATTTACCGAAGCTGCTTGGTTCCTTTGTAGTTGAAAGCCATATATAAAGTTCATTACTCAGATATAGTCCTTCAGAGCTGAACATTGCTAGAATTCCATAGTTCAATAACATAATCACCAATTCAACCAGATTGTTGATAATTGGAAATTATTATTTGTCTGACAACTTAGAGTACCATTTCTTCTACTATTATTATATTTAGTACTCTCAACTTGAGAAAAAGTCATTGAAACTAACCCGAAAAAACGGGGTTTCCCAAGGGGTCTCTTTTCGTAACCTTGAAAGGTTGGAAAACGTGTTTTGCGGATTTTTCTTAGAAAACCTTGGTAATTTTGAGGAATAATAGTTGAAGCAATGTACACTATTATTTGTTCCCGCAGTTACCAAATTTCAAAGTTTACAACTTATCTAAGTTGATACTCGAGACAACCTCACAACGAGATAGGTTACGTCAATTGATATACCAGAACTCAGATAAACTAAAGTTTCAACAAGTTTATTTTCTTTCATGTACGGAATTGGTTCCACGTAGTCCATTGTAGTAATTCTTTCAGACGTAGAGGCCAGCTCAATCTCCTAGTACGTACGCTTAAGCTACTGTTATTTGAAATCCATTTTTTACGCTGTTTTTTTCGGAAGAATACTGAAATCCTATCAAACGTAACACCGTTCGACCTGCGCGAGCTGGTTTTTCTTGCCCTATGAAGTCCTTAGAAGGGCATCAAACCCATCACCTCTTAAACCCAATATTATTTTCTCCCAACCGAAAGGGGGTTCTTCTTAGGTAGCTTTTGTTAAGGCTTTATACTTCAATCAAGCTCCTGCTTTGCTCGTAGACTGGGCTTTAGTGGAAACTTTAGTATTGGACCACCACATAAAATTAATTGTATTCAATACAAGGTGAACTACTACTACTAACAGATAGCTACCTATACACTGTTCTCTTCCCTCCAAAAGAACTGGAAAACTAAATGAGATTTTGAAATATGAACAAAAAATTTACCTTTTGTAAATGTAGGAACACGCCTCCTTTGAATGTATCCAAGAGGGACAAATTCTCGACAATTACTGGAATTAGTTTCATCGATTTTCCGGCAAGTGGCCTTGCTAACTTTATATAAATAAAAATATGGGCTGTGTTTACACAATTCCATAACACAGTGGCGTTACTGTGGAGGTTGTAGTACGAAAATTTGTTTAAATCATCACAGATAGATAGCTCTCAAATGTGCTTTCGCACATGACAGATCAGTTAGTACCCCACTCAATTTTCGGTAAGTGCGGAATAGTAATTTATAGAACCTGGACTCTGAACAGTGTAATAGGTAAACCAAATGTTTATGCTTCACTCATGCACATTTTGACGATTTAGCAACCCATAACAGAACAAATTCGCGTAAAGCTGTTCTGGATAAAAATAAAAACTGATAGTCAGGAATATGTCACTTTATGCAAAGAAATTGGTATAAAAGGAGCACAGCACTACCACTGGAACATACCAAGACGGGAAACAAGGCAACGCAGCTTATGGTGAGTATACATATAAGGCGTTGGATGGCAGGAGGGAAAACAAACGTCAGACTTACATAACAATTGAAATTTGACGCTCGTTTGATTCCACCCCCTCTTACAGGTTGAAGCTCTTGCTTGTATTTTTTGGATAAAGGTTAGGTATGATTATTATTATTCAGAGCACATGATTCTCGAATCCAGTAATCACTCATCCCACGGACGTGGGGAGTGACTATTGGTGAAAATAATAGAAACCATCGTGCGTTCCAGATGTACCGGGGCTTCGGACACATGGTCCGACTGGAATATTTTTAAACGGATAAAATAATAATAATAATAATAATAATAATAACACATCATAAACACTCGTAGAGTGTACTCAAAGGCATATCCTGTGCGCATATACACTCTTAGAGTGTACTCGAATGCATATCCTGTGCGGGTAAGGACAGCTTTTTTTCCATTCAGGAATGTACCAGTCATTCCCTGTCTTCGGAGCCCCAAACCCACCGGAAGGCGCGCTGGTGTGTTATTAACCTTAGTAACCACTCACCTCGTCCGTAGGGTGAGTGATTACTGAGTCCTACAATCATCCGGTATGATTTTTAAGCGTCTTTCTCTTTTCGGGCGATATTTGTTTCGCAAGGATCTGAAAACTTTATGACAAACATTTTCCTACTTTGATGGTCGATGAGGATCAGGCTTATTGGCTTGTATTTGCCTGAGGGCGTAGAATGAGTAGTTCTAATAAATTTGGCACTTCTCATTCTCCACAACGGACTCAATATCCCCCTGGGCATTAGGAAACACCAATGTCTCGTCTATACCGTACGAGTGCCGTAGATGGTAGTATAACACTTGTATAGCCGCGTTTTGCCCTGGATATAGGCTGAGACCTCATAAGCTGGACAAGCTGACAGCAAATGCGTTATGGTTTCATGACACGCTCTGCATCTAGTGTCAGGGATCTCTATACCCATCACGCGACTACGGTAGACGAGGGTGTTAAAGACACCATCTAGGTTTCCGACTTGACCTGAGAAAAGCTAATTTCAGGTTTCTGGATAAGCCAGGGTCTTTAATGTTATTGAAGTAGACCCCTTGCATTAACTTTTACATATGTAGCTGCAGAAGACTCTCACTCTCCGCAGCTCTGACGTGGGCTTTCTGCTGAACGGGTTTCAACTCGGTGACAGAGTTTGGGTCGGTCCGTTCAGAGTTAAATACGAGACCGAGTTCATCGGCTGCACGGGTTGCTACCTTGAATAAAAATACTCTCTAATCCCTGCTATTTCATGATCGCATACCAAGCAGAGAAGGGGATCTGAACTCCTAATGATTTTACTGGCTCCACCCAGTGCCATTCTGTTATGTAGACACTCCAAATTCAGAAGTCCACGGCCTTCCCGTTGTCTGGGGAAGTTAAACCGTGGAACAATCGATTTAAGATGCAATCTTCTATGGACATGTCGGGTTGTCGCAGCTCTTCCGGAGTCCATTTCATTACTCAGAAGGAGTAAAGTAGAATCGAAACGGAAAGCATATTTGTTGCAGCAACTTTGATTCTCCCAGACTGATGACCAGATCTGTCGGAGTTTATGCTGATACTTGCCGCAGAGAGAGTTTTCGACAGTTGCTACCTCTTGGGTGTGGCGTTCTTCCATCCCTAGGTACGTAGGTATACGTCTTTCCGGCATCCAGATGATGTAGGATGATTCCGTCTACGAGCTGAATGTCCTCTCCGTATTCCTCGTATCGTCCTCTTTTGAGATGAACCGTGACCCATTTGTCGATCCCAAACTCCATTCCGATAGCATGCGTGTATTCTTAGCCCCAACCTTAAGGTCTGATGAAGATCCTTTTCTCCGGAGACATATAGTTTAAGGTCATCCATGTAAAACAGATAGGTGACCTTATGCCTCCGGTTGCTCGGGGTGCCGCAGTTGCATCCACGGGGTTTTCCAGGTACAACGGACGATGGCAATAGTGAGACTCAGAAGATAAGAGGGCTGGATGAGTCTCCCTGAAACACGCTGCTTCTAAAAATAACCTGCTCTGTTTGGAATCTAATTCGGCCAGATGTTATGGTGAAGTGAGTCCTCCAGAGCTGCATCAACTGTTCAATGCATCTCACTATTTGATCGGGTACCGCAAGGCATCTGAGAAAATGCAACATGCCATGTTGTTTCAAATGCCTTGCGATAATCGATCCAGGTCATTGAAAGGTTACGCTTATACTGCACGGAGTCCTACGTGTGCATCTGTCAATCAGCTGGTTCTCCTTGCAGCCAGCGACCCCTTTCTTTGACCCTCTGTGCTCATATATTCGTTCATACATCGGCTCAACTGCGGAGAGTATTTGCATGTACAAGATCCGGGTAAACATCTCAGAACATGAGTCCAAGCACGTTATCGGTCTGTAGTTCTTCGGATCAGACAAATCTCCGTTTTTGGTGATTAGCACGGTTCGCCCCTCTACAAACTAATCCGAAATCTGCTGCTCCCTATCCAGCCATGAGCTGAAAACTCTTGTTAGATGAACAATTATTCCACCAATACATATTTAGTCCATCAGGACCTGGAGCAGCAAAGTTCTTCGAGCCTTTGTGGGCCTGTCGAACTTCTTCCGGAGTTATCGGATTCTGCAGTTCATTGAGCTCAGGCTGACAAAGCATCCTGCAGAAAGCTTCGAACTGCGCTAGGGCTAGAATATCTACGTTGAGTGGTTGCAGACACTCATATATGTTTTTCCAAAAGGTTTTTACCCTATCAGCGGGTTATCCACAACACGTGGAGACTCTAGGAATAAGCGATAAGGTTTATCGCGGAACTTCATGTTTTCTGCGATGCTTCTCGCTCGTCTCACTAGTGCCTTTTTTGCAGCCACTAGTATTCGTATCCTATCAAGACAGTGCTGTTTGATGGTAAACAGCAATCCTTGAATCAGTGTGTGGTGAGCTTGTCTTAAATTTGTGGCAATTCACCACACTGCGGGCATGAAAGGCCTATTGGCCGCCATGTAGTCCGCCACACACTGGATACGAGACGCTTGATGTCTCGCCGACCTTTATCTTTTTTTTTTCCGTCAACCAACTGTCAACCCCCTACGAACGACAACCTTCAGAAGTCGAAACTTGTGCGAGCTAAGGATTAACGAAATCTTACCTTTTAACGTGCGATTCCTAGCACGAGACCAGTGACCATGAAGGGAATCGAACCCACGTCCCTCTGATTGATAGACTAGCGCTCTACCATCATGACCACTGCGGACTTGATCTTAGCTTCCATCTCGTGAATGCGTCGCTTATGCCTCCCAATCAGAGGGGTGGTATTTCTCCTCTCCGTTTGAGACAGGGTCTGAGCGGCATTATCCACGGCAGAGTTGATCTACCAGATGTCAGTCTCTTCTGAAAGGACATCACGAATCAACGCATCCACCCGTGCCAGTTGTTGTGGCTTCAGAGGCTTGGTGTTATGAAGCGTCCTACGGGTTCTGATACCTTCCGTTGGTGGTATGATGCGAGCCTCCTCTACAGCCAGACCGACACGTGGCATATCTGCCACTTCTGCGACTTCATCAATCGGCTGAGGAGGAGCTCTGATATAGCCTCGACCCCGAAGATGAGATACACAATCCCTTAGGTTTCAGGCGCAAAAAGCGGCATGTTCTGGGTGCATATCACAACCACAGAGCATAATTATTGCCATGTATCCTCACTGCTATCGTAACAATGCAGAAGATGGGGCGGACAGATTTTATCATTATTATTATTATTTTCTGTGACTCACTGATTTTTGATTACCTATTCAGTTTTTCAGCTTTAGGTAAACCTGGGAAAACCTACAGCACTACACTTTTAGGTCAGAGCACCACCCTTCTAGGTCAGAGCGTACTCCAAACAAGCATTAGACATCGGGATTGGTTTCTATCTAGGCAACTAACATCACACTTGCTTTACAGCAAGGCATGTGATCACAATGGCGCACCCAGAGGGGGGCACGGGGGCACAGCCCCCCCCCCTCCGAACTCCTACAGACAAACCACTATTTCTCTCACAATTTGTAAGCGAATTGAAAATAAATAACATTCTATCGCTATTCTGAAATACACATAACCTTGACCAGAGAAAAATTCGCCTGCGGCGCAATTTTAGATTCGTGTGTGTCCCCCCAAAATATCAATCTGGGTGCGCCACTGTGTGATCGTCTATGTTTACCAACACATTTGCGAACAATTCTCTTCTTACCACCAACAAGAACACATTTTTATAGGTAATGTTTAATTCTTCGTGGAATATTGAGAACACGTTGAATATAATAATTACGACATCATTATATCCATCCGAATTACATTCTTCTAAACATCCTGTGGAATAGCTGGTATTTTTATATCATTACTAAGATATATATGTTAGATAAGAGTCTTATTAGTGAAATACTTTGTAATAAACACGAACAATTTTTTCTTGATTCGGAAACTGGAGATTTACTAACATTCACAACTCTTTAATGAACATAACAGACTGAAAAATAAACGATAGACAGAAAGACATGATATATAATCTATATAGAATCATCCAGCCGGTTTCCATAAGTAAAGGAGGTCGGAAACATAACTGTTGTCATCATTGATTGAAAACAAATACAAAATATCTAAATAATAATTCTAGTTCAATTTCTACCCACAACAATTGATTTCCCGAAAAAAAAATTCAGAGATGTGGCTTTTGTACTGGGAAATGGTTTTTGTATTGTCTACTCTCAAAAATTTATCAACATAAATATCCAAACTGACGACAGACATAAGAATAATATAATTTTGAGAAGTTGCTTTTATGATTTACGAGAACAGGTAATGTTGCCATCAAAAAATGTGAAATAACTAATTTTCCACAACAGAATATATGACTCTTACGTTGATGGATAGAGATGATCATCATAATTAAAATCTCAACAAACTGATATCAGTTGCACTACTATTGAAAGAGTATATTAGAACAAACACAAAATATATGCACCCATAATGCATTGAAAGCATAAAGGAATTGTTGAATAACAATTTCGAATAATGAAATACTCTCAATAGCAGATAAGCTTTCGAGTACCTATGTTTTATACGCTGATGAAGCAATCTTTCATACGGATAGATGTGTTAATCGACATAATTTCCATTATTAACTCATCCCACCGAACAACCTCATTTTACAATAAAGAAGACCCGGACAAGGTGGTAATTAGAAGTTTTGTGATTGGACCATATTTTCTTTACTAAAGGGGTTAGTTTATTTGGATTATTCACAAAATCTGATATCTTGATTGAATCAGTATTCACCCGCTTTAACAGTGTTCTTCACACCTATTCGAAGAGCAACGATGTTTGATGTTATTTCTTATAACATTTCCAGGTGAATCTGTGACTTCAAAATAGATGTAAAGTAATATCAACCTGGTGATATGTGTAATACTGTTTTGGTAAGTTTCGCACCTGTTTGGTGTAGATTACAATATTATTTATCATAAAAAACATCAGTTTATCAAAAGTCTCACCTGTGTAAGTATACTCAATCAAGTGAAATACTCTTATCTCGATCAGGACACTAGAGGAAAAATTGAAGTTTAAACTTAGATGAAGATTAAAAGTGTCTGCAAAATGTTCTGGTCATTTCTCAAATAAGGACGCTTTACATGAAGCCGCCTCCGTTCAACGGAAAAACAATACTTATGGGATGGAATGCAGTGGAAAAATCTGTAGCATTGATGCTGAGAAGTAATGGATATTCAAAAAAACCGTCACAGCCCAAGCACTGGAGACTCTAAGCAGCTAGTGAAACATCTGGAATTTTATATGGTCAGAATCACCTGGAAGAATTTCAACATTTACAACTGGAAAACCGCTGCCAGGAATCAAGCGAATCCTTATAGGAATTCAAAGCTGGAATCCTTGTATGGGCTTCGCGACCAAGAAACAAGGCAAGCATTGAGACTAGCTCATCCAACACATATCGTAGATACCTTGGCACGCAATTTGGAATTTAAGGCCACTAAACAACCATGCAAAAGCTAGAGTAAGGTCAGAATGCTTGAAGAAGTTCCACAACCTCCTGCTAATATCAAAACTACCGTAAGAAAAGAAATAAAAGCAATGCTTCCTATACAAGATGTAAAATTTTGTCATTTTAAGGAAAATAAAGGATTCGATTTGATTTGAGAAAACACAAATGAGACGCTGGAATTGGAGAGAATTGGACATGTGAGCAGTAAGCCCCGAATAACAACGCATACCTATGTCGCTGTCCTTTAACGACAGAACAAAGGAGACTTCGTAGACAACAAACCTTACACCAAACTACTAGATACAGGTGTGACTAGGAAACCAGCAAGAATTGAACCGTCAAAGAGATGTCAGATGTGCCAGCAGTGGAAACGTGGTGATCAGTTCGAGCCCAAGCTTCATGATGAGAAAATTAGATGGGGATTCGCACTAGGGAAGACCTTGATGAGTGTTAATAAATTTGTGCCAGTAAGGGAAGTGAATATCAATAATTCTCTTGAAAAAGGTAGACAAGGCAGGGAAGACCCCATGGTGGACTCACAAATAGAGACCCACCGTATAAGTCCGAAAGCGTCTTAATAAAGCCAAACGGACCAAACTGCGAAGACTATAAGTCAGCATAAAGGGAATATGAAGGAAGTATTCAAAAAGCACAGAGGGAAACTTGGAGAACCTACTTTCAATGTATTAGCACCTTACCACAGTCAGCGAGACTCAAAGATCCGGAAGCGAGGCTGGAAGTGCTCGCCCTGCCCGGAGGCAAATACACTGCTTCGGACAAGGAGACACTCGAACACATGTTCTCATTCATTTTCCGGGCACTGACACTGCAGCACCCATGCCACAGCCAACTGTACCGCCCAAAACAAAGGTCGACTACCAGATGGCTGCTTTCAACTCTCTGAGGGTATTTTTCCAGCCCTACTACAAAAGGGCAAAGCAATCCTAATATCCCATCTTCTGATGGTGGAAACGCTTAGAGGGAAGGGTATTCCGTATTCACTTCACATTGTTGATACCTCTCTGGCACATTATTTTCGAACTTGTAACGAAAAATTACAGGGTACTAGACTTGCATGTCTTGCGATAACAAGTGCAATGAAGATGGCACCTACCAGGGCACTTGAGACGCCCATAGCACTGTCCCCCTTGTACCTCCTTATCGAGTATGAGGCACGCAAAGCCGCAGCTCGCCTAAGAAGTTCTAACCAATGGCGGAGCGAGGGAATGTATGGAAATACTCGATTATGGAATCAGATGATCAGGGATGGTCCCCTTCTTGAAATGCCGGTTGACAGTTCGTTACCTGCCATACGATTCAGGAAAATGCCGCAGTCAGTAATTTCCAAAAGGGAGGACTGGGAGCGGATCGGGCACCGCCTGATTCCTACTGAGGGGATTGATAGCTCCAGGATGGATAAGTGAGCCGTGGTATACGGGCAATCTCCGAAAGCGGAACTCAGTTACGCTCTAGGAACTTTTGCTAGTGCATTTCAGGCTGAAATGTTTGTCATACTCGCATGTGTAGGAGAAAATCTCAACAGAGGCTACCGCGGCCAGCAAATCACGATATGCACTGACAGGCAAGCGGAGATCATATAGAGTCACTTAGTTGCTGGTGCCTGAATGTATCGATGATCTGCTAAGGCTATCCGCCGCCAATAAAGTAAAGCTACTTTGGGTCCCTGGTCAAACCGGAGAACCTGGAAACGAACAGGCTGACTATTTGGCCAGACAAGATGCGAAAAGCCCAATGATTGGCCCAGAACCTATCCTAAGAGTTTCTAGATCATGGAGCGTCTCAACCATGAAGGAAGTCCTAGAAATAAAATTCCTAGATGCATGGAAAGATGCACCGGGCATGAGGCGATTGAAACTCCATACTGAAGGCACTAGGAGGCCCAAAACTCTGCTCACACTGAGCAGAAAGGAAATCAGAAAAGTAGCAGGGATCCTGACGGGGCTCCTCAACATTTTAGGTATCACGGATGATACCGAATGCAGGTGTTGCCTGGAGGATAAGGAGTCAGCTACCCACATCCTCACGGAATGCCCGGCTATTCCAGTAATACGGGAAGCACACCTCGGGAGCATCGCACTGAACCCGGAGACTGTGAGGAAGGTGTCGGTTAGAAGGCTTGCCTCTTCCGCTCGCAAGATAGGCTACCTTCAAAACTGAACCATTTGCCAGCAGTGATGGGTGCATAACGGGCCCAATTGAGAGGCCTACATGCTTATGGCTCCGTCCTCCCTCATAACTTGTTCTATCTTCTATCAATTATTACCCGGTGGCCTTGAAGAAGGGAAGAAGTTAATGGAACCGCTCATCAATTTTCTCGGTGAATCGAAGTGTATGCAGACGGAAATAACAATTTTAAAAGTTTTTTTCATTGCCAGCCAAGCCAGCATCTAGATCGAGAAATTGGAAAAATTAGTTGTCGCCGCATCCAACGACATATGATCTCTGCAGTCCAATATAAGAAATTTAGTCATGAAGGGTCAGGACATATTCGAATGAGTAGGCGGAGGTGGTAGAACAAAGGTGGTTCAGTACAAGATTTACAGTGGGAATGCTCGACCAATCTGGCAATTAGCTTCCCTCGCCAAGAAGGACGAAACTGACAACATAGACAAATAAGCATGCTGGATTAAGAGACATTGTGCGGGGACCAGCCATAAGAATGCAGATGCCCTGTCAAGAAGTCTGATGACCGTTCACATTACCGACGAGCAAAGGAGGAGTCGACAATCTGTAGAACTACAGCAGGAGTTGATAACTAAAATGAAAACAAGATCCAAAAAGACCAAAAGAAAAATTTCTATCTCGGTTTAGTTATCGGCTGGAAGAAGAGTATTCGAAAAAATTCGCCAGCCGTTACATTCTACTTACCCTGGACCATGGAGTCCTGAAGCAAGTGTTGGAATCCGAGGAAGGTGGGGAAGGAAGACGGTAAACATTAGTACCCAGGAACAGAAGAAAGAGAATGTTCTTCAAAAAACCCATGTTACCGGAGGGCATCTGGGGTCGACGAAGACCCGAAGGTAACGATTTCAATGGGCCAATTATTGTCAAGTCTATGTTAAGAATTGGTGCAGAAAGTATGCTTTATGTGCTATCAGCAATGGTTCTCGAATACAACCCAAGTACCCGATGCGTCAGTACAACGGAGGCAGCCCATTTGAAACAATCGGTATCGACATCGCTGGTCCGTTTCGATAATCTGACCACGAATATAAGTCTATACTCTTCCCAACCATGAAGCCATCACCGTCGCCAACGTCTTGGTGAAAGACAAGATATGTCGATTCGGTGTTTCGTAGGACCTGCATTCGTTCCAGGAAATTTGTCAATTGTTGAATATACGGAAGACGAGAACTACGGCACTACATTCACAGTCTGATGGAATGATGAAGCGGATGAACAGGACGATAAACCGCCACTTGTATGAGGTAGTGTCTGACCACCAAAGATCATTTATTCCCAATTGTCTATTGTTTCGTAGTACATGAGTACCGTTCAAACCCCTGCTAATATTATTATGGGCTGTGATCTCGCAGAGCAAGATATTCTGGGAGACGATTTTTTCAGCAAACTGCGGCAAAGAATGGAGGACATCCATGAAAGAGTCATTCCTCGAACAGTATCAGTTTTGGTTATTAACCTGATTTGAAGAACTTAAATAGCTCTACAAAACCATGATATAATATAATGATTATTGCATTTGAAAGAAACAAGATTTCTACCCACAACGGTGATCGGGTTGATATATTTGTCAAAACACTTACAAGACAGAAGTAATACGTTAAGGTCAAAATACCACTACTTTTTACCTACAATATCACAAAATTTCATTTCTTTGAAAGTTACTGGTGAAGTTTTCTCGAAGAAATTTTTGTTACAGAGTTATTTTGTGAATACTTAGATTTTTCTCAGTAACTTGGCAACTCCGCAAAAAAAGAGAAGATTATTTTTGGTGGCGTATTCACTTTTCACCTGTTGAAAAACCTGGAAAACCTACAGCACCACTCCGGGTATATTCAGAAATGAAGATAATAACCGATACAAATTTCTGAAATATAAATCATGCCAATACAAAGAAGCTTTTCGAATAATTATGAGGAATTTCCGTATAAAATTCCATTCAACAAATTAGCATGGCTATAAAAAAGATATAAAATCACTAAAGCAGAAAGAATCTTAATAGAAAACATGAGTTACAACTATAATAAAAATAACTGCTGTTAGGCAGATTTGTAAATATTATCAGGGAAGCAAAACAACATTATAAATATGCAAAATACTTCTTTTGTTAGGATTATTCAAACATGGTGCTCATTCATGTAAATGAAATAAAAAACTTTTGCATTCTAATGAAAACACAGAATCTGCTAGATTTCCATCACATTCAATGAATCTTCATTGAACAATTTTCAGTCAGAACTATTGCTTCTTTACCTGATATTTTGAAGAAATGTAAAAAATATTATGTTATTCTAGAAGGTATTCTATGTTGGCACATAAAGTGTTTTTTCACATATCGTATTGGTGTAAGCAAATATTATTTTTGTCCAGTTCTATTTCTGCTCATAAAAGTTTGTATGAAATAAATCTCGAAAAGTTACAAGATCGGGCTTATATCCATCTAATTCATATCCTCATAGCCTCATATTGGGTTCGTTATCACGTTGTTCCATTGATAGAGGCAACCACTGATGTAGTCTTATCAGAGAAAAATAGCTGAGTAATAACCGAAGGTAACATCTTTTCATAATATTATCCCTCATGACATTGCTGCCATGTCACAATTTTTGAAGGATACATTAGGCACAGTCAGCTAGATTTGATTTATGTCGGGTACATTCATGGCAACGAAAACCCAAAAATACTGCCTTAGATGAAACATATAACAATAAGAAGGCAATTTAAACCTTAATTGCAGCTTGTTGAAAGCATATAAAAAGGATAGTATTTCCATCGCCGAACGGAGATTCCTCGTTGTCGATATAGTCTGGTCAGTACGGCAACGCTGCATTTGATTTTTGACAGAACAATAACAAAGTATTTGTGTTCGATTTGGTTTTTGGCTTATAGGAGTGTTTTTTGGTGAATAAAGGGTAAATTCGCAGTTCATTTGTGTGTAACTTTCGACAGTTTTCATTACTATAAATTGGTGAAACATTGTGAAATGTATGAAAGACCATTTGAAGATGGAAATCGAAATATATCATTTGAGAGGTAAGCTACTAGTGTCGTAACTATTGAGGAAGGGATACCGAATTGGAAAAGAGTAAAATGCATGATTTATGAAAAAACTATCAATTAGAGCATCGACTCTTCTCAGAATGATGTGGAGATTATTTTATCATAATTTTAGGTTTCCATTCTATATTGGGTTTTCATTACTTCCATTTCATTGAAACCTCAATATTTCTAAACGACGCACGACACTGCCGATGAGAAAAGGGCTATTGTTCAATACAGGCCTCTCTCTCTCAAAAGTTCTCTCTTACAAACAAGGCGAGAGCGACAAGTTACTATGTTACTTGATCAGAGACAAAAATCGTCTTAGTTTGATGGTCCGGGAGGACTACGCCAGGCTTGTTGGCACCCATTTGCCTAAGGGTGTAGAATGTGTGGTTCCAATAGATCGGACCCAATATCTCCCAGAGTATAAGGCAATACCGGTGTGTCATCTAAACCGTACGATTGTCGTAGCACCGCATTGTGATTGTGCCGCATAAGTTTGACAAGCGGACAGCAAATGCATTGAGGTCTTAGCAGCACCAAATGACGCTCTGCATCTAGTGTCCGAGACCTCTATAGCTATCACGCGACTACGGTATGCTATTATAAATCCCTCGGTCTCTGACTTCAGCACACTTCAGTGCAATGAACAACAGGGACATGCAAAAAAGCGTAGGGCTGAAACACGCCCCTTCTGAAGATTGGCTACTCTGTCTGAACTTGACCAGATCTTATGGTGTATCAGTTGTTCAATGAATCTCACTATTTGATCGGCTGCCGCAAGGCATCCAAGCAAATGAATAATGAGCTCATTCATTGTCGTAATCGATTCAGGATATCCAAAGATTGGCTAACAAACCTCCGTTTTTGCCAGATGGTGGGGGGTGCTTGGAATTGTTTTCCAACAATAGTAATTTAACCTTCCAGGGCCTGGAGTAGTACAGTTTAGGGGCCTATCGAACTTCCTCCGAGGTGATCTGGTTACGGAGATCATTGTGTTCAGGCTGACGAACAATTCTGCAGAAAGTTTCGAGCTGCGCTATGGCTGTAGTACCTATCTACGCAGAGTGGTTGCGGAAACTGATAGATGTTCTTTCAGTAAATTTCCCGATTAGCAGCCAGGCAGGCTCTTAGAATAAGCGAGGACAACGTCTTAGCGGTGAAATACACGGCACTGTTGATCTGCCTCTCTTTTGAGAGAAAATCGTTAAAATCCGCATTCACCTATGGCGTCAGCGGCTTCGTTTTTTTTATTTTATTAATAAAATCATTAGAACACAACTGGCATAACTGAGATAAGTTAAATTTTATTCAGAGGGTCTGTTGCTCCCAAAAAGTTCATTACATTTTAATTCGCTTTAGGTCTTCTGAATATTTTGTTCCCTGCACTGATCACAAAACAGAGATTATGCTCTAGAAGAAATATGTGCATTAGTTTAGTATATTAAAATTTTAGCTAATGTATTCTGAACTTTTAAGCTCTGGGAATAGTTCCTGGGGACGCCATGACTGGACATAGGGTTTCAGTGATTCCAGGTAGTTATCAACCTGATTTCATTGTTCTTGCCAAATCATTAACCCATTAACGCAGAGAAAGAAAAAAATCTGTGAATTTCAAAACATTTATGATAAATATATTAATCTGCATTAACTTAACACTGATTCACTTAAAAAACACAAAAGTATCTGTTTGTTACTGAAAAAGAGCTCAGGTCTATATGGAACCACTAGGCGGATCCCAGGAACTAAATTGGAAAAATAATTTATTTTTCACCATTTGTATGAAAACTTTTAAAACAAGCAACACAAAGACCCAAGTCGCATTTATCACACATTGTACGCCCTTTTGAGTTGCAATTTGGTAAAGCACACCTTCTTCTCTTTCCTTCTGGAACTGGAACAATCCAGTGATTAGTACAGTCATACCTGACGGTATCGGAAATACGAAAATCACTTCCAGCTGCTCTTGGCACCCTGCAGCTTCTTTTAGCTGGTGTCTTGTACATTGTCAAATAGCTCTGAAAAAATATTTGTACGCACTTAACATTCAATATTTATGGCACGAATAACTATTGCAGTTGATCTCACCTGACAAATATTTCTTCTGAATTCTAATTGGCTAATATTTCGTCCAGATTTTTTGAATAAAATCCAACTATTTTGAACAGCAGCGTCCATAAAGTAGGTGAAAATGGGCCAGAACCATTTTTTCGAACGTATTCCGATTCGGTAGCTGAAATAATAATGATATAGTAGAAAAATATAAAATACAAAATAAAGATGCCAATTTTCCTTACCAGGATATATTATTGTCCATTTGATCGGTCCCACCCATACTTTTATTGTACTGGGAAATGAAATATGGACGAGGAACTGGAACAGCCTTACGTTCCTCTTTGGAAAATCTATCTACATTTCGAATCGGTTGAACACCAAAGCAGGTACTTCCAACTGTCACAACTTTACTGTCTTTCCAACGAACGTATAAAATACCAGTCTCCCTATCTAGCGCAGATGAATAATCACCCCTACTTCGCCACTCCGTCGTCTTTTTAGTAACTAGTGGACAGTTTTTGGGAATTCTGTTTTCTCTTAGGGTACCAGTAGTACCATAACCATTCATTTTTAGAGTGCTCATAAGTTATTACTAGTAAAGAGATTATCAACGAAGAAATTATAGCGAAACAGTCGTTTTTCGCCCAATTCCTCTATCATTTGTAATAAAGAAGCAGTAGTAGCTTTTCTTTTCCAAAATATCCTTCATATTCCTGATTTGATCTGGGATTCTTCCCCTGATAAACCTCAAAATTTATTAGGTATCCACTAGGCGTGTTGAGACACTATACTTTGTAGCCAAACCTCAGTGGTTTTCCGCTTATGAACTGTTTACAACTGTGATGTCCAAAATAACGGATCATGGACTCATCGTAGGACAGATTTAGTTCTGGAATGAAATGTTCTAGGAAAGATTTTTTCAGCCTATCAGCAACTGGCCGAAGTTTATACACTTTATCATTCTTTTCTATATTATTATTGTCCGCAAAGTGTATAAGTCGACATATTTGCAGAAATCGGTCCCTTCTCATAGCGTCAGCTACCAAAATATTTTTCATGTCTAAGCAATTTTCCCAATAGCTTCTTTTTGATGGCAGTTGGTTATATCCACTTAGAAGAAGAATGGAAATAAATACTTTTAGTTCGGGAACTGTCAAATTTGGATCAGATTCTTTTTGAATAATGCATAATGGCGAGTTTCGGAAATGATCTGGTAGAAAAAACAGGTGTCAAAAACAATTCAAGCAATTCAACACAAAACATAGATCTGTATTTCGTATAATCGCCTATTGGAAAATTCTGTTCTGGACATGCTAAGTCGCCTTGAATGTCATTTCTGTGCCACTTTTTCACTTTTGTTATCCAAATCTTGAGTAACAAAATTTTCACTGTTAGTTTCCAAGGGATCCGTTTGAAAATCGCCTAATCTTTCAGAGTTCGCAAATACTATTTCAGCACCAGCGGAAAGTTGTCTCAGATTCAAGTTATCTGCTGCGCCACCATCATCCTCGTCCCCCGAGTCTTCATCCGTCAAATAAAGTGATTCGGGGGGCTCAATATAAATTTGCGACACGTCAGTTTCATCATAAGCTATATCTAGGGCTTCTTTCAAAGTAATTCCTCTGAAATAAAAAACAAGAACACATTTTGGCTTCCTATCCGCCTAGTGGGCCTATACGGGTACATCGATATTTAAAATATGGTATATGACGAATGTTTTTATATGTGCTTAAAACTATTATGTCACGATGTTTTTTAGTATCTCTTTTATTTGGCTGATTATGTTTAATTTCATTTATACAAGAAGAAACTAAGAAAAATACTTACCTTAGATTGAAATCCATGATATATTTCGATTCTCACTACAACACTATATTCAAATTAACCTAATTCTGTCAACATTCCTTAGCACACTGAAAATCACACTGCACGTGTTAGCACAATGCCTCTACTAATGGTTAGTATGCATTATGTAAGTCTGGTTGCATAAAACATACGAAATTTCAACTCTTTTTGAGAGATCAGCTGGTGGGCACCTTTATAATGGGCAATGCCACTACATTTCGATTTCGTAAACAATGTATAGCTTTTCCAAAAATAAGGGATACGTATTTTGTAATTTATAATTTTTTTCATGATCTTTGTTAAAAAAAGCAAAAAAATCAAATTGTTACGTCATATGTAGTAAAACCACACTTGGCAACGTCGCATGCCAAAAAGATGTATTCCATCAGTTTTGACACCATAATTCTTGCTCCGTGATCGCTGACGAGTGACACTAACACACGTGTCATCTGTGTTTTCACTGAACATATAACCTTACATTTTTGGCTTGACGAGAGCTGTCATTTTATTTGTCAAATATAAGTTGAAAATTTGCACTCCTTCGTAATTTCATGAACTTCATTCAGTCAATCAATGGCCTTTATTTTCATGATAATTGACTTTTATAGTTAATTACCAGGTATTTAGATTGGCAAATGAGTGGATAACTCCCTGAGTCGTCGTTTATAAGGGAGTATTAGTGAACTGATGAAGCGACCACTTGGAAACATTTTTGTCGAAAAAATTATCTCATAGATGTTTCCGCGGAAGAATTTCGATTGATATAGTAATTTTATGATGTTTTACATAAATTGTGCAAGTTTCATTGAAATCGGGCGTATGTCCACATTTGCAACTTTTACCCAAAAACGAAGAGAAACTTTAACAAATTCGACACAAATTGTGTTCACATCGCTCTGACAGCTGTCCATATCAAAAGATTAAATATGCTATGCGTGTGCGCGATTGAACCCGAACCGCAAATTCAGTAGGCACCGTTGCAATATTCACTTTGTGAACAAATGACGTCACATGTAGTAAACATTGTTTATTGTTTAATAACGAAGCATCACCCGAAGAAAATAATTCAATGGTCATTATTTTGATGTCATCTTCCAATAGTTTCCAAAAAACTTTTATCAAACGTGACATTCCCCATTCTAGTTTTAGCGATTGCAATGCTTGCAGCGTTACCTGCTGCTGAGTCGGCCATTCAATTTTCTGCTATTCCCACATGGCTCAGTGGCTATATGAATGCTATCGCTTTCTCATTATTATTGTAAAGAAGAAAAATTATATTTTTTAGAAGTGGTTATTCAGAGAATGATATGGAAATCGACTGGAGTTGTAGAACCTGCCAACTGGCATAGAACTCAGCTGTATATATTGATATATGAAGAGAAAGTGACCAAAAAACAAGGCATATCCAGTTCCGGTTTCAGTTTTAAATCTATTTACAGAACAGTGAATAATGGAAACTCGCATATCATCTCTAGAAAACGCTGTCGAATAATCATCAGGGCAGTACAGTTTTTAGGTAGGGCAGTACAGTTTTTAGGTAGGGTAATCAAATCCAAACGTGGAACCTTATGGGTCATAATTTTCCAGAAATTACAGATGACATGTCACCCGTCCTCACCCTGAATATTCTCTCTTAGAGAAAATAAGTAAATGAGTAAATAAGTAAGTTACCAAAAGACCTCAGTCATGGATCTTCCTCAGAATACCACAACGACAGAACCTGTCGTAGGTCCTTTGAAAGTCAAAATACACTACAACAGTACGTTGTCGATTCCTGAGTGATTCTTGTATGGCATGTTCAAGATTAACTAACTGGTCAATCGCCTAACAGTGTTTTCTGAAAGCTGCTTGGTGTTCCACGAGATATCCTCATGATTCAAGCACCAAAACTAATCTGTTGTTCACCATGTTTTTCATGGTCTTGCCCATGTAGAAAGTGAGGCTGATGGGTCTGTTACTAGAAGGCAGCAAAAGACCTTCGCCTTCTAGTATGCTACGAATGGATAATTATGTGAATGCCAGATTATTATAGAAAAACGCAAGTAGGAAGATTTTTGCATAATGACAATTACTCAGTTCACTGTCGATATGCAAAAATCTATCTCGAGAATGCCAGTCACTCGTGTTAGTTGAAACGTCTAAACTATCTCATTATGAACGTCGGTCTAATTCCGAAATAACATCCATTAAGTAACGATAACCGCGAAAGCATTTCACCATTCACCAAGGTTAGTAGGGATATTTTGAAACCAGGGGTTGGATGTTTTATTTTTTCATAGTTCAAGGAATTCTGGCCGGATGAGTTATAATCAAACTGATGCAGAGAAGTCTAGCGGTTTCTCTAGTTGTATTTTGGACTGTATAAAATCTGTTTCATTATTGGACTATGTTATGCATTACTTGACCAAGCACAATAATTAACAAATTTCGAAATACTGATGTCATCTGGCGAACCATAGGCTATCTTACTCTTGAAAAAATGTAGCCAAACGCAATAAGGTGTTGAACTAAACTCCACGTCTCAATACGAAGGTACTGATTTGTAATTCAAATTTGAGTACTGCATGCTTGCAGTACAGTAATGACTCGCATCCCCTGCCGCCACCGACTCGACTCTGCATCAGAACTCTGACAAAGATGTATTCTGAGTCATAGTTGATACATATGTGCAGATGCGGAGAGCAATAGCTCTAGCGTTTTGAAAGGAAATAAGCTTTTCAGTGGATGGATACCTCAACTTACTAAAAGATCTCTTCTTTGCCTCTCTTACGCGACTGTCTGGGGTCTGTGTTCTGATGTGTATTGCTCTTTCAGCTGCTACTTCCAAAGAACCTAGTAACATGAATTCTATACATGTGAATCCTAAGTAACTATTAAAAAAGAATAATATATGTAATCTAATGTTACAATGAAACTAATTCTACTAACACCTCAAGTCAAATTGTCGAACTCTACCTGGATAAATCGAAGAAACGCTATTAGAAAGAGAAATTAGACTGAAAGACATAACAAAAGGTGGAAGCGAGATTTAAAGAAAATCTATACTTTTTATGTGCGATTTGAATTTAATATAAGATGTATTGAATATATCTACTGAAATTTTATTAGAATGTTTATTTACTGTTGCACACATACCATCAAGCGTATTTGGAGACCTAGGAATGTGAAAAAAAGTATTTCTGGGGCGCAGTGTATATGATGGAGAATATATTTTCAATTCGGAAAGTAGATATGAATTTGAAATATTCTCACTCAACAATTTGAAAATGAACATGATTTTCTGAATGCTCCTTTTGTTTTCTAACTTCACTATAGAGAATTCTTTTCTATGTGGTTCATAAGATGAGTGATCTGGACCAATGAGGTATTTTTCGAAAAGGTATGCAATGAATTTATTCTGTATAGTTTCTAGAGATTTTCTATAGTTCAAAGTAGACGGGTCAACTATGGATGCATATTCCAGACGAGAGCGCACCATAGAATTATATAGTAATTTTATGGTTTTTGTGTTCCTGAATAATTCTTGTGTGAATCGTTTAAGAAATCCAAGTAACTGTCGAGCTTTGCGGATTATTTTTGAGATATGCTTATCAAATTTCAAGTTGCTTTGAAAGATTACTCCAAGGTCTCTAATTTCCGATAATCTGGGTAGTTTCTCATTTACTATGTGGTAATCATAATTCTGCCTATTAGCAGATCTACTAAAAGTCATCACAGATGATTTGCGCAAATTCAGAGGTAATTTATTTTTAACAGTCTCCTCATATATATCATTTTCCCTATTAAATTTGATCAGCATACATCAAACACCTTGATGTAAGTAATTAATTTAATTTATCATTGACTATACTAAAATTGAATGTACAATTGTGACACTCTTTAATAATTATTATTCCTGAACCTGATGGACGAGCAGATCCATCTAACATTAATTCCCCCGAATATTGAAAATCACGTCATGAATTTACCGTATTCTAATTCATATTTCTTTCTTAATTTCTCTGGTAGGACATTCAAAGTAACAATTTTTGCACTTTCTGTTACATCAGGAGGAGTGATTGATAATTCATTGTCACTATCATCATGCAGAAATACGTTGGAGAAGCGAGCGTTTTCGAAATATTTTCGCTCTAGAGCGGAAACGCTGTCACAAAATGACATTTCACGGAAAACGTCAACTTTGCGTTGGAATCTGAAAGCGTCAGAGGCTATTTTTTTAAGCGTTTGTAGAAAAAATCATTTTCATATCCTTGTCATCAGCCAAACCAAGTCAAATTGAAATTGTATATGAGAAAGATTTTTTGAAATAGTGCAGTTTTATGTTTAGGAATTGATATAATGTTTTTGCGTCTCACATTGATATTATGTACGTTCTCCCTGAATCTGATTTTCCTATGAAAATAAGAAGGATTTTTTGTATGATAATTTTGTGGTAGAGAGTGAGGGCGTGCCATTTTCTACGGTTATTCATATTCAACCACCCGATGCTTTCCAATTTATGACTAATTCTGTCGTACTTTCGAATTCCATAGATAAGCCGAAGACAAGAATTCTGTAGTCTCTGTAATCTTGTTGCATCGCGCTTCGACAGAAACGGACCATGTACATAATCGCAATGGTTGGTTTGAGAAAAAACGAGAGCTTCACATAAAGCCCCTTTAGCAGGACCTACTTGATAGAAGGTGCCCACTTGAAAACAGGATCTTTAGATTTCCATACCCTTTTTTCAACTTAAGAAACGTGATCGGAAAATTTGAGTTGCCAATCGATGACAACACCTAGGTTTCTTGCTTTCTTAACTGGCAGAAGTAACTGATTATCTATAGTGATAGATATTTCATTATGATTAATGTTACCAAATATAATTAAAGAAGACTTAGTAGGATTCGGAATAAGATCATGTTTTTTTGATAGGTTTATCAGGTTATCCAAATCAATATTAATTCTCTCTTCCGCTAATGGAACCGCACTTTTTGGAAACAATGAAGGAAAGTTACTGGTGTATATAGTAAAGAGCAACGGTCCTAAAATGGACCCCCCTTTTAATATAACCTAAATTTGACAGATTACCAGAGAACCTTACTACTTGCGACCTATTATTGAAGTAATTTTTGAATAATTGAATTGCTGAGATATCTAAACCAATGAAATGTAAAATTGAGTTCCAAACGCCATAGTTGATTGTGTCAAATGCTTTGCTGTAATCTAATAGTATTAAAGCACCTACATTCTTGTTATCAAGCTCCCTCAGTATATCGTTGGTAATATTAAGAAGAGCAGTACCGCAGCAGAAGCCAGCTCTGAACCCAGATTGTTGTTCTGGTAGAATATCATAGATTTTTAGATGTGATCTGAGCTGTGTGTCCATAACGCGCTTCACAATTTTGGACAATGTCGGTGAAAAGGTGATAGGACGGAGATCTGCAAGGTTAGTAGGGCAGTTGATTACCTATACACGGGCCATTTGGGAGCAATATTACTTTCCGTATAGGTACGAGTCTAAGAGCTACCATAAAACAAATTAAATTATCAAATGCCTGAGTAAATAAATACCTCAGCAAGTTTGACGAAGGTAACCAACAAAAATTCATTCGCAATTTCAGAGGCCAGTCTAGGAGGCTAATTTTTAACCGTTCTCAATATCAACACGTGTTATTACATTCCGAGACCATTCGAATGTGACGATACGAGTACAAGTTATTATTGCGAATGGACAAAAATAGCACCCCTGCTTTCTTCTAAATCTGGTGGTACTAACATATTTTCCTGAAAAAAAAAGTGTCTTCTTGTTTTGAATACTTTGTCAGATATGACAAATAATAATAATAACCGTCCTCTACCCGCAGAGGTGTACACACTCAACGAGTTTTTATGAGGAAGTGTTATTATTATTATTATAGTTAGTGCGGCATCCACTGGACGAAGTTGTTCTTCATCAAATCGATCAAAAATTTTACTACGGTTAACAATGGAAGGAGGGTTGGATCAGATCTATTCGTTGATCAGATACATGTGCAAATAAGTAGATGTTCAAAACGCCATTAAAAAATTTGCAAATAGGCAACACAGGAAACTAGATTTTATTTTACAATTAATTATAAATTTCATCGTAATTAATTTTAATTTCTTCAATTACCCTCCTCCTAAGCAAAATTTCTCGATACCCTTACGCTTGTTGAAGTCTTGTTGAATATAGTAAGTGAACCTTTCATTTTGATTAAGGTGAAACAATCTCAAAAATAATGCTAAGAAATGTTAGACATATTTTCACATATGCGCGGAATCTAACGAAAAACTTGTTACTAAATGCATATTCATCATTTTCTTTATGATTGATATACAGTTAGAAATTGCCGACTCGCTACCGGATCCAGTTTGACGATCATAATTTACCTTTTAATGAACTTATGTAAATTTAAATTCTATTTATAGGAACCGGGCGACAATGCAGCTTCTCTCTCGTCTGTATTCAGAAATATGTCCAAGAAATTCATATGGTTATACCTAATGATTGGGAAGCCTGATATCGAAAGATGAAATAAAAGAAATAAATAACCTAAAAGATTGGCATTAACATCCTACTTTACATTACACAGAGTGCATTATTTTACTAATAATAGTTTTTTGTTTATTGTCTTAGTGTGGTCGTATGCATCAGAATAAAAAAAATTCCGATTCAGATTTTCCATATCATTTATAGGTATCTACCTATGTAGTCGAGATTTCAGTAACAAACTCTCTGAGTCTAAGCTCCGAACGGCCTTTTCCAGTGCTTCAGTTTTACTTTGGAATTCTCTCCTCTGATTTTGAATTTCAATTTTGATAACTTCAGCGGTTTTCTTAACAATAGCGCATACATTTCCTTATTTGATAAAAAGATGTTCATTTAACTACGTATAAATGGGCACATTTTTGTAGCAAGTCACAAAGATGGGATGATAAGAAAATCACTAAAGGCTGATATCGCATCCATATGCTGTCTAAAATGATATTGTACATAATATGTTATTCAATCAACTAGTGCAATAACGAAGGCGATTTATGATCAGGATAGTCAAACGCGTGAGCGAAGCGAGCGCGTTAATGTTCGAGATTATTAATCGCATTTTAATATACGAGTTCATTACAATATTTTTCCATCGACCTCACTCTTGTTGTAATAATAGAATTCTCCATTAGAAGATATTCAATAAACAAAATGAATTAAGGTCAATAATGGTCGATTTCGAAACATCATCCATTATTGACGAATTGGCTATTAATAGGTAGGTATTCGTTGATTTCCTTTTCTCTGAAGTTAAACGATAAATAAATCCTGGTATTCATTGATGAAATAATAATGTGAGTTTTGAGAACATTTCATTTTTTATATACACTCTTTCACGATATTTTTGAAAGATCTGTAGTTCTTCGAATTTATTTTATTTGGTAGCACATTGACAAGTTATGAAAAACTCTATTTCAATTTGCAACAATTCGTCTTATTGGAATTTGGAAATGGCACCACTTGCTGAACAAACAATAAACCGTAACAAGAATTTAAATATATGCAAAATTTTCAAAAACGTTGGTGAACAAAATTATAGGGACAGTTCTATTTAATGAAGTACCATGTTGCTTGTTGCCGCGTCGCATAATGCGACGCCACTCCAGTATGCAAGGATATATTAATTTATATTATATGTTTCAAAATTAATCTTGCTTCCAGGCTGCAAGTCGCACGTCGCAAGCCACTTCGGTGTGAATACCCAATTACAGTGGGCGAAGAGCAACCTCAAGACTATTTTAAGAAGTTTGCTAATTTTTGGTTCAAAATTTATGAGTCCATTCAATTAGTCATTGATGTTACCAATTGTTTTGATTTTGTGAATTATATTCTTATTATTGCGATTTAAAAAAATTAACCATTGCAACATGAGATTCTCGTTTATACTCTCTTACACGTTTAGTTTAAATTACTACGTTTTATAGAAAACCAATTTGCTACAAACATATTTCAGAACAGATTCGAAATCGGTCAGCAACGCTGTTTTAAGAATCTTTAACAAATGTACGTGAAACAGTATTGAACGTGTATTAGTTTATGATATCACATAATTTACTTTTATAGGTCTCAAAGTTATTTCATACTTCTGAAACCACTTCCTCCTCTATCCCATTAGGGAAAAACGAACTACAAACAAAGAATTGGCAGCTTCTAATTAAAAAAACGGTTGAAATTATGGTGAAGGAGATATCAGTTGAAGACAGAGAAGATTTATTTAATTAATCTTTTGATTTGTTTCTCTTTGTTAAAATGATTCAAATATTTATTCTTGTTTTTTTTAGAGAATTATTTGTAATTTCTATTGTATATACAGGATTCTGCAACAAGGGCGCGGTCTTCCATATCTCTATTATGGTAATAGATATTTGTACATTTCAATATCCCAAGGCTATTGATAATTTTGAAATAATTTGTCGTATACTTTAGAAAGCGAGTTACCTTAAAGCAACTCGCTTGAAAAAAATTAAGACAAATTTTGAGAATTTATCAATAGCCGAGGGATATTCAGTAAGAACATTTTTTCATAGAATTGTCACTTATAATTAATTATATCTATCGACTCATTTTGGATATTTCCATATCTACTAGAAGGGACTGACATTTTGAAAATTTAATTGAGTAAACGTCAAATTATTTCATAACCATGGTGACTCGATTGTTCAATAGTGATAATTTACCGGGGCCCTTATCAGTTAAATGTTTGTCTGATTGGCTATTTCTGGTCACTTGGTCACTTATACGTAGGTATGAAAGGTTCAAATTACATGGAAAAAATTTTCAGCGAAATGAGATACAATTTTCTGAGATCTGCAAAATGAAAATTATGGCACCTACACAGGGTATTCAGCTTTTTCTGGGCGGGTCCCAACTATATTTTTTCAAATAGCTACCTATATTTTTAATAAGTTTTTCATTTTCTACAAAAAAAATTAATGGTACTTTATGTGAATATTTATTTCGAAAATACTTGCACCCTGTGATATACAAATGAAAGATACAGGTTGACATTTAAAAAAACAAAGTTGGATCCACTCAGTAAAAACTGAACACCCTATTTAAGTACCATCATTTCCATTTTATATAAATCAGAAAAAAGTATCATTTTGCTGATATATTGAAGCCCTTCTTGCAGGACCCTGTAAACCTAGAACGCTTTATGTTTTCCGATCACGGAACTTAGTTTTTAAAAAATTTATTTAACTCAAAAACTTTAATTAAGAACAAATAATACAATTAGATGTTTATTGCTCGAAGTCTATGTCTATTCTGAATGTTTCTTCGTTCCCATGAACCGAAGTTGAATACAACACCGTCTCGACGTGTTCCTGGAAATCTGCATAGGCAGCAATGCTTAGTTCAGCTATTACCACGGGAAGGCATACATAACTCCTCCATCCCTTAGAAGGAACTCGAGGGTGGAACCACTTGAGTTTCGTTGATGGCCTGGTTGTTTGGTGGTTTGTTGGGGCTGAGTAGGCGAAGGATATCTTGTTTCCGGGTCACCACAAGATATACCACGACGAAGGCGGTTAGCGTCGCGACGCTCCATAGGGACCATCTGGAGTAATCCGGGCGAAGATTGATGAGGTCCAATGGGTCTTCCCGAATTTCGTCTAGTTGGAGCTCGTGCAGTTTGTCAAGGGAAACTTTCTCCAAGTTGAGTTTCTCGACTTGCAGGATTGGAATATGAATGTCCTTGATTTCTTCCAATGTGAGGGGGTGTCCTACAGTTGATCCTTTCTCATTCCGGTAGGTGTATTTGGAAGTCCTCAGGGAGCATTTTGGTGGGACAATAAAGAGGTATACACCTTTCAGCACAGCGACATCGTTTTCCACACAGTTTGTCTGGAATTTTCTCTTGTTCGGAAAGATGCCTATGTAGTGGGCATCATTGATTTCCTCGATTATTTCCTGATTGATTTTGACTGGAATTTGATGGCATTTATCAGCAAAGGCATTGGAGGAAAGTAGTGACGTCACACAGTCTGGGTTGTCCTGGATGGGCAGAAGGTGATTCTTCTTGCACAGGAAATTTGGTTGTAGGTCAACGCACTCTTCGTTCTGGTACTGGTACATTTCGTTGCTTAGTGTTAGGTAGGAGGCAGGTGGGATAATAATTGATTGGTTTTGATTTGGAATTGAATAAAGGTGATAGTGATCGAAAGTTTCAGTGTGAACCAATGGAAAATCTAATGAAAATATAATTTTGTCCTCGATGGCGAAAACTTTGGTTTCAACAACACTATAATATTTGAGGTATTCCTTATTATCAAAAAGTAATTGAGAATGACTATGTGATAAGTAGAGTTCATCTATTATTGTTTTTAGATCGTCTGGAGAGGCGATACTGCGATGTAATGTTTTCAAGTTCGCAAATCCCATAGCATTTTCTGTTTCTGTTAGAAAATCTAGTAGAGAATCGAGATTGATTTTTATTTGATTCAATATTTCATGAATTTCCAAAAAATGTGCATAGTTGAATTTTGTCTCGTTAAGTGCAATTCTCAACTCATTGATTTTATCTCCTATCAGTTTTTGATTATCTGAAACTGAAGTCATTGTTTCGTTAATATTTTCCATCAATTTTGAAGTAATTGAAATTTGTTTATTGGTTTTTTTGATAATTCGATTTTGGTTTGATTCGAGTTCGGCTAGGCTGTGATATATTTCTTTCGCATCTTGCTCGTCTAGATTTCCGCTTATGAATTTTACGAGGGAGCCAAGAGGAGCAATGAGGGCTCGTTTTGTGCGTTTATGGGGAAACAAGGATCTGAATTTGTGGTTAACATTTTTGACTTCGTATTCGAGGTGTTTATATGCGTTAAATAGGGCAATTCTATTGAAAGGGGTTGTATTATTTATTGTGGCTTCTAATAGCTTATATTGATTGGTTATTGAGTTTATTTGGTTTTCTAATGGACTAAGTTGAATATAATGTAGGAAAGTATGGGAAGCTACTTTGATTCGTGCGGTTCCCATTTTAAAGGGAAGGATCCCTGGATTCGTCTGGAGGTTCTGGATTTGAACCTTCTGAGTCGCTGTCTGATGAAGTATCATCGACCTGTAACAGATTTTGGTCTGTCATTTTTCTTGGTGGTTTGAAAGATTGTTTGTGGTATGTATTTTGTGGGGTTGTCACAGTTAGGTCAGTGCTTTTGAGAATGTGTTCGGGTTTGTAGAGGGGAGCCGTTTTCGACTGTCTTTCGGGTGTTTTCATATATCCAATGTTTCCGGGTTCAAAATTTGGAGGGTCTTCTCGATTTTCGTTACGTTTTGAAATTATTTTTGATTTTTGTTTTGACGTGTCTTCGTGAATTTTTCTATATATTTGGGAAATAGATTCTTTGTGTTCGTTCAATGTGGTATTGATTGGTTCGAATTCGGAATCAATATCGATTGGATCTTTTAGTTCTAGATGTCCAAACACTAGATCTATTGGTTTTAATTTTGTTGTTGAATGAAGACTATTATTATATGCAAGGACGGCGAAAGTCAATTTTTCAAAGGGGTTCAGATTTGGTTTCGAGAGGTTGAGTGTTCTCATGTGTTCTATGAGAGTGGAGTGGAACCTTTCTACAATGGCATTGGAATTTGGATTATATGGAAGTGTATAATGCCAATTGATTCTATGCAGTTTCGCGAATTCTTTTAGAAGGTTTTGGGAGAATTCGGTACCATTATCAGAGACGATATTTTCGGGGATTTTGAAAGTTGAAACGAACTGCAAAAGTGATTGATATACGTGTAGTGCGGAAAGACTGGGAATGATGTACGCTTGTCCAAATCTGGTAAAGCTGTCACAGATTGTTAAAGATATAGTACTGCCAAATTTGAAGGTATCAACGTGTATAGTTTCGAATGGTTTTTTGGGAGTAGGCGTTAACTGTAGTTTGATCAAAGGTGGGTGACGTTCGTACTTAGATTGTTGACATATTGGACAATTATTGATAAATGTTCTTACGTCATCGTGTAACTTGGGCCAATAATATTTGGTTTTGAGTTCGGCAATGGTTTCGTGAATGCCTCGATGGTTGGTAACACCTTCATGTTGGGATTTGATGAGATTTTGTTGGCGATCTTCGTTCGTCACATCGAAGAGGAGTTTATGGGATTTGAAAAGCTTAAAGGAAGAATTTTTGAATGTTTGTGGTATGAACCTGCACATATCTTTATAGAGTACGTCTTCGGTATCATTTTGGAAGTAAAAGACGTAGGTGCGTTTTGGAACACCAAATTCTTTCAGATGTTCAATAATTTGGGCTTGAAATGATTCGTTGGTAACATATAGATACCATCGGGTACGACATACTGAATTCCTAAATAGTTTTTTGGTTTCCATTCGAGGGTTTCGATCAACTTTAATTATCATTAATTGGCACAAAAAGTTATTGATTGGTTTGTCTGTGATGTGGATGTTCAATATTGGGTCTTCTGCACTTGTGTGAACAGTTTCATTTTCGTCATTGTCATTGGGGTCAATTTGTCCTGCGTTCGATTCGTTATCCTGATTTTGAATAATTTCAGGTGTGTTATTTTCTGGGTCTCTGCTTGTGGATGGTCTTTCATTGTCTAGGACAGGGTTTTCGTTAAATTCCTCAATCAATATGGGGAGTTCATTAGTCTGTCTGACAGTTTCATTAGGGTAGAGTTCGATTCTAGAAAGGGCATCAGCGTTCGTATTGATTTTCCCTTTTTTGTAAATAATTTGGTAATCAAACTCTTCAAGTTTCAGTCTCCAGCGAACCAATCGTGAATTTTGAATTTTCGGCCGAAAAGATAGGGCCTAAAATATTTGGTTGCCCAGACGATTGCAAAAAGTTCCTTCTCGATAGTCGAATAATTTTGTTCGGCATTGGAGAGGGTTCGTGATGCGTAGGCGATTGGTTTATCATGTCCTGGGGGACAATATAGCACCTAACGCTACGTTACTGGCGTCCGTGGTCAAATTGAACTCTTTTGTAAAATCGGGGTACTGCAAAATCGGGTCGTTCGATAGTAAGGTTTTGCAGTCCTCAAATGTCTTGATGTAGGTGGGGTCAGTTATATCGATTTTTGCTCCTTTCTTCAGTCGACTTGTAAAGGGTTTGGTGATTTTGGCAAAGTTATTTATGAATTTTCGATAGTAGCCCAGAAGACCAAGAAATCCTTTTATTTCTTTTGTCGTTTTGGGTGTCGGATAATTCATGATGGCCTTGATCTTATCGGGATTTGGTTTTATTCCCTCTGTTGTTATCAGATGTCCCAGAAAGGAAACTTCCTTTTTCAGGAATTCTGATTTGTCGAGTTGGACTTTCAGATTGCTCTCGCGCAGTTTCTGAAAAACTCTTTTAAGGTTGACCATGTGCTCTTGTAGCGAAGTGGAAAAAACGATGATGTCGTCCATGTAGACGAAACAGATTTTGTTTTGTAGATCTTTCAAGACGTTGTCCATTACTCTCTGAAAAGTAGCTGGAGCTCCTTTCAAACCAAACGGCATGCGAAGATACTCGTAGTGGCCGTTCTCTACGTTGAAAGCTGTTTTCTTTACATCATCAGGGTACATCTCGATCTGATGGAACCCACTTGCCAAATCAAGGGTAGAAAAGTACATACATCTACCCAATTTGTCAAGGATGTCCGATATATTTGGAATCGGATATCGATCATCGATGGTTTTCTCGTTGATTTTTCTGTAGTCCACTACTATACGCCATTTCTTCTTGCCAGAGGCATCCGCCTTCTTTGGAACTATCCAAATTGGCGAGGACCAAGGTGAATCGCTTGGTCGAATAATGCCTTGACGAAGCATATCGTCAATTTGTTTTTCGACTTCCGGTTTATGAATAAACGGATAGCGATAAGATTTTGTAAAAATTGGGACTTCATCGGTGGTCCTAATTTTGTGTTTCACTTGGTTCGTGAAAGTCAGCTTTGAATTTTCGCGGTGAAATATGTCTGAAAATGATAGGCACAATTTCTCAACGTGGTATCTTTCTTCAGAATTCATGTGTTGAGTTCGTATAAGCTGTGTGATGTCTGATTTGAATATATTCGAAGGGGTGTTATGATCGATTGAAGCATGGTACAATTCGAATTGGTCGGGATGAAAAGTTTTCACAGGGACAGGTTCATAAAGGTAAATCTCTTGTATTTCACCTGTATCATTCCGAATTTCGACAGGGGCATAGCCGTTTCGAGAGGTTGTCAAACCTTCGCGAATTCGGCATTCAAATAATTTTGTTTCGATAATCGTGATGTCACCGTTTGGTATTGTTACAGGAATTTTGATTGATTCGATTGTAAATGGTTCTATACGAGCATAAAAGAGTAATTTCTTTTTGCTTTCATAGTGCGCCAGAGGAAGCTCTGATTCAGGTGTTTTTAAACTTGAATTTTTCAAATCTAATTGAACATCTAAGTTTTTCAATGTATCATAACCAATCAATCCATCAAAGAAGTGATGGAATTTAAACAAATGAAATTTTATAGTTTTCTCAGTGTGGAATTCCTGAAAGGCTGGTATTTCAGCGCAAAAATCTTTCGAAGTGGTCTGAAATATTGAGCTGATTGTAAACGGTTCTTTTCTGATAAAATCGGGAAAATAATTTTCGGCAATTTCGGGATTCAAAAAACTTTTAGTCGCTCCTGTGTCAATCAAAAGTTTCAGGGGTGGATCTGAAATTTGAATGTATGGGAGGTCCTTTCGATCGTAAATAGAATGTATTTCTATGAAATTTTTTCGTAATGGTCGATTTCCTGAAAATTTTGGTCCTGTGAGGAACTTTGATCGATTTGGGTATCGATTGGATATTGATTATTGACATATTCAGGTTGGATTTGGTCATAGTTCATATTTTCGTAAAAATCAAATTCATTGGAGGAACAGGGTTGATTTTGGTAGCAAAAATCATTTTGGGAGTAATATTCATTTTGGAAGGGTATTGATTCTTCCTGATAATGGGGATTATCAAAATTGTAAAGTTCTTCTGCAATGAAATTTGGTCGATTGGGGTTTTGGTATGGTCTAGTATTGGGTTGACGAGAAGTGGTGGCTTGTGAAATGCCACTCATAGGTGTTGGCTTGGGGCGATTGAAATTGTTTTGGTTATTTGGTCTCCAAACGTTGGTTGAGCCTCTTGGATTGCCAAATACTTGACGATTTGTGAAGAATTTTTGGGGTTCTGCCGGTCTCGGCTGAATATTTATTGGGCCGCGTGGAATTGAGGGATTATGCATTTGGGGTTTGAAATTTTGAAAATTGGGGTTAGGAGTTGCGTATTGGCGAAAATTGGACAATTGATTTGGGTGATTGGGTCTTTGAGGTGGCCTAATTTTCGATTGATCACTGTTATTCGGTTTTTGGAGATGCCGAATATTATTTTCGGAAATAATATATTGCCTAGCTTCTGCCATAGTTGATGGTTTCATAGCACGAATAGTTGATCCTAAAGGTTCTTTCAGTCCAGCTAAGAATATTTTAAGAGCATGAGTATTGTAAAAGGTTTTCTTCACCGTTTTAGTCGCAACTACATTTTCATGTGTATCTACATAGTTATGAAGAGCACTTAAATTTGACATAACCCTTGTATAAAATTGTAATGATGGTTCATTGAAATTTTGTCTCAATTGATCTAAATCAAATAATAATCCATTTTCGTCTCTTTGGTCGCCAAAATGTGCGATTAGAGCATTTTTGACAGATAGCCAATCTTTATCAATGCAAATGCTATAAACTTCGCGAGCTTGACCTATCAATTTTGAATAAATTCCATAAATTATTGCAATATTTTGGACACAACTGATATTTTCGGGTGTTGGGTCCCAGTATGTAGTAATAATTGAATTAGCTGTTTCTAAAAATGATGAAAGTTCCAAAGGATTGCCGTCAAATTTTGGAACAATTTCCAAAAGTTTTGATTCAAATTTTGGAACTGGCATTTTGATATTTCTACTTATTGATAGCTTCGAAAGAAGTGCTTCTAATTCTATTGATTCGCGAGAACTATTTTCGAAAATCGAATTAGGTTTCGGCGAATTTTGTTCACTAAAAATTAACTCACAATCACTGTTTTCGGGAGATGAATCAGGACTAGAGGAGAATGACATAGACAAGATACAAGGAAAAGCAACTTACATTAGTACCACTGAGATGGTTGTTCTCATTTCTTTTCTTCTTTACTTCTTTGGCTTCTGCTTGATCTGCTACCCAGAGGGACTGTCCAGAAACGGAGGTTCTCTTGAATTAACAGTTGGAACTGACGGATTATTCACAACGAATATCCGTTCAAAATCCTACAACGACTGCGCCACTTTATGTTTTCCGATCACGGAACTTAGTTTTTAAAAAATTTATTTAACTCAAAAACTTTAATTAAGAACAAATAATACAATTAGATGTTTATTGCTCGAAGTCTATGTCTATTCTGAATGTTTCTTCGTTCCCATGAACCGAAGTTGAATACAACACCGTCTCGACGTGTTCCTGGAAATCTGCATAGGCAGCAATGCTTAGTTCAGCTATTCCCACGGGAAGGCATACATAACTAACGTTGTGTTAATGTATAACCAAAAATTTCAAACGACAGCTATATTCGATTCCAATACTACTGAAATGAAATAATGACGCAGAAGTAACTTTAATAGTCCAGTAATCTGATTCTGGTTTTATTGCAAACAATGGCCTGAATAACTTCTAAAATATTCAAAACTTCCATTTGATAAATTTACATAAAAGTGAAACTAATTGATGTGATTTATCAGTTTACCGTATGAAGCGATCGTTTTCAGCAATAATATGAATGAAATTTTGTAGATAAAAGCTGTTAACGTGAAAATTATGTATAAAACACTGATAACAGGAATACTTTTCTCTAATGACCTTTTGAAACTAATATAAATTGTCTAATGGACTTTTCCGATATCTGTGACAGATATTAACTGACATGACACATTTGTCTCGTGAACGCACTCACGTGATAATGTATGATGGAATAAAATGGGATCGGTTTGATCTAAATTCAAATTTATAATAGAAATATACTGAGTGTCCCAGAGTATTCAGGCCAGCAAATATTTATCTCAGTTATTTATCAAAACAAAAATACCTAAAAAAAATCACGAGCTAATCGAAATCAACCTCCTGTAAGATAAAACTGGCATGGCACCTCTATCTTCTATGGTTTTTCACATTTTACCTTCTAGGGTGGCTATGGTAACTCAGTTGCCTTGTTGCAAGTGTGAGTTGCCTAAATGCTAATTGATGGTTGCATTGCTGTACGCCTAATCGTAGTAATAGCACAAGAATAATTTTGGTTATAGATTAGGTTAAGCTAGGATAAGTATAACAATGATTCAAAAATAATGTAATACAAGGCTTGAGTAGAAGAGCACTTCCGAGTGAACTCCTCCTTGAGATTTCCGAAAAATTGTATATATGGTAATATTGAAAGCCTGTGAAGTAATGTGTAAATGAAGATATTTATTATTATTTTTTGTCCGTAAGAAATGTACCAGTCAGGCCCTATCTCCGGAGCTCCGAAACAACCGGAGGGCGCGCTGGTGTGTCATTAACCCCAGTAAACACTCCTCACATCCGTGGAGTGAGTGATTACTGGGTCCGAGAGTCATGTGCCCTGAGAAGGCGGAGTGAACCAAGAATAACGGCCTTCTGCATCCTTCCCGCTCTTCTTTTCGGACGATATTCGTTTCGACAGGAGCTGAAAACTCGGCACTTTTCATTATCCACAACGGACTCAATATCCCCCGGAGCATAAGGTAACACCGGTGTATCGTCTATGCCACGTGCCGAGTGTCTTAGGTGGTAGTATAACACTCGAAGGGCCGCGTTATGCCTGTGGATATAGGCTGAGACCGCATAACCTAGAAAGGCTGACAGCAAATGCATTATGGTCTCAGCTGCCCCACGACACGCTCTGCATCTAGTGTCAGGGACCTCTATATCTCTCACGCGACTACGTTAAACGAGGGTGTTGAAGACACCATCCTGGCAGCCCATTATGCATCTCTCGGTTTCCGACTTCAGCCCACTCGACCTGAGAAAAGTAAATGTTCTTGAAGAACATCCCATACATTGAATTATCCTTGTGTAGCTGTAGGAGCCTCTCACACTTCGCAGCTTTCACGTGGGCTTTTTGCTGAACGGGTTCAAACTCCTTGACAGAGTTTGGATTCGTCCGTTCAGTGTCGAATACGAGACCGAGTTCATTGGCTGCACGGGTTGCTGCCTTGAGAAGAAATGCTCCAATCCCTGCGTTTTCATGATCGCATACCAAGCAGAAAAGGGGAACTGAACTCCTGATGACTTTACAGGCTCCATCCAGTTCCATTCTGTTATGTAGACACTCCAAACTCAGAAATCCACGGCCTCCCCGTTGTCTCGGGAAGTATAACCGTGGAACAGACGATTTAAGATGCAAGCAAGCTCCTATGAAGAGGCATTATTTTGCGAGTTTTTACGTCGAGTTGTCGCAGCTCTTCCACAGTCCATTTCATTACTCCAAATGAGTAAAGTAGAATCGGAACGGCATGCATATTAGTTGCAGCAACTTTGTTCTTCCCAGACAGTTCTGATGACCAGATCTGTCGGAGTTTGTGCTGATACTTGCCGTGGAGACAGTTTCTAACAGTGGCTACACCTCTTGGGTGTGGCGTTGTTTCACCCCTAGGTAGGTATACGCCTCTCCGGCATCCAGATGATGTAGGATGCTTCTGTCTACGAGCTGAACCTCCTCTTCGTATTCCTGTTTTGAGATGAACCGTAGCACTTTTGTGGATCCCAAACTCCATCCCGATAGCATGCGTGTACTCTTGCACCACCCTGTAGCGAAACGTTCAGTCCTCGCTTAATTCACTATTGGTACTTTGATCAACCACTAGCCGATGTATTCTGGGTTGCCTACGAGTGCGCTGTGTGAACGTGTTTATATGTCCGATGGCGAAAAGCGTAGGCAAGAACCTAAAGCGCAAAAAACTCTGTTTTTTGCACCACCGAATAATACCTGGAGTCAGCTATCGAAGCATATAGAAGCGTATAGAACTGATGTTCAGATAGTGGGTACCGACAGATTATTACACAAACTGTTTTTGGTTGAAAGATGATAATAATTGCACTGGGCGATTACAAATTCACCTGTGCCTGCGTTTTTGTAGGTAGGTAGTGAGAAATCTCATTTTGTACTCCATAGCCTTATGTTATTGTGGGTATTCAATGTACTTACTTGCGTTTATGTAGTTATTCAGAGCCACTAATCTGTAATTGGGAACAAATTGCTATAAAGTCTACCAGAAGTCGTATTTCTGTTGAAGCTGAGAAACCAAACATAAAGGTTTTACTGCAACCCTTAAGGACCGATGAAGATCCTTTTCTCCGGAGGCATAAAGTTTGAGGTCATCCATGTAAAAAAGATGGGTGACCTTCTGCCTCCGGTTGCTGGGGGTGCCGCAGTTGTATCCGTGGGTTTTCTGTAGTGAAACGGACAACGTCAGTAGTGAGATGCAGAAGAGAAGAGGGCTGAGGGAGTCTCCCTGAAACACGCCCCTTCTAAAGATAACCTGCTCTGTTTGGAATCTGACTTGACCAGATGTTATGTTGAAGCGTGTCCTCCAGAGCGGCATCAGCTGTTCAATGCATCTCACTATTTTATTGGGTACGGCAAGGCATCTGAGCAATTGCATGATGAGCTCATGCGATGTTGTATCAAATGCCTTGCGATAGTCGAACCAGGCCATTGAAAGAATACGCTTATACTGCACGAAGTCCTGCGTGATGCATCTGTCGATCAGCAGGTTCTCCTTGCAGCCAGTGACCCCCTTCTTTGACCCTCTTTGCTCATATATCCGTTCATACACCGGCTCAACTGCGGAGAGTATTCGCATGTATAAGATGCGGGTAAATAAATATCTTATAACATGCGTTCAAGCATGTTATCGGTCTGTAATTCTTCGGATCAGACAAATCTCCGTTTTGGGGAATTAGTACGGTTCGCCCCTCGACAAATCAACCCAGAATCTGTTGCTCCCCACCTAGCCATGAGCTAAGAACTCTTGCTAGATTGTCGTACATGGAAATTTTTTCCACCAATAGTTATTCAGGCCATCAGGACCAGGAGCAGCAAAGTTCCTCTTCTGGGGTTATCGGATTGCGCAGTTCATTGAGCTCAGGCTGACGAAGCCTCCTGCAGAAGGATTCGAACTGCGCTAGGGCTGGAGTATCTACGTTGAGTGGTTGCGGAAATTCGAAAATGTCCTTCCAGAAGGTTCCTACCCGATCAGCCGCCGGCGGGTTATCCACAACACGTGGAGTCTCTTGGAATAGGCGACAAGGTTTATCGCGGAACTTCATGTATTCGCGATGCTTCTCGCCCGCCTCACTAGTGACATTTTTGCAGCCACCAGCATTCGTATCTTAGCAAGACAGTGCTGTTGGTGGTAAACAGCACGCCTTGATTTAGTGTGTGGTGAGCTCATCTTAAATTTGCAGCGATTCGTCGCACTGCGGGCGTGAAGGGCCTTTGGCCTCCACGTAGTCCGCCACACACTGGATACGAGACGCGTGTTGTCTCGCCGACTTGATCTTAGTTTCCATCTTGTGAATGCGTTGCTCATGTCTCCCAATCAGAGAGGTGATATCCCTCCTGTCCGCGTCATGCACGGCAGAGTTGATCTGCCAGATGTCAGCCTCTTCTGAAAGGACATCGTGAATCTTCACATCCACCCGTGCCAGTTGTTGTGGCCTCAGGGGCTTGGTGTTATGAAGCACCCTGCGGATTCTGATGCCTTCCTTTGGTGGTATGATGTGGGGCTCCTCTACAGCCAGGTCGACACGTGGCATTTCTGCCTCATCTGCCACTGCGTTAGGCGGCTGAGCGGGGGCTCTAATATAGCCTTGAACCCGAAGGAGGGATACATAATCTCTTAAATTCTGTGCGGAAAAGGCAGCATGCTCTGGGTGTGTTTCACACCACAGAGCATGCATTCTCGCCATGCATTCCTCTTCGGGCGGGCTCACTGCTCTCATAGCAATCCCTTAGTTCATCCGTTGTCATTGCGGTCATCATCGTTTGGCAAATCATCGGTTTGGGCCCCGTCATCTTGCCTATGACCCCTAATCCGAAAGGGTTGGTTGTGGGAGCCTCTTCCTCGTGCGTCTAGAATCGAGTATTAGGGTATACCAGGGGGATGGCCTAGTATTATTATTATTATTGACTCTTCACTCTCATTTGATGTAATGGTGACACCAAACAAGGAATCATTGTATTCATACCAGTGTCTACAGTACGTATAGTGCCCACTATCGATGGTCCCGTTGTGATTTAACAATGAATATTAATTGTAGCGAGATGGCATTGATAGTAGCTCATATGAAATCATTCTAATTTAGAATCAATAGTATTCCTCCTGAATCTTCCTGTCGCAGAAATTTCTTCTAATGAATCAATAAAATGTTAGGGAGTTTATTGATCGATGGTGATTTTGTGCACTTTTCTTTCTTCTTGTACTGAAAACATATAGGTTTTAAGTCACTATACACCGATTACTTTATTTTTTTAGTATCGCTAGAGAAAGATTCCAGAATGGATCAAATGTGACTAAACGGTGAACACAGTATTCCAGCCGACCATCGAAGTTATCCACAATCTTCAAGTCGTCTATGCTCAGTATGTCTTCCACGATTTTTGAGAATTTTCAGTGTTATATAAATCATTATCAATCTCTCTTAGAAGTGATTTATGCTTCACCACCATCCTGTTAATATCTTTATACAGACTCTCCAGCTTATATCGAAGAAATTATTTGCCAGCCATTAAATCCCACTGGGTAAATGGAACTCTCTTATACCATGGAGTATATAGCGTGTTGGAGTCCGAGGATGGCGGGGAAGAGAGGCGCCAGAAAGTAGTACTCAAGAATATAAGAGAGAAAGTGCTCCAAGAAATCTATGAAGGGGTCAAAAAATGATATCTGGGATTGACGAAGACCCTCCAGAAACTGAGGAAACGGTTTTATTGTCAAGCTGGCGTTAAGGACTGTTGCACAAAGTGTGCAGTAAGCGCTGCCAGCAATTAGAAAGAATCGCCATAGACATCGCTGACCCGTTTTCATAATCTGACCATGGAAATAAGTACATCCTTGTGGCAAGTGGTCTAAAGCATATGCACTACCCAACCAAAAAGCCATCACCGTAGCCGACGTCTTGGTAAAGGAGTGGATATGTCGATTTGATGTTTTGTTGGACCTCCATTTGGACCATGGCAGACATTTCGAGTTGAACCTGTTCCAGGAATTGTATCAAAGGCTGCAAATTAAGGTAGACAGTAAATATTCATGAGTATTGAACATCCAGCGTGAACAAAATTGAAGAGACGTATGACATAAAGGCCGATGCTGGAGGATTCCAGGCTAGTAACCTAGTTTGGCTATATAACGCTAAGCGTCGCCGTGGCCTATTACCGAAGTTGCAGTACTCGTGGAAGGGCATGTACAAGATTATGATGAGGATAAAGGACCGAATCCATAAGCAACTCCGAAAAATAGGTTGGCTTCTCACACCAGAAATCACGACCACGGCAGCACTCTTAGACCACCGGAGGATGAGATGACGTTCCAGAAGTTAACGTCCTTGTATTTACAGAAAGTTCTGCACGGGGTCACTCGAGAAGAGTCAAGAGACCTTTTCAAGAAGCCTGCTGATTATGCGCTATCTCACTTTAGGAACAGAACCCAAAAGTTGGAGGTGTAATGTTCTGGGTATTGTTTACTTCTTCGTTTCCTCGTAGAAGTATGTACGCACTCATGCGCGCTAATCTCAGTAGGGAACCAGGAAGGAAACACTGTGTTGTTGTCTCGACTGTATATTCACAATATATGTGTGCAATCAACTACCTAGTTTCATTGCCCATCAATAATACATTACAAAACTGGCGACGATAATAAAAGTGAACAGTTGAATTGTCTTCGAAGGCTTGTTTTTGTCATGACTGGTACCTCACCGGGGCTGTGATGTTTGCTGTTTTTGTGGAACCGGTAGTGCGTGCCGGCAAAAGTGTACTTAAAAAAACAAATATGGCTGCGACAAAAGGAATTCAATTGGAATTCAATCTGGCAATTAATGATTGGACAAGTGCATTGGAAGCGTTTGAACCAATTCTTCATCGCAAATGCCATCGTGGATGATACAATAAAGCGAGCAATATTACTTAATAGCTTGCATCAGGATGCTTATGGGTTACTTCCAAGTGATCCAGAATCATGCAGTGTCGCAGCGATAACCGACTATTTGGATAGTTATTATAAGAAACAAAATGTGGTGTTTGTAGAAACATTCAATTTTTATTCTGCTTCAAAGCAGAATTGCCAAAGTGCACAGGAGTGGAGTGCGCGGCTAAAAAACTCTCCATGTATTGCGATTTTGGTACATCTTTCGATACCAAACTGTGCGATAAATTCATCACAGGTTACAATCCAGGAAAAGTTCGTAATCGGCTTTCAGTGAAAAAAGTTCGGTTACTTTTTCGGCGGCATTGACCGCGGCCTTGACGGAAGAAGCAGCTCAGGCTGGAATTTTAAAGTGCGACAGTCAAATCAAGAGTGAGCCGATTGAAGCCGATGTATATCGAGTAGGCCGATAAAGTTTTGGCGGTAGATTTCAAAATGGATCATTTGTTGGAGTTCAAAGTGGGCAGAGCGCGACAGTAAGTGGGAGATCAGGAAGAAATGGTAGTGAAAGTGTTCGTGGAAGGGTGTGTTATAGGTGCGGAAAGGACCACTGTGCTAATAAATGTCCGTATCGTGAGTACTACTGTAACAAATGCTTTTTAAAGGGACATCCGAGTTCTGTTTGCAGAAAGAAAGATAACGGTCTTAAAATTATCTAACCCAAGAAAAGTGTTCAGTTGCAGAACACCCTGATGAAATTGAAATTTTGCCTGTTTTATGTATCAGGCAAGAATCAGATGAACCTATTATCATTGATATCTATTTAAACAATATTGCGCTGAAAATGGAACTTGATTCAGGCGCGGCAACGTCAATTTTACCAGTTTCCATATATGAGAAATATTTTTATGGCGTAAAGTCATCTGAGACCAACATAACCCTCATTAATTTTTCTGGACACAAAATTCGTCTGGTAGGTATGGCTGAGTTCCAAGTTACTTTCAATTCTAAGCAAAATTTACTAAATTATTGCGTGGTAGATACGAAGGGACCCGCTCGGTAGAAATTTTATTAGAAAGTATATGTTGTTTCAAGAATCGCTTCACAGTTTGGAAAGTGACACTTCCATGAAAGAATATTTCACAAATAAATTCCCAGGAGTATTTTCTGACACATTAGGGCGTTCCAACAAAATTCAGTTACAGTTAAAAGTTGCCTCAAACGCCACACCTAAATTTTGTAAATTCCGTCCGCTACATTTCGCAATGAAAAAAAAAGTAGACGAAGAAATTGATAGGCTTCTGAAGGATGGAATAATTTCTTCAATAGAGTTCAGTCCATGGGCAACCCCTGTGGTACCTATATTGAAAAAAAATCAGTAAGGTTATTTGGGGATTACAAAATACCAATTAACCCCCATTTGGTCATTGATAAATACCCATTGCTGAGAATCGATGATTTGTTGGAAAAATTTAGTGGAGGAGAACAATTTTCCAAAATTGATCTAGCACATGCGTACCAGCAAGTGCCATTACACCCCGATTCGCGTATACTGACCACTATTTCCACACACAGGGGGTTGTTTTATTACAATTCTTTACAATTCGGAATGGCTAGTGCGCCTGCGCAGTTCCAACGAATCATGGAACAGTTACTCATGAAGTTAGATGAAGTAGGGTGCTTTTTGGATGACATTATCATTTCAGGAAAAAATAAAGAAGCTCATTTGAGTAATTTTGAAAAAGTGGTTTAACAATTAAAAAGGAGAAATGTGAATTGTTCGCAGATAGTATTTCATATCTGGGTTTAGTAATTGATAAAAACGGTATTCATAAAGCCCCTGAAAAATTATAGACTATTGAAAAAATGGCTGTGCCTGAAAACGTAACTCAACTCAAATCTTTTTTGGGAATGATAACTTATTATAATAAGTTCATTCCTAATATGCCCAATATAGTAAATCCCTTATATGCATTACTGAAAAAGGATGGGAAGTGGCACTGGGATAAAAGCTGTCAGGCCGAGTTTGAGAGAATCAAAATGGTCCTTCTGTCTGATACTTTTTTGGTTCACTTCGATCCAACTCTAGAATTATCCTTAGCTGTGGATAGTAGCGATTATGGTTTGGGTGCAGTTTTATCGCAAAAATGCAGAGATGGAATAGAACGTCCTATATGTTTTGCATCTTGTACCCTGACAGATTCCGAAAAACGCTATTCGCAATTGGATAAGGAAGCATTGGCCGTTATTTTTGGAGTGAAGCGATTGTATCAATTCTTATATGACCGACATTTCATGTTACTCAGTGACAATCGTCCATTAGTCAGTATTTTGGGTCCTAAAAAGGGGATACCAATGATGGCCGAAAATCGTCTACAGCGGTATGCTTATTTTCTGAGCGGATTCAGTTTTACTATCAAATACGTTCATACGACCAATAACATTGCAGATTTTCTCTCGAGGATACCGGTTGCTGACAAGGAAGCCCAATTTATAAAAAAAATCTTTCAATCTCGAAGAGGAGATGAAGGACTTCGAGAATTCGTACATAAATTTGAATTACATATCTAGTTCGAAGGACTTGCCAATCAATATAAATAAAATTAAAAAAGAAACGATTGCCAATCCAATTTTAACGCGAATTTTGAACTATGTTAGGGATGGATGGCCTTCGAATTGTTTCGAGGAAATCAGACGATTTTTCAGAAGACGTTACGAGATAAGTGTTGAGGAAGACGTGCTCCTTTGGGGACATCGGGTGCTGGTTCCTTTCTTATTGCGGGAGACAATTTTAGCCGAGCTACATATCGAGCATTTTGGGATTGTTAAAATGAAATCCCTTGCCAGATCTTATGTATGGTGGCCGTCCCTCGATAAAGATATAGAAAAGCTAAGCAAAACCTGCGAAGAGTGTCAAAATACCCAAAGGACAACTGAAAAAACGCCGTTACAACCGTGACCAATCACTGGGGAGGTTTGGCAACTCATTCATGTGGATTTTTTAGGTCCATTGAAAAATGTGTATTTTTTTGTGATCACTGATGCCTTCTCGAAGTGGCTCGAAGTATTCCCGTTAACAACTATAACTACCAATGCGACAGTTCAAAAACTACGTGAACTTTTTAGCCGTTTTGGGCTACCATCAATGTTGGTATTTATGAAAAGCAATGGTATAAAACATGTGAAAATTCTACCCTATAATCAAGCCTCGAATGGCGCTGCTGAAAATTCAGTAAAGACTGTCAAACAATTTTTATAAATATTTGTCTAATAATGGTTTGACTAACATTAATTTGTCATTAAATAAATTTTTACTGCAATATCGAATTACTCCTCACTGTTCATCAGGTGAAACCCCTGCTAAATTATTTTTGGGGCGACCCCTGCGAACTCGCTGTGATTTGTTCAGACCACACTTGAGTAAGAGTGATAGTATTAAAAGTCATACCGAAGTTAAAAGAAACCTGACCACAGCGCAAGAGTCAAACAAAGATAATTACAGGGGAAACAGAAAATGTGATTTCAGTATAGGACAGATGGTGTTTGCTAAAGACTATCGCAAAAAAAACCCGTTTGGTGTAAGTCTGTTATTGAAACATTTTTAGGTAAAAATATATGTATTGTAAGCTTATGAAACGAAAATCTCAAGTGGAAAAGACACCTTAATCAAATGAGATATTGTATTGACGACGAATTCACATTAGGGAGCGAGTATATCAATAGCGAAGTTCTAGCTAAAAAAAAACCTGGTACTTCTCCGGATTGTTTGTCAATAGAAATACCTATTACTTCGTCGGTCCAATGCCAAAGTCACGAATGTGCATATTTGATGTTTTGAGGAAAATGCGTTTCAAAAATTCAAGACGTTGCCAATAGTAGTAATTCATTCATAGTAATTCAGTAACCCAAAATGATATCATTATTTTTAGCAACGTCTTGAATATTTGAAACGTATTTTCCTCAAAACACCAAATATGCACATTTGTGACTTGGACCGACGACTTATTCAAGTGGAAATGACATAACTTCTTCTGTAGATCGTCCTAAGCGAGATCGAAGAGCTCCTGACAGGCTCAACTATGATTAGAATGATTGTGTATTTAGGGTAGATTAAGAGGGGGAGTGTGTAATGTTCTGGGTATTGTTTACTTCTTCGTTTCCTCGTAGAAGTATGTACGCACTCATGCGCGCTTATCTCAGTGGAGGGAACCAGGAAGGAAACACTGTGTTGTTGTCTCGACTATATATTCACAATGTATGTGTGCAATCAACTACCTAGTTTCATTGCCCATCAATAATACATTACAGGAGGGATGCTGCTATGAAGACGTCTGGAAAAACCTCACCAAACTAAGGAATACGATGCTGGACTAGAATCTTTTAGAACTGGCAATTCCAAAATTGTGCTGTGGGATTGATCGGCTGGATTGGAGAGTTATAAAAAATATGTTAGACACGATATTTAGATCCAGCCGCGTCAAGATTTTGGTGTGCTGTAACCATTTTTTCACGACTGTGGAGAATCTTGCATATCACATCGAATAATGAACAAGAGCCACGTAAGAAACATCTAGACTAGTCACCGAGTGTCCCGAACCTTTCGAAATATTGGCGACATCTCTCGGCTTTTCTGGAATGATTCATCAGAAGCTATTGCGAGTAGAAATACAGGACTCTCGAACAGTTATGGCAAATCATAGTCAGTTTCACGAATTACAGTGTGCATTGAATGCAGAAGCTGGACTGGTGGCATATAAATTATAATCCTATTGTGATTATCGTTAAGTGTATTTTTATTATGGTACCAATCCCGGTTTTACTTTTATTGATTCTTACAATTTTTACTGAACATAATATTACGTTAACTCAGATGTGATATTAGCCCCGTCAAAAAATCTAAGTCATTCCTTTATGCATATTATATCATTCGCGAGATGCATACGTCTTCATCTCAATCATTAGTTTGAAAACATCTTTTCAAAAAATATTATTTTAATGAACACAAGATATGTTACCTGTCATCCAAAATTGTTTGGTTATGATGAATCAACGAAAACATTTGTAAATGAGCCAAGTACCTAACGCAATTTGTTTTGTAAACCTGTCACGTAATTCTGATTGAATCACCAGAAGCATTATCAGTGAAAATGGAAAGTTGCTTGTAAATTGTCATATAAACACAAATAATACATTTCGTTTTAAATTTGAACATATATCATCGTCTGCTTCAATTAAATCTTTTTCAGTGTCCATATGATGTTCCTTTGGTAGACCAAATTTAATGAAACATCCTATATATTCCAACTAATAAATTGTTCATTAATATTAATATCCATATGTTTTCCATATTAATATCATGCAAGCAAAAATCGTTATCCAATTATCCAATCATAACTTCTAAACTGATTATTTGCCGGTATAAATTCATATTATACATTCAAATATTTTTTCAGGTACCCTTATAAAATTCAACATCAAATAAATTTCGCTAGAAGTTATTATTCAAAGTAGATTCTTGCTGATCAATATCATGCATTCCCTTATGCACAACTTGAGATAATTATACAGAAAACCAACATTTTTGTAATTATTTCATTTCAGTTTTCTATCATAAATTGAGAATAACATTTCCCTTTATTTTTTTGGCTTCGCGAAAGAGTACACTATAAGTAGTGTAACAAAACTGACAGAGTTCGAAAAATGTATATCGGAGAGTGTCAATTTAATGAAACATATAATTTCGGTGAAACCAAAATTACCGATCCCACCACAAATTTCTACAAAGAGGAAAATAAGAGGTACACATCTGACAGAAAAGAACTACTACTACCTGAATCTTCACTGTATCTTTTATCTCATGCAGAATGGTCACACAAGTATCTGCATCGGACTTGAAGGCAGTGAAAAATACATCGGGATTGTCTGAAAAACTCTACTTAATAGCATTACTCCAGCATTGACAAAATTATTACGGAACCAAATAAAATATGTTCTGCTGATAGAAACGTGAGTAAAATGCGTTAAAACTGCCCGTGCTTCAAAAACCCTGCATGGGCACGCATATATCTGAATCGGCCTTAATTTGTTTAGAAATGACCTGGTGCAAACACGCATGTTTCAATATTCGTGTCTCTTATCGGTGAAATGATAGGTAGGTCAGAAAAAATTGAAGTCGTCTTGTTCTACAGAAGGATCGATACAATACAAATGCTTACGAATGAAGCCGCGACTTGCAGTAAATCAGTCGTAGCACCATTAGCCAACAAAGCAAAAAGCACTATTGAAGGATTTATCTCACTCAAAATGTAATCGTGGTTATGGCCATCACTTGGGAGATCACAATCAGCACTTGTAATAGTGTCTTCTTGGAGGAACATTGCATGAACAGATGTCAAATGTAATTCAATATTAGTATGGGGAAGTAGTTGCTTTCTAGTAGATATTTGTCCCAAATCTTTCTGTTTGTAGGACTGACTCACTTGAGAACGAATGAAGATACAATGTATGGGCCAGGCATTAGTAACTAATTCCGAGGATACGAGAAAACAAGGGTCAAACTCACGAAAGAAGTAATACTGTTCCTCTTTCAATGTGACGACGTTGATAAAAATCCCCTAGCTGCGCTGCTGGGTCGACTCGCTAGTGGTTCATCGATAGCTACTTTTTTCGGTATGAATATTCGGGATAACCGAACCGTCGCGTCGCGAAGATTCTGGTTCACATGAGTACCTATATAAATGCGAGATTTCACTGGGATGAAAAAGAAGAAGTGATAAGCAGTTTTTGAAGAAGTATAGAAGTGTTTGGAATATTTAGTTAGTTGTATTGTTGTATAGATCTAAGTGTTTAATTAGTCAGTGAAGTAGTTGTATGTTTTTAGTGAAGTTAGAAAATAAACAGTTTAGTAGTGTGCTCGGCCTTATTATTTAGCAAAAACGTAACAAGTACATGAGAAGGTAGATCAGTCCTACATTAATTACCGTGTCAAGACTATATCGAACAATCATGGTCTATAAATACTCGAGATATTCTTAACTATCACTTGGTTGATAAACGGCAATACTCTATCACAATCAGCACTTGCAGTAGTGTCCTCTTCTTCCAAGAGGATGAATTGATGTCAGACATAATTCAGTGTTTGCAAGGGGAAGCAGTGGCGCACCCAGAATGATATTTTGGGGGGGCACACGGATCTAAAATTGTGCCGCAGGCGAATTTTTTCTGGTCAAGGTTATGTGTATTTCAGAATAGCGATAGAATGCTATTTATTTTCAATTCGCTTACAAACTGTGAGAGAAATACTGCTGTGCTTAGTTAAAATGCCGTTTCTACAACAAATATACATATTGAGATATTGGATTCTTTAGGTTTGAATACCAATAAATTTTGCGTTTTATCAAGCAAAAATGATGTATACCCCAGGTTTATAGCCAGAATTAATAAATAATTTTGCGGTATATTCAAAAGTTTGAGAATTTCCTTCGTATGAAGGTTGGATTTACAGAATTGTAAGCAAGATAGCGGATGCAAATACGACCTTTTTGCTAAGGACGGCAGAATAGTGGTTTGACTGTAAGAGTTCGGGGAGGGCTGTGCCCCCATCCCCCCCTGGGTGCGCCACTGTGGGAAGTAGCTGTTTCCTGACAGATATTTGTTTAAAATTTTCCGCTATGTGGGACTCACTTGAGTACGACGGTAGATAGAAACTAGAAACAATCGAACCGCACCATCTTTGAATTATTCTGGATTGGGATAAGAAATTCCAGACCCCTCTGTAGCGTTGCCAGGAAAATTCCATCATGTCCTGCTGCCTTATATGGGTTGAACTCATTCACTGCCCAGGTTATGGCGTCGAGCGTGACAACCATCTCCGCCAGTTGAAAATCCCCGTAGGGATTCCGCTGTGTTGGCAGAGCTCGTAAGTCGTCTTCAACACCGCCCGGATATCTGCAGGTATCTGAGCGAATCTTTGGAGCATGTTGTCCATATCCTATATGGTTTCTTCAAAGTTGTCATGGAACCTTCTGTCTCGTTGCTCAGGATTCTCATGAGACTGACGGATTCCGTTAGGGAGTTGATTTTCCCGCAGTAAGACCTTGCCCTATTACTTTTCCTTAGCTCCTCCTTGAGGGACTGATTGGTAGCCGGTGATGGAATCTCCTGTGGATGCCGCATCGATCGACAGAGAACCAGCCCCACCGGGACATTCAAAAATAGGCAGATTGGAAGAACGTTCTCTTGAAAATCAATTACACACACATACACACACACACACACACACACACACACACACACACACACACACACACACACACACACACACACACACACACACAAATAATTTATTTGGGAAAACCACATGCAGACTGGGTTGAGTTGTTTCAAGAGCATGTCATGGACAAGGAGACAAGGGGATGGCAAAAAGGGCCCATGGGGTTCTACTTGCCTGGCTGCAGTAGCGGCCTCCCCGCAACTACTACGACTAAACCATAGAAAATGAATTTCTCTCATATTTAGGAAATGGAAGCCCAGAACAATTTTATTGAAAATCATTTGGAATTTCGAATATGCCATTATTAAAACTAACACCGGGATCGGACGATTCGTCACGTAAGTAGCCTCTTCGGCAGATCTGGTATACGATTCCTTGCTCGCGACAAAAAACTTTCAAATGAAACTAACAAACAGTACTAATTTACAAAATTTCCAGCAGCGTAGAATGAGAGAACCGTGTCCAATGGTAAATATGCTACTACCCGAATTTGAATGAAAAAAGGTACAATAAATGATTCAATTCACCACACTTCACTGCCAGTTGTCACGCTCATATATCTTAACATATATTTATTACAGACTTTTGCGCACCTAATTTAAATAATACATCTACACGGGTTTCTTGTTATGGAAAGGTTCTTACACTGTTGTTTATGTTATTTTTGATGGAACTTTCATTTCGATATCTCAAGGAGGGCATTCCGGCAGTATGAAATATTAAAACTGTGTTTTGAGTGAGACGCACCAACATTGTTATTTTTCTGTGTGGATAAATAATTCGCAATAATTTTATTTAATATTATAGCTAAAAGTCTGTATTAGATTGTATTGTTCCATTGCATCTATTGGTAAAACGAATAATACGTTGGACGATCATCTTGAAAGTCTTAATGATAAAAGAAATCTGGCAGAGATTGATGGAATTCTAGCTTTTATACAAATGTTAAATAGATTTCAAATGTGGCTTACACAAAATGTAAAAAAAAAATGTAATTTTCATTTATTGAATGCCAGCCTGGCTTCAGTTTTAAGACGATTCCATGTTAGTGACAGATTAAGTATAATGAATTCGGAATTTCTTATAAACTTATAAAATGTGGAAATTTTTGGTGGCAAGTCTCCAATAGAAAACAACTACTGCCCAACTTCGACCCTTGTATTATATCTGCTAGATCTGCTGATCTGCTTTGATGCGCTCTCTCAATCTCATAACCAAAGTTATAGTTTCTTTTTTTATTTGGCAGCTACATAATTCACTGTCGAGAAAGTTCAATGCTTTAATAGAGGTTGCTAAAGACAAATAGGAATAACTGGGTGGGTAAAAAACTTTCAGTCAACTCCACCAAAAATAAATCTTTAATAGTTTTAAAATGTAGTTGGAAGACTTACATCAGCTCAGACATGTTTTGAAGGATTAATCCTTCATCATCAGTAATAAGGGTTGGTTACATCGAGATCGGTTTGTAGTGGAAAAACATCTCAAAATATTGACATGTGAAAAGAAGGAGGTAAATTAAAGTTAAAAAAAATTGATCCCAGTCCTTATCACGACTAGGAGACCGGTCCGCAGCTAGTGCGGCGTCCACCTATGTTAGGGACCATGATTGGGCCACCAGAACAACATAATTTTAATATTTAAGCAAGAGTTGCGACCATGCACTTGTCTAATTATAAAAATAACAGGTTATTTGGGCCATCCTCCTAGTCGTAAGTATTTTTTTTTCTGAAGCGAATCTTCCAGGTTTCTACCGAGATAAATCCCTCAGAAGCTCCTAGGAGCGTGTGCGAGCAAGGAAAAGATCCGGAACCGATGACCGTGCTGGGCTTTGAACCCACGACGTTATGATTATAAGGCGAGCGCTCTGCCATCACGCCATCACGGCCATTAGGCCAATTAGGACGTTCTGGCGAACAGCGGTTAAATGCGCTTCACTGCCGCACCAGTCCGCTGGATCGCCAGACTTTTGTCCCGGTCATCGTTAGACGCCTATACGAGTAAACTTGTATTTTCTCGTGAAGTTGATGACCTCGTTGGAAGTTTCAAAGGTAGGCATCTAATCGCCTCGCTACCGACCACCAAAATTATATATTTTATTTGAAAACAAACAGCAATAACTGTTGTGAAGTTTCAAGTGAATAAAATTACATGAGAACAAAGCGGCAAATTCAATTATATTTCTTTCAGTTTTTTTAGTTCATTCAACTGACTTTGAAAAGTCTACACTCTCGTTTCAGACTCTGCTACACATTTTAAACTTTCAAGACTTCTACTTCTATATTTCTATATTTTTAGCTTGTTCTCGGAGATTTTCTGTAAAATTTTAATAAATATCCATGTAGATGTGAAACTAATATATCAGTCATTCACCCTTCGGAGCAATCATAATTGTTTACTGCCATTGTTGATATTCTGATAATTGTGTCGTTTTTCCATTTCGGTCGTTTTTCCATTTCGGTGGCTTTTCCATATTCATAAGAGAAGCCATCAAAATTGAAAATCACAATTCGAAAAAAAAAGTGGGATACCAACAGTACGAAGAAACATAAAAACTTTCTGTATTTACTGGAGTGTTTCCAGTCATATTGATAGAATGGCTGTAGAAGAGAAAAAAATTTAAGTTGTGGAATATAAACGTGAAATAGTGTGGCATACCAGGGCTAAAATTATTCAGCAAAAATATTTCCGAATATATTAAATGAAGACAGAAAAGTCGATATACCGCAGATCGTCCAAGCGATCTAGGTATCGGGCTGATATATTCAAAAATTAGTAAGTCGCCCTGTTTATGGCCAATAATAATTAACCTTTTAAGAGTGTTCATGGCAAAGTATTATTATTGCAATACAGAAAGCTGGAAGAAGCCACACATTGTAAGATTATAGTATGGAATTCTCAAACACATCGCACACAAACTGCACAACAAATGATTCTAGAAAAGGAGCAAGTGGAATATAAAAATTATTCCTGTTTGATCCGTACGTAATTGTGATGAATATGATACTTTTCGATATAAAATATGTTTATTGAGTATGTCGTTTTTACACTTAGGGCATCGAAAAAAGAGAGAGAGATTCTGTGCTTGATAATAATATAATTACGAAATCTCAGCGGTACATATCAAATCAACTGATGAGAGGACCAGTTCCAGTGTGATCCATTTTTAGTGGCACTGGGTTAGAAAAAACGAAAAGTTACGTGACATAGAAATATACGAAGCGTAGTCAGGTTTAACAATGAAAGAAATAAATCACATCTATAGCCGTCACAGACACAAACTTGTGAGCGCTGCATCCTATGCTGCCGATAACACAGCTCCGACACGGCTACCGTGGATTAAGCGGGCCTAAGCTGAATTTATTGGAATTTGTATTCAATGATGACCGAGAACGTCTTCGGTAGGTCCACCTAGTTGGTATATTTTTCAAGTTTTCGTTCTTCTTCGACTTCGAATTGAGACGAACCCATAGTGGATAGTTTACAAACTGAAGAGGTTATTGGTCTTTCACAAATAAGCCATTGGCCTAATTATTCACAAACATTCACTACCTATTGTAATTTTCATGAATGGTTCTGGATTATCATGACTTTGGCAAAACGTTGAATTGGTTCGGAAAATTTCCTGACCCACTTTTGAAATTTCATATATTTGCAAACCATGCATCAAAGTATAATCGTTCTCGGGCCCAATACCGGAGGAAAAATGATTACCTAAATGAGACTTCGTATATTTCTTCTTCATGTCGAGTTGGACAACATACTATATTTTCAAAAATTCCCGGTAGCAGGGCATTATTTCAGGCCCCCCGCTAACGTTTCAGACTGCCCGAAAACTAGAATGCCCAAAAAAGTTTGTAGAACGATTGTACCACTATATTTTCTAGATTATTATCAGACGTTTCTAAAAATATCACCTATGAGGGTTTAAATTCAATGACGTCATAACTTTCCCAAAGTACCAAAGATATATATCTCCTGAAAACGAATCCGAAGAAAATTTACAACGCTCTCCAAAACTATTCGAGTTATGCCCTTTGAATCTTGGATACCAATAATTTTCAACAAAAATTACAAACAAGTTTCACACAAAATGTCCCTTTTTTGTCAACAAATACTAAACAACTGATATTTCACAATTACATGCACTAAAAGTTCACATATGCAGTCAGAGTAGTCACAAACGAGAAGAGTTTTATCAGTTTATCTGGTAGGATCTCACCAAAATTGAATTCCATTTTGGGCGTATGTAGTGTTTATCTTCTGAAAAATCTTCTACAAAAACGAACATATTGTAGACTACTTCGTACTACTATTGAATTTTATGAGTGATTAAATTTTTTTTAATAGAAATTATTTTAATAAAACATATTTGAACAAATTTTAATCTTTACCACCACTCCATTACGTGACAAAACAATTCAGCAACATTGAGTTGCCAATGACAAACGTTCAAATGAAATTTTTTCCAAGTGATAGACCTCATTATAATATACAAGAGTTATTCAATACGAATTTAAAAAAAACTCATTTTGACAAATATTAATTATTGTATTTCATCAAGTAGAAATCTTCAAGGTTATCATGAAAGTTACAATTTCTAGACTAAGACCTACTCTGTCAGGCAGGTTTTTAATCACTGACATCACCTTAGTTACAATTAGTGATGTATTTGAAGAATGGAGTTGCCATGGAAATTTGGTTCAAACACAAATTGTGAATCTGGGACTTATCAATCATTCAGGGCGTAATGTATCCGTAAGGTAAATGCCATTATAGTTATATTGTTTTATATTTAAGTGAATTAACTTCAGCAGTCAAGTTAAACCGTTTATTTTTCATGTCGCTCCGTTGATAGAAAAGTGACACATTTCGAAATTCAACAAAATACAGTTCAAACGGCATTCTAAACCCAGTATTTCTATATAGAAAAGTGACACATGTATGGTGTAAAGTGGCAGATGTATATTTGTATGATTTATATAGTATAGTATAGTATAGTATATAGTTATAATGTTTGAAATATATGAGAACGAATAATATAGAGTTACAAAAAACGATTCATAAACGATCGTTTCTACGAATCAAAATACCTCGAAATCGATTTTGACATGTCATGTGGCTAACAGGGTAGCAATTTTGAAAATTTCATTTTGAATAGGCATAAAGTGGGGTTACGTTTGAAGATAGCAATAAAGTTATTAGAAGAATTGTCTACAATTTAGATTAAGGTATACATGCAATCTAAATGTATCTGAAATAATTGAAAATTGCGATTTTCACTTAATTGTTGATTAAAACCTTATATTTTGTTCTTTAATAACTCTAAGGAATCCTTTTAAATTTATTGAGTCAATAAAATGTAATTTTTAAGGTTTGTTCCCAAATGCTATTGGAAAATTTAAAACATTGGTTAAAACTATATATGGCTCTTGATGTTGCAATGGCACCATACCTTACAACTTATGAAATAATAAAAATTATGGAGCAAAAATGAAATGCAGAATTTGTTATTGAGAAAAAATCTCAAGTTGCAATTTGCAATACATATCGTTTTCTTTTTTTTCATTAAACTTGACTTTGATTGTGAAAATTGGTCTATTAGGACATTACAACAGCAAGAATCAGTTATAACCAGTTTTTTATACCTTAGACTAGCTTCTGGGAACAATTTAATGAATTTATAATGATTTCTTAAAGTTTTTAAAGAAAAAAAAACTTTCCACAAAAAAAAATTCTTGGATTCAAAATGTATGTTTCAAAAATGCCGCCATATTGGTGGGTGACATAATGTCAAAATTGATCTTTAGGTTTTGATATATGTTCCAAACATTATGGTCCACACCATATGAACTGAATTTAAAGGATATAAGTGAAACTGTTTCAACAAGATAATTCTTATTGCAATAAAGTACATCATCTCTATATCTCTTACCCGCATTACAAAGTTAGTTTATTCCATGTCCTCATGCATTTCATTAGGTACCTATTAATTGCCCTGATCAATAAAAGTTAATTGCTCGCACCTACTTCACCTTTTCAGCCACGCGTCCTGCTGACTAGCGAAGTATCATTGTTTTATGACGGTGTGATAATATCTAGCTTTTTGTTGAATCATAAATATTATTTACCTCTATTTCCTATTGAAATCGGGAGGAGGGCTTCAGTTCACTTCAATGGTAGTGCTAAATTGTACTATTTGAAGTACCTACTATCCATTCTATAACGAATTATTTTGAAAATTCAAACTTACAGGTAATTTTAGATAGAACAGAGGTTACTAATAGAAATTGAAGGGGTCAAGACAGGAAAATCAAATACTGTAACAAGAAAATAAAAGATATGAGATGTGAGAAAAAAGAATAAAGAAATTAGAAAGAGATAAAATAACTTTAGAATTACAAACGAAGGATTATGAACTTGAAAAACATTTTGTGGAAAGGAAAGGCACGAGTCAAAAATAACTCAAACAATGAAACGCTAAAGGAAGTATTGTATTTTCAGAGAAACACAGTAGAACTGGGAAAATTAAATTATAGATTTGAACTTTACAACAGTTTACAATAGAACTAACTATTTTTCTTTCAAATATAATAGGTTATGGAACCAGATAACTCAGAACAAACATTACAAGGAGAAATTAATAACAACATCCTTCATGACACCTGGAGGCTGCAGATGGAGGCAATTTTGATAACGACCATTTTTCTCATGTAAGTGGTGAAACGATCATAACAGACAATGCTAAAGCAGCAAATGCTTGGAATAAAATAGACCAAAAGCCAGAGCAGATATAATTTTGTCAGTGCAAGCATCTGAATTATGCCTCATAAAACTTTGCAGGACCAGTAATGCAGTATGGGAAAAATCCAAGAAAGTATACGAGTGAGTATTCTCGTGGACCAGCGAGAAAGACAACCCTTTTAAAGCAAGTTTTCTTTACAGAAATGCCAAAATCAAATGATATATATGAACGATAGAAACGAAAAGTTTCAAAAATATTTAAGATAACAAAAAGTCAAAATAGATGAAAATGAATAGAAATGGAACAACAAATAGGAATAATTTAGATAATAAATCAATGACAAAAACCATGAGAGAGGAGCCACAAAAATAAACAATGCAAAATAAAAGAACAAAAGACAAACTAAATAATATAATGAAAGGTAAAAGTAGATATAAAAAAGATCCAAGACAGATATTGGCACACAATACTAAGAAAATGAAAGAACAACACCAGAGGAATAACATATTAATATTGACAGCATGGAGTAACAAAAAAAAAATCCGAGTTGAAAGAAAAACTTTCAAAACTGTATATCTACTACATCTGAACATACACGAAGAGAAAAGGAAAAGGCACATGGAAACTGAAGAACGACAACTGAATACATATTCTTAGAAGCAGGAGTGAATTAGAAATAAAAATCTAAACCAGCAGTTGACTAAATTATAAAAAAAGTTAAATACAATTTGTGGATAATGAAATATATCAATGAAAGACTAATTTCGATATTCATACAAAAAATCGAAGATAAAGATAAAGTAATAGTGTGGACCGAATAAAAACAAATAATTTACTTTGAAAAAATACAAAAAAGTGCATAGTTCTACTGAATGCTGAACAAATAGATATTCTTCTCAAGAAAAAGATTGAAGATTGAAAATACACATTTAGCAAAACAATAATAAAATGACGAGACAAATTGTAAGAAGGTACGAAAAATCAGCAATTTAATATTTTCTTACAAACAAAAGTATACAATTTTCAACTTTCGATTTTTTTATTTCAATACAATGCAAATAAATTCGTTGAAGATGAGCATAAATTTAAAAAGAATAAATTTTACTATTATTATAGTTATTAATCAGTTTCCTCTTTAGATATTATACAAGTGAACGGTGATGAGATAAATTTTGTAATTCTTCAAGATGACATGAAAGTCAACAAGAATATGATGAAGAAAATGTAGCGATTTGTACAATTCTTGATTTTTTTAATGTAATAAGCTTTTGAAAATACCTCTCCAGACAATAAAATCCGAAGCTTTGCTGTTTAAATATTCAAATTCGTTTCTCAAACCTTCAGTTAATCTGAAAACACTCTCATGACACGGGCTCGAAATTCCATTCAAGAGTTCCTTGTAATTCATTAAATAAAACAATGCGATTTATATCTATTCTCCACGGTTTTCAAACTACCTATTGTGATTTCCTATTAAGCTTCGAAGTGATTCCAGGAAAACACTACGAAACTTATGTCCATAGTTTCGTTTATGGGATCTAACTTTATTATCGTGAATTAGGAGTAAAAATTTATTATTTGATTGAAATTCAAGTACTTGCCCATTCTGCTAATTGTAGGTATATAAAAATTACCACTCTAATCATGATGAATAATAAAATGAAATTATGAGCCAGTGGAATAGTCCTTTTTCAAGTACATTTTTGTGCCATCTATTGACACAGGAAAACAAATGAAAATGACACAAACGTAATAGAGTAAAAGTAAGTTAAAAGTTGAAAATAATATTCAGTGCATGGAAAACAAAGAAATTGAATGTTTTCTTAAGGCTTTACGTCAAGTGTAATGATAATTCACTTCTCATACATGCATTAAATATTATATTTGATTTTTTAGTTCTATATTTCGTGAATTTTGTCAACTTCTTTCGAGAAGAAGAGGGTCAAGCCTCCCTGCCAACTTTTGTTTTTCTGTGGTAATTTTCCACGTCCAAGACCGTGGAATGTTTTTCCGGATTCCTTCTCTTTCTCTATAAAGCCAGCCTTCAGGGGGCAGCTAGGAGAACATTTTTTAAATTAATTCATTTGGTTGTCTGAAGTTTTTGAAGTTTTTTTCGAGATTTCGCAATTTTTTTTCGAGATTGACGTATATTATCATTTGGCCGTAATTTTCAATGTTCCGAACCATCGAACATTCGAATGCCAAGTGCTTGAAGAATAAATTGCAAATTTCGAACCGGAAAGATAGATAGACAGACATACGAACATTGCAAATTAAATATAAGCTTGTAATGAAAAACAACTGCAAAACGGAATCGAAAACATTTCATTGCAAATGATAATTAATTCAATTTTTCTTTCAATGTCCTACGGTCGTCACTCTGAAAAAGTGAAATTTTATTATCTGCCCACTAGTTCACTGTTTAGGACTATGAGTTTCATTATTTTCTCACCAAATAAAGGAAATTTGGAATCAATGCCTGGTAACTTCATGTCATTTTTACGTTGTTTCAGGCAACCCGTATACAGAGCGAGTCACCTTTGAACAAATTTGCTTACGTAACTTCAACATAAAGCCCCATTTTTGTCCGCACAGTCAAAAATTACAATTTCTATGTTGTTTCAGTGTAGTTTCGTTTACCGCCGAAATACCTTGGATCAATTTCTTCAGTAAAATCCTCTCTGTGAATGAATTTTTTTAAAGTATCGATTGTGAACTTTTGGAAACATTTTGAAACTGGTCGTTTTTTATTCAAAACGGTTTAATTTTAGCAACTAAATATAACCTCCTGCTACTCCCCATCAGAATAACAAATTTTTTAAATTGAGAAGGTGTGTGATACCTCGTTTGAAAGAATTTTGATTTTTATTCTCCATTTAGTATGCAGCTTTATGAGTTTGGTGTATTAATACCAGAAACTTAATATTGAAAATAAAACATTTTTTCAGTGCATTTTAATCTCAAATGTGGTATTTCTCGCTAAATTGTTAGTTATATTGATGAGTATTCTTGTTTTTGAAGTTTTGTAAATGCTATCATCAAATGGCAGTGTTACCCAGGTTGCCTGAAGAAGGCACTGGTAATACCTATCCTGAAGCCGGGCAAGGATGGCCACCAACTCGATTCTCCTCAAACGTTTGCTGTCTCTCGAGGAGCATCTCAAAATGATCCCCGCTGAGCTATTCGGCTTTTGTGCAGGTACGACTTCGCAGATTGTCCGGGTTGTTGACGAGATGAAAGAGGCGGCTCACCAAGGACGGAACACCGTCATGGTCCTGTTGGACATGCAGAAAGCCTTCGACTCCGTGTGGGTTGAGGGTTTAATCTGTAAAATGCTGAGAGCACGCATTCCTTCTTAAATGATTAGGCTTGTGAATTCTTATCTTACTAATCGAACTTTTGCGGTGAGACTTAACAGCACAAGATCCGCAGAGTTTCCGATCGAAGCAGGCGTTCCGCAGGGGTCCAGTCTACCCGCATTTGTACTCGTTGCATACGTATGATTTCCCTATGTGGAGAGAACGAAGACGGCTACATACGCGGATGACACCGCGATATACGCCCATTCGTTCTCAAGCGTTGCAGCTGCTATGCAGGACAATCTAGGTTGGACAGGAAAATCCTACCGTATCTCGAGGAGAACAAAATTGTGGTAAACCCGGCCAAGTCCGAAGCCATCAATTTCTCGAAGAAATTTAAGTAATGCGTACAACATGGCACAAGCATATTAACTTGGCTATACAGAGGGACGCGGCAGCGGTAAAACGCACCTACCTCCTATGATAGCCAAAGGTTCACGCATGCCGCTTGAGGCAAATTATATGGCCGGCGATGTTGTACGCTTGCCCAGCGTTCTGCGGCCTGCCCAAGACTCCGTTTATGCAGAACAAAGTACTTCGTATCATCACTAATAGTGACAGATACATTCGTTTGGAGGCGCTGCGCGCCCTTGCTGGCGTCGACTTCATCCCGATATATGTTAGAAACCTGTCAGATAAATTCTACAGGTTCCATCTCCCCAATAGTTCTCTAACCAGAGACCTTACCAAGCTCAGAATACATGATATTCAGCCCCGCAAACACGGCGTGGCCATCTTTCAAGAAAGATGGGAAGAACAGGTTCCATAGGGAACCAAGTCGCCTATAGATAGAATGCGAAGTACCTCGACCCGGTTTTTTGCCTTAGCCTCTTCCGGGGTTTACACGAAATAACCACCTCCAAAATTTAGACAAAGCAGTATCTACATTGAATGCCCACGAACGACATGCATAAGCTTTGCAGGAGGCATGGATTATCCGAATCACCACCACTATTTGTTGAAATAATCGACCTACCGCCAACATCAACGGAGGCAGCTACCAGTGCCCCTTTGGCGGGGGCAGAGGGAGGCGGCTCTCAGTGCGTCCTCCCGGACCTCTCCTCTCCTGAGCCCTCCCAGGGCGAAGTGTTGAGCTGAGTGTGCTGGAGTTAAGATCATATGAATGTATGTGTAGAATTGCTTGAAATACTATGTAAAATAATCCTTTATTTATTTATTTATTTACTTATTTGTTTTTGAAGTTTTCAATACAAAACTGTACCCGCCAAAATCCACATAAAATAAAGACCTAGTCTCGAAAAATATCGATAAATCTTTATAACTTCTCACTAATCTCTCATAGACTCTGATACGATCAGATTTATCAACATTAATTAACGATCATATACATTTATTATTATATAAGTATTTAAGTATCTGCCAATTTTGTTTACTGCATGTATAAAATAAGGTTCTGTCGTCTGCTATTTCGTGAATGAAGTCTGGTGAATCGACAAACGAATATATAAATTTAAAATCGAAGGCAAATTATACCGAGTCTAGGAAAAAGCTACGGTTCACCTGTAAATACAAGGGCCTATCGTCATTAAATTACGAATATAATATAAGGATGCCTTATGTACCTTGAAACTATTGAAAAATAAGAATATGTTACAAAATAAATGAAATAAGAATTCTAAAGATTATGTCAGTACCTACATATTAAAATTGTCTAAAGTTGAATATACATATAATATTTCTATAAATAAAATACATGTGTTAGAATCTAAAATATAAATGTAAATAATATGTATTATCACTATGTATGATTTGAATATATTAAAATTATTTCACGATCAACAAGAAAAACTCAAATGTTCCATAATATACATACCATAATATGTATACATAGAAAGAATACTACAAATAACATTGTCTATACTACTATTGAGATCGTTTGTAGGTACTGAATGAGTTTCGTTTTTAAATGAGACTGGCTGTTTAATACCTCCTGAAAATTTATTGTATTCATCGCACTGAAAAAATAGGTTTACTAGCTTTTGTTTGGTAATCATGAATCTGATATGTGAATGGAGTAAGTCATGTGAATAACTGAAATACGAATATCATTTATATTTAATATAGCTCTAAGAAACAAACAGCCACTGTAAATTGTTAAACATAGCTGCAATACCGGCATTTATATTTGTTCATCCGCAATATAATTCGTAGTGGTAGTGGATTTTCTTAAGAGCTATGACTGATACCGTCTCAAAGAACAAATTTACGTTTCAGCAGTCGTCTACTGAACGTAGGCTGTTATAGGCTATGCTAGGCTAGGATTATAGTGAAGTAGTTGAGTCAAAGTTTTCGGTTTCCATTTGATAATTTTGTGAGTGAGTGAGTGAGTGAGTTGCCTGTAAGCGACGCGCAAGGTCATAGGTCTTAAGAAAATCCACTACCTTTACCAGTACTCCAAAGCTTTTGTAATTTCTGTAAAGCACAAGTCTTATTATTCTGGTCACATTAATCAACATGTGGTTGTATAATGTAATTTTTTTTAATTATTAGATTTGTATTGAAATTCTTGAGAACATTTTGTGAGAATTTTTCAACAAATCAAATCAAAGTTAGCACTGGAGTATTTAGGACCACGTTTGTGAGCAAATGCATTATTCAATTTTCATGCAAACGGTTTTGTTTAAACATTCAGACAGTTGAATTTGGAGATTTATGACAGAAATACGAATCGCAATTTATGTTGCCGAAAAAATACTTCGAATAAAATTTGATGACTTTTCAACGACACTGTTGGTAGAAAATATTCAATTCCACACAATATTGTTTACTATAGCCTTATGATATTCAATCTACTGGGACAATGTCCCAGGAAACAAACATGGAAAAGAATATATCGAAGGACTGTGTAGCAAAAGAAAATAACGGCAGACCTGTTAACAATGAACAGGAGCCAGTTGAGAACCGTTACGGGACTCCTGACTGGACATGCACCACTGAAGGAGCACCTGAAAAAAAGGGGGCAATACGATGGAGATCTGACCTGCAGACTATGCGGTAAAGATCCAGCAACCGTGAAACACATACATGTGCTATTGCGAGGCTCTAGACCGCAAAAGACAGGCAATTTTTGGGCAGCCATCTGGCGACCCAGAACTTTACAGTTCCCACCCAATACGGAACTTGTACAAACTCGTACAAGGCACAAAAATATGGGATTGTGTACTGTGACATTGGAACATAGCGGTGCCTTGGTTCGTGGACCTGCTGGCTCCATTGATAAAACGTGGAATTGGCGGGTTTGCGAATTGAGGCATCGATAGGTAAGATACAATGGGCTAATAAGCCTAATGGCGAATTCCATTGGTAGAACCAGTGTTGCACTAGTTTTGCACCAGTGTTGCATCTACACCGCAGTGTTTGTATCCAAAATGTGAACCAGTTCATTCTCAATGGAATTTGAAATATAACTGAGACTGAGACATGCCAAACCTTTGAGACACATCTCACGTAGATGTCATATTTCCTGCGAACATATAATGATGAAAAAGTGTTGTCCGGCGGGTATAAAATACGAAGTTCAAATTTGAAAAATAAACAAATATATTTCACAGGCATTACGCAACTTAATGGAAGTGTGTTCTTCAGGTTGAAATCCCTCATCAATAATTTTATCAATACTTCATCAAAAAAAAAAGTTCATGAGACAAGAATATTTTTACATTTATTTTAGTATTCAATCCGAATAATTCTCTCCTTGTCTTTACATTACACCAATCCACTTTGAGAGTCACATAAACCATAAAAATGCCAGCAGATAAAATTATAATATATTTTTTCTCTTACTTTGCTTTATCATTGAATTTACTGATATTTTCTACAAAATGTTTAAGTCTTTATCACTACTTGACGACGATGTTAACAAAAATGCTACACTAGGAGTAGTCTGTCTTTTTCAATTTTTGAGTTTTCCGCCAATTTCATAAATGCACTGACTTCGCACGACTTCAAATAGCTCATGCTAAAATTATTGCACTGAGTTCAAAATTGGATGCACCAGATTCCCAATGGAATACAAAACTCCAAAATAGTTTTACCAATGGAATACAAAAAAGTCCACTCGGTGTGCACTAGTTTTACCAACGGAATCCGCTGTAAGTGTCACCGGGTCACCGGAGGCAATAGCCGACCGGACCTACATAGAGGTGGAGGTTTTAGTGAGAATGCCTACTAAGGCAAACCTCACAGTATTTCTCTGGAAAAGATTTCCTTCACCTCTTCAAAAAAAAGGAACTAGTCTCGTCGTACGGTATTTACTTAGAAATCGCACGTTAAAAGGTAAGACCTCGTTAATCCTTAGCTCGCACAAGTTTCGACTTCTGAGGGATGTCGTTCGTAAGGGGATGACAGCTGGTTAACGGAAAAAACAATTTTAAACATTTTTTCAATTTTTTAACAATGATTTTTGAGTAACCTTGTCTTAGTAGACTTTTTCCATTTCTCCTCTTCAATTTCGAGATCGGAATCTTGGGGAAAAATATTCTCTTAGGTCTTCAATGTCCCTCTTTCTGGTGTGGCAACTAGCCTTTACTGGTAAGACGAGCATGTTCTCTTCCTGAGCTTGTTGATCATGACCTTTCTCTCCTTTTACTTCTGAATATATATCACCCAGCAGCTCCACAGCAGAGGACCAGATTTATCGCAGTTATAATAGTATTTCTTTCTTCAAAAGGTAGCTATTTTCGATCAGTGCTAATAAGTCCAATAACTTCAATTGCGCCTTGGTTGTGAAAGAATCTTCGCTAATATGGAACATTCACCCATTACTTAGGCCTCTGTGAAGGTCTACCCTCCAATTTTTTCTATGAACTAATTCGGTGCTTATGAATAGGCCAAATAAATGAGTCGCTCCACATCGGCCCCATATTTTGACCTCTTGCTCTTCTTGATATCCTTTTCTCATTTCGAATTGTTGGAGAAACTTTTCTTGTTCCTGTATTCCTCTTATTCTTGTGTTCTGTTGGCGTTTTGTTCTTCTTGGTTGTTTGTTCCTTCAAAAACTCAAATATATCTATTAACATCATGAAGAGGGGCGACACTACTTGACGGAAGACCATTGAATCTAATCATGAAAATTGGTGGATTACGTAATCCGAATCTTCCGCTAAAGATCCTTTATAATAGATGGAGATAGTTATTGCAACCTCTATTATTATGATACTTTAATAAAGTTTTCCTTTATTTGACATATACGCATGCGCATTCAATATATCCTTTACAATTCTCTTTTATTAAAATACAGGATTCCCTTATTTAATTTAATTATAGGAATAGGCACTTTTGTTTAAGGATCTTCTATTTTTACATAATAGAAATTATCTGCCAAATTAATGATGACATTTTGAACTGAACATCAAATCAAATATAGTTACTTGTGAGTTTAATGTAAGGAATCATGAAGGAAAAAGATAAGAAACGTTTACGATTCACCTTCGAGGACGACATTATTCTTCTCCAAGAAGTAGTGTTCCTTAATCCCTACGCAAACGGATGCGCTGTTTGAGAAGAAGTCAAAAATAGTTTGAAGCAGTTAGTTCAAAAATAATTTACAGTGAAAACTATTCGGCAGCACATACAAATGATATTAGACCAGTGGGTGAATAAGGAAACAAAGAATCAAAAAAGGTAAGTACCTATACATTTATGCTCTCAAATTAATTTTGTGTATGGTTACCTACTTGAAACATTTCAGTTCAGGTGTTGAAGAGCCGTACTCTCAAAAAGATGCACTTCTGCAAGAATTGCACGACCTTCTCAAAGAGATAAAAGTGAGAAACCAAGAGAAAGCAACAAAAGTTGCCAAAAATAAAGCTGACACAGAAATAGGGAAAGAAACTAGAGAACAAGCTGCATTGAAATTTATGCAGTCTGAAGAAATTACTACTTATTTCCCCAATGAACATGAGTATATCTCAAACTCAGATATAATTATTGAAAACTGTGGTGAGTTTCTGTTGGTTTCCATTATTCACAATTTGCAAATAAATAACTTTTTAGTAGCTCAGCTTGACTTTGATGGAGTCAATGAAATAAGTACTGAAAAGGAAAATGTAGAACAAACCCCAGTAGAATGCAACGAATGAAAGAGACCCTGAAAATTCTATTCCAAAAGTTCAAACATTATTTAATAAGAAAATCAATAAGTCTAGTAATATCATACGTACATATATAGATTTGCTAGTTATTTCCAATTTGAAAACAGATTTGTATACAGTGTCATCCCCAAAGTATGCACCATTTGGGATATGTTTTGCTATAACAACTTTGTTGATGCATGTTTAGATTTAAGGCAAGCACAAACTATCATCATTTGGTCGAAGAAACCATAATAAAGAAGTTTCCCATAGGTATGGTGCGAAATTTGGGGATGACACTTCATATATTTACTTACTATTATGACTGGGCTAAAATTTGTTCACCTCCTCCTCCTCATAATGTATTTTTGTAGGACCTACAAAAAGTCGCCCAAAAAAAAAACAAACTATATGAGAAGAAGTGGCTTAGATTACTTGAAGGAAAAGAATGATAAAGAAATGGAACTTGAGGAAAAAAGAATGAGAATTGAAGAACGGAAAGTAGCAGTGGCCGAAAAAAATGTTGCCCTAGCTGAAAAAAAGTTCTTGTTTGACTCAGAACAATACAAGAATATATTTGAGAAGCAACAAGAAGTCATTAATAAATTACTTGATATTTTTGAGAAATATAATTGATTCAATACATTTTCATTGTATATTAAAATGATAATTATTCAAAATGAACAATAATTTCACCCAATATAGGCTTCCAAAGCAGGAGGCATAATGTTGAAATATTCAGCAGTTTGACTCCCATACAAGCAGGTGTGACAATTCGTCAGAAGAACAGCACATTGATAAAAAGTTTCGATGTCACTAAGAAGTAATTTTTGATTTTTCTTGAAATCTACAAATGCAAATTGACTAACAACTTTCTGGAAGCCCCATTCAACTGAGACACGAAGGACTTTCATACTGTTGTTGAACATAATTTGATGGGGTAATAAAAGTGCTGGTTGTCCAGGATATAGCGATAACAACAGCTGCCTAACTTCCATATGCTTGATCCCCATATAACACATAATTTTCATAATTTTCAAACATAACATTTTGTTACAACTCTTGGTACAAGTTTGATTCTCGAAAAATTCCTGCATCGTGTCTTCTGCCTGAAAAAGCTCCTTTCAGATTGATTATTAATCCATCTGAAGTTAAAACTGATTGATATTTTAGACTGTGCACTCTTTTATGGTCTGAGTAATATTCCTCTTGGTTGATAGGTCTGCATATTGGCCGGACTGTGCCAACAATTTCGTATGGTTCCTCCCATGTTAGAAATAGACAAAAAAAAATTTTACATTAAAAAATCTGCTCATAAAATTTATTGCACCTTGGTCAAATGCTTGTGCATACAGCTGATATCTATTCCTGTTCAGCTATTGATGTGCATTTAAATTTTCCATTAGATGTCCATGATTCTCTACAATGAAATTGGCAGTCTTTGTAATGATTTGGGATAGTGATTGGGATGAATATTTGAAAAGTTTTTCCAAATCCAATAGCTCAGTCTTCTTAATAACATACATAATATGCTGTGGTTCCTGCAGAAGTGTGTTCGTAGTCATCACCTAACGATTTAATAACATACATACCATCCACATTATTCCTGGTATCAGTAATGATATGATGAGTTATTTTCAAAGCATCTCAGTCGAAATATATCCTCTCTTCCAAAATGAAAGTTGGATTTCACTTCATCATCAGTCATATTATTCAAACTGAATTCTATGTTGTTTTCCCAATGATTCTCAACTGCCATTACAAGTTTCAATAATGTTGTGAAGAAGTAGCTGTTCAATTTCTTGGTGGTTAGCTCCACCAAGACAGCTACTTCTAATTGTTCTTCCATGTTCATATCAGCTGAAGTATATTAACTTATGAAAATGGAAATTTATGAACTTGAACTTTTGCCAAAAATTTTAATTGATTACTTTCGCAGTCAACCTCAAATTCAACGTTGACGGTAATTTGAACTTTGACATTTTTTTCAAAATAAAGTTAAAGAAGCAACAGTGAAGATGGTGTTTGCAATAACACCATTAACAACCATCATTAATAATTGCATTACAGTATACTTTAATAAAAGTTTCTTGTAATTAAGTAAACTCATTTCTCTCTGCAATAACTCTCTATGTCGACAATAATTCAGCAGAAAGATAATTAAAATGCATTGCAAAGTAGTTCGCGTGGAACACTTTGCCAAGTATTAAACAGATTTATTCAACGGTCGTAGGGGGCAGTAGTTGTTTGCTGTTGAATGCTTGCCGACGACCATACCTATTGTATAGAATTTTTTGCAGAAGATAGGATTACGTAATCCACAATTTTTCATGATTGCATTAATGGTCTTCTGTCAAGTAGTTTTTGGCTTCATATTGAAGTCGACACGCAGTGAGGGTGCATTTTAATTATGGAACCCAGAGATGGCGCTGAATTCATACTTCAGTATTTTTCTCAGGTATTTCCAATTAGGCTGAAGGGATTTTTCGATTCAATTGGGTTGAACTAGCCTTCGCTGATGATTGGCAAGGACCATACAACCGGTACGGAGATGTTCCCCCAATTAAATCGAAAAATGATTTCAGCTTTGATATTCAAAATGCATTGCAAAGTAGTTCTTGAAGAAAACTTTGACAAGTATAAAACAGATATAATTCAACGGTCGTTGGGGGCATTAGTTGTTTTCTGTCAAATTCTTGTCGACGACCATACCTATTGTATAAGACTTTTTGCGGAAGATCGGATTACGTAATCCACCATTTTTCATGATTAGATATCTACTAACGTTTCCATCTCGTCGTAATTATTGACTCGAATATTCACCATCAAATTCCGAAAATTTGCCCGAGCGTTATTTCTTCACTACCACTTATTCCGCCTCTGTCGCCAAAAGTTACTTATTCTTGGGTAACTGCCTTCATTAGCTCAAGCCAAAGATCAGTTTCACAGCCTCTACTGCATTTGGCACCTTAAAAACAAAACAATGTCAACTTCAACACTTCAATTGTTTACTATATTTACACGGTCCGATTTCTTGTATATTGTGTGTATATTCTTGAAATAAGTGTTCTAAATCTTCCAACAAATTCTAAGAACATTCGAAATTACAAACCGGAACAAGAATAAGCGAAGTGATCGTGGTGTTAGAACGGTTGTGTCCCACCCAGACGGCACGGGTTCGATCCCCACCGCCTGCCACTGAGCTAAAGTGGTTCGATGGTACGTAAGCTGTATGTCCCGGATTTTCCTTGCTCGCACGAGCTCTGCATCTGAGGTGTTTTCTCCGGAAACCTGGGTAATTTGTAAAAACAAATTTATTTTTAAATTTTATTTAATGTTTCTGTAAATTTCTTAGACCTTTTGTAAAGGATCGTCTTCGTTTCCAGAATTCTTGAATGAGTTGCTGTTTCTTCTGATTACCAGGTCCTTAACAGTAATTTTGCCTTATAACCAATAGGCTCGAATGTCCAGACCTTATCATAAGCCTGGCTGACCTTCAAGAATGCAGATGTACAGTTTTTTTTCTGGCAACTCTCGATTCGTTGTCTAAATTTGAATGTTTCTCGCGGAAGTCATATTGATTTTGAGTAAATACATTTTACTACTATACTAGTAGAATGTAATCTTTGTAGGATAAGTATTTTAAAAAACTTGGAGGTGAGAATCAAGCTTATGAGACGGTAATATAATGCTTCTGTATTATATTCACCTGGTTGTAGTATTAGAATTATTTCCGCTTTTTGAGCGATTTTTTTCAAATCTCTATTGGTAAATTAAGAGTATGTTTTTGTTGGTTTGATCGTGCTGATCGTATGAAAGTGTTAATTAACTTCTTTACTTCTTCAATCTTTTCGGAATTTTGGTGCTAAGCTCTTTTCGAATCTGTAGATTTTAGATGATGTACAATATAGTTTTTTGTTCTGAAAATGATAGAAGTGAATCGACAATTCTACCAATTTCTGCAAGTTGATTCAATGGTTACACGAAGATGATTCTGATCAAAGGCCATTATTTTGTAAAATAATGATTGCTAGAAGGTTTCTAGTTTGTGAATATTTTCATTTCTGATGAACACATATTTTAGTTGAAGAGAACGGCGAAAGAATAAAATGTATATTAAAACGGAGAACATCCTCATTGGCTTCCACATAACTTCCTAAAAAGTTATAGATTGGGCTGGTAGTATAAGTGGCGAAATTATTGGGTCTTATTGTTTTGAATACACAGTTGATGCTGATTTTTTTGTAGACTACCTATATAGATTACCGAATTAAATAGAAAGGTACTACCGCATTTTTCATGAACAGTAAGAAATCACTCAAATAAAGTATCCCTCGACAGATGGATTGGGAAACGTGATGCCACCTTGGTTTCCCCATTTGACCCCTCTTCAATACTTTCTCTAGGGCATCGGTGGGAAGGGTTTCATTTAAATATCACCTCCTTCAATTGTGAAGCTGGTTTATGAAGATTGACTTCCACCCTCCTGCAATACTTTTTCCAATCTTCAATGACACTGAATATGATTTTGGTGCGTCTATTTTCTCAGATTGGTAATACGCTGAGTAGTGATGCTAGTCCGGCCCTGCCTGTATGCAACAATAAGTCGTTCATTGCGATTTAGTAACAGAAATTGTGTTTCTAGGCGAATCAATGGAAATCTCAAATTCCAATGAGTTTTATAGAAATCCATCGATATCGAAAAGTAAAATATTCAAAGAATGTTGTATTGACAGATTGTTATTTGTCGGCTTCCATAACTTTCTAATTTGTTATTTATGAAATTACCTTTTAACCCCATGCAATTCAGTTGACATCGGAAATTCCAACACAGACATATTTCACGTTTGTTGTTCCCATTCTCGGCTTGTTCGAAACCTTATAAAATATTCACTTTGTTCATAACACCTGTGCTTCTATTCCTCAACCATATTCATCAAACGTTTGTATTTCTCCAAGGATATATTATGCGCGCTGTGATTGTGTGACTCAACTTTTTTTTTATTTCTCCTACCGCGGTTCACAATAGGTCGAGGCGGTGGATTGGAAATAAGAAAATTACCTTCACGGTTCGTATTGTCATCTCTCTCTAACCACCTGAGAGTCACTCGTGAAGGAAAGACACAGTGGCGTCTGCGATAGGATCCGATATACTTACCTGCGAGACTGATTACAGTAATTAGAAGGAATCAAAGAAATAATGGCGCCGTTTCTATATTTTACAATTTGACTATTTCCATCAATGTATATAACAAACTATTCATCATAATTCTTTGATGTATTCTTACCTACTTACGGTTAGGCGTCTTGAAAACCAATCCAAGCGATCATGCAGGTTTTCCTTTAAAGTAGTTTGGAAGACACTAAAACATCAAGGACCTAAGAGAGAAAAAAAAGGCTGAAACTTGTCTGCCTGGTTCAGATGGGCATCCAGGGGAATGAGATGGCAGATGCATAAGCAGAAGCAGGGCCAGCAATACTGCCATCGGACCAGAACCAGCCAATTGAATTCCATTTGGGAACATTGAGCAAGGCACGAAGAAATGGATTCAGAACAATTATCAATCTTACTGTGAGAATACCTTAGGAAATATTCACTGAAAAATGATGATGATAGTGCCAACCGACCGGATATCAAGACACCTACTCGCTTTGAGCCGGAACTCTCTCAGGAAGGCAGGCCTCAGAAACTGCTGCATCTGCTGGAGATACACCAAGACTTCACACAATGCAAGTTATATGATGATGATGATGACGAAACAGCTTGGTACATACTGTTTGAATGCGAAGTTCTTGCTCGCACGGAGATGGATATCTAGGGACACTATAATACAAAATATATCATCAGAAGATCTGGTGCAGTCAAGAGATAGACGTGACAGTAGGAAGCAGAACGATTCTATACACTTCATCACATTTCTGCCGTTGGCCAGCCACGGGAAACAATAATAATAATGAAATTATTCAACTCCTTATTACGTAACCTGTTTAGTAGAATCTTGAAAAATTTATCGTCGTATGACGGCCAGGAAGGAAAAAAATGGTTTAGCTATGGTCACTGGATGTATTATTTAAATTCCTGCCTATAGTTCCATCAATTTTTTGCCCAAAAATAAACTAACTGTTTCACACATAAGTATTTACATAGTTTTTATACAAATCTTCACAAATTTGTGTGGTATTTGCAAGAACAGGTAATTGCAACAGTGCCCTCGACAATAAAAAAGTTGCACAAATATATGCTTGACAAAACCGTCGTGGTACTACCTAGGAAAGTAGTTGATTTCTGAGAGATATTTCTGTTCTGAATTAAAAATGAATTCAACAGAGGTTTTATATCATATCCTGAAATATAGAGGTGATTATTGCTATGATTCCGGTATAGAACCGCGGTTTCTCTACCTAGGCTATCCCAATTACAGTATCCTTAGGCAATAGCACCAAATTTGGAAATTTAGTGCCGTTTGAATCTAACTCCATTCTTGAACCAGTTTTCATCATGACGTTTCAGCGATAGTTTTCATCGTCTTCATGCCTGAATAGTTTCTCTACAAAGGAATACTATTTTTCAACATTACCAACACTAACAGAAACAAGTTTACTATTAAGTTATAGATATTATGGTCTGCATCAGACTCTATTTCATTATACAGAATTCAATCAGTTTAAAATTATTGAAATTTCTTTCAGAACATGAAAAACAATATTGTCTATTGTTTATTTTGCCCTGACTGTAAAAAAATTTAGAAACACAAATTTTTTTCAGTTACGCATGATGAAATAAAATCATTCGCCCCGAGCTCTTGATATCCAAAATATGGCATTCGTCCTCTTCTGATTCAGTGATTGAGTTCTTCATGGAGTGTTTTTGGATACGCCAATGAGTTTTAGTTGGTCATGAATAATTTCATAAACCGTATTTTCAAATTAAAGAGGATGCAATGACACATTTTATATAAAACCAGTAGTCGGTACGAAAATAAAAATGAGATGGCCTACGTTCAGGCAGGTACAGGTGGATCAGTTGGTGATAATTTAATTTTTTACGGCCTTTTTATGGTGCTTCGGAATCTTCAAATAAGTCTTTATGCAATATGTTATCTAATTTTTAGTGCCACTTTGATTGGATGTTATTAAATTTTAAACTTCTACCGACAATTTTTGTAGTAGTTTAATTAAAATATTTGACATCTTTTTTTAGTTTAGTGAGCTTTTTTCATCACTTATTTTAAGAGTTGATGTACATTCACATGTTCTATGTTAAATTTGAAATTAAGAGTAGTCAGCAAAAACGAAAAAAGTATGTAAAAAAGATCACAGGGATAGCCTAATAGATTTTTGATCGTGTTAGAATTCTGTTGAACGAAAAAAGACAAATAAACTAGAGCAATAATAATCTTTGTGACCAGACGTGTTTTAACTTCAGTACAACCTACAGTGGAACATGTTTAAGAAATTCAACCAAAAACCGTAGGTACCTATTTCGACAGTATTTTGAAAATTTCGAAAAAAAGGGGTTCACTTAATAGACAAGCAATTTTCGTGGGAATGCAATTCCCATGCCCATTTAATGGGCCGTAGTAGTCGTGATGGTAGAGCGCTTGCCTCGCAATCACAGGGGCGAGGGGTCGATTCCCAGCATGGTTACTGGTCTCGTGCTAGGAATCGCAAGTTAAAAGGTAAGACCTCGTTAATCCTTGGCTCGCACATGTTTCGATATCTGAGGGCTGTCGTTCGTAGGGGACCATAGCTGGTTAACGAAAAAACAAAATGGAAAAAAACATTCAATCGTGCAATGTACTCAAGCTGAAAGAAAAATCGAAACAATTTTAGAAACAATCCAATACTTTTTTCGATATACACTATACTTCAAGAGGAGTTCTAAAATATTGTGGAATTTGTAAAGAATACGAAGCCGTTTTTCCTTAACTAATGTTACATAACGGTTCATCAGTGTTCTCGCATTCGCATATTATATGGCGATTTCCCGTAGTTACAGAGCGAGTTGCATTCAATTAGTCTCTTTCCCTACAGGTGTTCCTTCAGAGGAGCATGTCCAGGTCGATGAGTTCGTTCTTTGCAAATAACTGCAATGACAGTTTCATTGTGCCGGGGAGTTTTTTCTAAAGTTTTTGTTGCTTCTTTTGGACTCATTTCTTCAATTATCCACTGCTCACTTTGGTATGGTGAGTACTGGTTCGTATTGAGTGACTGATCCCTCACTCAGAATAATTTTACTATATTCTGTTATGCTAGAGTTTTCAGATTTTCAGTGGTTTCCAATACTAGTTTAGACGTTACTTTTTCGTACTGGGTTTTGACCTAGAATACTGTATCTATATACTTATCCATCTGAAACGATAGCTTGGGCCTTAGACGGACTCTATGGGTTTTTCACTAAATATTTCAGATATTTTTCCATCATCAGCCTTTCACCCGTTTGTGAACTAGGTCAATCAATTCTTTGAGGATGCATTCTGGTGATTCATCTATTCATTCTCCACAATCCGCTAACTTCAATTAAGAAATTGCGTTTTCTATAATTCTTTGAATCAATATATTTAAGCTTGCCATGTTCTAGGCGCAGTAAGAACTACTGCATATCGTTAACGCGCATAGCAAAATGCAGACAGGTCCAGATTCAGTCCGTTACAATAAATTGTCTACGTTGTACACTTCCTACGCAAAATTTGCTGGTGCGTGGCAAACTAATCCCTTTCTTGCTTCGCTCCTCAGAGACATAATGAGAGGTGGAGGGTTTAACGGGTCGATATCATTGCCCTCGTTATTGCTGCCAAAATTAAAAATGATGATGGAGTCCCTTGATACTCAGATGGATGTGGAAAATGGTTGAATGTTGTATTGAAACTTCGAGTTGAACATGAAATAAATAAATAAAAAGGTCTGATAAGTTCTATGGATATGCATAAAATGGAAGGACAGTTACGCAGTATCTCAATGAAACATTTCCTAATCCTAATCCTTGCAAACCAAGGAGTGGCGCGCTGTCCTGCCAGAATCCCCGATTTATCCCCGATGGGTTATTTTGAATGGAGATATTTGAAAACCCGTTTTTTCAAGGATATTACACGTGACATACGTTTTTTACGTCGAAATTGAACGTTGGAAATAACTCCCCTACGAGCAAGGGGAAGAATAATCCATCAGGCGGTTACGGGCAATCTGCGAAGACGAATAAGAAAATGCATAGAGATGCAAGGGGGATTCCTCGAGCATTCACTGACATTCGAGCCTTATCATTGGGATCTCGTAAACCGTAAGAGTTACAGAGTTGGTAAGTTACACAATTTGTCACCTGGTTAAATAATGTCGAAGTTGCGCCATTTGTTGCCAAACAAAATGCCTTTTCGAAATTTGGAAAGTTCCGGAATATTTTCGGAGATGGACGAAAAAATTCTAAACTGCATAAAATTTTATTTGAAGAAATTGTCTAGATGAATAACACTTTATTATGGTCACTTTTTTCCCCTACAAGATGGCGTTTTCAAATTTGAAATTTTACGTTTTGTCTTCCAGAAACCATTGTCAAATTATTATTTCTACGATAATTTCAATTTTTTTATTCAATACTATACTGTTTAATTTCAATATTTCCTGAAATTGGAAAAGGTGACCTTGATATTCGAAGAGGAAAAGTCAAACTCGCTTGTCAGAGTATGGTAGTTTGATATTTTAAATAATTTGAGAGGGCAAAATTGTTTTTTTTCTAATTTCTAATTTCTAATATGGTTTCGTAAAAAACATCAGTCTCATCCTTATAAATTACATGTTAGTCAAGAATTCAGACCAGTAGATAGTGAAAGTTGAATTCTGCAATTGGCTTCAATGAAAAATTGCAACAAAATTAGGATATTTTCAATAACATTATCTGGACTGATGGATTTCTTACAGTGATATGATGAAGTGGAAAATGCGCATCAAAATCAGCAAATGCGAAGGCAGGGACGGACATTATTCAAAGTTTCGGACAGCCATCTGGCAGTCCACAATTTTACAGTTCTCATCCAGCAAAGGACTTGTACAAACTTGTACAGGGAACAAAAGTACTTCAGTGGGTAATGTGATCAAACAACAGAGGTCAGATACAATGGGTCATTAGGCCCAAGGGTCACTGGAGACAACAGTCAGACGGGCCTCAATGGGAGTGAAGATTCCAGTGAGTATGCCTGATAAGGAGACAGGAGACTCTCACAGTAGACCTTGAGATGTAAGGCACATAATCTCCCTGTGGTTTTCTTCACCTCCGCAAAAAAAAGTTGAGAGTGTTTAAAGGCACTTATACACATGTATCATACGATATTTTTACTAATGCGGTAAAGTAAAAAAATATAAATTTTTTATTTTTTAAAATTAATTTTCGTATTTATTCCGGGATTTTGCAGGTACTAAGGTTTGCATTGCTCATTTGCCACAGTTCTATATTAGAACCTATACTTCCCTAGTCGAAACTCATATCGATGAAATTTTACTAAAATGGAATGAACGTGTGAAAGTTGACAGTTCGCAGAATGAGTGACAACCGAGACATAATAAATCAACAATGAGCAACTTCCTACATTTGCATCGCTTGCTTGTTACATATTCTCATCAATTTCAGGAATATCAACTAATTTTGAGTAAATAATTAACGTTTTTTTTAGGTAAAATATTGTTATCAAACATGGCTCAAGGCTCATTGACATTAAGCAAGTTTATTAGCTACTAGTCAACAAATTCACTAGTGAGTAGTGGACTCATGTCATGTCAATAGCTAACTAGCAGATTGTAAACAATCTGCGAGAAAAGTTGAAAGCCGGACTTCTTTACTCGCTACTCTAGTCCTAGTCTGACCATGGCCGAGCAAATCTAAACAGTATTCGCACCAATTAGTAAGTGTTTATGAATGCGTTTGCGGTAATTGTATTTTTTGTATAATTTTTGAGGTATTAAAATGAGTTGATTTAGTGAAGCAAAAACTTTAAGGTTCGCAGAATTATATGCACAACACGAATGACTGTGGAATATAAGTTCTATGTGAAAAACAGACAGGCAAGGGATGCAGCGTACCAAACTATAGCAGAACAAAAATGAAAGAGAGAATTTAACCGTTTAAGACGATAAAAATAAAGTAAAAAATTTCAGAACTATCACGTTGCTGAATATCTCAAAGTTGCTTTCAACTTTAATTTTGCAGTAAGAGCATCTATCATGAACGTTGGATTTTCATACTTACTCTTTTTAAGAGAGAATCAAAATACTCTGGTGGCATTTTCAGATGATTTCTAATTTGTAGGATCCTCGGAACGAAGTTCTGACAAGAGTGAAGTGAAGCTTCAATGTATAAACAACGTTCAATCTATTTTTAAACCGAAACCCGTCTGTTCCAATTAGTCTGTCGTTCCAATTCATGTTTAAGCTCATCAGATACAATTCCACATAACATATTTACAAAATCCCTTGCAATTTATTGATTATTTGCCACATCTTCAGAATAATTCCTCACAAACAACTGAACTAGGCCGATTTTTTTCCTGCGAGTAACCAGTAAATGTGTGAACAATTCTCGCACCAGTTCTCTCGGCCCAGTCACCAACTCGGACGAGCATACTACCATGTGTATAACGGGCTTTAGCTAGTAAACTAGCTATATGTATCCCAGTGGTTTTTGGTCAACACTTACTCGCTAGCTAGTTTGCTACTGAGCGAGTTGAAGTTTTGTGTATTCTCGTTACAGTGGACTGCACTGGGACTCTGATGATTAGAAATGTTTCATAGCATCGAAATGTGTCGAGAATGTGACGTCATATTCGAACGTTATAAATGGGAAGCATAGTACCAATATTTCGAATATGACGTCACATTTCGATTCTATAAAACATTCCTAATCATCGGAGTCGGGGGGCTGGTTACACAATACGAGTTGCTGACCTGACAGTAGACAGCTACTGCACCTATGGACTCGCATGGCAGTAGCACGACTCGCCTCACCCGGTCACACAAATGCGAGCTGCTGGCGGCATAGCAGACAGTGTTTACTCGCATCTTTTTCAGTAGTAGATCGTCGAGCCTAGTTACAAACAATACCATCTTGTTCAGTAGGTCGTAGTTAGATATTTCGTGTAATGTTGCCTCAAAATACACGACTGACCACATTTCATACTGTGATAAGAGTGGTTACGAAAATACTTTGTGCTGAAACTACGGCAAATGAATCCGGTGTGGAACCAGACTTTCGAGCATTCGAACTACTGTTTTCGTTTTGCAATACCTTGCCAGTTGACTTCCGAGTCGCCTGCGAGCTGCTGCTTGTGGCGTAGTGAGGAAGGCGAGTGGGGAGTAAAATCAAAATATTTTGTAGTGACACAGATGACAGGTACTGACAGACTCGCATATGACAGTAATTTGGATGATGCGGTCACACGGTATGAGTAACTTCACTGCAGTAACTGATCGGATGCTCGGATCCTAGCTCGCACTTTGTAACCAGGCCGTAGAGCACTAGCTGACTCGCCAGCTAGTAGATAGTTAACTTGCTTGATGTCACCGAGCCTTTAATGAATCTTCAAGATTTTGTTTCGTAAATATCTATTTTATAAAAGCGTGTATGATTCACCCTGTATTCTACCCTCACAGTGTCGTTTTCCCGTATGCAAGCAGGTTGTAGCAAGAAAGCTTTTCCCAGACACAAAAGTTTATTCAAGAGCGCTACATAACATTTTTGAATGCGCTTGTAGTAGAAAAAATCTTGATCCAAACTCATACGGAAAGGTACAATTGATATTTCCCTTGATAAAACTGAGAACCTAGGAATAATCTTTCTCCACAACCATTGAATAATGTAGTAAATATAAAATAATTTTTAATAATAAAAGATACACATTCTTACTCTTGAGTTAGAATATGTATTCTGAAATACTTGCTTCTTATGTGTTTTGCATGTATTTTCATTCCATAACAAGGTACGGAATGACAATTACGTAATCGAACTCTAAACAACATAGAATGCCGTGGATTTTAAAACTGTCAGTGACTGATGCATACTCCACCTGAATTATTAATACAAAGCGAAGTGGTCGTGGTATTAGAGCGTTTGCTTCCCCACCCAGGCGGCCCGGGTTTGATCTCCACCGCCTGCCACTGAGCTAAAGTGGTTCGGAATCCACTTTTACGTAAGCTGTAGGTTCCGAATCTCTCTTGCTCTCACAAGCTCTGCTTTTGAGAGGTTTTCTCCGAAACCCTGGGTGATTCGTAAAAAAACTTTAACAATGCGATAAAAATGTCTCAATAAGTAACTTGTTTTGTTCAGATTTAATTTAACTGGTCTTGATTCATACTTTCTAGTCGTGGAGAAAATATAATCTGTTACTCAGAATGAGAAAAATCGATACTCGTGGTTCCTTACGCTCGCTAGGGCGCGCGTTCGGAATTTTCTACTCGTATCGAATTTTTTTCATTCTGACTTTGTTACAGAATATATCATTCTAGCACGGCGTGTTTTAGTCATGAAGATTTCGCTCGCTTTTTAGTGCTTCTGGTAAGGATTATGATGCAAGTATAATAAAAAAGAATATACTATAAGGATTAAAATATTCCTCGCCTGTTTTTGACTGATTGAGGATCATTTTATCTTTTCGAATCAATGATAAAATCACCCATCCAATGTTTTGCATATTCAATCATTAATCAGGTTGGCTCAAAAACCGTATCTATTTAAACTACAGAAATATCAAAGCCGTATTGCAATCGGTTAGGTGCGGTTTATACATGAAATCACCAGGTAATTACAGTAAATCTTCACCTGAAGTAAGTAGATTGGTCATTAAACTGGATTAATGAAGTGTTCTTTCATTCAGTGAATTCACAAAACCACGAAATCATTACGCTTCAGCGAGTTCCAATTAATTAATTTAATTGAGTAATTGTCTCAAAATTTAATTAGACAGGTAAGTTTCATTAATGCTTGGGGAAGACGTAAAAAAAACACGAAAGAATTGCACGCAAGGAATTTATCATAAAAAAATCCCAGGATGGTATAGACATTTCAGTTGTATGCCTCGCAGGCATAGTCAGAATGTACTCCATCAGACAGATAACATAAAAATACGTAGGCACCCATTACTAGTATGACTTCTACAAAATGGGGAATTCGTCAATAAAATAAAATAAAGAGCACTCCGACTAGCGTCTACTTCTTATAAATATTGAGGAAAAAATAGTTGAAACCTTTCTTGGTTGAAGACCATTAAACTGATAATGAAGAATTAATTATATTTTAGCTATAGATATTTGAAGAGCTTTGCAAAGTAGTTTGACAATAATCTAACATATATAATTATCAGTCGTAGGGGGCAGTAGTTGTTTTCTAGTGGAGACTTGCCGAGGAATATATCTATAGTACACATTTTTCATTATTAGTTTAACTGACTTTCACCAAGTAGGAACCACAATTTTTTCTCTTGGAAATATTTGGCTTCGGAAGAAATAGATGCTTTATAGAACCTGAAGATGGCGCTGCATATATACTTCAGTGTTTATCTTGGAAATTCCCAACAGAAACTGAAACGATTTAATGATTGAATTGGGTGAGTAGCATGAACCATGAAACGAATACGCAGGAGTTCCCCCATTTGAATCGAAACAAAATTTAAGGAGCATTGCCAAAGGAGTTCTAGAATTTAAAAGATGTGATTCTACTATAGATGACCTTCCGCCAACTAGTGTCAACAATTGAAATAGTAATAATTGTCCTGAAATTCTCGGTTGAGCTCAAACTGTTGAATGGGAAGACAAAAAATTGCATGTTGTGCGAGCCTTGACCAGAACTAGAATTAGTTCCTAAACACAACTTATTCATGAATGTGTAAGGTACGATCCCAATCCGAGGAGAATACACCTAACTAACTCTAAAAGCTGCCTTCACCAGATTGCACATTCTAATCTCTTTCGTGGATTTTTCATTCAATCTTTCACATTTCAAATGCTCTTCGAATAAAAAAACTTTTAATTTTCACTTGACAAAACTCTGTGGTGCCATCATGGAACTCAAACATGAGAATAGGCGAAACACCTATACTTTGATATACTATTACTTATACATTACTGAAATATAAACAACAATTTGCGTAATCATCTAAGAACAAACAACATTACGGAGGAAAGTTTTCAAAAAAGTGAAAGATGAGCTATATAAAGCGGGATACTTACGTTTTTAATATCCACGCTCGCCTGACTGAAAGCGCCATTGGCTCCGATATACGCGGTTTCTATGAATTTTCGTTTGAACCAATGTTTCTTTCAATGAAGAACACGATAGTGCTCAGTCCAGGCATGGTCATCCTGGAAACCTCGCAAGTTCCGGAGAAAATTTGTGTGAGTTGATGGATGGAGTGAACAAACACTATTTCTACTTTACATTAATGATATATATATACCAATGCCAGTGCACTGATTCGCGGATAACGTACCTTTCATACACTTTTGTCATATAGAGCTTTGACATAATCTTGCAAACCTAGAGGTACGAAGTTGAACAAAGATTTGGCATACATTTTAGAATGGAGCTCCAATAAATCAGTGAAATTTTTTCGTAAAATTTTTTAAATTTGATTTTACCAATCACCCAGGTTTTCGGGAAAATCCCCTCAAAAATAGAGCTTGTACAAGCAAGGGAAATCTGGGACCTACAGCTTACGTAAAAGTGGGTTCCATACCCCTTCAGCTCAGTGGCAGGTGGTGGGGATCGAACCCGTGCCGCCTGGGTGGAAAGCAAATGCTCTAACAACACAACCACTTCGCTGCAACATTGAACATAAACAAAACAAAAGTATTCTTCTTGCCTAGAAAACCGTGTCGAAGGTAACAATATCAAAAAAGTAGTTTATTTCAACATTTTAATAATGGCACACCCACGAAAGAACTATTACCAAAGCAGCATACCAAAAAACAAGATGTGTCCTCCTTTGGGAATAATTCTTTCTTATATGGAGTCTACAACTTTTGGATTCCAGTCAAGTTATTGTTGATATGCCTTCTTTCCATTATTTGGTAGTCATCCTGAAAATCTGCTGAACTGAACACATTTGTATTAATGTTTGATTGAAGGTTGTGGACAATAATACAGCTTTACTGTTCGAAATGGGGTATTTTTTTTATATGTAGCTGTTAATGGGGAATTTCTTCAATCGATTGATGTTATGAACACGCATGCGTAGTATGGAGCTTGCTTGTATAGTTAAATTAGTGAAGTCAGTATTGAAAACATCTTTTTTGAGTATTTTTTTCCATAGTATATTCGCAGATGATACCAACCTTCTTTCACTCGAGGATATGATGTTATTTCCATTCATCATCGGAAATTCCTACTTTACATATTTCTCCAAACTTCTGTCAGTAGGTACTCGGTAATTTTGACTCCAAAAAATTCTTCTGGTCTCTTCGATGTATCATTGTATTTATTCACATGGTATCTGTCAATGGCAGTTAATGATATTTCCTACTTACAACAGACCAATGGTTTATCACTCGTAGAATAGCGAGTAGTGGTTCGAAGATTATGTGAGTAATAAGATAGAGAACAAACCAAATATGTACCTGAAATATGTCAAAATATTTTCGTAATATGGAATAATATTGTTAACATTCTCATATACGTCAACCGGTTGCTTCCTTACGAGCAACCCTCAGAAGAGCTTTGTGCGAACTAGGGAAAACGTAGCCCTCACTTTTTTAAACGTGTGATGCCATGCACGAGACCGGTGCCCAGGCTTAACCGGCATGCCACCAAGGCCTCCAAGGAATTCTAGGACCGAAGAACAACCGCCATATTACGTTACCATGGTAACAAAAAATCAAAAGAGGACCACAGAATGTGTAATTTTTGTTCTAAAATTTGTTCTTTTCGTCCCCAAAAGTCTCCAGGGGACTTGTAGGTGCTAGGAATGACTAGTGTATTGTCTCTCAACCTGCGATCTCAAGAATGGTCGAGAATTTCGACTAAAACTGTTTTTTTGAGCATATGTTCACGTCCAAATCCATCCAAACTGCAACCATGCCAACGGTTGCTTTTACCTGTCTGATTGACACCACCAGACTCATCCCCTACAGTTGTCTTCCCGATCTGTATTCAGAAAATCATCCGAACGTTGCAGAAAATGATGTGACCAAAATATTCGGGAATGAATATCTATGACCGAAATCTCTACTCAAAGAACTGAAGGACTTCAAGAAGGATTTGAAATGCAATGATAATCCTAGGATTGAATAACCATGAAGAAATAAAGAGCAAATGAGTTCCATTCCGAGAGGAATCAGTCAGGAGCTATGTTCAGATCCTACGTGAAAGGAGTCTCGGGATCACTGAAAACGATCATCAGTTAGCACTATAATCGAAAGAGAGTCTTCAGGAGCTCCAAAACGCTGAAGAACAATCCGCGATAAACCGGACCAACCCACCAACTACTCTAATATCTAGATTTATCTGTTAAAATGTCAATTATTAGAAGTCTAACTACATAATGAGACACGAGAAGGCCAACTGAGAGTCAGAATTGCTGAACACTGACAGGAAATGCAGCTAGCAGCCACATCTGAATCAAAAATAGCTATACGAAGAATCATAACTTCAAATAGAATAAATCATTTACAATTAGAAACCTCACCTGAGGTGGTGCTGTAAGTTTTTCGCGTTTTCCTACAGCTGAAAAGTGAATATGCCACCAAAAAAATCAGTAAGTAGCCCCGGAGCGCCACGGTAAATAATAATAATAGCCGTCCTCTACCCGCACAGGCTATGCCTTTGGGTACACTCAACGAGTGTTTATGAGGGAGTATTATTATTATTATTAATTTAAAAAAACTATTTTGTACAGTTTGTTTACTTTACCCTAGTATATTATCAGTGCGGTTGTTATTATAAGACTTTCAACTTCGAAAAGCAAATTAGAAAAATTCAACGTTTTAGTAATGTGCACATGTCCGAAGTGACATCTTCAATTTACGGTTGAAATCCAACACAAACAGAAATATTCCGAACATATTTTACGAACGTTTGTTTCATTACCGATTTCAAAAGAACTCTTCACTATATTCAAATTGGATTCTAATATAAAACCGGTAGACGCTTTTACAACGCCTGACTGGTGACTAATAAACATAATTCGAAAAATATGTTAGGTGACACTATCTAAATATCCTTTCCAACTAACATGTTCAACACCTTTGTGAGGAGCCGCATTCCTCGAAGTTTAGAATGTGATTATATCCCCAACCAGTCATTTAATCTGAAAGGGGTTTTATTAACTCTGCCATCTTCTGTTCCGCAATGCCATTAAATTGTTAATTGGATGCACGATATCCCAATAATTAATTAAGTTTGCATCAGTAGTGTATTTGGATGTGAAATCGAGTCTGATAGATTCTGGTATCCCGTTTATGCAGTAATTTGCATATACGATTTGCATTTACTACTTATTAGCATTTCGGTACAAATAATTTTTATTGCTAACTCTAGGTAGGAATTTTGTAACTGTACGTGGATCATTGATACTCATTAATGCTGGAAGTATTTGGCATCCTTCATTTTTGAATATTTTTTATCGTAATATTGAACTATTTCAGATTTCTGATGTAGAAGCTGGGCTTATCATTGTTTTAGAAGTATCTGAATTTTCAATTTTTTGTTTCCAATATGCTTATAATTTCTTCACGTTTATCGGTATGCACATGAAGTTGAATTGCAGAAAAAAAATTGTGGTAGTTTTTGATTAATATGACTTTTTTCAACTAATATACATTGAGTGGGAAATTTTTGGAACGGTTATCAAAAAAAAAGCCATGCTACATATGTAATCTTTTTTGATTTGCAAGATATGAGGCTTCAAATTTGTTTGAAATCTAGATCCCTATCAACTGTCCAACGATTAGTTTGAAAATTTGAAAGTATTTACGAAAAATGAGTACCTAATACTTGATAGAAGATTAATTAACTCTAAAGAGAAGTGGATTAAATAACCCAGACTTCCAATTCTCGAACAGAAAACATCTACTGCCTCTCCCATTGAATTATATGTGTTTGTAGATTTTTGCAAGAGTTTTCTCCGAGAATTGCTCTGCGGTGCTCGATAAATTCCGTAACCAAAATGAGGGAACACTTTATGAGCCGGTTTTATGTTTATTACAAATTATTAATGCAGACAAGCACACCCATTTAAAAAAATATCTACACGCAAAAATTCCCAAGATAAACACTGAAATGTACATACAGCAACATCTCTAGATTCCAAAAAGCACCGACACTATAGTATAAACTTCAGTATGAAGCGAAGCAATCTTATCTGCCTTACCATTTTTGTTATTATTGCTAAGCATCACATCCTTCCAGCTCTGGAACATCTCCAATCAGACTCGAAGAAGTCAAGAATATTGAGGAAAAAAAGGCGAGGATTAGCAGAGAAATGACCTGATATGCATTTCAGCTCCTCCACCATACCAATGTATGCACGCAGAAGAACAAAAAGTCCCACTCCTGGCTTTTAAATCTCAATATCACCCCCTTCAAGGTATGCATATTTAATGCTAATGGAATCAATAATAATATACCTTTAGTTATTCATATGCTCGGTAGATAGACAAACGATTAATTTTATGTTCTTCTCAGAAACCATTGAACCGGACCGATATGTCCGCAGGTGAAAGGAACAGTAGCATCGAACATAATGCTCCATTTTACTTCGTCTGACCAGGACAGAATGTGTACTGTTGCATTCGGGAATTTCAATGCTAAACGAACAGCATATAATTGTATTACCCAGGAAAAAGCTTTTAGCAAAATACTGTAATAATAATAATATTCCCTCATAAACACTCATAGAGAGTATCCAAAGGCATAGCATGTGCGGGTAGAGGATGGCTATTATTATTATTTGCCGTGGCACTCCGGGATGACCTACTGATTTTTTTGGTGGTGTATTCCCTTTTTAGCTGTAGGAAAACCTTCAGCACCACCACCCCAGGTGGTCGGTACGAACATCTCACTTGGCATCACAAGGCATGTGGCCACCTAAAGAGACCCCTGTACCTAAGAAAAAACATTCTTGCGTACCGGAGCCTCAAACGTATGTCTGATGCGAGCCAGAAGTTCCACTGCTAGATGCGTCAGCCACTGGTCCACCGACCACCTGGATATACTAATTGTGGTTGATTACTCTGATGTAGCGCCACTCCGAGCACAATTGGGGGACTACCAGGAGAATCGAGGTAAGTAACTACTGGAAACTACCTACTTGTTGTTAGCCAAGCCCAAACCAATCTTGGAGCGTTGTGGAAAGCGGACAGACAGCCGAACGTTCAAATGTTCTGGTATAGTTAGCAAAAGTCATGAATAACCGTATTTCTGAAATTCCAGCACTTTGAAAACTAAGTTCGCAACCTACGAGGAGCCGACGAAAATAAAAGACTTTTGACTGATGAGGTACCTGAGAAAGAAGGTAAAAGCAGTTTTGCTTCGATATTTTCTACTCAAATCTCTGGAACTCATCCATGTATATTTTCATTACTGCAGTCCCTAGGGCTCATGGCGGATCCTGTTGTATTTGGACTCAGTTGAAAAGGTTTATTGATTGTCTTTGTGAAGCGAGAAGCTTTTTCATTATTTGTATCCTAGTGAATGCCTCCTGGGTGTCAGAATGTACCAGGTGGTTTAATCTCAATCGGGTTAAGGCAACATCACCGTAGATACTATGAGGAGCAGTTTCCTCTTCATTGCGTAACCTGAGTAGATCGGTAATTTTTACGTCATGAACATAGTCATAATGTACTACCGAAAACCTAACATGGATAAAATTATAGTAAAACTACTTACTCAATGATTCACAATAAACAAACAACACATCGACCCCTTCGCAAATTAAGTCCTCATCTTAGAGAGTGATCAGTTGCGGGTGGTCCAACCACACTGAACTGATCACTCACACTCCCCAACACCGAATGAATTTAGCAAATCTCAAAATTTTGTTTCAATTTTGTCCCCGGTTCATGCGTAGGTATAAATTCTTATCTCACACTCACACTAAAACTAATCTAAAACTCATATATGATTCTTTAAATTTTAAAAGACCGTTTAAATTTACAGGTTACACTATTAACATATAACAGTGCTCACTGTTACATCCTTACATCTAGACATTAGGTATTGAAAATAAAAAGCGATGTTCAATCCATTCAGCGAGAATTTCACTGATGATTTGTTCTTACACTTAACCATAAATTGTCTTCACTGTCAAAGTTCATATTTCGTAATACTTCATAACATTTATATTATATACAGTGAGGACCAAAAGTCCGTCGCCCCCCCCCGTAACTTCTTCATTTTCCATATTACAAAAAAATGTTAAATACATAAGTTGTAGGGTTTCATTCGATCTCTTTAATGGTTTAAGTTTCATTCATACAGAGTGTCTCAAAAAAGCACGGTGACTTAGAAGTTAATTTTTTTAAATAGGACACCCTGTATTTCATTGCATTATTACATTCTACGTTGAATTCTGAACAAGTTTGATAAATGGTTTTCTATCAAAAAAGTTAATAGTTTTGGACTTATGAACACTTGTAAATAATTATTTCGACTACTATTGCGCCAGTTCAATGAGAAAATCGTAACAAATGGATCACAATGTATTCCACTTTCCTATCCTAACTTTTTGAAAGCTATCCAATGTTGCAAACTGCTGATGGCACCATGTGTAACTTACCTCGTCGTACCATTTTACAATTGTTAGAGTTGTTGAATCTCACGAAAAACTAGTAAAAATGAAGTTGAAACATTTTATTAACAAATAAGGTAGTCCATAAATACAGATCAAGAATCATTAAAAACTGAAGAGATATTTTAATTTATAACTAAAAACGGTGAGTTTTTATCTATTTCAAAAGATGTTCGACATGTCCACCATGCATTTCTTGACACATAAATAGTCGGATTGTAAATTCTTCCCTAACATTAATCAAGGTTTTAGGTGTTATTTCTGAACACACTTCAATAATTCGACGGCGCAGTTCATCTAACGACCCACAAACTGTCTTAAAAACTACGGATTTCACATAGCCCCAGAGAAAGAAATCAAGCGGTGAGAGGTCCGGTGAGCGAGCTGGCCACTCTGTTGTACCTCGACGTCCAATCCACCTACCTGGATACTTTTCATCTAAGTAATTTCTCACCTCCTGAAAATAGTGTGGTGGCGCTCCATCTTGCTGAAATGTTACATCCAATTAAAATTCATGTGGGTTTTGCGCAACGATCTCATCGATACTGGGACTTATTGTGTCTTGCAGCATTTGGAGGTATCTGGGACCATTTAAATTTTCTTCCAAGAATATGGGACCTACAATGTGGTTACCTAAAATACCAGCCCAAACATTAATTTTCTGAGGAAATTGAGTATGCCCCTCGCGGAATTCATGGGGATTCTCATCACTCCAATATCTACAATTCTGGGTATTTACATTTCCATTTAGGTAAAAAGTGCTTTCATCACTAAAGCAGATGTGTTGCAAATAAAGTCGATTTGCAACAATTCTTTCTGCCATGGTCTCGCAAAATTCAAGTCGCCGGTCTGGATCATCTTCAACCAATTGGTGCAAAATTTTTATTTTGTAAGGATGGAATTTATTTTGTTTTAAAATCCTCTTTACTGATGTTTCAGAAACATCACATGTCTCAGCTACTTGCTTAGTTGATTGTTGTGGGTTATTTACCATTTCGGCTAGTACTTGAATTTCAACATCTTCCGTAATTATTTTCGGCCTCCCAGATCTCGGAGCATCTTTCACGGTGCCAGTTTGGTTAAATTTTGCCACCAATTTCTGCAGATATTTTCGACACATCGGACGTTCTGGAAACCGTTCATTGAAAATGCGAATAGCAGCGTGGTAATTTCGGTTAGCTTCACCAAATATGATAACGGCTTCAACTTTGTCTGCTACTGAACGAGCCATATTAATCAACAAGAGAAACTGAAAACCGTTTGAAACAAAGTTTTGAAAACCTACAAAATGTCAATGACATTTGGCAAAAACAGATAAGAGTTTTTTTTCGTTGTCATGGATAAAATAAACGCGCCTAGCGTGTATAGCCTACCTCTTTAGTTTATTCGTGAACTGGTGCAAAAGTAGTCGAAATAATTATTTACAAGTGTTCATAAGTCCAAAACTATCAACTTTTTTGATAGAAAACCATTTATCAAACTTGTTCAGAATTCAACGTAGAATGTAATAATGCAATGAAATACAGGATGTCCCATTTAAAAAAATTTACTTCTAAGTCACCGTGCTTTTTTGAGACACTCTGTATGAATGAAACTTAAACCATGAAAGAGATCGAATGAAACCCTACAACTTATGTATTTAACATTTTTTTGTAATATGTAGAATAAAGAAGTTACAGGGGGGGCGACGGACTTTTGGTCCCCACTGTATATACATACATATAGGTAGTAAAGATACATTTCTCAGTTTACCTGTCATTGTACTGATTCTAGCAATGATGCATTAAATGCAATTTTGAAGCGTCCTAGGCACAATTGTTTCAAATAAGAAGGGATATTATTATAAATTTTTGTAATCTGATAACTGAATCACCGCATGAACATTTGAGTTTCGAATAAAGGGGTAGTCAAAGTTCCCTTGAACCTAATGTTCAAGTTGTGGACATCCGTGCGGTATTTTATTTTATGAAGGAGATATGGAGGTATTTTATTAGTAAGTATTTTATGATACAGACATGCACTATGAAGATATCTCCTGTTTTCCATACTCAACCAGCTTGTTTCTTTAAATTTATGTGAGATTCTTTGGTGCTTCCTAATTCCGTATATAAGCCTAAGACATGAGTTCTGGATTTTGTGTTTGTAGTTGGTTGTTGGATTAGGGTGATATAATATGTCTGTATAGTTGAATAAAGAGAGAATCAAAGTTTCACATAAAATTATTTTCATTGAAGTGGGAAGAAAATGTCTGTTTCCATATATTATTTTTATGGATGAATATGCTCGCTGGATCAGTTTATTGGTATACTTTTCGAATCTTAAATTTGAATCTAATATGACACCCAAGCTTTTTCCTTCATTCACTATTTCGAGTGTTTCGTTATTTATCTTAATGTTCATATCGTGTATATTATTGTTATCATTTCTTGGTGTGAAGACGATAATATTCGATTTACTCGGATTTATGAATAAACAATGGTTAGTAGCGGCTTTCACAAATGATTCCAAATCAGTATTGATTTTTGCACAAGCATCAATTACATTAGATGGTGAGAAATCATGATAAAGCTGGGTATCGTCCGCATATAAATGTGCAGAACAGTATTCAAGGCAATTCAAAATGTTTGCGGTGTACATTGTAAACAATAAAGTGCCCAGAGCACTCCAGGTTTCAAGGTGAGGTATTGAGAACATTTGCTGTTGATGTTGACTTTCTGTTGTCTATCACTGAGACATTCACGCAATAGTGATACCGCTTCAACTGATAGCCCTAAGTAATGAAGAATAGCTAGTAATAAGTCATGGGTTATGGTATCAAGAGCCCGACTAAAGTCTAGCAGAACCAGTGCTGTACATAATCCTCGATCTTTAGCCCTAAATACATCATCTACAATGTGCAGAAGAGCAGTTGTACAGCTGTATCCCTTCCCGAATCCAGACTGAGTTACTGGTAGTAGTGAGTATTCACTTAGATGTCTCCGTAACTGTATATCCATCGCTCGTTCAAGTATCTTAGATAGAGCTGGAAGAATACTTAGTCCCCTCAGATCCTTATATTCCACTGGAGTCGTTTTTTTTGGTACAACTCTCCCTACTGCTCTTCTCCATGCCTCTGGGATATCATTTCCTGTCAGACAACAATTAACAATATGGGTAATGTATGGAATAATGTGAGGACAGCAGAGTTTAATCATCTTCATATTGAGATTGTCGCATCCTGCTGCATTGGTCTTGATACTACAAACAGTTTCATACACAAAGAGATCATTAACTTCCTTGAATGTAATCTTTGAATTGGTCAGGCAGTTAGTACCATAAAAATTCAAAATATCAGGGGGTGGGTTACATGATGGAATAGAATTTATCAAGAAATCATTTATTTTATCGACTTCTTGGAGGTTTTTAGGTAATTCATAAGATTTATTGGGCAACAATTTATTTTTTTTAATGATTTTCCATATTTCTTTTTCATCAACCCCATACAAAATACGCTTCTTTTTCCGTTTCACAGCCTTATTTACATAATTGCGTATATCTTTGTAAAACTGAAGGTGTAGGTCAGAGTGCGTTCGTTTGAATTTTTTCAGTGCATTATCCCGGGTCTTCATCATTTCTTTTAGGTTATAAGTTAGCCAAGGCCCCTTATCTTTCGTTATTCGCGATGTTACAATAGGCGCATGTCTGTCAAATAAGTCCAGCAGCGAGTTCACAAGAAATTAAACTTTTGTGTCAATGTCATCTTGATCATAAATTCTAAAGAACGGTATACTAAAGAGGTCATTTCAGAAGAGTTGTTCATCGAAGTGATTGAAACTTCTGTATGTGAAAAAATTAGGATCCTGTTTCTTGCTAGGCATTTTCATCTCGCAATAAACAAGCGTGTGGTCAGATATTTCACTCGTATCATACACACCCCATTCTAACGCCTCTCTGTTACTAGTTATGATTATATCTAGGAGGGAAGAGGTTGTTTCAGTTACTCTGGTTGGAATATCCATAACTTGACACATATCGAATGATTCCAGAATAGATGAGAACCTTTCCACATTCGAAGAATTGGTATCTAATAAATTAATGTTCAAATCATCCATGCATATTAATTCATCGGTAATTGGAGATACTGAGCTAAGGGTATCTTCGAATTCATCCATGAACTCATTAATATCTTGACGGGGAGAGCTGTATGCTACAGTTGTTCGTAGCTACTTTGGTGTGCAGGGGTTTCGATGAACTGATTTTTCAATTAATTTTTGCAGTAGATACTGACACCTCCCCCTCGTCCATTAATTGTATCAGCCCTGTATAATGTAAACCCCTGTATATTGACAATATTATCACTTATTTCAAGATTCACAATTTTAATACCAAATCGAAAGATTGATCATGTATCAACAGTTTAACATCATTCATAGAGGGTACCAAAGATCTGACATTCAGACTAGCTATTTTCAAGGTTTTCATGTTCATAGTATACAATAAAAAGTACCTTCGTAAAACACCAATCGACAAAAGGAGAAAGGATGCCAGGACAAATAAGGGCTACAAAACAATACTTATAAGCAAAAAGAAGAGAAATGGTGTGGAAGAAAGGAATAACTTACTAATTCAAAATGCATAACATTACCCATTGAAATATAAAGAAGTAAGAAATGTGTACACAAGACATTGGTTATGTAGAAACTATCCACATAAAAATATTTGAAAAACTGGAAGAGACATGTATACCGACCCAATATTTACATTAATAGTAACTCAAAAAAAGTAGCATATGTTACTGTGGAGTAGGGGGATCGAAATGGGTACAATCACCCATGGATCTAAAAATCTATAGAAACAATAGACTGGACAAAATTATCTGACCTTATACTCAGGCTAGTGAAAGGCTGTTGAAGAAGAATTACGGAAAATAAATTGATTTTATTGAACTAGACATTTTTATTATGAAGATAAGGTGACATAAACAGTAGTATACTAGTAGCATCTAGATTACCATTATGATTAGGTAGGTAGTGAACATATTTTATTTAAAGCAGGTTTAACGACTAATAACAGTCAATAAACAGATTATTAGTAGTCATGCTGAGCAAATGATTAATACTAGCATTGATAAATAATTTATTCTTCAATATTTAAGAAGGAAACAAACTGCATTTTTATTTCAGTTATCACCCGTGCATGAGATACACCTAGAACATTATTACCTCATGGCTGGTAGTTATTTACTTGATGATGAAGAGTAATTAATTCATTTAAATAGGATTGTGCATTTTGTACAGTATCTAAAAATTAATAAAATATATACGGTGTCCGGTATATCATTCGCAGCATAAGGAAAAAAAATATTGATTCTCTGCCTCATCCTAAACCCAAAATTTATTTATCAAAGTTGACTTGATTCGTCTTATAGTGAAAAATGTCGCGCGTAAATATTACATCAACATATACGTCAATTTTATTTTTGCTTTTTCTCCTCATCACCCTGTACAAGTCCAGAAATAATACGCTAGACGAATTTCACATATATTCTTGTTGATTCAAGAATTGAAAATTATTTATATTAAAAATTAAAAACAAAAATTCCTGACAGAAATATATCATATACTTCTTTCATTTGGGTTTCTTGATTCTCAATTCACTGCATTGTTCAACAGAAAGAATTAGAGAAAGAGTTGAAAAATAAAATTGGTAGTAGGTATGGCTATGTTCAAATATTCTGGATGACCATTCGATATTTATCCTTGACCCCAACTAACAAAGTAACTCTGAGAATTGTGGTAATAGAACAATTCAGTTTTATTGGCTTTGTATTGCTACTGTAGAAAATCTAATGGGTTATATTGCAATTGCGAAAATGATTATTTTATTCTTTGAAACCAAATTTTTTTAAATCAATGGAAATAATAAAGGACCAAAGATATTTCCAGTAGCTTTGTAATAATATTATCTAGTACTATTTCGTTCTTTCACAGAAATTTTTATAAATGATTTATCAAACATACAGTTGTATTGATGTTTTCGGTGATACTATTTTGTCGACCAAAACCAATAAATAACTATCATATATTTGTATCAATAACATGATCCTGGTGCAGTAAGATTTCTGGGTTTTGCAACAGTTGAAAAGTGAATGCGACATCAAAATTCGGTAAGTTGCCCCTAACCCCAATGGGTACACTCTACAAGAATTGTCTTCCGCAATACCGTCCAGCAGAAATAGAAATTCAGGTTTTGGTGTAGATACAGACCCAGTGACAACACTTCAGTTCTATTATTTTCATTAGCAAATTAGTTGGTGCAGTAAAACTTGCAGTAAGTAAATCCATTTTTTCATAATGAGTGCTAGAAATAGAAGGGGCGAAGACGAACTGCAAGCAACTATCAGAAATTTGGTAACTAAACTCTGCAGTTCGGAAGAATTCATTAACAGTTTACAGCAACAATATCTGAGGAAATAACCGCAAAGTTCATCAGAGAAATTGATAGTCTGAAACAAAAGAATAAACAGCTAGACAAAAAACTCCAAGATCAAGACGAATTGCTGAAAAATATGAATCATAAATTGGAGAGCAGGCATACAGAGGAAAAAATGTTAGGAATCATGGCGTGAAAGAGAAGGAGAACGAGGACTGTGGAATCATAATAAAATATACCAGTGGTAATGAAAGTGGACATTACCAAAAATGATATTAACCAGTGTTACAGAATTGAAACTCCAACAGAAAACAAAAATCGTTTAGTATTCTTGAGACTCCAAAGCATCTCACATACATTGAAAGAAACAAGCTGGTTGAGTATGAGTATGAGTGCATGTATGTACCATAAAATACTTACTAATAAAATACCTCCATATCTCCTTCATAAAATAAAATACCGCACGGATGTCCACAACTTGAACATTAGGTTCAAGGGAACTTTGACTACTCCTTTATTCGAAACTCAAATGTTCATGAGCTGATTCAGTTATCAGATTACAAAAATTTATAATAATATACCTTCTGATTTGAAACAATTGAGTCTAGGACGCTTCAAAATGGCATTTAAGGCATCATTGCTAGAATCAGTACAATGACAGGTAAAACTGGGAAATGTATCTTTACTACCTATATGTATGTATATATATATATATAATATAAATGTTACATAGGATTACGAAATACGAACTTTGACAGTGAAGACAATTTATGGTTAAGTGGAAGAACAAATCATCAGTGAGATTCTCGCTGAATGGATTGAACATCGCTTTTTATTTCCAATACCTAATGTCTAGATGTATGTAATGAAAAATTTGTACAATTCTGTATTGAAAATAATAAAGACCATTATTATAATTATTATTTATATGGGGATTCAGTGATTATCTTATTAAATTTTTCATTTTGTACCTGAACAACAGTTATGGCGATGAAGAATCTCATTTACTTTTGGCGAGGTAGGGAGTATCATGAGGATGTAACAGTGAGCACTGTTATATGTTAATAGTGTAACCTGTAAAATAAAACGGTCTTTTGAAATTCAAAGAATCATATATGAGTGTCTAGATTCAGTGTGAGTGTGACATAAGAATTTATACCTACGCTTGAACCGGGGACAAAATTGAATCAAAATTTTGAGATTTGTTAAATTTATTCGGTGTTGGGGAGTGTGAGTGATCAGTTCAGGGTAGTTGCACCACCCGTAACTGATCACTCTCTAAGATGAGGACATAAAAACGTGTTTTTAATTTGCGAAGGGGTCGATGTGTTGTTTGTTTATTGTGAATCAATGAGTAAGTAGTTTTACTATAATTTTTTCAAGAGAAATATTAAGAATGATAGTAGTTTTGTTATAAACTTGGATCGTGTTTAGTATATCAAAGCAATACTTGTTTGAGTAAGAAAATGTGTTTTTTTGTATCACCGTGTTATTCAATGCAAGCTCCGGGCATTAAACGTAGTTCCATGTAAATAATAACAATCATAAACTTAAAAATTGGGTGTTTTGTGTTTTGTCATTTCAAATTGAGATTCATTATAACCTTGAAGGCCATATGAGGGAGAATTTTGAGTAAATAATAAAAATTATTCAATTATTAACTTGGCTATTTTTTTGTTGTAATAATAATAGTAGTAACTTCATTTTGAATATGGCTGTTTTTTATTGAGTAGTTTAGAAACATGCATGTTTAACAGTAGAGCGCTCTTTCATGTTTATGAGAGGGTGAACATTTCATTCAATATAGATTTTTGATATTATTTTCGCGTATTACCATATTTATAGAGTGCATGAATTCTTGCAGTTGGTTTATTTCTTCATAATTCTTATATTTAACATTTCTTTACTTTTACGTTTGCTTTATTATTTTCCACCATTTTGCTTTGGTGAATAAAGCTGGTTGGTGGAACTTTACTGAGTATTTCTAACCCCGTCAACCTTCAACCCCTCATACGAAGTCCACGCATTTGAGAAGCATTGGCCAAACCTACAAATATACAACTTTGCCTTCGAGATGATGGTGAACTTACGAAAACCAGTAGAGCTGTGAATTATAAGGTTGAAAATTCTGGCTTTGGGGAGGCTAGGCCCTAAGCCTAAACCCGGGTGATTCAGAGCGGATTCAAAACTATACTCTGGGTCTGGTGGCAGCAGAAGTATTCAACATCATACATTTTAATTTAATGTTAATATAAAAAAATACTTCCTAGGGTGGGCGACTTGGGAGTGGCTGTTTGCTTTGGTATCGGTTTGAAATTGAACCAAAGATATCGTTGCCTAACACACTAGCGATTTATTACAAGGATCTAATATTGGACCCCTACTTTTCCTAATCGTTATAAACGATCTTCCTTCTGTAGTTCAATCAAAATGTCTACTATTTGCTGACGATTTTGATGCGTTTACAGAAATAAGAGACTTCAATGATTACTTAATGCTCCAAAATTTTCTGGATATGACTGAAGAACGAAAAATTAACTAAATTTTGGAAAATATAAAATCATTACTTTGTCGAATATAAAAAATCTGGATAATTTCATATATTCCCTGTAGTGACACATTATGGCCAGAGAATAGATGGTTAAATTCAGATATGACTTGAAATTGATGTAGAACATAACACAAAAAAAAGGCTAAAACTTGACCAAACCAACCACCGCATCCTTTCCATTTCAGTTCTCATAAACAGGAAAGCAGAATTGATTTGATATGTGTTTGTAATAAGTTTGACTTATAAATACGTTTTTAACCAATTGAAAACAGATATTTTTTATTTCGATTCTTGGAACTGTCAAGCAACGCTCGCCCAAGTTTCTCATAAACTTCTGAGGTTTGTTCATAAGGGTACAGACGAAAACAAATTTTGAATAACGCACAAAAATGTATATTTTTGTTTGTAGAAAGTCGATAAGGCAGCTAAAGTGGATAAGTCGAGTGGTGTTGATCAGTGGGAGCGATTAATGTTTGTGTGAATGACTGGCACACTTAGTAGGACACTTTCAGTAGGAATTCTCACCGTGCATGGGATGAGTACGTTTGAAAGGAAGGCCTTCGTCATTCAGAGATCGCACAAGTCCTCTGAAAACTTCTGAGGGTTGCTCGTAGATGTGCGGCCAGATGGGCGGTTGGAACATATACATTTTAAATTGAGTTATCAGAGGGATTCATGAATAATGTGAAGAAAAAATTTCATCATATCATCATATCTCAAGAAAACTTAGTGTTTGTTTTGGTTGATCACAGACGGTAAAAACATTTCACATGTATATTTGTAAATATAAATGCTAATAATAAAATTGACTATAAATAATTCATCGATTTAAATTCACCCACAGATGTATAATACCATTAAAAATGAAAATGTATAATAATAGGTAGAATATTGGTCGTTAACATGTTGAATTACCAACGATGCAATTAATAAAAATGGTTTACAATTTATATATCGACAGGTGCATCCTTATCAAACTCGCGATATTCAAATTGAGTTGAAGTGAAATAATTAATTGAGAAATAATCAAACCATCTACTTGAAAAACTGATCATGACGTTTGTCAAAAACTCGTAAAATATATAGATACAGGAAAGACGACTTTGTTGTACCCAATACTAATACTATTAATTTTAATACTTCGATAAGTTCAATTATTCTAAAACTCATCGGAGGAAACCACTTGGAAAATCACATTCTTTTATTCCTAGATGTTGGTATTCAAATTCAATGTTGATATCGAGACACTCGCTACTCTAACTGTGAAAGAGAAGAGCGTTCAAAAAATTTGTGTGTGGATATTAATTTTATATTTATTCATCTCTCAAGAAACTTCCAAAATGGTTATTTCTCATCGATACATACAGTGAGTTTTAAAAAGTTTGCAACATTTGGAATACTCGTTTGTTATCCATAATTTAATTTTATCATCGATAATAGTTGTTGCATTACAGAAAACTTTCATTGGAGTTGTCAATATTTTAAATTTCGTCACGACGTACAGGGGAGAACAAAAATTGAAAATTTTGATAAGTGAACTAATGAAAAAATATTCACAGAAGTTGTTTAGAATTGAGGAAATTATTTAGATCAATATCATAAAAAAATTGCAGAATCATATTATTCAATTGTTTAGCATCAATCAATTAATTCATTCAATAATTTCCTTTTATCAAATCATACTGATAGTTATTATGGACATTCATATCAATGTACTTGCACCCCACTGTGTAGTAACGAATGTACTGGAGTTCTATCCCAACACCAAACTGTATTTTAGTCACCACGTGATTTACTCTTTGAAGTCCACATGCTTCACCCAAACCATTCGGTTGAAATGGTAGTTCTGACCATAGGAGTAATTGGTGGAATGAAGGACACGTTGCTCTCGAAAGTTAAAATTATACCGGCTTGCCGTGATTTGGCACAAATCTTAGCCGGAAAAATGCAGAAAGCCGTAATTCTTAGTTCACTGCAGCTATCTCTCGGAACCAACCTCACGGATGTGTGGAGTGTTTATTGGGGTTAATAATACACCATCGCGTCCTCTGGATGTATCGGGACTCCGGAGACAAGGCCCGACTGGTGGATTCCCAACAGGATAAAAAGAATAAAAAATTATTTGCTCAGGTGCCTTACGGTACCTGGTACCCGATTAAATAATGAGATAGACCTCTGATGCCGCTCTGAAGGACTCAATCATAAGATATGGTCGTCAGAGTCAAAACAGAGCAGGTTTTCTTTAGAAGGGGACTAGGGTAACTTAACTATATGACATTCCGAGCGCACTAGTACAAAAATTTTCACTAGATGGCACTGGTGGTGTGGCAGCATTATACAGTGTATCTCACTTGTCATGGATGCTAGGGGGCAAAATAAGCTGAAAATTCTTTCATATTCGTGATCAAGACCCCCAAATTACAACAGATACACCTTTTTCCTGTAAAAATTTTACTCCTGAAAAATTCAAATTTGTCTCACTTTTCATGGAAGCACCCCCGTTACTTCCGTAATTATCGAGGTAAAATTATGAAACTCGCAGGAATGATCAAAATGCTGAAGATGCGTCTACCGGCTCAATGGTGTTGGCCCAAGTGATAGACACAGTCCGCCATTTGCGATGGAACAACCCATTTTTACGGTAAATCATACTAGGGGACAAAATAGGCTGAAAATTATTTCATATTCGTGATCAGGATCCCCAAATTACTACAGATCCACCTTTTTCCTGAAAAAAATTCACTCCTGAAAAATTAAAATTTTTCTCACGTTACATGGAAGCGCCCCCGTATCTTCCGTAATTGTTGACGTACACACAAAAAAAAATTATCTCAGATTGACAAAACGCATTTCTTTGAAAATTCAAGTAAAACTCTTTTTTCAATTGAGCATATTTCTTTGAATCGAAACATCTGTTATTTTCAAGCCAAGGATATAATTTTATTGAAATATTTGCTCAATCCAAGAACACCATTATAAAATTAAAAATGTAATTTCTTCAGCTTGATATGGTTGATTTTTCGGAATGAATAAACCTAATTTATTGATTTAATGCTTCCTCTTTTTGATTTAAGAATATAAATATACATTTCTTCAAATTAAAAAACGGAAATACTTAAAGTTGATATTACTGACTCTTTTCAATTGAAAAAATATAAAATTTTATTTCAGTACTTCATTTTCTCAATAATAGTATATACATTTTGATTTCTTTCAATGAAAAAATTAAATGTCTTCAACTTCATACATTACATTTGAAGCTGAGATACTATTAAAATTGGATGGTAAAACCACAGTAAGTATTGCTAAATTGTGATTAAATTGTTGTAAAAAATTTCTCGAATTACCCTTATAGACGTCTAAAGGGCCATTATTCCGATAGTATGCTGAAGTGCAGGGTTTTGTTTCCATAGCCTTGTTCAGCAGTTAAAAACATGTTGAGTCCCACAAAAATTATAGAGATCTGAGGTGGATCCCAGATAGGTGCAGCAAATGTTCAATACATTTCTAACATTGTTGACTGACATCATTCTTCTAGGACCGGCCCTGACGGATTCCATAGGCTGTTGTGCAATTGGTGAGGGGGGTGAGGGGTGTAATGTCTGCTTTAGTATTGTAGTTAGAAGTGTTTTTCGGATCTCGCCGTTCGCAGGTTACAGGTCTCGTTGAGGTTAATGTGCTTATTGTGCCATTGTGCGTTTACATACATTCGGACTGGAGTTGGTATATTTCATATTAATTGTGAGAAACAGTTATGAAAACAAAAACATGGATATCCAAAAACTTCTGAAACTGTGCAACCTTGATGGAAGGATTAAGTACTTGTATCAAACTTCCTTGGTAGGTGAGTATTAAAAGATGACCGGCACAACCCCATGGATACTGGATTACAAAAGGTGGTAGGCTGTTTTACAGTTTTATAGAAAAGTTAATGGGTAAATAATTCATAGTACTTCGGCATTATACCTAACCAACAAATGTGAAGAAATAACTTTGCATCGATAGGTATAAAAAGTAGAGGAAAGTGTAGGTATGTACCTACATGGGAATAAGACGCACTTGCGTCAGTGTATTTTGATACTTCTATATTCTTGATTCAAAACTATAAATATGTATTTCTTTGAACACAAACATATTATTGAAAAGAAAATAAAATGTATTATGGGGATAATGAAGCCATTCTGTATAGAATCAAAATTATTCAGTGGTTAAAGAATTATTTTCATTTCTTGAGAAACTGTTGAAGTTAGAAAGCTAGAAAAATACCTCTTTTGAATCCTTAATTATTTAGATGAGCTCTACGTTTGAGAATTTAGGTATTCAAACTTTCATGAAGAACAAACATTTCTGAGAAACTATTGATGATTTCATTTGAATTTTGAATTTATTAAATAAGCATTATTTCAGATAACAAAGTAACTATCGAAGATTTGCCTTTCCTGAATGAGGAATATTTGAAGAAGTTAGCTAGTTTCCTCTCATAGGACAACGTAACAGGATCCTTCTACGGGATGAATAAGTGAAATAAAAATTGGTATCGATAGAATTGTTGTTACTTCTTCAAAACTGTTTCATCTTCATTAACTTGTCTATCATTTTAGATAGACATGGACTTTGAGAGGCTCTTCCCTGCATCGATTATGAACTTTTATGTAAAATAGGCACCATTTTACAACCCCATTATGCAATATAAGAAAATAACTGCAAGAGAAAAAGTGTTGGGAGTCTGATCGAAAAAATTGATTCCACCGAAAATACAGGTAATTTTATGTGTATTATTTATTCAGAGAAATTCACGCTCTATTGAAAGACATGATTTAGAGAACAATAGTGCATTTCTTCGTTTTATTTCAAAAGAAACAGTGTACCAGAAAATATTTTTAAATTATTTTTTCCGTAAACTTAATTGAACTAAACTTAATCAATTTTTCGGTTTGGAATTTTTGGGTTTTCAATTATTTCTAATTCCTTGTAATGTCAAGTTTGTCAATAGTAGGTAATAGGTGCAAATTTTTTTTAGACGTCAACTTCATCGAACAGATTTTGCTGCTGCCTCAACGATTCCACCTAGGGGCAAAGTGAAGCTGAATAATGAAACAGAAATTTTCTACTGTAGAATGCCAAGAAGCATTCTTGTACATGTTACGGTATATATACAGAGCAAGGAGGAAACATCTAGCTAAAATATATACAAGACTCGAGATATTTGAAAGACTAGAGACTCGAAAGTGGGACTGAAAAGACTCATAATCAAATCCAAGTGACTCAAAGACTCAATCAAGCCTAAGACTGAAAGACTGAGCCGATGACTGAAATACTGAGGTGGAGATTTATGGACAGAAAATTCTGTTTTTATTGAAGATCTTGATGTTTTTCTCATATTTTTGATCACATATCGATGCCCTAACTCGCAAACCAGTTGCTCCATTGATAAAACGTGGAGTTAGCGGGTTTGCGAATTAAGGCATCGATATGTAGAAAATTTTATTTGTGTTTATTTTTTTTTTCTGGTGAAATAAGGTTTTTTTATTTTTTCTCAGTTCATATCCAAAGTTACTGATAATAAGGATTTTTGAATCATATGTTAGAATATTGTTAACCAAAGAATTGTTTTGATTCATGTAAGAATGATAATTATGTTGAATAAAACTTTTTTCATTGACCTTTTTGTTTCAATTATTTTCGTACGATGGAATTCATTATTTATAATTCATTGAATTAATTCATTGAATGTTTTTGTTGAAGGGAATGAACGAAAGATTCATTCTGATTAGTTAATATATTTGATTCCACAATATTACTCTATATATTCAAAGTTTTATAATAAATAATTCATATTTTCGGATCAATACCAATATTTAACATAATCTAAGTAATAGATATGTTGCCTCAAACGAGTAATTTTGTTAAAGAAAACGAACCTAAGTTTCATTCTGATCAATGTATATATTCAGATCAATAATATCCTTTCATCAAGTCGAAGTAACCATTGTGTAACTAAATAAACCGTTCCTCTTGAAGTGAATGAATGTAATCTTCATTACGAGAAATTCATAGTTTCAAATCAAGAAAATATCCATCTTCAATGGATATTTTTTGTTTCTACTTCAAAACAATTGTTTTATTGAAGTAAGTAAATAATTTTCTTACTATGAATTAATTATATTTTCCACTCGAGATATAAAATGTTTTCATATAAGCATATATTTGTTTTCAATTGAGAAATTTGTTGAGAAAATTAATTCTTTGAAACAAAACAACCATCTCTTTCGTTATATACAAACAAATTATTTACTTGAGTCAATGCAGTCATGCTTATTCCAAGAAATTATTTTTTTGTGTGTAGAATTGTGGAATTAGCGGAATTGAAGAGTATACCAAAAACACTTTTCACCTGACCCAGTACTTCTGACGGAGAATAATAATAACAGACAGAGGAGTTCTACCATCGATGCAATCTGCGAAATATATAAAAACATTATAGAAGCTTTTGAAGAGCGTAAATGGTGCTGTGTAAAATTTTATGACATGTCTAACATGTTTGACACGGTGGACCATGGAGTATTATTACAAAAATTAGAATATTATGGGATCAGAGGAAAAGCCTTAAATCTATTTACATCTTACCTTGTAGGCCGCCAGCAACGTGTTAAATTTAATGGAGATATATCAAAACTTTCAAAAATCAATTATGGGATACCTCAGGGTTCAGTCCTGGGTCCTCTATTATTATATATATATATATATATTAATGATACCTATGCCTTTTAATCTAACGAATGTGTGTCCGATAATGTATGCTGAAGATGCCACTTTTTTATTCACTGACACCACGTCTTACAATCTACTCTCGAATGCTAATGAATCTGAAAGTTTTATAACCAACTGGACTAGAAGCAATTATCTTACTCTAAATGATGATAAACTCAAAACTTTAGATTTCTCAACTGAAAATAATAAACTAAATAACGAACCAATTAAGCTTCTCGGAGTATATTTGGATTCGTCTCTAAATTTTTTACCACATATTCACAAATTATCAAAGCGCTTGTCCACGTGCATATACATAATTAGACAACACAGCAACACAACAACATATTGTTTAAGAGTAGCTTATTTCGCCATTTTTCATAGCATAATGACATATGGACTGATTGTATGGGGTTCATCATGTCATCTAGAGGTGATATTTAAATTACAAAAAAAAATAGTCAGAACTATGACACAGGCTAAATATGACGAACATTGCAAACCTTTTTTCAAAGGTTTTCGTATATTGACTCTTCGATCTTGCTACATATATGATTGTTCGTGTTATGTAAAAAAGTTGAAAGGTGAAACTAAAGTGACTAAGTCGGAGGACATACACTGCCATGATACTAGGGCCAAAACAAGTTTAAGGCTACCCAAATATAGAATAAGTAAATCAAAAAACTCATATCTATATCAATCATTAAATTTTTTTAACGCTTTAACTAATGAGTTTAAGACTCCTGAAACGAATATAAACACTTTTAAAGTAAAAATTAAGAAATGCCTTTTACACATTTGAGGAATATTTTAATTATTTCGACTCATTACGTAATCCGTCGCCTGTCTGATAATGTCTGTATTATGTTTTTATCTGTTTCAATTTATTTATTATTATTGCATATGCAAATATCCATTGATGTATATACTGAATTTCTATTTCTATTTCAAGTGCAGAAGAGTGATTGGCTATTATCGGACACCATATTATGTATCATAACAAATGTCACATTGAATAATTTCTTAGCAACTTACATAGTAGACTAGTAAAAAAAGATTTCCAGACATGATAAAAAACGAGTTTTCAACAAGTTACGATAAAGGAGGAAGCGGTAGTCCGATAGTATTTTCATATTATTTTGAAATAATTATTTTCCAGACATGCAAATACAGAATACGGTACGTTTCTGAAAAAAAAAAAATTATTTTGTAAAAGTAGTAAACCCGGTGCAAATTGAGTAATTTGCCGTTGTACACTTGTATATGGAGCTCCTCGAATTCCAGACTGTGAAAGTTTAAAATACCCTACAAATCAATCAAGAACTTTCATTACCACGCCACTGGCCAGAAAGTATCACTAGAAGAGTATGAAAGTATTCACAATTACAATGCGAAATCATTTAGTGATAAAGAGTTAGAAAAAAGAATTCGAAACATGGGAAATATCTCAGCTACATTTCTTTGATTAATAAACTAAATTCGACCAGTTGGTTTGCAAACTTCCCAGCATATATTTGACACAGGAGTTACCCACCACGAGAGGGAAAACGTGATCAACCAAAACTACACTTAGTAAACTTCTCGAATCCGTAAGATATCAATATTCATCAGAAATAATTAAATTCAGTTGGTTTGCAAACTTTTTTTTTATTGCCAGTCTTAAGAATACAAAAGTACAGAATACAGTAGTGATAAAATTATTGATATATACAAAAATATTCAGTAAGTAACAAGTTGTGATGATCACATCATCTCCACACGCTGAAGCGTGAAGCTGTTGTAATCGTCACTTAAAAAAATAATGGCATAATCACAAGGTACAACATACCTGTGCGTGATTCAAGGGTAAGATAATGTAGTTATTATTATGAAAAAATGTATCACATTGAAGAGAGTGTACATACACATTCATATGAATCAAGTTTGTGTGGTCTGGTCTACTATACAAACAAAAGAGATAAATAAAAGATTGATGAAAATTAATGAAGTGATAAACTGGTAAAGAAATATTGAAATAAAATGAAGTGAGAGAAAACAGAAATGTCCATGTTACTTAGCGGGTTAAAATATTGAGTCAACGTTGGTTTTGCTGAAATGTTTTGTGACTTGTTTTCCAAATTGTGCTAAACTTCGTCTCATCGAAGTGATCATTTGTTCCGGTATTGTGTTGTATACTTTTGGTGCCATGTATATAAATGATTTTTGTGTAGAAGATTTATGAGCGAATGGTGTACGCATGATCAATTTGTCTCTCTTGTTTTGGATTAGGTGTGAGTCGATATGCAATAAGTTTTTATATTTACATATTGATTTACTCACACTGATACAGCATTGCTGTCTGAGGTTTGGTACGTTCAGAGATTCGAATAGTGGCTTGGAGGTTTCAGTTCTTTTTGCTTTGAAGATAACCCTGATGAAGTATTTTTGCAGTGTTATCAATGGGTAAATGTTGGTTTTGTAAGTTGTACCATATACAGTGAAGACCAAAAGTCCGTCGCCCCCCCTGTAACTTCTTTATTCTACATATTACAAAAAAATGTTAAATACATAAGTTGTAGGGATTCATTCGATCTCTTTAATGGTTTAAGTTTCATTCATACAGAGTGTCTCAAAAGAGCACGGTGACTTAGAAGTTAATTTTTTTAAATAGGACACCCTGTATTTCATTGCATTATTACATTCTACGTTGAATTCTGAACAAGTTTGATAAATGGTTTTCTATCAAAAAAGTTAATAGTTTTGGACTTATGAACACTTGTAAATAATTATTTCGACTACTTTTGCACCAGTTCACGAATAAATTAATGAGGTAGGCTAAGCACGTTAGGCGCGTTTATTTTATCCATGACAACGAAAAAAACATGTGATGTTTCTAAAACAACAGTTAGGAGGGTTTTAAAACAAAATAAATTCCATCCTTACAAAATAAAAATTTTGCACCAATTGGTTGAAGATGATCCAGACCGGCGACTTGAATTTTGCGAGACCATGGTAGAAAGAATTGTTGCAAATCGACTTTATTTGCAACACATCTGCTTTAGTGATGAAAGCACTTTTTACCTAAATGGAAATGTGAATACCCAGAATTGTAAATATTGGAGTGATGAGAATCCCCATGAATTCCGCGAGGGGCATACTCAATTTCCCCAGAAAATTAATGTTTGGGCTGGTATTTTAGGTAACCACATTGTAGGTCCCATATTCTTGGAAGAAAATTTAAATGGTCCCAGATACCTCCAAATGCTGCAAGACACAATAAGTCCCAGTATCGATGAGATCGTTGCGCAAAACCCACATGAATTTTACTTGGATGTAACATTTCAGCAAGATGGAGCGCCAGCACACTATTTTCGGGAGGTGAGAAATTACTTAGATGAAAGGTATCCAGGTAGGTGGATTGGACGTCGAGGTACAACAGAGTGGCCAGCTCGCTCACCGGACCTCTCACCGCTTGATTTCTTTCTCTGGGGCTATGTGAAATCCGTAGTTTTTAAGACAGTTTGTGGGTCTTTAGATGAACTGCGCCGTCGAATTATTGAAGTGTGTTCAGAAATAACACCTAAAACCTTGATTAATGTTAGGGAAGAGTTTACAACCCGGCTATTTATGTGTCAAGAAATGCATGGTGGACATGTCGAACATCTTTTGAAATAGATAAAAACTCACCGTTTTTAGTTATAAATTAAAATATCTCTTCAGTTTTTAATGATTCTTGATCTGTATTTATGGACTACCTTATTTGTTAATAAAATGTTTCAACTTCATTTGTACTAGTTTTTCGTGAGATTCAACAACTCTAACAATTGTAAAATGGTACGACGAGGTAAGTTACACATGGTGCCATCAGCAGTTTGCAACATTGGATAGCTTTCAAAAAGTTAGGATAGGAAAGTGGAATACATTGTGATCCATTTGTTACGATTTTCTCATTGAACTGGCGCAAAAGTAGTCGAAATAATTATTCACAAGTGTTCATAAGTCCAAAACTATTAACTTTTTTGATAGAAAACCATTTATCAAACTTGTTCAGAATTCAACGTAGAATGTAATAATGCAATGAAATACAGGGTGACCCATTTAAAAAAAATTAACTTCTAAGTCACCGTGCTTTTTTGAGACACTCTGTATGAATGAAACTTAAACCATTAAAGAGATCGAATGAAACCCTACAACTTATGTATTTAACATTTTTTTGTAATATGGAAAATGAAGAAGTTACGGGGGGGCGACGGACTTTTGGTCCTCACTGTATACAAATTCCATAGGACAAAACTGAGTGTATTAATGCAAAATATAGCATCCTTTTTATATGAAGTGGCAGTATCACAAGATTGTGGAAAGTAGGTAGGAGTTTGCGTAGCTTCTTTGTTATGGTATCAATATGGATTTTCCAGGTCATGTTATCATCGAATATGATTCCTAAATATTTTGTACTACAGGTTTGACTGATAATTTCACAGGCGCAATCGTCTTGTTCACAGTTAATTTTATGAAACTTTATTGGTTCTGAGAAAGAGTTACTGCCTCTTGAGGAAAAATTAATATATTTATTTTTTTTCGTATTCATGCACATTTTATTCTGACTGAACCATGCTCTCAGGATCTTCAAATCGTGTGTTATGTTAGTTAGGACGTTTCTTTCATTTTTGTTGGAATACAAAAGGGCTGTGTCATCTGCGAAAGTATAGATTTCTCCTTTGAGTTGCATATTACACAGATCATTGATATAAGCAAGGAACAATACTGGGCCCAGTACTGATCCTTGTGGAACCCCGTGCAGAGTACTGAGAGATTTACTTTTGGCATCCCCTAGTTTGACGTATTGAGTTCTTTGTCTTAAATAGCTGCAGAACCAATCAAAACACACTTCCCTTACTCCCGCATCGTACAGTTTTTTCATCAGTATATCATGTGACACAGTGTCGAACGCTTTCTTTATGTCGATGAAAATTCCTGTTATAAACTCACTGTTGTCTATCCTTTTCTGGATGCTGGTGGAGAAATTTATGAGAGCAAGTTCGGTTCCTTTTCCCTTCAGAAAACCATATTAGTTTTTTGACATGTAGTTGATTTGTGAAAAGTATTTTAGTAGATTCTGTACAACAATTGTTTCGAAAACTTTGGAGATTTTTGGTAGAAGTGCTATTGGTCGATAATTATTTAGGTCGTGATGTTCACCACCTTTATATATTGGAATTATTATAGATTTCTTTAATACGTCAGGAAAAATGCCTTTTGTGATCGAGAGATTGAACAATTTTGCCAGTACTCCTTTAATGTCTTCGCCGCTCTTTTGGAATCCAAGTTTTTTATTTGAGTTTCAACTTCTCCTTCATCAATAAGGAAAAAAGCCATAGAGTCTCTCCTTTGCTTGTTCTTGTGATTTATGTTAAAGTGATTGGGTTCGATAGAATAGTAAATTTTTTTTGTATTTGTTATAAAAAAAGAATTTAGTTCGTCACATATTTCTTGTGTTTGTGTGATAACTCTACCATCGATTTTAATTTTTTTATATTTGTATCGTGTTTTTTGTTCCCCTTCAGTTCATTTATTACTTCCCATGTTTTCTTTATATCATGTTTATTTTCTGAAATTTTGTTTTCATAATATGAATATTTAGATAGTTTCAACAGTTTTCTGACGTGATTTCGGTATTTTTTATAGTCATTTTTTATCATCTCATTATCTGGATATTTTCTTAATTTGTCGTATTTTTTCTTCCTTTCTCTTATGCTAACCATTAAGCCATTCGTTACCCATGGTTTAATTTTAATGTATTTTCGATTCACCCTCTTAGTTTCTTTACTGTCATTGTAAAACTCAGCAATTTTTTTGGAAAAGTTTGTTCGGTTTTTTACGAATAGAATGGTTATTTCAGAACTTATAAAAAATTGAAAGAGGAAAGTGTTATTGTATTCAAAATGTACTAGAACTACGTAATGATAAATTTTTAATTAAACGTAAAAAACCGAAAACAGCATTTTCAGTTTTCCCTGTATAAGTTGGGAAGGGCAAGAATCCCCATAAATTTTCTATGAGCAATTTACTGCTCACCATAATAGTTACCTTTTTTCCCATTTAATCGTCTTTGTATCTATTACGGTTTAGAATATAGCAATGTTACCACATGATAAAAGAAACAACCTGTATATTGAATTCATCGAAGTTCTGACGAAGGCTTCTGATATTCGTTGATAGTAACATAAATACTTCCTTTTGTTTACATTCAGTGAATATAATTTCATTCTCATAGGGTTTGAGAATATTGGTGTGTTTGATATTTTCTATTCTTAAATCATAAAAGATTTCTAAAATATTATCCATATTATAATTCTATTTATTCAATTATTGTAAAACAAGGTAGCAATATCTGATTATTTGAACCAGCATATATTTGACACAGAAGTTACCCACCACGAGAGGATAAATGTGATCAACCAAAACTACACTTAGTAAACTTCTCGAATCCGTAAGATATCAATATTCATCAGAAATAATTAAATTCTGATTTGAAAAATTCATCAAACAAGTAATCTGGAGGAAACATCATATATTTCATAAACATGAAATGACATGAAACAAAATACTTACCGCACAGTTTATTAAGATAGGATCTGACTGTATATTATGATTGATGCATATTTTATGCACATATGTTGCATTCATAATCAGTTCGGTATCATTTACAGAAATCATCGTTGTTATATGACGTTTTTCAGACATACAAAACGCACATGATTTCATATGCATATACAAAGAAGTTCTTCCAGATAGAAACTTGAGTTTTCTCCAAAAGTGCATTTTCTACTTCTATCAATTTTGAAAGTCTGGATGAAGTGAGTCTGGATAATAAAATTTTTAATATTTTGATATTGAGATAAAAATAAATTGTTTTTCCACTGTGGTGGGGAGATTATCGAGTTAGAGAAAAAAGCAAAATGACCCTTTCCTGAACTACGACCTTCATTTGAAAAGATTATTTAGAAGTTTACAATTCAAACAACAAAGCCTCTCCCACAAACAGGTTTAGTTTATTGACATATCATTTTGGGTTAATATTTTCAAATAATCTTTTCTAAATGGAGTCGTTGGACAAGAGTGGAAGTGTCAGTATTCTTCTGTCTGTAACTGAAAAAACATGAGAGGAAATATGTATCCCATTCGCATACAAGATTATTGATTTTAATGCATAAACATTTTGAATTGAATAAACTTTTTCAAAGTTCATCTCCTTCACCTTTGAACTTTAGGAAAATATCCGGTTTGATGCACCAAAGATGATGTAAGAATTATTCAAAATTATATTAAAAATGTAACTTCATCAGACGGAGACTTTCATAGTTGTTAAAAAAAATAATCGCTAGTACGTAGTATTTTTCGCAATTTGATCCCGTTGATCTTTTTTACCTAATATTTTTAGCACATTCAATTCGCTATTGAATTTACTATATGAATTTGTGAAGAGATTCTCTAAGATTTTTTTTTTTTAAATATTTTGAATGATCTTTGAACGCCTCAACATTCTTCATTTCTTATGATGTCCGTGTTCATACAAAAAAAAAACATAAATGAAAATAGGAATTGGTTTGAGAAAACCTAACCACACTTTTATTTCACTCCCACATGGGCAATTAAATAACCACGTTATCTTTTTCACTAGGTTAGTTCACTGCGTATCCTCAAAGTGATAGTTGGCAAATAAAAGCAGTCTGCCTCTCCGCAAGAATGTTCACATGGCACATAAGAGCTTTAGTTCTGGAAAACACATTTTTTTTCAAAATTATCAAATATAATAAATTTAGTTAAAAATGAATTGTTATTTCCATGAGTTGTTACATTCCATTCAGATGGTTTATCTGGCACGAAAAGAATTTTCACATGAATGGGAAAGGACATGGCACTGGATACATGTATTCCTGGGGCTCGATTGATTTTCTTCTTCTTCATTAGACTTTTTTCTGGCTCTACAGCGTGAGCTACAAAAATGGGTTGATTGTCTAACGCTAATTATGGAAAATATTTTCTGCGAATGGATTTTTCTTGATTTTTGAGTATAATATCATGTGAAAAATATCAATTTCCTTTGATTATATCAATTATGGTGTACATTACTACAGGACGAGGCAGAAAACGCGATTTTACTGAAACTCGTTTATTGACTTCTCGCACAATTGTGGGATTTTCGTTTTCTCGGAACAAAAAGTTCTCGTGTAAGCATTTTTGTTTCTTACATGTTTGTAAATATATATACAAGTTAAAAAAAAATTAAACTCACTTCTCCAGCTCTTGCAACATACCCGTAAGTGTTCAACTATAAAACAAAATGATTGTTTTTATGGTGACTATATAATCTGTCAAAGTTGACAATACTTGCTCAACATTGAAAAGTCATGGTTCGTTGCTATATATGTGATATACATGCTCGATACCAGATATCCGTCGATCAATTGCTCCTCGAAAGGAGGCAGGTAATATCTAGATTATTTATTAGATTTGGTTGGTTCTATTAATGTTTTCATAGCTTTCATATCAACAGTATTAAATAAGTATTCTCCCATTATTTCGTTCAAATATAGGTATTTGAGAATTTGTCTTTTTGGAGTCAACCTATAGCGTCACACAAAAAGAATAGACGAAACTTGATTTTCATTCTCTATGAAAAATCAAACTCGGATATCAACAATAAATCCACTATCCCATCATATCCCATTAATCAACCACCTTATTTTTTGCTCACTGTGTAGAAACGTTGTGAAATATATTTAAAACAGTTCGTTGGGTTCATCTACACAATATGCCCCAAGAAATTCAACGAAAAGCCAACAATTGGGTGAGAAGTCAATAAACGAGTTTCAGAAAAATCGCGTTTTCTGCCTCGTCCTGTAGTAATGTACACCATAATTGATATAATCAAAGGAAATTGATATTTTTCACATGATATTATACTCAAAAATCAAGAAAAATCCATTCGCTGAAAATATTTTCCATAATTAGCGTTAGACAATCAACCCATTTTTGTGGCTCACTCTGTAGAGCCAGAAAAAAAGTCTAATGAAGAAAGTTGCTTGTTTTGACATGTAAAATGATATATCAAAAAAAAAAATCTATCGAGCCCTAGGAATACATGTATCCAGTGCCATGTCCTTTGTAAGATTAAAAGAAAAACAAAAGTCGAACTTTGCTAGATTTGAATATGATGACCGACCAGATTACTATGACGGTTTATCGTTCAATAGATGGATTGAAAGCAATAAGGCGATTAATGCCATCTACATGTAACACTTGGGGTATGGTCCGTATATATACTTGGTTACTTCGGTTAGTATTTGGCGGTTCGTATATACCAAACTCCTGAAAAACCGGTGACTATTTTCTGAAACTTTGGTGACTTATCTGTCACCAGAGCAAACATACTTTTTCCTTGGTAGATTCGGTAACCGCTTGTCATTTGTCAATTTGACTCATTTTATTTGATTGAATGTTAAAATTCTCAATAGAAAAAGTAAAAATTAATTTTAAAGAAGTTTATGGATGTGAAAGCATTGGAGGTAGTTGTTTCTGACGAAAGGTAAAAATGTTTAACTAATTTGTCTCAAAAGACTCATAATGTTGACCGAAGACAAGTGACATTCTATGTTTCAGCAATGAGGAAATTGAGAAATTCATCAATTAGTTTTCGTCTTGAACTAAAAGTCGCCGACTATATAAATATTTGAAAACACCTTGGACAGTTCGTTATTGATGTTAAAAATAGAATCATCAGATACATAACCAAGGAATTTTTGGGAGGACCTACCTCAAGGGTGGCTGAGGCGTTGCAGCCAACGGGACTGGCGACCCGTGGTACCTAGCTTCCGTACACCGACGTCAAAACACACATGTTTTCCCGACATTTATCACATACCCACTCAAATATTACAGAGGAATGCGAGAACTTGAAAATCTGCCTTCAGTGGGAGCTAAGGAGGGGCCTCGGATTGGGTGCTGCAGGATTTACCAGGGTTTTCACGAGGAGGTGAATCAAAGGAACTGAAGAGGAAACTGGAAAATCTGGTCTCCAATGAAAGCCGAGGAGGGGCCTCAGATCGGATACTGCGGGTCTGGTAGCCGGTGATAGAATAACCCGCGGCCGCCGCACCGCCCGAAAAAGAACCAGCCCTACCAGGGCTTCAGGAGGTGGATTGAAGAAACTCGCTCCCTTGACAAGCACATTCACACTACACACCCAAACTTTTAGAAGAGCAGGTGGAAACCATAGACAGACAGAACACCATGCATGAGGAGAGCAGGGGATGGCAAAAAGAGCCCATGGGAGCCTGCTTGCTGGGCTGTAACAACAGCCCCCCCTTAAATACTACTATTATGAGGACCTAAAGAGATTTGTCAAATTATTTTGGAGGACAGCTTTGGCTTAGGATCATATTTGCAGAGTGTGAGCTGACTTTATGAAGAAGAAAAGCAGGAGATAAGAAGATGGATAACGGAAAACGGATAATGAAAAAGGGATTCATGGTTTTCAGGAACAACAAAAAAAAGGTGAAGAAAAACAAGTGAAGAAAGCACAATGACTAAAAGAGAAAAAAACACGAAGAAGAAAGAAAAAAGCAAGAAGAAAGACGTAAGCAGAAGGAACAAGAGAGCAGAAGAAAAACTAGCAGGGTGGTCGGTAGCGAGGCGGTTAGATGCCGGCCTTTGAAACATCTGCTTGCGTATGGCCAGGTTCAAATCCTGGGTATGAGAAAATTTTTCTCAATTTCATAGGAGTCAATATGCAATATCAATTGCCTGGATGTCAATACCTACGTCTAGTGCTTGCTTGAAATACGTACCGAACATTTACGGTGTGGTGCTGTAGGTTTTCCTTCAGCTGAAAAGTGAATACGCTACCAAAAATCAGTGAGTCACCCCAAAGTGCCACGGCAAATAATAATAATAGCCGTCCTTTACCCGCCCAGGCTATGACTTTGGGTACACTCAATGTATTTTCATGGAGTATTATTATTATTCTTAAAGCTGCAGATACCAAGACTCTTTTGGTTGTAGCATTAGCAGGTCTATAGATCAAAGTATCCGCGTGTGTATAACGCAAGGAAAGCAGCTAACACCAGCACTTGGTCTAGCGAGACCATACAGACACTGCTCTAGCCTGTTAAACACCACTGGAACGTTCGTAGCGAGACACGAAAAAATCTTTTTTTGTCAACATATCAGTTGTTTTTATTACAGAATACACAATTATTATGAGACAGTAATGACTGTCGTACTGGCTATCAAAACGAGGCGGTGCTGGTGTCGGGTAAAGTATCTTACACTCCTCTACTAAATATGTGTGTGAACCTGGCGTGTTCTAGAGTGGTATAGCAATTCTGAGACTCAGCAACTGCTCTATTCCTAGGCCACCAACTTTATTGAACGTGTGAACACTGAACCCAACAACCAGGTCTGCACAGATGATCGGCAGAACCATGAAATGTAAGCAGATAGTCACCTATTCTGATTAACATTATGCTAATTATTACAGAAAGCATCACATTTGAATATAAATGTCAAATCCCAAGCGATAGTGCCCTTTGTTCACGTCGAAATCTTTGACAATGATCAAATTTTTCCTTCCATCAGATGATGCACATGCGACGAAATTACTCAAAGGCGTAGTCCGAAGAGACGTGCTTCTCGAAGGCAAATTCATACCATCTTGCCGAAAGGACTATGCACACATATGAGGGGGATTCTAGGTATCGACAGAATTTGCTGAAATTTTAGTATTTTACACCAAATGAATATTAGATTGATAATTGCATTAGTAGATATACAGAGTGTAATAGAAAATATAAGGGGGATTCTAGGTATCGATAGAATTTACTGAAATTTTAGTATGTTACACTAAATGTATATTAGATTAATAATTGTATGCTTCGCGACTGCAATAACGATTGCATTAGTAAATATAAAGAGTGTAATAGAAAATATAAGGGTGTTTCTAGGTATCTTTAGAAGTTGCCTAAATTTGAGTATGTTATACCGAAGGTATATTCGATTAATACTTGCATGCTACGCGATCGCGATAACATTTGCATTATTTGATATATAGAGTGTAATAGGAAATAGAAGGGAGTTTCTGGGTATCAAAAGAATCTGCTGAAATCTTATTATGTTATCCCCGAGGTAAATGAGAGTAATAAATGCATTCCACGCGAACACGATAGAAATAAGTTGATATACAGAGTGTAATAGAAAGTATAAGAAGATTTCAAGGTATCGATGGAATTTACTGATTTCAGTATGTTACACCAGACGTATAGATTTGCTTTTGCCTACTACGCGAGCACGATGGCAACTGCATCCGTCGATATACAGGGTTTGATTATTTTTTTATTATATTATTCAGATTTAAATTAATTCGAATGGCCATTGTCACATTTGAACCTTTGTTCTTGTATGTACTGGCTTTGGCATTGAGGCAACTTTGGTGATATCAACGATCATAACTAGAGAATAAAATCATTTGGTACACAACCTATGCATCAATGTGAAAAAGTACTCTCATCCCAGTTTATATTCACTCAAAGAAAGTTGATTCCCATTTGGTGAAATATATTAAATTTTATTTTTATTAACAAAATCCGGTTCGAAATCATACTCCACAAATTCAATGAAACATCTTCACTGGATACCTTCGGTCTGGGGGCTGATTTGTGTTTTTCCTATAATGATCGTTCAATAAATATGCTATGTCCAATCATTTTCTACTGTTTCAATAAAATAGTTTTCAAAAAATCACCTCATATTATTATTAATCTCATTTGACAACTGTAATTGCTAGTCAAGTATGTGAGGGTAATAAAGTGCATACAGTATTTTGGAAAAGTACCGCTGGAATAGAATAATGTAGAACTGTTACATATGTAACACGAGGATTCGTTTTTTTCATAAAATAGATGCTATTAATCTGGAAGAGAATATAAACATTAGAAGAAATGAGCTAGCCTTATTATACAGACTACGATTTGGATTGAATGATGCAGTATCCAGATTTCAGAATATGTTCGGCCTGTAACAACAACAACAGATTAGTGCAAGTAATGGAAACAGAAGAACTAGTACAAAGATTTGGGAAATGTTTTATATATGCCCGTAACTGTAGAATTAGATTAGAATTGAATGCTCGGATAGATTTTTATCTAAAGACAGAAACTTGTATTCCTCGAGACACCAACTGTTGTTTCGGGCATTTGAATCACAAAGACTTTGTCAACCTCCAACATATGGAAAACCATGTTTCTATTCCCAGAGGGGTGATTATGAGCAGAACTTAAATTGCTTCAAGGTTTAGAACTCTCCGAGAATTTATACAAAATGCAGCCAATATAGAATATGTTGATGAGGAATATTTTGACGAGACAAATTTACAAGTTCAACTAAGGGGTTCATTAATCCCTGTATATCGACGAATGCAGTTACCATCGTGCTCGCGTAGAATGCAATTTTAAGTCTAATATGCGTCAGCTGTAACATACTGAAATCAGCAAATTCTATCGATACCTAGAAAACTCCTTATATTTTCTATTATACTCTGTATATCAACTAATTGCTATGGTGTTCGCATAGAATACATTTATTACTCTCATTCACCTTAAGTATAACATACTAAGATTTCAGCAGATTCTTTCGATACCCAGAAACCCACTTCAATTTCCTGTTACTCCCTGTATATCCACTAATGCAATTGTTATAGTGTTCGAGTAGCGTGCATTCATTACTCGCATTTACTTAAGGTATAACATACTGGAATTTCAGCAGATTCTTTCGATACCCAGAAACCCCCTTCTATTTCCTATTACACTCTGTATATCAACTAATACAGAATAAATGTTATCGTGATCGCGTAGCATGCAATTATTAATCGAATATACCTTCGGTGTAACATACTAAAATGTAGGCAACTTCTAAAGATACCTATAAACACCCTTATATTCTCTATTACACTCTGTATATCTACTAATGCAATTGTTATCGCAGTCGCGATGGATGCAATTATTAATCTAATATACATTAGGTGTAACATACTACAGTTTCAGCAAATTTTATCGATACCTAGAATCTCCTTTATATTTTCTATTACACTCTGTATATATACTAATGCAATTGTTATCGCGGTCGCGTAGCATGCAATTATAAATATAATATACATTCGGTGTAACATACTGAAATTTCAGCAAATTCTATCGATACCTAGAATCCCCCTTATATGTGTGCATAGTCCTTTGCCGAAATAGCACTATAATGTTGCAATTGACTCTAATCATCAACTGTTTGAGTATGTTCGAGTAGCATTTACATAAGTATGTCGAATTAATGGCCTTATGGCGTGACATGGCACAATACTCTCTTATTTTAATTCTGTTTTTTTTTTTTTTCGCCATTGACAGATCGATTACCACGTCATCGTCTCCATATGGAAAGTAACCCAAGGCGTTGACTTGTTTCAGCACATCCTGAACTATCGGTTAATCGAAAGAGATTGGCACACAGAGACCCTGGCATGAGCCCTATCAACGCTGCTTGCAGGTCTCACGACGATGAGCCAAATGTAATTTGGGCATGGTATTGGCAGAGGCCCCTGCGTTTGATGCAAACAGACAGTCATTAAAAAAATGAAAATGTAATGAGATTCAAGAAAAAATCGACGGAATACTTCGAAACATGATCAATTCGAAGACCCATTGAATGCGAGAAAATCGTCGTTGGCCCGCGCTGCGTTTAGCTCGTACTCGAGCCACAAAAACATAAACGTACCCAGAATAATACCGTTCAAAGCAAAGAGTATGGGGGTTTGTTGCCTTTGCTTCATATTATCGCCACTCTGGAAGCACTGGGCTCGTTGGATAATGGTGCCAGTACCATTGAAAACGTCAAGAAAAATTAGACGAATACAAGCGTCAGCATGCTTTCATGGAGAACATCGGCAAGCAGGGATCACGGGGCGTTTCGCAGCGATTACGGCGTCTTCCTCATGTGGACACTCTCAAACTATTGGAAATACTCCTTTGCATCTAGGTTTTCATGCGTGATGCCCTGTCTCAGTCTACGCCCATGTGCAAAGAGTGCGCCATCATCAATTTAGACTCGATGAAAAATCGTGGAACGCATTGGATAGCTTACTCGGAAAGTGGATAAACAGTAGAGTTTGACAGTTTCGGTAACTTGAATCCGCCTGTAGAACTAGTACGATATTTGAGCGTGCACAAAAACATCCCAGAGATGTTAAAAGTACGAGTTTCTAGGACATCAAACCTCCACTGCGATGTTCTGTTCATACATGAATAGAACGTGTACGTATAGCCAAATGTCCACCGCACGCGCTCTTTTTCGGATGTTCCTGGGACATCACAAAAGGCATTTTTTTCTCGCTCTTTTCAAAGCCTTTTCAAAGACTCGCGATAACATTTTCAAAGCTGTTTGCCTACATTAAATCACTGTATATAAAACATTTCCAAAGATGTGGGACATCACAAAATGAAATTTCTTCTCGTTTTTTTTTTCAAGCCGCTTATTAAAAATAGTCTATAAATTAACAGTAGTCAAAATATGCAGACATAAACTTATTTTAATAGTAACTCAAAAAATCACTGAGGGACACACATACAAATCAAACCCAAAATATTTTCTGCAATATAAAATGAATAATTTTTCAAAAATATAAATATCACATACACACACCCTAGGTAAAAATACGAAAACTAAACTTAAAATATATTCCGTATACAAAAAATTATTGCATTGAAAGATCGAATTACAATTTTTGGAAATATCTAATTAGCCCTCATCAAGAATCACCCTGTATCACAAAGAATAAACTATCTGAAAACATAAAAATCAAACTAGAAATATATTCTGCCTAAAAAGTTATTTATATTTCTTCTGGTCTTCATTTCCGGCTGTCTTCTCTTACTTGTTAAGCTTGATTTTCTACTCACAGCTAAAGAGTAGAATTACAGCATCTACAACAAATTGATAATGTGCTATTATGACAAATCTACCATAAAAAAAGACATATTGACATTCTACTCCATTTACAAAAATATCAGTCATGTATTTTCTATGAAAAGAACAATCTTCAGAAAAAACAAATTTGAATTTTTGTGAAAATTCACTTTGCTTTGTTTCCAAAAGTAATTCCGAATTTGAATTTAAACCAGCAGACTAATTTATTGTGAATCATCATCAGAAGACGAGCAAGGTAAATTTTCAGTAGAGTTCAAATTTGCTTTTTGAATAGTTCAACATGAGATGGAACTGGTAAATCGAATGAAATTTCATCACAGGTGACAGGTGTGAATGAGATCAGTCTGAAGCATTGTCTGGTTCAACTGAATTTAAATAGAACTTTGTTACTGATGGTGGTGGTTTTGTTTCTGCCGAAAAATCTACAGTCCACAGCCAACTCAAACATTTTGGTCGTTCTAACGCGGATTTGAATTTTTCATTATATTTTCAATTCAATAAAATATTTTTATGCATTGATTGAAGAATTGTTAAATATTTTTTTTGCGAATCGGAAGCCATTTTGCGAATCGGAAGCCATTTCATTATCCGTTGTGTGTTTGTCGAGTACCCCCTCCTTGAACAGAAGGTACCGTACACGCAAACCTACGGTCATCTTGCGCGAAGAACGATTTATCGTATCAGCAGATACCTACCCAGATACCTCTCGAAACTGGAAAAATATCCAAAATAAAAATTATAGAAGTTTGTTTACCAGTTCTACTCTCCTTTATTTTGCCAAAATTAAGTATAAATTCACTTTTCATAACACGCATTTGTTCAAAGCCAATTCTTATAATTATACTTTTTCTCTACCCTGCTTTAGAGCTGCTTGATTGCTATTCAATTATCTAAATTGGCAGAATTGACTATCTCTCTTTCTCGGACAAATATCTTTCGGTTGTCTCATTTTTTGATTTTGCAATCAGTGGTGGGGCGTTTGGGTTTTGTTTTGAAATAGTTTTCACAGTTATTATTATTGTGACTGGTATTTCAGTATTTCGGGACTCGCCATGGCTGAAGCAAAAAAACTGATAGCACAGCGCTCCACATAAAGAATTAAATTAATTGAAATCAAGAAGGTGGACAATCTCTCTTTGCTTGACAACTCTTATCACAACAATTTTAAGTGTCGTGCTAAAGTAATGGATGATTGTTACGAAACATTTGGAAAGCTCCATATTCAAATCATTTCTTTAGTCTGTAATCAAGATGACGGAAACACAGACACACAAAATAAAATTTTCACGGACTTTTAAAATAATTATTTTGATTGTCAGCCTATTTTTATTCAAGTTTTTGAGGACCCGACGAACCAATCCGTTGGATCTCTGGACACGACGGTTGCTAGTTGCCACTCGAAACATCCGAATGTGAAATTACCAAAAATGGATCTTCCAAAGTTTGATTCACTCTTTCACAACAATGACACTCTGACAAACGTTGAAAAGTTCAATTACTCAGTTGCCTCAAAAATACTCCACTTACTCTAGCAAGATGCAATCCTTTGACATCTCAGAATTATATTGTGGCTTATAATGCCCTAGATAAGAAATATTCGAATAAAAGATTAATAGCCACCTCACATTGGCATACAATCGAAAACACAAAAAATTTGTCAAGCTCAGAGAATTCGCAAGGATTCAGTAAGTACACATTTGGATATTTTTGAAGAAAATGTTTCAGTATTGGAGAATCAAGGTTATCCTGTGAAAGAATGGGACTTTACTCTCTTTACTATGCTTTTTGATCGTTTGAATTCTGATACCGCCACAAGATTTGAACTCGAACATGGTGACAGTTTACCAGAAGAAAAGTATTATATTACCCTCATAGATTTCTTGAGTAAACAGTGTTCTGCTCTTGACAATGTTTATTCAAACACCGGCAGTGGTAAAAAGGTGGAAGTTTCTAAATTCAAAACCTCTTCCTCAGGTCATGTTTCAAATCAGAGGGTCTCTTCTTTTGTTATTGATTCCCACTCTTCTCAATGTCAGTTGTGCAAAAATGATCATACAATTTATAATTATCCAGGTTTTCTTTCTAAAACGCCAAATGATCGATTCACTTTGGCAAAAAACAATAAATGGTGTACCAGTTGCCTTGGAACTCGTCACGGTGCAATGCAAGGCAACTCCACAGTACGCTGTGCCAAATGCTCCGGCAGACATCACAGTTTGCTCCACATGGAAAGAAGAGTAGGTTTTGCAAATCGTGAACCCTCTTCCATTCCCAATATTTCGCCAACCAGTAGTCAGCCTCATGAGAGAATTTATGAGAGAATATCTCTCTTCTGGTCACATGGAACGTGTTCCAGAAGACCAACTCCACATTTCCTCCTATTATATCCCTCACTTGTGCGTCATGAAACCCGACAGCTCAACAACAAAATTGAGAGTCGTGTTTGATGCCTCCGCTCAAGCTCAAAATAATATTGCATTGAACGATACCCTTCTAACAGGCCCCAAACTTCAGAGGGACATCGTATCGATCCTTTTGAGATTTCGACTGCCTGCCATAGTCTTTACATCAGACGTGAACAATATGTATCGTCAGATCTTGGTTTCAAAGAAGCATGTGAACTTCCAGAGGATCCTCTGGCGATTTTCAACTTCTGAACCCATTCAAGACTTCAGATTATTGACCCTCGTTTATGGAGTTGATTCATCTCCATTTCAGGCAATCCGTACTCTTCTGCAGTTAAGCTCAGAATATGTCTCACTATATCCTCAAGCCTCCCGTGCCATCAAAAGTGATGTTTACATGGATGATGTAGTATCCGGCGAAAACAGCCTTCCCCAAACTCTCTCCTTGCAAAAGGAACTCAAGCCTTTTTATGAAAGGTGGCTTCGAGCTCCGCAAATGGGCCAGCAATGACCCTGCTCTCCTGGCGCATCTTCCTCCTGAGAGTCTTCAGTTGAACCCAATGACTTTCGACTCTGAATCCAAGTCAACTGTAAAAATTTTAGGACTACAATGGGATCCCTCGAGTGACTCGTTTTCATTTCATGTCAATCCAATTAGTACCTCTTGTACAAAGCGCACAATACTATCCGAATTAGCAAGGGTTTTCGATCCTCTAGGACTCCTCACTCCTCTAACACTTTCCCTGAAAATTATGATCCAACAACTCTGGACATTGGGTCTAGATTGGGATGAAACACCCCCAGACAGCATTCTTCAAACTTGGAATCGTATCAAAATAGATTTGAGTTCCCTATCTACTCTTCAAATTCCAAGATTTGTCTCATCTACCTCTATATCTCTTGTTGAACTACACGGTTTCAGTGATGCCTCAGAGAAAGGGTACGCGGGAGCGGCCTATATATATCGTGATAAAAGTAGTAATATTATCACCCATCTTCTCTGTGCAAAGGCAAAGGTGGCCCCCCTCAAGAAAATCTCAATTCCAAAACTCGAACTTTGTGGAGCCTTATTGCTAGCAAAGTTGTTGAAATTTGTTCTGAATACTGTCAAGGAAAATTTATCTTTTACAGAAATATTTGCTTGGACGGATTCCATCATAGTTCTTTCCTGGCTGAATGACTCTCCTCACAGATGGAACACTTTCGTCTGCAATAGGGTCACTCAGATTCATGAATTATTATCCACCTCTTGTTGGCACCACGTATCTTCCGCTAATAATTCAGCAGACCCTGCTTCGGAGATTCTGGATAACGAATTATGGTGGGCGGGACCCCCTTTTCTAAGGCTCCCCTCCTCGTGTGGGCCTCTAAGTGAAATTGTTTCATATCAGACAAACGAAGAAAAGAGAACGATCTTATTCATCACTGCTGATGTCGATCACCTATTCTCCCATCTCCTAACTCGGTTTTCCTCTCTGATGAAAATACAGAGAATTGTCAGTTACATAGGCTGAGGTTCATACATAAACTGAAAAACCCCGAATTTCGAAAGCTTGAACCTGATTTATCTCAATGTGTGCTGGACCGCTCTTTATTGTACTTAATAAAATATTCCCAAGAATGCAGTTTCTCGAAAGAAATAACTCTCATTAAACAAAAAAAGCCTCTGCCCAAAAGTTTCCGGCAGCTTAATCCGTTCCTGGATGAACAAGATATCCTGAGGGTGGGCGGACGCTTGGCTCGCTCTTCCTTGCCGTTTGAGAAAAAGCACCCAGCGTTACTTCCAAGTGATCATCGGTTGACATCCTTGATAAATGAATTTACCCACAAAAAATTCTTGCATCCAGGGATCCTCACTCTTCATAATTTATTATCTCAACGATATTTGATATTATCACCAAGACGTACTATTCGCAAAGGTGTGGCGTCTTGTCACCGCTGTTTTCGAGTAAACCCTATTTCGATTCAGCCCCCTATGGGAAAAATGCGAGGCGCAGACTTTTAAATCTTATGTCTGCATTTTTGTCTGCATGGCTACGAAATCAGTACACCTCGAACTTGTCTCGGAAATGACCACTGATGCCTTTCTTGCAAGTTTTCGCCGCGGTCGATGCAACCATATCTACTGTGACTGTGGAAGCAATTTTATTGGTGCTTTCAAATATTTTGAGGATATCATGTCCTCTACTGCCGCAAAAGAGCATGTAACATTTCATTTCAACCCAGCACATGCACCCAATTTCGGAGGCCTCTGGGAGTCCGGGGTTAAATCCATGAAATCCCATTTGAATAGGGTAGTTGGGGAACAGATTCTCACATTTGAAGAGTTCTATACCGTATTGGTACAGATTGAAGCGGTGTTGAATTCAAGGCCGTTATCTCCAGCCAGTTCAGATCCTAATGACATTCAAGTCCTCACTCCTGGTCATTTTTTAACCATGGAGCCACTCAATGCGTTACCTGACCCTGATTTAGGAAACATCAAGTTAGGGCGTCTCAGTCGTTGGCAGCTCCTTCAGAGCTTTTGGAAGAAATGGCATAGGGATTACCTCCATACCCTGCTACAGAAATCCAAATGGACAGATCCTTGCACTAATTTTGAGCCAAACACAGTGGTCGTAATAAAAGAGGATAACTTACCGCCTCTCAAATGGCACTATGGTAGAGTGGAAAAGGCATTCAAAGGGATGGACGGTGTTACACGCGTTGTCACGGTTGAATCTTCGAAAGGCATTTTAACAAGACCTGTTTCAAACGTTTGTCCCTTTCTTTTCAAAATTAAAATATATTAAAATATATATGATGTGTGTGTATATGTGTATATATATATATATATATATATATATATATATATATATATATATATATATATATATGTACTTTTTTTAAAGTTCAGTTAAATAATAAAGTAAAATATATTATTTTGGTGGGCGGAATGTTCAGGGACAGATCCGTTTTCATATTATTTATCATTATCATTATTATTCTCATTATTCTCTTCATGCATAAACATATTTTCTACGCCTATGTTTCCAGAGCGATATGAACAGAAACAAGATTGCTATCCTTAGTGTAGCGCAAAAAATGTCCTCGTCGAAGATAGAAAAAAAGGGATATATTCAGAACGTCGATGAGGAAAGAGTCTATGATCTCTTGTGCCGAAAAACAATCAAGTTAAGACTCACACGCGAACCTAGTTCAACCAAGTATTTTTTAACACGTGTCGTAATTTTGTGTACCTACTTACAGGCTTACTATGGTGACGATGTTTAATTTAACGGGTTGTTGAGTTATCAATTATTTTAGCAACTTTTCTAACAACATTGTTAACCAGTAACGATATTTAACACTATTGTGTTAAATATCACCTTGTTACAAACAATTTAAAACTTTCAACTCAACAACTATCGAACCTAATTTTGATTCGATAGTCGTGTTGCGTATCTGATTTTTGTGTTCTATGATGAAATAGAAACCTAACCTGCAACTCGAAGTTCGAAGATTGTCGAATCACAGAATTCTATCTATGATTTATATTTATTTCATTATTTCTTCTATTTGGAATAATTTGGATGTTTGAACATGAACGCTAATGAAAATAAGAGGAAGGCGAAAAGAGGCCCCAGAACCACTCAAAAACAGTTTGAAATTTACTTAAATTTTTTAAGAAAACCCTTGGAAATTCTTTTCGGGTAAACTTAATGGATTACCAACATCTCTTAGTAATTTTCTACTCATTATCAGCTTATTTCTGAAAGGAAAACAAATTTTCAAATCACATAACATATTTCCAAGTTCCACACCATTCTTCATCGTTTTCCATTGCCTGAATTATAAATATAAAGTTAGGGTCCACCATTTTTCTGATGTCATTCCTTACATATCACGAAATTTTTAACGAGTGAAAATCAACAACATCGTCCTAACAATTATTTTCAAATTAACAACACATAAATGACACCATAGTAGAACAATGTTGTCTTTTAAACAACGAGGTGTGTAACTTAACAATGACACCATAGTAAGCCTATTCAGGGAGTTACTGTCAGGTGGCGGCCGCCGAGAAGAAAAAGCAGGATTGTATACCAACCAAGGTAGGTGGTGGTTTTGTTTCTGCCGAAAGTGAAAAAATTCATATTCGTATTTTCATAAACAAATCTACAGTCCACAGCCAACTCAAACAGTATCCGCCATCACTAAGAATTCCAAAATAATTTGATGCTTTTCGAAGTATCCTGAGTCCTGGAGGTGACATCTGACGACTAAGCATAGTCTTGTGAAATTGTGTAATTCAGCATCTTTTGGTTGATTTTTCCTATCCTATCCTATCAAATATCTGTAGTATGGAACTCTTGGTATTATAAATTATAACCTATAAATATCACCTGAAATGTATTTCCTATATTTAGTTTTGGTATTTGTTGCACAAAATTAGTGTGAAGATATATTTGGTTAAACCCTTTTGCCATATTAATGTAAATCGCGGAATATTCATTTACATATCATAATTGATATTTGTGGTCCACTACTAGTGTGGAGAATATTTGTGTAATTAATTTTGTACCACATAGTTTTGATCATCCATATCTATAGACATTTGTTTTACTCTCTACTGGACTTCACAAACCCCTTTTAAATAGTACTTCCCAGGTTGTCACCTTCTCACACTTGTCAGCAAGGTACTCACCCACTTTCTGTATTGCTTATACGGATGATTAGAGGATTGTGAACTGAGCATTTGGCATTTTATTCCAGTCCAAACCACAATATTCGAACGTGTAGTCATCATACTATAACTCACCAGCGCTATAATTATTTGACATATCTAATTTTAATTGCCATTCAGAAATCTCCTTCAGAGATCTGGAGCAGTCTTTGTTTTGGGCTGGCCTTTTCAACTCACTGGCGCGGAATAAATTTTAGAAAAAACCCATGGTATCCGAATCGAGCTAGTCGGAGACTGCTATGTTTTCATTTGCATTCTAGTTGCCATTATTATTATTATTCTTTTTTTGATGAAGAAGCGTAGCAATGGTTGTTTAAGTAAAGTTTTAATAAAAATGGGAACATGATGTTCGTAAAGTCAGATGTGGAATCATCTGCGTCTGAAAGACACTGTCGTCAACAGTATCCCCTTTTACATGTAATCAACTTTCAGTTCTAACGACTTAAATACTAATTTTCAAATATAACAATCCTACAGATGAAGATAACATGGTTATCGAAATCTAGGTTTCTAGGAATAAGTAAAAAGGTGTGAGGAACAGGAAAAGTACTGGGTGTTTGCTCCGAACGTATTTCGAAAAGATCCATGAAATAGCATTAATGACTGCATTACAATGAAACCCTAATTAGAGCACTGAGTACCAAAAACCAAGACCATAAATTGGTGTGCAACCGACTGATGAACAGATAACTGGAAACAGAGCTAATTATAATAAATACCAACACATTTGTGTATTTTATATCAATTATATAAATGGATATTCTTTATCCAGTTGACTTAACAATTTGTTAGGAATCGTGCAGCTGACAGTTCTGTTGTGTACTCTCGAATCTAGATAACAGCCATAAATAATAATTAAGGGAGATAATTAACGTCTTTAAATCGGCGTAGCCGTTTGCCATTGAACATCCTGCTGCCTGTAGTGAGATCAAATCACGTCGATAAAATGTGTAGATCCAAAAGATAAGAGTAGCACCGAACACCACAAGCGTGGACATTTGCGGTCCTTTATCCGACTATTTACCAGAACCGGCTTGTTTCGAGAAGCCACGTCTGAAACAGGATATTTCTGCACTTCTTGAAAATCTGTTTCAATTTATCTTTTAAGTGTAATGAATATTTTGATGTCACGGGTCGAAATATTGGCACAAATTTATCTAGACAGGAAAAAAACTATTTCGTACTTTTGATTTCGCACAAAAATGAGTTATCGAATTAAATAAAAGTGAACTGTGAAGCTAAGTTTCGTTAATTTTCAAATATTAAATCTCAATAAATGCTCGTCTACAAATGAGTTCTGGTTGAGGTAAGGGGAACTGAAAAATAAAGTAGTGTGGTTACAAAGGTGAAATCGGATTGTTTAACAGAGTATGTCAATGCCAAAATAAGTCTCAATTTTTTTTTACCACTACTTATTCCAGAACAAATAAGTCATATTTTGATAAGATATCATAGTTTCAGTCTATTCTAGTCAACTAAAACTTATTTTCTGTTCAATCAATAGTGCCAATGAATTATTGTTTCTTGTAGTCAAAACCGATCTGTCAAATGTTTTCATTATAGATGTATTTTCCAAAATGTTAAAAATACATATTTCAAACAAAATATATTTCAATCGACTGAAATTGACTGAAAATATGATGTCTGGAATAGTGCTAGAAAAAAAATCCGACAAACGATCTTTTTGGCTATTCCCCGTATAGACTTTTATGTACTATCATAAATAAGATTACAATTGGACATGTTAACGAGTTCTGATAAATACATTTTCATCATGAATTTGTCTTATTTTGACCAACAAAACAGTTTTTTCTGTGTCAATCCACCCAACTACGAGGTGTTTAAGAACTTTGACCGCTTGTATGTCAGAAACGACACGTACAAAATCATTTAAACTAACACATTTTTCTTACGACCCATGCTAGGAAAACATACTAGAATTTTAGCAAATTTTATCAAGAGCCAATTTTCATGTGTCTTCGTGCGGGGTCCTTTTCCAAATACAAATATAATTTACCAAATCATCCAGAAAAAGAAATATGTGTGAGAGCTGAATCATTTAATATATGAAATTATTAGTAATGGTTCTGAAATGCATTCTGATTGACATAAACAAATCCTTGTATCTTAGAAGTAGGTGAAATTGAAAAAATCGTGTTATCTACATAAAAATTATCATATTTTTTCGAAAAAAATCTTACTTATCTCCCATTTATCCAGAAAAACGCCTTAGTAGGTCCGAAGATTCTGAAGCATTCTGGGTTAGTGAACAGGGTTTGAACGGGGGTCGTCTGGATGAGAGGCGAACGCTCTATTTTCACAGGCCACAGCCTCTTTACCGTACCATCTACAGTGAAGAATAGCTCAAAATCACATCTTGAGAATTCTAAATTGGGTCCAAATAGATTAAGAATTTCTTGTCAAGTAGTTATTGAGGAAACATTCTCAACTCATGAAATACTACAAAAATCAACTCACCTAATATGACAGTTTGATTATCTTTTACCTAATAGGAATAGAAAAACTGATCATCATGAATAGAGGAGACACTATACTTAACAGAACACCATTAAACTTCCTCAAAAAACTATAGAATAGGGATTGGTGTCGGCAAGTATCTAACAGAAAACTACTTCCGCCTATGACCTATTCAACGGTCGTATTTGTTGGATACTTGGCAGAGATTTCTACAAGAACTACTCTGCAATGCTTTTTAAATATCAAAGCTGATTTTTTTCATCGATTTAATTGGGGGAACACCTTGCCAATCACCAGCGAAGGCTAGTTCGACCCAATTGAATCGAAAAATCCTTTCATCTTGATTGGGAATCCCTAAGACAAATACTGAAGTATGTATTCAGCGCCATCTCTGGGTTCCAGAAAAGCATACCGACTGCGTTTCGACTTCAATATGAAGCCAAAAACATCATGAAGAGGGGCGACAATACTTGACGGAAATCCATTATTAAACTAATTGGGAAAAATGCAAATTGCAAATTAGTTCTTGTAGAAAACTTTGTCAAGTATCAAACAGATATAAATCAACGGTCGTAGGGGGCAGTAGTTGTTTCCTGTTAGATACTTGCCGACGACAATACCTTCTGTTCATAAAAATTTGTATTACTCAATCTACCATTTTTCTCAATTGAAAATTGATCAATTTTGTTTCATGAGTTAATATAAATAACCTGAACGGAAATACAATGATTCTAATATTGTACCCAATCCAAAGGATTAGTTGGTTTGATATTTATGAAAACTAGCTCCAGAATACTGTGTGGAGAAATGGATTCCAGCACCTAGGAATTCTTAATTTCATTATAATAATAATATATAATATTGCTCCCTCATAAACACTCATAGAGTTTACCAAAGGCATTGCCTTTACGGGTGGAGGACAGCTATTAATATAATTTACCGTGGCGCTCCTGGGTGACTTACTGATTTTTGCACCAGCACTTCAAGCTAGCACCAGACTTCGGGATTGGCATCTAGAGAAATTTCCCCATTTCCAGGATTCTAACCTGGCCAAATGCAAGCGGAAGTTTCAAAGGCCGGCATCTAACCGCCTAGGAAGCACCCTAAATGAATACAACTCCTATCGTTTGTTTTTGAAAATAAAGCATTATTTCCACTTAATATCTTCATTCCCAAAAAGAAAATTATTTTTTCGAGGTATCCGAATCCGAGCCCGCATAGAAACTTCAGAAATGTAAATTTTTCTCAACTATACCGATGAACTTTATTTCCACTGATTATTTGTTGTTTTCATGATATCTAAAATTCTGAATTCGGACCTGACTACCTCTGAATCTATACACGCTTGTCAACTTCTTCTTGTCACTTTGCTTATGTCTTCTTCTTGGCCAGATAAGGCCTAAAAGGAATCGAACAATGTCATTTAGCTAAGAATCACACAACCTTTTAAGAGCATCAAATTTTAGGATAGCTTTCGTGTAAGTAGTCCGATTGAAGATATGAAATGAAAACGTTGATGGATTGTTTCTCAAGACCATAGCTCCTGAATATTTCAAATTCTTGATAAGTCAAATTGCAGAAGGTAAAAATAATACCTGTGGAATGAATATTTGATATGAATATTATCATAGCTACAATGAGTAGGGTAATTCTGAATCATATTTTGTTGAAATAATGATAAAATTAATGAATCGTTTTGAAGTGGGGAAGTTATTCGCAATCAAAAATCAAATCTCCAAACATGTTAATCATTTGTTCATTAATGTTTGTGCAGGTAACACTTTTTTTATGGCTATGAAGTTTTACAGAATGAAGTGACGTTTATCAAAGTGTGGTTTTGATGTGGGCAATTATTTAAAAAACTATCTCAGAGTTGGTGGATTTCTGCAATTTGAATTATTATCTCATAATCAATATATTTTATACCTACTAAATTATTGTATTGTTAATATGAATCATTATTCTGTTGCTTTCTTGTGGATGATGATATATACCTCAGTTTTCAGAAGAAACCCCTTAGAAGCTCATTAAAAAACTTGTATGGGCTGGATAGCCGAAATCCGCGGCAAACTCTGAGCACCTCGTATAACTGTTTTGAAAAGTTTCTAAAGATTTAGGAACCTTCAGGTCTTATTCAGGCAACTTCTGACAATTTTTCATGTGACTCTGTTTCCAAAAAATGTTTTTTTGTGAAAGGCTCCATCTGTCAAAATGTTCAAATAAAGAATTCTGTGCCACTCTAACTCAGTGACAGTGGTATTTGATCACGACCCGTCTGGATTTGATAGTATCGAGGCCACATCACCTACTCAATCTTCTCATCACTCGAACTAAAGAATTACTGAACCGGAAATGCTTCCGTTATTTTCAGGAACAGTGGAAGGAGAATTTAATTATTTATTTATTTATTACAACTTTGGGATACATACAGGTTATAAACCCAAAAAAGTATCCGTTAGTTCGTAATTATTACAATGGTACACTATTAACTAAAGTTACATACAACAGAATACTGTTACGAGATTGATAAAAGCCCCCTAGCTGTGCCGCTGAGTCCATTCCGCGGGCGCCTCATCCATAAATCAGTTCCAAGAAGTGTTTATTTGGATGGATCGTTTTCTGTACTGCATGAAGTCTAGATAACGGAGCTGCCGCGTCATCGCTCAATTCCTGGAAATGTGTAGAAGTTCTCCGTTCTGAGTATTCTCGTAATCATCGCGATTAATCCAGTCTACACGATGAGTACCTATATAAGCGCGAGATATTTGACTAGGAGAAGAAGTTTCAAAGAGTTTTTATAAAGAGAATTATTTAAGAAGATTAGAAAGTGATAATAAGCAGAAGTGTTTGGAAAATTTAGCTAGTTGTATTGTTGTATAGATCCAAGTGTTTTATTAGTCAGTGAAGTGTTGTATGTTTGTTTATAGTGAAGTTAAAAAATAAACAGTTTAGTAGTGTGCTCGGCTTATTATTTAGCAAAAACGTAACAATACGTTTACATGAAAATACACATATGTAAAGATTATGATGACATAGGTTCAATACCTGGAAGCCTCTCATTGCACATAAACTCATTTCCCACCAACCCAGTTCCCGCACACAGCTCACTTAGCGCCAACCAAGTTCCCGCACACAGCTCATCTAGCGCCAACTCAGTTCCCGCCCATAGTTCACCTCGCGCCAATACATTGCACACGGCCATTACAGCCACGTCCACTATAAATACAGTTCCTCAACCCACAATTCCTCAGTTCTCTCGAAGGAGTAGGCAGATTGAGACCTTAGAGAGAACCAGTGACGAGACATGGGGAGTAGGCAGATTGAGACCCTGACGTCAAGTCACAAAAACCTAACGTAATTATACCTGAGGAGTAGGCAGATTGAGATCTCAGCGTAGAATTACGTTTCAACCTTTCATTAATTTTCTTTCTATTTCAGTTCTTGAAAATGGCTCCAAAATCGGAGCCGAAACGTCGAATTTCAACAAATTCTAGACGCGGTCCAACCCGAACTTTTAGTTTTCGAATATCTGACCACATGTTTACAAATAACAAAAATTAAATTGTGTTTAAAATGTTACTGTATATGTTTAACTGATTCGTGTCGGTCTTGTAATTTACTGTGTTGGGTTTTTTATTAATATGGTACATCTCAAGGAAGAGTCTAGCTTTTTGATTATTAATTTTTTTTTCAAGAATTTTGACATTAGAGTAGTCAAATTGGTGGGCGGTTTTTTGTGAGTGATCAACAGCTGCACACGAGTTTTTGCCTAACCAGGCATCGCTCTTGTGTAAAGCTATTCTTTGTTTTAGCCATTGCGAAGTCTGACCCACATAACACTCATCACATGCACCACACGGAATTTCGTAATATCCCTCTTCACTAATATCCCTTTAGAATTAACAGTGATGATTCTGAAACATAAATGGCAAAAAATCAAAGATCTCACGAGATAACTTCATTACTCTAATAAACTTCATTTTTGAAAGCACATATTTCAGCTTCAACAACAAATTCTACAAACAAATATTTGGAACCCCCATGGGTTCACCAATCAGCCCCATCTTAGCACAAATTGTCCTAGACCACCTTTTGGATACCGTTATTCCAAAATTCTTTATTATGGGATTTTCAACAAAAAGTTGTTCTTGATAAAAGTTTGTGCGTCACCTAATTCTAAACATGCACCAACAAAATGAAGCAAAACATGCGTAATGTACGAGGCGCATTGGAAAACTTGATTTTGAGCCAGAAGTACCCTCATTTTAGAAAAGATAGAAAAATGTTATTTGGAAAAGTTGTTCAGCATTGAAAATTTATACATCTGGATTTGAAGTCATGGCCAGCTAAGAGGGGTTTTATATGTTCACCAATTATTTTAAAATTGAGTATTGAAAAAATAAAATTAGCTTAAGAATGCGTGTAATAATACAAATTACCCAACTATTATGTTAACTAAGGTCATTTTTTTCTTTTAGTGAATTGAATATCAAAATTTTTGGTGCAAATTTTGTGTTAACACCTAAAATTGCTCAAAATAATACAGTATTGTAACTAGAAAATAAAAAAAATTAAAAATAATATCAAAATAAAAGATATAAGTATATCAGCACAAATTGATTACCTTTATTTTGTGGGGGTTTTCATACCAAAAATAACTGTTTTAAGTTGGTTTTGAATACAAACGAATGATTGATATGCTTGTCAAATAAGAACACCTGATACTATTTTACATCTCAGTATGATGTCCACCCCGCAACATGCCCAGTGCAGTTCTTCTTACAACATCGTTGACTGCATTCGTAATGTGCTCCGGTTTTATGGCTCCCACACAATTAGTAATCACAGTTTTTGAATTTTCTCTATTCCCAAAAGGAGCGTGGTGGCATGGTGTACTGTGAGTAACGTCCAATCCATTTTCCATTAAATGTTTCATTTAAAAATTGTCGTATTGTTGCACTACAATGTACAGTCGCTCCATCTAACTGATACCAAATTCTTTCTCTTCGTCTACGCGGCATTTGATTTAAAATTGGTAATAAATCTTGTCGTAAAAATTGCAAATATAGGTTGGCAGTAAGGTTTTCATCAAAGAAGGGGCCAATCACAGTATTGTTTAATAGTCCACATAAGACATTTACCTTGAATGAATATTGGTCTCTGCACTCTATGGTAAATTGAGTGTTTTTTGTAGCCCACCACCTACAGTTCTGTGAACTTACTGTTCCATTAGCTGTAAATATTGGGAAAAGTAAATTTTCTTCGTATTCTCCTTGATACCAAGCGGAAAACTCAAATCTTGGAATAAAATCTCTTTCCTTTAAAGTATTTATGAATTTTGGTTTAAAGGCTTTGAATTTATTTCTTTTTAAGATTTTTTGTACAGTAGTAACGAGTATATCAAGAGATGTCGATATCTGTTTTATTGATGTCTTACCATTTTCCACAACAGTTCCTCTTCTACTTCTGTAGATACTCTTCCATCTGTGTGAGGTTTTTCGAAATGGTTGTCAATACTTCTTGTTTCTTTAAATTTATTCAAAAGACGTGTTACTGTAGTATGATTGACATTGCGATTAGGATTCCTGGCTTTAAAAATGTCCGCAACTTGCCTGCTTGCATTATTTTCATCACACAACAAAATAATCTCAACTTTTTCTTCTTTTGTAAGCATATTATTTTTATTCAAATGGCTCTCATTATCAAAGAGTAAAAAGTAAGCAATGACAACTGCGTAATAAATATTTAGCAAATATGTCAAGCTCTCAATGTCAAACATTCGTTTGAATTCAAAGCCAACTTAAAACAGTTATTTTGGATATGAAAACCTCCACAAAATAAATGTAATTAATTTATGCTGAGATATTACTTTTATTTTGATGTTTTATCAGTCGATATTATTGAACGGTATTTTCTTGTTACAATACTGTATTATTTTGAGTAATTATAGGTGTTAACACAAAATATAAAGGACTTTGCACCAAAAATTTTGATATTTAAGTTACTAAAAGAAAAAAATTACCTTAGTTAACATAGTAGTTGGGAAATTCATATCACTACAAGCTTTTATAATAAATCATTGTATTCAGGATGTCGTTTATTCATCGTTTTAAGCTAATTTATTTTTTGAAGACTACTTAAAAAAAATTGCTGAAAACATGAAACCTCTCTTAGATGGCCATGACTTCAAATCCAGATGTATATTTCAATGCTGAACAACTTTTCCAAGTAACATTTTTTAATCTTTTTTAAAATAAGGGTACTTTACTTCTGGCTCAAAATCAAGTTGTCCAATGCATCTCGTACATTACGCATGTTTTGCTTCATTTTGTTAGTGCATGTTTAGATTTAGGGGATGCACAAAATTTTAACTCGAATAACTTTTTGTTAAAAAACCCATAATAAAGAAGTTTCCTATATGGTGCGTACTTTGGGAATGACACTGTAGAATTACTGACATGAACTTGAAAACATTAATTTAATAGAACTTCACCAACTAGCTTCAACTTTAACTAGCAAACCCTTTCTGAGACGCCAGATATCTCCTAATGTTGACGTCGTTTCCAAATACAGTCACCCCTTTTCAATAAAAAACTGATAGGCAAATGTAGCCTTGTGAAATATCGAATGGCTCTATTGATTTCAGTAAGCTATACTATACACATAATAAGTTGTCATCGAATAAATATTTTGAGAAACAAATCAATTTATCACCATCAACTAGAGAGTGTTTGTTCAAACGAAATTGATTGAAAAATATAAACAGAATCAAATAGATATTATTTTCATATTCACCCGTGCAAATATGGTTGGTATTATATAAAACATATTAAATTAATTGGATTTTCATATTTTATACCAGCAAATACGGTTGACAGTCGCACAAACTTTATCGAATGAAACGAATCACACAGCTCGCATTTTAATGCATCATTTTCGAAGTTTTTGCTGCTGGTACCGAAATTTGAAATATCGCTATTGCCGAATGAATTTACTATGAAACAGAATTAATTAAATGAAATTTTTCATATTATTATTTAGTCGGTGGCCAATTGGTTAAAACCTGAAATTGGGCTTTGCCTGGTTTAAACTCCAACTAAGGCTGTGATTTACGTATTCCATTTTTTTCGGTCGGTGATTAAATGTTCAGGAAGACTGAATTGAAAGGTGATTCAGGACGGTTTAAAATATTGACCATAAGCGAGAATTGTTCACTTTTTCCAGTGCAGCTATAGGTTTGATAAGTAATAAACATCTCAATGCGAGTAGGTTGTTCAAATATCAATTTTGGTACGCAGAGAACGCATTTTAGCTTCCAAAGTACCTTATATCAGAAAAATTGCGCGGTACATTCCAAGTTCATCTTTCTCAAAATCATTTATTCCCAAGTCTATTTCTCTTCAAGTTCAGGTTGCTAGGAAAAGTATCAGTTCTACTACTGCTCCCTAGTTATCCAAACGATTGATTTTGTATTCGATGAAGAGATCACAGACCATTATTTTGCATGTAGTAACAATCAAGTAAACCATGACCAATCTATAAATTAGGAGGACGCACGCTCTCTCTAGTAAAATTTGATTAGGTTAATAATACTCACAAATGGTGTAAAAGGCAAAACCGGAAAGTAGATAAAAGTTTTATCTTCATCCTATATTTTTTATAGAATGCAATTGATCTCCTGATGTACTCATCAATTTCACGAAATTGGATATACTGCGAGAGATATAGGTAATCATAGTATGTAGGACCTTACGTATGTTCACATTCAAACCTACCCTTCCAACAAAACCAGCTTTATTTAATCTAAACATGGCGTTGAAAGAGGCATTTCCAGCATTATCATATGTTTATCAACTAGTGATCATCTAGTCCTGCTAGCTTTCTGCATGCAAATCTGTCATTCAGCTTTATCTCTACCAACAGTGTATGATAAACAAAACCACTAAGATCGCAAGATGTAACATGTATAGTGCCAGTTGTTTGGTGGATAACCGCAACAAATATTTTCCTGTGAATACATATGAGGGCATAAGATCGTCGAGTAGAAGATATTCAATATCGGATCTACACCCTCCAGATTCTCTTGAATAAATGCTCAGTTAAGTTTGTTTCCATGTGTCCACGTTCCTACACCAGAGTTCCTTTATTTCGATGTATTATTCTGGTTAAGCTAGAAAACACACTACCGACCGGGATCGACCGTCCGCGACCGTCCAGCAACGACCAAAAACTGAAAAGGATTGATTCAAACTTTCAAACTCACACTGATCGACGAAATTCCGATAAGAATAAATTTTGGAAACTTTAGTCGTAGTTGGACCATCGTGGACGGTCGATCATGGTTGCTCAGTATGCTGTCTGCCTACTGCTCATATATCTGACATATGAGAGTTCTTATAACAGCTGCATGTTTCCAGAGCACGACTCCTAAACATCACTGTCTGAGTTTCTTTCAGGCTCGAGTGAAAAATTTAAATAGAGGCTATGATAAATTATTCAAATTTCAAATAATCAAGTAGTAGAAATTGTTCCTAACTACAGAATAATTGGTAATAATATGGAAATTGTCCCATTTGGTCAACAAATGAAAGAACATGGCACTGTATACTCGTATTCCTGAAGCGCTTCAGATTTTTAGATATCTGATTTTATCGTTCTATAGACCAAAAAAGCATCTGTCATGATTAGACTTTTTCTGGCCCTACAGGGTGAACTAATATATTGGGATAAATATCTAATAATGATGGCAAATACTGTCTGCGAGTAGACTTTTCCTAATTCTTTAGTATAATATGCTGTAGAAAATATTGTTACACTTTGAATATCAATTATAGTGTACATACTTATAGGATTGACTGCTCACCCAATTGGGGGCATGCATCATTGTGGATTCATTGCTGGTATCCGAGTTTGACATTTCACAGAAAAAGAAGTGGTTAGACAAAAAACATTGATTCATGGAAGATTATCTTCATTAAAGTGGATTTTTGGTTGATTTTTATTATGACCTATAATAGATAATGATCCAAGGAACCTGGGTGACCCCGAAAAGAGGTATTTTTTGAAACCTTCTGAAAGGAATCTCTCAAAATAATAATTCTTAATTGAATCTAAATTTAGATACCTGTCTCGTTTCGAGGAGCAATTGATCTATTGACATCTGATGACGAACATTTGTTACATTACATATATAGCAATAAACCATCATGATTTTTCAAAGATGAAGAACTATTGTAAATTTCGACAGAATGTAACAACAATCAAATAATCGGCCCTATGCTGTATCCCTTCCGTTAAAAATAACGTCACTGTTATTCGCCATTTCCGTTATTTTGCTGTTGCTTGGTAATAGCAAAACAACGGAAATGGCGAATAACGGTGACGTTATTTTGAACTGAAGTGATACAGCATATGGCTGATTATTATGGTTGAAGTCGTACTTTGTTTAGGCCAGTCTGTTAGATCTTCGATACATAAGATTGTGGGCTGCAAAATGCGGTGTCCTAATTTTAATTTTTTTGGCATGTATATATTAGGTTACGTTAGGTTAGGTTAACACGGTGTTCCGGGATGTAACCCACGTAGGCCAGAGGCCCGTTGTTATGCCGTATAGGGTGGTTACCACCCCTATCACCACCGTGAGAACCAGTTGCTGCTGTTGATGAACAGCATGAGGCTTTTGATACCAGCCGACTGAAGATCGGATAGTCTGTCGAAATGGGGCTGTGCCCTTGGTCTAGTGTTAGCGGATATAGCTGTAAGCGTCATACCAGCTCTTGCTAACTCGTCCGCCTGCTATGTCCCTGTGGCCGGGTACCCAGACAACATTGACTCTTACTTTAATCGCCAGCTCATCTAAGGCTCTACGGAATTGTATAGCCGCCTTTGAGGTCAGGTAGACTGAGTTCAGAGGCTTAATGGCAGCTTGGCTGTCACTTAGAATAGATACTTCCTGGGACTCAAGTCCGGTTTGGAGTACCCATTTGGCTGTTTCATTTATAGCTAGCATTTCTGCCTACACTACCCTAGTCCGGCAAACGAAATGATAGGTTGAGGGGTGGGGTCTCTACTAATCTTTCTAGGGTTTTTAGTAAAAATGATGATAAGCTTATAGGCCTATAATCCTTGGGGGAGTTGTGCGATTGTTTACTCCCTTTAGGGATAAACACAACACCCACCTCCTTGCATTTCTTAGTTATATAAGTTAGGCTTAGGCAGGCCTTATATATATCCTCTAGCCAAGGAATCACCAGGTTTGAGACTACCTGCATTACCGCTGGTATGATATCATCCTTACCAGGTGATTTGTAGAGTTGAAACTGTGCAATAGCCCATTCATATGATTTGTTCGACGCTAGGAGCTACTGGTTCGCATTGCTCACCTAGGTGTTGGTCACGGAATTGTGTGTCTACCAGCAGCTCGACGGTCTCTACGTCCGTGGTCGTCCATGTGCCATCAGGTTTGCTGAGATAGCTTGGCACCACTGGGTTGGACGAGATGATTTTTTGTAGCCTGTTGTCTTCTGTAGCGCTGCCGATGCTAGAACAGAATTCAGACCTTGATTTAAATTTTGCGAGTCGAACACACTTTTTGAAGCTGTTCAGACCGGCTTTATAAGCACTCCATTCATTGGTTTTCTCAGCCTGGTTGAACAGCTTTCTACATTGTTTCCTAAGGTCACTGATTTCAGAAGACCACCAGGCCGGTTTGGGTTTTCCCCTGACCGTTTTCACCGGGCATGCCACATTCATCGCCACGTTGAAAGTTTATGTGAGGCTGTCCATCAGCTGATCCAGATCGGCCCTAGAAGTGGGAATGTCTGGTATCTCGGCCTGTAAAGCCTGAGAGAAGCGTTCTTTGTACACACCCCAGTCCGTCTTACGCTTATTTCGGAACTGTTTGGTTGGAGTGGTCTCGGGATACTTTCCAGGACCGTATCAGGTTGGAGGCATGTTCGTTGGTCAATGTTATGTCCAGAACTTCCTGCCTTACGGCTGTAATAAAGGTAGGTTCACTGCCTCTGTTACATATTTGAAGGTTGTTACCTGGAATGTATTCTAAAAGCAACTTACCTCTTTCATTTGTGTCGGTGCTGCCCCATATGGTGTGCCGATAACGACTGGTGTCCGGTGTCCGCGTCCTTGCTGCCTACAATAGGGCTGCTTGTAGCGGTCTCGGCCGGGGAGGTTCTGCATCATGTGCCATATATGATGACATGAACCATAATATTAACCGAACCTAGTTGCACCTTAACGCACACGTTGTCCCTGTCACAAAAGTTTGATAAGGTAAAAGAGCTGTATTTCCACAAGAATACATGCTCTAGGCTACTCTTTACCTGTTTATATTATATATATATTAGTGCATACGTGTTTAAAAATCAAATGCTGACACAAACGACTTTGGATGAACTTTTGGCTGCCAAAAAAATGTATTTTCAGACATTTTCTGATTTTGCCTTTAACTCCAGAATGGTGCACCCTAACACCCCAGAGTACCCGATCAACATGATTGTCCATGAATGTTATTCGACATTCAACGCTTGTTCCAGCTAATCTTAGAAAAGTCGGCAAATACATTCTGAAAATGACTATTCACAGAATATCGTGTATATTTATCAGAGAACCTGCCCATAGAATTTTCTTCAAAAGGTTTTAAAAATAACTCTTTTCGGGACCACCTAGGTTTCCTACGGTAACACTAAAGTTGATCATATTTCACTATACAATATCAGAATCAAAAATTAACACAAAATCCAATGGTAAGTAATAAAGAGTTTCTCCAATGAATCAATTTCCTTTATCTAACCATGTAGAAACATTGGTAAATGTAATCTGAAGCGTTCAATGTAGGAATTCATAGCTTTCATATCAATAGAAATTAAATTATTATACGCTCTTGATTTCGTATTATTACTGTTCCAAAATTTTGACTTTTTAGGTATTGTCCCACAAAAGAGTAGACGAAACTTGATCTTCATTCTCTCGGATACTACCAATGAATCCACTCGTATCATCTCTCATAATTCTACACTCATTGTGTAGACACGTTATAAAACGTTTTCAGAAGAGTTCGTTCGCTCAATTTACAGAATAAGCTTTAAGAAAGTCAATAAATAGTGCCACTTGATGGGCGAGAAGTCAATAAACGGGTTTCGGACAAACACGCTTTTTCTTCCTCATCCTGCAAGTATGTACATCATAGTTGATATATTCAAAATGAATCTATATTTTTACAGCATATTATTTGCAAAAATCAGGTGAAATCCACTCGCAGATAGCATTTTCCATATATGATGTTAGACTAACCCATTTTTGTAGTTTACCCTGTAGAGTAAAAAAATTCTTGCAAAGAAAACATTTGTCTCCACATTATTCATTCGAATAATGAAATGAAAACTGAAAATTATAATAAATAAATAATAATAATAAATAATTATAATAATAGCTGTTTTCTGACATATATTTGCCATAAATTTTTCACTTTGTGGGATAGTGTGTAGAGAAAGAGTTTCGAATTTATCCAAATATTACGTTGAGTCGAAATTTCGAGATAGAAGTCGACATTTTGAGATAATGGTCGAAATTTCAATATAAAAATCGAACTTATGCCGTATTAAATAAACAAGTATTTTGTGGCCCCTTCTGCAAAAAAAATTATTTAATCTAAAAATATATGATGTGGAATAATCTTACCGATTACCACCCCGTGTTCAATACATTTCTGGAAATTGTATTTTGCTGAACTCGAATAAATTTCGGCAAATAAATTAAACGCTAGTGGTACATGTGATAATGTCATTGACGACGCCTATGATTTCGAATATCGTGCCATGTTAAATATCCCGAAAGTATTTCAACACTATATACCCTATTTAAAAATATTTTCCGGGATTAGTCGAAGCCCCAGATGTGCCTTTCTCGTGCCTCCGACCCTCACAGAGGATGTTACAGTAACAATGTGGCGAGAGATGAACGCCCGCAAAATAATTTTCCGAGTCGCTGGCTCCGACCCCGAATATTTACCGAATAATAACGTCAACCAACCAGAATTAATTTCACAATTCCCCATAGACATGTCATAGAAGTTATTCATAACTCGGATATGCTAGTAGATACTCGTAGATGTTTATTAATTTCTGAGGCAGGATACATTTTCACGAAAGAGAAAGAAAGAATGCGACAAGGGTGTTCAAATCATGTAGGTATACTTTTGGAGGAAGGGGGGAAGGGAAGGAGAAATTTCTTGCGAAAAGTAGATGTTTTGAAACAAAAGTCATCAACTTTTGAAAAAGTAGACAAGTCAGTTTTTCTGAAACATTTTTTTCTCCACTATAAATGGTTATTTGTTTTACTAGGCATGAAAGCACAATATACCTAATGCCGCGGCTGGCGTTTCATAGCCGACGCCGATGAATCTGGGACACCCGGTACCCTGACTCAAATTCCCCTCATCAACTCCAACCTTGAACATTTTTCACGAAATCTGCTTTTCTGCCGTTTGAAACTAATAATTTTTTCTTAAAATTTGACTTTAAACAAAATCGTATATTTTATATTAATTAATTGCGTTTCATTATCAAATCGAAATGATTAAATTATTTTAGCAAAGACCCCTCTTTACTTTATTTATTTCAAACTGTCTTGAAACACACTTTTACATATTTGATTTTATTTAGGCAAATATTTTTTTTACTTTCCAGTATTGAGTACCGTGAGGAAAAATTTTATCGGACTAGTCCTGTATTTTTTTTACTGAACTCGACAGTTTTGTGCAACGTATTAATATATTCATAAAGTCAACAATTTATTTTTAATATAATAATTACAAACATCTTACCTACTACTCATAGTCGATGATACATTTTTGCTTCTTTGTTGTAACACTTCTTCAAAATTTTTTCCGCGTTGAATCATGAGATTAAAGTACGCGGTTTAATCTCCCTATTAATTCCTCGATGTATGGTTCTGCAACAGAAGAACTTTTCTGTCCCCCATATCTTTTTTAGCAGCGAAAGAATGGCTCCAACATCCGCCAGTGGCAGACATCGGACAATCTCAGAAATATTTGTCAATTTTTTGGAAAAAAACTGTAGGATCTTTCTTTGGAAATGTGGTGATTGCCTACTTTTCCGACCTTTCAAAGAAAATGAAGCCATCACGCAATAGTCTTAAGCGTAAAAAAAACATTAAATTTGCAAAATATCTGAAGTTATGCACGAGCAATTTTGAAACGGTGGTGAGATGGTTTTCATGCAGGAAAATTACGAGTTTTTCAAAGAGAAACATTTTTATCAGACGGCTCAGATGAAACAGAACTGTATATTCGAGCACGAAGGTAGGAATATACTGAAAATTATATATTATGTATTAAAGGAGTATTTTTCAATCTGTACTTATTATTATAGTTGTACTTATTGTGGTGAAGGTAAGTTTTATAGGGCCTTTTGTTTCCTGATCACGAATCCGAAGAAAATTTGAGGGGGTGTCAATTCCTATTAAGTTATATCCTTCTGAATATGGATGATCGATTATTTTCAAACACGAATTTTCCGATTAAAAATCCCAATCTACCTTCTTCTTTTTGTCGACACTTTTTTTAGACGCTAATCTCTCCAATTTCACAATTACTTACACGAAAAAGGACCAGTACACACAAAAATTTAGCTCTTCTATAAACATAGTAATTGTCATTCTCGCGATTAGTTGGAATGTGCGCCGCCGACTATTAAAATTCAAATATGAGCAAAAAATTACTTTCCCTTCATTCATATGTTCAAATTTTGCAGTTGCTACAGGTGAATACCATTTTGAAAATAAGCTTAAAAAGACAAGAAAGAGAGAGCTTTTGAGCCTGCTTACAATCCAGGATCGAAAACCCGGGTGATTCGTAAAAACAAAAGAAATGCTCGCTTCGCTCGCTGTTTACGCCTTTTTCTTCAAACCCCCGAATTTGAATATTAGCGTTACTACCATAAATATGCGAACGGTAAAAGCAGATCAAGTTCATTGTCATTTTCAAGTTCGGTAAAATTGCTACTTTTTTTCTGGAACTGACCCATGCGGAAGGGTATACTGGACACAGCATTCGCAGAACTCCGGCTACGTTGCTAGTGAATTCTAGTGAGGACATAACAATCTTGATGCAACATGGGGGGATGGAAGTCTTCCGCGATCGAGGAGGGCTATATTGAGTACTATCTAGCCAATAAGTCGAACATAAACAATAAAATATTTTATAATTTCGTTAGGGAAGTGTCATTTTAAACAACAAAAAGTGATTCTAGATGTTTCTGTCTTAGAAATGTTTCAGATTAATTGACGATATTCCCAATGATTACCAGGCCCAAAACAATATACAAGGTTGATTGAATAAATTAATTCAATATAAAAATGTTTCAATGAATTTCCAAGAAAGGAAAGCATTCACGAATGATCCATAAATTTAACGTGAACAGAAATCTAGTTTTCCCTTTATCCAAATATATAAACAGTGCGGCTTTTAAGAGTCCCCCCCTTGTTAAGTTTTAAACAGTTTGACGTACTTACAAACTTTTAAAAAACCTTCAGAGGGTAGGTATAACCGATACTACGTTTTAAAATATGGGCCGCGGTGGTGTGCGGGTTGAGTTCTCGCCTCATAAGCCAAAGAGCGTGAGTTCGAATCTCAGCATTGCCACCGGTCTCGTGCATGGCATCACATGTATTAAAAGGTAAGGGCTACGTCTTCCCCTAGCTCGCACAAGTCTCTGACTTTTGAGGGTTGCACGTAGGGGTGTCACCAGTTGACGGATATAATAATTTTAACAATTTTAACAACAAAAATAAATCACAATGTAATCGCATCATAGATGGCGCAAGGGGCCACATCAATTTAAAAATGTTAAAAATTATGGGTGGGTCAAGTGATGATTTGGAAGAGAATTGAATTATATTTTCAATAATTTGACACTTGACCACCCCATGACATTAAAATTTTTTCGTTGATGTGCCCCCCCGCGCCTTCTATCGAGCAATCACAATGTGTTTTATTTCAAGAAGTAGTATCGGTGATACCCTCCAAACGGTTTCAATTTATTTTTGTACGTCAAACCGTCCAATAAATAGGTAAGAATATTAAAAGCCGCACTGTATATGGCTTCTATTCAACACCGTCATGACATGAATCAATGATTCAAGAAATAGAAACTACCTAAAACACCAATACTTCGTCAATTTCACTCGACGCACGTTTCGCCAGAAAAGTTGGCATCTTCATGGGCACACAGTTTCCAAATATTCATTTATTCGAATAGATCAATGGGATGAAATCTCCAACCCCTCAATTATGGTCATGAACCTATCTTCATGTGATAAGGAAGAAGTACGAATGTGTACCGTTAACCAGAAGGGAAGACAATTGTGATGACAGCCAATGTTGATACCTTTGAGATACCACACGGCAATACGATAAATCTGTAGTTGTTTGGTAAGTTTTTCCTATTTTTCAAGGATTGGTTGTACCTTACTAGATATCCCTCAATTATGGGATAAGTTGAATAACTTGCAAAGAACTGGTGTTAGTTAAAAAACACAGTTTTTGAACTTTCACGATGAAGAAAACGACAAGTAGCCCTAGTGTTCTGGAGAAGCTACCGATAACCAAGGTTGAATTGTGTTTAAATAGAAGTAAAATTTAAAACTTTAAAATTTTCAAAAACATTGCAGGATTCTGAAAGTTGTTTTTGAGGCCCGTATTGATGAAGATGCCGGTGATAGAGAACTTCACCGATGATTTTGTATAATTAGCGGATGTTGCAAAATTTGAATGGAGTTTACTCGAGGATTTTCATCATAATTTTGACTGAATGAACTTGCGAGTGATGAAAGAGTTATGGAAAAACGGTAATATAATACACAGAAAGTATGAATCAAATCGTTTTTAAGTCCCACTTCGATATCATTCAGTCTCATAGGATATTCATTATATACCTCATTTGTTACGAACATCGGTGTTGCTCATCAATTGCCTTAGTATATAGGGTGGTTTCTTATCCTGTCTTCATAATTTGGTTTACATCTATCAAAAAAACTCCTTCGAATTTTTAGTGTAATCTTGTATTTTGGTTGATCTGATAATGAAAATAATCTTCGAACTTTAATTTTCAGGGACAACTAGACCTCAAATTCATAGTTTGAGAAAATATCAACCAATTTATCAAAGAAATTAATCTCAACTCTCTCAGGATAGCCACTTTACGTCTGTCTGAATGTGCTGAATATTCGACATAAGGCAACCCAGCATGTTTTCAAGTGCATTGTGCAAGTGGTTCAAGGATAACATGAGCAGGAGCAAGCATTCGAGTTCAGTGAAATGAAATAAAATGACCAACTCTAGCCAACTGCGCGTAGGTGTTGGTTATTATGGCACCGCACTTCAACAATTTCCTTCTGCTTCCCCATTTATGATTCATATGCCTGCTCCTTTGCTCATGAGGTATATACGCGCAATCAAGAGGTTCTTCAGATAATTCATAATAGGATAATTCACATCACGAGTTATCGAAGGTATGCATCCTTCTTAAAAACGACAACAAAAAAATGTAACCAGTTACTGGAACTTGATAAAATTGAGTTAGTACTTCAAAACCTACTCGATTAGAATTTTCAGAAGCAGGTAAGCTGTCATTCAGCAGCTTTAAGTGATAGAAATAGGTGACAATCGACGCAGCCGATGGGTCGTTATTTGTTAACGAAAATGGAGAGAATGACCAACCATAATAATTCTATTATTGATAAAAAATTAACTACCAAGGGTCTGGTAGAGTAACTCTCAAGTCAAGCTCTTTAAACATTCTATCAAAATAGGTATCATGTTTCAAAGCTTTTTGAATTAAACTCTCGATTGTGCTTGAAATGGCATAACATTCTGTGGCATAAATTGAGCTGCGACGTCATAGTGGAAGCGTAAAAGAGCAGCGAGAGTTATCCCATTCTAAGCATATTAATATACAGGGTCCTGTAACAAGGGCGTAAGTCTTTCATATATCCATTATGGTAATAAATAGATGGGTGATTGTGTGAGCAAAATTATACTATTTCTCTTCAAAATGAAAATAATGGTTCTTACACAGTTCAGTTTTTTAGGATGGGTACCAACTTTGTTTTCGTAAACGGCAACCTGTATTCTTCATCAGTTTTTTGGTTTCTACATGAGATATAAAAGGTACTTTCTGTAATTTTTTTTTTAATTTGACGGTTTTCGAAATTCTTAACAAGGCAGCTTTTTTTTCCAAAATTCTTCACTTATAATATTCAGAATTATGAAGTTGTGCCAAATCTCATTAAAATACATTTTTGGTGAAAAATATTGTATGTTGGTGACTCTCTCAAACGATATATCTGAAATAGACCTGTGATATACAGGCTACGAAACACAGCTCGACATACATTATAAATACAAATGTGCAATATCTTTTTTAATTTCAAATGGAACATCCTGTATATTGTCGATCATTACACATTCACCACGGTTAAAATTTTCGCGCATTTTTTCTATATCCATCGATGAAATGCTTATCAGAATGTGCTGATCAACTAACAAATTTGAACACTCGTATCCTCTATGTCAATATCAGATTTGAAGCCAGAATCAATGTACGATACTTACTCATTGAGGATTCTCAATACGATACATTATTATCAAGTATTATAGATATTTTTCGTCGCTTCATTGTTTTTTTTTAAATTAACACAGGATAGTACTTAACCCCTAACATAATCAATTCTTCATTAAATACTATAATTGAATCAATTATCGTATATGATATGATATGTTATCCGTTTATATTTCTCTCTTAAATTGGGTGATATATGCTGGCAGGATGAATTAAATTTTTTTATAACAATCAGAATACTTCACCTTAGTAACCCTGGAATAGCGGTCTATTTGAAATGCCAAAGTGTCATATTATATACATCATTTTCTACACAGATAACAAAATGGTCCAACTCCACAAAACAAAAATATACTGAAACCTTTGAGTGTGAGGATTGCATTGCACTATATTTATAGGCCCGCAATTCCAATCGAAGGCTCGAAGAGCATTTGAGAAGTTAGTTACTGGTGAAATAAACAGTATTCAAACCATGTCGACCACTTCATTGATAATAACCATTATATTTACACAGAAACTTAAAATTTTGTATATTCAACCTAAAGGCCTGAAATTAAACATCCATGAAAGTTAAGAAACTCTTAATTGAAAATAACAATTCACTCCTGGATGACCAGATAGATCTGTATTATTTTTAATAATTTACCACCCCATTAATGTTAACCCAACTGCTGATTAATAATTATATGATCTATACAACATGTCAGAAGTGTTATTCAATACCTGCTGATCTTATCACCTAATATTTAAGAAATGATGTTTCGGAATTTAACTCGTTTTCAACTTGCTCTGAAGAAGACACTATCTGTCGAAACAATTGTTAGCTTTATTACTGTATCTTTTGTGTGAATTGATTTTTTTTCCTTTTGATCAGTCAAGATTAAATTACCCGTATTAAATGCCAACACTATTAGCAGTAATTTAATCTAGTTTCATATGTTTCTTCAACGAGCGTTCAATTATCTGCTAATGACAGATATTCTAGCTAATCTAGATGGGTTTTGGAATGGGATTTAATAATTTACAATTAAATGAGAGATTATTGCTATTGCACAAGGTATCATCGGAAGTTTCTTCTGCTAGTTAACGAATTTTACCATTTTTTTATGATGTACCTATTCCCGATAATATTCGGTTTGCTCTACTATAAATATTTGTTTTCTGGCGAATATTTTAGCATACGTCTTAAGATACAGGGGGTATACCAGATGAGCTCGATAAATCGATAAGTATGTATGTGGAAAACTACTGGGAGTATTTTTCTGAAAATGTATATACTCGTACAGGAGTTTTCCGATGAGCTCGTTTCAATTCGAATATTTTCAGTTATCGATGACTTTCGGTTCATCTTCTTTTGGAACGGATGGACGTGTTTTGAAGCCCCTGCAGGCATGCCTCTTAGTCTGGACCCTTTGTGCATGTTCGGCCTTGGTTGAGATTTCTTCAGCAGTAGTTTCGGGGGTCTCTTTGAGAGGTTCCCCTGCTAACTTGTGTTCTGGGCGTACCTTCGGTTCCTCTGGTTCCCTTTTCTCAGGTGCCTGCCTCCGCACTAAGGGTTGCACCATAAAGACACCCTTAGTATTCCTCAGGCTTGGCTTCCCTCGAATGGGTTCCAGAAGTCCCTGCTTCGGTTTTCCTTATAGGTCCCTTGGAAGGTTTCCCTGATAACTTGTGTTTTGAGCGTACCTTCGGTTCCTCTGGTTCCCTCTTCTAGGATGAATGCCTCCGCACTTAGGGTTGCAATGTAGAGGCACCCTTAGGGTTCCTCAGGTCAGCGCCATCGGTACGGTGTGCTGGGCCTCCCCTCAAATGCTGCTGGTGCAGTCTTTTATTCGCCTTTTACATACTGAACCTGGAATCAATACTATCTAGCTCCAAGTCCCCAGGGACTTTCGGTTACACCGGAAGTGGACCGACCCCAACTTTGTTTTTTTAAATGAAACACCCTATTCTCAAACATCGTATGTTTAAAGCGCTCTAGTCTCTTTAACAAAGAAATTTTTTTTGAAAACAAAAACGGTCAGGTCAAAAATTGCTTACTGAATCTTCACTTTTCCTTTTAAAAAACATTATACAGGGTTCTTAGAAACTGGCGCCAAATTCGCCTATTTCGGAAATTGTGTAACTTTTATTTTTGAAATGGCAACCAAATTGTTTTCCATCGCCTATGGATTCCACTCTAAATGATAGATTGGAGTTTATGATTACAGCCCTAAATCCTAATTAAACTATTTTGTAGAAACTTGGAAACACTCAAATTTCTTTTGTTATTAGAGATAGTTGAATTATCAATAGGCTTTTTTGGAAGAATCGACAAGAAACAAATGCTGAAGTGTCAACAAACAATATTTGCTCATAATTTGCGTTTAAGCACTAAATCCTTAACAGGACATGATAAATTCTTTCGATATAATTATGCTTTGACGTCAAATTATTAGCAAATATTGTTTGTTGACACTTCAGCATTTGTTTCTTGTGAATTCTTCCATAAAAGCCTACTGACAATTCAGATATCTCTAATAACCACACGGAAATTTTAGTTTTTCCAAGTTTCTAGAAAAACTGTTTAATTCAGATACAGATTCCTATTCTGAAATATTTGCTAGCATTTATAATTAGAGTGTTGGATGAAACTCCATCAACTACCCGGTATAGAGAGATCTATCTGAGAGAAAGCTAGAGAGCAAAGAACACAACTGGGGTGACAAGCCATAAGATACAAGCTTGGCCAAGGCACTTGGAGGTATCTAATGCCACGGCCAGAGTTCCACCATAATTTTCAATTGATAGCTGCGATATTCAGACCTGGTAAAATCTGGTTGATACGTTGTGTGACCAGTACATAATATAACAAACAGGAGATGGATATTCAAGTATTCAATTAGACTACTGTTCCCTTTCTGCAAACTATTTGCATAATTTGAAAATTTGTATATTTTTTCGTTCGTGAACGTGAGCATTTTAGGGTTCGCAGAAACGTCTCATTTTCAATCATTACAGCTGCCTGTTTCCTCATATCTATGGTGCTTAGTCATGGACGAACTCCTGGGTAAACTTACAGATGAAGATTTCGGACGACGGAGTTGTCGTGGTCAGCGGGCGATTTATCGGAGTCGTCTGCGACCGAATGCAAACAGCCTGCAGAATAATCGAAATATGGTGCGGTGAAGCAGTGCTCTCAATGAATCCAAAAAAAACCAGAGATGATCCTGTTCACCAAACGAAGGAAATAAGATGGGTTCAGGCCACCTACCATGTTTGGCAAAGAGCTGGAGCTAGTCCAGCAGGTCAAATACCTGGGGATGGTACTGGACTCCAAACTTTCATAGACGCCGTATAAAAATAGTGATATACAAAAGTCGTTAGCAATCCTATGGCAACTGAGGAGAACTGTAGGAAGAAATTGGGGCACTACCCCAGAGAATATGCGCTAGCTGTACACGGCTGTCTCAAGACCAAAGATCCAATATGGCAAGGCGAACAGAACATCACAATGAGCCGAAGACTTAGCAAGGTCCAGAGGTTGGCCTGTTTGGTAATAACGGGTGCAATGAGAACGGCTCCAACCGCAGTGTTGGAGGTACTACTGAGGTTATCACCGCTTCCGGTCTGGATTAAGCATTAGGCAATGGCAGCTTACTTAAAGATGCGGGACTCAGGAGACTGGGTAAGCGAAGGAGCGAAGATAGGCCATGCAGAAATCGCGAAGTGGGCGGAACAGGAGATTCCGAATTCCGCCCTCAGTGTGAAAGGCGCACAAGATAGACTGCGATGGAACAGAGAGTTTGCTCTTACGATTCCGAGTAGAGAACAATGGGAAGGACACACAGTGGAGTTTCGCACGGGAAGCATAATATTTTATACGGACGGTTCGGGTCTGACTAACAAACAGGCTTCGGGTGCAGATATCTACCTGGAAGGAAGAAATATACGAGAAAGCTACGCGCTGGACAGACACACAACAGTTTTCCAAGCTGAAGTGTTCGCCATCTTAACTGTAGCTACGAGACTACATCTGTTCGGACAGTCAGGCAGCACTCAGAGCTATATGTCATTCTCAACGAAGCTCAGCACTTGTACAGGAATGCGGAGAAACTCTCAAGAAACTAACTAAAACGAAGGAAGTCCAACTGGTATGGGTTCCGGGTCAAAAAGGAGTTAGCTTCCTCGTAGGAATACTAACAGGACATAACAAGTTAGTCATACACCTATGACTAATAGGAATAGAAGAATACCCACTTGCGAAGAAGACAAGGAAACCTCATCTCATTTTATCGGCGAGTGTGTGGTGTACGGAACGCTAAGATTTGAGATATTTGGAGTTGAAAAACTCCAACAAGAGGAACTAACCAACCTAGAATAGGAAAATTTACTGACCTTCATCATGAGGTCAAGAAGGTTCGGAAAGGAAGACTATAGTATATTCAAATTTCAAATACGCTCGAAGTAAACAGTGATCAACGCATGCTTGCAGCATTCAATTCTCGCAACGCTATTGGTCGATAGAACATCAACCTGATACGACACCAAACAAAATGTTTTTTCAGAGATGTATTCAGCTTGGCTGCGTTACAATTATCAAAGCTGCGTTTTGTTTGAAGTTGCCTTGGTGATTTATTTTTGTGTTTCATTACATTATTGATTATTTATTTCAAATATTACTTTTGGTATAAAGTTCTGGGTTGGTTTCGGATGACGTTTCATTTGCAAATTAATTTCACAAGGTTACCAAGCTTAATGCGTCTCTGTTCTAATTTGGCGTTCACGTGCCTTTGTTGACATCGTCCGTATTTGAAATGTGAATGCACTATAAGAGGAGAATTGTGGACATGTGGATACGTCTTTTTTTTTCTTCAGGAATTTACCGGTCAGGTTCTGTCTCCGGAGCCCCGACACATCGAAAGGGCACGCCAGTGTCATTACCCCCAATAAACACTTTTTGCCATTTTACGGCAAGCTGGTATGATTTTTAAGTTTGAGAGTAAGTGTGTCCATCAAGGACCCTATTATCAGAACCACCCTTTTAACAGAATGAGCTGGGTAAAGCCTGCGGAGTCGAAAGAGTAGGTCCCGATATTTAGTCCTTTTTGCCTGCTTTCTTCGAACGATGTTTGTTTCGCCAGGAACTGAAAACTCAATGACGCAAATTGTCCTACATTGATGGTCGAGGAGGACTTCTCACTCTCCACAATTATTATTCCCCGGAGAATAAAGCAACATATTTTTTTTATAATGATAACAATAAATATCATTATAATCATCAAAAGGATGCAGCCGGGTGATGGACAGAACAAGTTTCGAACAAACAACATTTTTGAAATTATACCTGTGATGTGAACAGCAGTTGAATAATTGGGCACTCATTGGAGAAATATGAAGAACAGTGACTTACAACAGTGTAGTAACCTAGTGATGAAGATAAGGTAATCGAAATGCACATCAAGGTATTAAGTAAAAATATGTGGTGACACCACAGGCTGCTAGAATTCCATTATCCCACTCAATACATAGGTATTTATTTATTGGAGCGCTTCCAAGAAGAGATTATTATTTGGATAGAATTCTGTCATGAGTAATCTGGAGTGAAATCGCGAAGATTCTGGTTACACTTGAGTACCTATATAAAGGCGAGATTTCACTGGGATGATTAAGAAGATTATGAAGAAGTGATAAGCAGTTGTTGAATAAGTATAGAAGTGTTTGGAATATTTAGTTAGTTGTATTGTTGTATAAATCTAAGTGTTTAATTAGTCAGTGAAGTAGTTGTATGTTTTTAGTGAAGTTAGAAAATAAACAGTTTAGTAGTGTGCTTGGCATTTTCCACAAATAATTAGCTAATTCAATTAACAATAAGCTTATTTTTGAGTTATTTTTCCCCTTATTATTCCTTCGACAATATTTCCGGAGGCGCTCGTGATTGTAAAAGTACCAAAGAATGGTGCCGGCCGAGTTCCTTCACACTAGCTGTCAGTCAACAGGTAATTTGGCGGAACTGGACAAATGCCCATCGGCCCATCCTTCAAGTGACAATTAGTGAGCGTTTTCAGATTGTGCTCCGATCACGATGTAAGAGGCTGTGGCCTTGTTAACTCCACAGGCTACGTAATGTGGTAGTAATAAGGCATCACTTTGATTAATGGTTTTATTTTCACTTTGGTTCCTGACTGTCTGAGTCACGTTCGGTTTCTAAATGAGGTTACCAACTTATTTATTATACGAAACACGGGTGTTTCAGTAACTATAGTTATTGTCAGTCATTTTACAAATAACCTTTGATTCGAAGATATTGTTTTATTTTAAAATACATTAACATATTTTAGTCAAATGCGGAAAGTGACATTTTTCACACGAGTGGGAAATATTGTGGCATGAGGCGTAAGCCGAGTGCAGCAATCACACGAGTGTGAAAAATCACTTTCGACCACATAATAATTTTACCAAATAATGTATAAAAATATTTGGACGTTCACAAAATTTTTCAAAGCCTGCTTCTTAAATACAATAAATAAATAACAAGACGATTACTGCCTGACTAAAGTAGAGATTTGATTAATGAAACTATTTATGGGCCGCGGTGGTGTGCGGGTCGAATCCTCGCTTCTTAAGCCAGAGAGCGTGAGTTCGAATCTCAGCATTGCCACCGGTCTCGTGCATGGCATCACACGTATTAAAAGGTAAGGGCTACGTCTTCCCCTAGTTCGCACAAGTCTCTGACTTTTGAGGGTTGCACGTAGGGGTGCAACCGGTTGACGGATATAACAATTTTAACAACAATTTAACAATTTTAACAACAATTTTTAAAATTTTAACAATTTAACGAAAATAGACATGAATTTTGAAAACTTCATGCTTTATTTAGATGATTCAGAATGCTTTTGAATGGATATTTGTTTAAATCAAACTCCAAGAAATATAGATGATATTGACATGTGTCCAAGAAAATCGAATGAATAGTCCGACTGAGAAACATTCTGGATATTTCGTTGGCGTTGGTGCAAGAAGTTACTATCAACAATGTCCAAGAAAATTTAGTAAATAGTCCGACTGAGAAACATTCCGATTTCATTTATATTTAATAATTACTTTTAAATCCAAAATATTTGAAGCAATCTATTTGAAAAGTGTAATGTCATAATGATAAAAAAGTATCCGCAGACGAGGATTGAACCCGTGTACTCTTTGTCAGAAGTCAATACATCCCGCTGCTTTACGAACTGAGCTAACGAAACGTGCGGAAAGTTACTTTCCGCGCCTGTGCGGAAAATATTTCTCACGCTTGTGATATAAGCCTCTTTCCGTGTAACTATACAGTGCGATATACGTTACTTTCCCATATGGTCGTAGCAAAATTCATTTATTCGTCTCTTTGAGCCATCAAAACTAACCAAATTGTCATCAACCACAATACAATATGCTAATAAGCTGAGGCGTTGTTTAAGGTGTTGCTTTAGATTTTTCATAAAAATTTATATGCTGGAACACATCTGTGTTCTGGATTAGTTTTATGAATGTCTATCAGTATTACTTTCAATAAAGGAAGGCATTCCTTTGATGGAAACATTTCTCCAAGCGAATATGTAACCCTCCTCTTCTGAATTTGAGCCCCAGATATTTGGAGACATAAGTAAATGTTGCAGAAATAAGTCAGATAGTTTGTGATCTTTTGTTTTGATATTTCAGTTATGTTAATTAAATCTTACTGAAATTGTGTTACTTTCTTGCACTAAGTACCTATATAACATTACTAATAGTGTCAGTTACTTGGTAGAGACATAAAATCCTGAGTGAAAATTAGACAAAAGTAGTAGTTTTCTTCATTCTTTTATTTAACATGAATTTTCACTAAATAAATAAACTGAAATTATGTCGTTTGCATTAGTATAATATCTATCATGTTTAAAACAAATGTTAGTTATACTATTAGTCAGGGAGTAATTGATTTTTGTCACATACTTGTCTTTCATTCCACTTTGTGAAATGGTTTGAGAGTTAATGGATGTTTCGATATCCACAAAATTGGTCGTTCCATTTCAAATGGGAGTCAAATTTTCAGAAGCTTGGGGTTCAGAAAAAATTATCAGGAGTTTCTGAGTTGGAAATATATCAATATTATTAACTGTCTGGATATATTTGAGATTTTTTTTTGATGAATATTTCATCATTGGGTTCATTCTCTAAAATAGATGTACTTTTATCAATATCTTTTTTTGGTTGGTATCATATTAACAATAATGCAGTTTCATATTATTTATTCATTTACTCCTACATGCAGGATAGGTATCCGAGTGGTTAGAATCAATGCTTTTCAATAATTCTGTCTGCCGGTCGTGGGTTCAAAGCCCAGTGACTTCAGTTTAGTTTTCTGATGGCCTGAGAAAGTGCTAGGAATCGCACGTTGAGACCTCGTTAATCCTTGGCTCGCACAAGTTTCGACTTCTGAGGGTTGTCGTTCGTAGGGGGACGACAGCTGGTTAACGGAAAAAATAATTTCAAAGAAACAATTTTAAAACAAAACCGATTGAAATAAATTGACAAGCATTCTTGAAAACTGGAAATTGAAACAGAAGTATTTTTTGAATATTTTTATCATTTACCACTTATTTCGGACTACCCTATACCGGGTGAGATTGAGAGCAATTTTCAATAATACGATTAGAAGCATGGAAATTTGGAGAGCTATTAGAGAACTAATATTTGATTTTTCAAATAAAAAAATAATGTTGTTTCACCGGAAATTGCCCTTATTTTGATTTTTCAAATGAATCACCTTGTATATCCACACATTTTTTTAATGTGAACATAATGAGCCATTTTTTCATTTAACATTCGAACTAGTTCGAATATTAATTAACTTTTTTTTATTTTTTTATACAGTTTTTCCACTTGAGTTCGCAGCATATGGAAAACTTCTATTATTAATTTCACAAAAAAAGTCACTTCTCAGTGTAAGCTCTGTATGATCTGAAACCTGAAACACAACTATCAGACATCAAATTTTTTCTGTCATATACGAGGTTTCTTACAAAATACGAATTTCATGCAAACTTCATTTAATCAAAATTTTGTTATTTCTCACATTTCTTTTTATAGTTTTAGGAAAAAACGTATTTACTTAATTCAAAGTTATGAGGATTAGTGATTTTATTTATCACAACTCCTAAATGCAATCAATTGCTACTTATTATCAGAATCGGTCCAAATAAATAAATGTTTATATTTTCAATAAACTGGGTCTGAATGAAATAAAAATTAAAGTGATAAAATATTAAAATAAGTAGAAGTGGTTATTCATTGAAAATATTAAAGGACGTGCATGACTAGATTCAGTTGAACAGTTTTTTTTTCACAAGTTTGTGCCGTACATCTGTTAACTGATACCTATATACCGATACATTGTCGGACCTATACAGTCCAAAATTTTCAAATCGATACCAACCGTAAAAAATCCTAAATAAACAATGTTTATAAAATATGTTCAGCCACCTGAGTACACTCACACACAATAGAGTAGGGGTTCAATCGAACTTTCATAATGTTCGGCAGAACTATGACAAATCAATTACATATTTCTATAGACACGCGGTATGTTTATTTTGTAGCAGTATCCATTGGTAGTGAAATAATGGCCTTTACAAATGTACCTAACATAGCTTCAACAATGAATATTTGTTTGTTCTATAATATCACCTATTTTAACCAAAGTTAGGAATTTCGTTCACTTTAGTATATCTTCTTCCATTCAGTAAATCCATCGTTGTTTGGAAGACTCAATCAAATTAATGAAACAGATTTTCAGTTGTACTTGCCACTTTCATAGAAAACGATGAAACGCTGGACAATGGCAGGTCGTATACGCACAATTAGAATTTTATAGTATTGTAGAATAACATGATAAAACGAGTAAAATAAGGACCATGTTGATAGCGTGAACCAAGTTCAGTGGACTATTTGAAAATCAAAATAGAAATCTTTGTACTAGCTCAAAAATTTGGTGATTCTAAATAAACGTATTGATCATTCAAACTTTGCATCATCACATTGTCAACGACCATATGGAAAAAAGTGGTAACCCTATTTCTTCAGATAAATAGCTCTCTATATATTTTGCATTTTTATAATTTCTCATAGATATTGAACCTTGCCTCTCTGACCATCGTTGTCAGTATAGACATTCAGGAAAACGATATTGTATCTGTCAGAAGTCTTTCAGAAAAAAAATCTATCTCAAATAGTAATAATAGCACGGTTTCTGTTAATTGTATAATTTTAAAATGTTGAGAATTTGGCAAATTTTATCGGAAATTCTACAAATATTTGGTGAAAAAGTACAACCCATCAAGAAAATATTCTATCAATACAAAATTTCTAGTTATAAGTGGTCTGATGAATAAATTTTACCGAATCGAATCGGTTTCTGATCTTTCTTTCAATATTGCTAATGATATAATAAATTCCTCATCAACCATATCGTCCATGAAGTTCTAAATTTAAACAATTTCCCATCCCTTTGTGAGTCATATCAGTTCTCTATGAAATCTTTGAAGGAATTTAAGATGAAGTAAAGTCCCAAATCATAGCAGATATGGGCTAGCGACATCAATCTGGTTCCAAAATAGAAACGATTCACTTAATTTTTTTCCTGAGGAATATCTCAGTCGGAACCTCAAAAGCCGCCGAATATCCGGAGGGCGCGCTGGGACATTTACCTGGTGAAGTAAGTAATATTGGGTTCGAAAATCAGGTGCGACTGTACATACATTAATTGACCAAGACACCTATGATAGAACCATCATTTTAACAGAATGTTTGGAGTACAGCCTGCGGAGTTCACTGAGTAGGTATTGATATTTAGTCCGCTTTTTCTCCTCTTTTCGGACAATTCTCTTTTCCCATACAGCAAAAAACTCCATGACAAAAATTGTTCTATTTTTATGGTGGAGGAGAACTATATCAGGCTTGTTGGCTTGTATTTGACTGAGAGTGGGAAAAAACTAGTTCCAATAGATTCGCTACTTCTCATTGTCTCGTTAATAGCGTAAGAATATTGTAGATATTAGTATAACACTCGTTCTTCATCTAGTGTCCGGGGCCTCTATAGGTACTCACCATGCGACTACGGGACACCTACCTTCTTGTCATTATTATTTATTCCCTTGTTCACCTGTATTCGTATCCTCTTGTCAAGACCAGTACTTCCTAATTTTGAGGCATTTTTTCTCTACTTTTTATCCCCGCTCAGGAAACTTCTGTGACAAGTTTGAAAAAATCAAATAATCTGTTTCTGAAATTTCTATAAATAACTACCTATTTACAATGGGAATCCCAATCGAAAAAAAAAGGTTATTCTATTTACAGTGTGTGAGAAACACAATGAGGCATTTTTTGAATTTTGAATTTTTGAACCAAGTTTCAGTCCAATATCTCATATAGGGTGTTAGTTATATGCAAATTCATGCTTTTTGACTGACCATATGCATGAAAAACTGTACATTTTAAAGAAAAGGTGAAGAAGCCATTCAAATGAGAAACACATCGAATAATTAGATACAAAGTTATATAATTATAACGTGTACAGATAGATGTCCCTGGTTATTCAATCAAAAGATGAAAAAGTATTACCCGCATATTGTTTAGTTCTTTGTTATAATAGTCAATCAACAATTATAATAGTAATAATACTCCCTCATAAACAATCGTTGAGTGAACCCAAAGGCATAGCCTGTGCGGGTAGGGGACGGCTATTATTATTATTATATGCAGTGGCGCTCCGGGGCAACTTACTGATTTTTGGTGGCGTATTCACTTTTCAGCTGTAGGAAAACCCAGAAAACCTACAGCACCACCTCGGGTGGTTGGTGTGCACTCCAAACCAGCACTAGATGAGATTGGCATCTCACAATACACTTGCTTTTCAACAAGGCATGCGGTCGCCTATCGATCCGATAAAAAATCTATTGTACTTACCTACATCGGGCTCGAACCGGCTATCGCTATGCTGTAGTTTCGAACGGCCTGTGCATCAGACCGCTGAGCCACCGGCCACCCCTTGTAAGCTTTTTACCAAACATTTTTCTGAACCTCTTGACAAACTTTTGCAAAATTCTCATAATTTCATTTATTACAGCCAATTCATAATATTAGATCAATAAACCAGACACTATGTTTCTCATAGCGCAGGCTTTGAAAATAAGTTTTCTGTTTTTCCACGAACATTTGGTGAAGTATGTTATACAGAAGACATCCAGATTGTGAATTATTTCACCATACCACCGTCTTCAGGATCGATACACTATTTGATAGAACCTGGAGACTTAATGAAAAACATTTACCGGGACAAAGAAAAAATCTAGATATACACAGACAAACTCTTCAGTATGTTCAAGAAAAATGGTTTGAGGCAGATTTAACGGGATTTACACATTTGAAAGAGAATAACGTTATTCCCTTCAAACCGATAATCATGCACACGTTAGAACGTGGTAATGAGTAACGAAGGTTGGAATTCGGAATTCGGGAGGAACAGTCCCATTATTTGTTGGCCTCCTCGATCACTGTTCCATTCATTCCATTTGTTGGATATTGTTTTTGAATCAAATACACGTTTTCAACTTTTGATTTGTTGAGTTTGGTAAACTAGAGACAACTCCATGTATCGATTACAATCACGATACGCCGTACCTGAGTATGTGAAGTATCCTTTCATTGAATGGCTACTTCATCTTTTTTGTAAGTTCATAGACTTTCATACAGGATCAGTCCAAAAAGCATGAATTGGGAAATTACTCATCATATAACTAACACCCTTTTTGAGATATTGGGCTGACACTTGGTAAAAAGTGAAAATTGTCAGGCTGTGTGCACGTTCTAATGTACTTGGTTGAAGAAAAGGTTTGTATTTCGTGCAGAATTTTATTTATAAAATCATAGCAAAGCGCTTCCGACTATAAAGTCATCATCAGTGCGTACCTGTAAGTAAATGACATTGAATTAAAATTAAGAAATTTTGACAATGAGAATTTTGAAAAATTAAAAAATTATTTACTCGTCAGGTTTACAAGAACCAGACCATAAAAAGATCATGTGTCCAGAGGACCACGTAAAAATTAAAAAAAAAATTAAAAACAAGACACCATATGAATAACATTTAAAAAAATACTTATTCCAGGATTAAACTGGATAAAAGTTTCAACAGGCAGAGTAACACATGTCTGCGGAAGCTTAGTCTACTGTCAAACTAAATGAAAAATGAGTGAAATTGACATTGTGTCAAAAGTTGACAATGACAATGACGTTTGGCTTAGAACATGAACTACTAGAATTGATCTGTGTTTTGAAAACTGTTAAATGCTGTGATGCAGCCTACATTGGAAGAACTTACAGACCTTTGAAAGCCCGTATAACCTAACATTTAAATCCAAAATTTCAGTCTTTGGTCAACATTTGAGGTTTAACAACCACAACTTTAGTCCAAATAGGAATTCAAAAATTTTACAGGAGGTGAGTTTCAAAAATTTTACAGGAGGTGAGTTCCAAAAATTACAATAGATTAGATTTTCTTGAAGATTTACATATTAACAAGGAATTACTGAATTCCTCTTCATAGACGTTTAAAATAAAAAAAAAACTTTTCATAAAGTTAAATTATTTACTTATTTAATTACTCTTAAATTCTTTCTCGATGATGATATTACTTGAACCCTTTTGCAGTTTGCTTGGTTCCCTCCCTCTTAACTTTCCATTCAATTCTCAGAACATAAACTATTGCTTTCATTTTGAAACGCTTTTCCGTTTGTATTGCCTCTTGGTTTTGGGCTACCTTTTTGGCGCTTTGGGATTGGGAAGGTTCTCATTAGACTTGTCCCATGATCCTTAGCATAGAATTGGTTTCACAAACTCACGAGAGACAACTCTAAATAGATTTACAGATCAATTTTTGGAAAATTTCATATATATAAAAAAAAATCTGGTATGGGTTCATCGTATTGGTTGCCATATTTGTTACTTTTGAGATTGGGAAAGTTCTCATCAGACTTATCTCAAGATCTTATGTTCTAATCCGGTTCCCAAGTATGCTGAACTTATATTAATAATATCAAGTTATCATGTTTTCTTTGGTAAACTTAGAGCTGACGTTAAAAAAAGGATTTTTAAGTTCTCATTAGAATATAAAAGTTTCTGTAACTTTGGTTCTGTCACCTTGAAACATTTTCACGATTAAATCACAAAATTTGACTAATTTGTCATTTATCAATTTCAAAACACTTATCATTATTTCTATAGGTCATGTTCTATGCCATAACTTCATTGTCATCGTTAACTTTTGATATAATGTCAATTTTCATTCATTTAGTTAAACAGTAGACTAAGCTTCAGCAGACATGTGTTACTCTGCCTGTTGAAACTTCTTTAAAAAATAACATTTGATTAATTGGTCATTTAACAGTTTTCAAAACACAGATCAATTCTAGCCAAACGTCATTGTCATTGTCAACTTTTGACACAATGTCAATTTTACTCATTTTTCATTTAGTTTGATAGTAGACTAAGCTTCAGCAGACATGTGTTACTCTGCCTGTTGAAACTTTTATCCAGTTTAATCCTGAAATAAGGATTTTTAAAATGTTATTCATATCATGTCCTGTTTTTGAATTTTTACATGGTGCTCTGGACACATGATATTTTTATGGTCTGGCTCTTGTACACCTGACGAGTAAGTAATTTTTCAATTTTTCAAAATTCTCATTTTTTAAATTTCTTAATTTTAATTCAATGTCATTTACTTACAGGTACGCACTAATGATGACTTTATAGTCGAAAGCGCTTTGCTATGATTTTATAAATAAATTTCTGCACGAAATACAAACCTTTTCTTCAACCAATTACTTGGTAAAGAGGTTTTCAAAATATGCCTGAATCGAGTAGGCTATCCACTTTCTCTAAAAAAAAATGCCTAATGATTCTTCTCGAAAATAATAATAGTAGCCGTCCTCTACCCGCACAGGCTATTGGCCTTTGGATACAGTCTATGAGTGTTTATGAGGGAGTATTATTAATATTATTATTTAGCAGAGCATTGTAGTTCTTGAAAATGAGAATAATTCATGTCTGTACTATATAACTTGAAATTTCTATTATTCAAAATCCATGGTTCCAAAATAATATAGTGTTGCGGTTTCAAATCGTAATGAACGTCTATTATTATGTTTCTTTACTTCTCATTCGCCGTTAATAATTCTTTCACTCGTATGTACTTCTGAATATAAGATTCATAGAGAACCTTAAAGTAGTTCTTGTAGAAACTTTGGCAAGAATTTAACAGATAAAATTCAACGGTTGTGGAGGACTGTATCTGGTTTTTTGTCTTCTTTTGGAGATTCGTCGACAAAAATTGTGAAACTAATTGACTTTTTGATGACTTGAAAGAGTGTAATCACAAAGATAAAATTATTATTGCAATATCTCTATACTTGCCAACTATATTCATATCAAACCGAAAAAGTTGTTTAGTGAAAACTTAACAGAATATTGTAGTTTCCTTCCATTTAAAAATAGTACCTATATAGAAGTTTTCAATTGGTTATTTTATATTCCATAATCTCAAAGGTTGTCATTGGGATGCTAGTAGATGATCAAAAGTCATCTCTTCCATTATCGAAATAAAATATCCTACGTGCGGAAAAAATCATATTAGGACAGGTTGAGTTTTATGAATGTAAGCCGAGTCCCCGGGAATGACATAACAGAAATTTGAATCTCAATATAAATGGATTTGCTGGCGATAACATCGAGAAACTATAACGAAGGCAAGTCAAGAATTTACGATTGATACATTCGATAATGTCGTTCGATATTGACAGGTCACTGATGAGGATTTCCTCCTTCGGACGAATTACAAATTCAGGAATTTTCGACATTTGTTTTTTATTATTACTGAAATAACTTTTGACAGCTTTCATTCTTGGAAATAAGGAGACATTGGGCTTCTTTTCATTTTTGAACTTGTCATTGAGGACATGTTCATTAACAATATAAAAACAATCGAATTGAGTTTGAGACAGGTATAATAATTTTCATATTATTGTGTTATTTGGAAGCTATAGACAATTATCAATCATTTTTAAATCCACACTACCAATTTCCTATATTATCTGTGTCGAAAAATGGTTGTAATACTTCCTTAGCGGAATTTTGGGATATCCTCAATAGCTGTTGATATTTCTATTCTCAAATGTGGTCAACTATACAAACAAATACTGAAGATTATTTTAATTGAGTTGTGAGCTTGAGGAATGGTGAAAAATGTAAACGCTTCATCTGTTTTTTCTTTCGATGATTGTTTTGTAGCATTATGATTATTTGGAGAAATCCCTAATAAGTGATGTTGACAAATCATTTGCTAATCCAATAACAATAGCATTATCATATGTCAGTGAAAAACTATCTTAGTTTTGTGGTGGTCATATGGGTCGATAATTTCGAATAGTTAATTTGAGGGTACTTCATTCAATCAATGAATATCTCAACATTACCTACTTCTGGTTTAACTGAAGATATTTCACCTTTCTTTCAAAAACACCCTACAGACTTTTACCTGAAATTCTAGTTCTGATATCCTCTATTCAACAGTGATGGTCATGATGGTAGAGCGCTTGTCTCTTAACCTAAGGGTCATTGGTTCGATTCCCAGCATGGTCATTGGTCTCGTGCAAGGCATCACACGTTAAAAGTTAAGGACTGCGTCTTCCCTAGCTCGGACAAGACTTTAGAAGACTTTTGAGGGTTGTACTCTTAAGGGTATGCAGCTGGTTGACGGAAAGAACAATTTTAACAACAATTTTTAACAATATCACTGTACTGTGGTTCAATATGAAGTGAATAGTTATCTTGTTTTCATGAAGTGTGTACAATGAATTTTTGTAATTACCTGAAAAACAACGTATTTCAGAGAAAAAAGTATACTGGATTCGATCAGCTAACATGGTAATCAAGTGTAAGATTTTGAGTCTGTTTTGAAAGAAGAGGTCACTATTCATCATTTGAGTTTTTTATGTGGTTGGTTTCACAAACAATGAAATGTTCAACAGAAATAACCTCCAATCGCTAAGAACTAAAATTTATTACGCCGAGCAAACTTCCTGGAGTAGTTCAGAATCACTGATTGGATGTATGAGTATAATTATCGGAAGTAATTTGAAAGAAGACAGATATAACAATATTTAAAGAATTCCACAGAAACACGGAACTTCCTCTTCTCATAGCCCCGTGAACGTTGTTCAACACCTTATAGTTTCCAGAGCAGAAAATATCAACACAGAAGATATTACTATCAATGAATTACGCACCATCAACTTACTCTGTCCAATAATGAATAACTATTTGAAGGGCTTATTGATGCTTGGACAATTATAAACGACACCTACTTTAGTTTATTAGTTTTGAATCATTTTCGATATTTTCTCCAAACTATATATTATTTGATTACTTTGGTTTCGGACGTCCATCGTCTTAATGGGTTGAAATGTTTGACTTCTTTCACTTGTTCACAACGTTTCGATTGCATGTATCCACAATCGTCTTCAGGTGAGTACTGACAAGTTCAAATTGAAGGCAATTGAGTGTAATTGAGGTGTAATTATATTATATATTATTTATTACTTACAATCTTTCTGATTTCTTCCTCCGGTGATTATTGAATAGGTATATCGACCTGTTGTTCACAAACATCGATATGTGATATAGCTAAGGAAACTGAGACTGATGAGCAAAAGCACAAGTCACTACGTATTGAAAATGTTCGTGGATTGCAGTTAAAATCAACTGACAGTTCAGCAGTACACAAACAAAGTAAAATGCTCCTTCTTGTTTTAAGGGAACTTTTTGAGTAACATCGTATATACTACGGATTTTCATTGAAAAAGTATTGTATTTGTAATCAATTACATCCGTGAAATAATAATAATAATAAATAGGTAGGTACCGCTGAATGAAAAATTTTATTTAAAGAACGAAAATAAAAAAAAATAATAGTAAATTTATTGAACACCAGAGTGCTATTTCATAAAACACCTGTAACTTGTTCTGCAAATGTGTTACTATGTTAATACTGGTAATTACAAGTGTTTCATGAAATGGGATCTAGAAAAGCAAGTGAGAAAAAAATTATTTGACATATCCAAGTTTGAATAAGTACCTAAGTTATAGACTTATTTCAAACCCGGTTTATGAAAATATATTATTACTGCTATATGACGTCGGCGTCGTCAGTCAATCATGTACTGACTAAATGAGTACCTAAGTGATTCGTTCAGAAACCATATATTCAAATTTGAAGACTTCGTACTTTTCGAGTAACATATTATTGATGAAGATGTTACATTTGTCTATATTTCCAAACAAATTTCACGTTTGAAACATAAATTTTTTCTACAAGTTTATATCGCACAAACCCTCTTGAAGGATAAATTGCTTTGTAGTTGATGAAACACAATTTTTCTCAAATGATGTCAACTTCCATATTCAGGTGTGAGCTCCTACTCTCCCATAAAATTGTGGCATTAAGTATACTGAACAACGGGACAATACTAAGTATAACCGATCAGCAAAAAGGAGAAAAAATCACTGAAAATTGTAGGAATGAATCAGTTGACCATTTAAAAAAAACAAATCAGGAAAAACACAATCTTTGGTTCAGATACACCGATATTTGAAGAGAATTGTTTCCATGAGTCAACTATTAAGTAGTGCATTACGAATTCGGTATTCATGAAATTAAATTCTAATGATGATAGATTTTGGTATAGCAGGATGATGCGTTGTTCTTGGGTGAATTACTCAAAACACGCTCACTTTACTAAAGTTGCATTACTGAACTAGGAATTTTTCTTGGGATACATTTTTTATATTTTCTTTGATGAAAGTAGGTTATTATATTTCAACATACTTTGCTCTATAAATAAATTCCCTCTGAAAGGAGGAGTTTCTGTTGTCAGATGCAGCCTTTTTTTCAATATAATTCGTTTGAGAAGTGGGTACCTACCTACAAGTTATGAGGATTCACATAACTCGAAAACCAGATGATAATAATTCTTGACTTCAAAAACCGTATTAATTTTGTTAATTAAAAATTGCAATGAAGATGTGAAAATGATTCTTAAGGTTCCCAATAGGTACTTTTATTTCTGTCCAGATTGGTACACCAATTTATTTTAAATACTTTGGTACGTAGGTATCGTCTAGTTGCAGTTTCGATTTAACCTACCAATGGAAAGTTACCTCTCATCTCTTTCAGGACCTTTCAAGTATAAACCACATATAGTATTTTTGTGGTTTGAAAAATACCTATCTACTAAGCAATTTTCCACTGTCATGAAATTTCATAATTTTCCTCAAACAGTTTTTCCATACGTATTCATAAAAACCTATTGTTCATATTCAATCGCCAACCCATTCGTGAATATTTAACACCAAAGAGCAACTTCATAACAAAATCCAGTTGATAAAATACATGTGAACTCATAAAATTCCAATCAACAAGTAGGTATAGGTATAATTTAAATACCTGATTTCTGAGAACCAGTTCCAAAGAAGTATTCTTCTTGACCCGACACTTTGTACACTTTTTTCAAAACAGTTTTTCGAAAAATTCACTAGTCAGTTTCTCAAACTTGTTCCTATTTCTCACCAACTTCACTTGTCTGCAAGTCTCTGACGGTGTTGAGAAATAATAGTCAATGAAAGCTCCGCGATGAGCTCGAGATCAAAAATCTTCTGAACACTAAACGACTAGACAATACTGCACAGTGTTAACAAGACGTGAATTTTTAAATCGATTTATTATTGATTTGCGTGAAATTTTCGAGAGAGACGAGCTTAATTGTGTGTCTACTCCGATCACATACGTACGATGTGATAAGTTCGTATTCCTACCGTTACCGCGCTGTTGTAGCACTCCTTGTTCCCCCATTCAAGATGGCGAATTCTACTTGTCTACGATTGGGCCTCTGGTAACTCAGGGGCGTCGCCCATCATTTTTTATTCCGTTTCTGCCCTGAAATGGGAGGTCTTTATCCTTGCTGTAAGTGATTTTTGAAATGTTTTTCTTTTTCAGACCTTTTTAGAAAATAAAATATTAAACGAATGTTGATATCTTGTTCCTCGTCTCCAGCGTGCCATGCCTTTGCTTGATTTTATGACTATATTTAGAAATATATTACCTCCAATAACTCATAACAAGGACGAAATACTGATAGGCAGGTTCCTATATGTTTACGTCTGTACACTTGTTATAGGTATAAAACTAGGATTGGAATACTCAAATATTTTTTTGTCAGTTTCATCGAGTAGGTATATCCTCAAAACAAGCCATGATGCTATACGGCATAATTTTAAAAAATATGCAAAATTGTATGTTCCTTCCATCCATGATCAAGAAAATTTTAAAATGTAGAAGACAGAAAGACGAAAAGAAGTTGAAATTTCGATTTTTTATTATTTCTGTCAATTTCAAGAAGTATATCCTCAAACAAGTAATGATGCCACCGCGAAATTCAACAGAAATATGGAAAATTGTGTGATCTTTCCATTTTTAGGAGTATTCTTAAAATCCAGACAGTAAGTCGAAAAGTAGTTAAAATCCCGATTTCTTGTTTGGAATGTCCAAAAATATATAATAATAATATTACTACTTACTCCCTCATAAACACTCATAGCATACCTAAAGGCAAAAAACCTACAGCACCTACCCGGGTGGTCGGTGCGCCCTTCAAGTTAGCACCAGACGTCGGGAATGGCATCCAGGCAATTCACATCACACTTGATTTACAACAAGGCATGTACTTGAGAAATAGTATAATGTGTATCTAGTAGTAAAAGCAATACATTCCCGGACGAAAATGTAAATTGTTGGCCGAAGCGATAAGCCGAGGCCAACAAGCATTGAAGTCTGGGAATATGCTTTTACTACGAGGTACACATACTATTTTTTCTAAAATCGCAATTAGCATTATCATAAATTAAGGAATTATACTTATTGTTTGCGTGCATTCATTTACTGTCTAAAATGTATACAGGCCGTCAAAAATTTCCCCGGATCGTTTACGACACGGAAAAGTATTTTTCCTACAAGCGTGCGTGATCCGCCCTATTCCCACACGCAATTTAGTTTGAGAGGTGTTATATTCCCGCACTAGTGCGGGAAAAATTTTCCCGCACGCTAATATCACTTCAAGTGAGTTTTTCCCGCACTAGTGCGGGAATAATTTTTCTCGCACGTGAAAGTTTGTTCAAGAGCGCTACATAAGATGTTTCAATGCACTTGTAGAAAAAATCTTGATCCTTACTCATACGGAAAGGTGATATCCCGCACTCGACTGCTTACCCGAACTCCGCTTTGCGTCGTTCGGGTAACGGCAGTCTCATGCGGGAATGGTAGGTACTCTTTCCGTACTTGTTAGGACAATAACTATTCCCGTACAGTTTAGTGCCGAAAACGATCCGGGAAAGTTCGTTGCTTAGCAACGGACTAAAATACTAGATTAGCGTATTTTGAGGCTTGAAGTTGATCCGAGAAAGTGGGCATTCTTGAACGATTTCAGAAAAAAGATTCTCGCGTACCAGAAGTTCCACTGATGCTCAAATGATACCTACGCAGTACGCAAAACCAAAAACATACCACAAAAAATATTTCTAGGGATATAATAATAGGTACAGGTTCATCAAATTGCTCAACTTTAAGTTTTTTTTGGTTGTTTCAAAATTAGCATTATCATTTTCCATTGGAGGATAATTAATTTTTCTGTCGTAAATTTTACTTCAAGATAGCGGAATATTTTTATACATCTTTGGCAGAATTCCCAATGTTTTCAAATGATCACAATTATCTTTTACGTTTTCACTCTATGAGTTTTTTTACCACAGGCATGTGACCATCGATGATTATCTGGGATAAACTTTTGACATAGACTCATATTTGGGAAAAAATTCAACTTTCGATTTGGAAATGAAACACCCTGTATATTATAATTATTCAGATCATTCACTCTATTTTTTCATATAGTAAGCGATGCACCCCTAAAATGTTTTCAAATTATCTAAATATTGCTATACTACCACCATTTTCTTTGAAAAAATTGTGGTTCTGATAACGTGCCAAAAAAGTAAACCTTTAATTTATTGTAAACGAAACTCCATTTTTTCAAATGGTACCTACTATGCACAATACGAAAGTAGCATCGATGAGATATCTATCATTCCATATGAACTTTTATATACAGAGTGACCCAGGGTTAAACCGGCAAACGTTTAGGATCGTTTTTTTAGGCAAATATAAGATTTTTTCTCCTATATAGGTAAGCATGTGTCATAACTTGCTTCGTTTTCGAAATATAAGGTGTCAAAGTTTTTAACGTCAATCGTTTTTTGTCCAAGAGCTGCGTTAAAAAATAGTGTGTATTTCGAGCACAAAGTGTCATTGCCGCTATCCAAAGATTACCACGCTCCGCTTCGCGTCGCAAAGTTACTTTCTAATTTTGCGCCCTGAAAAAAAAATAGCTATTGAATATTTTCGCAAAATTCAAAAGAGATAGAAAAAAAAGTATTTTTAATTGCTCAATTGAAAAATATGAACACACAAATAAAACAGTGGCGAACAATGATTTTTCCTAATATTAGATAGATTACCCTCTGGGACGTTACTGGAAATAATAATTTTATCGTAAGTAACGTAACAGGAGCCCCGTATTACCTTAAATGAGCATGCCAAGATTTATCAAAATCAGTCCAAATATTTTTGTCACCCTATATCTCGAAAACGAAGCAAGTTATGACACATGCTAATGGAAAAAATTGCGATAGCGTAGCATTAGAGGGGTTTATGGCTTATGGCTATCCAAGATCGAAAAATAAAATGTTCTGAGAGTGTTCATAGTTCTGACAAATAGAATAAAAAATTAATGCATCATTGGCTTCATAAGATTGGGAAGATTTGTAAAATGTGATGATATACAGGGTGTTAAATTTGCAAATCAAAAGTAGATGTCTTTTCCGTAAAACCGGATAATGAATTTTTTTTCGAATATTTCTAATGAATATATTCAATGTTCCAAATGTCAGAAATATAGCTAGAAAAACGAAGGAGAAAATTGGGGAGTCTGTGTCAATCGGTATATTGAAATTTAATCAAAAATTATCCATTATGAAATGGTATTTCATCATTCCTTCGTTTGGGGATATACTTCTTGATATTGACAAAAAAAAAAAAAAATCGGGATTTTCAATTACTTCTCAACTTCCTGTGTGAATTTTAGAAATTTTCCCGCCGATCATAAATGGAAAGAACACTCCATTTTCCATATTTTTGTTGAATATCACGGTGACATCATGCCTTGTTTTGGGAATAAACTTCTTGAAATTGTCAAAAACAATATGACATCGGAATTTTTTATTAATTTTCAACTTTCTGTCTGTATTTCAAGAATGTTTCTAGTCATGGATGGAAAGAGCATACAATTTTCCATATTTTTGATGAATTTCGTAGTTACATCATGCCTTGTTTTGGGGATAAACTCATTAAAATTAACAAAAACTATACGCAATCAGGATTTCGTTCTATAGAAACTAGTTTTGAATTGAAAGAATTTGAATGTAGGTGGCTGTGAATCAAGGGGGGGTGGCTGTTAGTCATGAATGGGAAATGGGGGTGGATGGAAATAAGGGGGATGATGGTGAAAATTGTTTCATTAGTCATTCCTAGTAACAGTTATGGACAATTCGTAATAATTATATAATTTTGTTGATGAGATATAGCATTTGGAAGCATTTAAATTGTCTCCCTCTATACATGGCAAACTACCTATATCGATTGGACAGGCAATCATATGAAATACTCATGTTGATGATGGTCCCACTTTTTCAAAAAATTGGAGAATATCAGCCGTTTGTCTTATAGTTTTAACGTATTGAGTGAAAATCAGATTATGGTATTGTTATTTATTTATTTCCGAGATACATCTTAAATGCGATGAGTTCATTTCTAAGAAAATTCAATTTCGAATTAGAGCACAAAAATCAAATTGATGCAAAATTACAAAAATTGAATTTTTGACACCCTGTAGCTCGAAAACTGGTCATATGATCAATCTGTGAATTGGACTATGGAATGATGATGCCATATTAAAATTTGAGCAAAATTAGCCAAAAGCTATTTCAAGTAGTAATTGGGCGTGGTACTTTGAAAACAATTCCCACATGATGCGGAATATAACGGTAACACTGTTATTCCTATGTCTGGATGCAAGACGACGAGTGATGCCTCCGTGATAATGTTGCCTAAAGCTTTCTAGCCGGTAATGATTCAATGTTCAGACAAATTAATATGTCTCCAGTCATTCTGTTAATATTCTGGCATGTTTGCTTGAACGAAAAGCCATCCTAAAACGACATAGCACTTCAATACAAATGTATTCAAAATATATCATTCTTTTAACTTCGTTTTTAAAATTCTCAGTTTCTTCAACAGGTTTCTTCTCAAAGCACCTTACAGTTTTCTGAAGAATATTTTGCAGTCCACTTGTTCTGATGTCGGCCGTAGGTATACTAGGCTAACCCCCGGTATACCCTACTAATCGGTTCCGAACAGACGAGGAAGAGCCCCACACAACCGACCTCCTCAGAATAGGGGTCAAAGGCAAGGTAGTGGGGTCCAGGACGATGGATTGCCACATAACGACAACCGCAACGACAGCGGACGATTTGAGTTGACAAATGAATTAAGGGACACTCTTCTGTATTGTTATGGGAGCAGTGAGCCTGCCCGGAGAGGATACATGGCAAGAATGCATGCTCTGTGGTGTGAGATACACCCAGAGCATGCCGCTCTTTCCGCCCAAAACCTGAGGGATTATGTACCTCATCGAGGTATGTCAGCGCTCCTCCTCAGCTGGTTGGCGAAATGGCAGATATGCCACGTGTCGGTCTGGCTATACAGGACGCCCACATCATACCATCAACAGAAGGCATCAGAACTCGCAGTAGATGTGGAAATTCACGATGTCCTTTTGGAAGAGAATGATATCTGCCGTTTATGACGCCACTCAGACCCTGTCCCAAGCGAAGAGGAAGGAAACCACTCCTCTGATTGGGAGGCATGGGCGACGCATTCACTAGATGGAAGCTAAGATCAAGTCGGAGAGACAACACGTGTCTCGTAACCAGTGTGTGGCGGACTACGTGCCCGCCAATAGCCCCTTCACTTCAATTGTCGCAAATTTAAGACGAGCTCACCACACACTGAATCAAAGCACGCATTGATTGTTTACCATCAAACAGCCCTGTCTGGATAGGATACGAATGCTAGTGGCTGCAAAAAAGTCACTAGTGAGGCGGGCGAGAAGCATCGCGGAAAACGGAGTTTCGTGATAAACCTTCTCGCCTATTCCAAGAGCCTCCACGTGCTGTGAATAACCTGCCGGCGGCTGATTAAGTGGAAACCCTTTGGAGATGAATTTCCGCAACCACTCAACTTAGATACTTCAGCCCTAGCGCAGTTCAATGCCTATCGATTCCTATGAAATTGAGAAAATGTTTCTCGTTTTCCAGGATTCGAACCTGTCCAAATGCAAGCGGAAGTTTAGTAGGCCGGCATCTCACGGCCTCGCTACCGAATGAAGGGGGTCGCTGGCTGCAAAGAGAACCTGCTGATCGACAGACTACGTGCAGTATAAGCATAACCTTTCAACGGCCTGGATCGATTATAGCAAGGCATTTGATTCAACATCGCATGAACTCATCATGCATTTGCTCAGGTGCCTTACGGTACCCGATCAGATAGTGAGATGCATTGAATAGCTGATGCCGCTCTGGAGGACTCACTTCACCATAACATCTGGTGGAGTCAGAGTCCAAACAGAGCAGTTTATCTTCAGAAGGGGCGTGCTTCTGCCATTGTCCGCTGCACTACAGAAAACTCACGGATACAACTGCAGCAACCCCAGCAACCAGAGGTTTCACATGAATGACCTTGAACTATATTTCTCTGGATACTCGTACGGTATTGACGAGACACCGGTGTTGCCTCAATGTCCGGGGGATATTGAGTCCGTTGTGGAGAATGAAAAGTGCCGAATCTATTGGACCTATTCATTCCCTACCCTCAAGCAAATACAAGCCAATTAGTCTGATGTAGTCCTTTTCGATCATTATAGTAGGACGATATTCGTCATAGAGTTCTCTGCTCCTGGTGAAACGAACATCGTCCAAAATGAGGAGGAGAAACGGACAAAATATCGAGACTTAATCTTTGAACTCCGCAGGTTTTACACAAATAATTGTGTCAAAATGGTGATTTTGATCATAGGGGTCCTTGGTGGAATGATGGACACACTGCTCTCAAACTTGAAAATCATACCGGCTTGCCCTGATGCGGCAGGAAACTTAGCCGAAAGAATGCAAAAGTCGGTAATTCTTGATTTACTCCGTTTAATTAGGGCACATGATTCTCGGACCAAGTAGTCACTCACCCCACGTATGTGGGTAGTGTTTACTGGGGTTAATGACACGCCAGCGCGGCCTCCGGATGTATCGGGGCTCCGGAGACAAGGCCTGACTGGGATATTCTTAATTATTGTTGAAAAAAATGTTTCCAAGAAGTCGAAACTTGTGCGAGCCAAGGATTAACGAGGTCTTACCTTTTAACGTGCGATTCCTAGCGCGAGACCAGTGACCATGCTGGGAATCGAACCCACGTCCCTCTGATTGATAGACTAGCACTCTATACCATCATGACCACTGCGGCCTTGTTCCTGTACTTTGATATTTTCCACTTTCTTCTACTATCAAATATTTGTCAGATAGCAGCTGCTTGAAGAGTGAGCTACAATAGTCTCAGTCCTGTCGAGTCAAAATCGAACCAAACCCAACCGAAAAATTATTTTTATTTCGAAATGAACCTTTTTGCAAGAGAAAAAAAACTTAGTTGAAGCCCCTGAAAAAATAATCTAGTGGCACTCTTGCATTCACCAGAATTTCAGTAGTTCATTATACACATTTTCGAATTGGTTCATTCGCCATATTTTGAGCTGAAATATAAGCTACGATTCTTCTAAATAGTCGATGTTTTCCTCTGAATTTTCATTTATGATCTCTACTCCTCTTTTCCATTGGACCCAGCAAACTCTGGTTGTTATATTTGGTGAATCCCTAGATGAATCATAAAAAAACTATTCGGATTGTTTTTACACGACCCTAACAAATGACGAATCACTTTTAGTGGAAGCTTCTATTCAAGTTAAGAACACAAAAATAATCGGGTGATGGTCGAGATTATAAACTTTAGAAAATGCCTTGATTTTCCAACCCTATTTCCAAGGTCAACCTTAGTTGGAAGAACGAGTCCTGAAAAGAAGACATGCAGCAAATCATCAAGATAGTGATAAACAAATACATGAGAAGACTGAACTCGTAGGATGAATTTTGATCTTATTGCTGAGGGTTGAAGTGTTGATGAATTGGTAATATATCAGAAATTTATCGGTCATGAAAATGTCTATAAAGCTGAGACATATCGCTTTTTTCTATATACTCCGTTGTTTTTTCGGTCTATACAGTCTATACATTCAGATTTTGAAAAATAAATCCATTGCTTTTACAAATAGTCTATTTGAATTTATTGATGGAAGTTTTGCCATATTCTGAAAAAATTTGGCATTCATGTGGTCCTGTAAAACATTTGAGGCTATTCACTGTAATCATTGATAAAGTTTTCTGATGAATCGATGACCAGACATATTTATTAAGACAGAGAATCTATTATCTATGTTTAAGTCCTCGATCCATGTGCTCTCTTTGGTTCTTGAGTAATCAGGATGTTTTTTCCTCTTTCGCTAACTGTTTGCTGTAATGGGTGCTATGCGTCTTTTTTCTGTCTCTATTCATCTGTATTATTATTACTGTCATAACTATTCTTCTAGATCTTCTTCCTTCCATTGGGTCTCGGTGGCTGCCTCCATTGAAACAAGTCTAGCAGTGTTCTAAGGGCTCTCAGGCTCTCCTTTGCCTCTGTGATGCCTGTCGAGGTTTCAAGTCGTTTTCTTGTGATTTAAGGTTTATTACCCTTACCCCCTTCTCCATTTCAGCTCGCTTGAGAGTAGCCTTGAATGAGGGATAACTGGACGCCCCTATGTTTGTCCTGATTCTCTGAACGTGACTTGCACATTACCGTATCTTGAAGGCCGTCATTCTTGGTTCACTCCGCCTACTCAGAGCACATGATTCTCGGACCAAGTAATCACTCACCCCATGGAAGGGGGGAGTGTTTGCTGGGGTTAATGACATACCAGCGCGCCCACCGGATGTATGAGGGCTCCGGAGACAGGGCCTGACTGGAAATATGAATGCTGGTGGCTGCAAAGAAGTTATTAGTGAGGCGGGCGAGAAACATCTTGGAAAACATGAAGTTCCGCGATAAACCTTCCCGCTTATTCCTAGAGCCTCAACCTTCTGGCGCAGTTCGAAGCCTTCTGCAGGAGGATTTGTCAGCATGAGCTCAATGAACTGCGCAATCCGATGAATCCGAAAGAAATTCGACAGGCACTCAAAGGTTCGAAGAAATTCGCTGCTTCAGACCATGATGGGCTAGGTAACTATTAGTCGAAAAAATTCCCAAGTATACCGACCACCATCTAGCAAGTTTTTTAAACTTATAGCTTGGGGAGCAACAAATTCTAGATAAGTTTTTCGAGGGGCAAACCGTGCCAATCCCCAAAAACGGAGACTTATCTGATCCAAAGAACTACAGACCTAAAACATGCTTGAATGCATGTTAGAAGATGTTTCCCGCATCTTGTACGTGCAAATACTCTTCGCAGTTGGCTCGGTCCGGTGTATGAACGGTGAGGTGGGTAGCGAAGCGGTTAGATGTCGATCGTTGAACCTTCTGCTTGCATTTGGCAAGGTTCGAATCACATGCCTTGTATGAAAAAGCAAGTGTGCGCACCAACCACCGTATGTGGTGCTGTAGGTTTTCCGAGTTCCCCTATAGCTGGAAAGTGAATAAGCGACCAAAAATTAGTGAGTCGGCCCGGAGCGCCACAGCAAATATTAATAATTGTCGTCCTCTACCAGCACAGGCTATACCTTTGGATACACTATGAGTGTATTATATCTATTAACAAAGGTCAAAAAAGGAGATCGCTGGCTGCAATGAGAACCTGCTCATCGACAGATATATCACGCAGGACTCCGTGCAGTATAAGCGTATCACCTTTCAACGGTCTGGATCGATTGTCAAAAGGCATTTTATACAATATCGCACGAGCTCATCATGCATTTGCTAAGATGCCTTGCGGTACTCCCTCAGCCCTCTTCTCTTCTGCATTTCCGTATTGCCATTGTCCGTTGCAATACGGGAATCACGTGGATACAACTGCCACACACCCAGCAACCAGAGGCATGAGCACATAGAAAAAAATTCACTAACCATTAGCAACATTTTAATACCCACAATTGAAAACGTGCACCAATAAATCTAACTAATCTTAAGTGAATTGAAAGAATACTTTGAATCGATTGAAGATGAAGATGACTAAGATAAGCTACAGTAAATTTGCGTGTCATCTGCATACAGATGAACCGAGCGAGCATTTTTTAGGAGAGTTTATAAGATATAATGTATAATATACAGTAAACCAAAATTGATCCTTATGGTATACCCGACCTCAATTTTCTATAATCAGATTGCTGTTCCCAATACATACTCTGTTCCCAATGCATAATTTTCGTCCTCTATTCCTCAAATAATTATCAAACAGAGTGACGGCTGCTTCAGATAGTCCAATATATTGCAGAATATTCAGCAAAAATCATGATTGATTGTATCAAATCAAGTCGAGTCAAGAATAATTAGCACAGTACATAATCCACGATCCTGAGTATGCCATCAGTTACATGCAGGAGAGCAGTTGTGCAGTTGAAAACCTGATCGTACGACAGGAAGTATTGAGAAGTTGTGCAAATAACCCATATAAGCTGAGTTTCAATTGCTCTTTTAAACATTTTATAGAGAGGTGGTAAAATACTGATTGCTCTCAGGTCTTTATAATAATAATAATACCCCCTCATAAACACTCGTTGAGTGTACCCAAAGGCATAGCCTGTACGGGTAGAGGACGGCTATTATTATTATTTGCCGTGGCTCTCCGGGGCGACTTACTGATGTTTTAGGTGATGTATTCACTTTTTCAGCTGTAGGAAAATCCGGAAAACCTACAGCACCACCTTGGGTGGCCGGTGTGCACTCCAAGCTAGCACAAGACGAGATTGGCATCTAGACCACTCACGATACACTTGCTTTTCAACAAGGCATGCGGTCGCCTATCGATTCGATATAAAGTATTTGAGAAAAAATCTCTTGTACCTACATCGGTCTCGAACCGACTATCGCTATGCTGGAGTTTCGAATGGCCTATATAACCACTAAGCCACCGACAACCTTATACTCGCTAGGACTCGATTTCTTTGGTAATACTTTCACTAGAGCCCTACCCCATTTCGACGGAAAATCATTCCCGGTCAGACACCAATTTATGAGGAATTCCGGTACTGAGTACCCTCTCTAGGAGGTAAAGTACCCCCCCCCCACAAAGAAAAACTATCGTCGCGCCTGGCACTGTGATTCCCTTGTTGCCTTTCCTTGTTCGGATATGACTTCAACTATTGTAATCGGAATTGAAAAGTGTAAAGGTACAACAGCATATTTCAAATACAATCAATTTGGCTTTGAAAACACGACCGCTGAGACCTATACATTTGGAAATGTTCTACATGTTGCTTCATATTTTATAAGATCATTATTGTGCACACTCATAAAAGCCTATTTGACTATCAAAGACGTTTAACTAGTGGTGCCTCTGTGCCTACTTGGTTGAAATCTGAGATTTTTCTTCTGAAAAATCAACATCGGCGTAGAAAATATGATTGATTCATTAGTAGAAGAGGTGGAGAGCTACTTCAAGCGAATCCAGAGCACGCTTCAATAAGACACCAAAATGAATTAGAATCCACAGTATCTGTGAAACATCTGACTTCAATAGGAGACAAAAATTCATTCCTGAATAAAAGTGAAGTCACCGATAATAAAAAAAATTCTTAAAATTGTTATATCCGTCAACCGGTTGCACCCCTACGTGCAACCCTCAAAAGTCAGAGACTTGTGCGAGCTAGGGGAAGACGTAGCCCTTACCTTTTAATACGTGTGATGCCATGCACGAGACCGGTGGCAATGCTGAGATTCGAACTCACGCTCTCTGGCTTATGAGGCGAGGACTCAACCCGCACACCACCGCGGCCCACCGATAATAGCTTCGAATAAATATCGGAACAGGATACAGAATTAACCAGTAATGAAAATTTTCTCTGGAACGTTCTTCTATAAGAGCTAGCAAACCGCCTTGGTATTTGAGAATATTGTATAATTAAGGAACCCCATGTATAGGCGAGGAAATTTGGCAGACAAACGGATCGGGATGCGGATTTTTGCATTCAAATCGTTTACCTATGGAGAAACTTTGTTTGTATTTTGTTTTCCAGATTTCATGAAAACTGGATTGGTGCATCAAAAAGTGCATTCTTTCAACTGCATAATTTCAGGTGATGGGAAAAAATTCATATCTGTCACAAAAAACACCCGAACTGTGCGAAATTTTGCACCCTGGGATTTCTCAGGTCGCGGAATGTGAATATCATGTCCAAATTAGCCCCCTGTATACCTGTAGGTCAGGACGACATTAGGAACGTCTTCCCCCATGGAGTTCCTGCTTAACTTGTGATAAATCAAGAGAAACTCGTGCCCCGGGGTTTTTCGGGTCACTCGTCACGAATTTGTATTGAAACCCTTTGAAATTCTTCATGAATTCAATAGATTCTAGTGCAAGGAAAAAGACAAGGTATGGGTCCAAATAATATGTAGGTATAATTTCCAATATAGCTGTAATTACAAACACCTGACTTAAAAACATTCTAAAAATCACACACATTATCATCTATAAAAATCTCGTCTTTAAGATCGTCTTGGAGAGATTCATCTTCTAGAGGAACTTCTTAGAGAGATTCTTGGAGAACGTATTTTTCGGTCGTAATGATATTTTTGGCAGTAACCATGTCCACGTTGGTACATTTCGTATACCAGTACAAACTTTACATGCGATGTTGCATGGGAATGCATTCTGTCAGCAGCTGCACAAGGTAGTAGGCCCGCAATCGCCGTCACATATGCAGAAATAAGTTTTAAGATGTTATCTTGTTGGATTCAGGCCATCCCCGAACAGCCAAGCCTGGACTTGTAGATAGACTCGCTTGAAGTGTCCATGAAGGGCATCTACAGTAGGGATAATTTTTGCAAGGTTCACTTTTCCGTTTAGAACTCCTGTTATGTATATTCTATATATCTCTATATTAGTTCCACCAGTTGCATTCCACTTCGCTATTTGATCTTGGGCCTTCTGAAAGTCACTGGTACATCGTATGACGCCAAAATATTGGCCTGTGAGCCAAACTCTTCGCCGAAGAATAAACTTCTCATGCAGGCTTATTTCCCTGTTTGATTGACCGCACTGGTTTTAATAAAATGAGTTTGCTGGTGTTAGCGCTGTTAATAAGACCAAAATATCGGTGTCTTCAGCTACGGCCACGATAATTTTGCTCTGATCTTGGGCAAAATCGATAGCGTTAGTAACAATAGTCCTATCAGCATCAGCTCAACATTGGGCTGACTGAATTCCTTCTTTGGCTAATGTATCTATCAAGCTTCCTATGAACACAATCTTATTATTATTATTATTTTAAGGAATTTGTCTCGAGCAACTATCTTAGCTTCTCCAACGATTCTCGGTGAGTTGTATCAAAACTCCAGAGGATGACGTTACTAGTCAGATCGTCTGGTGCACCAGGTTCCCCGGGGCAGATCACCGATGTCAAATTCGTGAAGAGCGACCTGCAAAACCCCCGGATGACGAGGTTCCTACGATTCGGAGAGTTGTTTCATCAAAACTCCAGGGAATGACGTTACTAGTTAGGTCGTCCGGTGCAGCAGGTACTCCGAGGCAGGTCACCGATGTCAAATTTGTGACGAGCGGCCTAAAAAAACCCCGGGGCACGAGTTTCTCTTGATTTAAGCAGGAACTTCAGGGGAAGAGGTTCCTAATGTCGTACTGACCTCCAGGTGTACAGGGGGCTAATTTGGACATGACATTTAGATTCCGCGATCTGAGAAACCCCTGGGTGCAAAATTTCGTACAGTTCGGGTGTTTTTTGTGACAGATATGAATTTTTCTCCATTACTTGAAATGATGCAGTTGAAAGAATGCACTTTGTGATGCACAAATGCAATTTTCAAGAGATCTGGAAAACAAAATACAAGTAAAGTTTCTACATGAGCTAACGATTCGAATGCAAAAAACCGCATCTCGGTCCGTTTGTCTGCGCAAATTTCCTGGGTTTTGGTTATTTCAGTGCCAAATTTCCTCGCCTATGTAAGTATTTTGCATTAACTATCTAGTTTGTTTAGAATTTGACATTTTAGTTAATTTTCGCTGTAGTTTTTGTGAAATAAAGCCTACAAATCGTAAATGTTTTTTTATTACATATTGTTCAATTGGAATTGTATGAGTATTAATTTTCATAAATAATAGCTTTTTATAAAGAAAGAAAATTCGAAAGGGTTTACTGTCAAATTTCAACCTTAATAGCCCAATCAATGGAAGGTGAAGTTAAATTTAAAAACTCCACAAGATTTCTTCAATAAAACATAACCCGGCATAGTTTTATATGTTTCACCAGAAATAAGAAATCAACTTTATTTTTCAATTCAATACAGGTAACACAGAATTCCTTCAAAATCTCGGTTCAAATGCAACTTGAACCAGAAAGTGTGAATAGAACGATTGTTGTTAGACATGACTGACAGGGGTAGGAACACATACATGCCCTATTGCCCTGCCAGTACGTCATTTTGATGACCGCGAGCTATAGCGGGTGTTCCACAAATAAAGACCCATGGTAGGCAAGGATCGAGAACAGTATTGTTAGCTAGACAGCTCATGAGATGTGTGTTTGTATACAGAAACACTATTATCGGACCAATTGAAATAAATTCACAATTGACACCGAATTTTTCATTGTTTGTTGAATATGTGTGTGTAGTTGTCTGTCAGAAGTTTTGAAAGTAATATTGTTGGTGGAATGGCATTCAAGAAATACAGATGACTCTATTCTTTCGAAGGAATTGCCCAAGAGCTTTTCATTCGTTGAATATTTTTCATTGTCTGATATGTTTAGAACGGTTTCAGTATAAAAAATTGAAAGGGCTCACCAATTTCTACATTGCATAAAAAATGGGGTATTCTACAACCAAACATATGGCATGGCGATGGAAAATTGAATGTCCCTGATTTGTTAAGATATATGTATACCGAGTAAAGTCGGATTTATGATAAAGTTGTATTTGAAAAAATATTTTTCAAAATACATTTGTTCAACTAATATATGAAAATAACATGTTTATAATAATTATTCCAGAAGATATACTTGGACGTGCTCTTGGGCATTGGTTTAAAAATGCATCATGAAAATCATTCAGTGTGCACAGTTAATGCCACACAATTTCATTTCATTCAGTTCGTTTTGATGAATATGTTCTCTAGTTCATTGTTGGAAAGGTATGTTTTCAAAAACTCGACATATTCCTTATCTACCACATTCTTATTTCCGGTAGGTACCTACTTTTCGATTTAAGAAAGCAGATTAAGAAAACGAATATTCAGTCATCCTGTTCTGTAATCTTAATCCTCACCAAACTCCACACTTTGCAGGAATGAAAATGACATGACAAGGTTTATTTTGGGAAAATTTTTAGGTTAGGAGGTTCACGCGATTGACGTTTTCTCTTTCGAAATATTTAAAAGTCCAAAGATGAAATCTGCCATATTCAACTATGTCAAAGACTGATGTGAAGAACTGCCGGCAACAGGATTGTGTGATGAGTAAATGGGAGGAAAAGTAATAAAGATCCAAACACATAGGGAGGAAAAGATACTGTACTCCAAATATATGATTTTTCCAACACCTCCGGCATAAAACCACCAATTAATAACAAAATATAGTGTTGAAATAAATTGAGCGATCTAATATTTTCTACTAGATTCAATAAATAGACCCATTTTTGGAAAACCCAATATCAAAAATAAAATAGCCATTTGATCAAAAAAGAATAAAAATTAAAAATTCAAACCCAGTTAATTTTTCAAGACGTTTAATGCATATCCTTAGATTCGTATAATAAACATTAAACATGTTTAATTCAATTTTGACGCCTATATCCATTTGACACTGAGTTTAATAATAAAAATGCACGATTCAAACGAATAAGAAGAAAATGTTATACCCGCCCCGCCGGCTTAGTTATTGCATTTATTGAAAAATATAAGATTGCTCAATATATGTGTAACACTATATTATCTGTTATTAACTGGTGGTGTTATGCTGGAGGTGTTAAGACATTCATATGTGTTACACTGGAGAAAAGTGTCTTTTCATCACATGCGGGAGGAAAAGTTAAAGAAAATAGCTATTTCCCCTTCACCGAAGAATAAATTCAATTTAATTGAATCAGTTTAGTAATCCCTACTGATAAAGAATTTGTATCTTCTAAACAAACGACCAGAAATGAGATCTGTCTGAAATGCGTTCATTCATTTCTCAGTTATACAGCTTGAATATTTGGATATCCGCCTATCTGACGGGATCAAGTGGCTCAAGGCGTTGAAGCCGATCTTTTGTAGTGAATATCAATAACCATATCTGTTTCTTTAATACATTCCACGTTATTTGCGTTCCATTGAATAAAAATCCCCTCATTTTGCATAAATAGGCAATTCTACTATTTCACAGTATGTGAACTTGAATAACCTCAGAACCAGGTAGAAGCTCTTTGTATTTGAAATATGAAACTGCTGGCAACGTGAATCTGTGGCCAATGCAATATACTCTGTACACATTGGATTTTGAAGAAAACGAACAATATTATTTCGTCAGAACATATCAAATTCTTTTTTTTTACTTGTAACAAGAGGCTGATGGGTAATAATAATATAACAAATTGAAATAATAGTAATAATTCACTTCATTCATCGAATAAATCAAAAAAAAGTAAAGTGCATGGATGAATTACAACATTAGATTGATGGACACTGGATGAGTTACTACATGAGATGGAAAACAAAGCATGAATGCCATCCATATCTGCTCGTCGATTGTACCCATTTTCAGAGGAGTCGATTGTCTTATTTCATTTCGAATAACAAATGTCAAACCATTGTTTAAAGAGACATACCCTATCGAATAAACAACCAAAAATGATCTTTAATCATTACCATAGTTTGAGTAGTGAGTAGGTAAGTATTTTTATTTCCAATACACAAACAGGTTGTTTAGCCGTTGGCATCAGGAATTTGTTTGTGAAAAAAAAAATGTTTGTTAATTTGCAGTGGCACTACAGAGGCTTCTATTGCTTAGGATATGCTGATGATCTTGCAATTACTGCAAAAGGCAAATTTGCAAGGACAGTCTCGGAGCTTACACAAACAGCCTTAAATATAACCGACAGGTGGAGTAAGGAGGAAGAACTGAGAGTAAACCCTCATAAAACCACTATAGTCACATTCACACGGAAGAAAACACTCGAAGGACTAAAGTCACCTGTGCTAAACGGGATAGAAATTCCTTTTGCCCAAGAGGCAATCTACTTGGGAGTCATCTTCGACCATAAGCTAACATGGAATCAACATTAACAAAAAGTGATAGAAAAAAGCTCAGTAGCCTTCAATCTGTGCAGGAGAATGTGCGGATAAAATTGGGGGCTACAACCAAAAATGACATGGCTATATGCCAGAGTCATTAGACCTATGATAACATATGGGTCGGTGGTATGGTGGCCAAAGACAAAGCAGGCAGGGGTAGTACGATGGCTGGGAGGACTGCAAAAACAACCATGTCTAAGTGCTACCGGAGCCATGAGAACTACTCCAACAGCCGCACTAGAAGTCTTGCTCAACGTTCCACCACTACACATACACATTCAAGGCGTAGCCAGGTAGGACACGAGCAGATTACTTAGAGCACAGATTACAGAAACTTACAGATAAGAAGCTCCGCCCATTTCCTTTGATGTTTGAAATGCCGCCTCATTGACCTCGGACCTTTAAATTTTGCGCGCCAGGGTTGCCGGTTCGCAAAATTCAAGTCGACATGGTTGCGGATTTAGATTCGTTCCTGCTTAGGCTGAGTGCATACGAAAGCTTTTTGCGTTTCAGTTCATGGAAATTCTGATTTTGATTGGTTTCCTATATAGAGATTTGTCTAGAAGCGCGAAGTTCAAACAATTTTTTTTTATTAGCCTCATATATTGCAGTTCAATGTAGATTGTCATACTGAATATTGAACAAAAATCACCATTCATATTGGTTCTACTTTTTTATATAATGTTAATGGTTCAAGATCTTATAGATTTAAGGTTTTATGACACCGAACTCCAGAATTAAATATATTGACCAAGTTAATATTTATATAAACTGATTTTTTCAAAATATTCAATTCCTTGTAGAACATTTTGTTTGCGGTTCAGTACTGCAGAGCTGTAAGTGCAGAAATGCCTGGAATATTCTCAGATATTCTTAATATATAAGACTTTTCGAATACACAACAATGAATCTCAAAGGAATGGTGCCCAAATCGATATGAAAATACAGGTGTTAGTACATTCTGGAAGTTGAATTTAATCACAAGCCAATTATGAGACAAACTGCACGGGCGTTGTATTGGACAAAAAAATGGACTTCGACTTGCACTATGCATGACTACGTAACAAATATGTTTAGAAAACTGAATATAAAAGGATTTGTCAAATGTTCTCTGTGTAAAAACACTGTACTATTCCTAGGTGACATCGGTTGTGTTTGGTTACCCAAATATTATAAAAGCCTCATATACAACTTGGAGAAAATCAAGAATACATTCCTGTGCATTGTAGCATTAAAGTTACCAAGGACTGTTAAGGAACACTTATACCTATCCAGCTATCATTAATCTTCCAGTAGTGATGTTATTTTATTTTATTGTTATCTATTCAATGATCTCCTATTAGTAACATCCACGTTCCAATTGGAAAATATTCAATTTCCCTTTGCAATAAATGTGCAACTGATAAGTACTTATATCAAGAAATGTTTGGAAATAAATCAACACACATGATATGAAAAACATTTATTTCAAATATTTTCACATATTCTTCATTATTTCCCCTTCGAAAATGTTCTACATGAAATAATTTTCAAGTATTTATCAATTAGATAGTCTTGATAGTCACAATGTCCTATTCTGAAATTAGGTACAATCTGTTTTCTAGTATTTTCACTGAACATACATGAATTCGAGTTTTCAGGTATTTTGAAGTCTAAAATTCTGATTTGGAGGTTTCCTGAATTATCAGCACAGTTATTATTGAATTGATTATTTTTAAAATGAACAATTTTCTGAATGCCCCAGTGAACTGAATTGAAGTTGGGTTCTCAGCATAGCCATTCTGCTGTCTGATACAACTAAAGAAATCTTCTTAAGGGTCTTGGTTCAGTTTTCTGGCAAAAAAAGATATAAAACCCTCAACAATCAATGAATTTAATGTAAATTTTATTTGGCCCCTTTAACACTTTAGTATATTCTGGAGGTTGGAATTAATCACAAGCCAATTATGAGACAAACTGGGCATTCTATCTCTGTTAAAAATATAGCTGAAACTTTTCCCCTTTGAATGTTTTGAATGCAGTGCATGTATAAGTAGTGCGGAAGAATTGAAAAGATCAAATAGTTTATTGAACTTTGATATGACCTCAATAGTGGCCATAGCAGTTTCAGGCAAATTATTCACATTAATATGGCTTTGGTAATTTGGTCGTGCATCCATTTGTATTGGCTCTTGATGTTTTGCGGTTGGCTACTTCAGAAGTTACAAGTGTAAAGATTATACTCCAGTGTTAGTAAAATATTTCTCTTATACACAAGCTTCTATCCATATTATGCACCTGTAATGCAATGAGACAATCAGTATGGTGAATTTAAGCAGCAGTTTGAAGTCATAAGAAAATATGATTGGTTAGAAATATCCGTCCAACCAATCACTGACGAACATTCTTTCTTATCACTAAACAGTTCACATATTACTAGAAATATCCCAAGAAGACACATACACATACGTAATCAATCTGTTAAATCACTATCGTTAATCGTAATAATTCAATACATTTAAGAATCCAACAATTTGCTTTTTCAAATGATTGTTCCTGGGTAGAATGCGAGTATTTTATGTCATTGAATAAACAAAAAAGTACTTACTTAATTTCTCCGAAAAACTTTGTAATTTGATGCTGTCCGATTTGCTGTTACTATTTCTGCAGTTTCTATATTACATCTGCAGTTTCTATATCACAATAATGTCTTCCGCCTCCCCTGTGAGGTGCTTTATTCTGTTCATCACTCATCTTTATACTTCAAGGATAATCTAATAATCGTAAATGATATCTTTATCTTTCCTAATATCGAAAAACAATGATCAACGGATTTCATCAACGGTTTATAGATCGATCGAGAACATTTGTTGTTGATATTCCTTGTCTGCTGTCTCATCTGTAAGTTTCTATAATCTGTGCTTAGAGGTCAAACGCCCATAAGCAAGATGCACGGGAGATTGTAGTCTATATGAAGAGTTGGAAAACGACCCTATCATGAGAATGCCATCAGATGGTATACTCCCGAGATATAGCTTCGACAAAACTTTCAAGATAAGCATAACGGACAGGGATGCGTGGAAAAAGGGACCTCCCATCAATGCAGAAATCGCCGTCTACACTAATGGCTCAAAAACCGATGAAGGTTCAGGAGCCGGCATATACGGAGCCAAGCCGAAGATACGAATCTCACTGAGCTCAGGCACATATGCGACGATATTCCAAGCGGAAATCGTCGCATTTCGCGCAGGAGTTAATAAGGCAAGAGTTCTCAGGAAAAACCATTGTCATTTACTCAGACAGCCAAGCGGCAATAAAAGCAGTCAACTCTATGCAAATTACCTCAAAACTAGTTTGGGACTGCGTGGTATCCCTGAAAGAGCTGGGCAGTCAGAACAGACTGACACTAGCTTGGGTACCACCACACACAGGTTACAGAGGCAATGATTCACTAGCTCGAGAAGGAGCAAGAACCAGCAACAAATCATGGATTCAGCAGAAATCTCAAGAATGGTGGAATGATTCACCAGGAATGAGACAGGTCAAAGAGTTTATTAAAAAACCACTGCCAACATTCACAGAATATCTACTAAGCCAGAGAAGGAGCACTACTAGAATAATAGTTGGACTCCTCACAATAAACATATGAGCATACTCGGTCTGGCAGAAGAAATGCTATGCAGGTTCTGCCAGGAAGAAGAGGAAACATCAGCACACATACTATGCCACTGCGAGGGCTTGTCAAGACTGAGTTTTTTAATGCTGGGAGAAGAAAAACCAGAAGCTTCCAAATATATGGGAGTTCTTAAAACTAGCCTATGGAGTCTCGTGATGAAGACAGGGCTAGACAAAGAACTCTAAACGATTTCGAGGGCACACACAATAGATCTGCAAAGGTCGCGGTGTAGATGCTTATGGCACAGAAGTCCCAAAACTAATCTAATCTAATCTAGTGGCACTGTGAAAAACATTCGTTGTTGTGAATAGAATTCAAGGGTACGTTTGAGCTCTTGAGGATGTCAGCTTAATTGGCAAAACACGCGTCGAGTGAAATTGACGTTGTTTTGGTGTTTAGATAGTGTTTTTACAAATAATTATTGTTTTTATAATTGCCTTCTATCTTCTCTTAAAGATGGTCTCTTGACTTTTTTCGTCTTGATATATTCCAATATAGGTACTCAAACTATGTTCCCAATGCATTTGCCAAATTTGAGTTCTTAAATGTCACCGATTCGCGGTCTAACTATAGATCTAGTAGGTAGTCCTCAAATTCACAGGTCATAGTAGCCATAACGTTTGTTTTTGATGTTTCGCACTTAAAGATTGAACAAGACCATTTTTTCACCCAGAGTTATACAAATCGCGACTATAAAGTGTTGATCGCTTACAGATATTGTCCATTGAAGGCATAAATATTTTTAAAAATCATCTATTTGTTATACCTACGTGGTAATATATCGCTAACTGGAGTACATATCGAAGATACAACTCAGATTTGGCATATAAGAAAAATACAGCAATATTTATGGGGCGACATTTCAGAAGTGTTGACTGTTTCTGTAAATAATAGTACTCGCTCATAAACACTCGTCAAAGTGTACCAAAAGGTACTCATGTAACTGCTATTCCTTCTGAGAATAGAAAAAAACGAAAACAGATATCCCTCAGAATTCGTATTTTGGAATCCACCTTCTGAATGATTCAGGATCGTTAGTGTCATCTATTGGTGGATGGATAAAGTTCGGTTCTGGCAAGGCGTATAATTGCAGATATCTATACAAGAAATATGAGAACCTGATTTTTTCAGTAAAGTAGATGGCAAATCAAGTGATGAATTGTGAATAAAGTGGGTAGATGTCTCTAAGAGTAAATTATCTGTTATCATTCTGTAAAACGGTTTCATATTATACATGTTAAATCAGTGTTCACTGGTTTTTATTTTTAAAAGGACTTTATTCACGTAGTTACAATACTGGAATATTGAACTATTTTGGTGAAATACAATTATTATGCAAATTTAACTATACTAATGATTCGAAGACGTGGACGACTTGAATTTAACTATACTACTGATTCGAAGGCGATGACGGCTTGAATTTATCTTGAATTTATAGGCTCGGGAATGCTGACTGGATACTGCGTAGTTCCTGTTATTCCACGAAAACCTTCAAACATGCTGAGGAATATCCTCTGTCTACTGCGTAGAAGCTGATGCAATGTTTACTGAGTGTGTCGCAATTCTGGCACAAAGGGCTCATTCAGGATTCTGATATATCAACTCCCCCCTTGAAATGAAAGTTGATGCGGTGCTGCAACTTTCACATCAAGCTAATGACTTATTGGAGTTCAATTCTATTCCTTCCTCTTCTCTTTCATCTAAATGGATACTTGGTCTTCGTCTTGAGGGTAAAAATCTTCGAAGGGCTGCAAAGGTTCTTCCAGTTCTTGGATGTGGTGGAGGCTGATCATTTCTTGATGTCACAATTCCAATTATCACTGAGCTTCTATTTTTGCATTTACAAAATATGTAAAGTGAAATTACAAAAACAATAATTACAATTATGAAAATCGTAAGTTCTGGAAGTTTTTCTTTGTTAGGTAAATCTTTAGGTACATTGGATAACTTTTATAAGTTGTATTATGTTCTTATGAATTACAATTTGTTTGAAGTTTCAAAATTAAATTTGTTTTAATTATTTTTGTGACAATATCTTGTTTTTGACAATTCATCGTAACAGGTAAAGGATCAGATAAAATTATTAACCAGGTATCCGTTTCAATTTCAAAAACATTATAATCTTTTACAAATAGTAAAGAAATTGAACACATTCTAGGAAGTTCTAGTAATGGTCTTAAAATTTGAGCTTCACAGATTGCATTGCTATCAATTGGATATGAAATATCATTTTCACATATTTGAAAATTATATAACAGTGGTTTGCATTTATCTAAGTTTTGGAATGAGGCGTACAACATAGAATCATCATCTTTTGCAATATAATTTTTGTTCGTTGGTAAAATGTGATGTAACCCTGTTCTGTTATCTAGGATAGGAATGGCCCAGACAGCATGGTATATTCCTGGAATATTTCTCAGATGTCTTAGATAGGATATATATATATATTCCGAATAATCATGGAATATTCCTGGAATATCTATATACCCTAGCACATTCAAGGAACATACAAACTAGAATATTTCAAGAACATTCTTGAAAGAATATACCAGGAATATTTCAATGTGAATATTATAAGTTGAATATTTCTGGAATATTACTTATTGTATATTCTTTATAGTACATGCAGGGAATGTTATGCATGGAATATTCGTAGATTATTCTATACAAGACGTTTCCATATTTGGACCAAAGATTATTGATGTTTCTATACTAGCACGCTGATGCTTGATTCATGAATGATTTTCGTTTCTCTATGGCATAATCTCTATTTTGATAAGTACTTAGCAAAATTCACATTTGACAGAGAATGACTAATGACTTATACATTTCAACTCAGTTTGCATGCAGCTGCCTTGTTATTTAAACTTCCCGCCATTACAGTGACCAATCACACAGCGCTCATGGTATAAGTTATTCCGTGCATTTCAACTTCAACAACTGTCGTCTGGGAAGTTTCAAGTTTCATTATTCATTTCGATTTGTTTTATTGAGTGTTAGAATTGTTTTGATTTAATTAGTGATGTGTGTAGTGTTATCATATAAAACGTAAGTAAACTAAGTAGTTTTTGAATAATACTTTTCATCAGAATGAAATGGATGGTAATAAAATAGGAATTTTTATCTCTTCGATGATAGAAACCATTTGAATTCATGTCCAATAATTTCTGTGCATGAGATGTTATCAACAAAGTTTGAAAGCATTCATTACATTCTGATGATAATTAATATTGGAAATAATAATTACGCTATAATTTTTAGGTTATGTCTCATCGTTCTGGCCTAACATTGTATCTGTTAATTATTGTATCATTTTCATTTAATTTCCAAGAACTCTTGTGTCATAATGATTCAGTAGACTTTGACGAACGCCATTCAGAAAAGCAAATTGAAAATGATAATATCAGTAGTATAGATTTAGGTTCTGCTTCGTACCATTATTCGATCTCATATAAATAGAAGTACTTTTATAAATACAGAATAAACTCTACATGTTTTTATTATATTTGAATTAGATTATCAAGAAAATATTAGTCTCAGTGAATCACACACTTACAATGAATTTTTCATTTCTAGATGCAATTCAACGCTGCCACAATAGAACATCTCTGAAGGACATTAAAGTGGTGGTTCTGTTACCTCGCAAAATCCTCCGACCGATTGAAAGAAATTAGTAAGTATGTATAGAAGTTACAAACTTGTATATTTCTCCATTATTGATAGATTATGGTTCCTAGTGAAATTCGTAGAAGACCAATATATTTGCCTCATATTTTTTAGTTACAATATTTTTATTGAAGACTTATTTTGAGTCAATTTAAAACCTTTATAAATGAACAACCACCCATTCATTTTGAGATTTGAGAGGCACTGTTTACAGTTTTGAATTCTACACATTAAACCTACAAATGCACATATACTTTATTTAAAAACTTACCAAATATCAAATCGCACAATGAATTTTTTTTTTCAGGGTTCTCAATTCAGCATCCTTGACGGATGTCCCAGAAATGAACAAGTAAATAGGATTTGATTTTTTTCTTATTTTAAAATTAGATATCACACCCTGTTGAAATTTAAAAATAAAGCAATTGTACCTTTGTAGAGATGAACTTTTCTTCCTGAATTATATATAACCCTCAAATTGTAGAGCAACTGTAGACACGTGTTTCAGACTGGTGGTCATCATGAGTACGGTGTGTGCAAAGATGTATAACACTTTTTACGAAGTCAGAAGTCTTCGCACTGTACTGATGACCAACAGTCTTGAACATGTGTCTATGGTTGCTCTATAATTTGAGGATTCTACCCATTGAATTTTTTCTAATCGATTATTTGAAAAGGTAACTGTGGGAATATTACAGTAATATTCCTGGATCATACCATATATTCAAAGAATACTCATTGAATATTCAATAAGAATATTCTATGATTATTCTTCATTTATATTCCTTGGATAATCTTGGAATATCCAAATATTCTGAGGATATTCATTGGTAATATTATAGGAATACTTTGTATGGATTATCCGTGGAATATCCCAAAAATATTCTAGATATTCATGGAATATTCTTTTGGGAATATTCTACGATTATCTGAGGGATTCCCATTAGCATGTTCAGGGAATATTCCTCCAATATCCTAGAATATCCTAGAATATCCTAGAATATTCCTAGAATATTTCAATATTCCAAAGAGAATGTTCTAGGATTATTCATGGAATATCTAGTGCTGTCTGGGGGGGTACAATCGGTAAACAGTATAGGTTTCGGGTTCAACTAAAGGAATTTTCAAAACGAAAATAATTCTTGAATCACCTTGAAAAGCTTGTAATTCAGTGATATCTAAATATTTGGAAACTGATGAAAGTTTCGCGGGCAAAGGTAAATAATTTTTTTCAATTGTTTGCGATATTTCTTGAAGAGATGATACTAAGTCATTGGGTTTGATAATTGAAGTCTGGATAATATGAAGTCTAGCAAACGTAATTGCATTGAGAATGTCATTCAAATAATTTTCCAAAAATGGATAACTTTCTAATAGTTGTTCACAGATTTCAATAGTTTTCAACTTCGCATCAACCATTGCTAAATGGTCTGAAAGATCATAAATTGAAGTTTCAATTTGTTTTATATCCTCATTATATGTTTTTTCATCTACTTGCAGTTGTTGAATAGTAGCATTAAATTCTTTTATTACAGAGGTTGTGACTGAAATTTGGTTTTATAATAAATTTTCAATTTGGTGTTCGTCCCTATATATTTTATTAATACAATCGTAAAAGTATTCGCCGTCACTGGCATCTAAATTGCCGGTAAGCGCTTTCCAAATTGAACCTACGCCATTAATTAAACCTCTTTTGTTTCTTTTATTATAATTATTTGAATTAATTTGCGACTCATAATATTTTTCATCTACTTGAGAAGCGATTTTGTTCAGTAAGCTGATATGCGTACTAACTTCTCCATTAAATTATTTCATTCTCGGGTTATCAGTTTCCACGAGATAAATTAAGTCATTCAATATTCTCGCATTATGGTCAATAGCTTCTTTGATTTGAGTCCATTTTACATTTGAGATTTTAATCTCACCCTTCTCATGATAGTAAACTCCTATTGAGTTATTAACCCATTAATGCCTGAGTAATTTTTTTTTGTTGATTTTGGTTATTTTTCCAGGAAGAGTTCCAATTGGCATCTAGATTTACTATATAAACATGTTTTATACTTATTTTTTGTTTAGAGTAGACTTTTTTGACGTATGATGTTTTCAAGTATATAGGCCAATTATTTTGATGGTGGCTGATATAAGCGGAAACAGCTGTCTGGATGTAATCCAATATTACACTTGACACAGGAAAATTTGATGGTCGACTCCGTCAAATCTCACGTCTTGCAGGATGCTTCTAGTGCACTTAGGCTTAGGTCCAGTTAAAAACATTGGAGAACTCAGCAGAGAAAGCACAATCCTTCGTATAAACTGAATAAGGCTGATTTTAGGATAAGCAAATCTATATAGCATCCACATATTTACAATTGAACCGTTGAGACAAAATCTAATAAATGGCCAATACCATTTCCTTGATCGAATTCTGACACGATACAATCCTCGCATTTTGTCAAATAAGTCGACACCTCCCATTCCTTGATTATATAGATGTATTATGTTGGGTTGATTGACATCTACACGTTTCTTATCTTCTTTTGGCCATCTTTTGCAGAATCCTTTTGTCAAGCATGTACCATTTTCCATATAATAATTAGTCCCGATGGTAACTTGACTATTGTCATGCATGCCTGATCAAAACTAAATCAGTTTTCGTTTCCTTCAACACATGCGATGTACCTCGTTTCTGCTTTTTTAGATCAGTTAGTGAAGCTTTTTCAATTCTCTGATCTGATCACAGAGTACCAATACAATAAATGGTATTTGCTGTGAGAGTTTGCAGTAGTGAAAGCGAATTGAAAAAGTTGTCGATAAAAACTGTTGACTCATCAGGTAAATAGCCGATGCAAAGAGTTTCAGTAACACTAAAACCTAAAGTTTTTCCTTCTATTCTGTATCCTTTTTTACCACAGTAGGGGTTGAATTTCAACAAATATCGTCACTTTCGTTGCCATATGTTGGTGGAAATATTATCAAATCTAATCTTTGACAACTATTTACTTGTTCATAATCTTCATCGTCCGAATTGAGCTCTTCTAAGTAATTCAAAAGCTCTTCCGCATCACGAGAATATGATGGATCATAAAATTTCTTTCTGCAACAAAAATACATTCATTTGCCTACCGTATGATATATCATACCCAAAAAATTTTTCGGTGTAGTGTAAAGTACAGGCCACAGCCAAACTTTCTGTTGGATCGGAAATATTCCTTAGTGTATATTAGTCATATTTTGATGGCTTTACTCTTGTTAAAATTACAGACAAACCGGATAAAACAACATAACCTCACCTGTGACTCAGTTTGTAGAACTCGAAAATACACTGCTACGTAAAACTGATTCCGAATGCAACAAACTTTGATGGAAACCGTAATAACAATTATTATAGTGTTAACAACTGATTATTTGTACATATGACGTGATTTACAAGTATTTTTATCACATAAGAAGCACACGCCGTGAATATAAAATGAAACATAACCTCTGTATGATAAATCATACAATAGGCATTAATGGGTTAGTAGGGGTCAGCTTATATTGTGCGTTAAGAATTTGGGTTACTGCTAACAGTAGGAGAATCATTCTTGATTTGCATTTTCTTGTTCTGAATTTTCTTGATCTGAAACAAAGGATGATTTCAGTCGATCAAAATTCACTTTTGAATTTTGATTTGTTTTAGGGTTCCTTACTAGGGATGAATTTTGGAAAACTTCGATAACTTCGAAGGGACCATTAAATTTATTTTCCAATTTATTCTTTTTTTGAGATTCTTTTATAAAAACTCTATCTCCAATTTTAAAAGATCGGGCTTCATGATGAATGTGTTTATCGAAACGTTCTTTCGCTTTTTCTTTTCTCCTTTCAGTTTTCGCACGAGCTACCTTATAATAATATTCCATTCTATTATTATGATCTCTGATATATTTTGTCAAAAGATCTTTTTGATTATATGTAGTTTCAGGGGGTCCAAATATTAACTCATAAGGACTATCCGTGAGTTTTATTTCTACTGTTGTTATATGAAATAACAGCAAGGGGCAAAATCGATAAGGGATGTTCATTAGGATTTTCTATTTTATGAACTCGTAGCATTTCAACTAGGGTGGCATGAAATCGTTCTAGAGAGCCATTTGATTGTGGATGGTCTACACTAGAGAATGTGATATTGATGTCGTATAATGAACAAAGGTCTTTTACTATGTGATTATCGAACTCTTTTCCTGAATCTACATGGATTCTGAGTGGAGTTCCATAGTGTTGGAAAAATACAAGGAGTGTACTCGCAACAGATTTTGCGGTTTTGTCAGGCAAGGAATACGCTTGGGTAAATTTTGGTAATTCGCATCTCATTGTAAGGATGTAATTTTGTACTGGGATTTCTAAAATATCAACATGTACTCTTTCGAAAGATGTTTTCGGAGTTTCTGTTATTACAAGGGGATTTTCTAAATTTTGTCGACAGATTTTTTATTTCTGGCAAATTTCACAGGATTTTATGAAATTTTCAACGTCTTTTGTTATACCGGTCCAATTATATTTTTCTCTTATTCTTCGTAGCGTTTTATTTATACCACGGTGCAAATTCTTCTTACCGTTATCATATTGATCCAAGATTATTGGTATTTGGTCTTTTTCGGGGGTTCGAACTACGTCTTGGCATATTTTGAATTTAATATTTTATTTGTCTGCTAAGATATATGAAAGCATCTCTTGAATTGGTAAATCGACATTATTTTCAACATAATATATTTTTGAGGGTTCAAATGTATCTTGACCTCGATATAAAGAGCTGAACATATACTCGATTGCGTCTTTGGGGTCGAAGGGTAATGGTATCAAATAGTATTTCCGATTTTTAACGGTTCTACTGGACACTATGTTGATTTTGTTTCCGTAAAAGTCTATGTCTTCTTCAAATATGTCATCAAATATTTTGTCGTGTAGTGGTGTTAATTTTCTGTTTTGCAGGAAAGCAACAATGTCTTTATGACTTTTATCTAGTAATTGGTCATTTGTGAATGTGAACTTCGAGTAATCAATTAGTGATTTGGTTTTGAAAAGTCTCGAAAAATTTTTCAATTCTTCCAAAACTGTTTCCTGGGCAATTTCAGTTTCAGTATCTGAAATTTCAGGTTCTTCAGGGTTGTCATTCGCCATTAGAATTTTTGATAGGACTTTACTACAATCGTCAAAATGATTTATTCTAATTCTCTACAAAGCATCTGCATTTTTATGAATTTTTCCCGGTCGATAAATTACTTCAAACTGGTATTATTTTTGAATTTGAATTTTCTACCATAAAGATAGGGTCTAAAATGTTTTACTGATCATACCATAGCAAGTAATTCTCGTTCTATAGTAGAATATTTCGTTTCTGCAGGACATAACGTTTGGGATGCATAAGCAATAGGTCCTTGAGATAACACGGATCCAATTGCAAAAGAGCTTGCATCTGTTGTCAAAATGAAAGGTTCATCGAAATTTGGATAAATTAGAATAGGGGTTGATGTTAAGGCTTTTTTCAATTCTTGGAATGATTTTTTACATTCCTCGTCAAAATAGAAAGGTACATCTTTCTGTAATAACCTCGTCATAGGTTTAGAAATGTTTGAAAAATTTTGAATGAATTTTCTATAATAACCTGCTAGTCCTAGAAATTGTTTAATTTCTCTTGGGTTAACTGGTTCTGGAAAATTAATTATACAATCGACTTTCGCGGGATTTGGTTTTACTCCATCTTTAGTAATAACGTGTCCTAAATAGGGGACTTCTTGTCTTAAAAATTCACATTTGTCCGGTTGTATTTTCAAATTTGCATTTCTTAAACGTTTGAAAACTAGTTTCAAGTCAGATATGTGTTTGTCTATAGTCGGTGAATAAATGATTATATCATCCATCATCTTTCGTTCCTATGTCCGGTTAGAATATGGTCTAAAATTCTTTGAAGAGTACTAGGGAAATTTTTCATACCAAAAGGCATTCTGAGAAATTCGTACAAACCATTTTCAACTGAAAAAGCTGTTTTTTCAATATCATTGGGGTGCATTTCGATTTGATGAAAACCTGAGGCTAGGTCAAGGGTGGTAAAATATTGACATTTTCCGAGTTGGTCTAATAGATCGGATATATTGGGCAAAAGATATTTGTCATCAACAGTTAATTCATTCAATTTCCTATAGTCAATTACTATGCGCCATTTTTGTTTTCCGGATGCATCAACTTTTTTCGGAACTACCCAAACAGGGGTTGACCATGGTGAGATTGATGGTCTGATTATATTTTGTTCCAATAATTTTGAAATTTGTGACCTTACTTCCTCTTTATGTACGGGTGGATATCTACAAGAAACGGGTTGTGCTCCTTCTTTTAGTTTTACTGTATGTTTTATTTCACTGGTAAATGTTAAAGGATCTCCCTCTAAATAAAATATATCTGAAAACTCTAAACATAGATTTTCAATTAGCACCTTTTCTTCTTCATTGAGGTGTTCTAAACGAAGTAATTTTTTGATTTCTTCTGGACGACTTTTTTGTAAAATTTCTTTGTCAGTTTCTATTTCATTTCCGTCAAATTCTTCAAATTATAAGTCAGAAAAATCAACACATTTTTCAATAGCATTTATATTTGCATTGGTTACTAAAAATTCTGCTTTTTCATTAATTTTTACTAGGGCATTTGGAAGTCTTACTTTTTCCTTCTCAGTAGCTAACAGTATAGCTTCTGTTTCTTAATTTTGATTTTAATTTAAAAACTTTTTCGACTCTGGGTTTAATAGTAATTTTATTTTCAAAATTTTGTTCATTAAAATTCTCTTGAAAGTTTTCCTGAAAATTTTCTTGAAAGTTTTCCTGAAAGTTTTCCTTAACATTTTCTTGAACGTTTTGTTCAGAATTTCATTCGTTAGTTAATTTCATTGAGGTTCCAGTAACTGTTTTTCTTGCTGAATATAAAGGGAAGGTTTGATAATTTATATATATGTTCAGATAGGTTTCCGCGGTCAGATATTTGAAAACTAAAAGTTCGGGTTGAACCGCGTCTAGAATTTGTTGAAATTCGACGTTTCGGCTCCGATTTTGGAGCCATTTTCAAGAACTGAAATAGAAAGAAAATTAATGAAAGGTTAAAACGTAATTCTACGCTGAGGTCTCAATCTGCCTACTCCTCAGGTATAATTACGTTAGGTTTTTGTGACTTGACGTCGGGGTCTCAATCTGCCTACTCCCCATGTCTCGTCACTGGTTCTCTCTAAGGTCTCAATCTGCCTACTCCTTCGAGAGAACTGAGGAATTGTGGGTTGAGGAACTGTATTTATAGTGGACGTGGCTGTAAGAAAACAGAAACACAGAAAAACAAACTATAATTACGTTAGGTTTTTGTGACTTGACGTCGGGGTCTCAATCTGCCTACTCCCCATGTCTCGTCACTGGTTCTCTCTAAGGTCTCAATCTGCCTACTCCTTCGAGAGAACTGAGGAATTGTGGGTTGAGGAACTGTATTTATAGTGGACGTGGCTGTAAGAAAACAGAAACACAGAAAAACAAACTTTGTGCATTGTTAACGAATACCATCTCACCCTTGGTCCCAGCCGCATCACCTGTATTAGTACACAACTTCTCCGACACACCACTAGATCAAACTAGCCTTGCACTACTATCAAGAGGATTCAATTATTCCATCACACCAAACAGAATCCCAACAGAAACCATCATTACACAAATAGAATGCGCTATAACCCATCTACCAGAAAACACAGCTGAAGAAACCAGACAAGATATTGCCACCACACTTAGGAGAGCAAAACTCCCTCCATCCAACATAACACCTGCCGAAAAACATTGCCTCAGAAACCTCCACAACAACCCTGACATAATCATTCTCCCAGCAGACAAAGGCAACGCCACGGTAGTTTTGAATACCTCAGATTATGTAGACAAAATGAGCACACTGTTAAACTCATCCGAGTATCAGATCACCCAACGAGACCCGACAACCTACCTCGAAAAGAAGACCAAAAATCTGATCAATAATTCTAAACTACCAGCCGAAACCAAGAAAGCCACTATCCCTAGAGAGAAGTCATCACGCACCCCTCGTATCTACGGACTTCCAAAAATACACAAGCCTGATATCCCACTCCGACCTATTGTCAGTGCCTTTGGATCACCAACCCAGAACCTGGCCAAGTATCTGGCGAGTACTCTTCAGCCACGAGCAGAAGAAGCTTCATCCTACGTGAAAAATTCATTCCACTTCTTAGACCTTCTCAAATCCTATAGAATCCAGAACACCGATATCCTAGTGAGCTTCGATGTTGTCTCCCTCTTCACAAACATTCCCCTAACGGACACGCTAGAAATCCTTAAAACTAAACACAGAATTCCAAAAGACACCCTGGACCTCATCAGTCACTGTATGAACAACACGTACTTCCTCTTCTAAGGAACTTACTACAAACAAGTGAAAGGTGCTCCCATGGGTTCCCCCCTTTCTCCAGTCCTTGCAAACCTTTTCATGGAAGACTTCGAAACTAGGGCTGTATATGGCCTCATGGTTGCGAAATCTTAAACACGTTCTTAGATCACCTAAACGATATCCATCCCAACATGAAATTCACAATGGAGACCGAAATGAACAACTCCCTAGCTTTCCTGGACGTTCTCATCACGAAATCCAACAACTCTTTCACCCACACAGTACACAGGAAACAAACCCACACCAACCGATACCTACACGCAAACTCTCATCACCATCCAGCACAAACAAACTCCGTATTGAACTCCCTGATATACAGATCAATTCAGCTTACCGACAACCAGAATAGACCACAAGAGCTGGACAAACTGAAATCAGCCTTACTCCAAAATGGTTACAACAATTCGCTAATCGACAAGTCTATCCGCCATCAACTGACCCGTCCTCCAGAAACGAACGATCCACTAGAGAGTATTCAGCCACACAAAGCTTTCCTACCATACATCAGAGGTGTGACAGACAAAATCAGTAATATCTTGAGAAAACACGAGATAAAAACAATATTCACGGCCAACAACCAAATATCCAAATTCCTCAGATCTCCCAAGGACACAATACCAAACGATTCTCAAGGTATATATGAAATACCATGTTCAGACTGCCCGAGGACTTATATTGGCCAGACTAATAGACGAGTAACTTCCAGAGTCTACGAACACGAACTTGCTGTGCGTCAGGCATCTTCCACTTCCGCACTTTATAAACATCGAGAAGACACAGGTCACAAAATAGACTTCAAAAACACAAAAACAATTTCCACCGAGAAAACTCTGCAAACCAGGATCATCCGAGAAGCCCTTGAGATAGAGAAGCGCCCCAATTGCCTCAACACTCGCGACGACGGACGTAGACTTCCCAATACCTGGAAGCCTCTCATTGCACGCATAAACTCATTTCCCACCAACCCAGTTCCCGCACACAGCTCACTTAGTGCCAACCAAGATCCCGCACACAGCTCATCTAGCGCCAATTCAGTTCCCGCCCATAGTTCACCTCGCGCCAATACATTGCACACGGCCATTACAGCCACGTCCACTATAAATACAGTTCCTCAACCCACAAGGAGTAGGCAGATTGAGACCTTAGAGAGAACCAGTGACGAGACATGGGGAGTAGGCAGATTGAGACCCCGACGTCAAATCACAAAAACCTAACTTAATTATACCTGAGGAGTAGGCAGATTGAGACCTCAGCGTAGAATTACGTTTTAACCTTTCATTAATTTTCTTTCTATTTCAGTTCTTGAAAATGGCTCCAAAATCGGAGCCAAAACGTCGAATTTCAACAAATTCTAGACGCGGTTCAACCCAAACTTTTAGTTTTCATATATATATATATATATATATATATATATATATATATATATATATATATATATAGAATTTCTATATATATATATATATATATATATATATATATATATATATATATATATATATATATATATATATATATATATATATATATATATATATATATAACCAGGGTTTTGGTGACTTTTTATAAGTATTGCTCCTGTATAAATACCTGACGAGTATAGCACCGATGATGGCCTAATAGCCGAAAGCGCTTTGCGATTTTATTAAATTTTACACGAAATACAAATCTTTCATTGCACTGATAATTCAATATTAAAGCTTTGTTACCAATATCCACTACTACATCAAATTTTTTCAAAAAGTCTGTACCTAAAATTCCATCGAATTCAATATCTAAGTCGTTTACATAAACTTTATGCCAAACTGGTTTTTCTTTAGTTCCAAACGGTATTAGAACTGATTATTTTACTATTACTTTTCCATCTGTAACCCCTGGAACTGGTATATTGTCTACAAATCTTTGAGTATAATTTTCTGCTGTTTTCCTTTTGAAAATTGAAATACCTGCGCCTGTGTCAATTAATATTCTAAAATTAGCTGGACTGATTAAATAATATAAATCGCTTGTATCAGGTTTTATATAAATTGTTGATCTGTCTTGACATTGTTCTTTGTTTTCGCTGGCTTGAAATCGCAAGTTCTGATTAGTTTTCGCGTTGCTGCAAAATTCACTTTCGTTTCGGTTGGAAACTGTTGAGTTGGACATTGTGGTTCTAAAATTAGATTGTCTGAATACACGGTTTGTTGAGATTCTGGGTTGGAATTGGTTAATGGGTAACTTTGGTTGATATTCGTATTCATGTCTATTGGAGGGTTGTCTAATGACAGTTGTATTGTATTGTTTTTCTAATTCGTAGTCAAAATTTTCATTTGGTATTTGTTCATAGGTTAGCTGTTCATCATACAGTTGTTCAAAATTTTGTTCTGGTAAATAATCATTTTCATCTTGAAATGAGTCGTTTCCTTGGTCGTCGTAATCGTAAAAATTTTCATGTTGGTATTCAAAATCGGTATTTGGATACCAATCCTCATGATCTAAAAGATGTGTCTTATTAACATTGAAATTTCTTTGTGGGTTTCTCTGAATAACACTAGGTCTATTCATTTGGTTTTGTGGGCGAAATAAATTCGTATTCGAGTGGAACAATAAAACTTTCCTCTTTAATTTTTTTAAATTTTCTGAAATAACCATTTTATTCGTAAAAAACCGAAAACATCATTTTTAGTTTTCCCTGTATAAGTCGGGAAGGGCGAGAGTACCCGTAGATTTTCTCTGACCAATATACTGCTCACCACAATAGTTACATTTGTTCCCATTTAATCGTCTTTGTATCTATTACGGTTAATATAGCAATGTTACCACATGATAAAAGAAACGGCCTGTATATGTTTTCCTTTCGGTTCATCTTAGCCAATTGCAATAACTCTGGTTTTGGTAATTTCTCATCAAAATCAATATTATTTTCCTGGAACCAACAAACAATTTCCGATTTTCTTGAAGAAGTGGTAGGTTGTATATTCAAAATTTCACTGTGGTACGGTGCATTATTATCAAAGATGGCTCTTCCAAACTGGGAATTAACTGTGAAGTGATCCACTTGGTGAACATTGTACTATTTATCTCTCCATGATAATCTAGAATCAAAGATTTCGAACAGAACAATAAACTGGCTTCTGGAACAAACCCGTTTCCAGAACCAGCATGCATAACAATAAATCCTTCGGGTTTGCGTACACTTTTGACATTATCATCCTGCCAAGACTTGGTTTGATTTCCTCTAGAATAAATCCATGATTCATCTAAAAAAAAAACATTTTTGGTGGATATACATTTTTTCGGTTTTCTTGGTATTTACGTAAAAAATATGCTCTTTGTGAAACAATATGAGTCTTTTCAATCAAAGCTCTTCAATTATAATCTGTTTTAAATTTAAATCCCAGCTCTTTCAGTAAAACATTCAAAGATGATTTGCACATCGAAACAATCTCCTTATTTTTCAGTTCATCGTTCAAGGATTGAAGGGTAACATGTTTTTCTGGAAGAAAAAAATTCAAATAAATATAGGTACATGTCAAAATTCATACGAAGTGAAGTTTCAAATTAAAAAGAAAACTAGATGTGACAATAAAGTTTAACTTTTCAACTAATATACATAAATCCAATGACTTTCCTGATGAAGTTGTGATTGATGAAAATGGGGCGGTTACATTTGTTCAGAAATTTTTCTCACTAGTCAGTGTCACATCCATGGAATGAACAATCAATATTATCTTCATTTCACTCACCAGGTAATAAGGAGGTATACTCACTTTTTTCATACATATCGTACAAAGTATTTCGTACTGCCATTTTCTGTCCTTCAGGTAAATCAGCTGTTTTCTTTTTGAGACGACGTCTACTTTTTCCTGGAGTTGATGGAATGGGTTTGTTTTCGTTTCTTATCTTGTACACCGTTTTTCGAGATATTTTAAGTGCATCTGCAACTCTCTAAAATACAGTAAAGAAAAGTTATGACATTTCTTTTGTGGTTTTAATTGTTACCTCTTGAACAGATGAAAGTGGTAAAAAAGGTCCACCATTCGCTCTTTCCCTTTCAAAATACTCGCACAAGTTCAACACAAATTGTTGTGCTTGTGAGTGTAGAATAGTTCCAGGCATAATCTAAAAAATAATTAAAATATATTATGAATGTTTTTGACCTGTATTTATAGATTTAGGTAATGTTTTTTTCTCTCAATAGGGTTTCCACACTATGAATAATTGTTGTGTTAATATCCCGGTAGTACGGAATTATAGTCACAAATGTCAATGTGAGGTTAAAAATTTTGAAGATTATTGTGAATAAAACACATTGTGTACTTACTTTGAAATTAGTGATTTCAAGAGACGTTTGGCTTTGAAAAAAACTGTTTTTATAATATATTCGACTGCAAAACAAAGTAAAACTGGCGACAAACTATACCCAAATGACAGAAAAGCGAATACAATGTTTGGAAAGTTTAGTTGAACTGTAAAAAACTGTCGGTTTTATGGCTATCTCTTTTCACTGTTATGAGTTATAATCGATCATCACAATACCATAATTCTTAGCTAAGAAGACAAATGTTAACGAACTTTGATTCGCTCATAGCAATTGTTAGAAAGAGATGTTCGATAGAGGGTGCGTGATTTCTTCGATCATAATAAATTGATGACGCATGGGTAAAGTTATAATAATCGAACTGTATGGGTGGCCAGTAGCTCAGCGGGTAAGATCTTTGGCAGTGGAACTTCTTGCTCACATCGGACATTCGAGGCCCTCAGTACGCAAGAATTTTTTTCTCAAGTGTATCGGTTACTTTAGGTGGCCACGTGCCTTACTTTAAAGCAAGTGTAATGAGTTGTCTTAATGCCAATCCTCACGTCTGGTGCTTACTTTGAGTACACACCGCCCACCCGGGGTGGTGCTGTAGGTTTTCTTACAGCTGATAAGTGAATACACCACCAGAAAAATGAGCAAGTTGCCTCGAACCGCCACGGCAATTGATAATAATAGCCGTCCTCTACCCGCATATGCTCTATGCCTTTGGGTACTCTGAATGTTTATAAGGGGGTACTATAATTATTAATTATTTATCGGTCAGGAACTTTTAACACTCAGGCCCTGTCTCCGGAGCCCCGACACATCCGGAGGGCGCGCTGCGTGTATCATTAACCCCAGTAAACACTCCCCACATCCGTAGGGTGAATGATTTCTGTGTCCAAGAATCATATGACCTGAGTAGGCGGAGTGAACCAGGAATTACGGCTTTCTGCTTTCGTTCGGCTAAGATTTCTGCCATATTACTGCAAGCCGGTATGATTTTCAAGTTTGAGAACAGTGTGACCATCATTCCACCAACGACCATGTTCCGCCAGGAGCTGAAAACTCAATGACAAAAATCGTCCTACTTTGATGGTCAGGCTTATTAGCTTGTATTTGCCTCAGGGTGGGGAATGAGTAGTTCTGATAGATTCGGCACTTCTCATTTTCACGCGACTACGGTAGACGAGGTTGTTGAAGACACCATCTTGGCAGGCCAATATGAATCACTCGGTTTCCGACTTCAGCCCACTTGATCTGAGAAAAGCGAAGGTCATGTTTCAGGATAAGCCAAGGTCTTCAATGTTCCTGAAGAAGGCCCCAAGCATTGGCCTATCTTATGTAGCTGTTGGAGCCTCTCACTCTCCGCAGCTTCGACGTGGGCCTTTTGCTGAACGGATTCCAACTCGGTGACAGAATTTAGGTTCGTCCGTTCAGTGTCGAATATGAGACCGAGCTCATCGGCTGCACGGGTTGCTGCCTTGAAAAGGAATGCTCCAGGCCCTGCTTCTTCATGATCGCATACTAAGTAGAGGAGGGCATCTGAACTCCTGATAACTTTACAGGCTCCACCCAATACCATTCTGTTTTGTAGATACTCCAAGCTCAAAAGTCCACGGCCTCCCTGTTGTCCGGAGAAGTATAACCGTGGAACACACGATTTACTATGGTTGTTTGTCTGTGCCGCTTCCCAAAATGAAAACAAGTAACAGACTTGAATTTTGAATTTAATTGAACATGAATGGTAGAAACTGAACTATAACAATAAATTAATGAAACATGAATATAATTTGACGTTCAGCTCTGCGTTCGTTCTTAAAAATTGTTGTTTACGCATGACGCTGCACCGTTGCTAGGGTAGCTTATTGAAGTTATCCTACTGTTGCGTCGCCGGACATCGCGATTCAGATGTGCGTAGTATGTAATCTGTGGTTTAGCTCGCCAGTGATGGAGTGGTGAATAAGGGGAAAGTCTGAACATGCTCTGTCGCGGTGGCCATGCCCTGATGACTGCTGACATAATCAGAGAAGCAGAAGATAAACCTACTAAGCAAGGTAATATATATATATATATATATATATATATATATATATATATATATATATATATATATATATGTTACAGTAATCATTAGAAGTTAGGTGTAAGTTTAGAATGCAAGCTTACTGCAAGGTCTCAGTAATGACTTAACATATAACAATGTTACATATTGTGAACATGCAGAAACATTCTTGCAAGTATGAATTTTTAAATCTGATATTACTCAGTACCCATTCCAAAATATATCTAATTTTCCCTTCGTTATACCCCTTCTGCCTTTTTCTGTGTCGAAGATGTCCTGGTACTTCCTTACTTTAGAATTATCTACGGTGCTTACACTCTTAATTACAGACGAAATTGACAAGTAGTGTTCAAGAATTGTTCAGTTTTTCAAGGTCACTGGATAATAATTGACATTCATGGCCCTTAAAGGCACATATTTATCAGCAAGCTGCAAGGTCTTTCCTAGTGCGATTCCTTGTTCAATTTTCTAATCGTGAAGACGGACTCGAATATCTTCGTTTTCACTGCTTACACATCCAGGCGAGCTTCCAGGGACACGAATATTCTCTCCATTTCTTTCATGACGCACCCAGCTCTTCTTCGTTGGCACATAGGATGCCATTTTTATTTATTATGTCCATTCCAATGGATGCAATGGACGTTTTATGTAATGAGTTTAAAGTTTTGGCATTTCGGAAATCAATTTTACAAATAAAACAAGATCAGAACAATAATGATTATTTCACGTTAAAAAAAAATTACCAAAATTATGAAAATTTAAACACACTGTCCTCACTGTCCGCTACCAATCAATACCCGATGTTTTACAACGGAAGTTTCCATTCAATTTAACTTCATAATGAAACTACTATTACCATTTACAGTTTTTTATTTAGAATACATATCACAAAAGATGATTATGCATAATATAAGTGGACCATTACAATAATCATATAAAATCATTATAAAAAAGCTACACAGCTAAAGTATATGGACAGATCTTAGCTTATTTATTTGGTTTATACAAGTACTTAATATTTATGTGAATTAAATAAACAATTTATTACCAACTAAAAGCTATGCGATATTTGCGACACATTCAAGTTATAAGTACAGTCATGTATGGATAGTCTATTTTCATAGGAATGAAGACAAAATTCCGTGATTTGTGTTTAAACATAAAATTCATATACAGTTCCTTATATTTTATTTGGCAAGCCACATGCAGCTCAAAAAGTTTTCTTTGTTACGGTTCACAATCAATAACCAGTATTAATTCTTGTCACTGAGCTCACAAAACAAATTCGTTCTCAGTTTACACAAACATTGGTGTGACTTTACATGAGATGTCGATTTCAGAAATAATGATTTGGAAGCATTGAAAGGGGTATTTCTTTCGGTAAGTCTATGTGCAACAAAAAGTCACTTCTACTCTAGATGAAGTATATAAATTTTGGGATATTAGAAAGCAATTAGCTAAAAGATTACATGCACTCATTTTCATTTCTCTAATCAAAACCTCATGAAGTGACAGATAAAATAATGATTGATCAATTTGAAAATTATTAAATATATAAATATCCTGTATAAACAGGAATACTTGATTTGGAGTAATACATAGGGATATCGAGAAACTTCAAAGAGTGATTTTGGTAAAATTGGCAAAGTTATGCATATCGGCATTAAAATTTATCACATGGGTTATTTAATGTATGCAACTCGCTGTTTCAAAGATTTATGACAAAAAACATAAAGTTATTCATTTATATTCACCTTTATTTCCCTAATCTAGGTTACAAAAATTTTGTTCTCTTTGGGCGACCTTAATCATTTTGATGAATTTATGAAATATCCTTCAATACTTGATACAATTTTCACTTAATGTTCGGTCTGAACAACCAAGTCGAGATAGTACATTTCTAAAACATTGAATACTTCAGCATTCTATATTACTAGTACCAGTCCACTGACCAACAAAACCAAGTGTTTCTCGTGAAATTTTAAAACATCAATAAAAATTGAAAGAAACGGACATACCAATCCTTCTGGTTTCATATTTTGGTACCATCAAATTGTTGAATTTTGATCCACTTTGTTTATACCTTATTGTTTCCACGTACTTCACACAAATAACTAAATTTGAATAATAGTAATCAAATGAATAATAGTAGAATATCTGAATTATCAACAAAATATTGGAATTCAAGGTGAGGAATGATATTTGTTAATTGCAAAAAATTCTGAATCATGTCTGGAGAATTATTCTGTCTTCAAAACACACATCCATAGTTTTCATAATTCGGCCAAGTTTGGAAGATGTTTGGTTCATTAATATGAAAATTTATCATTCAGCTGTATCTACCACAAAGCAAATTTGAATTGATACATTTTTATCAGTTACATAGATTATTCAATGTTTGAGCAATTTTACAAAGGAATATTTTTCAATAACTATACAATATAAGTATTCTCATGCAGTTACAGCTTTTTATTTAGAAGTCTATAGATATAAAATTCGCATTGAAGTTACTTAGGTAATTTTATTTATAAAAGGTTCCCCTGGACAGTATGGTTGTTTAGGTTACATATTCCAAAATATGTATACATATTTCTTATAAAAATTATGGTACAGATATCGTAATACCAAAGGACTAGAAAACATTTTTGACCGTTTTCTGTAAATTACTTTTTTCTACAAGCGTGCATGTTCCGCCCTATTCCCGCACGCAATTTAGTTTGAGAGGTGTCATATTCCCGCACTAGTGCGAGAAAAATTTTCCCGCACGCTAATGTCACTTCAAGTGAGTTTTTCCCGCACTAGTGCGGTAATAATTTTTCCCGCACGTGAAAGTTTGTTCAAGAGCATCACATAAGATGTTTCAATGCTCTTGTAGAAAAAATCTTGATCCTTACTCATACGGAAAGGTACTATCCCGCACTCGACTGCTTACCCGAACTCCGCTTTGCGTCGTTCGGGTAACGGCAGTCTCATGCGGGAATAGTACTCTTTCCGTACTTGTTAGGATAATAACTATTTCCTACAAGGGTGCGTGTTCCGCCCTATTCCCGCACGCAATTTAGTTTGAGAGGTGTCATTTTCCCGCACTAGTGCGGGAAAAATTTTCCCGCACGCTAATGTCACTTCAAGTGAGTTTTTCCCGCACTAGTGCGGTAATAATTTTTTCCTACAAGCGTGCGTGTTCCGCCCTATTCCCGCACGCAATTTAGTTTGAGAGGTGTCATATTCCCGCACTAGTGCGGGAAAAATTTTCCCGCACGCTAATGTCACTTCAAGTGAGTTTTTCCCGCACTAGTGCGGTAATAATTTTTCCCGCACTAGTGCGGTAATAATTTTTCCCGCACGCGAAAGTTTGTTCAAGAGCGCTACATAAGATGTTTCAATGCGCTTGTAGAAAAAATCTTGATCGTTACTCATACGGAAAGGTACTATCCCGCACTCGACTGCTTACCCGAACTCCGCTTTGCGTCGTTCGGGTAACGGCAGTCTCATGCGGAAATGGTACTCTTTCCGTACTTGTAAGGATAATAACTATTCCCGCACGTGAAAGTTTGTTCAAGAGCATCACATAAGATGTTTCAATGCTCTTGTAGAAAAAATCTTGATCCTTACTCATACGGAAAGGTACTATCCCGCACTCGACTGCTTACCCGAACTCCGCTTTGCGTCGATCGGGTAACGGCAGTCTCATGCGGGAATAGTACTCTTTCCGTACTTGTTAGGATAATAACTATTTCCTACAAGCGTGCGTGTTCCGCCCTATTCCCGCACGCAATTTAGTTTGTGAGGTGTCATTTTCCCGCACTAGTGCGGGAAAAATTTTCCCGCACGCTACTGTCACTTTAAGTGAGTTTTTCCCGCACGCAAAAGTTTGTTCAAGAGAGCAACATAAGATGTTTCAATGGGCTTGTAGAAAAAATATTGATCCTAACTCATACGGAAAGGTACTCTCCCGCACTCGACTGCTTACCCGAACTCCTCTTTGCGTCGTTCGGGTAACGGCAGTCTCATGCGGGAATGGTACTCTTTCCGTACTTGTTAGGATAATAACTATTTCCTACAAGCGTGAGTGATTCACCCAATACCCGCACGCAATTTAGTTTGAGAGGTGTCATTTTCCAGCATGCTCAATACACGTCAAGTGAGTTATTCCCGCACTAGTGCCAACTCCGCTTTGCGTCATTCGGGTAATGGCAATCGCCTGCGGAAAAGGTACTTTTTCCGTACTTGTTTGGATAATAACTATAGTAAATACATAATATTCATAAAATGTATATGACTAAAAAAGTAATCATCTGACAAATAATTCAATACCCTTATTCTTTGTAAGAGATGATTTGAAAGTACCAATGTTGCTGGCAAATATCAAATAAATAGTTTGTATACAGGGAATATAAAAAGTCTTTAAGAGTATTTGTGGCAGTGCTTAGTGGCTCCGAAACTTCTAATATACAATTCAACCTAAAACTTACGATTTGATATGCTTTACAATAAATCTAAAAAATGATATGTACAAAGGTAAATATATGCAAGTCTTGGACTCTGGGACAAAAAATCATACTAATAAAATAAATAAGTCCTACTTTTACAGTCATAGAATTGTTCATATGTTTTTCTCAAACTGGAATTAAAACAGAATGAAGAACATTTTCTCAATAGAGAAATATTTTGGAAAACACAGAGATATTCAGAATGAAAATTAAAAAACTCCCAAAGGCCGATTTTCATAAAAATACTACAAAAAGTTTCTTCCTCCAGGATATGTTGGAATTATGAAAATGAAAACGTTGTTACTTGACATGGTCAATATATATTTACCACTAAACATTTCAATATTCCAAAAGACAATGGATACAGTGGAACAAAATTCTAGAAATATAAATTATGTGTAGTGGTAAACCCAGTCTAGAAAATTATTTTTATTACGAAAATATGATTCAGTTCCTGAAGGAGGTTCAGTTCTTTCATAAAAACGTATTTTTTACATATTTATTCATTTACCAGACAATGTGGTATAATTGTCAAAATTTTCATCTATTTAATTTTATTACATAAAACATATGTTTTTGTATGGATACATTTTGGTTTTTAAAATATGTGAAAAACAATATCCGTTCAAGCTCATCCATGTCTCCTGAATTCCAAATTTCAAAGTAGTCATTTTCAATCAAGTGATACAAATAGTTTTTTAGTCATTCCAACACTCGTTATCTCATTTGGGATGAAATTTTAGGGATTTGTTTATATGTAGAACTCGAGGATATTGTCTATTATTTTTATGTAAAAAATCATCCCAAGAAGTTTGTCGGTTTTATTCTGAATCACACTGCATTTGTGCTTCCATTTTGTTTGAAACTCAGTATTCATAATTTTGCTTTCAAATTTAAAATCAAGTTCTAGAAGTTTATTTCAAACAAAATGCCTGCCCGTGTATAAAATTTATTACGTTTGAGATCAGTTTAAAAAAGTCAATTCTCACAATGTCTCACACATTCAACACTAATATAAAATAAATAAAATCAATATTATAAATTGACTCGGGACATTTCAACATTTCAGCACATTTTTCAATACATGGAAGCTTTGATAATCAATAAAACATTCTTTGAATTTGGTTTTTGTACCTTAACAACTAATTGCAAATATTTACATAGATTTGAGTGTTTCTGCCAGCTCCTTGGATAGTTCAGTGAATGAAGGTCTATTTTGTGGATCTAAATCCCAACAGGGTTCCTGAAAATAATAATAAAATCAACTTATTCCAATTTCATTCTGGCATGAAAGATTGCATGGGGAAGGATGTTTTCTTATGTCTTTGGCATAAATAGACTTTAATACTACGGATTGATAGGTATATTGTACATATCATGAGCATAGGTCTTCAGGAAGATAGCAACTTGGTATTTGTCTAGTTTAGGAAGGATGATAAAAAAGCGGACTGAAATGGCATGCTTTTGTAATTGAAATCAAACATTTCAAAACAGTTGTGTTTATTGGAAAGTTTGGGCGGGAGAAAATCACAAGAAAAAGTAAGGTATATTTTCAATTCACAAGTCAACCCCATATATAAAAGTTTGATATAAAATATGATAAGCATTGTTAATTTCATACCCTTATATCATAACAGCAATAGTGAGAAAATACTCTTATTTACCTCTTTAAGATTGTAAGTTATCTTTCTACACCCAATAGGTAATAGGCCGCGAGGGAAGACTTGATGTGGCCAACTACCATTTAAACCTAACCTACATTAACTCGGAGTCGAAGACAAAACGAAAAACGTAATTATACTTCTTTCAGGGGGATATTATTTCTTAAGACTGAGACTGAGAAAGGTTTTTATATAGGAAAGACCACTCATAATTTGCAAAGAATCTCCTACTGAATTTTTTGCATTAATTCACACCCCTTATAATTTCAGCAATGGTTTGATTATATATTCACTTATAACTTTCAGTAAGAAGAAGTAGCAAAATGATAGTAAGATTATAAGAAATATATAGATGGAAATGATAAGAAATTCGATTCTAGCACTGAAAAATGTTCCTATAGTATAAGTGAAAAGAAGACGAATGAGTATTGGTCTAAATATTAAGCGTTGATGAGTTATGTCCTCTTACCTCAGACCAAAGATGTATTGACAAAATGCATGTAAGTGAGAAAATATAGTATGCAAATAAGAGAAACTATTTTCAAATTGAGAATAAATTATCACAAAGAATAAATACCTGCGTACCTGCATGCACCTTTCTAACTAAATGTATTTGAGAATCTTGTGAAAAAACTAATTATGTTCAGGAATGGCATTCTTTTTACTTACTTGTAATTTTATCAATGGTTCAGGAGTTGAAGGGTGAGCTTTCCATTCTAATGTTTTTTCCTTAAGTTTGGTTAGGAAGCTGTTATCGTTTATTTTGGAATGAGGTAATTCACCTCTGGCAAATACTTCCCATATCAGAACACCAAATGAATATATGTCACTTTTAGTTGAATATTCATCTTCATACACTGCCTCATGCGGTAACCATCGCAAAGGAATTATCTGTAGATGAATGGGTATATTTTAGTAATGTAGATATTGAATAAATGTAGACGAACACTGACTGTCTTGTCTGTTTGAATGAGTACCTACATTTTCATTGAATTCTTTTCGAAGCATCATAAACTGAGATATTGACTGTATGAAAATATCTGGGACACATGGTGTATAGTATATTTCACTTCTCAATATATATTCTTATGCTAACTTTTTAAATCTATTTTTGAAGGCAAATTCTACATACCTGATTAACATGTTTACAATACTCTTGGCTGTAAGGATCTCTAGTTAGTCTAGGAAGTCCAATTTTTGCAGCTAATGTGGAAGTGATTAGGCAGTTTCGGGCAGCCAAATCTTTATGTACTATTCGGTTACTAGCTAAGTGGTCCATTCCACGGCTGAGTTGATGAAGAATAGCCACACTCTGAACTGAGGTCAGAGGAGGTGAGTTATCGTTTTGTGTTGCAACTAAGAATTTTTTCAAGTCACCCTGAAAACCAAAGAGAGTATCCTCTTAAACTTTATGAATAAATCCATAAAGTAAGTTATTTTTTAATACATTTGTGCTAAACAAGGTTAACACTAATACTAAAAATTGTTGATGCCATGCATGATGGAGGCTTCTATTCTTCTATTCTACATCTGAGTATATAAGTACAGCAAATACAATTAATACAGTACAAAATTCCAGAAAAAAATCCCGAAACATCTGGAAATACAAAAATCATAAACGCAATGTTCTAACGACACCCAGTTAGCATTTATCTTTTTTTATACTCTCGAACTTCAAACAATTAATTAGTGGAATATAAATGGCTTCTTTCCTTACTACTAAATGCTGAAAATACCCATGAAGGAACACAACCCAACCATAATTGACTTACAAGAAATTAACTTCCGAAACTTCAAAGTATCCAATTTTAGGAACTAATAAGGTTTTTCAAGAAACAGAGAAAATCTAGAGAGAGCTACTGGAGGCATAGCAATCCAAGCGAAAAATTAACTTGATCCCTAAGAAATACAATTAAATACGAACCTACAAGTTGTAGCAATATCCTCAAATTCCCCAACAAAACTACATGTTTGTAACTTGAATATTCCTCCAAAAAATAATTTTTTTAATGAGCCACCAGAAACCTATCAAACCAAATCCCAACTCCCTGTAAATGTATTATTCGACATCATTACATTGAGAGGAACATATACGAACTCAAGGTGCCGAAAAATTATTAATATTGTTGAGGAAAATAACTTAGTACTGCCGAATGACGGAGGAGCACCCACTAGATACAATGCATTTAATGGGGAATCATCGGCACTGGATCTGAGTATATGCTCACCGACACTGGCCACAAAACTGCCATGGGAAGTTCAACCTTTTCTCTACGGTAGTGACCACTTTCCGATTAAGATAACAAACACCGAAAACTCACAAAATGAATCGATCCCCCTCCCTAGAGAAATGGATGATGAAAGATGCTAACTAGCCAGATGTATCAGAGTATAATCGAGGAAGAGTTGCAATCATCACACTTGGCAGATGATATCAATTTAAAACACTTCGTCAAGCCATAGGCAAAACAAAGCACATTATCAAACATACCCCAGTGGCTTGGTGGAATTGCGAATGTAAGGGGACCATTCAACTTAGTAAAAAAGCATTCAATAAAGTGAAAAGGACCAAAACAGAAGAAAACTTACTAACTTTCAAGAAACCCAGAGGTAAAGCTCGTTTTGTAGTGAAAAAAAGCAAAAAACAATCGTGGAACGAATATATCTCCAGTATAAACCCATCCACTACGCAGTACCCTTTTTGAAGTCCTTTTGAACTTTGTTGGTGAAACGCGCGTCGAGTATTTTTGATGTTGTTTTGGTGTTTCTGGGTTTTTCCATTTCTTGAAGAAGATTTTCCTGTCCAACATCTCAGAAAATGCATCCAAAATACTGACAATGATATTCAGTGGTGTAGCTTTCGAAAGAGATTTACTATGTAACACATGTACTCGAAAATGTCGAGAAAAAAACACCAATACTCTTTTTAGACTGTACAAATACTCACCCAATCAGTATACTCAAGAATCATGAAATGTGGTTCAACTTCTCGACATAAACCAAATAGTCGTGTTATATTTTCATTTGTTATTTTACTGAATATGTCAATCTCTCTCTTAAATTCTGTTAGACATCCTTCGTCTTTAGTTTGACTCAAAGCTTTGACCAATACTGTCAATTCTTTATCTTCAACTACTTCCTCTGAGGATGCGATCTGGGAATTCCTAGATGCTCTTTTTTCGTGTGTTACCAAGCTTTTTGCTATTTTCGCAATCATAATATCTCCAAACTCTCCTCTTCCTGGAATTGAGAAATGAGTTTTCATATATACACGTTTTATTACCTGACAATTCATACACATTAATTAAAAAAAAGGAATTAGTTCCTGTGACTGCCCGAATACATTTGTCCTACTACATTTTCATTTGTATGTACATATTTTTCATTCAATTACTATAAAACTACAATTGTTGAAATCCATTTCGCATCTACTAATGAAATAATGGAGTTAACTGCCCTGATAAGTCAAAAGGCCCTAACTCCAACTTTTCCCTAAATGCGTTTTTGTAGCGTTTTCGAATCGGTCTAAAAAAATGCACCTCTATATGTCATAAAAAAGCCCTAAATTCAGTGATGAGTTATATTGAAATTTATATTGGCCCTAACTCCAGTTTGAGGTCGTTTACGATAAAAGAAGGCCTTACGTAACAAACAAATACTAAAAACACCCTAAATCCACTAAGAGTTGTACTTAGGGCCTTCATTTTTCAAGATGAGCTTGCTATCCAGGAACAAGGGCCTTCTTTCGTAAAACTCGGATGCGTGGGTTTCACTGGTGTTGGGGCTTTCTGTCATAAAAATGTCAATGTGACTGACTGTTAGTTTTTGTTGTCATTGTTGACATAAAAACGTTGTTTCTCTAGTGTATCAAACTGAGTTCAGCAGAGCAGTTCAGGTCTATTTTATTTACGTGTCCATTTGTAAGTATTTATAATATTTTCTCGTTTTCTTCAAGAAAATTATTGATTTCTTATTTCCTACATACAAAACTTCAGGTAATTTCACCAATATTTTGCAGAAAACATACATTCCTCTATTATTATTTTCATAATGCTTTCTCATTTAAGCAAATATTAACAATTTTCCTTGTATTGTCAATTTGGAATCAGCTGACTTCTTTAACTGATTAGGCCTACTTTTGTTCCAGCTGTTGCATTGAATGGTTTTTTTAGGTTACGAACAACATATAGTTAATCTTTTACATAGGTTCTGACGATCATGCATTTATTTTTAGGTTTGCGGCTTGTCCAGTGCTTCTATTTTTTAAGACGCTGAGGCACCTAAGAATGCCTGGACGTTACTTATCAAGAGGAGCTTTAATGCTATCAATGTTCTCTGAGAAAAATCAAGCACCTAACAATGTTAATGATAAATCTGAATATAACTTGAATAAGGAACCACAATCAATGTCGGATGCTTGTGTATCAATTGAAACTCCCTCAACTACAGAGGTTCAGAAAGAAAATGAAACTACACCCACATACACAATACTTGAAGCTGTTAGCACTTCAAATTGTCTGCAGCCTGAGGAAACTTTCAGAAATAATGTACCTCGAAAAATTCACGATGGCATGGATGAAGATGAGTTTAGTTTGAATGAAGAACAGCAATCACTGTTAGAAGTTTCTAAATCTAATACAAATCCCTCAACAACGAACGAGGATGATGAAAGCACTCTGATTTACACAACACTGGAGGTTTTTGTTCCATCAAATTCTGAAGAGCTAATTGAAGTGGAAAATGATCCAGTACAGAACGAAATAGAAAATACTGATGTTGAAAGTTCAAATAATATTGAACTTCTAGCAGAACTACAAAAAAACGAAGAGGATAAAGAAAAACAAGATGAAGAGGATCTTGGTATCACGAAAAGGGGAACAAAAAGAGTAAGGAATAAAAAAAGTACGACTCTAAAAGAAAAGGCACAAAACCGAATTGAGAAGTTAAAGAAAACCATCTTCCACACGTTCCTTGTGGTGAAAAATGTCGCTACAAATGTAGCACAAACTACTCAGTTATTTATGACACTTTAACATCTGTTGACAGAGATGCAATGAGTGGTATGACGTCATGTTCGACTGACAAAAGAGGAAAGCATCCTAATCCTAAGAAAATTGACAGGGGCGTTATTATAAACCATATAGAGAGCTACAACCCAAGTATTGCTCACTACAGAAGAGAATATGCTCCAAATCGACGATACCTCCCGAATGATGTGAACATTCAAAGGATGTATGATGATTTCATGCGAGCTGAAAACGCTTGTAACTGTTCTTACGATTTGTATAGAAAGGTTTTAAGTTTAAGGAACATGACAAATACCACAATCAGGAAAATCTATCACCCGACTGTGAGACTTGCATTTATTGGAAGTGCCACATTGAAAAGGCTGAAAAATCAAGAAATCTCTATAAAGAACACGCTAATCTACAGTCTTCCACTGACACCTTATACGTTTGTGCTAATCTACAGAAGGAGATTATGTTGCCACGGATGGATTCCTTCAAAGAAGTCGTGATTACTCGAAGAATGGTAGTATTTAGTGAAAGTTTTGTACCTCTCGATACCAAACAGAAGGTCAATCCTTTCGCAATCTTGTGGCATGAGGCAATAAGTGGAAGAAAGAAAGAAGACATTATAAATGCATTTTCTTCATTTATCATTTCAGGGATGTAAAGCATATCTGTATTTGGTGTATCTTGTAAATTATTGCCCACAGATATCTGTAGACACCATTGACATTTTTTACTTCGAACCAGGTCATTCGTTTATGGCTGCCGACTCATTCCACCATCAAGTTGAGTTGGTGATGAAGCACAGTGGAAAGGTTTATGATTTCCAGGATTTTAATTGTGTTCGACACGCAAACTCAGGAAAGGTAGACACCAAAGAACTTTGTGTTGAGGACCTTTTCGCATGTAAAGACTACACTTTAAAACAAAAACTTAAGTTTCGAGGTGACAACATACCTTATTTCACAGATGTTGTTGAAGTTACTGCTAAACGAGGAAATCCATGTCTTTTGTATTCTACCAACTATGAATAATCTTGTTTGAAAGAGTTGAACTTCTTGCATTCTAAATGCATCAAGAACTTCCCCATGCCTGACAAATTTGACAAGGTACGAGGATTCGATAAGGCAAAGAATAAAGAAATAGTTTTAAAACTGTGCCCCCTTATGCCATCTAATCGTCGTGGATTTTGGTTGAGCATCGTAGAGTCAGAAGAGCCAGACTTACTGAACTTCGACTAATAAATAATGAAAGATTGAACAAGCTTCATATGTGCATAAACGAGTTCTATGTAAAATAAAAAACTGAAAATTATTCGAGATGTATTCTTTTCATTTATGGTTTTACACAGTTTTTGCAAGTTGTTTTATGCAAAGCAATACTAATTTGTAAACTATACCGAATGTTAGGGCTTTTCCAGCCCGTGTATTACAGCACCAAACATTAAAATAAAAAGCCCTGAAATAAAAAATCTTCTATATTAAGATAATTACAAAGTTGTGTACATTAAATTAACAACTTTCACACATGAAGAGACTTTTAAAGTACCAAAACTTTGATGCAGGAGAAGAAATTCGTTTTCTTTATTTCCTGTAAAATTTTGTTTTTTGGAGATAGGGCTTTCTATATTATGGGGGCAGTTAAGTAATCCAGTCTTCCATTCAAACCTATATGTACATACAAGAAGTATATTCGCCAGCAAGTCGATTCAGTAATGTTTTGGTACCAAGCTAGAAATTCCTGAGCTAAATACTGAAAACAGTGTGCCTCACTTCTCATGAAAATATGACTTAAGAAATTTACAGAATCAATAGATGAATTCAAAAATGTACAAAATAGTCAAAAAATGGGTCATTTCAAGTGATACCTATACTGCACGCCAGCATCAATGAAACTACCGACATATCAGAAATATTTTAATGAGAGGTAAAATATGTCAAAAGTGTCTACAGATTCGTAATTAGAACAACCATTTTACTGCTATTCACCTTGTTTTTTGAGAAATATAAAATATTCCTGATAAATCCAAATTTGTTTCACTCCTCTTGGAAACAACCCCGTTACTTCTATAGTTTTTGACACAGAATTGTGAAATTTGCAAAACTGTAGGTGTTAAATAATTATTCATCCTGTATAACTTTTGGGTGAAGTAATTTGTATCAAGTGATACCGTTATAATAGTTGAACATATTGTAGGTAAGGAGTTAGTTGGTTGGGACATTGTCAGATTGACAGAGATCGATTTTTACGAAATATAAATTGTGTTTCTTCGACCTATTAAATAGTTCATCCATTTCATTGCATATTATTGAGCCTTTCTACACAAACCCATAAAGTTTTTCAAGAGTTGGTAAACTAAGTTGGGGGATTATTTCCAAGAGTGAGACATACTGTATATATATATATATATATATATATATATATATATATATATATATATATATATATCTGAATTTCAAAATGTAGTTCTACAAAACTGTCAACTTCAATCCAAAGCCAAGTACCTTCCTGCTATATATTTTTAGGTAGAAGACCTAATTCTCTCATTCGATTTTTCATTATTGCTATAATGAATTCAATTCATTTTAACATTATCATTAAGTAAATGAAGCTTTGACTATACATTTTTATAACTTCTGACAAAAAAGTATATATTTTGACTTTGAGTTTGATCTTCTATCAAGTAGTGTCCATTTCCTCTTGCAACTATTTGGCTTCGGATTGAAGTTGACACCATTGTCGGAGGGCTTTTTTGAACCTAGTGATACAGTGCGGCATTTAATAGTCCCCCCCCTCCTGTCAACTTTTGAACGGTTTGACGTACAAACATAAAAAAAACGTTTGGAGGGTTTCACCGATACTTCTTTTTGAAATAAAACACATTGTGACTGCTCGATATATAGCGCAGGGGGCACATCAACTAAAAAAATTTAAACGGCATGGGGGGTCATGTGTCACATAGTTGAAAAGATAATTCAATTCTATTTTCAATCATTTAAATTTATTCGATTTTCGTGTTTTCACAGTATGTATGCATTTGAAGTGTCAGAATAAGTGTGGATTTGGCGGATCTGAAGCCCTTTTCTTACCTGACCATGATAACTTTTGAATGGTTCGATGTAAAGTAACGGGACAGAATTTTTTTTTATGGAACGAAATTTTAAAAATATTTAGATGGTTGGAAAGATAATTGAATTATCTTTGTGACATATGACCGCTCATGCCATTTAAAATTTTTTAGTTGATGTGCCCCCCGCGCCATCTATCGAGCAATCACAATGTGTTTTATTTCAAAACGTAGTATCGGTGGAACCCTCCAAACGGTTTTTTTCATGTTTGTACGTCAAACCGTTCAAAAGTTAACAGGGGGGTATTATTAATAGCCACACTGTATATATATTTTAGTGATTATTTCAGGAATTCTCTTAGCTTAGTGCCAAAATGTTTTTCAATCCATTTTGGCGAGCTGATATGATTGGTCATGATCATGAAACCGCTATGAATCGAAATATACTATTGGTTTTAAGATTGAGAGAGCATCGCAAAGTAGTTCTTGCAGAAAACATTGCCAAGAATTAGATTAATAACGTAAATATCTATTCAATGTTCAGAAACCATAAGTGATTGCATTTAATTTTTCTCTGAATTGGTCGTGATGTTAGAGCGGTTGTATCTCACCCAGGCGGCCCAAATAGTTCAATTCCCACCGCCTGCCGCTGAGCTAAATTGGTTCGGAATCCACTCGTATGTAAGCTTTTGGTCCCGGATCTTCCTTGCTAGCACAAGCACTACTTTGAGTGGTTTTCTCCAAAAACCTTGGGTGATTCGTTAAAACAAATTTTACCAAATTTTTTTATGTGCTCAGATCAGTTTAGAAATAAACACAATTATTCAAGTGCCTAAAATACTTGGTTATTTATCTCTTCAAGAATCATGCATTTCAATTGATAGTTAAGAGGCAGTCTAACTAATTATCTTGATTGATTTTTGGTTCATAGAGGGAATATATTTATTGTTACCAAGAGAATCATCTTGTTAACACACACAATTATGTTAAAAGAGCATATACGTAAAAAAGTGTTAGGCCTCAACTTATTGTACTGATTAATACGACTTTTCTTTGTATTGACGTACTTTCGTGATTTTTAGTGCATCAGGAAAGATAGAATATTGACAGACAGATACAGATTCTGGAAACTTTTGCTGAAGGACAAAGTAATTTATATCCTATATCTTCGAAATTTTAGTGTTATTATGTTTTTCCTTGGGATTTTTATAACCAATAACCACATGGATCTTTGTTACTTGAATTATTCGTAAAATTATCATCATTTGGAAAATTAGCATGAATACAGATATTATTGACTTGAAATCAAATAACGTTTCACATAAATCATATAGATAATCCAAAAGGTTATTAATTTTTTGGATATGATTTTGTAACCCACTAAGTAAGAAAGCAAATTCAATGCCAATTCAAAGAAAATTTGTGAACTTGTTACATAGAAGGTTTTGATCAATATCTTTATTATTGAGAGTCCTAATTCATGTTTTTTACATAAGTATTCAAAGTGAGTAAACCAACTGGAGTATTTGGACTACTTAAAGAGATTTTAGAAACATTTGCCTTTGAAGATATACCAATCCTATATTTTATTGAATTTGACATATGTGTTCTCAGTTCACAAGTAAATAATTGTTTGCTACCTACCAATCAATTTGATATCCTTCAGATGACTTCTTGATAGGGCCAATTTGTCATAGTTACTGGATTTTGATTTTTTCGAGTTATTAGAGGATTGTGAATGAGTAGTTTCGGCACCATCACTTCGTTGACCTTCTTTATGATTTTCAAGTCCATTGGCTTTGTGTTTTGAAGAACCCGAACCACTTCCATTCAGTGCCTCCTTGAGCTCAGTATGTTCTATATCTCCGTTTTCAAGTTTTCCAACTGAAGGATAAGAAATATTTAAAAATATATTAAGAAATATATATAAAAATTATTGTTGTGTTCTAGTAATCAGTCCCAGCAGGATTTGATTAGAGGAAGCTTTCTAGGTTATTTATTTTGATATATACAAAAGAGAAAAAACATCATGGCAGATATAATGGTAAAAGCAGGGCTGATGTAAGCGGGAAACAATTATTCTCTCAGCTTTCAACCAAAATTGAAAATATAACAAGTATCCACTCTATTGAAGATACAAACAACTCATATACCTCTACATTTTGAACATATTCAGGATTAATTAATATCCTCACCATCAAAATGGGGTAATTTTCTTGATCTTCGTCGATACCTACACCACACCATCAACCCAATAACCAAAATGATATAGGCACCAGCTACTGACATTGTTATCAAAACTGCCTTGGTAACTGTAGAGTCAGCATCTGCTTCTGGAAGCAAACCATCTTGAGCTAGAAAAAAATCAAGTTGTAGCCTAAATAATAATCTTTAATACCGAGTAAAATATTAGTCGTTTCTTTTTTTTCAATTTTAGTTACAGGTATGTTGTTTTTTCTGAACTTACTATGAACAATTAGTTGAACTTCTTTCCTATTGAGACCTGCACTGCTACCAGCAGTACATCCATATTTATTTTCATCTTCTTTTTGCACTTCGCTTATGAAGAGAGTTCCATTAGTCATGACTTTGAATCTGGTGAGATCAAAATCATTCATTTTCAGATTCTTATCCCACTGTATAGTGGGTTTAGGATCTCCTTCAACTACACAATCAATTGAAACTGACTGGCCTTCTGTTACTTCAGTAGGAGTTTTGGGAAGTATCTTAAATCTTGGAGCAACTGTAAGATATAACTGAGTGAATTCTTTTAAAATGCGTGCAATGGAAATTATATTTTATTCCAGCCATCTTTAGGATTTTTGAGTATTTCAGAGTGTTCCCACTATTGAAAAGCTGAAGGAATCATATTATTCACGTGTAATAACACGAAAAGAAAACCTTAGTACCACCCTGTAATTGAACGTTTCTAACAATATTTCAACTGAATGATAATTTTCAATATTACTAAACGCAGGCACGAATTTAAAGTTGGGTATTGTACATTATTGATAATGAACGATTTAGCTGCTTCGTCACTGTAATTCAGTACTTTGACTTCTTCAATATCTTTGAAAATTCGAAATGAAATTACTTCGGTGCATCTTTAAAATGTTATAAATCAATAAAAAATTTGCACAGAATAGATACTGGAATATTGAATAATTAATTCGAATGTATTCTTCAGTTTCAAAGAGTAAACTTACTAACAACTTCAATAGTTATTGAAGCATTGATAAGCCCTTGACTGTTGCTGGCAATACAATTATATCTCCCTTTATCTTCGCTCAGCACCCCATTGAAATGTAAGGTACCGTTCATATCTGTTATATGACTAGTTAAATTATCTTCTTCTTTTTCCCATCGAATAATTGGAGGCGGAGTTCCTTGGGCCTTGCAATGTACCTTTGCAATACTTCCAAGTTCCATTTTCTTATTTACTGGAGCAGGAACAAATCGAAGTTGTTCTGAAAAAGATAAATGAATGAATAAATCAATAAATATTATATTTTTAATCAACGTAATACGCATTCCATAATACTTCGTGTTTTATACTTTGATGAATGTTCTTTAATTTGACTCTGTCGTTGATTAATGAATAAACACATCAAGTATGTATAAACTTTTAGGTTAAATTTACTCTTGTTCCCTATACATTTTGTGTAATTCAATCTCTCTAACTCGAAAATCTCTATAACTCAAAGCAAATAACATGCTTCATTATCACAGCAGTCTCTAAAAGTCGAAATTTCTGGGAACGTTCTCATGACCACATCTGTTGAGTTTGTGCTAATACAGCACAATATCGCTCGATGCATAAGGCAACAAAGGTGTTTCGTTTTTACTGTCTCTGGAGATGATAATATAAACCTAGTAACGCCTCGTTGTACCTATTTATACCCTAGTATTTTCATTTCCTTTTCAGTGCAAAAGTTAGAACATGAAAGTTTCAAATTGTAATTAATGTTTACACAATTTGATTGAACTAGTGATATTCTGCCTTCATAATTCACTCTAGAATTTCAAACTTTTCAATAATAGTTATTTATGGTACTAGTGTGTTATATTGAAAATACGTCACGCGAGAAAGATTTATATAAATTCTCAAGTGACTTAGGAAACATAACACAGGAGTAGCATATACAAAGTTTTATCCAACAAGTGGGAGAAATTGTGTTTTTATGAGATAATAATTAATAGGTTTAGTGATCAAATTAAAGCTACTGGCGTCTCAGTATCTTATAAATGTCAGAATGACTTGACAGACACATTTTTACATTTTGGTCAAAGCAGGTTGTTTGTTTGGTTGCCGCGGGTATGATACATTGTTAGCAAATGTTTAAATAAATTTTGACTATTGTCAGTTTTCTTTGCAGAAAAAGGAAGCTTTTTTGAAGAAGAGAACGTATAGAAAATGGAGGAAAACGATGAAAATTACGTTCCTGATAATATCCTTACGGAAGCGGAAGAAGTAGAGTTGCAGATTTTGCCAGAAAAGTCCTGAGATGCTTACGACAAAGAGTTCAAAATGTTTGAGTCTTGGATGAATTCACGGAAGAAAAAAGGTATCGATAAAAAATGTTCTATTGGCTTATTTTTTACATTTGCAAAAAAATTAGCCCCATCGTCGCTATGGACCAAATATTCTATGCTTCTCTCGACTATTCACCTTTATAAAAAAATCGATATTTCAAAATATGGCAAACTAACGAGCTTCTTGAAAAGCAAATCCCAGGGATATAAAACAAAGAAGTCCAAGACATTAGAACGACCTGAAATAGTTTTTGAACAAAGCTCCCGACGACGAGTAGTTGTTGATGAAAGTGGCTTTGATTATGGGGATTAGCGGTGCTTGTAGATTCGATGAATTGGTCGAATAGAAAATAAAAAATATTCTAAACAAAGGGAAATATTTGCACGTAGTTTTGCCAGACACTAAAACCAAGAAATCAAGAAGTTTCACCATACCTGAAGAAGGATTTCTAATCAACCCGCTAACTCCAGGTTTTATCAATGAGGTTAGGTGGTTTACGAATTAAGGAATCAATTAGTTCTAATCGCTTTCTGTTTTTTACAAGAATTGCAATGTTTTTGGAATTGGAGAAACCAGCGCTCTACACCGGTCACTGCCTGAGAAGGTTATCGGCGACTCTTTTGGCCAATGCAGGGGCTAACATGACTACTTTGAAGCGTCACGGAGGATGGAAGTCCTCGACGGTAGCAGAAGGATACCTAGAAGACTCGGTGCATAACAAAATACAAATTGCAGTAAAAATACAAGGTTCTAATGTGTCGGCGTCTTCCAGCACTATCAGCAGCTGTACCGATATCGGAGCGTCTAGTTCCAATAAATCAACGAATTTTACAATGACTTCAAATTCGAAGAAACCGTTAGCGTTTTCCTTTGATTTCAATATCAATCTGATTTATGCTTGTAACAGTAACAAATAAATAGAATTGTAGTAAAACTGCACTAACTAATTTTCCTAATTTATTTAAAACACTATTTACAACAATTATTCATTAAACATTGACTTCAATAACTATTTCAATTTATTTCTACTGTGGCTATCTATCAGCGAACTCTGGAACTGTAACTAACTCTCTATTCTGACTGTCCCCCAGCGGTTATATAGTCGCAAGCAGGTTCCATGCACGACTCTCGATTATTCAGGAGTATAGAACATTTCATCTAGATGGCTCTTCGAATAGTATCGAACGATCGATTTATTCCAGCTTGTTCTCGGCGATTCGTACGCCAGCAGATATGCTGTTGTAGTTGAACGAGGGTGCATAATTAATTAGATCAGGGCCGGTCTCGGGGCCGGTCTCGAAATCGTTACAGAATACTACTTGAAGATGTGTTATTTGATACTTTACTTGTCTAAAATGACATTCATAATGACAGTCATAACTGTCATGTGTAGGATAAATGAAATTAAATAGTTTCAAAATTTCGATTGTTATCCAAATATATCCTCAAGGAAAACGTTCGATGACGGTTTAACTCCAAAGCTCAGTCTAACATTCTTTTCTGACTAACTATCCAAGGGCAGAAATTATTTATTTATTATTTATTAAAAACTGCATAATTTTATTGTTTTTAAGTTAAAACATCTGTGCTAGCTCAATGTAGGTATGTTCAGAATTAAAATGCCTTAAACCCTCTCAAGTTACTTTCGGATATGAATCCAACTATTCAGTTATAATACTGCTGAAACTTATTCTGTGTGAAAAACAGAAGACTGGTTTATGTGTAGGTGGTTCAACTGATACTACCGTTTGAAGTTAAGACTATGACTGCAGTAATTTCAACAGTTGAGTTCTTGTAATCATATAACCAACAAAATTATAAACTCCAAAAACGAAAAAATGTTAAATAAAAAAAGGATCTACAAAATTTAACCAAATTTTTTAACATGGAAATAAAATAACATTTGCGTTGGCATAAACAATACTAGTAAGTATCCCACCGTAATTTCAATAAAATTACCGTATTTCTCAAATGTTTAATCGTTAACAAAATTTAGAATAATATTATGGGGAAGTCATAGTAATATATCAAACTTTTTCAAAGTGACGGAATAATAAACTCAAGTATGTTGACGTTGTTTTGCTTTCTCTCTTATTTTTCTGTAAATAGTTAGTTAGTTTAAAATAGTTTTTTCCATTAACCAACTGTCGCCGCCTATGAACGACAACCCTCAGACGTCGAAACTTGTGCGAGCCAAGGATTAATGAGGTCTTACATTTTAACGTGCAATTCCTAGCACTTATAATGTAAAACATTCTATGAAATATATTATTATTATATATTTCCAAAAAACAACCGGTTAAAAAAACAGTCTTTTCTCAGGGCAAGAGCGAACACAACATTGACCTGAGTAATCAAAGAGTTGATGATTAACACATGCACTATTGCCAAATCAATAAAAACTTTTTCCTTATTAAGATGACCGTATATCGAAAACAGTTAAGTTTGGAGCTTGACTACAAAAGTGATTATTTGTTGAAATGTCAACAATCCTATCCCTAAAGCTCTGTAAGGATACAATAAAGATAAAACTGAAAGCAGTTGTTTGAAGGCCCCTTAAACATTTTTAGCATATGAAAGTATCATTATTAGAAAAAAATAAACCTGAATAAAAATCATCCAGCTCCATTGAAACAGATACTCGATATTAATTCCCATTAAACCACATATTATAGAAATCCATGCCATTATAGAAGTTCAACTATTAAGTAAAACGTGACTTACCTATTACTGAGATTGTTGCAGGCTTTGACGAAACTGGTTTTTGACCTGCAGTTATAATTTCACATATGTACTCCCCTCTATCACCTGCTTGGGTATTGTGAATTACCAGAGTGCCGTTTAATTTGAAAATCTTCAATCTTTGGTGACTTGAATTTTCATCATCATGTTTCAAATATTTGCCATCTTTTCTCCATTTTACTGCTGTATGTTGTCTGGACTCAGAGTCATATTCACAATGAAGAACAGATTCTTCATTTTCATCCACTGTGACACTTGTTGGGTGCACAAGTATTTTTGGTTTTACTAAAAGTTGGTTAGGTAATCATTAATATGTTCAAGAAATCTTGCCTACAAGTCATTTTCATTGAATAACTAAAACTTCATAGAATCATTTCACAACAATAATGGCTTTTCATTTAGTTATATTCCAGAAACCCCAGACACCAATATAGTTTAAACAGGATTGGTTACTCAAAAATTGGTCAAGGTAGAATATTATGTTATGGCGATAATGTGATGGAATGTAATGGTTCACAACTTTTGATGAGAATCAAACCAAGAAATGATGAAGTTGAAGAAACTACCTGAATTCGCTTTTTTTCTTTGAAATTCAGTCGAAATGGATAGCACATGGAAGTAAAAAATAACAGAATAGTGATTGACTAATATAAGACACCATATTCAACAAATTACTTGATATGTTCAGAAAGAATAATACAAACTTTTAATATATTTAGTATAGATTATCATTACTATGATTCATCAAATAAAATTGTATATATCCTTTTACACCTAACCTCCTAGTGGCAAACAATCCAAGTTGAAAGGTGGTACAGTAAGCGACATCATAAAATTATAAGCAGCAATGGTGTTCGATTAATAAAGTGATATATTGTAGTAAAAATGCACTAAACTAATTTTGTTAATTTATTTTAAAACTCGTCTTAAACAATAATTTATATCACTATTTACAAATTTATCTTCACTGTCAGTCTCTATCTGCGAACTCTCGAACTGAATTTATAACTCTCTGTGTCTATCCATGACTATCTCTATCGCCCTCTGCTATCCAGCTATATACTCGCAAGTAGATTTACGGTTCTCGATTGATCGGGACTATAGAACGATTCATCTAGATGGTTCTCTCTCGAAATTTCGGTTTCCTTAGAACGTTCGCGTTTCTTCTACGCAGGACTCATGTGTTTGTCAGCGGAGAACTTGTTTACTTGTCGAGTGAGCATTATTATTTAGATGATCAGGGCCAGTCTCGAAATCGTTACAATATCTTACTCTGTTCAATTATTGAATAAACATGGATCTACTGAGTGGCTCTGAGACTATCTATCATATGTTTTTTGAAAGCAAGTGATCCCGATAATTTAACATTGTTTTGTAAAGTTTAACAGCATTGTAAGTAAAGCCTCTTTGAAATAAGGCTATCGAATGTTGTGGCATTATCTTTATCTGACGTTGACTGAGTGAGTATGAGATCGAGTTAGCAAATTAAAGGAGTTGTCCTGGTTCCTAAGCATTTTATAAATGAACATGGATATATGAAGTTTTCTGCGATTTTCCATATTAAGCCATTTCAACTCGTAACATGATCATATCTTCGGAGAAAGTAAATAAAGCAAATTATGCAGAAGTTTGGTACCTTCTGTATTGTGTATCTATACACACTATCGAAATAAGTCCCATTAGAAAATCACAATATGTAAACTGTTAAAGAACAAGAGTTTCGCAGAGAGTCTTACGTATGTTGTAGTTCAACACAAATTTATTATATTAATTAATTAATTAATTAATGTAGAGTTCTGAGGGAGGTGTACGTTCTTTTCAGTAAGTTATCAACGTGAGTTTTGAAGCGTAGATCCTTACCAATTAATAATCCTAGATTTTTTGTTGTATCGAATACGGTTGACGAAGTATTACTCAACGATATAATGAGATTGCTACGAATGAATTCGTGAAGGTTCTTAGGAGAAAAAATTAGTGTATTTGATTTAGATGAGTTCAGTTTAAGGCTATGTGAAGTACTCTTTTGCTCAATGATTTCAAGGTCCCTGTTGATAGCATCTTGCGCTTCATTAGGAAAGCTAAGCAACATTTGTGTATCATCAGCATAGGCATAAACGTTACACCTGTTCAATGATTTTAGAATATCCGAGGTATAAATTATGAAAAAAAGAGGACCTAAAATGCTCCCCTGTGGCACACCTGCTACCAAAATGACATATCCTGATTGTTTATCATCCGATACAACTTTCTGTTTGCGGTCTGTGAGATATGAATCGATCATGGATAACGCGTTAACTGAAAAGCCATAATATTTGAATTTTGCACAAAGTTATTTAATATTTATTGTGTCGAACGCCTTTGAATAATCGAGTAGCGTCAATACACTCACTTTTTTTATCAAGACTATCAATTACGCTATCTATAATTTGGATCAGATTTTTTTGGACCCAATTTTTTCAGGGAAACCAGTTTGGGAGGAAGGGATAATAAGTATTACATTTAGCATATTCGTAGAGGACCCCGCACTTTTTATAGGTAAAATGGTTCTCGGTGAAATTGTCTGAATTTTCAATATATTGTTACGAGATTGATAAAATCCCCTAGCTACGCCGCTGAATCGACTCGCAAGCGTATCGTCGATATTATTTCCTAGAAAAAGGCAGATAACTGCCGGTAATGAATATTCGAGATAACCATACCGTCGCATCGCGAAGATTCTGGTTACACTTGAGTACCTATATAAACGCGAGATTTCACTGGGATAAAAGAGAAGTTTAAGAAGAATTTATGAAGAAGTGATAAACAGTTTTTGAAGAAGTGTTTGGAAATATTTAGCTAGTTGTATTGTTGTATAGATCTGAGTGTTTTATTAGTCAGTGAAGTAGTTGTATATTTTCAGTGAAGTTAGAAAATAAACAGTTTAGTAGTGTGCTCGGCATTATTATTTAGCAAAAACCTAACAGTGGTGTCAGAAGCGGGATATTAGTGAAAAACAGAAACTATTTATAAACTATTTATGGTGAATACGAAGAGTACATCGTACGATACGATGGAGGACATTGTGAAATTTATCCAAAATCAATTTGCGGATTTGGAAAGAAGGCGCCAGGAGGAAAAACAAGAAGAGGAAAAGAGGCGCCAGGAGGAAAAACAAGAAGAGGAAAAGCAGCGCCAGGAGAAAAAACAAAAAGAAGATACTCGTCGGTTGGAGGAAAAGAAAGAACGACAGGAGGCATTCCAGAAAATTCTTGGCGAACAGAGAAATGAACAAGAAGATGAAAAACAAGAAAGAGAAAAGGAAAAATAAGGAAGAGGAAGTGCTACGGTTGGATAAAAAGAAAGAACGAGAAGAGGCCCTCCAGAAACTTCTCGAAAAACAAAAGAATGAATTAGAACGAATAGAAAAACAAAGGAAAACAGACTTCCAGAAGGTTCTAGAACATCAAGACAAGTTCTTCCAACATGTATTACAGAAAACCGAAGTACAAATAAAGGAACTGAAAGAAGAACTAAAGGAAGACGTCAAAAAAAATCGACGATGAGCTTAATAAGAAGGTGGATACAGTGCGAGAGGAGGTGAAAGGACTCATCGAAAACCAGATAGCTCTCCTCAAGAACCAAGATCGTCGAGACAGGGTTGCCACATCAGGAATTTCCGTAAAACCACCGAATTTTGATGGGCAGTTTCTTGGTCCATCTATCGCCAACAATTTGAAGCTGAAGCAGTGGCTAATGGATGGGGCGAAGAAGAAAAAGCTACGACACTTATAATAGTCGCTTTGAGACGGCCAGCTTGGGGTATGTTACAGATGATACCCATCGAACAACAAAATAAATATAAAGACCTGATTACTGCATTAGAGTTGCGGTATGGCGATCAACATCGAGAACAGCTGTATCGGGCTCAAATGAAAACGCGTACTCAGAAGTCAGGTGAGACTCTGCAGGAATTTGAATCGGATTTGAGACGCCTAATCCAGCTGGCTTACCCAGAAGTACCGGGAACAGTTAGGGGTGCAGTTATTTATAGATAGACATCCAAAGGACTCTGCGACTAACACACTTCAAGCGGAGTAGCGATGCCTTGGTACGTTCTCTAGAAGTGGAGGCGGCCCTCAACTCCTTGAGTCCGAAAGTGCGAGCGGTTTCAATAGAAGAACCCGAACAACGAGCAAGCACAGTTACTAGTTTATTGGAGAAGGTTCTGGATGCGCTCAAATCTTTGAAAAACGGAATGAGCACTCAGGATAACAGGGCTTGCTATCGATGTGGAAAATTGGAGACTGCAGGGTAAGAATGCCACAACGTTCGCTATCACCTGAGTCTTCAAATTGGCGGCAGGAAAAATTAGAATCAGACAACATTTCGGGGCGCATACCGGCTAGCAAAGATGGAGCCCCCAAGATCATCCCTGTTAAGAGGCTACAAACAACCGAATTGATATGGGGGCGTACGCCGTCTAGCAATGATATAGCCCCCAGGGTCATACCAGTGAAGAGAATAAGAACCGAATTGATATCGGGGCACATGCCGACTAGCAATGATAAATCCCCCGAGGCCATCCCAGTTAAGAAGCTAAGAACAACTGAATTACCCAACAACACAGATGCCTTGCCCCGAAAACCTGGTTCGGATACTTGTGAGCGAATTGTACGTCGAAAAGGGACCAACCAAGTGAGATTAATGATTGACGACAATTGGACCACAACGAAAATGAGGCAGGACCAAGGAAGTGATCCAAACATTGCAAATTTTCTACGATGGAAGGAAAGCGGAGCGGAAAGACCCGCCTGGAAGGAAATCTCCTTACGATCACCAGGTTTCAAGGCATTGTGGGCACAATGGGATATCCTGATTGTTAAGAATGGGCTATTGAAGAGAGCTTGGGAATCGGCAGAAGTCAGAAAAGTGATTTTTCAATTGGTTGTGCCTAGGTCGAGAATAAGTGATGTCTTGGAGAAGATTCATGGCAGCAAATCAGGTGGACATTTTGGAGTGAATAAGACCTAGGATAAAATACGGCAGAGATTTTACTGGGTCCAATGTCGTGAAGATGTAGAGAGATGGTGCCGAAGATGTCCGAAGTGTGAAGCAAGCAAAGGTCCCAAGACAAGATCGAGAGGAGAGATGAAACAATACAATGTAGGCGCTCCCTTCGAACGAATCGCCATTGATGTAGCAGGACCGTTTCCGATGACGAATGATGGCAACAAATACATCCTCGTTGCCATGGATTACTTTAGCAAATGGGTTGAAGCTTATGCTTTGCCTAATCAAGAAGCAATTGCAAGAGCTCTGGTGGATAACATGTTTTCAAGGTTTGGAGTCCCTATGGAGCTACATTTTTTAATCAAATTTATTCAAGGAAGTTTGTGAATTGATGGGAATTAGCAAGACCAGAACAACGGCCCTCCACCCACAGTCTGATGGCATGGTTGAAAGGTTCAACTGGACTATGGAAGAACATCTTTCCAAAGTAGTAGAGGAGCACCAAAAGACCTGGGATCAACATCTCCCACTATTCTTGATGGCTTATAGGGCCTCTGTATACGATTCCACAAAGCTCACCCCAGCCAGCATTATCTTCGGGAGAGAACTTCGTTTGCCCTGTGACTTGGTGTTCGGATCACCAAGTTGTGAAGAAAAAGAGGTACATGATTATGCAGACGAACTGCGAAATAGCTTGAATAGGATTCACGATTTTGCAAGAAAGAGATTGAAAATAACTAGTGAAAGAATGAAGGCTCGATACGATCTTAAGGCCAATACTGGTGGATTTAAAGAAGGAGATCGACTATGGCTGTACAACCCTCGTCATAAGAAAGGATTGTCTCCCAAATTAACACCATCTTGGAAAGGACCCTATACGATAGTAAAGAGAATACACGACGTGGTCTATAGGATTCAACGCAGCTCGAGAGAAATGAAGGTCGATCATCTAGAGAGACTCAAACGTTATAATGGACACAACGACACATTGTTTGATCGGGACGATCAAAATTGAGAGAGGGATAATGTTACGAGATTGATAGAGTCCCCCTAGCTACGCCGCTGAATCGACTCGCGAGCGTATCGTCGATATTGTAGAAAAAGGCAGATAACTGCAGGTAATGAATATTCGTGATAACCGAACCGTCGCTTCGCGGTTACACTTGAGTACCTATATTAACGCGAGATTGTACTGGGATAAAACAGAAGATTAAGAAGAATTTATGAAGAAGTGATAAACAGTTTTTGAAGAAGTGTTTGGAAATATTTATCTAGTTGTATTGTTAGATCTAAGTGTTTTATTAGTCAGTGAAGTAGTTGTATTTTTTGGTGAAATTAAAAAATAAACAGTTTAGTAGTGTGCTCGGCATTATAATTTAGCAAAAACGTAATAATATTGTAGTATTCGATGTACTGATTGAATGTGCAGAATCACAAAGTTAGTTGATAGATAGATTTTGAAATAATTATTTTCTCGGGATTTGAAAATGCCAACTGTATTTTTTTTTTGGCTATTTTCATCAACGTACCTTCATATTACTGAATATCATTCTGATGGTGCAGATTATATCATTATGTACAGAGTGAAAAATAAAAACATTTTAGTAATGTCTGAAAATTCGATTTAATAATGAAACATTGATAAAATTATTTTGGCATGCAATATGATTCTTATTCTATCATTAATCACAATTCATACATTTCGTAAAGGGTGATTTGAAAAATTGGTGAAATATATGGCCGGTTCTTTCGTACACATCCTGTATAATCAAGTGAATTATCAACCTCCGAAGATAGCTGATACTGTATAAACATGATTTCGTTGGGATATATAGCGTGATCATAAAAATTTTCGATGATAAAAATGACGAAATATCAACGTTTCAATAATCAACCTGTAATTCACGATTAACTCGGTGAAATTTCTTTATTATTAAATAATATATTCATCATTCTATCTTCAACACTGTTCCAAAAATTCAGTTTCCCACTATGACTTGTTTCAAATTTATTAATTGATAAACTTTTTATCATTTGCATGACGAGTTGAAGGAACTTGTTCATGCGTAAATTCTAAAAGAGGGTGAAGATTAGAGATAACAATCACGTCAGATATATGAATTTAATAATATAAGGTACTTTAGTACTTTAGTTTAAGTGAATTTTGTTGGTTTAAGCTTTGTCAGAATAAAAAACGAAGTATCTGGGAAAAGTGAAAATGTGTAATGAAAGGGTCGATGAAAGGACTACCGTACCTCAACATAATCACTGAGATATCGTCAGTGAATTAAATATCATGGACCTGGGCAACCATTGCCATTTTGAAGTCGAATTTCTGGGAATAAATATTTGAATGATTAGTCTCGAAGAAACGAATTGCATCTTTACAAATATTGTTATTACAGATTGTCCAACTACTAGGAAAGTAGTCACTTTATTCAACAACCTTCATTGACTTCAAAGTAGCCAAAATTTTCCTACTATCGTTAACTTACGTAATCTTTTATATCTTCCATTGTTCTAGATTTTATATTTGTGCAGTGCATTGTCTCTTTCATTCATCAAAATATTTACATAATCTGTTAGCCAGTGCCTTTGGCTTTGTTACTCTTACCCATTTTTTGGAGCGTGTAAATCAAATATACGGAAACAATAACCCATTGAATATTTCAATTTTCTTATCGAGATCACCTTCAACTCATAGTTAATGCCAGGGTAAGTTCTGGGTATCATGATAAAAGTTATTATGATTGAATGAAGAGTAGTTACATGTCAGATAATTCTAACAAAGTTAAAAGATACGTACTTTTTCCTTTCACTATTCTAAAAATCAGGTGTTAATTTGAAATTTGGAAAAACATGCTACTTCAAAATTAAATTTTCACAAGTAAAAAATGTAATTATTCATTCTCAAAATGAAAAAACTCACTTGTTACTATCAACTCGACAGTCATTTCAGTTGTTCCTGCTATATTCTCAGCAACACATTTATAATTCCCAGCATACTCTACTTTCATGCTATCAATAATCAGTCTCCCATCGTCAACCCTCACATCTCCGCTATCAGAAATCTGAAACATCAAAAATATTATTTTTTTCTATGAATTGGACATTACTTGTTACCCACCGTATGGCCACTCGGTCTCTCCCACCATTGTTTTGCAGGGGGCGAGCTATTTGTTGGTAAACATGTCAACTGGAACATGAATCCTTCACCAACGATTTTTTTAGACGTTTCTGGCAATGTTGGTTCAAAAGAGGTAACAGAAAATGGTTCAATATCTGAAATATATTCTATATGTAATGACAAGTATCAATACTGATTCAAAATTCATACAGGCTATTTTCAATTTGGCTGTGTAACTTTGAGGCACTTCTGCAGATTCACTTCGAATCCCTACGCAATTATAGAGACCCTGGTCTGATTCAGTCACATCATTAATCTGGAGAGTTCCATTGGAATGAATAGTGAATCTACAAAATAATAATATTTATTATTAAAGAGGGGGGGAAGTATTATAATAATTTTCCATTCATTCAGATTAAAATATAAAGAACTAAACAATTATGTATAATGAAAAAAAAAAACAATTCACTTGTGTTTTACATAGAATTTCTAGGAATTGTACCATAAGATTACCGACAAAACATCTGTTAAAGTTTTCAACTAGTTTTTTATATTAAACAATAAAAATGTTACGCCAGGAATTGCCACAAAATGTAATTGAAAATCCTGACTATTGAAATGGATAATTCAAAGATCATTTAGGTATTCTTATATTGTTATTTTTTTTTATATTGTTGTCTGTGGAGAAAAATTTAAAAACCGTTACCTCTCATTAGTTGATAATGGCTTTTCTCCAAAATACCATTCTATTACATCGGAGTGTTGATATGAACAGTCGAAGAAGGCAGTGCCACCATTTTTGATGATAATGTCTGAAGGCACGATTTGAATCAGAGCTGTGGTTTCTCCTGAAATATATCAGTAGTAATAAAAATTATGATCTATGGTTGTGTCTGCAAGGGTTTTTTCCACCGGGATATTTTTCAACAGGAGTTTTTCTATGAAAATTTCCCCAAAACGTTACTAAAAATACTTTCCAAGACTGGAAAAATTTATAACACTTTGTGCTAGAATTGATGCTTCATAAAATGTTCACAAGTTTCCAAAATATTCCTATGATCATAAATATAACATAAAATTGGAAGGATTATTGAATTTGAAGTTATTTATAAAATAACCATTGGGTTAAATCCTCATACATGAAAGTGTTCAGGGCGCTATTAAGATATTTCTACTGCAACACATTGTTTCTATAAAACTGAAGAGTATGTTGATGTAGCTGGAAAATTACCGAACAAAAGTTCCATCGTTTGGCTACGGCCATGCATTTATATTTCGAAATAAACAAATGCCGGCATGAAGACTGATAGAGGTTCGGACGAAAAAGAAACGTTAATCATAATGCATTGACAAAGAAATATTGGTTAAATAGGAACTCACAAAGGAAATAATAAACAAATCAGTGAAACATTAAATTAATACTCATATATATACAGTGCGGCTTTTAATAGTCCCCCCTTGTTAACTTTTAAACAGTTTGACGTAAAAACTTAAAAAAAAATAAATTACATTGTAATTGCTCCATAGAAGGCGCGGGGAGGCACATCAACTTAAAAATTTTTTAAAATCATGGGAGGTCAAGTGTCACGGAATTCAAAAAAATTTAAATGGTTGAAAAGAGAATTGAATTATGTTTTCAACGATGTGACACATGACCCCCCATGCCACTTAACATTTTTTAGTTGATGTGCCTCATCCCCGCGCCATCTATCGAGCAATAACAATGTGTTTTATTTTAAAAAATAGTATCGGTAATACCTTCCAAACTGTTTTTTTTATGTTTGTACAACAAAAAAGTATTAAGTAATTGAGTATGTACTAGATAATGTCAAAATAATATATATAATATAGAGCTTTTCAAATTCTCGAGTATATGCATTGGGAATTGGGACAAAGTTGCATATTTCAGAGGTCAATTACGTGAAACAAAAAATCTGATGTAGCTTCTTTAACTTTTTATTTCAAAATACAGACCTGTATTGTTAATTGCATTTTTTCAAATGCTAAGAGTCATGTTTCTTATTGGTGAATTAAATTCATCTGAACTACAAACTGTTCGAAATATTGAACAATAGTAGAATTTTAACATATTTTCAATTCCAGAACAGCTGTAATTGCAAAAATATCAGAAAATAGGAAGTGAATTAATGAAAAGTTGTCATTTTTTAATCATAGTTGTTATGGAATAGAAAAAATGTAGGAATTTTACTGGTAATAGTTCAATATTTCATATAATTTGAAAAAATACAATAAAAAACAGTTGCATATTTCAAAATGAAATGTTGAAGGCGGCCCTACGATAGATACTCTGTGTAATTCACCTCTGAAATACGCAACTTTGTCTTCTATCGTTTACCGTTACCGCTATCCCAATGCACACTCAAATTTGAATAGCCGTGTATATGGACCATGCGGCAGATAAATCAGATGGCACTAGTATCCACCGTAGCAAAAACCTATATATTTTGAAATTCGAACTGAATATGGGAAGATTTGAAAAAATTTTTTTGGTTAATTAGACCAGACTTAGGGCCGGTTTTTCAATGTTCAGTTAAGAGTCTCAATTAGCTGGATGACAGTTAATAGTCCTCGGGCCCAGTACCGGATAATAATAAGTTATAAGATGGTAGCTATTTATTTTTATTCACTGAAAAGCCCAGAAAATTGAAGAAAATTAAGAAGAAAATCACTATTGTCTAGGTAGGTACCTAATTGAAACAAAAAAAGAGAAAACCTATCTGAATTTTCAAATAAAATGTTGAACACTAAAACAACAATAACTAAATATGAAACTAATAAAAAGTTCGGTTGGAGAAAAAAATTCTAGATAAAAGTTGATCAGCAAAAATCAATATACCAACTTTCAAGTACAAAATCAACCCTTGCCGGATGATAACATGTAATTTGTGATTCACGATTTCATCCAGAATACATCTGCAATGTGATTTTACGAGCATTGTGTTTGTTACGTGTGATGTTCAAAAAGTAATTATAAAAAGTGGACAAACACTTCCTCTATGCATTTAACACAATAATCAACCTACCGGCTACAGCGAGCGCGAAATTTTTCGTGCTATGCTGAACACCAGCCTCATTGTTGGCGACACATCTGTAAATGCCATTGTCTGCTGCTTCCACCGACTTTATATGGAGCCTTCTCTTCTTAATTTCAAGCCTGGCTGATTTTGTTAAACGGTCCGCATTCCTGCAATAACAAATAATTCACGTGAGCTTTGCTTTCCGTTCCGTTCACGTTCAAGTGTTGGGTAGAATTTGCTTTTCTTCCGATATAGCATACCCTGTGTCGAGGAATGTCAAAAGAGTTGAAAATATCCTTTCTTTCGTTATGAAATGAAATGAAATGAAAGCATGAAATTCGGATTCGGTATAAATATTTTGAAGGTCTGTAATAATTGGTATTTATATTATGTATGTCCGATAAATAAATCGTTATAGTACAAGTAAGATGTATTCCTGCAACTGCTATGAAAAGTAGCGTATTCTCTCGTAGCTTACTTAATTTCAAAACAATGTATTGCTCATACTGTGAGAAATATTTTTTCTCACGTCACTTTGCCCACAATTAAAAAAAATCGACAAAAACTAGTCGGGAAGTCTATTCAAAATAAAATTAATGTTGCTAATAAAATCGTCAACTCTATTGAACAACCACTCGAGGTCTTTACTGAAATAGAACTTTCACCACTTGTTGCACTATACTATTGTGCTAGGAATTTTGGAACGAGTACTGGAAAAAGTTTACCGGACGTTTGACGTGCAACATTTTATATCATACTGTTTACAAACAACATAATTATTATTGAGAATAACTATTTGATGTGCGGCGAATATGTTTTTGGAATGTTATTTGAACGTATGTGTAGTTGTGAGATAGCTTCCATAGATACGCGAGCAATTTTTTCTGTTTAGTATTTTGATAGTTACTGTCATCACACGTTATTACTTAATTGTAGAATAAACGAAGAAAAATTATTTTCCGTCGACCTCGTATTAACTTACCTGTTTAATGTTCTTCAATGTAAACGAAATCGACCTATAATGACCCCTATTGATGGTCGATTTGTCATTAATGCATGATTTTCCGAAATCGTCCATAAATGACAACTAGTAATGTTCGATTTCGTAGCGCCGCGAGTGTATAGATGGACTTTTTCTGTACCTTTTTTCAGTTTCTCTAATTCTACCATTACTAATGTTAATATGTATTCAAATAATTGAAAGATGATCATTAATGTTCAGTAGACTGTTCATTTCGTTGATTAAATGCTGTATTGAGAAGTTTCGATACAATTAAATCAAAACATTGATTTCAAAAACTGATTTGATTGATATGACTCTCATAGGTGAATCATGCAGGAATTGTTTATTGGCAAGTAGAATTTATTCTCCACAATATCCAGATGAAAAATCGCGGTTTAAAAAGTCGCTCATTGAGATTATGGCAAAGAAATGGGAAGAATTGCAATTTTTCGACAAAATAAACTTTTTTTCATGAGGAGACTTTTTTTTGTTTTATTTACCCTGTACACAAGTCGATTTTGGATATATCGTTTCAGAAAGTCACCATAACGTACAATATTTGACCAATAATAAATTTTAATATGACTTGATAATTTCGAATATTATGGTGACGAATTTTGGAAAAAACTGTCATGCTAAAAAACCGTCATTATTTTCGAAAAACAGATATCCATGAAGTATCTTTTATTTCGCATACATAAACCGAAAAACTGATAAAAAATACGGTTGCTATTCAAAAAACAAGGTTGAGTCCCGCCCAGAAAAAAATAATATGAGAGTTCAGAAAAGAGTATAATTTTGCTGATAAAATCATTCATCTAAATCTACCAAGCATAATGGAGATATGAAACAGCGCGCCCTTGTTGCAGGACTATGTATATGAGACATAAGCAAGCAGGTCACCAGTTGATTTCTGATAAAGAAAACCATATTGTCCAGACAATTACTGAGAGTTCTGAATATTTCATGAGCTCAGTGATGATAGCTTTTCCATGACCTTCGAGATAACTGAGCAGTGAGGTCTGTAGTTGCTGGGTAGCGTCTTTCTCCCTTTTTTGGGGATTGTTTTGTAGTCTCTCTAAACAATATTCATTAAACCCTTACCATTCATTGAAGAGAATGGAAAAAAGGCTTTTGGTAAGTCTCTAGGCTGCAGGATATGGAAAACGCTTTTGAAATGCCACAAAATGTATAAACGAATTCAAAATTTACCAAAATATTAGTTGTCCCTAATCCAAAGTTATTCGAAGAAAATAATCACGAAAATCATGAAGAAGAAACTTCGTTTGGTAAGCAGGTTGAGCCCTACTGTTTAACAAATTATGTGAAAGACCGGTTTAAATTGATTGCTCATATTAGTACCGCAATCAATTGATTTACCTAATATTATCAAGTGTTCGCAGCTCTGGCCTACGCATGATGATTAAAAGACAACTTCAATTTGACAATTATTGTATGAGTACGTGAACAACACCCAGTAACAGATCCCTAATTTACGCTGGTTTGGTGAAAACGAGCGAGGTGAAAATAAAATTAACACGGAATTTGTTTCCCCTTGACGTATTTTGTGGCGACCCGCTACGCCTTCCTGCTGTCAGTGATACCACTACTAGGCAACATCACGGGGGGTCAGTGTTGTATATATTTGCACTCTTACTTACCGAAACCACTCAAAGTGGACCTCCCCGGATGCGTCCAGATGACACCTCAAAGTGACGTTGCCTCCCCTTTCAATGAATGATGCCGATTCGGGTTCCTGCAGTTGAACGGTTGCCTCTCCGATCCCTGCAATAATAAAAACAGTGTTTAGCTTAATGTTTGTTAGGATTACAAGATTATCTATTGAATTTATTGGGGTTCGAAACCGAATATGTGTTTGACCAGCACATTCAGTTGTTTGGCTCTTCAACGCGCATGCATTATTTTGAAGCAGTTTGTTGTTGTAAAAGATTGTAAGGTTGAAAAAAAGGAAAAGCTTCTTCATAAACAATCAGACATTTATTTTTCTGAATACGAATTTTGGAACGATAATATTATAACGTATTGGTGGAAAAGTATCACCTAGTTCTTTAAACACTGATTACCCAAAAAATATCAGATTTTCAATTCAATTAAACTCTTGTTTCAAGAAAATATAGTTTATGATTAACCATAATTGTTCGATCAAAATTATATAGCTGAAAGATCGTCTATACAGAAAAACGAAACGATTTCTGTCCCAAATGCTCTTTCCTAGTTTGATAAAGAGATATCATTTAATGATGGAAAGCTGATCTGAAGGTTAGGACAGAATAGCGTCTACAGTGAAAATAACTATCAGAGAGAACAAAGTTTTTCCGAAAATGAAACCGAGCAATGAACTGAAACTGTAAATATAGCTGGCTCTGTGATAGCCAGTTTTCTGAATACCAAACTTGGATAACCTTCGTGTTGAATTTCACCAAATGGGACCCTTGTTCTAGATTTATTGACACATCTCTGTTCTTATCGTTCTCTTTCTTACCTCGCCGATTCCTGATTTCACAAGGTGATATAGGCATGTAAATCAGCAATTAAACAGTATTAAAAACAATTGGTATTTTTTGCATTTATTTTTTCTATATAGTTGCAATTATTTGGAATAAACATCTTCACTCACCGATTATCTTAGAAGAGACAGTTATGTAGGTTTACATCCAAGAACACAAAGTCTAGATCGAAACTAAATTTTCAAAATCCACGTCCACCATAACCAAACTCATTTCTTTTGGCGAAGGAGCTCTCACGCTTATATTGGAGTCTAAATCTCTGAATTTCTTCACATTTGCGATTGTGAACAATAAAATAACTATGATGTTTTTGTGTAATAGAAATGTTTCAGTAATAATCTCAAATATTAATCCCACCAACTACTGGAAGTATATGATAATTAAGATTTACAGTATCAACGTTTTCTCTTGAATGAGGAACTTTATCTTGAAATTGAGGGATCTGCTTAAATTAAATCATCTCACGACTATACACACGAATGTTGTTGATTTGTTCTATCTGTTATACGGGTTCACCCTTAGGACTCTCAGAAGTCTTCAAGAGATTTTTGCGAGCTAGGGAAAACAAGGTCCTTACATTTTATCGTGTGATGCCATGCACGGACGAGAATTCAAACTGATTGAAATCGTCCAAGTATACGTCGGTCATCCATCCAAACCGGTGGCCACAGTCACCATTGCTTGGTTTCAGTTCAGGCTTTTTTCATTTTATGAAATATTACAATGAAGTGAATGAAGGCAGTTTGGTTGCAGTTTGGTTGCGTTACAGATATTACACACAAATTCACAACCAAACATCAATTTGAAAGGTGAATTCGATAACAAATAAAAAATCCAAGAAATGTTCAATGCTGGATATATTACAAACATAATCTATCCTCAACGAACAACTTGCAGCCTACATTTTCTTTGTCAGCACAAGCTTCAAAAAGATATTCCAAGTTTATTCGCTGGTCTTTCAACAAAAATATTCCTCCTTGATATTTTTTTCTCTCTTTGTGCAGAGCTAGGTACCCTTTTACTTTCCATGCTTGTAAAAAATTCAATATGCATCGTTATCAAGACAGATTATTGTCAGAAGGAAGCCAAACCAAAGAGTACAACGAATTTCCAAGAAAAATATTTTCATTTCATGATGAATACAGTTATTTCTTGAGCGGACTATTGTTATAATTGGATTAAAAAGAGTTCAGTAATTTCAAATTTGTCGTGTAATATCATAGTGTTCCTCCTATGAAAGATTCAGATGCATGTCAATTTCAAATACCAGCAACACAATTTAATGTAAGAAAATCGAAATTCGAAATGGAGTTCACGGAACAAATATTCTATACATAGCTATTCAGACTGCCATTTATCTTTCCTCACCATTTCGATGAACGTGCTCTACTGACTTATTGTTTACTATGACATGACATGTTTGAAATAGATCAGTCGAATTGAATACATCAGATTAGAAAAGAGTTGCTAGTAAGAAAGGTCCCTACATAGAAAATTGATGATGAACAAACAAAATTCAAAATTTTATATTCACTTTAGTCAACTTTCAAATTATTATTAAGAGTAGTATTGTGATGCGATGTTTGCAATTTGACAATGAGCGGATGAACAACTCTATTTGCTCGCCACAAAGTGGAAAAATGAGGCAAATATTTGACAGAAACAACTTCTTCCCCAAACGGACATTGAATAGCATATGTCACTTATTTCTGCAATGTTTCTCAAGAAGGACACTAGTACAAATGTGGATTGTAAATATAGCCATTGAATATTATCAATCAATTTATAGTTATAAGTGTTCAGTTACAGTACAGGAGCCTACATTGTAACATACTAACTTAGGTAACACGTCAGATAAGCTTAAAAAAAAAACAGACAATAATGAACATGACATAAAAACTAAAGATATTAGAGACAGTCGAACACAAAAAACAGTATTTGTAAATAAAAAATATGCAATAATTACAATGAGTCACTAACATTACTAAACAGGGCATGTTAAAATTTTAAACAATCGGTAAAAAATATTCATTTCTGCAGAAATTCATCAATGGAGTAGTGTGCTTTCAGCACAAGATCGTTTTTCAAACTAATTTTGAAACAATGCAGCTGGGGGCGGATTTGATACTGTCATCAAGATCATTATAACGCGTGATTGACACCAATCGACCCCGGATGATTCTGAGACACTAGCCACGTTTATACCGTCTCTTGATAAGCTGACTAATGACTTTATTTCAACCAAATACCCTTGGTCATCTTGGTGTATACAGTACACTTGGTCAAGTAACCAGCTTGGTTTGGTACCGAAAATTGTTGCGTACTAAACCAAAATAGTTAGATGGCCAAGATGGTATAAACATCTACTGCATGCATAATGTTTCTAATCTACACTTGAATATTTAATTCGGATTGTCTTATGACATGAAATATGAGATTGTAGCGTGGCAAACCTTTTCAGAGTTTGGTTGTATACTGTCTAAATGATTACCAAATATAGTAAATAACAACCGAACTGTTCACTGATTGAATTTGGTATTGTCAACTTGGTCAGAGTACTAAATTCGCGCACGGTATAAACGTGGCCACTGATAATCTAGTGAATGGTTGCTGTAGTTTATATTTATTTCTGGTTCTATAGTCATGAGACTATCTACAAGAAAGAATATTAGTAATATTTTTTACATAGAAAATACAGTGATATATAAACAAACACGGTGAAGTCATTATACCAATTTTAACAAAAAGTGGTTTGCAATGCTCTCTCAGACGTACGGCCATCATTAACCTTATTGTTTTTTCTGAATGGCGAATATTTCATGTGCCTTGGATGTTGCACCCCAGTGAATGATTTCGTAGCTAATGAATGACTGAATGAGACTAAAATACCTTCAGTACTTCGAGAGGTACAGTGTTTTTCAGTTGACGGAGTAGAAATATGTTTTCTAAGAGTGCATTTTATATTCTCATCATATTGAGATTGTAGCGTGGCAAACCTTTTCAGAGTTCGGTTGTATACTGTCTAAATGATTACCAAATATAGTAAATAAGAACCGAACTGTTCACTGATTGAGCACGGTGTAAATATGCAGTAACTTTTTCTCTTGGTCTGAATTTGGTATGGGCAACTTGGTCAGAGTACTAAATTCGCGCACGGTATAAACGTGGCCAATGATAGTCTAGTGAATGGTTGCTGTAGTTTATAATTATTTCTGGTTCTATAGTCATGAGACTGTCTACAAGAAAGAATATTAGTAATATTTTTTACATAGAAAATACAGTGATATATAAACAAACACGGTGAAGTCCTTCTAGCAATTTTAACAAAAAGTGGTTTGCAATGTTCTCTCTAATGAATGACTGAATGAGACTAAAATACCTTCAGTACTTCGAGAGGTACAGTGTTTTTCAGTTGACGGAGTAGAAATATAATATGTTTTCTAAGAGTGCATTTTATATTCTCAATACCTATGTCAGTGCAAGGATAGGTCAGATATATGATAATAATTTTATAAAAAACATGATGAAAGCAATATCAATGAAAAACCGAGACTCCAATTATTTGAAATATTTGTCTGTTCTATATTTTCTCCTTAATTATTTATACCTTATGTTCAACTTTTCGCAGTTCTTCTGATGATATTTCTTTGCGCATTGCCACAATTCATGGTCGCAACTCTTGTTCAGTCTTTGGTTTAGTTTTATAAACCTTCTGTTTGATATTTCCCCAAATGAATGAATCCAGAGGAGTGAGGTCAGGCGAACGCGACGGCCATTGAATTTTTTATATAGAGAGAAGGATTATATTTTTCGAAAACTGTAGCAGTAATAGCAATTTCTGGTATACATTCTGTGATCATAGTATGTCGTGTAAAGGTAATTAATGAAACTTGTCTACCTAAAAGGATAGAGCATTTCGAGAAGTACTAGGAAGTGCTAGGAATCGCTCGTTAAAAGGTAAGACCTCGTTAATCCTTAGCTCGCACAAGTTTCGACTTCTGAGAGCTGTCGTTCGTAGGGAGATGACAGCTGGTTAACGGAAGGAAAACAAAAACAAAAAAACATATTGGAATAAAAAATAAGTAGATTTTTGAAAATATACAGAAATAAAGGGGAGAGGCTTAGCAAGTTACAACATACTGTATCTAACATTTTTTCAACACTATATTTGTGATCATTTCTTGCAGATCCAGGTCGAAAGGACCGTTACAACAAACGTATAAGGCAAAAAATTAAAACAAACATATTCAAGTTTCTTTGAGCGGTGTACACCCTGAGTATCATAAAAATCGAAGGAAAAATAGAAAAATCCCAAGATATGTTTCAGTACCAACTACTCCAAAATCCACAAATTGTGATACTTCGCTTTGAAAGGAAATTCATCGCAAATGAGTAAACATAATCGAAAATCAGTTCAGGTTTTAAGTAAATAAGCGAAAGGTAAATATTTGATAGCTACACACCGCTCTATCATCTCGAGACAAATTCAATATATCGAATAACCATCTTGAGGAACGTTACATAGCCAGCCAGCTGACAGATATAAATAAAAAATAAGCCACAGAAGCTTTTGTTTTTTTTTAGAGATTTACTCTGTAAGGGGTATTTCGAAGTTTTCGGAATTATTCCTATCTCATAAAATCAAGATTCCGAAAAATATGTAAACATGGATTTCATGCTAAGGCTATTTTATTATTATACTATTGGTGAATTTTGTGAAGGCAATGTTCATATTGTATTATAGTTATTGTTTTTCTTTATTAGTGTAAGTTTTTGGTCTCCCTACCACTGAAGCTTTCAACTCTGCCATCATATATTTCTCATTTATCTTCATCATGTGAATATTCAACACTTTATAATAAGCGATGATTCCCATTATTTCACATATAAATTTATGTCGACAAGACCAACTTCGTACTTATTTCCTTTTATCAACTATGTTTTGAACCTATTCAGTCTAAAATCAAAACGTATGAATAGTATATAGTCTCAGGCTAATTCAGGATAATTTTCATCCAATCGGACTGTAATTGCTAATACGTGGGGTGGGATTCCGTGTACCATAGAATTCTACTTCCAATCCAATAAGTGGGAGGACAGTATGGTTGAATTCAAGACAGATACATTACTGTCAAATACAGAAACCTATGGTACACGGAATTCCACCCCTATCCTAATAAGACTCTTTAGAGCCAGTCTAACATGGTACCATATACCTACCATCTAGGGCGACTAGGATAATTTATATTGCTTAGTTGAGTCGAACAGTACCACATCCAAAATCGTTCACACCGATCAGCCTAACATCCTTTCTGTTGAAAAGCATGCAAAAAATACTGGATGGGCACATCAGAAGGTGTGGTGTCCTAACAATGCAACCAATTAATGCTCAGTAATGTTCACCAGTATGCCTAGTAGACTGGCAAATCAACAGAGCTTGCCCTGTACAATCCTGTCTCAGGAATAATCAATATACCTTGGAACACCAGTGGGTAGCAGTTGGTACTTTCCTGGACATAGATGAATAAATAGTTTATTTACTACGTAATGTGAAAAATACATTTTAGGCCAACATGCATTTTTTTATTCTGACATATGAATCAGTGAATATCATTTCATAGTAAAAAAAACCATTTGGAATAGATGAATGGTAAAATATCTGTTTCCACTTGAACGAAAACAAAAATAGCAGATAGGGGACAAAACATGAATATTTACAGAATAAAGGACTTATCAAGCCATCTGATGAAGTAAACCTTCTATTTTGAATTAGACTTAAGACTAGTTTTCATAACAAAATATATCATTGGCATTGTAAACCCTATGAAAAAATTGAGATATATTTTCAGATAAGTATGTTGATTTTGTCGAAGTTGTTGGAGTAGTGGAAAAAATAAAGATTTATATGTCAATTTTCCTTGTTTTCAAAATTCTGAGATACTATGTCGCAGTTGTGACATATCGCGGAAAAGCTGTAATATAAAGTGAAACGAATCGTGGCCCTTAGTACAGTTCTGTTCTTTGTCCTGTTAACATTTCTTATTATATTTTTCTGGTTTTTCTAACCAAGCATATGACGTTGACATAAGTAAAAATTTTTTCTTCTCTCATTCTGATTGTTTCTTCGGCAATTTTTGATTTATTTGAAAAATAAAATGGCTATATACCTATACTTATCCCATTAATTACTTGTGACCTACGAAGTATATACAAATTTTTACAAAATTGTATTTTGTAATATGAGGCCTTGAAGTGAGCGTTTTCTTTTGGAGCCCACCTGTCTAGTCCGACCCTGAAAAACACTCTGTTGCTGTGTCATTTTTATCAACGAAGTTATAACATCTGAGGGTTATTGCAATAATGATGCAAAAACCTGTTTTGCAAATGAATTTATTTTCTTTTGATGTGGAATTTGCAACGAACCGGGTAATCAAAGTGTGTAGATACCAGCGGTCGTTGTTTAGGTCGATTCTTACACGTGCAGGGTTGGTTTGAGAGTAATTTACAGTTCAATTAAATACAAATGACATATCTTTTTATTCCTAGCAAGCATTCAAGTGGTGGTGGTGGTAGTTTCCATTAATTATTCAATGGAAGTACATTCATGGGCTGATCGAAAGTTAATCGACTGGCGTGTAACATTATTCAGATCAGTTGGGATTCGTTAGGTGTTTCTGGAACTAGGAAATAGGTCCCTTCTTTCGGTAGTACGTTACTTGTGATATGGTAATTTCCTCAGATAAATGAATGATGTGTTACAACATAAATCAATAAATTTTTGTAAGTTTTCAGAGATAATAACCCCACCCCACCTATCTAGATTTTGTCATATTTTCAATTATCTCATTACCAATGAAAAAAAAACATCTTTTCTGTATGCTTTTCCCACTCCATACCAGCTGCCCCTACTTATCAGAAAACTGAATTCATAGATGAACAATGATTAGTTTTGAAAAAACATTACTAGAATTCAATAATACAGAGACGCAATTAGAGCCGTTACAAGGGGACGAGGGGGATAGATACATAGTGAATTCGTCTGGGTACACTCAACGAGTGTTTATGAGGGAGTATTATTATTAGTTAACAAGAATTTGAAGTGTGTTTTCGAAATATCAAGTGGAATAGAGGTGAATTTCATAATGCACTGTTAAATGACCCTTTTGCTCAAACTATTACATTCTCTTCAAATAATAACATAGTGTTACGAACCTGGTAGTAGATAGAAAGATCATGAATCCTTCTGTTTGCCTTCTAGAAACCCATTAGAATGTACTAGAATCATTAAAGTTTATTCGAGAACTTAGTATGGAATGTTCTGTTGAAAGTTCTATAGCTTCTAGAATAATGTTATCCTATAAATACGATCACATTTGACAAGTTGGGAGGTTTTTGAGTTTTGTTTACTTTTTAACATTTGACTGTTGTAACTTTACCAAGTGAAGTTTGAAGTAATTATTTGAACTGCAAAGTGTCAAACAGTGTTGTCAGTTGTATTATTTGTTCTGTGACAATAAAGGCGAGTTTATTAGTAAGTGTACCACTTATTGAACCTGAAAAACGCAACATTTGGTGACAGCGGTGGGATAAGTGGTACTGAAGAAAGAAGAGTGGAGCAGATTTACAGTATTTGATGGTGAATACTCGAGCACAGAATTACGACGAGATGGCGACGTTAGACATAATCCAGATTTTGAAGGAACAAGAAGCTAAAAGAAAACAAGAGCAAGAGGAACAAGAAGCTAAAAGAAAACAAGAGCAAGAGGAACAAGAAGCTAAAAGAAAACAAGAACAAGATGAACAAGAAGCTAGAAGAAGACAAGAACAAGAGGAGCAAGAGGCGCGGTTAGTCCAACGGTTACAACAGCAGCATGTCGATCTCCTGCAACAGTTTAGTCACAGCCAACAGTGCTTCCAGAATAAAATCACCGAAATAGTCCAGGAAGTTAAAGGGGAGGTCCGGGAGGTCAGAGATGAAGTCCAGGAAGTCAGAGGAAGAGTCCAGGAGGTCGAAATTGAACTGTCCAAAATGAATGAACGGGTGGTACAAGAAGTAAACAAGAAATTCAACGAAGAAGTGGATAGGATCAAGGAGAGGATAGAAACAATACACCTTCCACACAAGCGGGCATCCTCTGAGGAAATTTCTCCCACCAGTGAAAGGCAATTTTCACTGACATATCCAAGGCCTGCTCAAGCAAAAATTTTGAAGCCTCCAACATTTGATGGGCAATCTTCGTGGTCTATGTATCGACGTCAATTTGAGGCGGCAGCAAACGCAAACGGCTGGTCCGAGGAAGAAAAGGCCACTTCTCTAGTCCTGTGTCTGCGAGGCCAAGCGTTAGAGATATTGCAGAATATCCCCGAGAATAAGCACAAGGAGTATTCTAGAATCGTGGAAGCTTTAGAGATAAGATATGGGCAGCAGTATCTTAAACAAGTGTTCCAGAGTCAGCTAAAGAGTCGATCCCAAAAACCAAACGAATCACTGCAGGAATATGGAGCAGATGTGGAGCGACTCATTAATTTGGCCTATCCACAAGCACCGAAATCGTTCATAGAACAAATTGGAGTGCAAACCTTCATCGACGGCCTAAGAGATCCTGACATGCAGCAAGCCCTTCGACTAGGACGTCTTCAGACCATAAGCGGGGTACTAATAGCATCATTGGAGTTCGAAGCGGCTAAAAATGCATCAAGAAATACGAGATCCAAGTTACGAGAAGTCAAATTCATCGAAGATTCTTCTACGAGCGAGGCGCTGTTGAATAAGTTATTGGACTCCATATCGGCATTGGATAAACAAATGACTTCTGAAGAAAATAAATAGAGGCGCTGCTATAGCTGCGGAAAAACTGGTCATCTACAAAGAAGCTGCTGGGAAAGATCAAGGTCCAGAAGTCCAATGAGGGTAAGGACGACATCTACAAGCAATGAAGCGAGATCGAGATCCCCAAGCCCAAGAACGTGGTCGTTTTATCAGAGGAGGCTACAGGAGGTCACCCACGCCAGAAGGGAGACCTCGAACGCCTGAAAGAAGACTCTCTTCCAACCAGGAAAACGAGAATTTGAGTGTTCAAAGCCCCAAGATTCCTATCTCGACGTTGAAGAGAAATGGACAAAGTCTACTAGTCCAAGGCCAATTAGAAGATCGAAGATGCACCTTCACTATAGATACAGGAGCTTCCAGAACAGTTGTTCATCCAGACTTCATACAAAAATCTGTAAAGCCGATAAAGAGGAATATGGTTTTGGAAACAGCTACGGGATAAACCTCACCAATCATAGGAGAGACGCTTGTACGCATCCAGATAGGCCCCATTACCATGGAACATTTTATGTTGGTTGCAGACATAAAGGATGAATGTGTTTTGGGTCTAGATATCATGGAGAAGAACGACTTCATCCTTAATGTCAGAAAGAAAATATTGCGGATCGGCAATGAAGAAATCTTCCTGAGCAGATACGAAGAAAAACTCCAACCAATGAAGATTTATGTTGAGGAAGACATCCATATTCCGAAAAACTCCGAAACCATTGTTATGGCCAGACTGGAAGGTGAATCTGGGGATTTGAGCACTGGAATAATTGAAAACGATGAATACCGTAACGATGGACTTCTAATTGCCCGATGTCTTGTGAACACGGAACAACAAATTCCTGTCAGGGTTGCCAATACTACAGATATCAAAGTTTTCCTGAGGAAAAACGACCAATTGGGCATCTGCAAACCCGTCACTCGAGTCATCAATTGTAAAAACCAAACTCGAACACTTCGAAGAAAAACTACCAACATCGATCAGAGAACAATCGACAAAATGATGGAATCCACGGAACACCTATCTCTGGAAGAAAAACAGAAGGTCAAAGAGTTTCTCGATAGTCATGGAGACATCTTCTCGACAGAAACTTCAACGGGACGTACCAATCTAGTCCAACACCGAATCAACACCTGCGACGCCCAACCAATCCGACAAGCTCCAAGGAGACTACCATTTGCCAAACAGAGAGAGGTAGTCAACATGATCAACGACATGCTGAAGGATGACGTAATTGAAGAATCTCCAAGCCCGTGGTCCTCACCGATAGTCTTAGTATCTAAAAAGGATGGATCAACCCGATTTTGCGTGGACTATCGACGATTGAATGACGTCACCATGAAGGACAGCTATCCATTGCCAAGAATCGATGACACGCTTAACACACTATCTGGTTCAAAATGGTTTTCAACGTTGGATTTGAAAAGCGGTTACTGGCAAGTGGAAGTCCATCCCGATGACAGAGACAAGACAGCATTCTCTGCCGGACACGGGCTGTACCAATTCAAAGTTCTTCCGTTTGGATTATGTAACGCTCCTGCCACCTTTGAACGACTTATGGAACTAGTACTAAGGGGTTTGACATGGAAAACCTGCCTTGTCTACTTGAGGTTAGAAAACGCCAACCTACAGCTCAATCCAAAAAAATGCTGTTTATTTAAAAAGGAAGTTAATTTCTTAGGCCATGTCATCTCGGCCGAAGGAATCAAGACCGATCCTGCGAAAATCGAGGCTGTTAGGAGTTGGCCACGTCCCAGAGACATACACGAAGTAAGAAGTTTCTTTGGACTATGCACTTACTATCGAAAATTTGTATAGGATTTTGGAAAAATCGCCAAGCCACTCCATCGCTTGACTGAGAACAACGTTCAGTTTGATTGGAGTTCTGATTGTCAGCAGTCATTCACTGAATTTAAGAAGAAATTAACAACTGCACCTATTTTAGCTTATCCACAAGAGAAAGGCACTTTCATTTTGGACTGTGATGCGTCTCAGCATGGTATTGGATCTGTTTTATCTCAGGAACAGGATGGCGAAGAGAAAGTTATAGCCTACTATAGTAAAACTCTGGGCAAAGCCGAAAAGAACTACTGTGTTACGAGAAAGGAACTTTTATCGATAGTCAAAGCCATTGAACATTTCCACGCACCTACCTCTATGGCAGACGTTTTCTCGTGAGGACTGATCACAGCGCTCTGCAGTGGATAATGAACTTCAAGAAGCCTGAGGGTCAGGTTGCCAGATGGATAGAAAGACTCCAACAATATGACTTCAAAATAATTCATCGTAGGGGCAGGAAACACAGCAATGCAGACACCTTATCAAGACGTCCATGCTTGGAGCTGGAATGCCGGTATTGTCAGAAACTTGAAAACAAAGAGGCCAACTTCCACAATGAAGAGCAGTGCAAAGAAATTTTGCAAGCTACTACCGTGAGAGTCGAGTCCGAAGAATCTGATTTATGGACAACAGAAGAAATGAGGAAAAGTCAGAAGAAAGATAACAATCTGAAGTTAGTCCTAAGCTGGCTAAAAAATGGAGTAAGACCCGAGTGGCAGGAAGTATCCAAGTTTGGTGCAGTTGCCAAAGGATACTGGGCTCAGGGGGATTCCCTATGTCTTCGTGATGGCCTATTGCATCGCAGATGGGAGAGCCCAGATGGAGCAACCGTGGTGTACCAACTGGTGCTGCCAAAGGTTCATGTCAAAGATGTGCTTGAACAACTTCATAGTAGTCGTGCAGGTGGACACTTCGGAATCAAGAGGACCCTAGCTAGAGTTCGAGATCGATTCTATTGGGTGAATTGCCGTCGAGATGTTGAAGAATGGTGTAAGAGATGTGATCTATGTTCTTCAAAGAAGGGACCGAAAGCCAGAAGTCGAGGAAAAATGGCCCAGTATCTTTCTGGTGAACCATTCGAAAGAGTAGCAGTTGACATTCTGGGGCCGTTTCCTGTTACTGAACATGGAAATAAATACTTGATGGTAGCCATGGACTATTTCTCCAAATGGCCCGAAGTTGTGCCCATTACAAACCAGGAGGCAAAGACAGTTGCAAAGGCCTTCCTAGAAAATGTGATAGCCAGACATGGAGTTCCGCTAGAATTACATTCAGATCAAGGAAGAAACTTCGAATCCGAGTTATGGCAGAAAATGATGAACATTTTAGGCGTGAAGAAAACTCGCACAACAGCCTTACATCCACAATCAGATGGAATGGTTGAACGACACAATAAAACCATCAGCCAGTATCTGTCGATGTTCATCTCCAAGAATCAAAAGGATTGGGATGAGTTGGTGCCACTATTTCTCCTATCCTATCGAAGTGCCCAGCATGAGTCCACCGGATATACCCCTTCAATGTTAATCACTGGGAGAGAAATGAAACTGCCAATCGATCTATTTGGAATGCCACCCGCCAGGAATGTAGATGAGGACAAAGTTCTTCCAGAATTTGTCAAAGCATTGCGAGAAAGACTGGATCGAGTGCATGAATTCTGCAGACATCGTCTTCAAATCACCAGTGACAAGATGAAGAAGAGATGTGACAGAAATACTTCAGGGACTATGTTTGAGCCAGGTGATGCTGTTTGGCTGTACCAACCTCAAAGAAAGAAAGGACTATGTCCCAATCTACAGAGGAACTGGACAGGCCCTTATGTCGTCGTAAAAAAAATCAACGATTTGGTGTACCGCATCCAGCTTACCCCAAGGAGCAAACCCAAAGTTGTTCACGTGGAGAGGTTAGCAGAATACCGAGGCCACGACCCTCCAAATTGGTTCCAGCGAGACAATCAAGATGGAGATGATGTTATCCGGGACGGAATAACCTAGAAGAGGAGGCAGTGTTACGAACCTGGTAGTAGATAGAAAGATCATGAATCCTTCTGTTTGCCTTCTAGAAACCCATTAGAATGTACTAGAATCATTAAAGTTTATTCGAGAACTTAGTATGGAATGTTATGTTGAAAGTTCTATAGCTTCTAGAATAATGTTATCCTATAAATACGATCACATTTGACAAATTGGGAGGTTTTTGAGTTTTGTTTACTTTTTAACATTTGACTGTTGTAACGTTACCAAGTGAAGTTTGAAGTAATTATTTGAACTGCAAAGTGTCAAACAGTGTTGTCAGTTGTATTATTTGTTCTGTGACAATAAAGGCGAGTTTATAAGTAAGTGTACCACTTATTGAACCTGAAAAACGCAACAATAGCTAGAGGTGAAACTGCCAGATTGTTAGACATCACTCTAGATGATAACTTGAACTTGTCATATCAAATTGAAGAATTTGACGCTTTTCAAAGATCTATATTAACTGATCCAATGCAAGAAATTTTGTTTATTGCAAAATTGAGCAATTAAAATAATTTTCTATAAACGAATCTGTCACTAATCGACCATTCAACACGTTACTTATCCGTACGCTATATTTAATTTTGTGAGCAGAAAAATTAAATAAAAATTCTATGCGTTCAAAGTATACGAAATGTATTTGATAACCAAAGTGAATGTAATTCGAACTGATATTTCGAGATATTGAAATGGAGCCATCACTATGAACTTAAAACTTCTCAAACCTCCAAGAAATTGGTTTTTCATTCATAATTATTGGTTCTTTATCATTCAGTGTATATATAGGCAGTAAATCCACTCACGGGGAGAATGTTAGTCAATATTTACTAGAGATGTTGGGGCTTGTCTGTATGTATTTAACATTTAATTTTAAATTACAAAATGAAATATTTGTTTTGTATAGAAGACTTCAATGGTTGACCTAACAATTTTCGGAAAGAAAGTATTTAGTACTGATATACTAAACTCCAGAATGTTATTTATAGTTTCTTCGGTTGGAAATATTCTATTGAAACTTCACACATTCTACGTCATTCAGCCACTTTCGCAACATCTTATTTATCATTACTAGTGGTCGACGAGTATTAAATGAAATTACCAATTAAAAAAGTTAGTGTTGGGAACAAAAATTTCTACAACAAAAATAAATAAATATACTATACTGCGGTTGAAAAGTACCAATGAACTTTTTAACCCTCCAAAAAATTCTGAACCATCAACAAATTGATTTTCAACTAGAAGAAGTACTGAGGATGTCGTCATGAATTTAAAAAAAAATTGACTCGAAATTGAACCTCAAGAAGGAAAACTGAAGCACCCTATGCCCTATGGATTGAGAGAATCAAGTTACTTCTGAGTTGTGTGTGTTATCTGAATCAAAGAACCCAAGCCGTAAAAATGATTGGTTTCCCGAATAGTGGGTAAATTAGGCAGCGATCAATACAGTTCCTATTGTATTACAATGACCTTGAGAATATAAAAACTGAAGGTATAACTGTTCAATAATATTTTCATGTGTAATGGCATGTTTCCTTTTCCGTAGGTACTTATTCAATAATACAAGAAATTTTGGTGGTACAATCAGAGTTGTTATGAAGACATTCGGAGGGTTCCATAAAGAATAAAATATTCCGGTCACTGTAAACCTTACATGAAGTATAAAGGAAATCAAATTGTATCATCTACGAAGATTGAATATTGTGAAAAGATTCGGACCGACACATCTGAAAATAAACGTGAACAATCTTTATGAAAACAAATTTCCGTTCATAATCTGAACTAAATAGAAAATAATATTTAGTACATGGGAACACCCAACTTCACGGCTCGAACTTTTAAGAAAGAATTTTCTATGTTCTTCATACACTTAACTATAATTAGTTACTCCGGAGTACTGGAGTGCTCGCGAGCACTTTTCGGGATTACTAAGCACTGAGCCTTTTCGTTGAATGCTCCGGAGCAATAAGCACTAAGCTAAAGCTGGAGATATGGTAAAAATTACAAGATGGGAATCCAATAACTGGAAATAAACACCGGTGTGAAGACAACGGTCACAGATAGCGGCTAATATTTCCGAAGTCAACCGAACGCGGGAAGCAGTGGCGCACCAATCCATTTTTTCTGAACTATACAAAATATTAATTCTTTCTTTGGAAATAAGTCTTTTTCAATTATTCAGACGGAAAGGGGTGAACTGCCCCTTATCAGAATTTTTGCTTAATGAAAATACAAGGAATTATAATACTCCTTCATTAGATCTCAGTAACATCGGCATGATATTCCGTATGGCATTTTGTCTTGAGAAAAATCGAGAGGTGCATTTTTCATTTCAATAAAAATTTGATTTTGTGTGAAAATGTGTGTCGGGTGTATTTTGCAAGCATTTTATTTACAAATGCGAATGCTTTGTGGAATCTTCGTCGGATTGTGAACAAATTTTGTCGAAATGTAGCAAACTAAATTCTCCTTTACTCTCCGGTGAAAAAATTCGACTTCCGAGGGAGTCAAGGGTTGCATTTAGTAATCATTTTATTGAAAATTATTTTAAACTCAAATTTGGTCAAAATATTGCAAATCACTTCTTCTTTATTCTCCGATAAAAAAATTCGACTTCCCGAGGGAGCCAGGGATTCAGCAACCCTTACATAAAAAATTCGAATTTTGCGAGAAATCGTTGTCTGAGCATAAACAAATTTGGTAAAAATATTGAAAATCACTCTTCCTTTACATTTCAATAATCAAATTCGACTTTCCGAGGGAGCCATGGGGTGCAATTACCAATCCTTTTATTGAAAATTATTTAAAACTTGAGTTCTTTGAGTATTCGTCGTCGGAGCATAAACAAATTTGATCATAATGTTGCAAATCACTTCTTCTTTACTCTCCAATCAAAAAATTCGATTTCACGAGGGAGCCAGGGGGTGCATTTAGCAACCCTTACATAAAAAATTCGAATTCTGTGAGTAATTGTCGTCGGAACATAAAAATATTTGGTTAAAATGTTGCAAATCACTTCTTCTTTACTCTCCGATAAAAAAATTCGACTTACCGAGGGAGCCACATTTAGCAACCTTTATATTGACAATTCGAATTCTGTGAGAAATCGTCGTCGAAGCATAAAAAAATTGTTTATGCTCCAACGACGATTACTCACAGGACTCAAGTTTTAAATAATTGATTGCTAATTGCACGCCATGGCTCCCTCGGGAAGTCGTATTTCATTATTGGAGAGTAAAGGAGATGTGATTTGCAACATTGTGACCAAATTTGTTCATGCTCCAACGACGATTTCACGCAGAAATCGAATTTTTAATTAAAATTGCTGCTAAATGCATCCCCTGGCTCTCTCCGGAAGTCGAATTTTTTTATCGGAAAGTAAAGAATTTGATAAGTGATTTGCAACATTTTAACCAATTTGTTTATTTTCCTTCGACGATTTCACAAAGCATTCGAATTTTTAATGAAACAGTTGATACACCCGCAACCCGTTTTCAAACAAAATAAAAAATTCTCGATTTTTCGTTTCGATTTTTTTTACGACGCAATGCCATTCGAAATATCTTGTCGATATAACTGAGATTGAATAATTAAGTTATATAATTCCTTGTATTTTCATTAGGCAGACATTTTGATAAGGGGCAATTCACCTCTTTCCGTCCCAATAATAGAAAAAAACATATTTCCAATGCAACAATTAAGAAAAATGGACTGGTGCGCCACTGTTTCGCGCGTTCAGTTGACTTCGGAAATATTGGTCGCTGTCTTCACACCGGTGAAATAAACGCAAGCCAAACTCTAGCATGTGTTTTTCGAGAAAATTTAATAGACACCCTTATTTATCTGAAGTGTGAATCTAGTCTATAATAGTAAGTACTAAAATGCCACCATAACAATGATTGGTTCTACGATCAGCAATCATCTTTCGCGGAAAGTCTATTTACGGTTCATTCAAAAATTATAGTCTCAACATTTGTTTTTCCTTTCCGTGCACCATTTATGACTTTTGAGGAACATAACGGCTGTGACTCATAATACCGCAGATTATAAAGTTACGTTTTGGTTGTCATACTATATCTTTAATCGATATGGTCCCGGGCCATGTCAATCTTTACCATACGATCGTGGGACTCGAATGACAAGTTACTACACTAGATTAACTTAAAGATGCCAAAAAATTCATAAAACTTACACACGATTCCCGGCTTACGAGAGGTCTCAATTCAATCTTCCGGGATGTAAACCTACAGCTTGTACATAGCAGTACGAACAATCTCCAAATGATATTAGGCAACCCGAAAGAAAAAATTCCAACTTTAGATAGATCAAGAATTTATGAAATTAGCTGTCAAAATTGTGATAATATTTATTATGGCCAAACCAAGCGATCCACGAATGTACGTTTTCGTGAACATTTGGCCCATACCGATGAAGTTAACTTGGTTAACGAAATGCGCATCTAGGAATGAAATTACTAGTGTGGTGAAGGGAAAAACTTCTTACAGTGACTTTCAAATTATTTGGATTTTCTGTTGTAGTTTCTAGAAGAAACAGGAAGATTAGAAGATAATAAGGTGTCATAAATGCCTTCTATTGCGACACACGCACCGAAAATTGATAACTGTCTCTGAAAACGAGCTATTGTTTATGTAGTTTTATCACCCCCCATAAAATAGTGAATATACATAAAATATTTAGTGCTTGCTCTAAGCGGAACTCTTAAAATGTTCATGACCTTGTGTTAAAAAAACAGTTCAAAGCTGGATGGCTACGAACACAATTTTTATAGGGCATGTGTTAGAGATTTTCTGTCGGCATTTGTATATCTGGGAGCGTCTGTATACACACACGGCCTATTTACAGGAAACTATTAATTGCATTCAGTTTTGAGTCTGGTTCACCCACCGAACTCTAATAAACAGCATTACTTCTATAGATTTACCCATTCAGATGTATTTGTTATTTATTATTGCATTAAGCCAATATTCGTTGAGATCATTTCCGTACTTGGAGTGGATAAATAAAGGAAATATCTAAACTGTTTTTATCTTCGATGGTACCAAAACGACAGATAGATAGCTATTTGTTTATCGATGGAAGAAAATAGAGTATTCCCGGCCACACTGCTTGTAAAGAACCGGCAAGGAATAAGTGCCACAGAAGTTTCGTTGGCGCAGGAAAAAGTAAAAAAAAACCCTCAGGGGAAAAAGTGATATCTTTAAAGCCTCATTTGAAGAATACAACGTAGAAAAAAATATATTAATGGAAGAATCTGTGTGAAGTTTGAAAGTTTCCTACTTAAGATTTTCTGTTAAACTTCTATATTCTAAGACACGAATGGAGTTTGGTCTTAAAATTGGCACCAGTTCTCTTCAAATGAGCATTCTAACTGAAAAAGAGCTCAAGTCCAATAGAATCCCAAAACCAGAAGAAGACACTTCCTGGAGATTAAAAGTCATTCTGTTATTCCCAAAAAAATGTCAAAATACAATGCAAGTCAGCATTTGGATCTGACTGGATATACATCATATGCTATTTCTGCATGTCTTGTTACTCATAATGTAGGTACAGTGAACCTTGCAGACTTGCGGGTATTGAGCATCAAGTGCTACGAGCCAACAAAGTGGGTCAAGGTTAACGGCAAGACAGGAATTCAATAAGTTTGAGAGAAGCGTGCCCATCATTCCACCAAGTACCCCATGTTCAGATCCATCTTTTAAATGGTTTGGGTGGTCGATTTCGGTCTCCGGCCGTTGGAACTTCTGCCCGCATCGGACGGAGGCTCGAGACCACGGTGCGCCAAAAATGTTTCAATTGTGATATGAGTTGTCTAGTTGCCAGTCCCGACGTCTGGTGCTTGCGTGGAGTGCTCATCGACCGGAGTGGTGCTGTAGGTTTTCCGGGTTTTCCTACGACTGAAAAGTCAATGCACCACTAAAAATCGTCTCTGTGCGCCACGTTAAATAATAACACCCGCTCTCTACTCGCACGGCCTATAACTTTGGTTACACTCTACAAAAATGCTTGCAAGGGAGTATTATTGTTATTATAGTTTATATAGTAAATCTTTATATTTCATCAACAGGAATTTTGTCCTGTGTTTTCCTGAGGCTGAGAAATCAGTAATTCCATAGATTCAATCATGCATTGTCACTTGACTTCTGCTGAGTAATGGGACATATTTTTCTTAGTTCTCATAATTTGTAATTTTCAATTTATGAGGTATTATTTACTACAGACCATACGAAGGATACATTGCGGGAAACTGCTGATTTAATTCAATAATTTTTAAATTCAAAATTTCAAATTATGTGAATGTGGATATATGTTCCAGGGAAGGGAGGCACATACATGTGGCCACCTGTGTCATGAACAGAGAAAGACTTGAAAAATTCGCTAAGGTCTGGAGCAGCAAAGTTGTTTCGTAAATTTTTTTATTTCCGTCACTTCCAGAGAACGCGCTGGATTATTTGCCCCAATAACCACTCTCCACGCCGAGGGGTATGTGGCTAATGGGTTCGAAACTCATGTGTCCTGAGCAGGCAGAGCGAACCAAGGATAACGGCCTTCTGCATCGGTCCAACTGAAATTCCTACCATATCACGGCAAGACGGTATGATTTTTAGGCTAGAGAGCAGTGAGTCCATCAAGAACCCCTATTATCAGAACCACCATTTCAACAGAATGGTTTGGGAAAAGCCTGCGGAGTTCAAAAAGTAGATATCGATATTTATTCCGGTTTTCCACATCTTTTCGGTCAATGTTCATTTCGCCGGGAGCCAAAAACTCAATGGCAAAAATCGTATTAGTCTGTTTATCGAGGAGGACTACATCAGGCTTATTGGCTTTTATTTGCCTGGGGGTGGGGAATGAGCAGTTCCAATACATTCGGCACTTCTCATTTTCCACAACGGACTCAATATCTCCCGGATCATAAGGCAACACCGATGTCTCGTCTATACCGTACGAGTGTCGTAGAAGGTAGTACAACACTCGAAGCGCCGCGTTATGCCTGTGAAAATAGGCTGAGATCGCATAAGCTGAACAGGCTGAGAGCAAATGCGTTATGGTCTCGGCTGCCCCACGACACGCTCTGCATCACACGACCACGCTAGATGAGGGTGTTGAAGACACGAATGCCAAGTTCAGCCCACTTCATCTGAGAAATCAGAAGCTCAGGTTTCTGGATAAGGTTAAAATGTTCTTGAAGAAGACACCATGCATTGGCTTATCCTTATGTAGCTGCAGAATACTCTAACTCTCCGCAGCTTTAATGTGGGCTTTTTGCTGAACGAGCTACAAGTATGTGACAGAGTTTGGTTGGTCTGTTCATTATCGAATACGAGACCGAGTTCATCGGCTGCACGGGTTGCTGCCACTGCCTTGAAAAAAATGCTCCAATTCCTGCTTTTTCATGATCGCTAACTAAGCAGAGAAGGGGATCTGAACTCCTGATGACTTTACAGACTCCAATCCAGTACCATTCTGTAATGTAGACATTCCAGTGGCAGTCCATGGCCTCCCAGTTGTCTGGGGAAGTATAGCCATGGAACAGATGATTTAGGATGTAAGCTCCTATGAAGATGCATCATTTTGTTAGTTTTTACGTCGAGTTGTCGCAGCTCCTCCTGAGTCCATTTCATCACTCCAGAGGAGTAAAGTAGAATCCGAAAGGCAAGTGTATTAGTTGTAGCAACTTTGTTCTTCCTCGCATTGGCGGTCCCTTATGTAGATGCAGGAGACTCTCACTTTTCGCAGCTTTGACAAGGGCTTTTTGCTGCACGGGTCCCAACTCGGTGACAGAGTTTGGGTTCGACCGTTCACCGTCGAATTCGAGACCGAGTTCGAATTCATCGGCTGCATGGGTTTCTGCCTTGAAAAGAAATGCTCCAATTCCATAAGGAATATAGCAGTCAGGCCCTGTCTCCGGAGCTCCGACACAGTCGGAGGGCGCGCTGGTGTGTCATTAACCTCAATAGACACTCCCCCCGTCCGAGAGGTGAGTGTGAGTCATGTGCCCTGGGAAGGCAGAGTGAACCAAGAATTACGGCCTTCTGCATTCTTCCAGCTGAGTTTTCTGCCGCATCAAGGCAAGCCGGTATAATTTTAAAGTTTGAGAGTAGTGTGTCCATCATTCCACCAAGGACCCCTATTATCAAAACCACCATCTTGACTGAATGAGTTGGGAAAAGCCTGCGGAGTTCAAAGAGTAGATCTCGATATTTAGTCCGTTTTTCCTCCTTTTTTCGGGCGATGTTCGTTTCGCCATTAGCTGAAAACTCAATGACGAAAATCGTCCTACTTTGATGGTCGAGGAGGACTACATCAGGCTGATTGGCTTGTATTTGCCTGAGGGTGGGGAATGAGTTATTCCAATAGATTCGGCACTTCTCATTCTCCACAACGGACTCAATATCCCCCGGAGCATGAGGCAACAGCGGCGTCTCGTCAATACCGTACGAGTGTCTTAGGTGGTAGTACAGCACTCGTAGTGCCGCTTTATGCCTGTGGATATAGGCTGAGACGGCATAAGCTGGACAGGCTGACAGCAAATGCATTATGGTCTCAGCTGCCCCACGAAACGCTCTGCATCTAGTGTCAGGGACTCATCACGCGACTACGGTAGACGAGGTGGTGAAGCGAAGGTCAGGTTTCTGGATAAGCCAAGGTCTTCAATGTTCTCGAAGAAGACCCCATGCATTGGCTTATCTTTATGTAGCTGTAGGAGCCTGTCACACTCCGCAGCTTTCACGTGGGCCTTTCGCTGAACGGGTTCCAACTCGGTGACAGAGTTTAGATTCGTCCGTTCAGTGTCGAATATGAGACCGAGTTCATCAGCTGCGCGGGTTGCTGCCTTGAATAAAAATGCTCCAATCCCTGCTATTTCATGATCGCATAGTAAGCAGAGAAGGGTATCTGAACTCCTGATGACTTTACAGGCTCCATGCAGTTCCATTCTGTTATGTAGACACTCCAAACTCAAAAGTCTACGGCCTCCCCGTTGTCTGGAGAAGTATAACCGTGGAATAGACTATTTAGGATGCAAGCTCCTATGAAGATGCATCATATTGCGAGTTTTTGAGTCGATTTGTTGCAGCTCTTCCAGAGACCATTTCATTACTCCAAAGAAGTAAACTATTATCGGAACGGCATGGTGAAGCGAGTCCTCCATATTATTTGTTGTTCTTATCGTACTAAATATTCTATATTGATATTTTTTTCAATTTGTTACAGAGTGTTGTAACATATGTAAAATTATCTTGTTGGGTCAGCAAGTAAAAAATCTTCAATGTAATTTTTACTTTCATTCCTCGGTTAACACCAAATCAGGTATTTATTTTAAAGAAGCGATTAATCAACGTGAGTAGAAATTGAAAAAGTAGTTCATCTGAATTATTTCATTATCAATCGAAATAAATGATTTGCGTTAATATGTAGCATTGTGTTATGGCAAACAAGACGACACTATTCTGGATTTTCAAAATGTTCATTTTGAATACTTGGAAAATACCTATCCAACAAATGATTCCACCGAGAATGTCTCATATCAAATTCAACTGCAGTCTTTTAAGACATCTGAAGCGATTTTTCTCATCCATCTGTTATCGCTGAATATTTAACGCCTACTGGAAATGTAAACTTTTACGTCTCTCTTTGAAGACTTCTTGAACAAACACAAATATATCCCGAGTATACGGCCGATTTACATCCCTTTCAGAACATACAGATTGCTTGCGGCTCGGTTTTGAAGATCAATCCATTCTGAACATCTGTGAGTCAAATGGTGATTAAAGTAAAATGTAGCAACATTAAACGGTAGTGACGACACCTGCTGCTGTGTTTTACATGATTTGGAATTTTCAGCATTAAGAGAACAAATACTGTTACCACTTTTAGTGAGTTAGTGGATTTTCTTAAGAGATATGACCTTGAATATATCTGCGCGTCGCTAACAGGCAACAACTCACAAAATTATTGAAATGGAAACCGAAAACATTGACCCAACTACTTACTTCACTATAATAGCCCAGCCTAGCCTATAACAGCCTACGTCTGCGACGGTATGAGTCCTTGGTCCTTGGTCATAAGAATGAATTATAACTTAGTATCCCTTCATTGTTGAATTTTGCAAAATTTAGAAACTGAAGGAGTTAAATCGTCATATTTATGAAATCCAATTCAATTCGACTATTAGGTGATTTTTGTGCCTCAGGAAGCGGACTTTCGAAAATCTTTGTATATTACTTGAACGCTATTAAAAAGTTATAAATTTCATCGTTTCAATCATCCAAATTCAAATCAAGAAAAAAATTACGTGGCTGCGCCGCTTAAGCGTTAAGCTAGCACAACCTGTTTTTCTCCGGAACCACTTGAGTGTTAAAATTGGGAGTTGGGTTAGGTTAACATATGTCTGTTTCGGGTATAGGCATTGAATAAAGCCAATTTCTAGTGCCTTTTTTGTGGATCTTGTAGCTATAACAAACTTTCAACAAAATTTTGAATTTTTTATGGATAAGTCTGTAATTATATTTTTCAGTTTTCCCATCGTAACTATCAAACGTGCATGACAAGCTGTTCGGAATTACCTTTTTCTGATAAAACTGACACTGACACTAAGAGCAAAGAAAATACAGACATTGAACAATCGTAAGAAAAGGAATTTTCTCTATCATAAATATATTAATAAATATAGTAGTTGTTTCTGAGAATACCTACCTTCTGGGAAAAAAAAGGATTTTTTTTTTAATATACTTTCCCTTCAGCCAAACGGTAAATACGTTGGACACGTAAGATAATATGGAAAAAATGAAAGGAAAAATGAATTACGGGCGATCTGAGGTCGAGAAGTACGGTTTATCTCGATTTCTAACAGAACTACAAGCCCTATGGAAAGAAGTTAAATGGCAAAGTTGTTGTAAAAAGATCTACAACTTTTGTAAGAACATTTTTTTCACCTAACTTTAAAATTCATGTGAAAAATTCAAATAACCAAGTTTTTGGTTCTTTAATTTTATCTTTAACAAAATAAAAAATTTACGAAATTTGGTGAAAAATTCACGAAGGTGTAGAAGATCCAACAACAAAATATTTTTCAAAACTGGTTGGAATTGCCACTTTGAAGTGACAATTGCCACTTTGATCTGACAATTGTCACTTTGATCTGGCAATTGTCACTTTGAAATGGCAATTGTCACTTTGAACTGGCAATTGTCACTTTGAACTGGCAATTTTTGACAAATTCATGCAAAAATATTGTTTTTTATTCGAAATCAAAGCGAAAATTGCCAGTTTGAAGTGACATTGTCAGATCAAAGTGACAAATTTTCAATCGAAAAATCTCACGTCAAAATATCGATTTTTATTAAAGTTGGTGGGCTTTTTGTTTGTTGAAATCTGTACTTTCCGATGGTGTGAAAAAAAATATACATAAATTTATACTCTAATTACTCGAAAAACGTAATATTCCATGTTACATTGTCTCTTTGATGGCATTTCTTCATCGATAGATTCGACAAACCTTTCCGATTCTAGTAGATCTTCGCAATCTTCAAGACCATCACCGTCTTCGTCTCCTATATTATTTCCACTTTGCATTGATTCTGTATCCATAATTTCATCGGAATCATTAATTTCCTCGTAGGTTTTTTCTTCCACATTGGAGCATTTTTTCGAACCACGACAATTTAAGCATAAATTTGTACATTTTAACGCATGTTTCCGGCAGCCACATTTTAAACTGTTACATCCAGTTTCACAGCCGCAGCAAATAGTTTTGGGAAATATTTCCGGGATTAATTCCTTTTCTGTAAATCTGGGCATAATACCACGTTGATGCTGCTTCCAGCCCCAATCTGTGGCCGTCAGTTTGAAGCTGATAATATGCCCTGTGTTGTGCTGCTGCAACTTCTGTGGGTAGGAGATTTGCCAATAGGAAAAATGATTTAATTTTTGCCAATTGATATTTTTGAAATCTTAATTGATTCATTTGTTTCAAAATCTTCTTTGTTTGCATCTCTTCCATAGGTCACTCAGTTATATAAATTATTTTAAAATAGCAATAAATTTACGCATATAATTTAAAGAAGGGTTTACAACCGTCTCAGAATATTGTATATCTCTTATTGAATATTGACTTAATTAATTTATTTGATTGTTTATTATAGTAGTATATTTCGATTTTAACTTTTTTGTTTTTCAATGTAACTTGGAATGTTACGTTTTTCGAGTAATTAAAGTAAAAAATTTAATGAATAGCTCAAAATTGTACATGTTTTTAAAAATAAATTCGGATTCGAGTTTTTTTCGTTTTTTGCATTTTCTAAGAAAATTTACCACAGTAGGGTATATTTTTTTTACACCATCGGAAAGTAGAGATTTCAACAAACAAAAAGCCCACGAACTTTTTTAAAAAAGCCGATATTTTGACGTGAGATTTTTCGATTGAAAATTAGGGTGCGTTTTCGATACTTCGTCAAAATCAGGTGAGAAAATAAATATTTCAATTCAAAAAAAATAAATGGTACATAAAAAGGTGCGTTTTCAACAAATTTCGTGATTTTTTTTATTTTTTTTGTAAAAGATTTAACTAAAAAACCTAACCTAAATTTTGAGGTTATGTGAAAATAGTGTTCCTTCAAAAGTTGTATATCTTTTTATTACCTACAACTTTGCCATCTTACTTTTTTCCATAGGTCTCGTAGTTGTGCCGGAAATCGAGATAAACCGTATTTTACCCCTAAAAACTCACCCCCTCCTACTTCCCGACCTCGGATTACCAGTAATTTATTTTTCCTTTTATTTTGGTCATATTACACAGTAAAAAAAGATTTGTTGTACCAACAGTTACTATTTGGTTAAATTATTTTTGTTATTTTAAATACTTTTTCGCAAAATTAACAAGGTATATGTTTATTTGAAAAAAACAACTTATTCAAATCAACAAAATATTTTGATTGAAGTTTTAGTAGAAATGAACAAAATATCATTTCGCCCAACAAAACTTGTAGTTGACACAAAAAAAAATCTTGCTTTAAAGATATTTTTGATGTTGAATAAATAGACAAAAATAACAACAAATATTAACAAATAAATTTATTCATTTCCATTAATATATCTTTTGTCACATAAAAACAGTTATTTTGTTCACTGAATCACTTGCATATTAGAAACAAATTCCATAATTTGTTAATGCAATAATTCCATTTTGTTGCTTTGGAGTGCTTTCTGGGGTTTTCTAGAGGTGGCGCTGTGACTGTTTTCTTACGAGATGCCGCATCCGCCTCAGATAATCATTTCAAGTACCAGTGAATTGCTTGGCATGACCAAGGACGTCGACGACTATAAAAGTTGTCGGACCTACCTTGCACCGAAGAGAGGCCATACCTCGAAACTAGTATGTAAGTGGTCAAGTCCTTCATCATGTCTGGCAGGATTATGCTATTTGATACAGTAAGCATTTGCGACTGTCTCCCGGATTCTAGGAAGAACGCTTTACTGATATCTGTCAGATTTAATTCAACGTCCGTCGTGGTATTAGCCAGGGAAGTTGTTGTTTTCTATCAGATATCTGCCTAAATTTGAGGAGAGAATAAGGCATGTTTTACTGAAACAAATATTTTTGTTCTAACAAAATACTGTTGTTGTGTGTGAGTTAAATCTGACAAATTTTAAATGTATTTGACTAAAAATGAATGCATAAGCAATTTCTCTGACCCGTGGTAATGTCATTTCAACAAAGAAACTGGAGTTTATTAAGCATATATTGTATTATTACAAAAAAATATATTTTATTCTTGTAACTAATCTATATGTAAATGTTAACAATAGTTGTTTACATTAACAAAATAATTACTTGGGAAATAACAAATGTAAATTGTAGTCATAACAAAATTTTGTCGTGGATATATGACCCTCAGATTATGTTAAATTCATGAATTTTTTGTTGATTCAAAAATTTTTTTTCCTGTGTGATCTTTCGTTTCCAATGGGTTTCACTCTACTATAATTTTTTTTGGTTTCAAAAATTATCTACCCTGGACTAAAATGAGAAGGTTTAATTATATCACGAACATAGAAAGTTGCGTATAATATGTAAGTGTAAGTTTCATACACGAGGCGTCAGCCGAATGTGTAAATCATCACGAGCATGTTAGTGCTCTTTCCAACGATTTGTGTAAAAAAAAAAATCCCACAACCCAGGATGACAAAAAAATTCATATTTATTCAACTTTCAGATAACAAACTAAAAATATTCATATTTTTAATGGTATATTGACAACATTCAAGCATTAAGTATTTGACGTCGGGTAGACTTATGTTGAACAATATAACGCGTCAGCCAATCAATCGTAATGGTATTAGATGCCACTGGGCATGATTCGGCAGAGCTAACTTTGGATTTCATCTTAAGATTTGCCGACGAGCAATGTCTTTTCCGCCAGAAATGTAAAGAATATTAATCACATAATTAATATTGAGATGAAAACATAGTTATTCTTGAGAGTATTAGGATCATTTAGTGTTATAACTTGTTCCAAAGTGCTAATTATTATGGCTATTTGGATGGTTTTCATCAAAGAAATCAAATTAAATTAGCTATTATCTCCGTCAATTTCCTAACACACACGTGTGTTGAGAAAATATAAGGTAACGCGTGTGGTAGCATTTGTCTTTGCGTATAGTTTATTGGTTTGTTATGTGTACCTACTTTCTTAGAGGAGTGTCGAAAAATTACTAACCATAGCGTTATAACTAGAAGCTTGTAAACAAAAGCTACCGTTCTAAACAGACATACGGCTAATAAACTAATATACCATAGTACAAAAAGCAATTTAACACTGTCGCTCGAATAACTCAAACTGAATTTGCATCAGCAAAACATCTTCATTTTTCAGAATTGCCATCTTGATACAAAATCCGAATAATCGAGAATCCAAATTATCAAGAAAATGAGACTGATTTATATGTATGACTTCTGGGAAATATGCAAAGTTTCAGAACCCAAAAGAATCCCCCGAGTCAAATATTAAGTAATGTGGTAATTCGTTAAGATAAATAGAGAATGCGAGTTGACAAAGAGAAAATTACAGTACATGCACAACCAAAACATAGTAATATTTGACTGATGGAGAATGGAGAGTGTACACAGGAAAGCACCCTGCCGCAAACTGGTAAAACCCCGGTAAATTGTCAAAGTTCCAACTTTTGAATTGTCTTCTAAACTTCTTTATAAATCATTTTCGATAATTCATAGGTATGGTAAGACTCTTTCCCTCTAATAAAACACTTGCATTTTCTTCTCAATGAATTATTATTTACTTCAACGGGTGATTATGTTTAACTGACCTACTCGTTGTTTGATCCTGCTCGTTAACGTCAAACCAGTCAATCAACCAACGTAGTCATAATTTATTTGTATACTGCTGAAACAAAATCACAATAGCAAAAAATGATCGAGTTCATCTTTTTAGCGATTAACAATGCTGAAACACCATCAGACAATAATTTCAGTACATGCAGATATTTTAGAGCCTTTCAGAATGAAGCAATACAGCTGGTACAGGGTTAATCCTATTAATATCGTGATTATGGCCTATAGAAAAAAGTTAAATATAAAATTTGTGTTTATGACTGAATTTTGGTAATTTTTTAAATTTTTTAAATGGATTATACTGCAAGTATATTATCGATATTTGGAATGCTCTTTTTTTCTCAAATAAACCATTTTTATAAATGATGAATTTTAGAATAAACAATATCTCTGAATTTAATTTAATAAAAATAACAGGACCGTATTGAAAGGAACAGTTAATGAAGGTTCCTCAGAAACAAAACGTCGTAGTGAAAATCTATAGACGGCATCTTATTGAGTTCAAAAATTGGCAATAAAAATGTATTTTTTATTTTTTGATATACTTATTTTGAAATAAAGTCAAAAATAAATGAAAACCACTTTAGAAAATTTTACTTTATTCAAAATATCGCGAAATCCGAAAAAGATGCCCTACTTCTGCAAACTCTATATAAAAGATACTAAAGAAGCTAGCAAAGCCACACACGAATTTCGACTGGGGATGGGTTGCATAATTTTAGGCTCATTATGGACTAACTTATTACCATATTCCCGAATTTTTTGCTCTCCTTCCCCATAGAAAAATCGTTGCTTTGCCGAACTCAGCAGAGCCATATTTTAAAAACAAAAGAATGTGATTTGATATTGCCAAATTGTAGAGCTTATTTTAGGCTAATTTATTACCTTAGTTGAATTTCTTTACTCTTTTCCTCATAGAAAAATCTGTGGCTTTGCTAGCTTCGGCCGAACTCAGCAAAGCCATTTCTGAAGCACAACATTTTTCAGCGATTCGAAATAGTGATATTTTAAGGCTTATTAATTACCTTAGTTACATATTTTTTGCTCCTCGCATAGGCATAGGCATTTGACATGTCGAAACGATGATAACCATACCACCATAGCCAACATTGAATTTTTTTGATCAACGTTTTTTAAAACAAACCTGTGGCTTTGCTAGTTTTGGGCGAACTCAGCAGAGTAATTTTTGGAAAAACAACATTTTTCAAAGATTCGAAATACTAATATTCAATGACTATTTTTAGGCTAATTAATTACCCTAGTTTCATATTCTTTGCCCTTCGCAGTTTCGAAAAAAAAAAAAACAGGATTTATTGAATCTCGCATAGACGATGATATAGATTATTCCAAACTATAAAAATTTGATTATCAATAAATCCAGTTTTTTTCGAAAACGCGAGGAGCAAAAAATATGAAACTAGGGTAATGAATTAGCCTAAACCTGGTCCTTCAATTCTACTATTTCGACTCTATGAAAAATGTTATTTTGCAAAAATGGCCCTGCTGAGTTTGCTTGAAGCTAGCAAAGCCACAGGTTTGTTTTAAAAAACGTTGATCAAAAAAATCAAATGTTAGCTATTCAATGATCATTCGATGTTTATCATCGTTTCGACATGTCAAATAGTCACGTAATTATAGTTTGGAATAATTACTTCATCGCCTATGCGATCCGTTTTTTATCGAAAACGCGAGGGTAATTAATTAGCCTAAAAATATTCCTAAAATATCACTATTTTGAATCGCTGAAAAATATTGTGTTTAAAAAATGCCTTTGCTGAGTTCGGCCGAAGCTAGCAAAGCTACTGATTTTTCTATGAAATTAAAGAGTGAAAAAATTAAATGGGGTTATAAATTAGCCTAAAATAGGTTCTTCAATTTGGCTATTTCAAATTACATTTATTTTGTATTTTAAAATATGGCTCTGCTGAGTTCGACCGGAGCTAGCAAAGCCACGGATTTTTCTATGAAGGAGGAGAGCAAAAAATTCTGCAATACGGTAATAAATTAGCCTAAAATGAGCCTGAAATTATGTAACCCATCCCGAGTCGAAATTCGTGTGTGACTTTGCTAGCTTCTTTAGTATATATAAAAGTCTTCTTCGAGATCTTAATGCTATCCCATCCTTATCTTGGACACACTATATATTATCAAAAAATATATATTTATATATCAAAATCCCAGTTACCACAATATATGGTGTAGGGTTTTCGTTAATCACATTTACTATCCTAAATTTACATACCTAATCGGTTTATATGAAAACTATTTTGATTATAAATGCTTGATTCATTGTGTAGTATATGTACAAGTTTATTGTTTATTCTAATCTAACGTTGATTTCTATTTCTTGTCTTCCATTGTCTTTTATTTCCGCCCCCAATTATTTAAATCTGTTTATTTTGAATTTCTATACCGTTTATTTGTGCATTTATATCTTTTTATCCATTTGACCATAACTTCAGTTTTTGCTGTATTTACTTCCATTCCAAATTCTTCACAAACTGCATTCCAAAATTCTCAAAATCCCTTTTGTTTTTGCCATATTTATTACATCATCTGCAAAAGCACCTTCTGAATCATTTATTTCAGCGAGATCTATGACATACTCAGTTTTTGTCAAGCTCTGAGCAACTTCATCTTACGCTTTAATGCAGAAATTTGCAAATTTACCAAAAACGGTTTCCTCTAGCGTTGTTGAGCAGGTATACTTTTTTGCTAAGAAAAGGTGTAGGACAAGATTTGAATATAAAAAATTTCAAAAGTCCATTGTCAAAAAAGTTGGAGCCATTTGAAATGAATAATGATTGCGTACGCAGCGCCCTCTAGGTTTAACATAAAAAATTAATACCAAATTTCAATTCATTATGTTAAAAAAAATGTTCAACATATATGGCGCAAAAAATATTTTTTTTTGCAGAAGTTATTCAAAATAATTGAAAATTAAATTTCAACTTCAACACTCTGCATCTCCAAAAACAAACATGTGGGGACACATATACATATGAACTTTTTTCTTGAAATTAGTCGAAGATTTGCCCTTCGACGTTTATACAAGAACTTAATAAACATCCTGTATACCTTGATCAACTGCATAGCTCAATTTTCCACCTATTTAAAGCTTTGGTTTCGTTTCAAAGTGCCCGAATAAAGTATCACCAAGATACAACTGTATACTAAGTCGTCATATTTTCAAATCATGCTAGATATTTCAATTATATTTGTTTTATTTCGTTCCATTTGTTCATTGTTCTTGAGTTCACAATATAATCTAAATTTCAACAATATACAAATTGATTTATGTTGTTTCCATGAGTATTTTATAGGAAGAGATCAATTTGTCGATAGATTTTCATCAATATCCTTTTTGAAATTCAGTTGTATATTGAGTAGTATTCGCGTATGAGAAACTTTTCGCGAACTCTTTCCACTGACACAAAGAAAGAAGGTTGTTTCCGTGCATATTATTATATGCATAGATTATGACAATTGAAAACTGACGCTTGTTTGTTGCCCGTAGTAAACCATTTAAAGACGTTATACAGTTTCTCAATTCGAAAATATAAGGTCAAGACGTGAGTGCGAACAGTCGTTGGTGACTCACACTAGAGCTTCCACAATATCAAATATCGTCACGAAGGACTTTGTACTTTTCAGAGAGTCGAGAAATATTTGTGATACGTTTTTCATTATTATTATTCGGTTTTTTTATCAGTAGGAGACCCTTCGTTTCCAGGAGTAAAACTTATCGATTGCCCACAGACTAAAAGAAACTAAGAGTGTACGCGTGAGGTTTACAGATGTGGTCCAAAGTCGCCGGGTTCAACTTCAACATCAAGACGTCACACAAGAGATAAGTAAAGTAATTCGTTTTTGCACGCGCCTTTCCTATTTTTGAGACCTGCAGGATTTCTCGAAGGATTACTGAGATGATGTTATGACCAAGAAGACACATCACAGCAATTCTGGTGTGTTTTGACTACTTGAATTTCCAGTTACCATGTTTTATGTTGCCATTCTCTGGATTAAATGTTCACGGAAATATTGGTATAACTGAAAAAGTCTATGCAAACACTTTCGATAATTCAATTTCCTAAATGTTCGAAACTATAGAAGAGACAAATATAAAAATGTGAATAATGAAAAAAATGGGAGTCGATTGAAATTAAAAAAATTATATTTTTGAAGATAACAAGACGGAACAAATCTCGTTGCTAGAGAAATAATAATCATTACAAAAATATCACTGTATGATTGCTTGTTAATTTTAGTTTTTCTAATTCTCTAAATCAATTTCTAGCTTTCTCTCCTGATCCAATGAAGATTGATGAAATATCGAGAATATCATCAAATGATTTTCTTTAATGATGAATAGACAGCATACCAGAAAATTCCCAACCTTGGTTGATTTCATAGTCAAATTTTGTCGTCAACTCGAGAGTATTCGCTTGCATAAAAAAAACATGGACTTTTTTGAAAACCTTCATACATACCATTTAATTTATCTAGTATCGCTCCTTCTTCCAAAAATGAATTTCGCAAAAGTACTTGTCAGTCCCACTGCCTTTTATTTAGCTTGCATCCTTTGTATCATAAATATTACACATTAATATGCAATTCATTCACTCACCAAGCGGAATAATTACTACTTAATATATAATGTTACATATTATATAACAATTTATTGAGAAAATGTATTGTATTGATACCATTAATTGTAAACTTCTTTGGAACATTGTATCAGATAAAAAAAGTACTTTGTTGGTGTATCTGTTTCCAGTCTTGCTTATCGTCTGGAACAATGAGTTTTAATATAACACGTCTGGTGTTTTTAAAGAATTACTTAGTAGCTGGTATCTATCAGTTTTGTACAATATTTATGACTTTGAGACTCAGGAACAGCATAACAACACAATTTTAATGTGAGTATAGAAGCAATAGAATAAATTGTTCCTATTTTCAATGGAAAGTTTCTGAAAAATATTCTAAATTAGTATTTTGTTGGAAAATTGACGTTTTTTCTTAAAAGATGGGGGCTTTTTGTTAGAAAATGGAAACATTTTTGTGAAAAATGGGAAAATGCACAACTGTGGTGTAACACAATGAGAATAAATGCACTTTATCACACTATTTTTTGTTTTCCTTGCAGAATCAATCAAGATATTTCTTTATCTTGGTATAAACCTAAAAAAAAAAATTGGACTATAAATCCCAATTTTAACCATTTCCCTTGGATTGAGACGAATATACGTTCAGTTTTCCCAACTTCGGTTATTGCCATTTTACTTGCAGGGTTATTCCCTCCACTTCAAACGGGCGAAGGAGTTTTATTACTAAAGTGTTAAAGAGCTCGTCTGGGGTTGGCGGTAGTTTAGCTGCACGACTACGTTATTGTTCCCAGTCTAAAGCGGTCATAAACAACGTTATCTTCCCTTCTTAGGGGTGGTAGCACGCCGCTGTTGTTTACGAGTTTTGGCAAAACGTTGCCAGAAGTACAGCCATTCCCCTAGTTGGATTTTGTTTATAGTGGTGTAAGTATATTTCAGAAGGAAATTTTACTCTTGCATTCCAATATATCAAAAAAATGATTTAAGTGTTTCTCTGGCATATCTAACAGAAATTGAACCTACTATATCGATAGATACCATTAAATATATTACATATTAGAAGTATATTGGTTATCATTGATGAAGTGCGATCAATTCAATACAAGTTATTTATACAATAAGTGCAAAAAGTCAGTGTTTATTGTACGTGACGTAAAATTGTTCCACGAGTTGATTTTATGGGGTTCTTTAGGAGGAAGTCCGCACAAGAATCGGTTAGAAGTAATTCAATATCTGTTAGGAAAAATTGTTTTTTTCTATCATAAACATATACAGGGTCCGCGAAAAATTCGGAACCATATGGGAAACTTTTTAAATTATGGTTTCTCAAAAAATTTCATTCTACATAAAAGTTGGTGTATTCAATTAGACTAAATATGCGCATAGCTGTTTTTATCAGTGGCGTGCGGTTAAGCGGATATCGGCCGATATTATTATTTCACTATGGAGTAAAGTGGCATTACTATACAAAATATCGAAAAATGTTATTGAAAAAAGTTGTTTGCAATTGAAAGATATTTTCAGTTATTCAGTTTAGTCTGCCAATTAATGATTTCAATAATTACTTAATGAGCAATAGATAAAAGTGGAGGCTCTTTTTCACACTTAAATAAAGAAGCAAATAACCTGTATTGTCTTTTGAAGGATAGTTTGTAGATGAAAACTCTGCTACGCAAAAATTATTGTCGATATACAGGGTGTTATTCAAGTACGTGGCTAAACTTGAAGAAGTGATTCTTTGAATGATTCTAAGACTAAAAGTTTGCATAAACATAGGTCCGGTAATGCTTCATTTTCAAAATATAAAGGGTCAAAATTTTTAAAAGAAATCGTTTTTTTCATAAACATATTAATAATCCGCCAACAGATTTCATTGAAATTTGGCAGTAATATTGAGGGTCGTGAAGGGCTGATTTAGCCCTAACTATATCAAAAGTATCATGTCCACTGGCGTCCCGGAAGGCACCGTAACCAAAGTTTTTGACAGAAAAAATGTGCTCTACTGATTTTTTTGCAATGTTTGTATTTGTTTCACATTGAGCAACTGAAATAACAAGTTTTTTATATCTAGAATTTTTTTCGTATCTTGGTTTGGTTTTGAAAAAAAATAGAAAAATCACTTTTATGTGAGACCCTGGAACAACACAAAAAAACATTTCAACTACTAAACCATCAAAAACTGTTAACAATAGTTATACGAAAACGACGATTTCTTTTGAAAATTTTGACACCTTGTATCTTGAAAACGAAGCATTACTGGACCTATGTTTCTATGAACTTTCCGTCTTAGAGTCGCTCAAAAAATCACCCCTTCAAGTTTGGCCACGAACTTACATAACACCCTGTATTTCCCATTAAAAATAGAGGTCAACTCATTGAGACGTTATTGAAATTTTTGCAGACTAATCTGGATAACTGCAAATATCTTTCAATTGCAAACAACTTTTTCCAATAACATTTTTTGATTTATGTATATTAATGCCACTTTACTCCATAGTAAAATTAGAATATCGGCCGATTCCCGCTTAACCGCACGCCACTGATAAAAACGGATATGCGCATATTTAGTCTAATTTATTGAATGCACCAACTTTTATGTTGAATGAAATTTTTTGAGAAACCATTAGTTAAAAAGTTGAGTGAGCCATTTGAAACCGCAACACCCTGTTATTCTGGAACCCATGTACCGATTTTGAAAAATGAAAATTTTAACTTATAGTACTCGACAAGCTATATTCAAAGATGTTGACAGATAAGAATTATTCATATTTTCAGTGCCTACTTTGCTCTGTTAAATGGGTCAAAATTTCGAGAAAGACCATTAGGCAATTTTTTCTAGAAAGATCAAGCATTATCACCCACTAAACGCACAATCTCATTTGGAAAACTCCCTTACTTACTTCACAAAATACTAGTGGAAAGCGTTTTGAGGATAACTGTCAAAATTATAACAAAGAAAAATCAGACAACTCATTTTCAAAGCATGCTATGAGAAATATAGAATCTGGCTTATTGATCTATCTTATGAATTGGCCGAATGAAATGAAATCATGAAAATTTTGCCAAAATGTCATAGGTTTTGAAAAAAAAAATTACAAATGGATAGAACTTGAAGGGGCATTTTAATAATCGTTGATTGACTATTTATTATACTAAAAACTAAACGATATGGATAATACTTTCACAACTTTTGATTTTTGTTTGAACTAGGGACATCTATCTGTACAGGTTATGATGATAGAACTTCGTATCTGAATATTCCATGTGTTCCTCATTTGAATGGCTCCTTCACTAATTCTTTAAAATACAGTTCTTACATGATCAGTCAAAAAAACACGAATTTGGAAATTTGTCATCACATAACTAACACCCTATATGAGATATTAGGTTGAAATCTTTTTTAAGACAAAATGCCTAGAGGTTCTTCTCAAAATTTCGATCCATAGATGCCTTGAAAATAAGAATAATCCATATCTGTCAACATCTTTGAATAGAGAGAATTTTTCAAAATCGGCCCATTGGTTCCAAAATAACAGGCGGCTGTGGTTCCAAAATAGATCAGGTCTCTCTTGCGATAAGTGGTAGTGAATCTATTGTAACGGTTTTTGCATTATTAATCGAGTTTTTAACAACAAATTGAGTTAAGTGATATTCTTCAAAGCCAAATGCATTATCGATAGTACCACATACATTACTCTATTTACATTATTTTACAATCAAAAACAAAAAGTTATGCAAGACGTAGGGAGTAAGTACTTTGACCATTCTCTAAATAATTTTGCAAACCATTGCTAGCACTAATAATGTCTTGTCGATATATTGAAAACTTTAGCAAGAGACTGTCCATATGTTTCAATTGAAGATTTGTCAATGACAGATAAAAATCAATGACCAGTTTTTCGTTAAACGAGTTTTCCTGCATTTTAATGATTGGTTATATTTCAGCTGTCTGGCACTTCGATAGATGTGCTTGAAGTTGAAAAGAATGCAATCTCATGTGAACAAAAAAACAATTTTAGGCACATGTCTATCTCTTGGTTTTTCAATAAGAAGTTACTTTCTCTGTGTAGGTGAATATAGATTTATATTCTTCAACAATTGTCCTAATGCCTCCAAGTTTGGCAAAAAAGTTAAACGGACTGAAGATGTTCACGTAATGCTTACGCAAAAGACCCAAAAACATGTAGCCATTTAGACACTCATTCACCCTCCTTGGATTCTTTAATGGTTTCGTTACGAACATTTTGGATTCTAACATGAACTGCTTCAGCCTCAGATCCTAGGTTTTGCCTCCAGTTGTGGTAATATCGTTGTTTTGCAAATAGATTTCGAGCCTCTCCTGAACAAAGGTTTCTTCAGTTATCGACTTCTGAAGGCAGGATTTTGAAGGTAAGGTAAAAGTCCCTGTGAAATAATATATGAAATTCACTGAATACAATTAGAGGAGTCATTAGACATAAAACGTTACCCATATCAGAAGCAAATACGACCCGTTCCCAACAAGAGAAGAAAATTTACATTATGGCAACACGGTACGACGTTCAAATCAGCTAATGTTGAAATGCCATACGGCTTCTCTCTTGGGGTGGGTGGAACGCCTCTGTATTTTACGAGCTTCGGGCAGACATAACGGCGCTGCTACCAACGTTGAATCACAGCAGAGAGCGTTGCTACCGCCGCGATGCCGACTGCGTGCGTCTACACAAGAGACCATAAAACTTTACGACCAAAGCATCGACCCGTTGCCTTAGCAACGCGCAACTTGCCACTTGCTAGTTGGACTCAATTAATAACGCCGAAATTTGTTGCAAGCGATAATAATAATATATAAAAAAACAAATCGATTAAAAAATACCTTGTAGGCAGTAATTTTCTAAAGACAATCCTCAAATATTCCTCAACCTCCTAAAATTACGAAAAAGGAATATTTTTAAGATCAAAAGACTGCAAGATTTTGAACATCTCAAAAGTAACCTCAACAATATAAATACTTGATGAAACCAGTCAGATCAAACTAATAATGAATTAAATGACGTCAGTTTGTTTCATCCAAGATCCAAGTCACTCATTTTTTATATTATAATTTTTTTGTCAACTGTCATAAACATCAAAGAAGCCCTCAAACTAGGAAAAGTATTCGTGTTTATAATATATCAGCTATGGATAATTGGTACATTATTCAACGAGTGTGTAATGATGCATATTACTCATATAAATGAAGTTTACGTCACTAGCTGTTGGCACGCTTCGTACTCTAACCAGTGTTCACCATTTAATTTGAACATACGATATATTTCTTTTAGTAGAAGAAAATAAAAATTATATGAATTCATTTTCACATACCTAGAAACAAATGAAGAAATAATTCATACTGAAAATGATGTCGAGAATCATCCCTGAGAGATTAGAACTCACACAACTTCGCTAATGAATAGGTGTCGGCTACAAAAATAAAAGAAATTATTAATCTTTATTGTCATAGCTTACAATTATTCAATGGAGCCACGAACATTATCTATTAATGTTGTGCATTTCCTGTCATATTAGCATATAAAACACAGAAGAAAATAAATAAGCTATTCATACAATAAATATCTATTATTTATATGGAATAGAATTCATTCTGCCTGTTGTCAAATCAAATTTATTTTGATGAAATTTTTTTTGTGCGACAGGGTTGAACAGTTAGTAAGCTTTTTCCACAATTCTGGATATCAGGAAATAGGTGGAATTAGCGTCTTCCCTGGTACACCATGAAGAACAAACTACAGACACGTCTTTCGAGCACGTGCTTAGGGGTACAATAAGTGCCTCTCTCCGAATGTACAGTCAGCAATTGACATGTTCTGAATTTTGATAACGGCGAACATAAAATAAGAGACGTTTCCAGCGGGTACGTCGGTCCTGGATATATTTTTTGTATCTTGTTTTATTGAATTTTGTTAAATGTGCAAGAAGTAACTGAAATATTTATGTTCACTTGGAGAAACAGAGTAATCGAACGTTATATCGAAGCTGAAAGATAGAAAAGCAAAGTTTGTCAGGATTTTTATTTACGGCGCACTTTGGAAATGTTCTTTCAGAAAGACAGTGTCTATCTGATATCCATATTAAAGAAATCGACCCCAAATTCATCATATAACTTAATCATAAATATTGAACATATTTTTGAAATGTATGTAGGTAGCCTTAGGTTTGGCAACAGAAACTCCTTCCAAGCTTTGCCTCTAGATATATGATCAATCAAAAACAATTTTTACTCGTCATCCTAGTCTCTACGAATTAAATAACAAAAATAATTGGTACAAAACCCAAAACAATAATAGTTTATTTATTTCTACAAACGGATGTGATCAAATTTTATGTGTTAAAATGTCCATGAGAGGTATGGAATTATCGCTGAATTACAGCGGTAATCAATCCACTTACTATGTATATAAGTATGTGGAATATCGAGAATTATACCACTGGTGACTAAATTTTCGCGATAAGATTTATTTCTAAATGAAACTGAGCTGCTTGAAAACACCACGAGTTCGCAGGACAAGTGGTGTTTTTTTTTGTTGTTGATTGTAGTAACTGACTAACTGTAGTGGCACGATTAGAGTGATTCGTTATTCTCAATTTTTTAGTCTCTAATCCTATCTTTTCTGCAGAGAGATCTGTTCCTTTTGATATTGTGCATGGCATCACACGTTAAAAGGTAAGAGCTACTTCTTCCCACAAGTCTCTGACTTCTGAGGATTGCTCGTAAGGGTGCAGCCGGATGACAGATATAACAATTTTATCAACAACAAGAATCAATATTTACCAATAGGGCGATTCTTGGACCTATTATTATTAAATTTATTTCACTTGCCATTTACTGCCAGAAAAAGTCTATAATTGGGTATAATTCCTCTTTTCGATATAAGTTTCCGGTATAATCTCACAAGATACATTTCATGATTTTTCAGATTTTGTGTCAATTAGTATCTGCACAGTTTTTATCACCACCTTGGCGGGTTTTGAAGACTATCGGGTTACTTGCAATTCTATTTATTAAACACCCTTTGTTGTCAGGCTCTTCCTTTAAAAAATGTAACATGGAAAAAGTTGCTTCGTTACCTCTCCAAGCTAGTTCTACTGCAGCTATGTGAAAAAACTTCATTTGCACTACTTCTGGCGTGTCTTCGTCCCATTGTAAATCAACAAAATATTTTGATTGAAGTTTAAGCAGAAATGAACAACCAAACTTGTAGTTGACACAAAAAGAAAATTTTTGCTTCAAAGATATTTTTTATGTTGAATCAATAGAATGCACTTCGTTTATTTGACAAAAATAACAACAACTATTAACAAATTTTTTTATTCATTTCCATTAAATAAAACCAGTTATTTTGTTCACCGAATCACTTGCATATTAGAAACAAATTCCATATTTTGTTAATGCAACAATTCCATTTTGTTGCTTTGGAGTGCATTCTGAGGTTTTTTAGAGGTGGCGCTGCGATGGTCTTCTTGCGAGAAGCCGCATCCATTCATATAATCATTATTTCAAGTACCAGTGAATTGCGTGGCTTGACCAAGGATGTCGACGACTATAAAAGTTGTCGGACCTACCTTGCACCGAAGAGAGGCATAGTCTAGTCTACAAGTGCCATTTAGACCAACTTTTTTCAGCAGTCTCCGAAAATTATGATTGAGGTGTCATTCGATTCGGAATGACATCCAGATGATTTTTGAAAAAAATGAAGTTCCGCATGAAAAAATTGTAAAAGTTATTAACAATTAACTAAAAAAAAAAGATGGCTTTAGTATTTTGTAAATATCTCAAAAACTAATTAAAATTTTTTAAATCTAAAAAAAGATTCAAAAAGAGGAGGAAATTTCCTAAAAAAAAGCTCAATTCCCGGAATTGTAGCATCAATATTTATAATTTTCCCAGAGGGATGAAAATACGGCCGAAAACGGGTACTCTGGCTCGGGCAAGCCACACCCACTTTGGACACTTTAACAATAAAAATTATTTTAAAATACTAAATATGAAAATAAAAAATTGGAAAAATTCAGGCACTAACTGAATAGATTAATGAACAATAATCCGCTTGAAAAAAATTTTTATCACAATTTTTCAATTAGTTAATCAATAGTTAATTAATAATTTTTTTCTGCTTGAACATGAACATTGCAAGTGTGATAATTGTTAAACTATAAATTTAAGATTTTTTTCCTCTTTTGGAGCAATTCTTGAAAGGCTTCAGAATAGAACCCCGTTGGAAAAATTAAAAAGTTTTTATTTTTCAGTTTTTTATTAACAATTTTCGTTGTTGCAAAATTAAATACTTAAATTAATCATTGAAAAAAAATTTTTTTTTTAAATATTATCAATAATCCGTTTTTATGTTATCAGGAACTACATAGAAATAATTTTTTTAAATTTTTATCTCTAATTGTTTAAAAAATTGTTATAAACAAATGCGTTGTTTATAAGATAATTGAAAATTTTTTTATGGAATTTCAATTGTTCCTTAAAAAAATTTTTTTATTGCTTGAAAACGCATTTGTTAATTAACAATTATTTTCTCCCGCTTCTAATTAATATTAAGGAACCATTTTTTTTTTAAATCATTATTTGTCTTTCTTTCTGATATAAAAAAAAAAAATTCCATTTTATTTAATTTTTCATTGTTTATGCAATAAACAATTTGTTATAAACAAATAAATTTTTACCTTATATTTTTTTTTCTATTCTAATTTCTGTCACAAAAACAGAAATGATTTTTTTTCTTTTTTAAAATTTTTTTTATTATTTTTTATTTAATTTTTAAATATAAGTTCTCTCTAACTCTCTAAATGTCATGTCTGTTTTTGTGACAGAAATTAGAATAGAAAAAAAAATATAAGGTAAAAATTTATTTGTTTATAACAAATTGTTTATTGCATAAACAATGAAAAATTAAATAAAATGGATTTTTTTTTTTATATCAGAAAGAAAGACAAATAATGATTTAAAAAAAAAATGGTTCCTTAATATTAATTAGAAGCGGGAGAAAATAATTGTTAATTAACAAATGCGTTTTCAAGCAATAAAAAAATTTTTTTAAGGAACAATTTTTCTTTTAAAAATCATTATTTGTATCAAAGATTGAAATTCCATAAAAAAAATTTCAATTAGCTTATAAACAACGCATTTGTTTATAACAATTTTTTAAACAATTAGAGATAAAAATTTAAAAAAATTATTTCTATGTAGTTCCTGATAACATAAAAACGGATTATTGATAATATTTAAAAAAAAATTTTTTTTTCAATGATTAATTTAAGTATTTAATTTTACAACAACGAAAATTGTTAATAAAAAACTGAAAAATAAAAACTTTTTAATTTTTCCAACGGGGTTCTATTCTGAAGCCTTTCAAGAATTGCTCCAAAAGAGGAAAAAAACTTAAATTTATAGTTTAACAATTATCACACTTGCAATGTTCATGTTCAAGCAGAAAAAAATTATTAATTAACTATTGATTAACTAATTGAAAAATTGTGATAAACATTTTTTTCAAGCGGATTATTGTTCATTAATCTATTCAGTTAGTGCCTGAATTTTTCCAATTTTTTATTTTCATATTTAGTATTTTAAAATAATTTTTATTGTTAAAGTGTCCAAAGTGGATGTGGCTTGCCCGAGCCAGAGTACCCGTTTTCGGCCGTATTTTCATCCCTCTGGGAAAATTATAAATATTGATGCTACAATTCCGGGAATTGAGCTTTTTTTTAGGAAATTTCCTCCTCTTTTTGAATCTTTTTTTAGATTTAAAAAATTTTAATTAGTTTTTGAGATATTTACAAAATACTAAAGCCATCTTTTTTTTTTAGTTAATTGTTAATAACTTTTACAATTTTTTCATGCGGAACTTCATTTTTTTCAAAAATCATCTGGATGTCATTATGAATCGAATGACACCTCAATCATAATTTTCGGAGACTGCTGAAAAAAGTTGGTCTAAATGGCACTTGTAGACTAGACTAGCAGGCAATAACTTGAAACGAGTATGTAAGTGGTCAAGTCCTTGATCATGTTGGGCAGGATTTCTGCTATTTGATACAGAAAGCATTTGCGGCTGTCTCCCGGATTCTAGGGAGAACGCTACACTGATATCTGTCAGATTCAATTCAACGTCCGTCGTGGTATTAGCCAGGGGGAGTGGTTGTTTTCTTTCAGATATCTGCCTAAATGGGTTTGTGATAATGATTGGGATATAGTAGGAGTTACAGTAACATTGCTATATAAAAATAAGATACTACCATTCAAGCAATCAGGGTTCAGAAGTGGCTACAGTTGTGCAACAGCACTTTCTGATATTGGATACGCTGGAGGAAATAGGCTTCAGAATTACGCCATACATGCTCTTGAAGAATTACCTGAATGGCAGACTACAGAGTGTCAAAATATCACAGACACAAAATGAATTTCGAACAATTAAATACGGCGTTCCTCAGGGAACAGTACTTAGACCACTCCTGTTCAATATATACCAGAATGGACTGTTCAATCTAGAGAGCACTGGTAAAATAGTTAGTTTTGCGGATGACACTGCTTTTATATATAAGGCAAAAAACTGGGAACTAGTAAAAAAAAGTAGCAGAAAAAGATTTAAAAAAAATAATGGAGTGGATTGACAGCAGAACACTGACGGTCAATGTCCAAAAAACTAATTATATAACCTTCGCCCCTAATACAAAGTACGTACCTCACTACGATTCTCTTTCCATCTCCATGAAAATTAATGTACTGTAACGATTTCAAGACCGGCCCAGAGACCGGCCCTGATCTAATTAATTATGCACCCTCGTTCAACTACAACTGCATATCTGCTGGCGTACGGATCGCCGAGAACAAGCTGGAATAAATCGATTGTTCGATACTATTCGAAGAGCCATCTAGATGAAATGTTCTATACTCCTGAATATTCGAGAGCCGTGAATGGAAACTGCTTGGGAGTATATAAGCGGGACAGGCAGAATGGAGAGTTAGACAGTTCCAGAGTTCGCTGATAGATAGCCACAGTAGAAATAAATTGAAATAGTTATTGAAGTAAATGTTTTAGTGAATAATTGTTGTAAATAGTGTTTTAAATAAATTAGGAAAATTAGTTAGTGCAGTTTTACTACATTTGTTGTCAGAAGTCGGATGTTTAAAATAAATAAGTGTTAAAGTGTTCGTCGCGTTGAAAAACAGTTAGTGACCCGTTGAACATTTGAGTGCAAAGTGGACAGTTTTGCGCGTCGCGGGACAATAAACTGAAAACTGTGTGTGAAATAAATAATAGACTGATATCTCAGCAAAGACAATAAGAGACAAAATGTTTCCGAGAAGAGTTCACCTATTTGACCTTAAAGTTAGTGAATTAAAGCAAGAGTTAGAGGAGCGTGAGTTAGAAACAACTGGAAAGAAGGCCGTACTCCAGAAAAGACTTGCAGATGGACTGATTGAAGAAGGAGAAGACCCCGAAACGTTCTTATTCGAAGTTTCTGGAATCGATATGAGTGCTATAATGAACAAACTCGAGGAAACTACGAATAGTTTGAAGGAGGAACTTCTACAAAATTCCGTAAGCCTGAAAGAAGAACTCCTAGTAAACTCGAATACTCTGAAAGAAGACCTTTCGAAAAATCTAGAAGAAAAGCTTCAAGAAAATTCTGTCAGCCTGAAAGAAGAACTTCTAGAAAATTCGAATTGTCCAAAAGAGGAACTTCAAGAAAATGTGAAGAAAAGCTTCACGAAAATTCGAAAAATTTACAAGTGAAGCTTCTAGAAATCTCGGAGAATTTGAGAGAAGAGCTTCTAGAAAATTCGAGAAGCTTGAAGGAAGAAGTTTGCAGTGTGGCGAATCGGTTGGAAGAAAGAATGGGAACTGTTGAAACAGAGATGGAGAAAATCAAAGATGAAATGGAAGAAGAAATGAAAAAAATTAAGGAAACGCTCCACGATGAGAAAAAGGAAAAATTTAGTGAGCTAGAAAAACGAATGGATTCTGTGCACATTCCTGAAATTTCCAACAGAAATTCAATGCCGGATCTGAGTACCAACTTGGAGGAAGTTCAAAAAGACATCAAAGATTTCAAGGTCTGTACGGAACCAGGAAAGCTCTCATTGAAACCGCCTCAGTTCGACGGAAATACTCCATGGTCAAACTACCACCGACAATTCGAAGCTGCTGCCAAAGCAAATGGATGGAATGCTGGGGAAAAATCTTTAGCATTGACACTGGCATTGCGTGGCGAAGCAACAAATATTTTACCTCACCGCCCAACAGCAGGAAGACTATGAACAGCTGGTAAAACACTTGGAACTTCGCTATGGCCAAGCCCACCTTGAACACGTATATCACTCACAGCTGAAAAACCGATGCCAGAAATCAAGCGAGTCGTTGCAAGAATTTGAAGCAGATATTGCACGCTTGGTTTGTCTTGCGTACCCAGCTACACCGGAAAATGTAATGGAGCGACTAGCGGTCCAAGCATTTTTGGATGGACTTCGTGACCAGGAAACCCGGCAAGCCCTACCACTAGCTCGCTCCGCACATCTCGTGGATGCATTGGCAAGCGCTCTGGAATTCGAAGCAGCAAATCAATCCTGCAAAAGCCAGAGTAGAGTCCGGATGATCGAGGAAGATCCACAGCTACAGGAGCTCGCTAAAATCGAGGCTGTCATGAGAAAATTAATGAAGGAAGTTGTGCCTGAGAGAAGACTGATACGATGCCGAAATTGTAGAGAACTTGGGCACGTGCGTAGCAAATGTCCAACATTGAAAAAATCGACATCAACGATGAAGGTCAAGAAGGAGCAATCGTCAGCCCGTATCCAACAAGCCCCAGTTAACAATGCATATGTCGCTGTACTTCAAAGACAAGACAAAGGTGTCTTTGTAGACGGTCTCATTAACAACGAGCCTCGCACCATGCTCCTTGATACGGGTGCGACTAGGACAATCCTTGGACCAACTTTTGCCAAAACACCGGCAAGAATTGAATCGTCGAATTGGAAGCTACGCACAGCAACAGGAGAGCCGGCAACTGTGTATGGTAAACTTCCAATTGAACTGACTTTGGGCAGCACTACAGTGAAACACCGGGCTCTAGTAGCGGATATCGAGGACGAAGTAATAATTGGAATGGACATCATGAATTCTGGAGGATTCGAGCTGAATTTTAAAGACGGCGTCCTTCGTGTGAACGGAGAAGAGCTGGTACTTCATGGGAGAAATGAAGAAATGGTTCGAGTTCTGCTGGCTGAAGACGTAAGCGTACCGGAGAGGGCTGAAACCATTTTGGAGGCTCGCCTGGATGGAGGTGCGAGCAGTGGAAACGTGGTGATGTTCGAGCCCAAGCTACATGATGAGAAAATTGGACGAGGAATTGCACTAGGAAAAACCTTGTTGCGTGCTGATAAATTTGTGCCAGTAAGGGTAATGATTGTCAATTATTACCCGGTGACCTTGAAGAAGGGAACGATTTTGGGGCACTGCTCGTCAATTTCCTCTGTAATCAGGAGTGTACGTGGCACTGTTAGCCAAGCCAGTAACATGCCAGCAGAATTGGAGAAGTTGGTTGCTATCTCGTCCAAGGACATGGGGCCAGCACAGAAGCCTAAACTGAGAGAACTAGTCAGGAAGTATCAGGACATCTTCGATACCGGAGTAGGCAGAGGCGGTAGAACAAAGGTGGTTCAGCACAAGATAGATACTGGAAATGCCCGACCAATCAGGCAATCAGCCAGAAGACTTCCTCTCGCCAAAAAGGAGGAGGCTGACAAAATAGTCTGCGACATGGAGAAAGACGGAGTCATCGAGCCATCCGACAGTCCCTGGTCCTCTCCAGTCGTGTTGGTGAAGAAGAAAGATGGATCAACACGGTTTTGCGTAGACTACCGTCAACTAAACAACGTGACGAAAAAGGACAGCTACCCTCTCCCAAGGATAGACAACACGCTAGACACGCTGGCTGGATCTACGATTTTCTCGACCTCAGATTTGAAGAGCGGATACTGGCAGGTAGAACTGGCCCAGGAAGATCGAGAAAAGACAGCTTTTACCATCGGCTCCGGATTATGGCAGTTTACAGTTATGCCATTCGGCCTCTGCAATGCTCCAGCCACGTTCGAAATATTGATGGAGACTGTTTTGAAAGGACTATCATGGAAGACGTGTCTGGTGTATCTCGACGACATTATTGTGGTTGGCAGGTCATTCGAGGACCATGTAAAAAACTTGGAAGAGGTATTTCAGCGACTGAGAAGCTCCGGACTGAAACTGAGCCCCAAGAAATGTCATCTGTTTCAAAAAGAAGTACGTTATCTCGGCCACGTTGTCTCGGGAAAAGGAGTGGCAGTAGATGAGCAGAAGATCAAAGCTGTTAAGGAATGGCCCGTTCCGAAAGACATTCACCAGCTTCGAAGTTTTCTTGGCTTGTGCACTTACTATCGCCGATACGTGCTGGGATTTGCTAACATCGCAAAACCACTGACCAGGCTCACAGAAGGACAAACAAAGTTCCAGTGGTCGGATGAATGCCAAGATTCATTCAGGAAGTTGAAAGGAGCTTTGATCAACGCACCAATCCTGAGCTACCCCCTTCCAGACGGGAAATTCAATTTAAACACGGACGCCAGTAACGTGGGACTTGGAGCTGTCCTGTCTCAGATCCAAGAAGGACAGGAGAAGGTCATTGGTTACTTCAGCAAGACCCTCAGTAAACCGGAGCGGAATTACTGTGTCACCAGGCGGGAACTGTTGGCTGTTGTCAAGGGAGTTGAGCACTTCTACAAGTACGTGTATGGACGAAGATTCCTACTGAGAACTGACCATGCAGCTCTCAAATGGCTCCTACAGTTCAAGAATCCCGAGGGTCAAGTGGCACGCTGGATTGAGAGGCTCCAGGATTTCGACTTTGAGATCGAACATCGGGCGGGGACCAGCCATAAGAATGCGGATGCCCTATCGCGAAGACCATGTCCAGACGACTGTTCGCACTGCCGACGAACAGAGGAAAAGGAGTCGACACTCTGCAGAACCACGGCGGTCGATGATAACTGGAATGACCACAAGATCCAGAAAAACCAAGAGAAAGATCCAGATCTTGGTTTAGTCATCGGCTGGAAGAAGAGTGAGCGAAGACCGTCGTGGCAGGAAATAGCCAGTTGTTCTCCAGTCGTCAAAACTTACTGGGCCCAATGGAACTCTTTCACCTTAGACAATGGAGTTTTGAAGCGTGTGTTGGAGTCGGAGGATGGCGGGGAAGAAAGACGTCAGGTAGTAGTTCCCAGGAGCAGAAGACAGGAAGTGCTCCGAGAAATCCATGATGGGGTCACCGGAGGACATCTGGGAGTGACGAAGACCCTCCAGAAAGTTAGGCAACGGTTCTACTGGGCCAATTGTCAAGCTGACGTCAAGGATTGGTGCTGTATGCGCTGCCAGTAATGGGCCTCGAACAAGACCTAAGGCCCCGATGCGCCAGTACAATGTGGGCAGCCCATTCGAAAGGATCGCCATTGACATCGCTGGCCCGTTCCCACAATCTGAACACGGGAACAAGTACATCCTTGTGGCGATGGATTACTTCAACAAGTGGGCCGAAGCCTATGCCCTGCCCAACCAAGAAGCCATCACCGTTGCCGACGTCTTGGTGAAGGAGTGGATTTGTCGATTCGGTGTCCCGTTAGAGCTGCATTCGGATCAAGGCAGGAATTTCGAGTTAAACCTGTTCCAGGAGATGTGTCAGATGCTGAACATCCGGGAAACGAGGACCACAGCTCTACATCCGCAGTCCGATGGAATGGTGGAGCGGATGAATAAGACGATAAACCGCCACCTGTCCAAGGTAGTCTCTGACCACCAGAAGGATTGGGACCAGTACCTCCATCTGTTCCTGATGGCGTATCGTTCCGCAGTTCATGAGTCAACCGGCCAAACCCCTGCTAGTGTTATAATGGGCCGAGAGCTGCGACTTCCATGTGACTTGAAGTTTGGGACGCCACCAGGACAAGACACTGCGGGAGATGACTACGTCAGCAAACTGCGACAGAGAATGGACGACATCCATGAACGGGTCCGTTTGAACATCCAGAGTGCCAGCGACAGAATGAAGGAGACCTACGACATCAAGGCGGATGCTGGTGGATATCAGACAGGTGACCTTGTCTGGCTATACAACCCTAAACGTCGCCGTGGACTATCACCGAAACTTCGGAACTCGTGGGAAGGTCCATATAAGATCATGAAAAGGATAAACGACCTCGTCTACCGCATATATAAGCCACCACGAGGAAAACCTAGGGTAGTCCACTTCAATAGGTTGTCCCCTTACGCCGGAAACCACGATCAAGTCCGCACGGTCAGATCACCGGAGGACGAAATGACGTTTCAGAGGTTCGTGTCTCTGTACTCGAACGGACAGAAAGTTCAATATGGGGTAACCCGAGAGGAGTCACGAGATCTTTTCAAGGTGCCTGCCAATTACGCGTTAGCTCACTGTGTGGCAGAAGATCTCCAAATGTCCAGAGGCATTGCAGTAGTTTTCTCCAAGAAGTTCGGTCGAATCCAGGAACTGAGAGAACAGAACCCGGAAGTTGGAGGGGTGTTACAGCTGAGGAAAGGCCAGAGAAACATCTACTATCTGGTTACCAAGAAGCGTTATCGTGATAAGCCGTCTTATGAAGATGTTTGGAAGAGCCTTACGAGTTTGAGAGACACGATGCTGGACCAGAATATTGTAGAACTGGCAATCCCAAAATTGGCCTGTGGGCTTGATCGGCTGGACTGGAGAGTTATAAGAAGCATGTCGGAGACAATATTCAGATCCAGCGGCATCAACATTCTGGTGTGCTCCAACCATCTTCCTCGACCCAAATTGAAGACTGTGGAGTGCTACTTCCATCGAACGTCCAGGTGCAGATATGGAGAATCTTGCAGATATCTTCACACTCCAAGAATGACGCTTCGGGGCGAAACGTCTTTAAGAAGGGGGCAATGTAACGATTTCGAGACCGGCCCTGATCTAATTAATTATGCACCCTCGTTCAACTACAACTGCATATCTGCTGGCGTACGGATCGCCGAGAACAAGCTGGAATAAATCGATTGTTCGATACTATTCGAAGAGCCATCTAGATGAAATGTTCTATACTCCTGAATATTCGAGAGCCGTGAATGGAAACTGCTTGGGAGTATATAGGCGGGACAGGCAGAATGGAGAGTTAGACAGTTCCAGAGTTCGCTGATAGATAGCCACAGTAGAAATAAAATGAAATAGTTATTGAAGTAAATGTTTTAGTGAATAATTGTTGTAAATAGTGTTTTAAATAAATTAGGAAAATTAGTTAGTGCAGTTTTACTACAGTACTTATTCGATCAAGGCCTAGCATGAAATACTTGGGAATTTATCTGGATCAGCACCTAAAATGGGATACACATATCAACCAAGTAATGAAGAAATTAAGGTTCGTATTATACGAACTCAAATATCTATCGAAAACCTTCTCGATAAAATATTTAAAAATCTTATACCACTCACTGGCAGAAAGTCACCTTTTATATGGTATCCTAGCGTGGGGAACTGCATATAAAACTCATTTGACGGGCCTGGAAATCTTACAGAAATATCTATTAAAGACAATTTATCAGAAACCCCGCTCATACTCAACAGAGAAATTGTACATGGAAACAGAAATTTACGACATACGACAACTTTTTTTCAAAAATAATCTCCTAAGAATCAATAAAAATAAGCATGAACTAGTTGAGATAAATCACAATTACCATACAAGGCATAAAACCACGTCAGTTCATGTGCCATATAAATAAATAATATACCAACAATCATGAAAACAACACACTCGCCAGCTCAATTCAGTGAACATCTTAAAAATTGGCTGCTCTCTACTCCTCGTAATGAATTACATAAGATATTCGACACCCAATCAATCTAAATAATATATATAAATATTGAAAGAATACGGGGTACCCTTCTCTCTAAGCGTTTCCACAAAGTGGAAAATAACAGGCAAACATATTCGACATATTCGAACTTGTTCGAATTTTACATATTTAAATATGTTAATTATTGATACACTATAGTCACTTACCTCCATTCTGCCAATAACTCCTTATCATTTTTAGTTCAGTTCAGTTCAGTGCTTTACATCTATGAATGTATTAAGTCATGTAACTACTTATCAATGTTGTACCTTACTTGTATTTCCATTATTTTATTGATTGTTTTGTTATTATTATAGTTAGTAAGTTATTAATCACGCACAGGCTCGTCCTTCTGTGGTTTTTTCTATATTTATTTACAGTCTATTTGTATATGTGTGTGAATAAATATATTTATTATTATTATTATTATTATTATATTATTTTTGACGCCATCCTGAAAGCTCAGGATAGCAGTAAAATATGTGTTTTAGTGCTACTAGATTACTCTAAAGCATTTGATATGATCAACCATGAAATTTTAATATCTATGTTCCACTATTATGGATTCAGTGAGTTCGCCTGCAATATGTTATCTTCATTCCTCAGTGACCGATTTCAGAGCGTTCAAATAGATGATCAAATATCCCCTCTAACAAAAGTCCTGGCCGGTGTTCCACATGGTAGTATACTGGGCCCGCTCCTATACACCCTGTACACATTAAATTTCGCTCACGTATTGCAACATGTTGGTTATCACTTTTATGCTGATGACACACAAGTTTATTTCGCCTTCGAACATTCAAATATTGCAATGGCAAATAAATTCATAAACTCTGATCTAGACGCACTATTTACAATTTCAACCAAACATTTACTTAAAGTTAACCCCAATAAATTTTGTGCATAGCTTTTTTGTCCAGACAATGTTAGAAATGATATTCAATCTATTTTAGACTTAAAAATTGGCAACTCTACATTTTGATTATTGACACAAAGTTACATTTTACTGGACATATCACGCAAATGCTCCGGAACGCATATGATTCGCTAAAACTGATATACTCGCAGAGATTCTACTTCAATAGTGATACAAAAAAAATGCTTTGTGATGCATTAGTATTGTCACAATTTAACCACTGTGACGTAGTTTATGGTCCATGTCTGAAGTTGAACGATTCCACCAGAATACAGAAACTACAGAATTCTTGTATTAGATTGATTTGTGGCATAAAAAAAAGGAAAAATATCTCATTGAAATTCAAAGAACTGGGTTGGATAAACATGCAAAATAGACGACATCTACACATGGCATGTCTATTTTACAAAGTCTAAAAATTTAAAACTCCTCCGTACCTTTATTGCAAACGTTCTTGTAGAACCGACATTCATAACTTAAATATTCGTCGTCTTTCAATACTCACAGTTCCTACAGTTCCTAAACAAAAAAATATATATAAACGATCTTTCAGCTATAACGCGGTTACCATCATCAACAATTTGCATAGTCTAGATTGCTCTCTTTTGACTTTATCCATGAGCTCTTTCAAATATCAAATTACAAAAAAATCTTATTAAACAATCAACCAAGTTAGCTCATTCCCTCGTTTCATTGACGCCAAACATGAACAATGTGTATGCTGATATAAACTACGTATATCCTAAAATTGTAGATTACAAAACCAACAAAATTATCTGTTCCAATCCATACCTCTCTGTCTCTTTCTCATCCTTTCCTAGTTTCTCTATTATTTTTCTCTTCATTTCTTTCATTTCATTCCTTATCTTCGCTCGTCATCTCTAACTTATTTTATTAGTTTTTGGGCGCTGGTGGAAGAACAGAAGTGAATGGCTGAAAAAGGCTTTTCACATTCTGAACCAGAATTGCCATTTGTTTACCACAATAAAAATTAAAAATTGTTATTATTTATATGTAATAGTGCTGGTAACCAATAAAAGTATTATTATTATAAATTTGAGGAGAGAATAAGGGGTGTTTCACTGAAACAAATATTTTTGTTTTAACAAAATACTCTTTGTTGAATGTACAACGTGTGTGAATTAAATCTGACAAATTTTATATGTATTTGACTAATAATGAATGTATAGGCAATTTCGTTACTTGTTACACTGACTCGTGGTAATATCATTTCAACAAAGAAACTGGAGTTCATTAAGCAGATATTATATTATTACAAAAAATATATTTTATTCTTTTAACTAATCTCTATGTCAAGGTTGACAATAGTTGTTTATATTAACAAAATATTTACTTGGAAAATAACAAAAATAAATTGTAGTTATAACAAAATATTTTGTCGTGGATATGACCTTCACATTTTGTTAAATTCATGCATTTTTTGTTGATTCATACTTTTTTTTTCTGCGTGTTGCGAGGCGGTTAGATGCCGACCTTTTAAACTTCCGCTTGCATTTGGCCAGGTTCGAATCCTGGAAAACGAAAAAAAAATCTCAATTCCATAGCAGTCAATAGGCAATGTGAGTTGTCTAGGTGCTTGCTTGAAGTTCACGCCGGCCACCTGGGGTGGTGCTGTAGGTTTTCCAGGTTTTCCTACAGCTGAAAAGTGAATACGCCAATAGAAATCAGTAAGTCGCCTCGGACGTATATACGTATACTGCAGACGCACAAGGAATGGCCAAACAATTCGCAAATGTTCGGCTAGTATCGGGCTAGTTGCTCGCTCCAGGCGCGTAAACTGGAGACATAGTTGAATCTCACACGTCTGCAATTTGCATTAGGTGTTTAGATAAATTTTTGGATTCTACGCAAGATTCTAGGCAGATTTTGTGTATCATGTCCTATATCTAAATTCAACTGTTTTCAAGTTACCTACAAACAATTTAAAATCAGCATTTTACCAACTTCATCCCTTTACAGTGACAAAATGATTGAAGGCAGGAAAAATTTAATTTCATATTTTTATCCTAACATTTCAATAGCTATCTGGTGGTACCAATAAGGTACCAAGGGTACCGTTTTCAACCGTTTTGTTACTGTAATGGAATAAAGTTGGTTAAATCGCTATTGGATCCGATATAATTTCATACTCAAGGATACAAATATTTTTTTAAATTCAGGTAAGAGGTACCTGTGATATTTTGCCGTATCCTCATTTTTGATAAATTGGCAAGGCTTTCGCGGCCGAAATTTTCACTATCACGATTTTGATTCGGGTTTAAAGCTGTCGTGGTTCGGAATAGCTTCATAACGTTTCGCTAGCGCGAGTGGCTTTACATAAACTGTAGACATACCAGAATAAACTACGTCTGCCCTTTACCAGTTGACCAATCCTAGTAAACTACAGACGTATAAGGACAATCTACGTCTCCACTTTACTGCTATTTTCAATTTTCATTGGTCCGATAGATCTCAAGAAGCCGAATCGTTTAGCTATGCCTTATGCGTCTACAGTTTACGTATATGCGCCCCGGAGTGCCACGGCAAATAATAATAATAGCCGTCCTCTACCCACACAGGCACAGGCTATGCATTTGGGTACACTCTATGAGTGTTTATGAGGGACAATCATTATTTTTTTACAACTTGTCATTATCATAGTCACAATCATTATCACTGTCCTAGTCTCAATTCTTGTTTGAGACTAAAACTAAGGAAATTGCATAAATGCTGCTACTGGAATGTACAGTTTAGATTTTATTTTATGATAACAGTGACTGTGATTAGGACTACGACAATGACAAAGTTGCATAAATTGGTCCTAAACTGAAAAGAAACTCATTCGAAAACTCTGTGGAATTACAAAGTATACATTCGAATGCTGAAATAACCAATAGTAAATATAAAAATTATTGAATCCTATACGAAAAACGAAATAAGTCTCATTTCACTGATGCGGCGTTTGTCAGCGCTAATAACCTAAAGGGTTGATGCGCTTTAATCTGTAAATAAATAAAAAAAAATGATCGCCCATTCAGTATGTACTTAAGTAATGAAAATATTATTATTTTAATAAAAAAAAATCAATCGGTATTGCAGTTTGATTTCACTAGTCCCTTTAAAATATTTTGCACAGGACTGAGTTTATCTATACAGTTTCTGGTACGAACAAAATTTAGGACCGATTTTGACCCCTTTCTCCTAGAGAGGGAATTTCCCTGTTTCCGCATCAACAACGATAATATTGTAGGTATGATTCCAACTCTTTTTTTTAGGTTAAGCTGAAAAACACTGTAAAGTGACCCTTCACCTTCAACATTAATTATGAATTGAGTCGTTTATTATTATTATTATAATTTTTTGTTCTGATAAAAAATTCAAATTGTGTAGATACATGGGCTTTTAATTTCAATAAACTTGTACTTGAATTCCTATAATCTTCCTGATATTCGGTCCTTTTTGAATTTCTTGCATTTTGTGCCTCTCAAAATATTGGACTGGAATATGGCTCATTGCTCAATTGAATTCCTTCATAGATATTTGTATTTGATCTGCCTCAACGTTTCATATGCTTTTAGCAAAATGCTCTTTATAATTTTCTCCATTATATCCCATCCCATTTTGTGCCAATCATCTGAATAGTATCATTTTAGACAGTTTAAACTAATTTGATCAGTAATTGTACGTACAACTACAAAACGTAAGAAACTGCGTCTCATATTTCTTTGTTTACCTGAATAGCCATGCAATAATATTACATATCATGTGATGTCAATCATGGAATTTTATAGGTGCAGTCATATGTGAATAAAATAATCGAAATATTATGAAGTAGCTCAGCTAAACTAAACGTTCTGATTGGTGATAATGTGATAATCAGAAGAAAAAAAATCAGTGGAACGAGATTAAAGGTTTTTGTTCAAGGAGTTATTTGGAAAATTCTTAAGGGGTACCTAGATCTGATTTCGATTAATTAAAACCAGTTTCATTTGTATTCCAAAATTACATACCGAACATGAAACACAACCAGAATATCATGTATTTCAATTAACAATGGAAAGCATTCCGCTAATTAGTATGCCAGCTTATAATACCATCGAGAGCAGGTTCTTATTATAAAGAACGTCAAGTAGGAAACTTCGAAAGAATGGTGTTGCTTCATGAACCGAGAAGGATGGATTCTGTGAATAGAAAACGGTCCATTAGTGATTATACGTTGTTATTGTACAGCCGTAAATCATGTGAACTTAACTGACAGACATTGGCGTCTGTGCTGGAGGAGAGTTCCAAATAAAATCAAAGTTTAGAAAATGTAAGCTTGCAAGCATAAAAAAATCATTTGGCATTTTTTGCCTTATTATTTCTTCCATTCAACTGTGATACTATTTTTCTAATTCACGTAACCAAAATAGCATTTAGCGTACGTATATTTACCACGCTAAATGATTGAATAGTCACAGATTCTCAATATGTGTTTGAAGCTAATTTTCAGATCAAAACAGGTCTTAATAGAATTCATCAATAATGAATCATGAATAAATAATGAATATTGATTGTATTGAAATGCCAACATAATGACGGTTCAATCCCATAACTTGAATTTTGATGCACATTAATGCGATTATAAAGAAAGCGTAAAATCTTGATTTTTCTTCGTTGTTTACGTTCTATGTGAATCAGTAAATAACGAAACCTCAAATTGAATTATGTTGTGAATCAGGGAATCCCTAATATATTTACTCAACCGATAATTTCACTCGTATATGAAACTCGCATCTCCTGCGATATGCAAACATCTATGAAGGATATATCTTGCTAGCAAGGACAGTATAAATGTCAGTCTTACAGCTTTTATTCATTGAACTAAATGGACCAAGAATATACGTTGTCCTAACTTCGTTGGCTCTTGAAATTATCTCAATAAATACAACTCGTGCTCACAATACTATCGTTAATTCTGTCAGAAATTCAAATTGCTTTGAATGATAAATACAGAGGAAATAAAATCTTACAATTTACACAAAAAATATATACTTGTAAAGTAACGCTTACAAATATATATTTTTTGTGTATAGTGGAAGCTTTTATTTCCTCTATATTTATCAGTTATAACTCTAAAATTTTTGGGAACCAAGTTAATTCGTGGTAAAATTATTACGAATTCGAAAACATTTTCGACTTAATTTGCCTCCTAGGTACTATAATTTTTCGGAAATGTAGCAGTTTATATCGCATGAAATGACCACTTGTAGGAGTTGTAGGTCATACGTTAATTTTTGATGTATCTACCGATATCAATTCGAAGAAAGTCCGAAAATTTGTGCCGGAAAGTATCAATTATTGAATGAAACGAATAAAATCTCTATTGATTCCGGAAATTCCATAATTCTACGCGAAAATGTCTGGAGAGAGGTGAGACACACTGTATGTAAAATCCATTAGTGAGCTGTGAATACAGATTGAAGATAATATATCTATGGGCCCTTCAGAATATTGGTAAACCCCGTCTATGCTATCACCAATTCTACTCTGCATGTCGCTTTTTCGTCTTTATTAGCCCGAACAATAGCAGTTCAGGTATTATGCAAACATATTATGAGCCCTATTCAATGAATGGAGTTTTCAAACGTTTAACGTTCTCTCTGAGAACACGTGGGTCCTGATAGCATGCAGGAAATATTTCGATGCTCTATCAAAAGCAAATTCTATGGTTACTGGTTAATATCGATAAATTTATAGGACATTGGATGATTTCTCTATAGAACCAGTTCATGAGTTTTGTTCTTTGTTTTCGCAATGTGCACCCTTACGAGCAACTATCAGAAGCCTTCGAGAGATTTGTGCGAGCTGGGGAAGACGAGGCCCTTACCTTCTAACGTGTGATGTCATTTAAGACCATTCAAATTCGTCGGTGACCCATCCAAATGGATGGCCGCAGTCAGCGTTGCTTGACTTCAGTTATTGACAGTTGCGTTTTTCCGGAGGGGGTATATTTTTATTCCAAACATAATTAATTGGTTTAGAGAGAAGTACGAACTACGAACAATTTTATGAACATACAGCTGCAATACGCGGCGTTGCACGGGCCAGAATGTATGGCAAGCTCAATGACATGAGGACCAGTCTCCCTATCTCAGATATACAGGATGAGAACTATAAACCATTAACGAAAATAAAAGAGAGTCCTAGTCCATCATGTGGAAACACACCTGTGGAATTTCAGAGCAATCTATGAAAAGTCCAAAAAAGTATATGAATCTACTTTTTTGTTCGACAACTTCGTTAGACATGCTACTGAATGAAACATCAATGTTTAGACTCTGCCTTCGATCTCTAAATCAATATAATACGGTTCCACACTCTCTGCAACAGTTCACGCGGTCTGTCATTTTTAGTGCATTGAGTAGGTACTATTCCAACGTATTTTCATTAATCAATCATTCAAAGTACATTGATATCCATGATTCGAATGTAATTTGTGCTCAAAAGAATAAATGTGTTCGCGTACAAATTCATTCGATACCAACTTTTGCAAAAATTATTTACTTTTGCAATTTCCTATTAGAAGTCATGCCAAAACTTCCTTTCAAATCAACAGATTCAGTACTACGTTTCATTAAAAGAGAGGAACAGGGCAATACTGAGTATGATTGTCCATGTCCCGGAGCGGCGCTTTGCTACATATTTACATATACGAAAGGTAATTTTTGTTAACCAAATTTCTACTTCTATTGACGGGAAGAGCATACTGTGACTCAGTCTTTCATTTTTGCCTCTTAGCCATAACATCATATTTCCATTTGGTACATAAAATTGCGAAGTTGTTCCTCTTACTCACCAATAATTTGCAAGTCCAGTATTAGAATGACAAGAACCCAGAAACCGGTCTTTACCCCGATAAAATTTAAATAATGAAGTTCCGGTGTTCAATTACAAAAAACCACTTGCAATAGTGCCTTGAGGAAAATTTGTCAGATGTAAGAATCAAATCAATGTTCGCAGAGGTTTCAACCAAGGAAATAGCTGTCAGATATTCGTTACATTAGCACGAGATTTTCATACATTTAACAATGGAAGATAAATAAAAGAAAAATAAACGAGAAGACAGATGTTGCAGGGTGTGCTGTGATTATGCATTGTAAAAAAAAACTATTGAGTAACTATTTCTGTGCAAACATTTCCTGTGAAATTGGCTGATGTTTAAAGGTGGTAGACGATGTATTAATTTATTTTTCTACATTCATGCAAAAAGCAAAACTTTATTGAACTATATTCAGTGGAAAAAGAAAATCTTTATTGCACAAGTACAATAAAGTTTTTATTGCACTCATCTGTCATTCTACTTCAACGTGCTGTCATCATGATGAACATAAACGTTCAAACCCACTACATATTCAGCAGATATTCTGTGAGATTGGCCATATGTTTTAAACAGCTACATATTTTATATTATTTTGTATAAATGTTAGCAGTCAGAGTTGAACAAACAATGCCAATGAACAATCAAAACCGATCCGCTATGTTCTAAGCCGTCTACTTGCATAGAGCAAACTGTCTGTACTATGGTCTATGACTACACCTCGTGATAACATACGCGCTCATGGCTACTATGATTTTGATTTTTATAATGCAACTGTGGTTATATAAACGTCAGTAAAAATTTAATTCTGACAATTACAGAACTGAAAGTTTTAAAATGAGTAATATTAATGAAAAACTAGATGATGGTGATGAAATCGATAGTAATAATCATTTATTTAAATTGCGTATTCCATTTTCCTTCACCTAGTGCCGCACCTAAATAAAAAAAATTTTGCTTTTTGCATGAACGTAGAAAAAATGTTGCATGCAACTCGTGCAAAAAATGTTTATTGCACTCGACGTGTTGTCCAACTCGGCCTGACGGCCTCGTCGGACAATTTCACGTCGAGTGCAATAAACACTTACTTTCTGCACTTGTTGCATAAATAACTATTAACCACGTTTTGGATGTCCATGTCTTAATGGGTTGGATCGTTTTTACTTCTTTCAGTTTTTTACTTTTTGCTTTCTTATAACTATTAATCACGTTTTGGATGTCCATGTCTTAATGGGTTGGATCGTTTTTACTTCTTTCAGTTTTTTACTTTTTGCTTTCTTATCTGCAATCGACTTCAGATGAATTTAACAACTTCAGATGCTACGATATGTTTTATAGGTATATGGATCATGTCATCCCTCCAAACAACCCATGAGGGTTCTCATAAGTTTTTAATTTCAACACTTGGTGACTGGAGGCGTATGAACCAATGTTCCTTTTTAAGTAGAACACCAGCCTCCTCCCAAATAATTCGATGTGGCTGAGTCCGGGATGATCAGAAAGTTACGTTTACACATCTTTCAATGTTGAGTCCATTATGTTGGTTGATATTACGGATATTACCGATATAGGAATCTTCACATTTACATGGGACCTCTTATACTGTTTTGACTTGACATTGTTCTATTTTCTGGTTTCATCTTGGCAAGGAAGTTTCATGAGGTACAGCTGGATTGATGTTATACTTACTTAACTCCAATCCTCCTAATGTTCTCTGATATACCTCTGGCGTATAGAAAGCTGAAAGCTTTGGGGTAGTCTTTCAAACTTGTTCTGCACTTCTAGAAATAATTCTACTTTTTTATGCTTTTATGTTATCACACAGATTTTCGGAGAAAATCCCTTAAAAGCAGAGCTTGTGCGAGCAAGAGAGATCCGGGACCTACAGCTTAAATAAAAGTTGATTCCGAACCACTTTAGCTCAGTGACAGGCGGTCCTGGGGATCGAACTTAGGACACCTGGGTGGAAACAATCGCTGTTACACCACGACCACTTCGCTTATTGCAAATACATATCATTTGGGTGAGCTATAGCTGAGATATACTGTCCTATGTGGGTCTTCTTTCTGCAAACAGTTTATGCAGAGCACTACTGGCTCTCTTTTCCATTGTGATCATGATTGAATCCCTCATGTTATTTATTCCTAAGATGAAGTTCTGTTTATCTCCATGGTTTCATGATATGATGCAGGTGACATCCACGTATCTTAGCCATAGTTTTAGTTTGTGTTTTGCCTCTCCGATAGCAGGTTTCTTGAACCACTTTATGTATATGATAACGTTTACTGGATAGTCAGCAGACTTGGGAGAAAAAGTAATCCTTTTTTTGGAAGTTTGGGCTGTGTAGGCAGCACTGCGGTATTTCCAATATAGCTTGTACGAGAAAGTCAGTCCTTTCATGAAGCTGGATGTTTTCTTCCAGTTTCCTCTTGATGAAGTCGAGGGTCTATGGAGACATGTGTGTAAAGGCTCTCCACTTCGAAGCTGATGAAACAATCTTCAGGTGCTATAGTTCTACATATTTTATGATGTTATGAAGTGCTTGAAATTTTTGATAAACGAGCTAATATTTCCATGTAACGTTTATATATAGTATCGGTATGAGGTATTTCTCTATAGGTTGTCGGTCAGTGAGTTCCGGGAGCAGGTGATTGGTCTTAGTGACATGACCGGTTTGCGGATTCTCGGATGAGTTGGTTTGTTGTAATGTGGCCTCATGTATCCCCGGTCCTTATCTAGAAGGAATGATTTTATTTCCTTCAAGTGCTGTAGATTATCCTTCCTCTAAGATATTGGATGTAGGAGTTTGTAGTTTCCTGTTTAGTGCACCGCATCGACCTTGTCATTAAGTTGGATAGTGAAGTCCTTTTGTAGAGTTTTCAGTGCCTTCTGTTCTCCAACAATGACGTTTTTCAGAAATTAGCGCGAAAAAGTGCGAGATTCAACGAACCACCGTACCGGTAGACTTATAACACACATCAAAACCTAAAACCTAAACTTGTTTGATTGATTTTTTAATTTCCCGAAAAAAATAATTCATTTATTCAACCGAGTATATTTTTACTTGATAACATGAATACCTTCCAAGAGGTCTTCTTGAACGATGTACAATAGCGACCAAAGTTTTAGTTTCAGCCGCAGATGATTCCACGCCTGATTTCACAAACATTCTATTCATATTTTCAAAAAACTAAAAAGAAAGTCTTTCAACCCATCAGGGAGAATGATCAAACCAATTCTGATTTGACGAAAATATTAATATCACAATTTTGGCACATCTGCCTGATATCGAAGTACGTACTGCTGATTTTATCGAGTATTTTCTCCGTTTAGTTTTGGATATGAGGCATTTTTTCGTAATATCGCTCAAATTAGTTCGTTCCAACTTACTTACACTTCTGGTTTGAAGAATCAGTTTGATAGAGGGATTGTACAGGTTGTGGGAAATATTCTTGTCTTATATGATCGTATATCGTAGTTTGCAGTTATTTTTTGTTCCCCCATCGATTGATCAAGTCTTCGGACGTAAATTGCGTGTTTTATCGAAGACAAAATTGACAGGAATCTCAGCTCTTCTGTTCATAAGTCAAGTTTGCTGTTGTTTGTTTTAAATAATAATATATTATGATACAAGTATACGTTGCGAGTGCTTCAAATGCACTTGTACACGTGTAATTTCTTATAGTGCCTGCATCGACATCGTGTATTCAAAAATAATGCTGGAAATGAATAATTTTAGATCAAGATAATCTCCCTCATATTTTGTTACATCCAATCAATTAGGTAATGGACATCTGAAGTCTCGTATTATTGATATGGAGGCTTACTTGGCATTTCATTTAATAAATATTTCGCAAAAGTTAGCTAGAAAACACACTGATCGAACAGGACCGACCGTCCGAGACCGTCCAGCAACTACCAAAAACTGAAAGGGATTAATGAAAACTTTCAAGCTCACACTGATCGATCAAAATTTTCAGCATATTGGAATTTCGAAAATGGTATTGGAAAAGAGGTCGAGAACGATATTTCAGTGTGAGTTGTCCGATAAGAATCCACATGTTGGAAATTTTGGTCGTAGTTGGACGGTTGGTCATGGTTGCTCAGTGTGCTGGCTGCCTAAAAGTGCATTTGACGAGGAGTATGATAGAGGTATGATAAAAAACAAATTCAATTTTTTTAAATAAATGAATGAATGGATAAGTAAAGGAAGAAAGGATTCTCTGAAACCACGTTTTGATGAACATTCACGTAAAAGTTTTTTTCGGAGAATAACTCAAATGCATACTTTTCTGAGTATCAAAGTGAAGAACATCCACGTAAAAGTTTCCTTCGGAGAATAACGTAAATGCATATTTTCTGAGTATATCAAAATTTTTTTTGGCCATCGGCATCGGTCGAATTATAAAACGAAGTGCAAGTTTTAATAAAGATTTTTTCTGTAACAAACTGTTTCCGAATTATACCAAACTTAAGATTCATTCATTATCCAGTTTACTATGCTGAAAGCATGACATGAATAATTATTACAATCTGTGAAATCGTAAAGACGATATAAATTTCCAGCATCTCGAGTGTTCTGCATTTAGCTAAATCCTTAATTCCGATATTCTCTGGTACATTATTCAATTAAGCTCACCTATAATAGGCTGCAAATCAGCGAACTGCATTGAAATCATTCAGCTAATTCAGGCGATGGCAATTCGAATGAATTTACACGGTAGTCGATTCAGTAATCATTAATTTGTGATTCAGTGTTCCAAATACTGCTGAATAATTTTTTACTCAACTAGCTGGACAAATGCTAATTGCAATCAAGCATTGAATATTATCAAAATCTGGTTAGGAATTACCCCCTGCTTACTCGACATATTCCAAGGTATTTGCCTCTTATCCGTGCTAGGAAAGTCAGACAGCATTATTAGAGTTACCCTGTCCCACCTAATGAATGATAATATCTAAACATCCCGATCATTTCCTCTAATGTGTTGCACTTGAGCAGTGGGATTAATGATATTAATATGTTTTGTATCTCTATCATATTGCTATTTTCTTTTCTTTTTTGGATAGAATAGAATTTATTATTATTGAAAATTTTACAACTGTATTATATACATTCATAAAATATTATCAGACTAGTCAAAAACAGGATTACTAACATATGTACACACACAAACAGTTTGAAATATATATAAAATTATAATTTGAGAATTGTGCATATTGATACTTGAAAGTCATTTATATTACAAAAATTCCCCAACAGAGTAGAATGCATTTTGTACCGGATGATTGTATAGTTCTGATTTAAAGCTTCCTAGACTACATGTATTCATAAGACAGACATGTTTTTTTGTTGGAAAACCATGAAGACTGTTTTACTGGTATTTATAATTGAGCCATTATTTTCACACCATCTGGCGAATTCTTCTGAGTTAGCTGCTTTTATGGAAAACGGGAACTTATTTTGTGCCAATATTTTACTGGTATCGTCTGCATTGATAATCGTTTTCTGCTGTACCATACTCGAGAGTTTTATGTCACTCATAAATATTAATAAAAAAAGCTGAGCCAAGGTTGAACCTTGTAAAACCCCCATCGAAACAGAAGCAGGTTGCGATTTGATGGAATCAATAACTACTATCTGTGACCTGTTTTTAAGATATGAGGCTACCCAATCGTTTGCAATCCCTCTGATTCCCATTCGGTATAGTTTTTCCAGAAGTAAATTATGGTTTACTGTTTCGAATGCTCTAGTTATGTCAGAGAACAGATCAATTGGTAATTGTTTGTTATTGAGGTACATATATATTTCATTGCATAGATCGTCTATTGCAGTTGAAGTCAATTTTTGTTGTCTGAAGCCATGTTGGCAGTTGGGAATGAGTTTGTGATGTTCAACAAAATTGACTAGTCTCAGGAAGTAGCTAAAATCTATAATTTTCACAACCTGTGATTCCAGCCATATATTTCGGTTGTTGGCCACCTCACTTTTGGATCCCTTTTTCTTATATGTAGGTCTTGATTTTGAAATTTTCAGTGCTTCCGGGTAAGTTCCATCAACAAATGATATATGTATTATGTGAGAAAGTAGATAGCATACTAGATCACGGACAATTCTTAGAGCCTTACCATGGATTTCGTCTATACCGGATGGGGGTTTTTGTTTTTTTGTAATGATATCTTGTACTTCTATATATGTTGTTGGGTACAGGAATAATGTAGAATTCGAGAAGGAGGATAACTTTAGATTATTTATTTTTGGTTCTGTTTTTTCGATTCCCATGAAAAAATCATTAAAGTGATTACCAATAATAGATTTGTCTGTGATTTGACCATTATTGATAGTAAGCTCAAATTTATCATTGCTTTTTGTATTATTCCTTGTTTCGTTAATAATTTTCCAACTCTCCTGGCTTATGTTATTTGCATTTAGTATTCTTTTGTTATTATATCCGGCTTTAGTTTTTGTTTTACCAATTCTTCGTAAAGATATTTCAGATGTTTATATCTTTTTTTATTATTTTATTTGCTGAAGATTTTGCTATTTTATACATATCACATACCATTTGATGTAATTCCTTGATTTCCTTGTTTATCCACAGTTTATCCTTATTACTTCTATTTGTTTTCATTTTTTCAGTGGAAAAGCAATGTTTCAGTGGTACAGAGGCGTTGTATGAAAAGCATTACTATACCCTTCATTCACATCACCCGCCTTATAAACATCCTCCCATTTTTCATTCATTAACAATTCTCTGAAAGTTATCAAGTTATCATCTGAGTAGTTCCTTTCATAAATAGTTTTTTCACAAAAACTATGTGCTGTTGGTAATGCGAATGTACAAATCTGAAATTTATGATCTGAAAGTTGCGTATTTTCGACATGACAATTGGTAGTCGGGAGGTTAGTATACATAGCATCTACACTTCTATTAATTCGTTTAAGCTCAGTTATGATATTTTTCATGTCGAATTCGTAGAATATGTTTTTAATTTTTCTCGATTCAGAGTTGTCTGTCAAAGAGTCTATGTTGATATCACCACCACCTATATCACCATTGATATAGGATGTAGTATTGTGTTGTGAAGATTTTGCACATCAGATCATAAATTTCATCTAAAAATAAATCAAGATCACTACCTGGTGTCCTGTACACTGTGATAATAATCAATTTATTTTATTATTCGGGATTTCTAGAAGAGCAATTGTTACTTCAAAATTTTTCTCTATACTTCTGTTGAAGGAGAAGGGTTTGAGAGAAAGATTTTCTTTTGATAGGATACAAACACCAACATGTTGGTACAGCTTTCTACAGTAGCTATTATTCAGTCTGTATTTCGGTAAGTTGAGATTTTCTATTTTGCTTGAGGTAGCCAATGTTGCGAGATTCATAGAATGTCTAGTGACTGTTGGTTTAGTAGAACTTCCAATTGAGGTATTTTTCTTGGAGCCATGCCTTGAATATTAAGATTTATTAACCAAGAGTTCTGTATATTTCAATTTGTCCTTTATTTGATGTGCTGTAGGTATCGTTGTGTGATTTTTGTTACTATGACTTCAAATGGCTATAGGGAGCAGGTTTCCTAAAAATCCTCAGGTCGCTGATAATATCCATGGTACTTTCTGAAATCCAACCTTTTAAATGCGACATACTTTGGCCAAGTGGAAGGTTTATAGATTTCATCCTTGAGCTCAAAATCCACCTATCGCCTAATTTGCCCACCATAGATAGCAATATGTGCAATTGGGGCAATTCATTTCATATACGAAGTACGACTGTATGTCGATTGGATATTTTGTTTTTGAAGTACAGAAAATATTTTTCGATAGGCGTTGTCGTTGGAGAATGCGATTTTGGGTTGCCCTTTTAGAATTCTTGCCAATTTTTCAAAAACTATTCTAATTATACGGTACCTTATTGTATTTTATTACAAGGAAGTTGAGTAAGTTCAAACTACTGAAGAAACCAAGTTTCAAAATCAATCCCAACTTATCCGTATACATAGTATTGTTTAAAAATTAGGAAATCCAGTTAGGACACCTATCCCCATTCGAAATATAATATTACAGATGGGCCGTGATGGTCATGATGGTAGAACGCTTGTTTCTTAACCTAAGGGTCATGAGTTCGATTCCCAGCATGGTCATCGGTCTCGTGCATGGCATCACACATTAAAAGATAAGACTTTTGAGGGTTGTACTCTTAAGGGTTTGCAGCTGGTTGACGGAAATAACAATTTTAACAAAACAATAACAGAATATTCGATAGGTGAATTCATTGAATGAATATTGAATTTGAAGTTACAAAATTCGAGTCGCTATTTTCGACTTTCTTCTTGCATCACCACATCGATACCGGTCGTCCAGCTATTCGCCACCTCTGACTTTCCAGAATGAATATTGGCTACGAGAATGCCTCGGCTCATGAAGTTCTCTTATTAGGGTATATAACGGTTGAGCTAAAAACGTTGATTGTGAAAACAGTAAGTGAAGTGGAGTCAGGTTGGTCAATCAGTTGGGCAGGTAGTATGGTGGTAATAACATATTTGGATATTTGTATGGTAATTGTCTTGTAATGAAAGTTGTTAAATCGACATCGTTCAATATTTAAGTGTTTACCTCTCGAGAATATTGTCATATGATGGTAGATCATTCGAAATCAACCCTCAGTATGACGTTCTGAAAAAGATATTTATTAATGTAAATTCCTGATTCTTGCAGTATTATGTTTTAAAGAGGCCATTTATTTTTGTCAATTTCTGTTGAGAGTCATGCTAATAACACATTTCAACCATCAGGTTTAGACCCACGATTGATAGAGGAAGATATAAATGGATTCTGGCAGTCCACTTCTTCACATCTGAGGGCGGTGAGTTCCTACACTTATAAAAAAGTAATTTTTTTAGCCAAATTACTAAATTTTAAATATCTTTTCACTTCTGGTGGGAACCTGGGGACAGCATATCGTATAATTTTTGGCAATTGGTCGTGCGTAGTTCACTGTTTCAATTTATCTGGAAGATAGATTCTGTATTTTGATTTCTGTATCCAGACATGCATTGATGAATGAATTTATAGTTTAATTTATAGTACATATATTTATGGAAAATATTTGTTCAATTATGAATTGAAAGCGAAATGATATACAGTGTGACACACTCAAGATGTAGATACCCCTCTATTTAAGTCATTTTTGAAATCGTATATTTGATTTTTGGTACTGACGTAGACCTTGGCCGCACTTTTCAATAGTCAAAATCAATGAAATAAATTTATTGAAATAATTGAAATTGAAAATTACTATTTTATCAAATGTAAGTTAACCGAATTTATTCTTCTTTACTAGACTGTCTTCAATTTTGAAGAAAATTTCAATTTTCTGGTAAGTATGATTGGTTGCGAATAATATGCCCAATTTTGGATGGAGAATCGTCATTCTCAATGTTTCAAAGAATCTGATTTTTTGTGTTTCAACAGTTTTCAATTTGGGCAAGTGTGTCAGGGAAACAAATGAACTATTAAAATTCAATGGGTCAAAAAAAGTAACAAAATGCCCATTGAACATCTTAATTCGTCTTATTTCAGCTAGACGGAGCTTCCGTTCATAATTCTTAGATAGTTCGAGTGTGGTTAAACGAAAATTTTCTGTTACGTTGGATTAGTAGAAATAGCCAGTATGAACAATGGCCTCCTCGCTCTCCTGACATAACACCAATGGATTTTTACTTGTGGGGATCTGTCAAGAATAATGTTTACAAGTCTAGGCCACGAAATCGACAAGAACTAAAATAAGTATTCCAGAACTTAGAAGAGTGGCCAATAATAATAAAAAAATAATTGAAAAATGTATCAGAATTGACGGCGGGTCAGAGAAACAATATTTGGAACTGACCTCCAATATTAGTGTTTATTTCATTGCCTGTTCAAATTTAGTTCAATAAATACTTTTTCGTTAATTTAATTTTGTCCGATTTTATCCTCTCTGTGGCTTTTTAGTAACAACTAATATCCAAAATCTGAATTTGTTCATAATTAATATTAAATTTGTCATTCTTATTCCTACACTTTGACGAATTTTACGTTGAGATTCGGTATGTAGGGTCAAATCGATTTGTAAACAACTTTTTCAAATAACTTTTTTTTGGTATCTCCAACGCGAAGCAAAATATCGAGAATTTGCCCATTTCGCGGGATCGCAGTAGGCTAGGTTTACGGCTGTCACTCGGGCTGAGTATTGCATCAATTTCTACGTCTGTAACAAAATTCAAATCTCTGCTTTCAAAAATTACTAAAATACACTTCATCTTAACCCATGAATGCCTATTGGTATGATTTATCATACGGAGGTTATGTTTTTAAATTCACGGCGTGTGCATCTTATGTGATAAAAACCCTTGTAAATCACGTCATATGTACAAATAATCACTTGTTAACACTATAATAACTGTTAATACGGTTTCCATCAAAGTTTGTTGCATTCGGAATCAGTTTTACGTAGCAGTGTATTTTCGAGTTCGACAAAATGAGTCACAGGTGAGGTTATGTTGTTTTATCTGGTTTGTCTGTAATTTTAACAGGAGTAAAGCCATCAAAATATGACTAATATACAATAAGGAATATTTCCGATCCAACAGAAAGATTGGCTGTGGCCTGTACTTTACACTACACCGAAAAAAATTGTGCGTATGATATATCAAACGGTAGGCAAATGAATGTATTTTTGTTGCAGAAAGAAATTTTATGAACCATCAGATTCTCGTGATGCGGAAGAGCTTTTGAATTACTTAGAAGAGCTCAATTCGGACGATGAAGATTATGAACAAGTAAATAGTTGTCAAAGATTAGATTTGGTAATATTTCCACCAACAGATGGCAACGAAAGTGACGATATTTGTTGAAATTCAACCCGTATTGTGGTAAAGGAGACAGAATAGAAGGAAAAACTTTAGGTTCTTAGTGTTACTGAAACTCTTTGCATCGGCTATTTACCTGATGAGTCAACAGATTTTATCGACATTTTCAATTCGCTTTCACTACTGGAAATTATCACAGCAAATAACATTTATTGTATTGGTACTCTGCGAGAATTGAAAAAGCTCCACTGAAAAAGCAGAAACGAGGTACATCGCATGTGTTGAAGGAAACGAAAACTGATTTAGTTTTGATCAGGTGGCATGACAATAGTCAAGTTACCATCGGGACTAATTATTATATGGAAAATGGTACATGCCTCACAAAAGGATTCTGCAAAAGATGATCAAAAGAAGAGTGTAGATGTCGATCAACTCAACATAATACACCTATATAATCAAGGAATGGGAGGTGTCGACTTATATGACAAAATGCGAGGACTGTATCGTGTCAGAATTCGATCAAGGAAATGGTATTGGTCATTTATTAGATTTTGTCTCAACGGTTCAATTGTAAGTATGTTATGGATGCTATATAGATTTGCTCATCCTAAAATCAGCCTTATTTATTTTATATGAAGGATTGTGCTTTCTCTGCTGAGTTCCCCAATGTATTTAGCTGGACCTAAGCCCAAGTGCACTAGAAGCATCCTGCAAAACGTGAGATTTGACGGAGTCTACCTTCAAATTTTCCTGTGCCAAGTGCAATATTGGATTACATCCAGACAGCTGTTTTCGCTTATATCATACACCATCAAAATAATTGGCCCACTTGAAAACAATAATTATTGAAGTTTAAATAATTTAAATCAATAAAATTTTAATTTCAGGCATATATACATAAGTTTGTTCTGTACCCTCACACCTCATAATGCCAACCCCCATATGCCTACCGTATGATATATCATACGTCAAAAAAGTCTACTCTAAACAAAATATAAGTATAAAATATGTTTATATAGTATAGTTAATCTAGATGCCAATTGGAACTCTTCCTGGAAAAATAACCAAAATCAACAAAAAAAAAATTACTCAGGCATTAATGGGTTGAGTGTGTCACACTGTAGATCTGTTAATCATTATTATACATCAATAAGAGCGTTGATAAACATATTTTTCTACCATCTTGCTAAAAACACCACTTTCCCGCACGCATTTTAATTCAGAAAATGAGTTTTTCCCGCATGCCTTTTTGTACGAACGTTACAGATAATTTTTAAATGCGCTTGTAACAAATATCTTGATATTAACTCGGGGTGTCTTTCCCGCACGCCACTGCTATCCGAACTCCACTTTGCGTCGTTCGGGGATCGGCGGTCGCATCCGGGAAAGTACAACTTTCCGCACTTGTTAGGAGAATAACAATTTTCTACAAGCATGCGTGATTCACTCTATACCCACGCGCAATTTAGTTTGGAAAGTGTTATTTTCCCACACTAGCGTGGGAATACTATATTGCATTACGAGTGCGGAAAGTGATAGTTTTCACAAGATAGTAACAATCACTTCGGCACAAGTAACTAATATCGATGTTGTTGACATATTGTGCAAGCAAATTTAAGAGGCTGACTGGGTTGCGTTCATAAACTTACTGTGAGTGAGGATTGCTTAATCCGAATCGTTCGAAAATATATTCTTGATGCATTGACAATAGTTCACACACTTACTTCGAGTAAACTCGATCTACTCTGCTTTTGAATAGAGTAATGATAGTAATGACAACGTCATCAGACTCAATTGATGGTTTGTGTTCGCTATTTCAGATTTTTATATAGGGTAAACGAGAATAACAGAGATTTTGAGTTTCGACATGTTGATTGTATTCTCACGATATGAGGATTACAATATAATATAAGTTGGCTGTTAATCTCAAAAATAAACGAATGTTGAAAGGTGTTCCAGGAAATTTTAAATACGTGCAACCAACGAAGTTGAATTAGTTGATAGTATCAGGATCATCAAAGACTACTCAATTCAACATTAATTACTTAACTTCATGAGTTCCAAAATTGTATGATGGTTATTCAATGTAACCGTAACTGATTAATAGTAATTAATTATTATTATTAACTTCAGATGTACATTAATCAAAACATCCTAACATAAATTTCAATTGACACTTGACATTTTTGGATAGTTCTAGAACGATAATTCGGAAGTGATTATCAACGTATATTTTTAACGCATTTAACGATATACGAATCACCTTGTATAACAATGATTATGGCTGAAATTAATTCTTCACCATCACGCTGTCAATGAGATCGTATCGGTGAAAGGAATAATTGATTGTTGGGTGGAGTAAGCAGAATTACACTAGTTTGATCTCTAACAACAAAAAAAAATTAAACAAAATAGGATTTCCTATATTCGTTTCTTCGAGTTTTGGATAGTTTCGCTATATTTCAGCGATAAATTACGCCGCTGTGTTTATATTCTGGGTAAAAAGGAAATGCGTTCCAAGACTATTTGTATTTTCGATTCATCATCATTAGAGCATTTCGTCGGGGAAACATGGTACACTGATTACTGTATACATATAGCGGTCTCCTTGAAAACGCATTTGTGCAAACATACTCGTCATTATTTCCAAGATACAGAGATCAAAGACGGTGGAGAGTGCCCGCGTTTGTTTTGTTTTCGAGTTGTTGCTTGATTTGTGTACAAAGACTTTTTTGTTTCAAGTCTGATCGGTTTATGGATGATTTGGGGTAAATTCTGACCTTTCCGTTCAAGGATTCAGAAGGTCGACTGGACAGTCTGACATTTTGTTCCTGACGAGGGATTTGAAATTGAATTGGGACCATCAGAAATTTCTGAAGCGAGCAGCTTTCGCCTTTGAACGTTAAAGCGAGGATGTGGAAGTAATTGAAAATCTGCTCACCAAACACAATGGTAGAAAATCATATATCGAAGAATTACTGAATTCAAGAAAGAAGTAAGTTCTTAAATGGATTGTCGAAACAAATACAAAAATTATGCAGTTGGTATACATAATTTTATTACACTTGCTCATGATAATCACTATGTAACTGAATGCACAATATGAACGCTGATTATGTAAAATTCGAGTCAATGCCAGATCATGAAAGATATAGTCAAGTAGTTTTTTCTCGTCGAACATAGATCACAGTCTAGGCGTGCGTAGTTTCGACTTCGGAAGCATCTTTACTAACGAATCGAATTAGAACAATTATTCTGTAGCCATCACCAGGCAAAAATAGGTCATAAGTGAGCTAGAGGAGGCCAAGATGGTTCAAAGGAGTTGATTATCTATCACAAAAAAAAATTCAAATTATAAAAAAAATCATGAGAAATGACTGACACTGCTTGTGAAAATCATTACACACATAATTATTAAAATTGGATAACAGAATCAAATTTTCCACAAAAAACCCTATAGGTACAGGTATTTTTGTCGACAAATATCCAGCAAAAAATAACTCCTGTCCTCCGTTGAATTATATCTTTTTGATAGTTGGCAAAATGTTCTACAAGAACCACTTTGCAGTATTCTTGAATTGTATTATAGCTGAAATCATTTTTCGATTGGGGTATACCTACGTACTGGTTTAATCCAATCACCGGCGAAGGTTAGTTTAACCCAATTAAACTGAAAAATCCAGCTTTTCTTAGGAATCCCCAATTTAAATACTGAAGTACACACTCAACGCCATCTCTAAGTTTCAGAAAAAGCACTCCGACTATCATATCGACTCTCTTCGAAAAACAGGGGGGTGAAGAACCACCGAATGGATAGCCACCACATTGATGAACTTCTTGACAAATTTGGTAACTTTCTAAATCAAAACTGGAATATCCTTGGTGAATGTTTCATAACGTCACACATTTTCAACACTCTCCCATCTACCATAAATCTTAGATCACTTTCTTACTCGTCGAATATTGCAGTTGAATAAAACTCCAATTTGAATGATTTTTTCCACTCACATATCTAAAGTATGGAACAACTCCCTAACTGATATATTCAAGGATCATCTGTCAGCTTGACAACTAAGAAAAACTGTTCGTTGTATTCCAATATTATTTTGATTATTATCTCAAACCCATGTTCGAAAGTGATAGTTATAATTGAAGTTTATTCTTGTTCACTGAAGTCTCACCCACCCTGTTTGATTAATTCATTTATTATTCAGCATCGTTATTAGCAGCACTTAGCGTACGCCGGGTATATTCTGCTCTAAAATTATTCAAAGATTCACAATCTGTGTTTGAAACAAATTTTTAAAAACATAACCGTGGCACTCTATTCTTTAAATACATCACTCTAGTCTAGTTCCCAAATTGTAGATAGTGACTCATCGGTTTTACGGTTCATAATTCATATAAAGCAGGTCAAAAAATAAGATAGATACTTTGGTTTCAAATCAAGTTTTACTTTTCCACTTTCGTACATCTCCCCCGCACTTTCAAATCTCGTAAAAACCAGTCACTATCTACAAAGTAGAAACTAGACTATAGGTATAGTTACAGTTTGATTTCTGTGTTTAAAAACCCAACTGACAGTCTCAATTGAAATTGTCGATATAACCTAAAAAATCAACATTAAAAAATACAATTTTATTGTTATAAGTTCGAAGAACTTAATGATAATGACTACCGGTATCTTCTAAATCAATTCAGTCAGAAAAAATACAGAATTAGGATCTGAGTTGGTAACAAAAGGATAGATATTACAGATTTTTTTTTATTTACAGATTAAAGCGCTTCAACCCTTTAGGTTATTAGCGCTGGATAGGTAACAAATGTATTCTGTATATTTTACATAGTATATTATATTCTATTGTAAAGGTTTATGTGGGCCAGATAAGACTTTAGGTTTTTTGTGTGGCAGCCTTCACCTAGGATGTTATGGATTTCTCTTGGTAAATGGAAAGCTTCCCTCGAATCTGCATACATTGTACAATCTGTAAGTACGTGCTTTACTGTTAAGGTCGTTTGGCAGTTATCGCATCTTGGCTGTTCGGTGCGGAGCATGAGATATTCATGTGAGAACCTTGTGTGTTCAATTCGAAGACGGAATAATGTAGTCTGGTGTTTTCTATTGCTTGCTGGGTGCCCCCACGGTTTCGCGGATTGTTTGATCTCTGCAAGTTTTGAGTTTGATTGTTGTTGTAGTTAAATTGTTATTTCCGTCAACCAGCTGCACACCCTTAAGAGTACAACCCTCAAAAGTCTTCGAAAGACTTGTCCGAGCTAGGGAATACGCAGCCCTTACCTTTTAACGTGTGATGCCATGCACGAGACCGATGACCGTGCTGGGAATCGAACCCATGACCCTTAGGTTAAGAGACAAGCGCTCTACCATCATGAACTTCACGGCATTTGTTCCAATTGTTCTGCCACTCATTCAGGATGGTGGTTTTCATATAATTTTTCGTATCCGATGATACTGATCGCCCGACTGGAAGTGGATTGTGGACTTGATATCGCCAGGCGTGCGGCTGCATCTGCTTTCTCATTCCCTTGTATGCCTATGTGGAAAAGGACCCACATGAGTTTCACTATTTTTCCGCTTGTCTCGAATCTCGATATTATGGAGTTTGTTTTTAATTAGAAGAAGAATAGGGTTCTTTGGGTATATCTGTTGGATGCTTCCAACCGCGCTGAGAGAGTCTGATATTAACTGATATAATAATAATAATAATCTTTATTCATAATAATAAATTTTTAACAAACATTTTATGACAGAATTGATAAGGCGAAGTTCAGTTGATGAAGCAATATCATCGAACTGTTCTACCACTTAAACATGAGTACGCACCCTAACCCTAGTGCATGAAATAATATGATGATGACAATAATAGTTATATAACTAAACCTAACTTATCCTAAAGGCACACTTAAATCTGAACTAAAAAAAAATTACAACAGGTAACATACATACATTAATATCAACAGAGCTTGAGGTGAAGACGATATTAGAAAAAATATGCGTAACGTGACCAACTGTATTTATATTTGGCGATATTTGCGTTTGAAAGTTGTGGTATGGGGAATGTTCTGGAGTTGCGGAGCAGGGTATTGAACATTTTAGATATATTATATGAAAAAGATCTCTCGTATGCTGAGGTTCGATGCTGGGGAGTGGTGATGTTATTCCTTGTTCTGATATTACGGTCAAGAGTATTGTGTCTGAATGATATTTTATTAAAGAGATAGTCGGGGCTTTTTTCTGGTTATATGCGATGATATAGGGTCATAGTATGAAGTTTTCTTCTACTGGCCATGTTCACTGTGGTTATCAGTTTGTATGTAAATCAGTGCTTGTAGGATAGCATATAGTTCTGTGAAGGAACTTGTCGTGTCCAGCATTTTGAAGTAGAAGGTAGAGTTAGGTGTAACTACAGCAACGCCAACCCCTTGTTCTGTTTCTGAACAATCGGTATATAATTTAATGAGATTTTCTTGCGTGTCGAGTAGTTGGTGGAAAAGATTACAGAAATTGTCAACTGCTTTTTTGAGCATTGGCTGGAACTATTTATAATTTAATTTGAAAGTGATCAAGTTAGTTCGTGAATTTCATAGTGACATTTATTTTGTAAATTATAAGAATAATAGTATTTAGTCAGTTCACCAAATGACTGAAATAATTCTTCATTTAATATGGATAAAAATCAAATCGCATTTGAATTAAATTAGCTCTGAATCTTCAGCAGACATTATCATTACTAAACGAACAGTCTTCCAAAAAAACTATCAGCTTTGTAGTATGAGTCCCCTTCTTAACCTGGAGACTCGGAGTGCTTCTTGTACTGCTCGCAAGGTGAAGCGACCTAGACCACGTTTCATCGCACGATGCCAGAGTAGCGAAATGACTGATGTGAGGATTCGGGCGGGAACAGAAATAAATCTGCTGGTTGGTTACACATAGTACTTGCCCATGCAACGAAGAATATTACATCTTTTTGATATAATTCAATGCGCGTCGTGGCATTAGCCACGGACGTAGTAGTTCCTTTAGAGGTATTTGTCATAACGACCTACACATGAAACCTTGGTCGGCAACGACTATCGTTAGCTTTGAATTATTAATTCCATGAGTAATATTTAATTACCTGCTTGAATGGCAAGTATACCTAAGACTGGAAAAGATATGTTTCAAAAACTTTATTGTTTCATATCTTACTTGTTCGAAATTCTCTTTCCACAGCATTTAGGAAATTTAGAAGTTGGGTTTGTATTTTTTAATTTTTTTTAATAATCCTTGATATTTGCTTGAGTATTATTTTTCAAGTATTAAGACGATCACTTATCAGAGAGGTGGTCGGTAGCGCAGAGGTTAAATATCGGCCGTTGAAACTTCTGCAAGTGCCGTGTCAGGTTCGATCTCTGAGTGCACGAAATTTCTTCTCAATTTCATTGGAGTCGATAGGCGACCACATGTCTTGTTTGAAAAATCAAGTGTGATGTGAGATGTCTAGATGCCCATCCTGATGTCTGCACCACGACACGCTGTGCATCTAGTGTCAGGGACTTCTATACCCATCACGCGACTGCGATAGACGAGAGTGTTGAAGATACCATCCTAACAGGCCATTACAAATCCCTCGGTTTCCGACTTCAGCCTACTTGACCTGAGAAAAGCAAATGTCAGGTTTCTGAATAAGCCAAGGTGTTTAATGTGCTTCAAGAAGACGCCGTGCATTGGCTTATCCTTATGTAGCTGTAGGCGCCTCTCACACTCCGCAGCTTTGGAGTGGGCTTTTCTTTTGTTCAGAGTCGGATACAAGACCGAGTTCATCGGCTGCACAGGTTGCTGCCTTGAAGAGAAATGCTTCAATCCCTGCTTTTTCATGATCGCATACTTAACAGAGAAGGGGATCTGAACTCTTGATGATTTTACAAGCTTCATCCAATACCATTCTGTTATGTAGACACTCCAAACTCAAAAGTTTCCCGTTATTTGGGGAAGTATAACTGTGGAACAGACGACTTGGGATGCAAGCTCCTATGAAGATGCATCATTTTGCAAATTTTTACCTCGAGTTGTTGTAGCTCTTCCTGAGTCCATTTCATTACTCCAAAGGAGTAAAGTAGAATCTGAACAACAAGTATATTAGTTGCAGCAACTGTGTTCTTCCTCGACAGTTCTAATGACCAGATCTGTCGCGGGGAGAGTTAATGATAGTAGCTACCTCTTGGGTGTGGCGTTGTTCCACCTCTAGGTAGGTATACGTCTCCAGCATCCAGATGATGTAGAATGCTTCCGTCTACGAGCTGAACGTCCTCTCCATATTCCCCGCATCGTCCTCTTTTGAAGTGAACCGTCGCACATTTGTCGATCTCAAACTCCATTCCGTTAGCGTGCACCACCTTTAAGGACTGATGAAGTGCCTTTTCTCCAAAGGCATAAAGTTTAAGGTCATCCATTTAAAACAGATGGGTAACCTTCTGTCTCCGGTTGCTGGGGGTACCGCAGTTGTATCCGTGGGTTTTCCGTAGTGCAGCGGACAATAGCAGTAGTGAGATGCAGAAGAGAAGAGGGCTGAGGGAGTCTCCCTGAAACACGCCCCGTCTAAAGAGAACCTGCTCTGTTTGGACCAGATGTTATGGTGACGCGGGTCCTCCAGAATGGCATCAGCTGTTCAATGCATCTCACTATTTGATCGGGTACCGCAAGGCATCTGAGCAAATGAGCAAATGCATGAGTTCATGCGATATTGTATCAAATGCCTTGTGATAATCGATCCAGACCATTGAAAGGTTACGCTTATACTGCACGGAGACCTGCGTGATGCGTCTTTCGATCAGCAGGATCTCCTTACAGCCAGCGACCCTCTTCATTGACCCTTTTCGCTCATATATCCGTTCATACATCGGCTCAACTGCGGAGAGAATTCGCATGCATAATATTTAAAATTGACCCAACAAGATCTAATCAGTCAAAAGTATCTATCCATACTGCCAATGAACTTGGCATAAGTAGTAATGTTTTGAGATATTTGCTTTAAACATATCAGATTGTCAATCGATTATTCAGCGTGGTAAATACTCGTACGATAATTTCGGTTACGAGTTGAAAAATGTATATGAATGTTGAAAATGATGAAATCAGAAAGTTGAGAGAAATAATTCACATTTGTTGTTTCATTCTGTTTAAATAATTTGATAAAGCCCAAAATCTCGTGCACTTTTTTTTACATTAAGACACAAAAAAAAAATTTCATTCGAAATATTCATTACAACCGGTTCGGCACTAGCAATGCTTAATACTTAGGTCTCATGTAGAGAAACTGCGACACGCTGCTGAATATCGCGAATGAGAACACCTGAGATTATGTAGTAATTCGTTCTTTGGTTTACGCTTCCTTGAAATAAGTTGCCCGAGGATAAGTCGGTTATATCGCTTTGTCGGTTACAAAATAATTTACCAGTGAAGAAGATATAAGGTATCTGCGAGCCTTTCAGAAGTCAGGCGCATATTTTAATTTGAGAAATGATGTGAAGATTCCTTAGAATGGAAAAGGGCGCAAAATAATTGTGGAACACATCTGCAGAAGTGGGGTTTCATTCATAGTCGTAATTTGAAGAGTTTCGTTGGATTAGGGTATGTTCAATTAACATTTCCCAGAGTAAAATGAACTTTACAGTGTGTCTAATATTGTTAGGTTTGCTGTAACCAAATACTCTCTCTACAAGTGAAGTACTCAGATAAACATAAAAATCAGATAATTTATTAAATGGATACCCTTCTCTCCAAGCGTTTCCACCAAGTGGAAATATAAGGCAAACATCTGTCAAAAAACAACTACTTCCCTGGCTAATATCACGACGGACATTGAACTACATGTAGTTCAACAGAAACACAAATGGAACAACACATGACTCTAAGAAGGTATTAGTCATTTCAAATGACGCTCTGTATGCTAACTATGTCTCTCTGACATTTCCAGAAAGTTGAACTGTCTATATCGTAACGCACCTGCATTCCAGTTACAGACATAGCTACAGCAACAGTTCAGGTTAATATAATAATAGACAAAATTAGATAAATGTTGATCAGTGCCTGAATAAAAAAAAAACAGGTGAGATATAGTAGGTAATAGAAAAACAAGGGCATCATCCAAGAAAAATAATTATCCACTAGTACACCCCAATGACTATTTTACAACCTATAGCCTTGAAAGCTTTCACAATGTTGAGGTTTTTGATAAATTTCATTTTGTGACAGCGATTCTAGAAAAACACCAATTTCTTCCTCCTTTCATTATAATCTCACGATGTTGTTTAAACATTACAGACATTTCTTTTTCTTCAGAACCAAAACATCGAGGAAATTTGAAAAAAAAAATAGGCAAGCTATAAGTTTTGAATGTTGACAATTGTAAATATTCGGCAAAATATGATGGTTTGAGAGCTGTGGCAAGGTGGGATACGAGTCACTCGGTATAGTAGTCCAGGAATATTAGTTTTCACCTCGGAGTGAGAGATAGTCAGCTATAAACTTCATAAACCTTCATTTTGGCACCCTTAAACTTGTCTGATGATGAACATATATATTCGCAACATGTCTAGATCAGACTGGGATCTCTAACCTGGTCTTAGTCTAATTGAATTATTGTGGATACGACTTCGTGTTAATTTTTTTTCCAAAAAAACTTGGCCTTCCACTTTGAGTACGGACTTTTACTTTCATATAAATATATCGTATTTAAGATATGTATTGATATATTTTCAGTAAATCCAAGGCCTAAGTGATTGCCTTGTTCATGTTGATATGGCATTCATGGACACCTTTGTTCATAAAACAGAACTACATTCTACATTTGCGTGGCATGTGCACCTCTTCAAATTCAAAATGAGTCATATAAACTTCTATTATTTTCATACGTATTCACTACTCAAGGAAAACGAAAACAGTATTAAATTAGGGAATCTGATACAGGAGAGGGAATGGAAAACATGATTTAATATCAGATAAGAGAATATGCAATACTTGCCATGTTCAGGATCTAGACTAAATCTGAAGTAACTCACCTGAAATATAATAAAATAGCATTATTACAATTACTCAATATTTCACATTGAAATCAACCCTATGCTATTCATTTCAAGAATCAACAGACGAATATTATTTAATCAAGTTGGGTTGAGCGTATTACTTTATTGGGATAGGTTGCTCAGGTATGTTCCAGAGGTGACGTAAGATTTCTTCAGATATCTAATTAATCAAACGCTCAATAATTTTTCTTGGTTTTAGGCTATACTTATTTGATTAACAGAGAAATCATTACACTACACTGAAGTTTAATTTATCTCACTTAGTTGTTGTTGTTTTTTGAAGAAGTTGACAGATTCAAAATTATTATAGATTATATTGGAGGCAGGTAAACATGAGTTTTCAGACATATCGGTTTGAGATACGTATATATCATTTTCTAACATGATAGTAAAATTTCACGAGTACGAAGTTTGCAGCATGAAAAATATGCAAAAACGCAATTCAAGCGAGTGGAAAATGAGCATTCTGTACTAATTGTACACTATTCTTTTTTACCGGCTATGACGTATAAATCCCAATAAATATATCAATTGAATATTGAATCTTTCTTAATTTGGACATTCCATGAGAGACGTGATTAATTGTATATTAATGATAATACAATAACCCCATTCTGTTTACAGGTAAGGAAATTTAAATATACCCAATGTACATTACTGTTCAATTAAAAACATTTAGGAAGCCTTAGAAAACAATAAAATTTCTTAGAATTGTCAGTGTTCTGAAATCAATATTCAAAAAAGAATTTAAAAATCTTATTTAACTCTTCCATTGGACAAAACGCAGTAAGTAATTATTTATTGCTATGATGCATTTCTTCGATATGGAAATTGCCATCATGAATAAATATCCAATCGGATTTTATTTTTATTGGACAAGTCACTCAAGTAATTCTTTAATATTGAATTATAAACGGATTTTCCGAAACTGCTGAGAAAAGCGAAAAGTTTCGAAATGAAAAATTTGAGCATAAGGAATAATTTCCAATGATTTCGGACAATGATTCTCTTTCCAACACAAGTAAACGCGAAATCACAATAACAATAATTAAAGGCCACACAATGTTTTCAACAATGAAAGAATAACTGACACCGCAAGGAAAACTGGTATGGTCTGGCCTATTTTGCTACATTACATTATTAGACAATCCATATGGAGGAACCCATAAAGACTGAAGTGAAGCAATCGTGTTGATGAAAAATAATTTTGATTTAGAAAATAAAAACGCCTCGGAACAATCAAGAGAACTCATTACTTACTAGAAGCATGGAATTGTTTTTATTCGAAAAGAAATATTTGATGTAAAATCAAAATCAAGTAAGAGGTCAATAAATTATCACAAATCGTCGCAAATATAAACATGATATCGTTTGTAGTTCGGGTAATCTCTTTTACTACTACGTGCTGGATAGATTAATTCGTATAATAGTATAAATAATACAAAGCAACAGTTCACAAGTGAATTTGGATTTCAAGTCTCTCAATTTTATCAAGAGATATCAAAAATGAAGATAGTGTGTATAATTTTCGCAGTACTATTTGTAGTTCAGTTATCGAGTGCGTTTGAGGGAGCTCAAGTTCATGAGCCCGAAAGGCATGAATCATTAGCTGCAAGGCCATTTCGGAAAACAGGTGAAGTTTGTATTACTTACATCAAAATTGTATCAGTTCTCAAATTATTATTTATAGATACCGACTTAGGTTGAGATATAAATAGAAAAAATTTTATTTGAAATTTCTTAGATTTTTCCCCTTATGCTAAGATACACCTTTCTGTAATTGTTTGTCTGGATGAACGAAAACACCATACGTTCTCGATTTTGTTTCGTCTCTTGAATGGATATATGCGTTTTTGTATTTCACTTCCTTATTAGAAGATTTTATAAAACAATAACTATTCACCAGCAAGTTGTAATAATATTTTCTGTTTCAAATATGACACAACATCGACCTTTAGTTAGAACCTTGATAAACACTTAGTATCAATTTTTATCAACTTCCGAATGTTCGATAATCATCCATACTCTTTTATTACGTACGAAAGTTTCATTCATAAAAGCATGTGTACCTCTTCAAACTTAAAATGAGTCATATAAACTTTCATTATTTACATACATACTCACTACTCAAGGAGAATGAAAACAATATTAAATTACTCATGAGTAGAGAATAAGGAACAGGAGAAGGAATTGTTGAAATCATGATTTGTTGAAGTCAAGGGGGAAACATCTACTTTAAATCTTGTACAAATTTTGAGTCAATTTTCAGTTCTCAAATCTTCGCTTCAGTATTTCAGTCTTAGGCTTGTTTGAGTCTTTGAGTCACTTGGATTTGATTTCGAGTCTTTTCAGTCCCAATCTTGAGTCTCGATTCTTTTGAATATTTTTAGTCTTGTACACATTTTAGCTAGATGTTTTTCCTTCGGTTGAAGTCATCTCATCATATGTGGCATAGTGGAAATGGAAAGAAAATTGTATTCATTCAATTCATAGAAATCAGTAATAGTATTTCTTGTATCTTATTTAATAACAGATCATTTGTGAATGCAATTAATATATTTTTATTTTTTACGGAGACTATAGAGCCGGTTTTTCAATATTCAGTTCTTCTTCATCTTCATATTATAATGGCCATTGCTTCCCTAAGCGTTTAGCATACATTTGGCCAACATCATAGTGCAGTTAGCTGACAGCTAATAGTCTTCTATTCTGGCATAGTACCGGAAGGAAAGAAACTTCCTATATCTGCTCTTTAAGTCGAGTTAGAGTAACTTGAGAAAAATTCTCGATAGCTTGTTGCCCAACTCAACATGAAGAACAGATTTACGAAATCCCAACAGTTGAATAATAATTCTTTTTTTTTGTACCTTCTGGGCTCGAAGTACAGAGTTAGTCAAATGTATGGATCCGCCCATTTTTCTCAGTCAATATGAGGGTAATCGAAAAACAGTTCGGATGAGAGTCGAAGTGTATTTTGTTCTACAACTTTCTAGGAATTCAAATATTTTTTATATTTGCCATTGGTGGAGAAGTGACGTCATCAGATTTTTTTAAATAGAACCATTTGTCATGTTTAGTAGGTATCGCTAGAAAGCTTGTTTTTTTCTTTATTCAGTGGTACTAATATTTTTTAATTGTCTCGACAGTGTGTTTTGAATTTTTGTGTCCACCTCTGTTATTCACTTACCTATTGCTTAATTTGTTAAAAAAAATTTCAATCGGGGAATGTAGCCAGGTTGATCTTTTGAGCGATTTGGCAATTTGATTCAGACAGTGGCATACACAAGTTTTTATCAAAAAAATATTTTTTATGTGCAACATCGACAGTTGTTACATTAAAAAAATTCATTTACGATGTTTGGGATACTTTAAGGTATCAAAAACTGAAAATGACCCATTGATATGGGGCGCCGTTAGTGTCAAACGTAGTTGTTCTCATATATTTTATTTTTACTCAAATATATTTGTTGATGACCATATATTTATTAGTTGACACCAATATATATTGAAACCTAACAAATATTTCCATTTTAGCGTTCATTTATTCATAATATATCGTCAAAGCATATTAGCAGTGAAGAGCAATATATTTATTCCTTGTTACAAATCCATATATAAAAATGAGCTTTTGAGTACCACCACTAGATAGCGCCATGTAACCGATTCATGCCATTTCTTCGCAACGCGTCCGCTATGTTGAAAATAATCGAAAGATTGTTCGAGTTTTCATCATTGCATATCTTCAAAAAGTATGAATGCAATGCATATCAACATAACAGGTTTGCAAAACAAATTATATTCCAAAACATGATGTGATCGCCACCTAGTGGTGGTAATCGAAAGCTCATTTTTATATATCGATTGGTAACAAGTAATAAATATATATCTCTTCACTGCTAATATGCATTGACGATATATTTATGAATGAATGAACGCTAAAATGGAAATATTTCTTCAGTTTCAATATATATTGGTGTCAACTAATAAATATATGGTCATCAACAAATATATTTGAGTAAAAATGAAATATATGAGAACAACTACTTTTGACACTAACGGCGCCCCATACATTGATAGTTGAAGAAATATTTTATTTCATTTTTAAACAAAATATTAATGTATTAAATGCTCGAACTGTAGTCGATTTTTGTCTATTGACAATAAGATTATCTATGAATAACGCCCTGAACACTATTCAGCAAATGCTCTTAGGGAATTTCCGACATTACTCGCCTTATCCAAAATGAAATATTTCTTCAACCATCAATAGATTATTTTCAGTTTTTAATACCTTGAATTATCCCAAACATCGTAAGTGATTTTTTTTAATAAAACAACAGTCAATGTTGCACATAATAAATATTTTTTTATAAAAACTTGCGTGCGCCACTGTCTGAATCAAATTGCCATATCGCTTAAAAGATCAACTGCGGCTACATTCTCCGATTGGGAAAAATTTTGAACAAGTTAAGCAATAGGTGAGTGAATTATAGAGTTGAACATAAAAATACAAAACACACTATACCTATCGAGACAATTAAAAAAATATTAGTACCACCGAATAGAGAAAAGAACAAGGTTTCTAGCGATACTAAACATACCATATGGTTCCATTAAAAAAAAGTCGATGACGTCACTTCTCCACCAATGCTGAGCAAAATACCCTTCAACTTTTATCCGAACTTTTTTTCGATTGCCTTCATATTAAGAGGAAAATGGGCGGGCTCATACATTTAACTATGACTCTGTATAGCCATCAGCCAGCTAAATGAGAACTTAACATTGAAAAACCGGCTCACAGAGAGTTTTAAGCCCGTGGCTCACGGTCAAATAGTTTGATCACAATACTTACTTGAAACAAATTGCTAGAAATGAGTTCACTTCGGGGCAGTTTGACTAAACTCTTTGACCGTGAGCCACATGCTTTATGAAGATGACGTACAGGTTGTAACTTTATGAAAAAGATGACTGAATTATATAAAAAATTAAAAAGTCTTTTCGTTCCAAATGAAAATTCACTTATTCAAATGATGTTTTTCTGTATTTTCAAACACAAGGGTACTACTACCCAAACACCAAAATAATATGGCATATTTCAGTTTCAGGGTACTGAGAGAATCTGAATGAATAGGCACATATTTCTTTAGGTGTATAAAAATGGCAATAATGATTTTTTCAACGAGAAAATGTAACCGAGAACTAACGTCCTACTTATCTCTTTTCAGATTGCTCGAAAGATACACACGAAGGTCCGTGGGTATGTATGGCTCTATTTTGGCGTTACAAGTGGAGTGATAAAGATCAAGACTGTGTGAAATCTGTTTATGGAGGATGTCATGAAACCAAAAATAATTTTCGCTCGTTGGAAAAATGCCGCGAACAAACGATTCCAATATGTAAATCAGGTTGACCTGAGTGGAGGAATAAGAGGGAGATGGTAGATGTCAACCGTACAAAACAGTTTCTATTATAAGTGCTTTTGGTGACTTATTGAATAGCAATAAACAAAATTAATTGTAATGTATGAATTAAAATATACCTATTTAGTTAGTAACCTCATTACATTAGTAACAATTTTAATGAATTTTTATAGTGAGGCCACACCTTAGTACAAATTATTGTTATACAGGGTGGGATAGCAGAGCAATAGGAAGATGATTCAAAAAACCATAGTAAACTAGACAGCAGGGGCTATAACCAAAAATTATTGTTATTTTTAAATTGGACTTGCATAGGCGTTAAGTTTTGATTTGAAGATGAAAACTGATCTAATCGGATCTTTTATTTTAACAATTGCCTATATGTTAGAAATCAAAAAAACTCTATTCTAATTCGAATTTACACATTTATGTGGAAATTGACCACATAAAAGTGATATGATGAAATATGATTTGATTGCATGAATCCTGGAAGACTTGCTTCGAAAAATATCTCGTAATGGAATTAGAGATGTGACTTTGAAATTAATGAAATCCAATGTCACAAAGAAATCAGTTGTATAAAAAAAAAGTTGATTAGAAACGACTGAACAAACTTCTCACATAATGAATCTCACTCGGGAGTACCTTTTCTCCTTTACGGCAATAATTCATTCCTACTTACTTGATATTTTCAGTTTATTACAGTGTTTGTCTATGAAATTACCATTCTATTCCCAGAATGTTAAGATACTGCTTGTCTAAATTTTACGTGCTACCAACACAGTTAGTAGCCTCAAAAATAACATTAAAGAAAGAAACTTGATTATAATCAGATAAGTAAACACGACGTAGGTATTTAGATCGCCACATCATCACAATAGCATTAGAATTCTGACTCAACTATTAGATACGAACCAATATAACAGCGAGGGTTCTGGCAAAAAACAAATTTTTCAATTTAGTGCCATCTGAAGTGGAGTTCCACTACTGTCATTAATCAAATTTTAAAAAAATGGTACTTGATTAAAGATAGGAAAATATCAAATATATTATTATTTTCAATTTTTTCGAAGTAAGTATATCATTAAAAAAAATATAGCCCCATAATTTTCCTTTCCATTGTAATTTTTTACAATTTGCTGCCATATTAGTGATGACGTGACATATGTCAAAATCGTTTTTGAGGTTGATCGACAAGCGCAATAGAAGCCCAAAAAAATGTTTTCCAATACCCTTTTAATAAACATTTTCCACATTATGTGACATATTTTATAGTGTGCCTTTAGACCCGTGGAACAGTTGAAAATCAGGTTCACGAATCAAAATACGCGGAACACGCCATACTTATATCATCTGAATTAATATATTTTGGAATTTATTTTTTTATTTAGAGGGCTTCGATTTCGTTCAGATTACCAATAATAGGCCAATAATTTTTGGAAGAACACAGCTTTCAATCAAAATGTATCTGCTGTGTAAAACATAATATTCATGTTGGTATTACTGTTTTATTTTTAATTACAAAATCAGGATTTTATTGCAATAAATTTAATACCACACACTAAGTATTAGGTTTAAAACAAACTTCTGTTAACAATCTCAAATATAATAATTCAGATCTTCATTAAAATGAAGCATCCTTTGAGATTGAAATAAGTTTTGAATACAACGAGTAACTTGTGACCAACACAAATGGTAAATAAAATCATTGATTAAGGAACTAACTACACATCTCTTTGCATAAATAAAATTATTTAAGTTTTTTAGTGCATCTAAGAACTTTGCTTTATAAGTTGTATTGGTAACAGGTTACCCGATGCATTCAAATCTTACTTTAAACCCGAACGATGCCTCATTTTGAGAAATATCTAACATAATCTTAAGTTTTGTAACGGAAATTTGTTTGAATCAATAGTGTGCGGTATCAGATAAATTGTTTTGTATTTTTTGCTGATACAATACACTTCACTCATCTGCAAACTATTGAAGATTTACGAGTCATAAAATCATGCATATTATAGGATGCTCTATTGAATAAAAATAATGCTACAGAATTTAGTGAAAAAATATGATTTTTCTGTACACCCTATATATTTTTGAAAGAAGAGATCCTATAAGTATTATAAGTAGTCAGTTTGTCCAACACATTCAAAATATTTCTCAAAATGTGGTTGGACTTGGAATTTATATTTCAATGAAAAATGATAATTCGTACCAACAAGAGTGTCAATTTTGGTGAACGGGTTTATTTGGGGTGAGTTAATTACCTTATTACTACACCCTTTCTAAGCAAAAAACGCATACTTGCGTAACAACGCTAGGGCCAACCGTTTTCAAGAAATTTGCAAATATCTGGACCGATGCAAGTTAGTGGGCCAGATGAAATTGTTCAGAATACAAAAACTGAGTATGAGATAGGTCTTGCTGAAATAAATAACTTCTTTTCAATCAAGATGAATCTAAAAATGATTTGTTCTCAAAATACAGGGGGTTGAATTATTAAAAAATATCGGTGTCTTGAGAATAAATTATTTCTCGATAACTCTTTGTAGAAGAAAAGTTGTTTATTTTATCGAGATCCATCACAAACTTAGTTTTTGTAAAGTTTTCTGTCAAAAAAGTTAGAGCAATTCAAAATAAATAATGATAGCATACGAAGCGCCCTCTAAGTTGTACATAAAAATCAATACCAAATTTTGATTTCTCACCTCAAAGAATCTCAGTTTACCAAATTTATTTTGAATTTAGTGTCAAAAGATCCACCCTTAGAAGTTTGTACAAGTATTTGATAAACACCCTGTATATTAACTGACGTAGTTTTTGGGTTTGGTTATTTATCTCATGGGTTTAATTTCAATTTAAATTAGATTAAACTGCAAAACACACTTAATTCCACTTTTTAAAACAACTACTTGTCCTGCAATACACAACATTGGCGATTATTTCTAATGATAGGTATAATAAAAACTAAAAACAGAGGATTATTTCGTAAGAATAAGAAGTTCCGTAAATATTAATTTCGGTTGCCTGAAATTCAAACGTTATGATGATTCATACGGGTAGGTACGCATTTCGTCGACTGCAGCTTGTCAGTAGAATAATGCGGCAATAAATGTCAGAAATTAGAAATATAGATTTAGGGGTGGATGTGAGTAGGGTTTCTAACACGTTAAACACTGTTTGGAGGGTTGGTTTCTCCTGATAGCATGACTTCCTAACACATGAATTGAAATATAAACAACGAGAGCAATGTATTATTCAAATCAAATTGGAATTGAACAAACACTATACACTTGAAGGAAGAAAATTTTTATTTCGTGCAAAATATTTTTATTTTAAAAATTGTAGCAGAGCGCTTGTACACCTGACGAGTAAGTAACCTCACTTTTCATAACTTTCAAATTTCAAAAATTTTCATTTTATCAAATTCAATTTCAATCATTACTTACTTGCAGGTACGCATTGATGATGACTTAACAGTCGAAAGCGCTCTGCTACAATTTTTAAAATAAAAATATTTTGCACGAAATACAAATTTTCTTCCTTCAAGTTGGTATATTGAAGCGTGCACACAGCTTGACAAAAACGCTATACAGACATACACCCGAAATAAAATGATTACAGACAACTGATATCGAATCAAATCGCAGTAGGTTTCAAATAATACATTAAATTCTGTAAAAAATGTCGATTTTGCTATGGATCAAGTGTCGAGTGTTCATGACCCCTGAACTCTAAATAGTCTGAGCTGGATAAAGGAGGCAGTAGTCCCAATCCCAGAGCGTCAAGAGTGTGAAGACATAACTTGTTTTCATAAAGATGAAACCTTAGGTTCTGAGTAGTGTCTCATGTACTTTAATACCTACGTGTTTGTGGAGGTACCAGGTTAGATAGGTAACTAAAAATGAAAGCAAGGGCCAATTTATGCAACTTGTCATTATCATAGTCACAATCATCATCACAGTTTTAGTCTCAATTTTTGTTTTTTAATACTAAAACTAAGGAAATTGCATAAATGCTACTATTGGAATGTACAGTTTCAATTTCATTTTATAATTAAGACAGTGATTGTGATTAGGACTATGATAATGACAAGTTGCATACTTAACTTGAATTTGTATGGCTGAGTTTCATGTACTTAAATAATGTAGAATATTATTCTCAACTAATATCAAAAGTATATGACGCTTTCCATGGACTAGAACATTTGTCAGACACTGTAAAGCTCTACAAAATAAATGAACTTGACTTTTTACGCCCCGTATATTATAATTTTGTTGATTTAATGATTTTTTTTAGCATTGGGAATCCCTTTAGTATTCAATTATATTGAATTGCTAGTAATTTTTTATTTCTATTATTTATGTCTTTTGACTCTTTTTTTATGCAAGTCAAGACTCGGCTACCAAAACGGCCTATCGCGAAGATTATAAACCTACCGATAGGCAGTAACAATTTTACGCCCGATCACATCGGAACTCTCTCGGTCAAAATATATTTGGCAGTGTTCACGTTACGCAAAATTCGCCCGGAAACGTACGGTGTGTGCTCCCCTAGGACCCCCTAGTTTACTAAGCCAACAATACAGTCCACACCTCCCCCCGGAGAACGGTGGTTGCAACCCCAAAAGAAAACCGGCTGAGTAGGAAGCCAGAAAAGGAACAAGGTATGCCTATATTTTAGTCGTTTTTCTTGACTTTGAAAATATGCAACCCTAACCAGTCTCAAAGTATAACACTTATATTTACATGTCTGAATCTTTAGACAAATATTACGAAGTTACATTCAAACAGTCAGACAAATTGTAATGAATCCCCTACCTAAACACAAAAATTATTCAATGAACTTCATTAGATATTCTAAAAAAACTTATATTTTCGATGTTATATTCATGCATCTCTATTCAAAAAAGATGACATCATCATTTTTCAATTAATTTAATTTACTCCATATCTTTATTTGGTGAAATTAATTTTTTTTAGGAGCAATTGTGTTTTATTGTGAAACTTTTATAAAGAATTATTTTTATTCTATTTTAAAAATCCGTTGTGAAAATTTTAAGAAACTGTCACTAGATTAGCTAAGAACGTTACAAATTCCTGAATCTGCTCGCTCCGCTCTGATCTTACAAAACAGAACTGACCTATTAAAAACTGAAACAGATTATGAATTTATGAAGGTTACTGAGTTACTATGGATGTTTCACTCACTCTGAAACGCATGCCTAGTGCTCTCGGGCTCATACTCATGGTTGACTAATTTTTGTATTCAGAGGATGTTTGGTCATTGTAATTTGTTTGACTGATCAAATATAACTTTGCAATAGTTGTCCCGATAACATATTAAAAAATCAGACATGATAAGTTAAGTTCATTTGTTTTTTGTAGAGCTTTGTGGTCTATAGAATACGTCTGATACTTTTGATATTACTTCAAAGTAGTATTCTACAATACAAACATTAAAATCAGCCATACAAATTTAAGTTAAGTAACTCTTATTTTTAGTTACCTTTCTCACCTGGTACTGCCCCCGTGTCACAGAGCGAACTCCACAAACACGCAGGTATTTACCTAAAGTACATGAGACACTACTCAGAACCTAAGGTTTCATCTTTGTGAAAATAAGTTGTGCCTTAAAGCTCAGGGATCTTACTCTATAAGTAGTCTGATGATTATTCAAGGCGTAGGTATATTTTTTTATATTTTGTGCTGGTCCACTGATATGCGAACGTCTCGTTCCTATGGTCAGAAATTAACTTTAAGAATCTGTTTATCGAGATATAATAATAATAACACTCCCTAACAAACACTCATAGAGTGTACCCAAAGGCATAGCCTGTGCAGGTAGAGGACGGCTAATATTATTATTTGCCGGCTCCGGGGCTACTTACTGATTTTTGGTGGCGTATTCACTTTTCAGCTGTAGAAAAACCCGGAAAACCTACAGCACCACCCCGGGTGGTCGGCGCGAACTCCAGGCAAGCACCAGACGTCGGGATTGGCATCGAGACAAATTACATTGCCTATCGACTCCTATGAAATTGAGAAAAATTTTCTCGTTTTCCAGAATTCGAACCTGGCCAAATACGAGCGGAAGTTAGAAAGAACATGTTAAAAGTTTCTGACTGAATGTTTAACTCTTGTTATGAGATATATTGTTATAAAATATTAAAAACAAACAAGTCATATTGAAAAAAAATACAATTTGATATATTAGGTTTTTATGAACCAGACTACATTAGCGAATAGCGGTATTGAGTGTCTGGAGGTGTATGATCCGGATCCGATGATGGACCGCAACGGGACGCACCCCGGGCACCCCAGTACGATTCGACTCGATTAGGTGGTCTCGTTTTCCCCTTCCTATACCTTAAATGAACATATACATATACGAATGAATTCAGTTGGATGAGCAACGTTATAACTGAACAGATGTCACAGATGTGATCCTGATTTATTTAAAACTGGGTAGAAATGTTATACCAGGTGGCTACGAGAACCGGCTCAGGCTGATATTTATGAACTGGTTGATTTGGAATTCGGAAACTTCGCCCAAGAAATAATTTCCGATTTATTCAAGTATAAGTACAATCAAAACGGCCAACTTCCTGTTTCGACAGATATTACAATTCATTTGAATTATCGAGTGATATTTTCTCATCAAATTGACAAGTTGGAAATTATTTTTTCTTCCATGAATCGTACGTTAATTCATAATTCAGAAAACAAATAATTTATCATGTAATCGTTTGATCTACCTAACGTACATTGTAAACAAATAAATATAAAAAATGACTAGAACAGGGGCACTTGACAAAAAAAATTGTGGCGTACCAAAGTCTCGAACCTCTGTCCGATGGGAGCCAGGAGCTCCACAGCCAGAGAATAAATAAAAAGGGTTCGTATCTACACTCAGTAGTATAGTATTCATTACTCCGTCATACAGCTCAACTGTTCGCCCGATGAGGGCTCAGGAGTGAGAAGGATAGGGAGAAGCACGTGAAGCCGCCTCCCTTCCCTAGCCATTTCTGACCAAGAAGGGAGCGCTTGTGCCAAGGGGTACACAGGGTCCCGGTGAGAGGGCGCTGGCCTCCGCTGGTGTTGGCGAGAGGTCGAATATTCCAAAAATTAGTGGTGATGGTGAAAATAATCCATGCCTCTTGCGAAGCTTATTCATATGGTTTGTTAGTATTCAATGCTTCTCCGAGTTCACTCTGATGCTGGTTGTTTCGTACTAACCTCGGAAAAGGTTGATGCAAGAAACCGGGTTACAGCCAGAGTCCTGCTGGGCTCTAGGCTACCGGCCAGGATATACATATAAAGAGTTTCATTTCAGACTAGAGACCTACATGAGTATCTAAAAAAATTAAATTAAAAAAAATTATATTCATTGTAAATGTAGATACAGTCGGAAGACTTACATAAGCAGGGCATCCCCTTCATTTTTGTAAGCAATCAATGGTATGGTGAAAAAACTACATATTACTATTAACCATGAGAAAATCTTCTAAAGTCAAGTACATCATGCCCACAGTTTTAGCGACCGTGTTTGGTCTTTAAAAAGTTCATTTTGCTTGAATTAGAAAAATTGAGAATTATATGACCATATGCATGTGTCCACAAAATATTGATCGGCTTGTAAACTCCCCCTTCTGAGCGCAATTCGAGCCGATTTTGAGCCTCTCCCTGTGGGCCGCCTGGAGTCGGTTTTTTCGGCGAGCACAAAGGAATGATTCATTGTCAGTTTGTACGGCAGAAATACGTGCTAGCATGTATGTACGGGCTAGTGATCATAGTGATCGTATCGTTCGTATTCGGTTTTACGGGCCCCAAAAAATAAAAATCACTTTTGAAAAATTGTTTATATATTGTCTATCAACACTTTGGAACTTCATGTACAACATCGATTCAGGTCCATTTCCATTTTTTATATAGGTCATTGCACCAATACCGGCGGGATTTAACATGTTATGCAAATTGGCCATTATTATAGGTATATCTGCGCCACCTGCTTCCATATTGTTCCGACATCTTCAAAACCCACTCAAACTGCATTTGTGAGCACTTTCGGTTCACATGGTAGGCTCGGGCATTCATTTTTTCCGCGAGTGGCTCAAAAGCCGCTCAGGTGGCAGGTGTGTACGCGGCTTAAGTTTTCTCACATACCCAGTTTTATCTCACATCCACTGTATATTTGATGGATCGCTTCCGTATTGGTGTGAAATTAGTAACGAATGCTCATCCCCGAAATCTGTGAAGCTGATGGCAACAAATTCTCATCCACAAATTCTAACACATAGACAACATATGGGATATGGTAACTGTATCTCATGGCGAAATCGATCGCTAGTAGAATATGCTTGCTAGCTTGCTAGCTATGGAAACAACAAATCAATTTTAACAGATTTTATTACCTATTCGTTTGGATGAGTAAAGTATATAAACGATATTTCTACCATAACACCAGTATCATACGTTCTATAGACTTGCACGGCACCTATATGTCAAATTGTTGCTTATTACTCATTATATGGGAGAGTGATAACAATTGATTTTCAATTTTCACTCGGTCAGTTTTTTGTTAGCAGGGACGAACGTTGTAAAATCGATGTATCTACGAAAACGTTTATAAACAAATTACCATAAAAACTGTACCATACGTTCTACAAATTTGCATTACATACGAAATTGTTGTCAATAATCAACTACATAAAATAGAAGTAATGAAATGATTGTCATCACTTCGATTTTTCATCACAGGGGTCAGGTTTATTCACGATATTTCGATGTGGGATTCACTTCATACAATGGTGTCCACGTGCTATGTGGGGAACATTTCATCTGTCAGAGGTAATTGAATGGTAAGCGAGGCATTAGATTGGGGAGCAGTTTCTATACCGTTGGGTTCATTCGAAGTTACAAGAAATGCGAAGAATCCAATAGTAATAGTCTCTTAGTCATAAATAAAAATGGTATCATTATATCCGGTCACTGTGGATTATAAATAATTCTCCCAATTATAATGACAAATCAAGACAAATAACCTTCTAATTCAGGCTATAAATGACTATCAGTATCTCTCTCATCTGTTACATATTCGGATAAATGAAAATCCGTTCCGTTTATGAAGGAAGCAGAAAATGAAATCAGCTCGGAACTCACTCACTGTGTAAAATTGGTATCCACCTCGACAATCCTGATGCTCACATTCTTTTATTTCCTACTTACCCCTGGTGTCTGCTTTTGTTGCAGCTATTCAGTATTACCCTAGTTTATGATGGAGCTTTTACATTGATTGAGGCTATGAGATTGCGTTGAAGTTCGTAATCGATGGAGTACAAAGTGTACTTTACGCGTTTTACGGTAATTAGTACGCCCTTCCGTCCCTAGGGAGACCTTTCAATTTGAAATGCATGGAAAGATAACACCTATTCAGTTGCATTTCTACTAAGAATGAGGTTGAATTTTGGAGTGGTACACAGTATGGATGGTTTTCTCTGGTTGAATCACTGAATATTGCTGTTTTATATGGGATGCAACACCGACTAAGAAGTTCTAAAATTGGATCAATTTATCGTTGTGACAAAGGTAAGGATTATTCAAAGAGTTGCCAATTTTTTACTCCGATAACCATGGTACTGTTTGATTTGGAAGACGTTTAGATGATTTGTTGCTGGTAGTGGCCTGTTGATTGCCTCAGCATGTCACTATTCCACTTGTACCAATTATTTCGGCTAAATGAGTTTTTTCTGATACCTATATCTTGAGATCAAACAGCGAAATTAATTAGTCAACACTTCATATTCAGACTGTGGAAAATTGAAATTCTCGAAAAGTTATGTGAAGAAACGAATATCCTTCAAAAAAACAAACTTTCAATCAATACTAACAAGGACGGTATGGGCCGCAATGAGTTAGGGATTGCAAGAAAATTGTAAATCTGTAAATGAAATTATCAAGTTCTCACAATAGTTAACCTAACCATTTTATGTAAATGTCGAGTTGAGGCAGTAAGATTATTCCTAGAGGTTTTATTTATTCCTGATTAATTTTAAACAATCAGGCATTATTATTTTTTGCTGCCTATTGATACCATTCAATCAGCTCGATCGTTCCGGGCGCCTTGTCCACTCTTATATACAGAATGTTTTTCGAAAAAATTCACCACAGGAGTGGTGGGCTGCCTTTACACATGCAAGGTATTCATTTGCACAATACTTCGACCGGTATCAACAAACAATGAAAGGAGGAATACAATTTCTGAACTTCAAACTTTGAAAACGCTGATGAGTTACTTGTCTGTTATAATTACCCTAAAGCTTCATTATCTATGACTCCATTGAGGTCTGCATTATATAGTTTTGTTCAATGGAGGTATAATTGAAATAAATTACCAAGCTCAAATCAGCCACAAAGTAAAATAGCGATAATATTAAAGAAAATATTTCTAAATAGTGTGATCTTCAAAGGTGTCTCTAAACTTCATTATTTTGTCTTTTTGAAATATTATTTGCTTAAATTTTCTTGTGAATGCTGCAAAAAATGGATGATGTCCACAATATTTTTTGTTCACCTAGCTGACACACTAGGTTAGTATATGAAAGTCCTTTTTCCGAATTAGACTGATCGTATCAATTAATTTTCAGTGAAACAGAGCAAAATGATATACATTATCAAGCAAAACTCATTCAACGATTTTCTCAGCAACGAATGTTTTGGTATGGAATCTTGAAAGAATTCTGGACGCTACCAACACGACGATGGATAGTGACAGACAATACAGTGATGAATTACTCAGAAATTTGAGTTACATACAATACCATCGTTGAAAATAAAATGATTTGAAATGACTTGGACTTCGGTATAATTCGTTGAAATTTAAACAGCATGTTGAAATTCTATATAAAAAGCTCTCTTCAGGTTACTACGCATTGTAGTCCAGGCAAATAAGTGCTCTAGCCCCTAAAAATTGCTTGAAAACTGGAAATCGTTTTAATCCCTCTTGGGGGTCCTGGATAAAATGTATATGAGTTTGCAAATTTGCTCACTCCAGTGCTGAGGTATGAATTTTAAACCAAAAAAAGGTAGTGCCAAATTTCCGCTAAGACAGCCCAACGTAGGGAAGCTCGTCTGAACTCAGAACTTTTCACTTTCTTGCATTTTTTCAAGTGAAAGTAAATGTAATCAATTCAATTTAAACTCAAAACATTTTTAAATAATTTAGGACAAATTGTATCATATTATGCATTCATTACTTCATTCAGTAAATTACTGATATTTAGGAGTAGTTGGTCATAACATGTCACATAAAGTTCGTTGCTCTTTTATAAAAAGGAAGTGTATACAGGGGGTACTTCCGGGAACTGCATCGATCCATATATAGAAAACCATAGGTGGGACGAATTTGAAAATTTGGTAGTTCACTATTGTTGATATATACGGCTCAAATATTTTGAAGATTGTGGCACTTCCGGTTGTACCGGAAGTGGACCCCAACCTCGTTATTTTAAATGGGACACCTTGTATATTATCAAAGTTTTAGAAGAATAAAAAAATCGGTCTGCAAAAACAATTTTCAACTTAAAATTTGAAATATCTCGAAAACGGTTAGATTTGGTCATAGGACATTATGCACAAAACATGTTCAGAATCTTGCGTAAAATCTAAAACTTTGATAATATACAGGGTGCCCCATTTAAAATAACGAAGTTGGGATCCACTTCCGGTACAACCGGAAATGCCACAATCTTCAAAATATTTTAGCCGGATAGCACTTATCAACAATAGTGAACTCCCAAACTTTTGAATTCGGCCCACCTATAGTTTTCTATATATTGATCGATGCAGTTCCCGGAGGGACCTCCTGTATAAACAGTGAGAATTAGTTGGAAGAAACCCAAAGATTATTTTGTTTGGTGGTAAGGCCTCTTATTTTTCGCTTTGCAGACAACCAGAGGGGAGTAGGCGCCCGGTCACCTGGTCTTTTGTCCTCGAAGGCTTCCTTCCCTCTAACTCCCCCACCCTTTAATAGTAGGGGAGCCCACGATGCTAAATGGGGATTTACTCGAGCGTCATAGAGACGTATTAGGTTGCAAAGCTTAGATGATAAAAAGAAAAAAATGTTATATAATATATACCTTTTCATCGGTGGGGAAAGCGGCTATAGATTTTTAAATATGTAAAAAAATACTGTTGCATGGACATACTCGAGCGCGTCAGATATTGATAGCATCAATGTCCTACGTATTTTTAATAATGTACGTATGTTAATCTGATCATTTGCATAATGCGGGTGGTTGTACGTAAGGGTTAAAAATGAAAAAAAAAAAAATTTAATCGAGCGCGTCAGGTTTTCTAAGGGGGTGTTAAGTGCACCAAAAAAAAGCTCTCATTCAATAATCTGACGATTTCGATCTGACGCAAACTCGCGGCCATTATTATAATGTGCAAAAAAAATTCGCCATTTTGAAATACTCAAGCGCGTCAGATTAAGATATATGTTGTTCATCTTTGCGTTCTAGACGTGCTGTCTCATAATCTGACGATTATCTAAAGGGATTCGCCTAATCTGATGAAAAAAAAATTTTTTTTTCAATTTTTTAAATCATTGAACTTAATTAATTGAGAAGCTCAGGAAATAGCATGCAAATAAATAAGTGTATGTTTTTTGAGTAGAATACTTGTATTTATAAGAAAATAATTTTTAAAAAAATGCCCAAAAAAATTTAATTTTTTATAATTAATTGATTAATTAATCATCATCTTCATCTTCACCAGTAGAATTATCTTCCTCTTCTGGGTCGAATTCATCTTCAGATTGCGTATCTGTAACAAAAAGTCATGAAAATATTTAACAATATTTTTTTTTATGAATAACGTGTTTTTTTAATTATTGAAGAAAAGAAATACCTGATTCTGGAGTATCCTCAAGAATATCAGGTGTTATGACTACATCTTCGTACGCTTTTGCTCCGTGGCCACGTTTTTCAAACTCTCAATAGTTTTTAATCTGTTGACAGCTAAGCGAACTTCACGACCATGATGCCGTTTACGTTGTTTTTCGCAAATGAAGCAGACTTGTGATGCTGAATCGTTTTGAGCGACAGGCTCATCTGTGCTAAATGAATTATTGGAATCCTCAAAGCCTTCTTGAACGTTACTAGATCCTCCCGCTCTGAAAATTTTATAATAATAATATAAGTATAATATATAATTAAAATATTGGTAAAAAAAAATAGATTATTTCATATCGTATCTTATAACGGATTAATAGTTTTGTCGATGCAAGAAATAATTAATGTTGTTTTCGTAAAATAATAATTTTCTTTGTCTAAAAGTTTAACTAAACAATTTAATCAATGAAAAAAAAAATTTTATAAATACTTATGAGACTAAGTTAACAGACACTTGACAATTGTTTGTTTTTTTTTTAAATAAACTAGACATAGAAAATCATTTATAAAAGTCACATTTATAATTTTTCAGAGCTTCTAAAGATGAAGTTTTTAAATTAAATTTTCTTGCTATAATTTGTTTGTTAAAAAAATTCTAAAAATTATCAAATGTCTCTCAATTTCAGTATCATAAATATTTACTATATGAAGTCATATTAGCACTTACTCATCTATCGATGTACCAGCAACCTCAGTAGACAAGGAATCAACAGTACCACGTGATTCAGAGCACTCTCCAGAAACAGCATGTATTTCGGAGCTATTTCCGGAAACTTCCGATGCATTGTCACGTTCCACTACACTTTGCTCTTTTAAATACTGAACCTCTGGCGGTATTTTAATTGCTGTAAATAATTTATAGCACTGTGCGTGATAAGCTTTATTTAATGAAGATTATATCGACAATTCGAGATTATCGTACGTTGATCGAGATTTTCGAAGAACCGGTTTGCTCCGACGATATTCTAAACTATTTACACATTTTTTTAATGTTTCTAATGTAAATTTAATTGTTTTTTGTAAAGTTGTTTCACCACAAAATACGCACTTTAAACTAATATCACTCATATTAAATGTTTATAAACTTTAAGTCACATTACTAATATTAAATTAACAAAATAAATCGAAACGTTGGAAACACGTTGATAAATATCACGCCACGAACGAGTCTCTGTGATCAGCTGTGATGGCGTCGTGGCAATAAAATCCAGAGTGGGGACGGAGTGAGAGAGTAAGAGATAGAGAAAAAGTGAGAGAGAAGTAGAAATGCGGAGAGGGAAATATAGGTATCACCCAGCTGCACGAATTAAACTTTATCGACGATTTTTTATTATTTCGGCTTGCGGAAATCGTCAGATTATATATTTTTCGTTATCCTTGAATTATTTCCTTCAAAATAAAAAAAAATTTGGCTACGCTCGAGAATGTCGAGATGACGTTTTTTTTACAACTTTGCTGCCCTCCCCTTTCTTTACGTCACTCTCAAATTGTCAGATTAGTGGAATATACACTTTTTAGCATGTAATTAACTCACCCTACCTTAATCTGACGCGCTCGAGAATTTCTACTGATCAATTTTTTTTTACTAATCTGATCCTTTATCCTTCACGGGCGGCCTTATATATGGGGCTCATATTTGGTGGAGGTACTTAACCGGATACAAGGTATCGCCATGTATATTAATCTGCCGCGCTTTAGTAAATCCCGAAATCCCCGCTTGGGTTCCCCTACTATAACGGGTGCTAAAAGGAGGGAATCAGTTTATCGTCCCTTGACCAGCGAGTATGCACGTCCCTCAACATCAACTTTTTTTCATAGTTTGTTATTTAGGTAGATAGTAACCTTTTTTTTACGTGTGAGTGATAATTTGAATCCGTGTTGCTGAGTTGTCAAAATTTTGATGTGAATAAATAAGCGTGATCTCATTCAAGCGAGTGAAAATGTAACATTGTAACTAACGGAGCGACTAGTGAAGTTTATGTTAACAAAGAAAAGATTTTAGAATTCATAAGACTGGTAAGCTTACTAAACAGCGAAGATCAATCACACTTAATTGACAGACAACATATTCCTAATAAAACCTGTGAAGGGCAATCAGCAAACCGTGATCTACAGTCCTAACGGCGACACAATCTCTTCATTTTCCGGAAAGACAAGGTCAAATTCATCACCCCAGCCAAAAATTCTGACCTAAATGTTGTTTCCATTTTCCTCGATCATAAAGCCACTCCTGACCAGGCTGCTGAGGCTGGAGCGAAGTTCATTGCAGCAGTTTACTCAGGCAGCAGAGAGCAATCTCCCCTCCAACTGAGATTTCAACTCTTCCAGAGGGCCAACATTCTTTGAGGGCGTTCTTACAGGTGCCGATGTGGAGGGACCGACAGATCAATGCAGAGCAACACGATCTACTGAGACGACCTATGAGCCAGACGAAGAAGCACGCAGGCTTGAAATAACGGCTGTCACAATCCCCTCTTAATTGTAATGACCCATGTAATTAACACCCTCTCAATTGCAATGACTCATTTAATTAATTATAAATGCTTTGCTACAATGCACAAAAGTATCGTTCTCATTTTCTCTCCTATGTACTGTTGTTCTGTGATCATCTGGTACTTGATTAATGATTGATCTGGTACTATAGTTAGTTACCTACGTAATCAGATCTTAAGAAAATGATTTTGAGTTCGAACTGAATTGATTACATTTACTTTTACTTGAAAAAATGCTAGGAAGTGAAAGGTTTTGATTTCAGACGAAGTTTCCTGAGCCTTAGCAGAAATTTAGCGTTACGACCTTTTTTGGTTTAAAATTCATATCTCAGCACTGGAGTGAGCAAATTTCGAATATCAAAAAGCATCAAAAAAATTAGGAATTGAATTCTCTACATCTTTGGTACTATGTTAACTTTATAGCGAAGTTGGTAAAAATTTACTATCTTTGGAGGGCGATTGCCACTGAACGGCTGGGCCGATGTTTCAAAAGCCATTCGACGCGGAATTTGATGCTCTTCAAAAAAGGAAGAAATTACATTTTCTGTAGGAGGTGTTCTTTTCGCGGTATACGCGAAAAACTAAATAAAGTTCGAAAATTTCGAAGTTTTTATGCTCTCAAATCTGAAGCACACTCTAGAAACCATCGCAAACTCATATACCGCTTGTAGCGACTATGCAGTCGCTAACACTTTGTATATCATGAATATCATCTTGAATATCAACAGCCCTTTTGGCGATGTTCAGTTTTTGTTTATGAAATGTTTTTTAGGAATAACAAAGGTTATTGAGTTTTGTCATTAAAAATTTTGCATAAAGTTTTAATATCGATGAAACAAAAATAGGAGGAACTCATACACCTCCAAACCACTTATTCAGGACCCCTCTTATTTCCAGCGCTATAGGGCAATTTTTAGGGACTGGAGCTCTATTTTGCACTGACTTTCCTGGGCTATTGAGGGCTGGACGAATTAGAATTTTCAGTTTCCAAACCAATGTATTATTCTTTTTTTGAGTCAGGTCTATACGGGAAGTTTGCTGTAATCATCGTTTTACAGAAGCGTGGTCTGCGATATTTATGTAAAGTGAGATATCGGGAATCATGCCAACCTCTCTTTCTTAAACATAAATTTCTATTAGTTATTGCATTCATTTACTTGAAATTGTTTGTTTGATACACAAACATGAAACATAGTTCACTATTGGTAGTTCTTGAGATCATAATACCAGACAGAATAATAATTTGAAATTTAGAATTCCTATAAGTTCACTTCTATAATTCTATAATTTATGATGGACAAGTAAGATGATTGGTTACTATCCAATAAATTTATTGATTCATTTATTTATTATTACCCCTCCCAACAGGCTATTGTAACCTTATTACTTGGATAATTCAGAAAACATTATATACATAATTCCTATTTTTTTTACCAACTGGTAAATATAAAAGGTATCACATCACTCATTCGATTCAGGAAGTATGTGAAATGTTTGATGTCAGAAAACAGAAAAGGTGTACCTATTACAGTTCACAAAAGTTTTATAATGATAGTTTTTAAAATAAAAAATTTTAGATCTTTGCTATTTATCGTTGAGTAACACTTTTTTCCGCTTTCATGTGCATAACCATCAAATGAAGATAAATCTATTCCCGGAGACTCAGGCTTGAGTGCGGAGAATGACAGAGATAAACGGGTCCTTGGTGTTATGACTGGAGTACAAGCATTTGTTTTTTTCGTGGTTGTATTGTTACATCCCCTCATTCGCCAAGGACTCTATGATGGTAACATGGGGTTTCCCGGGTTTTTCGTGCATTTAAAATAGCAAATGAGTCACGTATATTCGCCCAGATATATTTGTGGTGTCTCCTGTAATCTGGGCTGATGTGTAGCTGGGAGGAAGGAAGTGTCACCAAATGAACGGTTATTTCATAAAGATACATTTTTTCTGTCCGATTCTAATTGAGGTTGTTAGTTTTTCTTAAGATGATGCGATATTCCGTAGAATATTGAGAGTAGAGACAGAATTTGTTTTCAGGAATTGGAAGGATGTGCTATCAGGCACAAAATTTCTAAACCTATATAATGATTTTTCAGAAGTCTGATAATTTTATTGTAAAATCAAATCATTTTAACTGTCCTTGGGATTGACCACTATTTAAAAAATGTTCATGACTGATTTATATGAATTTAATCTTATTTTTTACCGTTGGAAAATTTTTTCTTCGACAATAACCCGACCGCCAGACTTGACTTTTATTGTTCAAGAAATATTCAATAAAAAAATGTCACAAGACATGAAATGACAAATTGGAATCCGCTGCTAGCCCTTGGTCTGATCAAGTTCAGTTGTTATAGATTATCCTACAGTATTTATTGAATATACGTTTTCCGTCCAGTGACTTTTATTTTTACTAGTGGTTTACAGATGCGTTTCTCGCCTCCTAAGTCTCTCAGGATACAAAAGATTTTCCCATAAGATTGAAAATCAGAAGTGCTATCAAAAAGAGTAATACGATAAAAAGCAAGTTATGATGAAAATAAAACTATGACTACATCAAAAATTTTGGAATATGCATATTTAGAGGGCCTATTTTAATATCTAAACAAATACGAAATGAATTCAAGAAAAGAACATGGATTTCAAAAAAATCAAAGTACCATTACAGCTATTCACTTGTTTAATGTTGGGGTCTGCGATCTGAGCAAGGCGTACATACTCATGAATAAATTAAGAGAAGTTAGTGTTGACACTTAATTGGACTAAAAAATTTTTCAGTAACAGGAAACAATTCGAAAGTATCAAGAATACGAATGAGATGAATTTCTGTCAGAACATAAAATCCTTACTAATTGATACAGCCATAGGAGTACCACAGGTATCCATATTGGGACCAATATTATTCGTTTTATAAACTCTTCTGACAATGTATTCTTTACTCATTTTGCAGATTATACTTCTTTAATAAAATCTCATAAATCTGATGAATAATACACTTTTGAAAATAAATTATTGGCTTTTTGAAAATTATCTTTACATGAATAATAAAAAGACCCAGTATATCAGGTTCCGTAGCGTTCATAAAATATGTTCAGAATTAAATTACACTGATAGCTGTAGAAATGATTTCAAACAATTGAAGGTATTAACACTTGCATGTCTATATATTTTCGAAATGTGTGTATATGTCCATAATAACAAAAATTTCTGAAAAATTCCCAAATCCAAAATTTCAATTCAATGTTAAAAGATAACCTACATCTACCTATTACCAAGAAAACGCTTTCTTTCAAATCTCCAAATAATATGGTTCTAATGTTATATAACAAAATACTACCATACATAAAATCTTGTTCCTCAACCAAACTTCTTAAAACAAAATTGAAAGAATATCTTTTGTTGAAATCTGATTACTCTGTAAGTAGATGATTTTTTGGTTGCATTTTTTCCTGTTTGTGTTGTCATGCTATTCATGTTTTGACTGTGATACTAAAATAGATAATAGGTTTATATTGTGACGATTTCTATACAATGTAATTTTGTCTGAAAGGAATTATAAAGAAGAAATAACTTTATTGGGTTCTTTTTCGACATTTGATTTTACAAACATTGATTCATGGCTTGATGAAATATTCTGTAGCTGTGACAAGAGGGCGCATCACCGGTTATTGAAATAATGGGTAACTAGCCACCACTAGATTTCGTAGATTGAAAAAATTGCGTTTACTGCTACTTCATCGTGTAAACTTACTCTGATTTGGACTTCAATCACAAACACTCTCGAAAATAAATGAATAAATTATGATTTTTTTGTGAAGAGGAGAAAACTTTACTGTACTATGAACTTAAGAAGGGACTGCATGGTACAGGGCCATCATAGTATTTTTACATTTCGCAATTTCGAGTGCATCGAGAAGTCTGTGGTTATGAACCTGTCTGATTAATTTCAAACTTGTGTTAAAACATGTTTGGTCACACTCAATTTATCTGTTCCCGAAAAACGGATTTGATCAATGTGCTCTCTGAATCGTACTTTCGTGGCCCTTCTAGTTTGACCCACATACTTCTTGCAGTCCTTGTAGCTAATTTCATGAATCCAAGACTTTTCTTTTCCTTTTGTATCAATGTAAACGAAACTGAAGATATTGTATTTTAACAGTTATTGACTTTAGAAACCATTAGGAGGGTTATACAAAGTTTGGAGCGTCATTTGAGACTCGCTTGAAAAATTCAGATGAGTTTTGAACGTTTATATCAATACTGATGTTACTCACATACATACTGATGTTTAGTTATGTGTTTTCTGCTTCAATGCAAACCTCCCATCTTGGAGTACTCCGTATCATAGAATTTCTGTTTTTAGTTCAATACTTCAACAAGCAAAGCATGAATTGTTGTTTTAATTTTTCCGTTAACCAGCTATCGTCTCCCTACGAAAGACAGCCCTCAGAAGTCGTAACTTGTGCGAGCCAAGGATTAACGAGGTCTTACCTTTTAACGTGCGATTCCTAGCACGATTCCTAAAATCAATTGACAAGAATTTGAAATTATATAGTTGTTCCACATTTCGACATTTTTCATCGATGTACCAATCACTTTACTTTCAACACTTCGAATGTACCCTCCGGGATGACTTACTGATCTTTGGTAGTGCATTAACTCTTCAGCTGTAGGTAAATTTGAAAAACTTACAGCACCCCGGGTGGTCGGTATGCATTCCAAGCAAGCATCAGCAGTCAGGATTGGCAATCAACATCGACTTGCGTTCGACTAAGACCTATGGGAGTCTATCGATATTATACATTTTTTTCCTGTACCGGGTCTCCAATCAAAATTGAAGTGGCCAACACCAAAACGGCTCGGCCAAAACCTGCCAGTGAACTTAAAATAAGTTCAATCTAACAAAGTTGAATAATTCTTCAGATAATATTGAGAAAATGAGTATTATACATTTCATTGTGTAACGAATAGAAGACCATAAAAAAAGAATGATTTGTTAGAAAAGCGGAAGTTTTCAACCACAAAATAAAGTTTTTGGATTGTCGATGTCGGAAATAAAACGAACTTCTGAGTCCCAACAACGAAGGAAAGTTTCCGGCTTGATGAAAGAATAGACGTGTCACGTCTATAATTTCCAACTGAGGAAAATTGAACCAACAAATCGTATATTACAAAAATTGAAGAGTTCTTGCTGAACTATTATGTCGATTCGATTAATTTTATTATTATTAATTTTTCAACTAAATAAGAAGTAGTGATAAAGATGGAATCTTATTTGGAATTATTATCTTATTTTATTTTTATGTGAATACTCGTATACAATTTAATTATACACTATATAGGCCGTTTCTTTTATCATGTGGTAACATTGCTATATTCTAAACCGTAATAGATACAAAAACGATTAAATGGGAAAAAATGTAACTATTGTGGTGAGCAGTAGGTACATTGGTCAGAGAAAATCTACAGGGACTCTCGCCCTTTCCGACTTATACAGGGAAAGCTAAAAATGCTGTTGTCTCTGATGATGCTAGTTATTTTATATGAAACGCTATAAAAATCTCGAGTGTGATATACCACTGAATTGTGATTTTATCGCTCTGTCAATATTTGTGATGAAATAGACAGGTCCATATTTGAAAAAAATAGTTGATGATGGCGGTGTTGACGCGAAACATTTGATTAAAAATGTATCGTTACGTAGTTCTAGTACATTTTGAATACAATGAAACTTTCTTTTTTCATTTTTTTATATTTTCTGAAATAACAATTCTATTCGTAAAAAACCGAAAACAGCATTTTCAGTTTTTCCTGTATAAGTTGGGAAGGGCGAGAATCCCCGTAAATTTTCTATGACCAATTTACTGCTCACCACAATAGTAACCTTTTTTCCCATTTAATCGTCTTTGTATCTATTACGGTTTAGAATATAGCAATGTTACCACATGATAAAAGAAACGGCCTGTATACGTGAGTAGACACGAAATGTGATGAATTAATTGTAGAGGCAAACAGTTCCCCCCAGCAAATTATTTCACAGCTTTACCGTTCGTTAAAAAAAAAAAACGAGGAAAGTGGCGTTTGGCAAGTCTGCACAGTGTGACGGCGGAAGAGGGAAAGATCGTCAACTTTTAGGCAATTTTCCAGAGAAATAAGCGAGTTTGTGAGCGAGGCATCAAATTGAAAAGATTTGACCATTTTTGGTGATAATCGGGTAGCGTTAGTGATTACTCCGATTATGAGAACATTATTCAAGGACAGGTCGGATATGCACATATTAGATTATAAAAACCTGACGGTAGTAAAATAGCTCGACAATTGACTGCAAGTGATTTTTCCAAAAAACCTTTGATACATTATTTTGTTGCTAAGGTATAATTATTCCGGAGAACAAATAATATGTTTTTGCTTCACCACATATCTTTTTCATACATATTCCTGGATGTGCATTTCGATAACCAAATTATTCCCATCAGTGGATGAGTTTTGTCCCATTATGTGACACCAGTTCCATCCATATACCATTTTTCGTTTTTTTTCTGTCATAATTATGCCTCGCACTGGAGTTCTGCTTTTATAAAGAAAAAACATCTTGTGTGTTGTTTTTTTCGATTATTTCAAAAATATCAATTACATTTTAATTTTAATTTTAATTAGGCCACGCACTGGAGTTCTGCTTTTATAAAGAAAAATCATCTTGAGTGTTGTTTCTTTCGATTACTTCAAAAATGTCAATTACATTTTTGATCTGAAATTAATTTCTTTTAAATTCCACCCCAGATCATTTAACAGCTCAATTAAGAGTTTGTTAATATAATCAGATACTCCACATAGGGTAACATGAAAGTAGTCTAATTGATCAATTTATGAATTATTTGATAAACAAGTATTAGATGCTATCTTCTTTTGTAGATCCTTGTTAGTTATTGATTAATGGTAGAATCATCCAGCGGTTTTTAGTCATGTCATACAATTTTAGTCACAAGTAATAATTTATAAGCTACTTACACAGGGTGTCCCATAAAAAAGGGACAAACTATGATGGTAGAATCTTCACTTCATTTCAAGGTTGAAAGTTCCTATAAATATATTCTCTAAAATAAGAATTGAGAGAGTTCAGGGTGTTGAGAGTGCACAAAAAAAAATCCAGAGTAACTCAATAACTCCTCAATTTTTCTCGATGGAATTTGACATGTCATTTGACAGCATTCCGTTCAACAATTCAATTATAATTATGAAATAAATATGGATAGATACCAATCCGGTAATTAAGAACTTGCATGGCGAATTAGTAAAATATTGAGAATGTCAGGATATTAACTAATTTTTGTAATTCAATTCAAAATTGCATAGTTATCAAGATGTGTTGACTAACGAATTTAATCCACAAAGGATAAAACGAACCATTTTCCTATATGAAACCTTCAATGCGTAAAGTATCTAGCGGGGGTCGATCATAGCCATAAGGATCCTGTGAGTCACGAATGCAGGGTTGCAAGGCCGTTATTGTCGGATTAACCCTCTGTGCAATCTTATAATTCTTCTACCCACCCACATGTATATCCGATGTTGCCAATTACCTCGAAATAACAAGAAAATGAATATTTGAGAGTTTCTTAATAGCTAAAACAGCGTGTTTGGATCTCATGAAGTCATCTCATATATTTATTAATAAAAAATAAAATTATTTTTAAAAACATTTATGAACTAAACCTTATTCGGCCATTCATGGCGACTATTGTTAAGTGGAAACTGACCTCATCTGGAAACAATCACAAACGTGTTTCACAAGTTGGAAAATAGAAGTCTTTCTAAAAATTGTAAAAGACTTTCGCAGCCGCCATTTCTTGAAAAATATTTTTTTTTTTGGTTTATTAGACCGACGAGTATTGCGAGAAGTTCTCGACGTTTCGCTAACACGAGTGGCTGGACTTTTCAAGAGAGAGATGATTCCAGTAGCTCCAAGAACTATGTTGACTCAGCCAGTATTCATGTGCAAGTGCGTTGGTTTTTAATTGGTCCGCTTTGTCAGGTGCCAGTTTTGAGTGCCTTCTTATCTCGGTACCTCTGGCAACAGAATCATTGGTGCCTTCGTTGGTATGTTAGTTCTGAGCACAGGTAGCTAAGCGTTGTTCAGGAGCAATCCCGCATCGGTTCTCTTGAAGTTATTTTGGTGTTTTTTAATTTCAATTAATTGCTTCCTGAATGAGTCTTGGATTTTTTTCCCTCTCGGATGCTGGTTCTTTCGCCAGCTACACTTTTTTGTTTCCAGGTCATTTTGTTTACAGCACCCACTCCGTAACTCTGATCCCCTGTACCAGTCTGTACAGGTTCTTCGCCGGTTGACTGTTGTATTCTTCGGGAGTTGATCTCGCATTCTAACAGTACATGTTTGGCTGTTTCCGTCCCTTTATCACATTGTCTGTGGGAAAGTTATCCGTTGTACAGCCCCATTTTGTTTTCTCATTGGACTGTGACCAGTGAGAAGGCCCGTTATTATTCTAAATTGATTCCTGCTCAGCTTGAGTAGTTCTTCAGTTTTGTGTTTTGACTGTTCTTTAATGAATGTTTTCTCGTGGTGCATTAGAGGGGCTTCATGCCACCTCTCCTTTTGTTTTCGTTTGACCCAGTCCCGAATGCATCCTCGAATATCGTATTTATCAATCCCGAGTGCGGGTTCTGGGCCAATATATGGAGTTGATGAACCGTCTCCGGCTAGCTCATCAGCTTTTTCATTGTCCTGGAACCCACATCAAAGTTAATTTTTTGTGTTCTGTGAGAGTACTGAGTTCTTTTCGGCATTACCAAACCAGTCTTGATGTCACTTTCGGGTTCATGAGAGCCTTCAGTGATGCCTGGCTGTCTGTGCATATTTTGATCCGTGCGTTACCTGCGTTACGCATTTCCCTCAAATTGATTTCTCTCGCGCATTGCAAGATGGCGTACATCTCTGCCTGGAATACGGAGGTGTTTGTTCCGAGTGAGACGCTTATTTATTTGGGAGTTTCTCCCCTCACTGTATATTCCAGCACCAGTTCCTTCCCTGGTTTTGGATCCGTCCGTGTACCAGATCCTCTCTCCAGGTTTGCCTCTGATGTTGTCATCTGTCCATTCCCTTCGATCTTGTAAGATAACCTCGAAGTTGATGTTGAAGAAGTACCTAGGAGTCATGTGGTCCGTTGGTTTAATTTCGAGAATGTTGACACTATTTCCTTCTTGGATAATGAGCAGATGTTTTTCACGTTGTGATTGTCGTTGTTGAGTGCATATTCTGCGATTGCGGATTTTTCCGTGTATCCTAACAAGCTACTGGCCTTGTTTTTTCTTGTGATCGTGGGTATAAACGCTACATGGAATGCGGTATAACCCAGATGAACATGGTGCTTCTCGTTTGTACTTTGCTAACCTTAAGTAATCCTACAGTTTTTTTTACGGTTTATATATAGTTGGGTTCTCATGCTTCCGTAGTATACTGCCAATCCGATCTATGACCCTGGGAACATATGATAGAAATTGCTAGGTTCACTGTCGATTCTTTTGCTAATGTTCTTCGTTTTTTGGTTTATACAACGCTCAATTTCTAGTAGTAAAGCGTTATTCAGGTGTTCGCCGATTCTTCTGGCTCGGTCTACTGAGGTTTTGATTATCCTTTGTTTTTGGCATAGATGATGAGTTGAAGTGCTGTGGCAGTACGAATTCTGTCCCGTTGGTTCCCTGTACAACTTATTGCCTAGACGTCCTTTTTTGTCAGGAAATGAGTACGCCAAAGAGAGCCAGCTTCTTATCTCTTTCAATTTGGGGTGGTGCTGTAGGTTTTCCGGGTTCTCCTACAGCTGAAAAGTGAAAACACCACCGACAATATCAGTAAGTCGCCCCGGAGCGTCACGGCAAATAATAATAATAGCCGTCTTCTACCCGCACAGGCTATGCCTTTGGGTACACTCTACGAGTGTTTATGAGGGAGTATTACTATTATTATTATAAGTTACATGGTAAACTGAATACTTAGGTGTATGCTATTGATGAGTTTGAAAAACTCATTGAGTTTTTCTGGTTCATGGCTTCAAATTATAAACTGGGGATCTATTCTCGAGATCCAACGTATTCGATGTTGTATCTCTCTCAAATGAGCGGTGTCTGTATCGCTATATGTTACTTCAAACGCTTGAAAATGTTTTCGCATGAACTCAAGAATAGACCCCCAGGTCATCTACATATCGTTTGGATGTTCCTGTCTCTATTGTTCTTTCCTCTAGTTTTTCCATGAAACAGTTTACGATATCAGGGCTCAGAGGGCATTCCATTGAGACACCATCTAATTGTTCTTATGTTCTGTTGTTGAAAGCAAAGTAAGAAACAAATTCTAAAAAGTTTTGAAATATCGCTTGGGAATAGTAGCTCAATTTCCTTCATGGTTTCATCTACTTTTGTAAAAAGGGATCGAAGTTGACTAGAATGTCATTTTGGTCCATGATCAAATTACCAATATGTGGCAGTAGTAACTTCAAAAGATGTTTTTCCAGATCATAGGATGATGAGCCAATAGTATTGACTTTTGGCCGGAGCAGCACGTTTGTTTAATGAATCTTCGGAAGACTACATAGCCTAGGTATAAGAGCCACACTTTTACGCAGCCTTTTCTTGGTGTTGTCGTCCAGAGCATAGGACTTTATTGAGTCAGTTTTGAAGGTTTTAAAATAATTCAATATAACGATTGCATTGCCTTTGTCCGCTGGTAGGATTAGAATTCGCTAATCTTTGTTCAGGTCTTTGATCGCCTGGATCAAAATTCAAAAACACCAAATTAACTTCAACAGAACCGAAGAGGGATTGCGCCTGAACAAATTCTGGCTACCTGTACTCAGAAACATAGAGATAGCACCTTACCTGGTTAACAAAGGCTCTAATGACACTATTCGCGGAAATACCAAGATAATGCAGGCACTCATTACTCGATACAGTGGACCAATCGAAATCCAGCTGTACCCCGGTACATATACATACTGGTCGAGACAACAGATATCAAACAGTAATCGAATTTAGGCGGATAACCACAATTATTTGGTATTTACCGCAGATATACCTTGGTCTTTCATGGTAAATGACAGGAATGACGTCAACGTTTGCTTTCGCCTAAACCTTTTGGTTTAAACTCTGGTTCCTGGTTATTAAAATTCAAAAATTGTAAACAAAAACATTTGTTTTATTTCTGCCTTCTTCATGTTATTCCTTTAATTATTCTGGTTTTTCGTATTTTTGTATACAATAACTTTTGAAAATATTATATTATAATCTGTAATATGTCCCTTCATAATTCAAATTCCGTAAATATGTTGTCGCCATATCGTTAAATATGAAATATTCACTTAAAAGACCAATTAAAAATACGGTCAGAATGAGGTTAGTTTCCTTTTCGATAATAACCATAACCGAATATGAAAAACAACTCTGGAGTGGGGAATTACCACAAAATTTTGGTGACAACAATGACATTAAACAGCTGATTCGTGACGTCATTAGATGAAAACCAATCTAATAACCAAAAACGCCTAAACATTTTGGTAAATACCAATTTGAACTGGTAAATACCGAAACATTTTGGTCATCCGCCTAAATTCGATTAGTGATCGGAGATCTCTTAAAAATTCCAGCAACTTGTTGAAAAATCTAACAATACACGTCGGCCTAATGACCCGAAATATCATCTTTCAAGAAGTATTTTCAGTTCTGTACTGCTCTGTACTGGAATTCATATTGATTTTTTTTCAACTACACAACTTTTGTGTTGTTGTAATTTCCATGTGTTATTCTTTCGTATTGTTGCATTGGCAACACTGTTTACTACTTGCGCCTCTAAAATCATTGCCGTTCTAACCTAATCATGGAAATTCTATAATCCGCTATAGCATTCCGATATAAGGATATTCAGTTATAGATAATATCATCAACACGAAAGTTAGATTAACGATGTTTGATAATTGTGAACTGTTTATAAGGGTGTCACTAGTAGAAGACGGTGACGACAGTCTAATGGGTATACTGCCGACCCTTTCTATTTTCTTTCCTATATGAGATAAAATATTTCTTTGGTAGTTTTTAGAGAATAAATCACCGAATTTATTTTTATATACTTATACTCCCACGACTCAATTCATCTGATTTCTTTCAAATAACTCCTGTATTGCAATCTTCAACAAGTTTTGTGTTGTGTGATAAAATTTAAAAAAACACTTCCAAGAAGTACCTAATGAATTACGGAAAAGTAAGGATACGTACGTAATGATCAGAATTTACAGGATTGCCTCAACTGAAATGTGTACTTGCTAACAGATAACATGAAATATTATACATATATAAGTGGGATCAGCCCCCAAAATACGTAGAGGCAGATTTCAAGATGTTTTCTAGATTTTTCCGGACCCGAAAATATTATTGATAATTAGAAACATTCGTCTTTCCTAGCTCACACAAGATTCTTGAAGACTTCTGAGGGTAGCTCCTGAAGATGCAACCAGTTAACGGAAAGGACAAATTTGAAAAAAATAAAACAATAATATAATGTAATTCAATACCTGTAGAAGTATTAGCCAGGAAAATAGTTGTTTTATACTGAAGGTGGATGAGAGTTAAAAAGGGCGGATCAACTTTCTCTGTCTGGTAATTAACATAATAAACAAACACTCATAGAGAAAGGCATAGCATGTGTGCATAAAGGACGGCTATTATTATTATTTGCCATGGCGCTTCGGGGAGATTCACTTTTCAGCTGTCGGAAAACACGGAAAAACCCACATCACCACCCCGAGTGGTCGGTGCGCACCGCAAAGCAAGCACCAGACGGGATTGGCACTGTCGACAATTCACATCGCCTATTGACTCCAATGAAATTGAGAAAAATATTCTCATTCCCAGGATTCTAACCAGGGATTCCATTCTCGAGTTTGAACTTATACGAATTCGATTCACAGTTCCACACTAATACACATGAATTATGTATGTTTGTCTCTCTCATTCGTATACGAATTGAAACCGAACAATTCAAGAATAGCCCCCCGGGCCGCATATACAAAAAAAAATACGTAAACTGTAGATAAGGCATAGCTGAACGATTCGGCTTTTTGAGATCTATCGGACCAATGAAAATAGCAGTATATATATTTGAAATCCGATGAAGAACGAAGATGAACAGGCCTCCTGAGGAAGCTAGCCACTCGCGAAACTATTCCAAATCACGACGGCTTTTTAAACCGAATCAAAATAGTGATAGTGGAAATTTCGGCCGCGAAAGCCTTAGTCAATTTATCAAAAATGAGGATGCGGCAAAATACCACAGGTACCTGAATTTGTATCCTTGAGTATGAAATTATATCGGATCCAATAGCGATTTTTACCAACTTTATTCCATTACAGTGACAAAACGATTAAAAACGGTACACATGGTACCTTGTTGGTACCACCATCATCAGATAGTTATTGAAAAGTTAGGATAAAAATGTAAAATAAAATTTTTCCTACCTCCAATCATTTTGACACTGTAATGGGATTAAGTTGGTAAAATGCTGATTTTAAAGCTAAGTTTTCATGCATCCGAATTTTAGGTTTTTCGTAGGAAATTTGAAGGAAATGTCACTTTTTCGTACGAATGATATTTTGAGCGGTTTTCATTTGTGCGAAATGCCTTCACGGATTAAATCAGCTAGTTAATTAAGCTGTAGTAATTGCCATGTAATTTTCGTAGTTTGAAAATAGGTCTCACCCAAAAACGTTCGGGAGCCCTTTTTCTTTTTTTCTTCAATTCAAAATTCCAATTCGTTAACAAAATCAGTAGAATATAAAATATTACGGTTGTTCTTATACTTATATTTATAATCATGAGATTGCTCTCCAACATTTAACATTAAAATTTTTAATATGCCTGAAAACAAACATACATAACCGCACTGATCACTGATTCCCCTTAAAATTTCGGACAAGTTGACTTTATTTCAACTTCTTGAATTTAAGCTAAGTTTTCATGTACACGAATTATTCGTTTTTCGTACGAAATCTGTCAAAATCTGTTCAAATATATTTCGTGGCGGCAAATTTTAACTGATGGTAGGTACGAATGAATTCAAGAAGTTGAAATAAAGTCAACTTGTCCGAAATTTTAAAGGGAAACAATGATCAGTGCGGTTATGTATTTTTGTTAATAGGCGTATTGAAAATTTTAATGTTAAATATGGAGAGTAATCTCATGATTATTAATATAAGTATAAACAGCCGTAATACTTTTTAGTTCACTGATTTTGTTAACGTACTGAAATTTTTAATTGAAGAAAAAAGAAAAAGGGCTCCTAAACGTTTTTGGGTGAGACCTATTTTCAAACTACGAAAATTACAGCTTAATTAACTAGCTGAGGAATTTACTTGAGAAAATGGACGGTAAATTAGGGGGTTGACGTTGAATATTTCATTTAATCCGTGAAGGCATTTCTCGCACAAATGAAAACCGCTCAAAATATCATTCGTACGAAAAAGTGACATTTCTTACAAATTTCCTACGAAAAACCGAAAATTCGGATGCATGAAAACCTAGCTTAAATTGTTTGTAGGTAACCAGAAAACAGTTGAATTTAGATATAGGACATGACACACAAACTCTGCCTAGAATCTTACGTAGAATCCAAAAATGTATCTAAACACTTATACAAATTGCAGACGTGTGAGATCCAATTATGTCTCCAGTCTCCAGTTTACGTGCCTGGAGCGAGCAACTAGACCGATCCTAGCCGAACATTTGCGAATTGTTTGGCCATTCTTTGTATACGTATGCCCCCGGCCAAATGCAGGCAAAAGTTTAAAAGACCGGCATCTAACCGCTTCGTTGTAACTGATTGTTCAGAGAATATAATTCTGTTAAAAACGTAACTATCGTCATTGCCCAATCATGGAACTGAACGTGTTTTCCATTATATTTTCTAGAAATTATTTCATTTTATCGCAACTAACAATGGATCTTTTGATATGCACAAATATTTGAGAAATCGCTCGTATACTTTTATACAAATCTTCTGTTTTATACTTCCATCCGAGTTTGCGATGGAGCAGGGATAAAAGAAGTGTGTCACCAGAGAGCGCCGTAAAACGGGCTGATTTTGAATATGAATTCCTTGATCGGTAGAGTTCTGGCTCTCACTTTTTTTAGCAAAACCACCGGATATTTAAGCAACAAATTTTTTTTCTATGTAGTTAAAGTATCAACGGTGCTTGTTGAGAAGTTTAATCACGATATTTCATTCCTGAATGGGTAAAAAGAAATCTGAAAATTTCCTAAAAATTACTTAAATTGTGATTTCAGGAATACTTATAATCGTGTCAAACTACCATTTACAGAAAATTGCTAACATAATTTAGTTACATCAAATGAAACTTAATTTTCTTCCTTTTCCACTCATATTGTAAAAAATAGACGACAGCGCTTTCAAACGACATAAGAATAAACCAGATTCCCATAAAAAACAATAGTGTAATAATGCGAATAACTGTGTTGTTTTGGCAGTAGGTTTACACCTGTAGATTTAGACCTTGAACGATTTATCATTCATCGATCCTGAAACGTCATTAATTTTTGTGGTTGTTTGTGAAATTCACGAATAATACCTATATATCTATAGACATTCAAAAGAGATAGGTAGGTACCTAGCTGGAGAGATTATCAAGTACTGAACATGAATGAACCTCCAACAAAATTTGCATTTTCAACTCAACATCCGTCAAATCCTTTATTTACGGGACAATCGCGTCGCTTATCGGTTATATTATTAAAATCGACGGAAATTGACAGAAAGTTACATCATTCCTACCGCCTTTATGTTTAAACTGAATGAATTGATGTGGAATTTTAGCAGTGAATTCATTAATGTGGAATTTTGGCATTCGGCATTAGTGCACTTTTTTCACACTTTCCCGTGAAATAATTAAACAGTATTTTAATATTGAAAAATTACATACTTTCGGCACACAAAATACACAAAAAAGTATACTTTTTTGACAGTTGTATTATTAATTTGTTGATCGTTTGCACAATAAATTGGGTCAGGTTTAATTAAGTAGCTTATAAACTATTACAATTGGTAGTCCTATTTTTTTGACAGTTGTAGAAAAAATATTGTATGCAACACGTGAGTAAGGCGTTGTGCATCAATATTTTCTACTCGTGAATAAAAGTACCACTCAACTCACTTGTTACATAAATATCTATTTTTATCAGCTTTTGCTTACAAGTATAATACTTAACAGTTGAGAATCTTTCAATACAGTTTTCGGGTATGATATTTTTATCTATTAATACATCTATAATTGCATGAAAATTTTATTGCCATGACAAATAATCAAGAACCTAGGGGGTGGTGATTAAATAGTTTGAGCTTGCTTGAGCGATTTCTTCACAACAAAATAAAGTTTTAATTCAATTTATTTCTAATAGATTTCTAATATATTTGGATGTATTTCAGGGATATTAATTCACATGTACATGATACAGACTTTTTATTTTGAGAAATTAATCTCAGCGACAGTTGTCAAGGTAGAAATTTCATCACTGACATTCACGGCGTGATTGATTACGTCATCAAATTGTGAATTAATCAGTTATGGGGGAACCTAGATAGATTTTGATAACTGTAATTGATTCTTATTGGTTAATTCAAAGACATTGCAGAAATTTCATTGGCTGTCAGGATAGGCGTGTATTAATCTTTGTAATGGAACAGAACTTGACAATGTCGAGCATAAAGCACATCACAAAATCATCATCAAGTATGATAATAATTAGGTACATATTTTTCGCAACTATATTCTTCAGGAGAAAAAAAATTTAATCAAACAGAATCAAGCATAACAGATACGAAAATTTTAGCAGAAATGAACTGGACAATTTCACAACCGTTCAATGAAAAAAAAATGGCTAAAAAATGTAAATGGGTTTTGATGAACATTTTGAAAATTATGACAAAATGTTGTCATAAATAACCTCTATTTGGAATCATAATGCCTTTTCGTATCCGATTCATCACAAACCACTGATTAAAAAACAATACTAATTATCGAGATACCTTCCATAAAAAATAAGGATCGCCCTGATACATTTTTCAATTTATTGTACCACTAAAAGCTGCCCATTAAATCATAGTCCATGTCTTCCCATGTCTATATGTAATTTAATACACCATTAAGACAAGATTCAGGCACCCACGAAGGGGCAAGAGTCTGAAAGAAATAATGGCCAACTCAACCGTAAAGTAACTCTCAAAACCTACCTGGAAATACCGAATTGAAAAAATAACAGAAAGATCGAGCTTCTGTTGTGTTTTTGTAACTAATATAGATATTTTCACTGATTTTGATATTGATATAATAGAAAAATGATTCCACAGTTTCAATATTGAAAATAGTGTTCAATATTTTTGAAAAATTACACATGGAAACACCCTTGTAACTTCCGTAATTCTTCATGTAGAATTGTGAAAGGACCCTGCACGGTTCTTGGAAAAACAGTCCTAGTCTAATTGGCTCAAAATTTTATGATATCCTCATCAAATGTCTTCATGGGCACAACAAGACCTAATGGACTGTTTTCGAGATACAGGGTGTTAAACATGCGGTGGCAGGGTTGTTACCTATAAAATCAATAATGTGACGATTATTTGGTTACAAAAAGTAAAAGATAGCGATTACGATCTTGATATTCTCGATACGAGTTGCAATTAAGAGTTCTAAGACTCCGTATACAGGGTGATTCTTTTTCCACTAGTCTATGTTAAGATTTTTATGTAATTCGTTGATCAAATTCAGTCAAAAGCTGAATCCCGTAGAATTACAAATTTAATAAATATCTTTCGATTTTGATTAGTAGTATCTTTGATTTGATTTTAACACCATACCTAGCTACATTGAATAGGGTTTTAGACTGAATCTGGACACCGGCGATATATTATATTATACAGGGTGATTCGTTTAAAGTGAAGACCGGCTTATTATCAGCTATAATGGAAGTTATCAAAATATAGTTCCTAAATTGTAGATAGTGTCTCATCGGTTGTACGGGTCATAATTCATATAAAGCAGGTCAAAAAATAGAACAGGGATGAGCTAGGTACTTTGGCTTCAAATAAAGTTTTACCGTTTCACATTCGTACATATCCTCCGCACTTTCAAATCCCGTAAAAAACAGAAAATGTACGATGAGTCACTATCTACAATTTAGGAACCAGACTATAGAGTTCAATCAATTAATTACATTTAAAATCAATAAATTAAAATTCAATAAGTATACCTACTGATTACACATACTTGGTGGTTCACAATTAAAAGATAAACAGCATAAATTACACACGTATGCTGATTTGGAATTGTGTCAATTATCTGGAACAAAATGCTAAAGTTTTAAATTAGAATAATGAAAAATACTAAGATTGAAACTTGAATTAGCTGAAAGGGTTGGGATTGGGACGAGTATTGGTATAAGAGTAAATATTGTGAAAGATGGTGCAAATGCCCAAAGGGCCTAATAATTCGTGATTCACATGATATGTACCGGCGAAGATCTTCATTATCTATCGAATATGGAATTCCGAAAGGGTCAAATTATCATTTGCAAGGGCAAAGATATATTTCAGAACTTTGTATTGCGTTACATAAACTGATCATATGTTGAGAAATATTGTCATTCTAATAAAGATAAAGCAAGATATCTGACGAGAGTAGTTCAAATAACAATGAATTTGGATGGTAATGCACATAAATGCTTAATGAAGAAGAAGAAGCTATAGATTCTTATAAGTATACTTGTGAATGTGGTGTTCGAAGTGTCGGTTCCTGAAAAAAATTAATATAAATACAACAAAGAAGACATTACTGAGTGACCTTGTACTATAGTAACCTCAGATCACCCAATATCAAAATCAACGAGCTTCAGCTTTTGACTCGAAGAAATCCATGAGAATCTTAACAATGACTAGTAGAAAAAGAATCACACTGCACGCACGGAGTCTTAGAACTCTTCATCACAACTCGTGTTAAGATTAAGATTGTAATCGCTATTTTTAACTTTATGTAAGAAATGAATCGCCACATTATTAATTTCATTAGGTGACAACTCTGCCTCTGCTTGTTTAACACCCTTTATCTCGACAACTGTCCATTAGATCTCGTTGTGTCCATGGAGACATTTGATATCATAAACTAGTATACAAAATTTACGGCCAATTCTACTTGGAGTCTTTTTCCATATAAGAACCGTGCTGGGTCCTTTGCAGAATCGATATTGTTACGAGATTGATAAAAATCCCCTAGCTACGCCGCTGGATAGACTTGCACGCGTATCGTCGATATGGTTTCCTAGAAAAAGGCTGATAACCGCCGGTAATGAATATTCGGGATAACCGAACCGTCGCATCGCGAAGATTCTGGTTACACTTGAGTACCTATATAAACGCGAGACATTTGACTGAGAGGAAGAAGTTTTATGAAGACAAGAAGATTAAGGATTAAGAAGATTAGGAAGAAGTGATAATAAGCAGTTTTTGAAGAAGTATAGAAGTTTTTGGAATATTTAGCTAGTTGTATTGTTGTATAGATCTAAGTGTTTAATTAGTCAGTGACGTTATTGTATATTTTTAGTGAAGTTAGAAAACAAACAGTTTAGAAGTGTGCTCGGCTCATTATTTAGCAAAACGTAACAATATATACACCAAAAATATACAAATTGACTTAGAAGGGGTTGTTTCGAATGATATACAGTGCACTCCAGCACCGATATTTCCGAAAAAATCATAGTAGGGGACAAAATAGATCGTAACAATAATTTTACTACTAATCGCACTGAAAATAAGTCATTTCTAAAAAAACCGAATTTGTCTCACTTCTCAATAAAACACCACCGTAATAATCGTAATTTTTGACGTAGAACTAAGAAATTTGCAGAATCGATAGATATAGCATATACCTACAGTACTATTTCACTCTATAAAAATTTGCCTCGTTGTTTTCGCAATATAGATCAGCAACAATGAAAACATTAAGCTTCCTTTAAGTTAAATCGTTATTACAAATTATTAATAACATCACAACAACACATAAAACATAGGCATGTCCGCTGAATCTTGGCCAGCAACATCCTTATTTATTTCGATGGTGTCTTTTGTACATGAGACAGTGTTTACAGAAACGTCTCCAACTTGAATTTTTCGCGCAAAGAAAATCTTCTTACTCAAGTTATCTTCTAATTACCCTCTTGCAACATTGCACGATTCTCAACCACCAAGTTCTTGTAAATCTAATATGTCTCCACCGGCATTAACAAGAAAAGTGGCTGAAGATCTTTTTACTACAATGATCAGTATACATAGTTGAATTTTCGAGTTCGAGATACGTAGCAATTTTCTCAGGTATTTTAGAAAAGAAGCAAGGCTGAACGGTGCATTTTCAGTTTCTGTATGATACGAACAATGTATGTGGAGTTATAATCTTCTAAATAACAATAAATGTCACCGGAGTAACCTCTCCCTCAGATATCACCGCAAAAACATTTCCTTAGGGGTTTTTGAATCAGCAATTGTTCTTCCGTGAATATACTTACTTTTTTTCAATATAATGTATCAAAGCGCCGTTCATTTCGATTTCCACTCTTTCCTTCAACTCCAAACAAGCTCGTAACATATAATATTCAGGCCACAAAGATGATGGAGAGTATTCATTTGAGAATTTCACAAAATAAGCAAGTAATACCGTTTGTCCAGCACCTTGGACCTGTGCTGTATTTCGCCATTCATAAAACTAAAGGTATTCTTTTTCGTAATGGATTTTTGATTTATCCGGAAGCAAATCCAATCTTATAGCAGCCGCAAGTTTATTTTCAGGAATATCAATATCTGCCATGATTTCCACCACAGTTTCGAATAAGTATTAACTTAGGTTAGGTTTGAACGTGAGTGGGCCCATATCAGGCCCTCCACTGCGGCCATTGGCCTATTGTGGCTCAAGTTTTAACTTAGACAACATTTATTTTTATAGCACGCTAAAAGGACAATAACAAAACAATATGCAAAAATGTTGATTTTATTTTCACATCATTATTGTCAATGATACGATTGAATATAACTAGATTAATAGGCAACTTAAATAAATCTCATTATGGTAACCGTATCCAAGGTATTCAACAATTTCAAGAAAGACATTGTAATCTATTGTGGTAATGTCTATTAATACTGGAAAAAAATATTATTCCTAATTTTCTCTGTTCGCGGTAATATATAATTTTTTATTGTGAGCTATGAATTCGGGATAACACAAAGATGATTTTAAACGGTAAAAACACAAGAGCTTTCTGTGTCGAATAAATTTAGTTTTTTTAAACAAATAATTTTGCCAATTAGTATTTTACTCAAAATACTAACAAAAAAATAGAGAGAACGTAGGTCGAGCATTTGCCTGATGTCAGTTTTTTGAGAAAAATTACTGACAAAAAAAAGGGTTGGAAGAAATGAATGCAATAAAAGAAGAGTTTGATAGTTTTTTGGCACTAAAATAATAATTGAATACCTTCATTGAAATGATTATTTGAAGGGGATGTTATTAAAAACACAATTGATTTAATGTTTGTTCAGACGAAACTTCCTCAAAACGACTTATTCGATGCCTTGCAAACCCGCTAACTCCACGTTTTATCAATAGAGTTAGTTTGATTGCGATATTGTGTCATAGCTAACAGTCGCTTACTAGATTTCAGGAACAGGAATTTTTATCGCTGTCAAAGTGACTGAGACGTCATCTCTAAATGGGTTTCTTTTTACAGGAGTTGATTTATCAGGAATAACATTTTCAAAATACTGAAAAAAGCTTCAGATGAACGTTTACAGACACGTGACAAACTAACAGACTAAAGATGATTAAAAATACACAAAAGATATTATGATCCTGTTGGATGCAATATACAAAACAACACGAACGCCTGTGTAAATAAGGGATGAATAGACAAAACTGCAATATCTCTGTTCTTAATCATAGAATAGTGCCAGTCACTCTTAAAATAAAGTTGCCTTAAATTCTGGCTGATGTTATTACAATTTCTCTCTAATAATTGAATACCTTCATTGAAACGATTAATTGAAGTCGCAGTTACGAAAAACACAACTGATTTAATGTTTGTTTGTGATATGTTCTGGCGAACTTTTCCCAAAACGACTCATATTCTGTCATTGTTGTTGTTTGTTTAAAATTGTATTTTCCGTTAACCAGCTTTCATCCTCCTACGAACGACAGCCCTCAGAAGTAGAAATTTGTCTTGTCTTACCTTTTAACGTGCGATTCCTATCCCGAGACCAGTGACCATGCTGGGAATCGAACCCACGTCCCTCTGATTGTTAGACTAGCGCTCTACCATAATAACCAAATTCAAGTGACGGTCCCTTACGATTTCATGAACAGGAATTTTTATCGCTGTCAAAGTGACTCAGACGTCATCTCTAAATGTTTTTTTTACAGGAGTTGATTTAATGTATTAAAAGCTACATCAGCATCCAACAAAATTTTTACACTCCCCGTTTTCTGGGAAATGGGCGTGGGCTAACTTTAAACTAAAACTGCACCACGCTCTTAGTATTTTTTTAAAATAAGCAATTATTGTTAATCGAAAGGCTGCTGAAATTTCTTACACATTAATTACAAATCATTGACGTGTTGAAAGTTCCAATATTTTGATCCCCAAAGGGTTAAATACCTCTTTAGTATAAATAAATCCCCAATAAATATATGGACCCAACGTGGCCAGTGCCAGCATTTTTCACAAGATTGTTTAAAATTGTCCTGCAAACTATCGAAGAGTTGAGAATTACAAAATGAAGGACCCCCAAGGTGTATACGGTGTCCATTCAAGTTGGCGACATACGGAAAACAGAATTGTTTATTTTGCATCTGGTTTCTATTCTTCAATAGACTTTGAATTAATTGATATCTGAAAAAAGGATTTTTCTCCCACACAAATAATTTAATTTCAAGATGCGCATTTCGATGGCAATGTTATCTTCATTAGTAGCGATTACTAAACTGATAGTAAGTCATTAAATCATTCTCATTTATATCAATTATTCAGTTATTAGGAACTGATATTGTGTACTTCAGGAGTGAGGGTACCTGTATCCAAAACTGAGAGACAGGTACAACCACATCCAATGTTATCAATAACTGGTAATGGCCCATTGTCACTGTTGAGCAAAGGCCTCAATAACGGTTTGTGGATGCATAATGTATAGTTACAAATAGGTATACGCTCACTCGAAGTACACAATATTAGTTCATAATAATTATTAAGTATTTGGTATAAATAAGATTGATTTGGTGACTTAGTGTCGGTTTAGTAATGCCTACTGATGAAGATAAGATATCTCCTGGACTACTGGTCTCTTTGCTGGATTTCGGTAGGTAAAATATCAGTTTCCTATTTCCCAGAGGATTTTACTTACCACGAATGTTTTCTATTTGATATTTTCTTTTCATATATTTCCTCAGCTTGAAATTATGTATGTGACTGTCCAATATGTAATCATTCATTTACCAAAATAAAAAATAATAAAGATTATGTATTAACACTAATTCGCTCTTGTTCGTAGGTGACGTAGTAATATTCGATGTTCTTCAGACCGAAAAACATTTTACCGTTTCCCTGAAGAATATTTGTCCTCAATTAGATATACCTGGTGATACAGAACATCAGTTGGAATTACTTGGTATAGTGGAGTATACGAATTACAATTCTAAATGGAGTGAGTCACAAATGGGCCATTACATGGCCATAGCTCGAAGAAAAAACGGAAGCTGGATACGATATGACGACTTAAGAAATAGTGATACCAAAGTAGCATTAAGACAGAAAACGAATCCAGCATTACTTGTACTGGCAAAAATAAAAAAATAATTTGAAAAAAATTGTTTGATTAAGTCATGGTTGAAATGAATGAATTCTCAACAGAATTTATGGAATATTTCAATATGAAAAATATTTAAAAATATTTTTCATGTGGAATTGGGCGCACTTGAAGAAAGGCAATATTTCAAGAAATGAAAATGGATGTATGTTTTCGATTTCATTCATTCAAAATCTCGGTAAAACACGGCTAAGATCCGATTTCCTGTCAATTGATTTTCAAAAATGTATTAGAAAAAATGTATTTGAAAATTCAATTTCCATGGTATATACGGTCAATATGCACCAGAAGACATGCAGTAGAAGAGTGTGGTATACTGCAATGCATTCTAATACCAACAAAAAAAGGGGTAGGATTTCAATACATATTGCGTTTAAAAAATGTATTAATACAGCCCACTCTTCAAATCTTCAAATTCCATGATTGATAAACATACGCACCAAAGGAAATTCAGTAGGATCTTGAGGGATACTGTAAAAAGTTCTAATACTCGATAAAATGCAGTTCAAGAAGAATTTCCTAACATATTGTGATACAACTTTATATTAACATAGCCCACTTTTTCAATTTTTTTTGGTTGATATAGTCCATACGCACCAAAGAACACCTAATAGTAGTTTGTGGGATACTGTAAAGAATTCTAGTTCTCGATGAAATGCAGTTCAAGTAGAATTTCCCGTCGTATCGTGATACAACTATTTATTAACACAGCCCACTTTTCAAAATTTCAATTTTTTTGGTTGATATAGTCCATACGCACCAAAGGACACTTAATAGAAGCTTGTGGGATACTGTAGAGAATTCTAGTACTCGATGAAATGCAGTTCAAGTAAAATTTTCCGTCATATCGTGATACAACTATTCATTAACACAGCCCACTTTTCAAAATTTCAATTTTTTTTGTTGATATAGTCCATACGCACCAAAGGACACTTAATAGAAGCTTGTGGGATACTGTAGAGAATTCTAGTACTCGATGAAATGCAGTTCAAGTAAAATTTTCCGTCATATCGTGATACAACTATTCATTAACACAGCCCACTTTTCAAAATTTCAATTTTTTTTGTTGATATAGTCCATACGCATCAAACGACACTGTGGGATACATTTGAAGGGAATACATTTTTTCCCGAAAGTGAATAATAAAAATGTTTTCCGTATGTCGCCAACTTGAATGGACACACTGTATACACCTTGGGGGTCCTTAATTTTGTAATTCTCAACTTTTCGATAGTTTGCAGGACAATTTTAAACAATCTTGTGAAACATGCTGGCACTGGCCACGTTGGGTCCATATTTATTGGGATTTATTTATAATTAGGGGTATTTAACCCTTAGGGAATCAAAATATTGGAACGTTCAACACGTCAATGATTTGTAATTAATGTGTAAGAAATTTCAGCAGCTTTTCGATCAACAATAATTGCGTATTTTAAAAAAATACTAAGTGCGTGGTGCAGTTTTATTTTAAAGTTAGCCCACGCCCATTTCCCAGAAAACGGAGAGTGTAAAAAACAAATTTGTAATAAATGTGTACAAAATTGTATAATAGTTTTTTTTCGGAGTGTGCCATAAATGCTGGTGTATCTTTTAGTACATCAGCATCAGTACATCAGGAATAACATTTTCAAAATACTGATAAAAGCTTCAGATGAACGTTTACAGACACGTGACAAACTAAGAGACTGAAGATGATTAAAAATACACAAAAGATAGGTATTATGATCCTGTTGGACGCAATATACAAAACAACTGACTGCGAATCGAAAACTGGAAACATCTAACCCACGGTTTTGAACGACAGAGAGCCAGCCGCATTCGGATAAAAACCAGGTCTATTTCGGTCGATTTTTTATAAATTCACCGTCGCAAAGTGAGGGCCGCCAAATACCTACATTGATGGAATTCAATTTCGTTATGAGGAAAAACGAGTCCAGACAACCAGTCGATATTTTCATGTTTTTGTTTCCGATTCCATCGTACGCTTTAATTCGAATAGAATTCGGCGATGCAGCCAGTCGAGGACGTTTTTGTTCGGCTATTAATTAGAATAGTTGAAAACCTCGACAACGAAACACAATGCACAATGTTGGAGACTTTTTGTTGATGGATTTGTAGTGTAAGAACTGAAACGCTGACTGACATTGTGGTCTTTTGTTTTTTAGTTTCAATCGAATTAAAATAATCGTGATCCCACGAAAAGTTCATTTGATCAAAATAAAACTGAAAATTGTAGTCACCAATTCACTCGTACAGAAAATAATTCAAAAATAATTTTTGTTGGTCCAGTTTTCTGTATTCCTATTGAGAAAACGAATGTTGATGTGATTTATTTTCCATATGAAATGATTGTTAGGGGTTGCTACCTGGATGGAAGGAAACACTATTATATCACGAACAAGTATAATCAATTATTCAGTAGCAACAGTTCACATGAAATCTAGTTATCATCACTGTATCTCACTAATGCTCCAGTGGTGTATCGAGGTAGGATGATAACATGATTAATGTCTCAACGCTTTATAATTTTGAAAAACTTTTTTAAAACTGGTTTGACGTGAAACACCTTGTACTAAGTTCGTTTCCACTTATCTATTGTTCCAGAACAAAGGATGTTGGTAGACAGGAATCTTTGACAGGGAAAAGTATAAATAAAATTCATTTCACATATAAAACGGTATGAGGATTTCGGCTTGAATTAATAAAAACTTTTAAACCACAATATTGTAGCTTAATGAACTTCCTATTTGCGAGATTATCAAAACCACGGAGATTCATTGTTTCACTTCGATAATCTTTCCCACATTATATATATAGGCTAGTTTGTTGAACCCCATGAAAAAGTAGGGGCGACTGGGGATGGTGTAATATTCATGGACTCACGATTACTTTAGAGAAAAATATAAATTTGTTTGTGAAATTGAAATGATTGAACTTTTCATTAGTGCTTGAAGAAAAATAGCAAAATTCTTTTTTCGATTATACTAAAAAATCTACCCGGAAAGGGAGCGCATTTGAAGTTTCTGAATTTTTCAACTACTGAGAAAATTATTATTAGGGAGGTAACTGAATTGAACGGTTATTTTGTGGATTTGGTAGACAAACTGATTAGGTGACATAAGTAGATTTTAAAAAACCCCTTCGTAATTCTTTGACTTTTCAAAAAGAGGAAAATCCCTTCTAAATATATCGTTATCATTTTCGACAGCATTTTCAAACCTCTCAATATGAGGGTGGTATACAAAACTCCCAAAGATAAGACAGAAGAAAATAAAAAGTCGGTGATTTATGAAATTAGCTGACGAAGTATGTGGGTTCAATTACAAAGGAAATAAAAGTACGGCTCAACGAGCACATTGCTCATATTTGATTTTCGAGACCGGAAAAATCAAGTGTGGTCCAACATGCTTTGCATCAAGAACACCGGTTTGAAGTAAATCAGACAGGTTCATGATATTAGAGAGCCACGATGCAGATAAGGGCCCAATACCATATAGCCCCTTGTTCAAGTTCATAGTACAATGAAGGCTTCTCCTATACATAAAAAGAAATCAGTCATTAACTCAGCTACTCTCACCTCCACGTGGTGAATTTTGGGCAACAGCATGGCCCGTCACTACGGCTAACGAGAGTGAAGCGGACTTTAGGGGTGGCTGAGGCGCCGCAGCCAACAGAAGTTGCGACTAGTGGTCCCCTAGCTCACCGTACACCGACGCCAAAAACCCCAGCCCAGTTGGGAACCAGCCTTACCAGGACTTTCTGGAGGAGGTGGATCGAAGGAACTCGCAGCAAGTACTAGAAAACCTGTCTAATAAGATGAGAACTGAGGAAAGGCCTCGGATCGGACGCTGCGGGACTGGTAGCCATTGAACGAATCACCCGCGGCCGCTGTGGCTTCCAGCTGAGAACCAGCCCTACCAAGATTTCCACGAGAGGGCGGTTTGAAGGAACTCGCTGCGAGAACGGAAAATCTGTCTCAAATGAGACCCAAGGAGGGGCCTCGGATCGGATACTGCGGGACTAGTAGCCGGTGATTGAATCACCCCCCGCCGCTGCACCGCCAGGCCGAGAACCAGTCCTACCGGAGCATTCACGAGGAGACGGATTGAAGGAACTCGCTTCTTCTACATGCACCACTACACTGCACACACTTTAAGGAGCTATATTTTGGGGAAACACCATGAGAGGGCGGAACCAGGAAGTTTTAACAGAGTTTACCATGGATGAGGAGATCAGGGGATGGCAAATAGGGCCCATGGGGGCCTACTTGCCTGGTTGCAGTAGCAGCCTCCCCACCAACTACTACTACTACGACTTCATCTAAAACAGAAAGGGGGTATACCGCCCCTCTGATTGGGAGGCATGAGCGGCGCATACAGAAGATCAAGTCGGCGAGACAACACGCGTCTTGTACCCAGTGTATGGAAGAAAATCGACTTTTAGCTGAACAGTGGAATTGTAAAAGTTTTGTCTACTTCACGTAAGAAGAAAAATTAATCCGCAATGGCAGCGTTGCCAAAAGCCTATCAGGATTAATATTTTTTTTATAAAACAATCATTTCTGTTTTGTTTGAATGATTGCAAACAGGAGTTTTGTGTTTTTTTGGTAGAGTATAGATTCAAAAATATATATTATTTTAAATTTTACTCAAATTTCCGTGTTGCAGACGAGGTTGCATATTAATGAAAACATTGATGCAACATTATTTATACATTGTTGTATTACACAGACTTGCTATAAACCATATTTTGTACGTGTCACATAACCAATAAACTATCTATCTATCTATCTATCTATCTATCTAACCACTATTCAAATCTTTTGTAAAATTCTCGATATTCATTGCAGTAAAAGCAAACAAATTAATGAAAAAAATATATTTTCCGTTTGACGCAATAGGTTGCAAAAATTAAAGCACTTCTCAAGAACAATTTGTTTATTATTTTTTTGAACTTTTTGGAATTTAACTCGAAAAATTTGGATTAAAAACATATTTTTTCTGATAAAACAAACATTTCTATTATGTTTAAATAGTTGCAAGTATATCAGAAGATGTAAACTACTATTTGACAATATACTTCCAAAGTTTGCAGAACTTTTGCAATGTTTCCGCGCTAATAATGCGAAAATTCATTAAATCTGTGTTCAACATCTTCCGTTCAGAAAAAAAGTTACAAAATCAGACTCAATATCATTTTAACATAATCTCCATCCTATTGAAGTTTTAAAACTTTTGTAATTATTATCAAATTTTGGAAAAATCATGTCATTATCTACTGGCCTAACAGGGCGGTGGTGGAATTTTGAGTAGATAGTAATGGAAGTAGTCTTCACTAAATACAATTGCGATAATTCATCAATCCATTAAGCTTTTATAGGTGATTATCATTTTACTAGATCATAAATATTGATTGTTGCCATTAAAAAATAAATGAATTGGATATAATTTCAAAATCTCTACCTAATCAGACTATGAAACGAATTCGAAAGTGAAATGGTATATTGTGCAACGAGCATGGAATGACACTCATTTCTCACGAGTATGAAAATTATGGTACAAGCCGAAGGAGAGTGCTGTAAATCATACAAGTGAGAAATGGACATTTCATGCTCGTTGTATACTATACTTTTTCTACGACCATAGCGACATTTCACTACTCACAAGCCTCACACTATATGACAAATTTATTATAAAATTTGTTCTTCGATTATATTTTTCAAATCATAAGTTACTATTCAACATTAGTTTAATCATTATTTACAATATTAAATGTTATGTTTCCAATTACTGACAGTTATATTTGCACTTTCATTAGTTTCAATTTTCAATAGTTGAATTGTCCTGACTTTTCCAATCCTTAGAAGTTGAAGGTAAATTGTCTCTATTTTCTGTTCTTCTTCTTCTTCTTCTTTCCTTATTCTATTTTAAATTATCCTGGCAAAACCTTACCGGACTGGTCTATTTGGGCTTTATATTTCAGCAATACCTGTACTATGGCCTGTACTGAAATGATCATTACAGTACAGATCGTGATGTAGAAATGAAAGAGTGTATACAATCGGCCTACTTCCTCGATCGATGAAGCGCATAAAATGGGCATATTTCTATGTGGTCATAGAAAAAAATATTTATGTTATGAATCTTCCTTTATTGACCGTATTTCATGGTATTCATCGCAATTGTGATTCAGTAAAATAATCATGTTATCTTCTCTCATAAAGTACCATCGTTATAGCATTCAAAATATTTTCTATCCCATTATTTCACATTAAATCATTCGAAAGTTATCGAGGTAAGGTAAGGTGGGGCATTCAGATCTGCCCTTATACTTGACATTGACATTTCAAATGCATATTGACCCCTCATGCCATTTAAAAATTTTAAGTTGGTGTGCCCTTCCGCGCCATGTATCCATCCATCTATCCAAAAAGTAATATCAGTGATACCCTCCAAATGTTTTTTCATGTTTGTACCTATCTCACTGAACAATGCCAAACGATTCTCACTTTTGTATAACAGAATGACAGAACCCCAAAAAATCCTACATATTATCCCCAATTATCTTACCATACAATCAATCCACATTATTTCAGAATAGTATTTCTAATCAAAAGATTAATTTCACCAATCCGAATGTATTTCGCACTTTCTTGTATCCTATTATCGTCAGCAAATAGGATCTGTAAACAACATCAGGAGTTTCACCTGAAATATTTCTAATCTGATCTTACGTTAGTAAACGTATTGCGTATAAATGGTAATGCAGAGAAACAGCACCGAGCAGCCCTATGTCCCCAAGGCAATTTATCCGGACAAAATTTTCCGATAAAAAATTAAGTGTGTCCGGATCTAATTTGCGAAATTTAACAAGATGATAGTATTGTGTCAAAAGAGTGTGATATGAGGCAAAAGATAACCTATTGTATAAGAAACGACGAAGAATAGTCTATTATTGAAACAACTCTTTATATGTTAACCAGACTACATAATGACAGGCAGTTATAATCAATCTTGCCCAATTAAGAGACTGGGAAATAGATGAATCCAGGGAATGTTCTCAAAACAACTTTCCCGCAGTTGTCTACAGCAGCTCTACTTACATGCTACAGTAATATTTTTCATTATTTTGATTGGATCAAAGGGTTAGACCATACCAACAATGACGAATATTTAGGATACTGGAAATGTTACACTTTTCTCAGAGTGTAAAAATAGTAGATTGAATCGTAACAAAAAAGTTCAATCAATCCTAAATATAGATGCTGAGATCTATGATATCAGTAAAACATGATATAAACATCAGCGAATACAACTGGCTATTTAAAACGTCAGGCTGTTGGCCACAAACTAATAAATTCAAAAACCTTAAGTTTTATTGAAATCAAAACCTTTTTAATAGACGCTCTTGATGGGATATATTAACTGTAAAAAGTTATATTGATTTTTGGTATCGCTGGAGCGTGTAGTAGAACTTGTCAAGATAGTAAAGGACGTCATTGAAGATAAGGAGTCAATTCTTATTGTTAAAATACCTGATTCTAAGACAAACATAGCAGAACATTCACAAATAATGCAACCATGAACAACTATTATATATAATATCAATTAATCGAACATAATATATCAACATCAGCCCAAATAATAATTGTAAAATACCTAGTCTATTATTGAAATATTCGAATGGTAAATGCCATAATCAAGTAGTTGGAATGAATTATCTTGCAAAAGTTTCAAAAAACATAGGACAGTATCTTGGACTTCTAGAACCATGCAAGTATACAGGCCATTGCTTCAGGCGAACTTCGGCCACTCAATTTGTTAATGGAGGAGAAGGTTATAGATGAAAATCTTACTAACAAAATTTGTACATGTGAAAAAATGTTGGGACCGACATTGACGCCGACGGTCAATGAACCACCAATAATCGTGGAAGCAAGAAGCTCAGAAAATATCCCGGTTCAGTCGCCACCAGAAATTTCATATGGAATTGTCATGAAAAATTGTGAAAATTGTTCACTCACCTTCGAAATTGTGAATCAAAGTTTTTAGATATAGGTAATAATTGTATTTAAAAAACATTAATATTATGTTATTATGTTTTGTGTTATTATGTTATTTGTGTTATTTGAATATCTTTAAATTTTTCTGAATTTAAGATCTAATGTAATGGTAATGGTAAAAGTGGATGGTGACTGATGCGCTACGACCTAATTAGATCTATTGTGCCCCATCTTCTTCTGCTATTTCAAGGTGTTCTCGTTCACAGCAGCCCCTCAAGCCCCAATTCCTTGAAGAATTCAAGGATTTTGAGGGGGTCTATTCGTGGTATTTCTCCCACAGTCAGCTGGTGTGATCCCAGTATATTCAATATCCTGTGATGTACAGCATAACACTCCATCAATATATGGTGTGGTGTTTCTGGATGTTCCCCACAGAATCTGCAGGTACTGTCCTCCTCTAAGCCTAGCTTCCTTAGGTGTTCTTTGAGTCTGCAGTGCCCCGTAAGAAATCCCGTGATTGTCTTTAAACTAGTTTTTCTGAGGTTAATCAGTCAATCTTGCTCGGTTGAAGTTACCGAGGAGATCTTTGGCCTGCCTGAGCCCTGGAAGTCTTCGCCAGTAAGTTGCTCTCTTTGCTTCTTCAGTTTTATTGAGTTCGTCTTGGAAGTAAGATTTTCCAAGTCTGCAAAATGGTTCTGGCCCGATCAGTGGCGTGGATGCCCCTTTTCGTGCCAGAGTATCTGCTTATTCATTGCCCTCCACTCCGACCTGCCCCGGCACCCAGAGGAGGATCACCTTATTGTTCCTGCCTAGATTATTAAGTTTGTTTAGGCATTCCCAAACCATCTTTGAGTTGATGTTATATGAGCTCAACGCTTTGATGGCTGCTTGACTATCGGAGAGGATTGCGATTTCCTTGAACAGGTATTTCCTGTTGAGGTTGAATTGAATGCACCTTTCTATGGCGTGAATTTTCTCTTAAAAAATACTGAGGAACTGGCCCATGGGTTCGGAGTATCTGTTGCGAGGCCCAAAGACTCCTGCTCCAGTTCCGTGGGGAGTTTTGGACCCGTCCGTGTACCATGTTATGATATTCTTTCCCAGTGCTCGAATAGATTCTATGCTCCATCCACTCTTGGTATTTAATTCAGTTCGAAAGAATTTCTCGAAACTAAATTTTCTAGTAATTTCGTCAGTTGGGAGATCGGCAAGGTGTACACTTTCGGTGGGGGTTGAGCCCCTTACGATGTGTGCTGTCCCTTTGAGTCCGACTTTAGTCAACCTGAGATTTGCTCCCCAGAATTACCTCTATTGCTGCTGTGAGTCGACCTCATTGCTCCTGTTATACAAAGACATGCTAGTCTTTGCACTTTCTCCAGGCTTTTCTTTGTTATGGCGAGTTCGGTTCTGCCGTGCCACACTACTGCTCCGTAGGTGATCATAGGCCTCACTATCATGGTGTACATCCATCGCAGTATTGATGGGTTACAGCCCAACGTTTTTCCTGCAATATTCCTGCACACCATCATTGATGATTTTGCCTTGTTAACGATCTTTTCTACGTGTCTGTTCCGGAGTAGTTTTGAGTCTAGGGTAAGCCCTAGATACTTCACCTCTTGCTTCCATTCTAAGTCTGCTCCGTCGAGGCGAACAGCCCTTAGGTGCTGAAACTTTGTTCTTCTAATGAATGGTACCACCGTGGTTTTTGAAGAGTTAATTCTCAACCCCACAGAAAGGCACCATGTTCTGGTAGTCTCTAGCTCCCTTTCTATGAGATCGCAGAGGGTTCCTTCGAATTTGCCTTTAGCCATGATGACTATGTCGTCAGCATATCCAAGGCAAGTGACTCCGTTCCCGGTTAGTGTTCCGAGTAGTTCGTCTACTACGAGACTCCACATCAGAGGTGATAGTACCTTGTGGGCATCCCCTGTTTGTGCTGATCCGAAAGCAGATATCGCCCACTTTCGTTTCAGCATTTCTTGTAGCCAGCATTTGGCACATCCATCTGGATGTGGTTCTGTCCAGTCCCTTGTTCGTTAGGGCCCTATTTATTGCTTCGTGAGAGGTGTTGTCGAATGCCCCCTCTATGTCTAAGAAGGCGCATAGGGCCATTTCTTTATGCTAGAGTGATCTCTGGATGCTTTCGGTAAGCACGTACAGAGCGGTTTCCGTTGATCTGCCCGCCCTGTATGCATGCTGCCCGGGGTGTAATGGCACCCTCTTCAGTATCTCGGTTCTGATGTAGTTATCTACCATCTTCTCCAGTGTCTTCAGTGAGAAGGATGAGAGACAGATTGGTCTGAATGACTTCGGGAGGGTAGGGTCCTTCTTTCCTACTTTCGGAATGAAGGTTACCCGTGCCCTCCTCCAGTTGCTCGGTATGTACCCGAGCGCCAGACTGAATCTGGTTGCTTTAATAATAAATGACAGTAGTTCCGTTTGCCCTTTTTGTAAAAGGGCTGGAAATATACCGTCAATTCCGGGTGACTTGAATGGTTGGAAGGAGTCAATTGCCCATTTCACTCTTTGGGGAGTGCATATGGTTTTCGCTACCTCCCAGTCTTCTCGTCTGGCTCTACCTGGTTCTTCCAGTGATCTGTCGGGTTCAAATGGTATGTTACCTGGAAAGTGCCTCTCCAGTAGGATGAGAGCTCGTTGCTCTTCATCCTCTGTGTAGCTACCATCTGTTCTTCTGAGTGACATTGGTCCTTGCTCTCTGCCTCTCGCCATAGTTTTATACAATCTGGCTGCTGCGGGGCTTTTTTTATTTATTTATTTATGTAGTCATTTATTCAGTCTTCTCAAGTACAAATACAAGTTTAAAATTGAATAAAAAAAACTATGAAATAACATATGATAATGGTGAATGAAACATTAATAGTACCTAAGACAGCTGAAAAGGGCTATAGTTAGTTCCATTGTATCAGATACAATGAACCCAATCTTCCCTATAACCCTTGAAACCCTAACAAAATGCATATTCTTCTCATATACTAATATAATATAATTAAATCATATCAAAATGAATGAGTCACTTGTTCCAAAGTAGAGAGGAACCAAGAAATAACAATATCAAAATCAAGTATCAAAATAAAAAACATTCATTACCAAACATTACAAGTTTACATTGTGTCAGTGTGTAACTACTGAAATTAATTATGATTTCATTCTTCATTAATACCTGTTTCACGCTATATTTGAATTTTTTGGGGTTCATTTTTAGAAAATCAGACGGTAAGCCATTTAACAATTTGCAAATCGTATATGAAAAAGATCGCTGCAATAAAGAACTGGTGTGACGAGGTAGAGAGAGGTTATTCTTCCTTCTTATATTTACGTTGTGAATATCTGACCTAAAGGTTATTTTACGTGATAAATAAATGGGTTTTTGGTTTCTGAGGATGTTATGAAATAAACACGCAGAGTGTAGATACCTCCGTTTGATCATCTCCAGCCATCTTAACTCAGAGAGTTTGTTGGACACCGAGTATCTCCTGCCAATACCAAAAATGAATCTGACGCATCTATTCTGAATAGTTTGCAATCGTCGGCGATTATCATTTGTGAGACACGGTCCGTAAACAACATCAGCGTAATTCAAATGGGAGAGAACCAGACTCTCGCACAAGATAATTTTTGTTCTCTGGTCGAGAATATCACGATTATTGAAAAGGAGTTTCAGTTTGAAGAAGGCATTTTTGATTATACGATTAATCTGCTTGAAAAATCTCATATCGGAGTCGAAAAATACTCCTAGATTTTTTGCTGTCTATACAAGGTCTATTGATTGGCCGTCAATGCTGACGTCAACAAGATTTTTACACCTCATTCTAGCAGGTTTACTCCCTTGATGTGATCGTCTCACAAAAGCTCCTGAAGCTGTTCCTCTTGGCTTTCCTCATTTCTTTATTGTATTTTGTCAGCCTTTCGGTGTATCCCTGCCAATCTCCGTCCCGCTTGGCTTTGTTGAATAGCCTGCGGACTTCGAATCTCAGATTTGAGAGGTGTATGTTCCACCAAATGGTACCACTGTGTGATTTCTTTTCTTTTCTGGGGCAGCTGGATTCGTATGCATACATAATTGCCCCGTTAACCGTCTCTAGGGTTTGCTCAAATTCGACGTGACTGTTGCCGTTGAACTTGATCTGTTCTAGGTTGCATTTTAGATTGGTGGTGTATTTTTCCCATTCTGTGTTCCTAGGATTTCTGGTTGTTTGTGTCACAAGCCATTCCGCGGTTTAACCGGAAGTGACCACAAACTTTTTTTTTCAAAGGACACCCTGTACAATTTTTTTCATTATCTGGAAGAACACGCAATTTGTGATAACAGTTGATTGTTCAATCGAACAAAGTTGGCCATGAATATCAAACTCAAATCATCACAACTGACGAACGGCGTCAACATTTACGAGAGGAAGGTTCGAGGTAAGATACAGCTGAAAATTGGGCTTTTCATGTAATTGCAGCAACCATATTTTCCAACAGTCAAAAATTTCCTCAAAACAGAGTAGTAGCCATGAAGAAATGCTCACAACTGCCATTTCTCAAATGGCAATATACTCTTTTCATATTATCGTATTGAAAAGTTATGAATTATCCAAATAATCGTGAAGTTTCGGTTAATTCTGAAAGGAATCGAACATACGGGATGTTTCATTATGAGTGTTCTCAAAATTGAATATTCTTAAACAGAAGCAGCTTGAAGTTACGAAAGCTAAGCAAAAACTCAAATTTTTTCATTCGAGTAATCTGATCATACATCATTTTTCAATAAGAAAAGAGTATATTGCCATTTGAGAAATGGCAGTTGTGAGCTTTTCTTTATGGGTTCTACTCCGTTTCGAGGAAATTTTTGATAATTGTTGGAAAATATGGTTGCCGCAATTACATGAGAAGCTCAATTTTCAGTAGTAATACCACAAGTGATTGAATTTTCGCGATAAGTCTGTCGAAAGACAGACTTATGAGATAAATTCAATCACGAGTGGAATTTTATTAGACTATTTCACAAACAAAGTGAAAGATAAAATATCTGAAATTCGGCAGGATTAGAGGAAATTGGCAAAAAAAGTTGACCTGAGAAATAAATAAATTTTAATGAACAGAAATCATTGACATCGAAAGAAATACTTATTCAATTTAACCAACAATAACATAACATACTGAAATATTTTTCAATTATAATTATAAATGGTACAGTTATTATATACAATGTTTTGAGCTTGATTATTTGAACACCCGCTTGTACTTGCAATAGTTGTTACATCTTGATTGCTATTATTTCTGACATTTGCAATAAGTTTTTCGTGATGTTGTTTACTTAATTGGATGTAGGGTTTCAGCGAATTAGAGCTCGAATGTCCAGTAATTTTAATGGTTTCCTGTTCTCCTACTCCTCTACATAAAAGTTCACTGACTGCAGTTGCTCGATTTGAATGGTTCGTAATTTTTTGCTTTTTCACATCAAGCCCTATATTCTGAGCTGATGTTTGGGTCCATTTACTGATCGTATTGATTCCTAGAGACATATTTTTGTACCAAGGAGTGCAATGATCACCAGGCTTCCAATGTCCATTCAAAGTAAGAAACAACCTATTAGATTTTACATTATTACCTCGTTTTGAAATCATCTTTTTATAAAGTCTCACGGGGCACATTGTTGCATTTTGCACATTTTCAATCAACCATTTGCTGTTCGCACATCGCTGACCACCTCCTTGGCAAGTTTTTGAAAAAACTGTGTTATATTCGATTCTGCCGGTAGACGCCCCCTTATTATTTAATTCTTCTTTAAAATAATCTAACAAACAATATGCGGCTTCACCTCCTCTCCAAGCAAGTTCTACCGCTGCGATATGGAAAAATTTGTTTTGGAGTCCTGTGGGTGTATCTTTATCCCATTGTGTACATATTGCTTGATGTTCTTCATGGGTCAACGGTGCCGAACTGATCTTTCGTTTCTGTACGTTACCTTGAAGCAGCTTGCCTTTTGTATCTCGCGCATTTCTGGCCGATTGAAAAATAATATCTTTGAATGGGTCGAAACTTCGTCCATATTCATTATAGAATTTTTCTTGCAATAATCTAGCACTCGTATTCCAGATCGTCTTCACAACACATTCCTTGTAATCAGAACCATCGATTTTTCTCATGTTGAAGCCCCAGTCCTTCAAAATAATAGCTAGTCTCTCGACAGGCGTTGCTTCATCTAATAGGTATTTTCGTTCATCGCAAAATCTAGTAAATTGCTTCCAAATGTACTCCTTCGATTTCCTCGTATTTTTCGGTACATTTTCATCGATTTTTTCGTTGATTGATTCGATAGAATTCATCCCAAATCTACTCATTTTTGAATGCGTGGACAGCGTAATCACTTATATTTGACGTTTAACTGTCACATGCACTGTAAACAAATCTGAAAACACCGAACTTGATAGGCCAATCAGAGTCAAGAGTCAAGTTTGGTATTATCGGTAATCCGAACTTGACTAGAGCTTCTGATTGGTTCATTTCGCAAGTGAGTGAAATAGTCAGCTGTATCTCACCTCGAACCTTCCTCTCGTGAATGTTGAGGCCGTTCGTCAGTTGTGATGATTTGAGTTTGATGTTCATGGCCAGCTTTTTTCGATTTAACAATGAACAGAACTGTATCTCCGCCATTTTTCAACCGATTTTCAATTTTGAAGAACAGTGTTATCACAAATTGCGTGTTCTTCCGAATAATGTACAGGGTGTCATTTGAAAAAAAAAGTTTAGGGCCACTTCCGGTTAAACCGGAAGTGGTGAATTTTAGGTAATTGAGTACCAAATTTGAAACCAGTATCTTTGAAACTATAGAAAAATTGGGGGGCGTACCTCACCTCGTGGTTACCCGGTATACATCCACGGTTGTAGAGGGCAGTAGTTGTTTTCTGTTGGAGACTTTCCGACGAATACCTATAACCATTTTGATTTTTCATTATCAAATCAATGGTCTTTTGTTGCCAAATAGTAGCAACAATTTTTTCTCTTATAGATTAGTAAGAATAGTCTGAATATACGGAAGGATTGACATTTTTTGGCGTAAAATGTCAAAAAAAGATTGCATCAGCCGGGAATCGAACCCGGGCCGCCCGCGTGGCAGGCGAGCATTCTACCACTGAACCACCGATGCCTTACAAATATTGTTATTTTATAATATATGAATCAAAAACAATTTAGGATTACTCTTAGGTTCTTATATTAACGTTCATATCGGAACCACAAGGTCAATTGTCTATCAGGACATGGAAATCTACCTACCGAAAAATAAACTCTCAACAAAGATATTCACAGAGTGAAATTTGAAGAAACCGAGGTCATCTCTAAATCTGCAAACCGAAGGCTCATCCGGAAAGGAATTGAAATCAAAAAACACCACAATTTGAAGACAACCGAAGAAGAATTGCAACCAAACAAAGCCTATAAATACTGAAAAAGCTCCTTATCCACATAGTAACGGTACAAAATAACGTAATGCACCAATCAAATATAAGAACGCCCAAACTCTCAAATATTTTTGTGGCAACAGATGTCAAGCAGTCGATTATGAACGGCCATTAGCCGTCAACATACCAACAACTCTCTCGAGAATGTCAACTACTCGTGTTGGCGAAATATCGAGAATATTACGTGATGAACGTCGGCGGAAAAAACAGAAAAATCATTATATAAAGTGAATATATTTTGAGCTAGAAACTGACCTCTCCATATTTGAAATAGAATAAATTTGATTTGTTCCATAAATAATGAAAAATATCAGAAAATTATAGAGAAGATAAGTATCCTATATATGTATGTTCCGAATCTTTTGCCGGATCAACATTGAAATAACAAAATATATGACAATATTCTGAAATTTGTCAGGGATTAGCATAAATGTTATACAGAAGAGTTTTTATCAAATTCCAGGTGGTTATCGGATTAAGACAAAGCAAGAGTCAGAAGTCATTTCGAAGACAGATTCTGAAGAAATTTCGACTATTGATCATTATTTCAAAATCATCAAGTAGACTACCAAAGTTACTCGATGGAAAAAAATATATATCTTCCTTCTGTTAGGGCACCTACCTAATTTTCAGAACTATATTCTGTGTAATTTGGTAATATCATTAGACACCTACCTAACTTTTAGGACGCACATTTTGAAACACCTCGTATATGCAGAATGATGTGGAGCAATAACACCAGAACAAGTCATATAAATTATAAAGAGAGATAATATGTAACAATGATAATATTGACTGATATGTTTCCTAGTAGATGAAAGCGGTCTTTCTTATCTGGGTATTTGAAAAACATCATAAAATTAGTCCAGTTGATATCAAAGCGGCAGTATTCAAATATTAAACTATAATTTTTCATATAAAGTACAGGCTACGTAAATTAACGGGAACGGGTTACGACTTTTTTTCAATATAAAACACTTGTTTCAAGGAACAATAATGAACCAGTAACTGTAAAACAACCAAAACTACAAATATCTTTTTCTACTCCCGTATGTGAATTACTAACGTCACACATCGATAAAAATGTGTAAAGCTTCATTTCACGAATCGGTGTGTGAAGTGCCATGCTTTTCATATGGGATTTATTTCACGCACCGGTGCCATAAGAGTCAAAACAAATTCACACCCGGTCGCTGGTCTAGGTAGCGGTGTCGAGAGAAATTGACAAATATGACAGTTCCCGCAGAGTGAAGTTCAGAGTTACATCAGTTAATAGACCGTAAATAGTAATTAATTACCCTCTGAATTAGTAAATAGTACTACGAAATTTTGATTTAAACCGATTAGCCGTGTATTTCACGCAAATTCCTGATGGACAGCATTGAAGTACTCCCATCAACTCCTCCAAATATAACGTTAGCAGCCAGTGAAGCAAGTTCATCGTTATTGCCACAAAAATCGTTGGGAATTTACGAAAACACTTTGGAAAAGTTTATGCAATGGCACAATACAAACAACGTCCAATCATTTTCCGAAAGGGTAATATTAGCCTACCTATCTGAATTATCAACAAAGGTTAAATCTTCTACCTTATGGAGTCACTACTCAATGTTGAAATGCACCCTTAGTGTTAAGTACAACGTACAAATTGGTGATTATCCGAAAGTTCGCGCTTTCTTGAAACGGAAAAACGAGGGATTCATTCCTAAAAAATCACGCGTTTTGGAAAAGAAACACGTATTAAAATTTCTCAAAGAGGCACCCGATGAAAAATATTCATTAACCAAAGTAAGTCCATTTGTATAAATATCGATAAATACTAATCTTTAAATTTTTAGCTTATTTTGTTGTTTGGGGTAGCTGGAGCCCTGCGCAGAGATGAGCTCTATAAATTAAAAATGGATGACATCCAAAATTTGGGAACAGTTCTTATTGTGTCAGTTAATGATACGAAGACTAAGGTTTCTAGAAAATTTACTGTTACTGAATACTTGGACATATATCACAAATACGTGGCTCTTCGTCCCAAGGATTATGCCGAAAATAAATTCTTTATTAATTATCATCGAGGAAAATGTACTCGGCAAGTGATTGGTATAAATAAGATAGGAAAAGTCCCTTCAGAAGTTGCCACATTTTTGAAACTCCCCAATCCCAACGAATTTACCGGGCACAGCCTACGGCGTTCATCTGCGTCTTTATTAGTCGAATGTGGAGGAGATCTCCTAACGCTAAAAAACACGGCGGCTGGAAATCATCCTCAGTGGCAGAAGCCTACGTGGAAGAATCCCTAACTAAAAAGATAGATGTCTGCAATAAAATGTTAACAACTGAGAATAATCGTAGTCATGTTGTCAATACTAACAGTACAAGCAGCACTAATTTTGTAGAGAAAGAGAAAGTAAATGTACATTTTGACAATTTACAAAATTGCAATATAACTGTTCATAATAATTATTATTGTAATAAAGAAAATTAGTCAAGTTTTCCTTTAATTCAATCTCTAAGTTAAAGGTCGTAGAAGAAGTATAGTGTGCACCACGTGCGTGAAGACTTTTTTACGCTCGTGCGGAAACTCGCCTGCGGCTCGTTCCACAAACTTCCACACTCTCGTAAAAAAGTATACTTCACGCACTAGATACACAATATACTATTTCAGAAACAACTATTGCATTCACGTTCTTCAGTTTGACTCGAGATGAGGATAGAAGGAACAAGAACAATAAAACATGATCTGAAGTTGAGAAAGTGCTGTTTTGACGTTTATTGGAAGTCTTCTTCGGAATTAATCCAGATGAATCATTTAAGATTATGAATTTATGGATTGTCATGATTATGAATAAATTGTGAGATAAACCAGCAGATGATCACATTTGAGATCATCAGCAAATATAACAAAGAGATTTATAAGAATGCTGCATTTTTAGGTTTTTCGGACATATCTTAAATATTAACAAGTGAACTTCCGATTTTGAAAATTATGACTTTTTTGAGTTCATTCTAGAAGAGACATTTTGAATCGAGGTGCTCGGGTTTCAATGAAGCCATTCTCCGAGGCAACCTTGGGAAATCAGATCGTCTTCAATAAAAACTATTAGAAAACTAATCAACCAATATACAAAAACAAAACGCAGTCATTATCGGTGTGAAAATACCTTGTGAGTAGGGGAGAGCCATGACATCCAAGAATTCAAAGTTGACGTGTCATCATTTTATTATTCTACTGATTATGCGTTCAGAAGTTGTTGAGGGTGAACTTTCTCGAGTGGGTCACCCGGTACAGTTCTTTCTATTCACCAAACACCAATGAGAATGAAATAATTAATTTTCCTAGGCAGAAGCGAGTACAGCAGTCCTGGAATACCAAAATAAAAATATCCAACTGACAGTCAGCTATCGTATTGAATTCGGAGAATTGTATTTGCTTAGTCTCATTTGGTAATGGAAATACTGGATTACGTTACAGGGGGAGGTGAATTGGGGAGGAAGGAACATAATAATGGAACATGGGCATGATGGAAAATTTGCTGAAAGCTTTTTATTAGTTTGAAAAAAATCGCATGACTGTTCAGAATTCGGGATGGAGAAATGGAATACTTGATTTGATTGGAGTAATTTCTGATATGGCTGGAATGATATCCTTTTTAATTTCAGTAATTACTTACCTCAGTTACAGTTGTACATCATTAATTGCGAAAATAATACCACGAGCGGAGTCGATATGTTTGTGGGAAACTACTAGTATTTTTCTGAAAATGTGTGTACAGTAAAGTTATAGATAAAAATCAATAAAACTTTTTTCGAAACATCATGCATATGTCTAAAAGGCTTCCGTTTTCAGTTGAATATTTATTTTAATTTTTTTGAAAATTTTGACGGATGGAGACCTTCGCAAAAAAAAATTTTTTTCTGGAAACAAAAAGAGAATCAGGTCAAAAAATTTCAGCATTTGACTGGATAAGACTTGAAGCTTTCTAAATTTTTAGACACTTCAGAACAGTATATGAAAGTATAAGATGATAATTAAATCGACCAATAGTTTTTCAAAAGCACTGTAATATATTGGGAAATATATGAGCGAGATCAAATGATGATGCAGCGATTTCAAACCATGCTGCAGTAGGTAAATTATTCAAATGGAATAATGAACTCGTTTCAAAACTGCTATAGAGATTCTCCATTTGAACATTTTGGTATTCAATGTTTTATGTCAACTTTTCTTCCACCACCCCAAAAACAATGTTCTAATCTTGACGCTACAACAGAATCATTATTATGACTACTGGATGAGTAGGAAGAAGATTAGAGAATTCAAGACGATTTATGCATTGTTTTTTGTAAAAATATCAGCGTCGCAAGCGATCCATTTGAAATTATTTTATTTAATTGCAGGTGCAATATGGGCCGTAGTAATCGTGATGGTAGAGCGCTTGCCTTGCAATCACAGGGTTCGATTCCCAGCATGGTCACTGGTCTCGTGCTAGGAATCGCAAGTTAGAAGGTAAGACCTCGTTAATCCTTGGCTCGCACAACTTTCGACTTCTGAGGGCTGTCGTTCGTAGGGGAACGACATCAGCTGGTTAACGAAAAAATCAATATTTAACTTTTTTTTTTAATGTTTTCTATTACGTAACATACACACCATAAGTTGTCAGTTCTATTTCTATACTCGCTATAAGTATGTTCTCTATTCTATAAAACCTCCATTTCTTTGAAGGTGTGGAAAAGGGGTTAACGGTTCAGTTAATTCTTTCGATATTTGTTTCAATATACGTTTGAATTTTTGGTTTGATTCTTGTCTGTATAGATCATTCTAAATGAACATATTTTCCTGCTGAAAATAGTATATTCATAAGTAATAAGCGAGGTAAAGCTATTGTGAGTTTTATAAATTTTTAATATTCCATAAAACTTGCAGTACACATATATTGTGAAGTACACGTAAGAAGTACTCAGTATTTGAATTATATCTACCTCAGAAAATGGATAATTATCATCTTTGATGTCTTGTCGTAACTTGTCAATTATTTTGGACAAAGATATTATAGGTTCTCGCTTTAAAAGCATAATTATTTATGGGGTTGTCTGTTGTATGGCTCACCCTGTATAAAAATATGTGTATGCAAAAGAGATTCAATCTAGCTCGTGAGTTAACAAAAAAATCTGAAAAACTGCATCCCCGTAGATCCCCGTATCTAGAAAACTAGTCATAGGATTGAGTTGCTCAACTAACAATTTCAGTAACTAGGTCGAGAGCAACAAAGGGTCAGAAAATTTGACCGGTCGCCACTTGCAACCTCCCCTCGTTTTCATTTCTTTGTTGTTTGCAAATGTGCAAATAATGTCCTACGTTTGATCTCACAGTTTTTCAAATATTTATAATTCGCTAGATTTTGAGACATTTTATTCGAATCTTGCCTTATTTGAAAATTCGTAAAAATTATCGACACGAAAAATTATATGTTGGGACTTAGTAACTGGGTAGAAGTTGCGGAGTATTGGCAATATTGTGTGGTATACAGTGGTAAATTCACCTTAGACAAAATCAAATGATCTTAACTAGGACATTTGTAGACTGATAAAAAAAGAAACAGTGTGCTTTCTATTATAGTAATATAAGGATTTTTATTTACGTAAAAACATTATTTTAAAAATGGGGCACATGTAGTAACAATGTTATTATATATTATTACTTAAATAACTGGTTGGCAACTTCCTAATATATTCGAAAACGCCAAGAATAAATGTTAATTCACAATATAGAAATACAGATATGCATACATCATTCCATGTGCGTTCAACAAAGCACCAATTACTCGTCTAAAATTAGATTCCTAATTTTAAGGATACGACTAGCGGCCTAACGGTCTTCGCCCTTGATCCTTCGGCTCGAAATAACTTTTTTCGGACAAAAAAAAATAATGCTACATTTAGATTTGTTTTATGTAGAAAACGAAGGAAACAGCAAAAATAATCGTTTATTTTGACAGGAAACTAGAGTCATAACAACCAACTCCATTCATAAACTTACTTAACATTAAGATGCTTGTCGTTGCTACTGGAATTGTAGATATTTTTAATTTTCAACATGTGCGTCGACCTTTTTGATGGATTTTTATAACTGTTTGTACATGATCCTCGAACAGATTGTATACTTTCATAAAAGACGAAACATCAGAAAGGTGTTGAATTATCATAAACAGACAGACAATTTTCAAATGAAAACCTCCCAAAATAGTTACCAACAGAAGATAGGTTGGAATGAATGATGGAGTGAGTATTTGAATTCATGAATATGTTACTGAATTTCATAAAATGTATTTACATTTACTCATATACGGCGAACGTTCGGATAATTATAATATAAGGAATAAACGTGCAGACTTCCAGGTTAAGAACTGACGATATCATAGACTCCAAGCTCATGTGGAGTTGACCTATTGTAAAACGAAAAACTGAATTTGTATTATATATTGTAAATAGAGTCAATCAGCCAATTTTACGGCCTAACCCTACAGTTATTCTCCACAAATTTTCCGGAAATCAGTTTCATGCAATTACTTTCTTAGTGTGCAAGAGGACTGAATGACAAATTTCAGCTGAGGAGCCGACTGGGAATGGGATTATATAGACATGAAAATTCAGATTAATTGAAATGACAGTACCAGAGACCTTACCGAAAAACTATCTGGGTTCAACATTGCGGATCAAGGAAAATAATAAGATGGAATGCCAAAATGCATTCTGTCGCAGAACTGACCTGTGGTTCACAGTTGTGTCAATAACTATTTAATAATGGAACAGGACCAGAAATGAACTGCGTAATTCCGAGTACAAGATACTACTTCACATGGAACATTAATTCAGTATTCCAGGCTGAAATGCACGCGATACAACAATGTGTCATAGATCCAAAAAATAACTCCCTGGCAAGCGTGGAAAACGCTGGGGATGAAAAAGGTGACGAACTTGCAATTCAGGGATCAGACACTGAATTTCTATACCAAAACTTTCAATAACGAAGTTATCGAACAAATGTGTCCAGATGGAATAACAAAACTATACTGAAACAATCTTTGGTAACGAAAGAACAAGAAACTATCCGCTTCAGACCTTTATTTAAGGGAATTCCCATTCTGAACGAATACTCTTACAAAATGGGACTCACACCTAGTTATGACATACTGAATTTGCAAAGGTTTTCCTCTTTTTGAAAAGTAGAAGATTCACGAAGGGTTTTCTTGAATCTATGCTTTCTAATCAGTTTGTCTACCACAGCTACATCCCTAATAATCATTTTCTCAGTGTTGAATCTCTCCTTGTTGATTGGAAACGGCACGACTCGATTCACCAAGAAATTTATTTCCGCCAATTTTTGTTGTTTGAAATGCTGGGAGCTCTAGAGATGTATCTGAGTGTACTCCTGCTTTCCTGTCGGCCGTAAGGTATGGTTTCGTTTGAGCGTCTGGCGGTAGCGGCTGGCGGTTGCTGCTGGCGGTGGCTGCTGGCGGTTACGGTTGTGTGTTTTCGTGTATGCCTCCACAGTCTACGAAAATACCAACAGTTGGTTGAGATATTGCGTATAGTGATGTTGAATGCAAAACAGGTCTCTGCTTTCCTCATAATGGAGGACGAAGAGGAAGAGGAACTTTTCATTTTGTTAAAAAAGCGCAATCACATCCACAATTTGTTTCAAAAACGTCAAACAGAAGGTTACCAGAGCGTGCTGATAAATAAACATCTGCAATTAGACGAGAAAAGGTTCAGGGGTTTCTTTCGAACGAATCCAGGACAGTTTCAATTCGTTTTACAAAAATTGTTCTCAATCAACGCTCAAACGAAACCATACCTTTAGATTGGACTTGAAAGTACGGTTCAAGGAGCACATTGCTCATATTCGTTTCTCGAGACCAGAAAAATCGAGTGTGGCCCAACGCTTTGGATCACGACCACCGATTTGATGACACAAGTTTGAAATTAATTAAACGGGTTCATGACAATAGATTTCTCGATGCATTCGAAAGTTTAGAAACTGCAAAATGTAAAAATAGCAGAATGCGGATATACAGCCCCTTGTTCAAATTCATAGTACAGTAAAGAAATAATTCTTCAGAAAAAATTTTCCAAGAATGTTTTCATTCATTTGTCATTAATTTTCAAGAATGTTGTCATTGGACATACCACTTAGATGCATGGTATGAATAAGATTACGATAGTGATAGTATTAGTAAACAGTACGCTTTTTTGAGCTCCTGAGGATGCCAACTTTGTTGGCGAAACGCGCTTAGAGTGTTATTAACGCTGTTTTGGACTTCTGGGTGTTTTACATTTTTTAAATTTCATTCACACCAAAGGTTCCACATACTCATTTATTTGAACCGAGTAGACATGGAGGACTCCTACAGCATTTGGATTATTCTATGAAATAAACAAAGCTACCCATTGATATTAGGATGTAACCCGTTTTTTTCACAATTTTTTGGACACAGCATTCATAAAGAACGTCAATCATACCTATGCCCAAAAGAACGTTACTGACTGACACCTCTCTACAAAAATATCAACTCAAAATGTTTTATCCGAATTTTAAAATTATGGAAGACTACCTTATTTCATTGTGATGTTTTTTCATAATATTAATTGTAAAATATGCAAAGACACAATCTGTCAAAAAGACTCGGAAGAATATGCCTATTGAATTTTTATTTTCTCATTGATTTCCTTTTCATTTGTAGTGGACTATGCCACTATCAAACACCAAGTACATTTCTTCCAATGAAATTAATAATTTTACTCTTTTTGAAGGTCCTGTGGGTGATTTGCGCCAAGGCCATACCTGGGTGGTATTCCGTGTACCATAGAATTCTATAGTCGACAGTTATTTCTCTTTCTCTCCCACGAATTCAACTATAATGTCATCTCACTTATTCTGTCGACTATAGAATTCTATGGTACATGGAATACCACCCCTTGAATCACGGTCCCTGGACTCAAAAGTATAAATAAAACGAAACTACTCACATTGGATGTTAATCGAAGCAGGCGAACTGGTGATCGCAGCGGAGTGTCCGGTCGTATCCTCAGCGATGCAGGTGAACTGACCCGAGTCTCTTTCTCGGTTCACGCGCGTAATATGCAAGTTGCTGCCCTGCTGATGGCGACGAGTCGTATTCGTTATTTTCGAACCTGTCGACAGAAAATGCACGCTGTTTTTATCACGGAATATTATGCAGAAATCTTGAATAGGAGAGACCAAGAATGATCAGCGAAAACGCCACTTTCAAAAGATAAAAGAAACAGCGGTAATCAATATAGGTGTCTGAGGAGAAATTACAATCGTTTCTTTTTTGACGGTCGCAGGCTATATTTGACTTGTTGAAAAACTTGTGTATTACATGTGACGAATTCGAATGAAATTCATATATATTTTTCCGTTCTGTTCTGTCTAAACGATTCTTGTTTAATGATGAGATATTGCAAAGTTCAAGTCAATGGTCAATGAAAGAGTTTATTATCTCCAAATATAATATGAATAAAGCTTTCAAGAATGTTTGATATTGATACATTATCCGATACGTGTTTTGAAAAAAAGAATTTATTATTTCTTCCAACAAGCCAATTCAAAATACAATAAGTTACTGATAAAATTGAATTATGTTCTCAGTGTTGTGAACGCGGTAACTTATTTGATTCATTTACCCTTCTTCATTTCTACCTACAGAGTTTCTTGATTTTACATTTCTTCCATTCTTTTAGTATAGATGGTGAAAATTCTCAAAAAACACGTAAAATTTCTATTCATCTGGTATACCGTTACTCTTTGTAATTCCTAATTATTATAAAAAATGTCTTGTTCGTAGTAGTGTCACACAATTCTTCACAACCATTGATACAATTTTATATTCCATTCAAAAGTTGTCGATTATTCAATTGAAAATTTTCATACCATTCAGTTCCCAGTAGTACTTGACGCCACTGTTTGGTGTTACTTCGCACGGCAAAGTCACAGATGTTCCCAGAACAACTTTTACGTCTTTTGGAATTTTAGTGAAGTAAAGTTCCTCTCTACCCTGCACCAAACACACTGGAAAAAACATATTAAGGTTAACGATTTGAAAGAAAAATTGCTTTGAATTAATATTTTTTGCTCAAAACAAAAACTTTGTTTCCTTCTAGAAAACATGACAATATTGAAATTGTGTGTAAACTTGTGTCTGCATGGAGTCAAAGTTTCAGATATTGGTTTAGTTATCGGCTGGAAGAAAAGTAATCGAAGACCATCATGGCAGTAGCTTTTTTGCCAACACTTGAATCTTACTGGACCCAATGACTCGTAACTATGGCCGAATATTTGAAAAGCCCACGTTATCAACGAGGCGAATGTTTCACGTCAGATCACACAGTTTTCCAGATATAAGTCGCTAAACCAGGGTTTCTACATCTCTTGGTATGCACCTAAAGCATCCTCCGTACATAATAAAAAAACGAATGTGTAAATTCAATCCAAAAATTGTATTTCAGTAAAATTAAAGTTAAAGTTTATATCAAGCGCGTTACCACACTTAAATATCTGAAAATGCTAAAACTATCACTAAGCCACAGGTGAGAGGAAGTTATATTGCATTTAGCGGAGTGGGGTTTACTTCTGCCCTGCTGAGCTGTCAGCGGGTAGACAAAACCAGCTCACATCTGCCCTAGAGCAAGACCTACGGTATTACGTAGACAGTTGAATGCTGTAGGTACTGAGTCATCAAATTGTTAGACTTCCCTGCTTCCTCCATGTTATATGGGGTGTATTGTTTGCTTATATGTAAGACATCGAGCTGTTAGGTAAAAAAGTCGAAAAAACCGGTTTTGAACATGCCTGGGTTTCGTGAGTGATTTATTACTATAGTCTTCTGGGTTCTCGTGGAAAATGTCTAGTGCCTGGTAGATGAAATCCTTTATGGCTTCGTGTCCTGTTGTGGGGCTCGGACCGCTGTTATATCCCTTGTCAGCGGGTTTTTAAGGATATGATATCTGTAGAATTCATCAGACTGTGGATTGATAAATTCCTCGATGTGACTATCGATCACTCCTTCAACGCGTCTAGCACTGCTTGTGACGATATGGAGTACGTTGTTCTACTCAATCCAATTTCCCGATATGGGTTTTGGGGAGGCTGCCAAACCCGGGGAGGGTGATGCCAAACCCTGGGTAGGCGTTGGTCTGATGACCCGCTTGACCCGATTAATACTTTGTTCTACATGGAAATGTTGGAATTCCTGGCTATTAACGGGTATGTACTTTTTACTGTTGACTTGTCATCATTACTTACTATGCCAAGATTCCGATTGAAGCCCTTCCTGACCTCGTGGCCACTTTGATAGATCATTGAAGCCGAACTGTTTCTTCGGGTTGAGCGAGAGCTCTTCTTCGATTTTCTGAGCAGTGAGATCGGGCGGTAGATTTCAATCCATCATCTCTTCAGTTTTCCCTGGCTTCAGGATATAGGGATAATCTCCGATATCTTCAGGCATATCGGGTAGTAGTAGTAGATGCGGGGTGGCCGCTACTGCAGCCAGGCAAGTAGGCCTTTATGGGACGTTTTTGCCATTCCCTTGTCTCCTTATCCATGATATGCTCTTAAACCAACCTCATTCTCCTCAAAATAATTCCTTATACTATATGTGAGGGTGCTTATCAAGGGAGCGAGTTCTTCCAATCTGCTTATTCCTGGAAGTCCTGGTAGGGCTGGTTCTTAGTCAGGCGGTGCGGCGGCCGCGGATGATTTCATCACCGGCCACCAGACCGGCATTATCCAATCCGAGGCCCCTCCTCGGCTTCCATTGGAGACTAGTTCTCCAGTTCTCACCGTGAGTTCTTTCCATCCTATTCCTCGTGAAAGTACTAGTAGGGTTGGTTCTCGATCGGGTGGTGCAGCAGCCGAGGGCGATTCATTTACCGGCTACCAGTCATACAGCACCCAATTCAAGGCCCCTCTTTGGCTCCCACCGAGGATCAGATATTCCTTCCACAGTGAGTTCCTTCGATCCGTCTCCTCGTGAAATCCCTGGTAGGGCTGGTTCTCAACCGGATGGAGCGGCGGCCGCGGGTGATTCATTACCGGCAACACCCAATCTGAGGCCCCTCATTAGCTCCCACTGAAGGCAGATTTTCAAGTTCTTGCATCCCTCTGTAATGTGTGAGTGGGTGTGCGTTATGTGTCGGGGAAACATTTGTATTTTTGACGTCGGCGTACGGTAAGCTAGGGCCCACAGGTCGCTTCTCCCGTTCGCTGCAACGCCTCAGCCACCCTTGGGGTGGCATTTTGGGTACTGCATTCACTTTATTATAATACTGTTTCCGATGTATAATAGTTGCACTAGAGATCTTCTCTGGAGGTTTCTGGGCAGTATTGCATTGATCTTATTCATGTCAGGTGCCTTGTTTACGGGGATCCTTTTTATCGTGTTATGAACCCCCTTGAAGTTTGTTATTATCTTCTGGAAGATTATGTTGTATATGCGTACTTTGAAAATGTTTCTAAATTATCTGGCTCTCCGCGAAACCTCTTGGTTACTGGATGACGTCGGTACCTTTCTGGAAAGCAATCTGAAAGTTCTCTGCAAACATTTTCGGCATTTTTTAATCCATTGCCTACGGCCAGAATGTCTTAGTGTCTCCTGGAGGCGTCTGGATTCCAGCTTACCCTTCCACACTTCATCCCTGTAGCTCTGAACTATATCATTTATTTCCCTTTTCCCAGGCCCATCATGGTTTTTCTGTATCTCTGGTTTCGGGTGATTCGCCAATATTTCCTTCCTTTTTTATTCAGTTTGATTAAATCTAGGATGTAGCCTGGAAAGAGATACCTACTGGTCTTCCCTCACAACTCTCTTCTTGGTGTAGGTTAATTTGACATGAAACTTAGCAAGTTAATATCGAAATGACAAATGAAGAAGACGCGTATTCAGACAATGGCTGATATGAATAACACCAGAATTTAAATTCGGAGTTATATATTATTTTAAATGAGGGTGAGCATAAAGTGTTCCAATTCACCAATTCATAGCTATGGAAGAGATTTTGCATTCACAGGTACCTGCTCTTAGTAGATAAAGTAGATACTCATTATTCAATTTTCAAACAAGTTTGATTAACTCACAAGAATGATTTGAGCTAAGGCAGATCGCCTCCATTTATCGCTTAGTCAAATATTAACACCCTCGTTTAGTGCCTGAAGCAAAAGTGTAATGGGAGTTCGAAGGGCTCATCCATCGAATGTTTCTATACCTTGTGTAACACAAAACAGCACATGATTCATTTTGGAACTTTTCCAATGGTGACCCACCAAAAATCGTGGTTTTAGTTGACCAAGATCTTTCAATAATTGTTATACGTTCCTGTGAAAATAAAATATTATAAACATGCTCTTGTGGTTTATATGGATTTCTCAAAGGCACCATCACCCATCTCATAAAAGTACTGCTTGCAACCTCTGAAAAGGTTTCATTGCATAAATTTCGGAGGTGCTGCATATCCGTGAATAGTGGACATGAGGCGTCAACGTATGTAAACCACCCATCTAGAAAGCAAGTGGCTTTTACATCAATACTATGATATCTCTGGCGATTAATATATTCATCACCATGAATAGATGTTTTTATTACTCTTTGGTTATAGCAATGGATCACATCCAATACACATGAAAAAGTGTATTTTGCTTGCCAGTTTTCTTTCGCTGCTATGATATCCGCAATATTGCTAGAACCGTCCACGTTTTTCTATCAACTTATCAGTAACTCCTGACATAACGTTTGACACAGAAGTTTGGTGAACACCAATGAGTATCTTCTACTCCCGATTAAAAACCCGGTTCACCCACACATCTCAAAAATATTATCATTTTATTAACATTAGATATAGGACAACCTCTACTTTCTTCAGATTCTTCACATAAAAAGTGATTTGATACCCTCTCAACATTTTCTTCAGTAATTCGCTACAATTTATTAAAGCCACGATCAAATGTATTTCTAGGTTTGTAATGTTTTTTGGAATGCAAATTGAAGCCAATTAAGCTTGAACTCATGTACAGGTGTAGCGTCATATTGGAGTTTGTTACAATTTTATATTAAAAGCAAATATGATATGTTTCTCAAAAAAAATTGTAAGTAAAAGCACTTACTCCAGCGAAGCATCTACTTCTGGTTTTTGAAATTTTAATTTCTAAATTAATGAGTAAACTAAATGCTCATTTTTATTTGTATCACACAATATCTCAATAATTCTCAAACGAGCTACAATTTTAATTCTTAGATTTAATTATCAGTTATCCACCTATCAATTATCAATAGTCATAACAATTTCTGAAAAATTAATCGAGGCAAAACTTAGTCACGGGAGTCGATGTACCTATGAATAATTAATATGGAAATTGAATCGCTTTTCAAGTTATTGAATACTACAGAAACTTTCGTCGGAAAAAAAGAATTGGTAATTAAAAAGACCCGACAGTTTGTTTTATCTCTTATCCAATTAAATTTGAAAAGACTCCTGCTCATTATTATTTTTTATCTGAACTTTGAAAGCGGCATGCACATGGCGTATGACTGCATTCACTAGAACAAAAGACGTTAGTGACGGTACGAAGTGTATTAAATGAGTTATTTCTTGGTACGAATTTATTGCCTTACTGCCGAGAAACCTAAATATCAAGATATGGACGTTTACAACGATTTGCCACGGAGTACAAGATAATTGCTACTTTGGAGTGGAAACTTTATTACTTCTGATTTTTTATTTTTGTTTCGGGCGGCATGGGCCGATAGACATCTCGTGTATGAGTCAAGATACCGCCAACACAATATCACGTTTACTCGAAGTTTCATCACATATGATAATAGTAATAATCGTTTCGATTATAGTCAAGTGAAAATATAGGAACAGATACTAGTAGTGACATAAACTCAATTGAGTTTATTTTTTGATTAGGTTTAATATAAAAACAATATTAATATTAAAATATTCAGTCTAGAGAACTGCACGAAGGGCATTTTGGAATATAATTCAAATGTTTTTGGATATTAGTTACATGCCAAGAGATACCTACTTCAGATCAAGTTTCTTAAATCATTTTAGAAGGGAGCCTTCATCGATGATTCCGCAAAAAAGTTGACGATCAACTTTTGTCCACAGATATATTCATGGTTGATGCTCTTCTGGAATAGTACCCAATAGTTTCAACTTCTGCCGTTGTATCGTCTTCATAGGTAATTCGTTCTTTTGATAATAGGCTAAAATTTGGAACTTATTGCCTAGGTGAGTCTTCTGATATTCCCTGAACATTGAAGTATTCTCGTTTCTCTGTTAACCTGGAGATGAGGAAAAGGTATTCCATTTCAATTGCGAACGATTAAAAATGTTATATCCTACAACAGAGATAGCAAAATGAAGCTCAGTATCTCCAGACCATTTGATCACATATCTGATAGTGTTCATATGTCATTCAGTCACTGTATCTATAGAAGTCGGGTGTAAATTTACTTGTCAAATGAATCTTTCAGAATCTGCCTCATAGGGATTAACAAAAGATATATAGTGAGTCCTAGATATGGCGGTACCATCAGATCTTCCTTGACCACACAAGCTCTAATGAGCTTCTGATGAGTTTCACTCTGGAATCCTGGGTGATTTGTGAAAAACTATACACCAAAAATTTGATAATTTTTTTCGGCGGAAACTATTTTTGGTCCAGTACACAGGTTCGCACAGCATTCGTATCCTATCAATACAGTGGTCTTTAATGATAAACGCCTTTAATGCGTGGTGAGCTCGTCTTAGTTTTGCAGCATTTGGCTGCACAGTGGCCTATTGGCGACCACATAGTCCACCATACATTGGATACGAGACTCATGTTGTCTCACCGACTTGATCTCAGCTTACATCTTGTGTATACGCCGCTCATGCCTCCCATCAAATATGTGATATCCCTCCTCTCTTTTTGAGAAAGAGTATGAGCGGCGTCATACACGGCAGAGTTGATTTGTCGGATGTCAGTGTCTTCGAAAGGACTTCGTGAATCTCCACATTCACCCGTGTCAGTTGTTGTGGCTTCGGGGCTGTGTTATGAAGAACCCTGCGGGTTCTGATGCCATCAATTGACGTATGATGCGGGCCTCCTATTCAGTCAGACCGACGCGTAGCATATCTGCCACTTCGTTAACCGGCTGAGGAGGGGCTCTGACTTAGAACCCAGAGATGAAACACATAATCCCTTACATTTTAGGCGGAAAAGGCAGCATGCTCTGGGTGTATCTTATTGCATTCTTGCTTCTCTGTGCGAGCTCACTGCTCTCATAACAATGCAGAAGACCGTGCCTTAGTTCCTCCGTCCCCTCAAAGCGTCCATTATTATCGTGGGTGTTTGGCAAATCATCGTTGTCGGTCTCACCATTTTGCCTTTGAACCCTATCCGAGGGGGTCGGTTGTGGGGGCCTCTTCCTCGTGCATCTGAAACCGAGTAGTAGGGTATACCAGGGGTAAGCCGACATCAGAGGGAATGATCTTTCCCTCCTTGGCTGCACATGTTGCTCAGGAAAGTGTTGTCGCAACTCACCTTGTGTCGCCTTGGATGATATTTGGCCCCCCTGCCAATTATTATTATTATTTGTCTGCGGGGCTGGCCATCGGCCGAAATGCAGATTGTTCTACATATATCCTTTATGCACCCCGCTGTCAGGTCTATCTCGCAAGTATACGCCGAATCTTCTGAGCAACAGCTTCGCATTCAACCAGTATATGGAAGCCTGTTTCGTCCTCCTCATCACCTAATCTTCATAGTATGGATTATTATCAGATGATGCAGATGTTTCTTTAGGTGGCATAGTCCTGTCAGCAGTTTTATAACCTCCTCGGAAGAGTTTCGGCTTGGGTCGAGAATGTGTCTTGATAGTCGGTCGGTTGGTCCCATCATTATTTTTCTGTGATGGTTTTTAACCCATTTCTTCATGTCCTGCCTTATGTACCCAAACGTAGTTCTTGCTAGGGCATCTGCGCTCACATTCCCCTGTTTGCCGTTATGATCTGGTACCCAGACAGGTTTTACCTTGTTCTGTGCTCCTAGATCGTTGAAGTTTTTATTATTAGAAGACGAAGCTTCCTATTTCAAGCAAAGAACTACTGCACATAGTGCACACTCCTTCAGCTCCTATATTTCATAACGCACAGATGTGAGTAATAGTATACTTTCTCGTAATAATGGGCAACCCTGTATACAGTTTTTAGCAAAACTGAAGGTGAATTGATCTGACTACTGAGCCATCCCCGTTATCCCAGTCAACCTCAACAAAAAAATATATTTTGGGAAGCCGTGAAAAAATATTTCTATCGCGAGCAGTACTTCTTATACCTTACATTATGTTTTCAATGGTTTTATAGACTGAAAAAGGACAAAAACTGTATTAAATCGACGGTGTTATATTGAATCACTATATTCTATTCCGAACAAGAAATTTACCAATGTCAGGATATTGGTACTCCACATCACTTTCACATTCGAATTTGGCATGAATGTGGATAGCGATGCGTGAAAAAAAACAGTACTGGGACTAGAATTGACATTCAATTCCAATGCAAGCCGAAATAGACCGATGGCTCAACTGGCCGAACGATTTCGGATAAACATTTTCTCCTCCTTCAGTCAGAAGTCAACCCAGTATAGTCATGGTCACCAATAGCTTTTTATAGTATTAATAAACCCTATTGGAATGGCAATAAAAATAAGAGCACTACGAGGAGTGTTCATATACCCTGCCCGGCAAATAAGAAATTCACATACAATCAGTGTTTTTACTTCCAAAGCATTCCTGGCAATAAGAAAGTTCAAATTAAGTGGCGTATGGAGCAGCCTACCCAGAACACATAATGGATAATGATCTTAACAATCGATGCCACTATAAACACCTAGGGGGAAAAAAAAAAGTTGTCGTGTGGCCCTATTCGCCCAGATCATTAGTAAAGGCGCTATAAAATGTATTAGAGGAATATAAGTACAATACAGCTTTCAACCCCCCTGTTAACTTTTGAACGGTTTGACGAACAAACATAAAAAAAACGTATGGAGGGTTTCACCTATACTACTTTTTGAAATAAAACACATTGTATTGCTCGATAGATGGCGCGGGGGGCACATTAACTGAAATTTTTTAAATGGCATGGGTGCTCATGTGTCACATCGTTAAAAAGATAATTCAATTCTCTCCACAACCATCTAAAAATTTTTTAAATTTCGTCCCTTTCAAAAAAAAATTCTGTTCCGTTATTTCACATCAAACCATTCAAGAGTTATCGTGGTCAGGTAAGAAAAGGGATTCAGACCGCCAGATCCGTACTGAGTCTGACATTTCAAATGCATATTGTGAAAAAACCTGATCGAAAAAATTTGGATGGTTGAAAAAAGAATTGAATTATCTTCTCAATGATGTGACACATGACCCCCCATGCCATTTAAAATGGTTTGGTTGATGTGCCCCCTCCCCGCGCCATCTATCGAGAAATCACAATGTGTTTTATGTCAAAAAGTAGTATCGGTGAAACTCTCTAAATAGTTTTTACGTAAAACCGTTCAAAAGTTATCAGGAGGGGGGGACTATTAAAAGCCGCACTGTACGCTCGGCTAGCTCGACCTATTATCTGAGCCAAAATGATTTTGCCAGTTCACAATATTCCCTATAATTAGTGCTGTATGTGCTTCACATGGGGCGATCAATTGCTATGATTGTGAGAATAAGTAACTGAAATAATACCACAGAAAAATAATATACCGACGACGCCTATGACAAGGCGGCAACAGGAAAGTGAATTCCCTGTCGAAACTTTTTATGTCTGTCTAATTGGCATTAGAAATACTATACCAAAGCTCGGAATATAAAAAAATCATTCATTCGCTAAAATTTTCAAAAGATTTTAAACCGCGGGGAATGTTCATATGACCGTGACAGCTTATTCTATAGCTAATCCGAATGTGAACATGAAACATATTAGTCTTCATTGATCTTCCGTCATTTATTAGTGGCGGTACCTATTTCGGAATAGTACGTCATCCGGGATTGAATTTGAAAAGAGTAGAAATTTTAATTTCTATAGTAGGTAAAGGTGTTTGAATATTTTTTGATTGATTCAAATTTCATTAACTATTTTTAATCACCTACATACCTATACATTATCAGGTTTAAGAACACCAAAGATAAATATTTAAGGGTAAGTATTATAATGGCTATAGAAGTTCGCTCTTGTTGGAAATTAGGTACCTATTAAAAATTTTTAAAATTTCTTTAGCGTCATATTCAGTTATAACAATTATTATCAAGGAACTTCTACTTCTTCCTCCAGTTGAATGAATGTGATGAAAATGCTTCGAGATTCGGAAATATATAGTCTGTGATCTAGCAGCTAGGTACTTGGTAACATATAGGTACTTGAATTGAAAACTAGGAAAACCAGAAAAGCTTTGTGCATGCATTGCTCATCAAGTCTGGTTGCTTGGTTGAATCATTATATGTTAGGAATATTGAAAATGGTACAACCGAGGGTACAACCTAGCTATTTGGTCCATTTAGTCATGCTTTAAGTAGGTATTTATTCTTTGTGTTCAACTTTGTTGTAAATTATTAAGAAATAACAAAGTCAAATAATGGATTCTCTAGTAATATCAACCTAGTGTTGCAATATCTCAACGGTAGGTCAACACATTCTTTACCAAAACCATCAAGTTAACTAGTAGGTACTTGGCAATGGAATTGGAAAAATAAGTGGGCCTAAATCAAAGTGTATAATGATAAATATAACACAAGTCATACCTAACTAGATAGCAGTATTTTTACCAAAACCTGTAGGAGAATAACATTTCAGGCATCAAGAGTATTGAGTAAGAGTATGTATAAAACTGAATCTTATTTCTAGAGAAGGCAAATCTTACCTTGCATGAATGGAAATAAAATAAGGAATATTCCGAACATTTTCATAACAGAAAATAGTACGACTAATTCGAAGATATCACAGTGAACATCCACGAATTATGGATATAAGCATTATTTTCGATAACATAAATATTCCAAATCGGCCATATATAAACGTAAACAGCAGGCTCTCACTGCGCGAAAGGGCACTACCACAACCCTCGCAGTTCGCGGTAAACTGGCTTCAAGAAACGAAGAAACAGTGAAACAGAAAACAGACAGCCGGCGAGCCGGTATTCACCAAAGTTCAGCGCCCGATTGTTTGAAATTCAAACATTCAAGCACGGCCCTACGGTCATATGGAGCAGCGCTTGAGGATAGGCAATTAACAATACAGAAGACAGATTATTGTCAAATCGGTACAAAGACTGGATAATTTGTACTAGATATCAGCACACTTTTTTTTTCATGTTCTTTTTGTAGATGTGTTTCGTCATTTGCTATGAGGAAAGTTTTTGAACAGCATGCAATACAAAATCAAATATAATCATCGCTGTAGGTAGATCGTCCCATTTCTGAAATCGTAAAAAGAAAAATCGTCCATCAGAAAACTACAAAACCGTCAATCATCATTCACCATAAAGGAGAAAATGAACTGAAAGTTTTAGTTGCTACATCGAGAAGAGTGGGTACTTCGTCGACGCCACTAACGGACTGACGATGACTGTCGCAGTTGAAGTCGAAACGTTCGGTTATTTTTACCAACGAAGACCTGGGCAGAACCCAGAAACCAACCAGAACCTAGAAACCAACCAGAACCTTGACGCCAGCTGTGAGAGCCTACATTCCTCTACTAATGGTTTTCTTTTTTATTGCCGTGAAACATTATAATAAATATTATATTGATTACCAACACAAAATGTATTAGATAAAATATCTCTGCAATAAACACGAATGTTTATTGCAGATGTATAAATGAAATAAAGCCACTGTCTGAATATCCCAGTAGTTTATTTGTGAAGTAAATTTACTTAGTATAATTTATGAAGGTACATATTTCCAGCTCTCCTCAATCGAAGTTCCAGCTCTGTAATTGTTTTCCGATTCGTCCGTGAAAATCCTAGTTGACCGTGGCTTCAGAATGTTTCATATGTGTGTATAGTGAACAACATGGTGAGTTGGCTCTTACAAATCAGTATGCATAATTAGATTACTTACAATATTTAACTAGCATTCAATATGAATTCATAAATAACATATAAGTAATCAAAAACCAAAAACTACGCTAACCACGTTTTTCCAGCAGTATTAGTATCACCAATTCTGAGCTCTTAATTTAAAATAGAATCTGAAATTATAGTACATTCTTATCTTTACACTAAGCTGATTCCTGAAGCACTTTACTGCCACTGAAAAGCAACTATGTTTTCCTACCTACCCATTTGCAAACAGACAGAGTTAGCGGCTGTGATATAAATTACCATAAAAATGTATGAAATAAATTAAAAGTTATAGATTAGGATTTGAAATGAATTATCCAATTACTGTGAAGTGCATTTTCATTACAGTGGTATCAGAAATAGGATTTTTAAAATGAATAGTGAACAGTCTCCCAGTTATTACAACTGATACACCTTCACGCGAAATAGACTAGTGAACAGTTAAAAAAATAAGTGTTCGCAAAGTGGACAGTTTTGCGCACTAAATGAACAATAAATTGATGAAATTTTTGCTTGAAACATACGTTGCGTTGAAGAAACTACTGAAAGACAAAATGTTTTTTGGAAAAGTTTGCCTAATGGGTTTGAAGGTCAGCGAATCGAAGCAAGAGAAGGAATGATTGAAGAAGAAGACCCCGAAACTTTTTTATTCGAAGTTTCTGGAATTGATCCGGATTGCTTAATGGACAAACTCGACGGTACCACGAAATCCTTGGAATACAAACTTCGAGAAAACTTAGTGAGCCTAACAAATTGAGAACTTAAACAAAATTCGAATAGTTTGGAAGAAAAACTTCTAGAAAATTCGGTGAATTTCGTAGATAAACTACAACAAAATTTGAATAGTCTGGAGGAAACATTTTTAGAAAATTCGGTGAATTTGAAAGATAAACTATAATAAAATTCGGAGAGTCTAGAAGAGAAATTCCTAGAAGAATTTCACGGAAATTCAAGGAGAATAAGAAGAAAGGCTTTTAGAAAATTCAAAGACTTCGAAAGAGGACCTTCAAGAAAATATGAGGAGCCTGGAAGAGGAACTTCTTTAAATTTTGAAAAACTTGGAGGAGAAACTCTTAGAAAACTCAGATGGACTGAAAAGAGAAATTTGTGGTGCGGCGAATCGATTAAAAGAAAGAATGTAAACTGTCGAGACAGAGATGTAGGAAATAACAGGCGGAATCGATGCGGAAATCAGCAAAATGAAGGAAAGAATCAGTAAGATGGAAACCCGAATTGATATACTACCCACACCATAGAAACTGCCAAAGACATACAACAGCATCAAAGTTTTCTCGACTTATATATGCACTTACTATTGCCGATATGTGCTGGGGTTCGCCAACATCGATCGCTAAACTGCTGACCAGCCTAACGGAAGAGCAAACAAAGTTCCAGTGATCTGAAAAATGCAAAGATTCGGTTAGGAAAATTCATTTTGGATACGAACACAAGCATTGTGGGACTTCGACCAGTCCTGTCTCAGATCCACGAAGCACAGGCAGGAAATGTTGGCTATTGTCAAATAAGTAGAGCACTTCTACAACTACGCACTTATATGCAAGAAGATTCCTGATCACGCAGCCCTCAAAATTAATCAATGCAATGAAAGAGTTGTATTTCGTGTAAAATTTAATAAAATAAAATCGCGAAGCGCTTTCGGCTATTAGGCCATCATCGGTGCTATACCTGCAAGTAAGTAGTCGTGGAAAAATAAGGTTAAGAAATTTTGAATTATTGAATTAACCTTATTTTTCCACGACTACTTACTTACTACTTACTTGCAGGTATAGCACCGATGATGGCCTAATAGCCGAAAGCGCTTTGCTATTTTATTTTATTAAATTTTACACAAAATACAACTCTTTCATTGCATTGAATAGTTACGAGTACACAGCTTCAAGAACTTCACCTCCAAATAAATGGCTTCTTCAGTTCAAAAATCCTGAGGGTCAAACCCAGTCAACCAGCGAAGTCGCAGTAACTGGCAGGGAATTCTATTTAATGTCTCTATATGGATCAACAATGCGATTTTACAGATAAGTACGACTTTCACAATGTTACCACCATGCCACATGTTTTTGACTGTTTTATAATTAACGTTCATTTCGTGATACTTATTGAATTTTCAATAATATATTACTCGAGAAGTTCCATGGATTATGATCGGCCGACTTTTTTTAGAAGTGACCAGCGCCTCTTTCGACACTAGCGGCAGAGAATATCAACTGGCAACGGCCGGCCCATGGCAGACATTTTGACTTTGTTATTTGATTTTGATGAACTTGTAGCTTGTAGCGCTATTGTTTGTTTAGTTTTATAATTGTAAGTTGTTACCAAAACTTAATTATTGTATCGGTACTTTATAAAGTTATGTATTTTTTAGGTATTCGTGCATAGTTCAGTCCCTTGGTGTAGAAAAGTGGCAAATTTTCTAAAGGTAAGTGAAACTTTTTTACTTCGTTTCGTAAAATAAACAAAATTATAAACATATTCGATGAAAAATTACGCGATTCGTCTTCAAGTGGAAGGTTGAGGTAGCAGCAGAGAAAATCTATACTGAAAACAACTTTAAATAACTGAAAACGTTATTGATTATGATTAGGTTAAGTAGATACATGTACTGATGGGCCATGCATGGGCTTCTATATGCAGATGCAAATTGAAATAATAGAGGAAATAATTATAATAACATTTGATAGACAGATGTGTGATAATTTTGATCCATTCTCATGCCCTCAAATTATACAGGGTGGCTAAAAATGATTTTAGTGAAAATGAGCAACTGAAAATTATGTTTTCTGTTGAATACTTGCAAACGAAAAATGTGAGATGCATTGAACAGCTGATGTCGCTCTGGAGGACTCGCTTTACCATAACATCTGGTCAAGTCAGAGTTCAAACAGAGCAGGTTATCTTTAGAAGGGGCGTGTTTCAGGGAGACTCCCTCAGCCCTCTTCTCTTCTGCATCTCATTTCTGCCATTGTCCGTTGCACTACGGAAAACCCGCGGATACAACTGCGGCACCTCCAGCAACCGGAGGAATAAGGTCACCCATATGTTTTACATGGATGACCTCCGGAGAAAAGGATCTTAATTAATGGGAATGGAGTTTAGGATCGACAAATGTGCCACGGTTCATCTCAAAAGAGGACATGCGAAGAATACGGAGAGGACGTTCAGCTCGTAGACGGAAGCATCCTACATCATCTGGATACCGGAGAGACGTATACCTACAACGGCACACCCAAGAGGTAGCTACTGTTAAAAACTCTCTCCGCGGCAAGTATCAGCACAAACTCCGACAGATCTGTTCATCAGAACTGTCGGGGAAGAACAAAGTTGCTGCAACTAATATGCTTGCCGTTTCGATTCTACTTTACTCCGTTGGAGTAATGAAATGGACTCAAGAAGAGCTGCGACAGCTCGACGTAAAAACTCGCAAAATGATGCATCTCCATAGGAGCTTGCATCCCAAATCGTCCGTTCCACGGTTATACTTCCCCAGACAACAGAGAGGCCGTGGACTTTTGAGTTTGGAGTGTCTGGGATGTATTGAAATTGGGTATGAACCAGTGGATTCCAATACTGTGAGGTATTGTATGGTAGAAAGAAACTATTACTGTAGATGAATTTTTTTTAATGTCAACTAAACTTGTTTTCATAAACAACAACATATCATAGTTACAAGACTACTTAAATCTATTTCTCAATATCCCCACTAGATTTAATAACCCCCAAGGAAAAATTCATTTTCTCGATACACCTTCCATGTTTCGTACTTGCGAGTTCCTTGGTCATTATGACAGCTATCATATCATTGTTGGATATGTGTTGCAATTGTATGTTGGCTTCTGCTACCAGATGGCACTTCGGTTATCGCAATTGATCACCATAGTATCTGAATTATCAGGTTCCAACACCATACTGAGCTGTTTTAACCAAATAGCTTCTTGAGCAGTCACAACCAAAGCCATGTACTCCGCTTCTGTTGTCGATAGGGCTACTGTGGGTTGCTTACGGGAATTCCAAGATATCAAACCTCCCTGGCATGTAAAGATGTAGCCTGTGACAGATTTTCTGTCATCCACGTCACCGCCCCAGTTGGAGTCGGAATTTCCTATTATTTGTGGACAACCGTCTTTTCGGAATGCTAATTGGAAATCTTGCGTGTCTTATTTGAGGTAACGGAAAATTCTTTTAACAGCTTGCCAATGTTGCATACCTGGATTTGTATTGAAGCGGCTCACTAAACTCACCGCATAGCAAATATCAGGTCTTGTAACTTGCGCCACATACATCAAGCTGCCAACAGCCTCTTGATAAGGAGCGGGTAATATTTCCTCTCGAGTCTTATCATCTTTCGAACACATGTTTTTACTTAAACGCAGACCAGCAAAACAAGGAGTTTTACTTGGATTACAGTCGGTGATACCAAACTTTTTGAGTATTTCTTGAATATAGAGCTTTTGATAGATTCCAATTTCTTGTTTCTCTCGATTTCTGCTAATTTTCATACCCAAAACATGATGTACTTCTCCTAAATCTTTCATTTGAAAACTTTTCATCAGATTTTCCTTCAATTTCTTCTTTTGAACTTTATCACTCGAAAAAATGAGAAAATCATCTACGTAAACGGCCACAATCAGGATATCATTCTCTTTTATTGACAAATACAAACACGGATCCACTTCCGAACGCTTCCGACCTATGTTTTGTAGTTGAGTTTTATATTCCATATGCGACTCGCTTGTTTGAGGCAATACAGAGATTTCAGTAAAAGGCAAACTCGGGAAGAATGATCATTTAAACCTTCAGTTTGAACTATGTAAATTTCTGTATCATCCAATTCCCCTTGAAGAAAGGCTGAAACGGCATCCATCTGATCTATCTCCAGATTATATTTCACAGCTAATCCAAGAAGATATCGTATCGAACTGAAACGGACAACGGGTGAGTATGTTTCTTCGAAATCGATGCCTTTCCTTTGAGAACAGCCTTCGATTACTAATCTCGCTTTGTAGCGGCATATTTTTCCCTCACTATCCCATTTGGTTTTGAATGTCCATTTGCAAGCAATTGCTTTTCTATTTTCGGGCAAATGCTCTAACTTCCAAGTATTGTTTTGTATCAATGAATCATATTCTTCAATCATGGCTTGTCTCCATTTTTTCTGCAACCTATTTTGGAAAGATCAGTGGGGTCTTCGAGAATGGGCTCTTCGGCGAATATGTTGTACACAAAATCAGGACTCTTCATTTCTCTATGAGTTCTTTCGGATCGATGTAAATTCTGTTCAGCGTCTTTTATACCGTTCGCTTTACAATGAGTTTCTTGACACATTCTTTCATCTGGTTGATTGTCAAGCGAAATGTCACACACAACTTGATCGATTAAAGATGAATTTTTCTTTTCTGAAATCGTTTCAGAATCGACTTGGACAGGTGATTCGATGACATCATCATTTTCAATAAAAACTACATCACGACTGACAACGATATTTTTTGATTGTTTGTCATATAATTTGTAAGCCTTGCTTTCTTCGCAAAAACCAAGAAGAAAATAAAATTTTCATCTTCTCTGCTTCGGCTTCGTCTAGTCGTGTAGTAATCAGCATCCTCAGCAAACCCACACGTCTTGTTAATCCAAAATCTAAGAAAGCCCTCTCCAAATTGTCCCAGGCTTCCTTCGCCGTTTTTGCCATTTGCACATGGACAAAATTGATAGGTTCGATTAGCAAGATGATTTTTGATTTGGTTTTAACGTTCAGCTTCCCTTTGGACTCGGTACTCAGATCCGTCGTAGTCACAAAACTCCACAATTCTTCATGTTCAAGATATGACTGAACTGCGAATCTCCATGTATCATAGTTCTCTCTACCTTTGAGCTTCTCAATCGGTGGCAATGAACTTCTGGATGCCATATTGAACTTTGTTAATCGTACTTTACTCAAAGTGTGCGATAATGTGGGCCCATAACTTATTGTAGTTGGGTATAAATCAGTGGTTTCCAATACTGTGAGGTATTGTAGGGTAGAAAGAAACTATTAACTGATAACTATGATATGTTGTTGTTGTTTATAAAAACAAGTTTAGTTGACGTTAAAAAAATTTCATCTACAGTTATCAGTTGGTAGTTTCTTTCTACCATACAATACCTCACAGTATTGGAATCCACTGGTTTATACCCAATTTCAATAGGATGGAGCCTGTAAAGTCATCAGGAGTTCAGTTCTGCTTGGTATGCGATGGCGAAAAAGCAAGGATTGGAGCATTTCAAGGCAGCAACCCGTGCAGCCGATGAACTCGGTCTCGTATTCGACACTGAACGGACGAATCCAAACTGTGTTACCGAGTTGGAACCCGTTCAGCAAAAAGCCCACGTGAAAGCTGCGGGGTGTGAGAGGCCCCTACAGCTACATAAGGATAAGCCAATGCATGGCTTCTTCAAAAACATTGAAGCCCTTGGCTTATCCTTCGCTTTTCTCAGGTCAAGTGGGCTGAAATCGGAAACCGAGGGATTCAAAATGGCATGCCAAGAAGGTGTCTTCAACACTCTTGTCTACCGTAGTCGCGTGATGGGTATAGAGGTCCCTGACACTAGATGCAGAGCGTGTCGAGGGACAGCTGAGATCATAATTAATTTGCTGTCAACTTTTCCAGCTTATGCGGTCTCATCCTATATCCACAGACACAACGCGGCCCTACGAGTGTTGTACTACCACCTACGACACTCGTACGGTGTAGACAAGACACCGGTATTGCCTCATGCTCCGGGGGATAGGAGTCCATTGTGGAGAATGAGAAGTGGCGAATCTATTGGAACTACTCATTCCCCACCCTGATGTAGTCTTCCTCGACCATCAAAGTAGGACGATTTTCGTCATTAGGTTTTCAGCTCCTAGCGAAATGAACATCGTCGGAAAAAAGGAGGAAAAACGGACTAAGAGGCCTATTCTGTAACGCATAACGATGTCGTTAGTGAACGATAATCGGTAATTAACGATATTTGCGATTCTGTATCTAGATATCGTTTTATCCTTATTCTACGATAAAATTTATCGTTTGTATACGACGTCGATTGAGGTGTCTTTATATTGTTGTTAGTGGATATCAAACATGAAACATGATTTAATTCACAGAACATATTGGTATAGGTGATTATTTGAAATTTGGATTAGAATCTAAATATTTGGAAAGAGGAAAGAAAAAGTGGTCAGCACAAATTTTGGGATATTTCAAAGTGGTGCAATTGTTCAATAAAAAATGAATAACCAGAGACAACTAGTACAGCTACTTAGAGAAGATATATTGCGCAGGTGGAGTACATGAATACTACGATATTCTCAGCATTTATATGAACGTTTAAAAATTATCTATGAAACTATTTGAGACAACGGCGACTCCGAATAGTGAGGGACACAAGCAACCCGTTGGAGTTACCAGATATTCTTTTTCGGCAAATATGTACAGATCGAATAAAGAGGCAGCACAATAATTATTCATTGAAGTTGTGGTGTTCATGTTGCCAGCACAAAGAAACACAGGAACAGCTCCTGTTATCAGGGTGAGATGAAAATAGATGCCATGCATATTTCGAGTGTGTCATTTGTATGTTCACAGTTTTTTTAGCACATATTATTATTTCAAGCGCATGGCAGCTACCAGAAACCTGTAGGATCAGACAGACACAACAGAGTTCATCTCAACCGAATGTCAGCAGATCTGTTCACGAGGTTGTTGATATGGCTTTATAACAAGTAACACTTGCAATTATGTGTCCGTGAGGAACGTGTCACAAATAGAAGACAGATATAATTCAATATCCGTAGAGGGAAATAGTTGTTTTCTGTCAGATATTTGCTTTAATGTCCACTGTGTGGAATTATGTGGAGAGAGATGAAATATTTCACACAAAACATGAGTATGTAGCAAATGTTTAATAATAACAAACAATTGATGAATTTACAGATTCTTTATGAAACATGAGATACCAGGAATCATAGGATGTATAGATTGCACAAATATAAAAATTATTCCACCTAGTTTTCAGAATCATTAGTTCTCATTTCGTTAAGAAATGCCTCAAATTGGCTCTTAAAGTCGTCTTTTATTCATACCCCGCTGCTTCTTTGTTATCGGTTTGGCTGTAGTCATAGTCAAGTCTGGATGAAAACAATCATTATTTATTACAGATTATATTAAATTGTTTATTATTATGTACGTATATTTTATTCAAACTGTAACCAAATTTCATTCTGACAGTAGCCAACTTCGTTAAAACGCGCGCACAAGTATCGACAAACGTTTTTGGTCACAAAACATTAAACTTCAAGTACCAACATTTACTACCAATCCATTTAATACTATGTTACCAGATTTTGTTCCAACGACATATATACTGAATGTATTTTAAGAATTTATCGTTAGGAATGTCGTTGGCGAAAATGTCGTTAGCGCAACGATATCGTATTCTAACGACAATTTACTGAATAAGCCTCTAAATATCGAGATCAACTCTTTGAACTCCGCAGGCTCTACTCAAACCATTCTGCCAAGATGGTGGTTCTGATAATAGGGGTCCTTGGTGGAATGCTCTCGAACTTGAAGATCATACCGGCTTGCCATGATGCGGCAGAAAACTTAGCAGGAAGAATGCAGAAGACCGTAATTGACAATATTCCACAGACTATCGGTGATCGTTTTTTTGCTATCAAGTTGGTATTTAATTTTGGTTTTTAATATTTATAACACTGTATTTTGATACACTGACATGTGCCATGTGTCAACAGTGACAAATGTCAAATTATTATAACCAATCCCCAGCCAATAATAATTTGACATTTGTCATTGCTGACACATGGCACATGTCAGTGTATCAAAATACAGTGTTTCAAATAATATAAACCAAAATTCATTACCAACCTGACAGCAAAAAACGATCACCGATAGTCTGTGGAATATTGTCAATTATTACGGTCTTCTGCATTCTTCCTGCTAAGTTTTCTGCCGCATCATGGCAAGCCGGTATGATCTTCAAGTTCGAGAGCATTCCACCAAGGACCCCTATTATCAGAACCACCATCTTGGCAGAATGGTTTGGGTAAAGCTTGCGGAGTTCAAAGAGTAGATCTCGATATTTAGTCCGTTTTTCCTCCTTTTTTCCGAGCTGAAAACTTAATGACGAAAATCGTCCTACTTTGATGGTCGAGGAAGACTACATCAGGGTGGGGAATGAGTAGTTCCAATAGATTCGGCACTTCTCATTCTCCACAATGTACTCAATATCAAGAAGAAAGCAAGGTTTACAAATTATATGACAATCAAAAAATATCGTTGTCAGTCGTGATGTAGTTTTTATTGAAAATGATGATGTCATCGAATCACCTGTCCAAGTCGATTCTGAAACGATTTCAGAAAAGAAAAATTCATCTTTAATCGATCAAGTTGTGTGTGACATTTCGCTTGACAATCAGCCAGATGAAAGAATGTGTCAAGAAACTCATTGTAAAGCGAACGGTATAAAAGACGCTGAACAGAATTTACATCGATCCGAAAGAACTCATAGAGAAATGCAGAGTCCTGATTTTGTTTACAACATATTCGTCGAAGAGCCCATTCTCGAAGACCCCACTGATCTTACCAAAATAGGTTGCAGAAAAAATGGAGACAAGCCATGATTGAAGAATATGATTCATTGATACAAAACAATACTTGGAAGTTAGAGCATTTCCCCGAAAATAGAAAAGCAATTGCTTGCAAATGGACATTCAAAACCAAAAGGGATAGTGAGGGAAATATATGCCGATACAAAGGCTGTTCTCAAAGGAAAGGCATCGATTTCGAAGAAACATACTCATCCGTTGTCCGTTTCAGTTCGATACGATATCTTCTTGGTTTAGCTGTGAAATATAATCTGGAGATAGATCAGATGGATGCCGTTTCAGCCTTTCTTCAAGGGGAATTGAACGATACAGAAATTTACATGGTTCAACCTGAAGGTTTCAATGATAATTCTTCCCGAGTTTGCCTTTTACTGAAATCTCTGTATGGCCTCAAACAAGCGAGTCGCATATGGAATATAAAACTCGACAAAGAACTACAAAACATTGGTCTGAAGCGTTCGGAAGTGGATCCGTGTTTGTATTTTTCAATAAAAGAGAATGATATCCTGATTGTGGCCGTTTACGTAGACGATTTTCTCATTTTTTCGAGTGAAAAAGTTCAAAAGAAGAAATTGAAGGAAAATCTGATGAAAAGTTTTCAAATGAAAGATTTAGGAGAAGCACATCATGTTTTGGGTATGAAAATAAGCAGAAATCGAGAGGCTGTTGGCAGCTTGATGTATGGGCCACAGTGGTCATGATGGTAGAGCGCTAGTCTATCAGTCAGAGGGACGTGGGTTCGAATCCCAGCATGGTCACTGGTCTCGTGCTAGGAATCGCACGTTAAAAGGTAAGACCTCGTTAATCCTTAGCTCGCACAAGTTTTGACTTCTGAGGGCTGTCGTTCGTAAGGGGATGACAGCTGGTTAACGGAAAAAACAATTTTGAAATAATTTTTTTTTTGATGTGGCGCAAGTTACAAGACCTGATATTTGCTATGCGGTGAGTTCAGTGAGCCGCTTCAATACAAATCCAGGTATGCAACATTGGGAAGCTGTTAAAAGAATTTTCCGTTGCCTCAAATAAGACACGCAAGATTTCCAATTAGCATTCCGAAAAGACGGTTGTCCACAAATAATAGGAAATTTCGACTCCAACTGGGGCGGTGACGTGGATGACAGAAAATCTGTCACAGGCTACATCTTTACATACCAGGGAAGTTTGATATCTTGGAATTCCCGTAAGCAACCCACAGTAGCCCTATCGATAACAGAAGCGGGGTACATGGCTTTGGTTATGACTGCTCAAGAAGCTATTTGGTTAAAACAGCTCAGTATGGAGTTGGAACCTGATAATTCAGATACTATGGTGATCAATTGCGATAACCGAAGTGCCATCGACTCATCTGCCAACACTATGTATAAAGCAAGAACAAAACACATCGATGTTAAACATCATTTCTTGAGGCAACTGGTAGCAGAAGCCAACATACAATTGCAACACATATCCACCAATGATATGATAGCTGTCATAATGACCAAGGAACTCGCAAGTACGAAACATGCAAGGTGTATCGAGAAAATGAATTTTTCCTTGGGGGTTATTAAATCTAGGGGGGATATTGAGAAATAGATTTAAGTAGTCTTGTAACTATGATATGTTGTTGTTGTTTATAAAAACAAGTTTAGTGTACATTAAAAAAATTTCATCTACAGTAATAGTTTCTTTCTACCATACAATACTTCACAGTATTGGAATCCACTGGTTCATACCCAATTTCAATACATCCCAGACACTCCAAACTCAAAAGTCCACGGCCTCCCTGTTGCCTGGGAAAGTATAACTGTAGAAATAGAAATTTTAGAACGTATTTTGGTGGACTTGCAGTACAAACCACACTCAATATTTTCTTTATCTATTTACTTTCAGTAAATATAACCAATGTAGGTAGGTAATAGTAGGTACTCAAATTCCTAAAAGATACAATAATTCAAGAACGGATATGGTTTCTAAACGATAAATTCCTTTCGGTTGCCTCTATAGTTTTTCTTTTTCTCAAATGATTTGACAAATTTTTCATCTGACATTTTGTGTCATTCATCTATACCAACACAGTATGTTGAACTTTTTGATCTATAGAGACAACTCAAAGTGAAACAATATGAATTAATTTTAAACTCTATTTGAGTGTATTTAAATGATCCTACTGGGCAGGTATCATTCTCCACACTCCCGCCCGGTACTGTTCTTTTGGACTGAAAGGGCTGTACCATCTTCTGATTTTTCTCTCTTCACGGATAGTACAGCAAGTTTCATGACAGGTCTTTCAAAAATACCTGAAATGGTTTGAACTCTTGCCTTTCTCACTTGACCATCTGGAGCTTTCTTCACTTCAATCACTCTACCCTTTGGCCAATTGCAGTGTGGAATATCTTTGTTACAAATAATCACGATGTCTCCCACTTTCACGGGATTCACCTGTTTATGCCACTTGCTCCGCAACAATAGCTTTGGAATATACTCGGATACGAACCTTCGCCAACACTTATTTGCGAATTGTTCTTTGTAGAGATAGTTGAATTTCAGCACTTTAGCATCATCGTTTAATTGTCCCATAGGTTTATTGCCGACCAGGAAATGACTCGGCGTTAATGCCTCTGATTCTTCAGTGTCCAGGGGTAAGTATGTAAGGGGTCTCGAATTTACAATATTTTCTGCCGCGATCAGACAGCTCTGCAACAAGGGATCGGATGGTGTTCTAGAAGGTAAGGCTTCATACAGTGATATTTTAACTGCTTTCACAAGACGCTCCCAAGCTCCACCCATATGAGGAGATAATGGTGAGTTGAAGTGGAATGCTATTTCTGGACTGATGAATGATTTAGCGATCAACTGAGGATCTACTTTTTTAATTCTTCACGTAACATTCGTTCTGTGGCAATAAAGTTAGTTCCTCGATCACAATATATAGATCGTGGCTGCCCTCTTCTATTCATGAAATTCGAGAAACAAAGAATGCAACTGTCAACATCCAGTTTATAGGCCATTTCTAGATGAACCGCTCTTGTTGTGAGACTGGTAAAAAGTGCTCCCAATCTTTTTTCAATTCGTCCTCCTACCGTTACATTTATCGGCCCAAAATAATCAACGCCTGTGAAGGTAAATGGGGCTGTAAAGGTAGCGAGTCGGCATTCAGGCAGCGGTGACATTTCAGGCGCAACAGGAGTAGCAAATTTTATTTTGCATGCCTGACAATTTTTTCTTACCTTTAACAGGACTCGGCGTAACTGAGATATAAATTCCCTGAGGTTTCTCCTTTTTCTGTAGTTTAGTACGTAATATACTCATCAATCTATAAATATACGCTAGCACGTAGAGAAGTTTAAAAAATTTGGAAAATTTCTTCATATCTATTATATTTTCCATCACTTCATGTTTTGTTGAGATCTCTTCCTGAATTATATCTGTAGTCGAACCGGTAGGCCAAGATTCCTCGGGTTCATATAAGAAATCCGGACCTCTGAACCATCTACTTGAGTATTTCAAAGATGGTTGATTATTCCATTTTGTAGCTTCATCTGCTATGTTCAATTTGGTTGGTACATATCGCCAGTTGGATATCATGGTATTTTCCTGCATTTCTGCAACTCTATAGGCAACGTATTTATTTAATTTCCTCGGCTCGTTTGTTCGTAACCAACTCAATACGATCAAGGAATCAGACCAGTAAAAGATTTCCTGAATCTTTATTGACAAATGCTCACGAAGACTTTTAGCGAATCTGCTGTCCATTACTGCTCCGTTGAGTTCTAGTCGAGGAATTGTTTGGAGTTTGATTGGTGCCACATGAGTTTTTGCGCCTGAACTGAACTGAACACATTCCAAAATGTTTCCTATCCCAATCCTCAGGTATGCCACTACAGCACTAGCATGTTCGCTAGCATCCACAAATACATACATTTGTATAGTTGTTCCATCCCAATTTTGTAGGTTCTTCAGATAACATCGTGGAATTGATATTTCCTCTATTTTTGATAGTTGTTTTAACCAAATAAGCCACTTTTCAAATTGGTCACCAGTGATAGGTTGATCCCAGTTAATATTGCTTCTCCATATTTCTTGCAGAAGTATCTCCAGATAAACAAGGAAGTTGGAAAGAAGTCCTAATGGATTATACACTGACATTAGTATACGTAAAACTTCTCTTTTCGTAGGTTTTCTGTCCCCACTTAAAACTTGTTTGTTTCCTTTATTGAAACGTAAAGAATAATTGAAGCAATCTGTTTTCAAGTTCCACCACATGCCCAGGACTTTTTCTGTATTTTTCTCACATCCAATATTCATGTTCATTTCGCCAGTATTTTCTGAAGATGAATTCTTTATTTCTGAAACCTTTTTAGAGTTGGAACCAGTTTCTAATTTTAAAATTTGCTTGTGAATGTATAAAATAAACTTGTTTAGCAATAGTTACTGCTTCCTCCTCCGTGTTCGCTGAATCCAATAAATCATCTACATAATGATTTTTTATAATACATTCTACTGCCCAAGGATATTCAGTGAAATATTTGTGGGCATTGGTATTTTTCACGAATTGTGCACAACTTGGTGAACATGAAGCTCCAAAAGTCATCACATTCATCACATAGGTTTCTAGAGGATTCTTGGAATTACCACCTCACCATAAAAATCGCTGCGCTTGTTGGTCTTCCTCTATTATGCCAATTCTAAGGAACATTTCCTTAATATCCGCAGAAAATCCAATTTTTCCTTCTCGGAAACGTAAAAGAACACCTAATAGCGATGCCAGTTGATCATCTCCTTTCAGCAGCATAGAATTCAGTGATATACCTTGGACAGAAGCAGCTGCATCCCAAACTATTCTGAACTTGCCAGGTTTATTCGGGTTGAAAACTGGAAAGATAGGTAGATACCATTTCTTCCCATGGGCTTCAGACAATTCTTTTTCACTGAGTTTCCTTATGTATTTTTTCTTGCTAAATTCTTCTAACTGCATATTAATTTTAATTGCTAATTCTGGGTTGAGTTTTATACGTTTCTCTATACACTCTAGTCTTCGTATAGCCATATTTCTACTGTCAGGTAAGTTTATTTTGTCATATTTCCATAACAGACCAATGCTATCATTATTTCCATTTTGAGTTAGTGTAGATTCTTGTATGTTCCTAGCTCTCTGCCGTTCTTTGGAGATAATATTGTTTGAAGGCTGCACTCCTAAGCTTTCCTTTGCATATTTTGCAACTGGAGTCGTTGTCATTCGACTCATGCATGCTATTATGAACATTTGTACGTTCATTTTGATTGAAATGTTTCTTCCGATCTGGTATGACAAGAGTTGGTAAAGCGGAACATAAATTTGTAGCAGTATTATACATCCAATCAGCAAAACTAGTGAGACCTTTGAAATTTTGTTCCGAGCTGCGGTACATGGCCCAGTTTACTTTAATCTGAGATGGAAGCTTTTCTATCAGTTCATGCATCAGAATGGGATTGTTCAAGTAATCATGCAGCTTAGCTGCCTCTAAAGAAACGCAGAGATTTTTAACTGTTAAAGAATATTCAACCAGCGTTTCAAGTTTTTCAATCATTGGTGGTGGTTGACGACGAATCATATTAATATGCGCTTCTATGATTTGCTCAGGTCTACCATGAAGAATTTTCAACGTAGATATTATCTGCGGCACGCATTTAGGTTGTATAGACCTTTTCATTTAAGAAACGATTAGCTTTTGTTCTGTATATTGCGGAAACAACGACATGGAAGGAGGTATTCCAAATTTATTAGGGTACAAATAATTTAAAGCTAAATTCTTGAAGATCTAGAAACTCAGATCCCACTCGGAATTTTGCTGAAATTCAAAATTTTTATAAAAGTATTTGGAGTGGGAATTGTTATTTTCAATGTTCGACTCAATCTACTGCAATTCTAAAAATGAAATAGGTAATACTAGGATATCTCGAATTTTGAGCTCTATATATATATATATCTGCATTTTAGATTGATTAGAAGTCTTTTACATTATTGAACAGGGATTTAAAATAGCATAAGAAAGCTTGAAGTTTTAATGTGCTTCTTACTCATTTCAATTTTAAAAAGATGTTTGATTAAATTTAAATGAAACTCTCGTGTACGGCAGAAAATGACTGAAATAAGGGCTACTGTTCACGTTCACAGTAGCGATATCCAAAAATATTGAAAAATCAACCTATAGTATTATTTACGGATCGTGACTGAACAGTAGCCTTAAGTCTAGTTCATACCCTCGTGAACTTCGCTAAAACTGCGATAAAATGGCTCCCAGTCATACCGGAGTTTACGGGACCAATCGTTGATGCAGATCCATGTCGGCAGCCATTTTATTCGCGGAAAAACTGCGAAGTTCACGAGGGTATGAACTAGACTTTAAACTCAAGGAGTTTCAAAAATCTTCGGCATTCCGCAGTACTTTGAGGTTAGGTTTTTATTCATAAAAAAATACAAACCAAAGCGTCTGTATATTTAACAATACAATCAAACTGTAAATGTCAGGTTCTCTACAGATCTAGCTGTTAATTTTATTTCATGATTACTGCAAAGAACTATCTTTTTTTTTTGTTGATATACAATCAAAAAAACTAATTGTTATTCTAATCGGTTCACAATGAAATAATGCTCAGCAAGTTATCTTGGTGTCGTTTAACCTGAAGCAGTCAGTTTGATTCTTCATATATAAGTTATGATGTTACTATTTCCTCATAATTTAGCACTAAGAATGGTAATTAAAAAAATGTACAGTGTATTCCAAGCAGCTATTCGATGTCCATATCAAAAACGTTAGTGCTATGTCCTCCATTTTTTTATGACTTGAACTTGGCTCTTCTAGTTGACTGTCAATCGATATCTGAAGAAACTTGGAGTGTAGTTAGTACTTTGAGGAGTAACACCTATATCAAAAGCCCAAATAGAGTAGCGAATATATAGCATATACCTGCAGATAATATATCAATGAGCCCGAGATATAATGTGAAGGTCAAGCCATCCTTCGGAAGGGACGTTAATCTGGAGTCAATGGATATTGGGTTTGTTAGACATCTAAGTGTACACAGTGGCTTCGGTGATAAACCTTGGTAGTAAAAGTATGCTGAAGTTAAATAAAGCACAAAGGGAGAAATCTTACATGTTCTGGCTGAAAACCGATGATTGAACTTCCTGTTACAACTGCTGCATAAATCCACCATATCACATAGAAACAGAGCTAAATGTATCAGCAGATTCATTGAATCTGTTGGATCTCCTCATAGATCTTTCAGATGATAATTTAATTGATGACTTACCTCTTGCATGCTTCACTAGAAGAAACAATAAAACAGACGGAGCCAATGGCTCAATGGTTCTAGAAATATGTTTTGTGTTTCATTGCATTTTATTGAAATTACAATACAAAACATCAGAAAATATACATCACATAAGTTCTTTCAAAAGACACTTGACAAAAAACAACTTATGCACAAGTATACTAAATAAACAGTATAGTAATATGATTTAAATTGAAGTAATAAAATAAATCCGTGGTAATCAAAACAAAATTTCGATTTATCAACAGTTATATAATTTGTTTGGAATTTTATTATTACACATTTCATCCTTGGAATACATATACATACATACTTATTCAATTCGCTTCACCAGCTGTTATATGATAGAACTCGAACAGAACTGTTACAGCAAATAAGGGGACAATTATCAAGCAAATTCGACAAAAATAACTCAACAATGATACAATGAGGACAATATGTTAGAAATAAATTTTTTCACATCGTATTACTAAGAACCAACTGAACTTATCTTCATGCAAAAACTTTTTTTGTTAAACTATTAATCTTCTGGTCATTGTTACTAAGTGGTGGTCAATTCATGTACCTATCATACATGTTAAAATCATCAATTGTCTATTGGAATCAACAAAATTCAAAAATTATCTTACAACATTCAAATGAAGTCTAAAGTCTTTTCTACTTGGTAAATGTTTTTATACACTCAATGATTTTTTATACGATCCACTGTGTTTTCCTGTACAGAACAAATTTGTATTTTTTCCATGTATTATACTTTTTTATAATTATTTCTTGTATTTTGTCATATTGCTCCTTAGTATTAGACATTTTCTCAACTACTACACAAAATGAAAATTTTTGATATTTGAAGGGAATAAAGAATTTGAATACCTACAGGTTTGAACTCCCATCGATGGCAATTCAATTTATTTCATTTTATGTCAATAAAGCTCTTTTATTATTACTTATAACTATTCAACATATCAGTTGTAATTGTTAACAAGTGAAAATCTCATTGACATAAACTTCAATTGATATTTGCTTTCGTTCTACTAAGCTGGTATCGCAAAAAAGCAATGTTATTAAAATACAGCCTGATTTTTTTTATACAAACAATTATATACTTCCTGTAATACAAATACTCAAATTATGGGTCTCTGTTGTATTGCTCGAATTTCTTCAGTTCAACTTTGATGAATACTTTTACACTGGGATCTCTGTTCTGTGTTTCATGGAAAATATTTCATTGGATAACAGGATACATCATGAAATGATGGACAGGTTGAGTTTTTCTCATGCAACGTCTTCACTCAAAAGGTTTACCTGATTGCACTATGTAATGTACAATAGTTGGAATGCTTGCTGTGAAAAAAAAGGAATAAGCTCTGAAAAATTATCACTATGTTGAAAAAGTAAATAAAAAATCAAGCAATAAGCGAAAAATAATTTATTTTGTTATTTGACCTGTTTTTGATTTTTTTTTTCTAAAAAAATTAAAAATTTCATAAGGCGTGGCCAATGGAATAGTGAATACCTGCCAAATTTCAAGTTAATCAGACAACTAGAAGAGGGTCAAAACAGTCTGAAAGATTTCAACTGAACTTGAAAACAAAGCTAAAGAAAAAGAAATGAACAAAGGGAGTTAAACAAAAGTTTATACATAAGGAAATTAGCAGCCTTACCAACAATAAATAATTCTTCAACATGTTGAAACTTCCTTGATATTTAGCATAAAATGTAAATGTCTGATTAATTTGATAAATTGTAATTCTCTTCAATTTGATGCAACTGCTTAATTATGAAATAATTAATAAGTGGGGCTTCCCTTCGATATTTTTTGCCATTTTTCAACCAATTTCTTTGTCCTTGAAAGCTTTATTCTGTAAAAAATAAAAAGTTATTTTATGAATACAACCCAATGTGTATTATTTTCTACTATGAATGCTTGATATTTACTTTTTTTAAAACTTTATAATATTTTGATATTCTATTAAGATATTAATTTATGAAAATCTTAGGATATTTTTTCTAATGAGATTTTAATACATTCTGATAAAATTCTATTTTTATCTAGTGGTGCCTATTGAAAGATCTTCAAATGTTTCTTCAACAAAAAATCTCTTTGCTGAATTTGTGCATTTCTCCAGTTTAATTTATGTCTTGCTATTCCTCTTTCTTCAGTTCAGTGGATTTAAATTGTTTTTGATATTGGTATAAAGACCAGAGTGAAATATGAAAGTTTGTTCAGTACAATGACTATACCATTTAATTTTTTTAGGCCCTACCTAGAAGTATCCAAATTTTGAAAATGATTTTAAATGCAGGATCTCATATATTCCTTGCAGGAATACTTGAAAACAAGAATGCAGAATAACAATTACCTTCAACGACTCAACTTCCTTCCAAGTAAATGTTTGTATTGAAGCATCATGTTTTGATTTGGAAGTAATTTTTTCCACCATTCCACTGAAAACAGAAATATTATTTAAATGTTATTGAAAGAGTTAAGAATAATATTTTTAGCAACTTAATATTTGCTTGAAATGTTTGTATTCAAAAATTGACAACAGAAGAGTTCAGAAGGTTGATCTAATGCTTGGAGCAAGAAACCCATTTTTGTTGTATGGACCCACATCATATGAAAATGAAAGCTAAGAGTAGTAACGTAAGTTATCCATTACAACATACTGACACTTGAACCAAACAACAGAAACGTGATTTTCTTTCCATTATGATCATACAATAGATTTGTATTCAGAAAATATATGTATATTGAAAACATGTGATCATTAGAATAAAAAATTAAATATAATTGGACGGTGTTTTGCAACAACCGTCTAACCCACAATTTATTTGCAATTGAGTATTCCATGTTGAACTGTCTATTATGAATCATACTACAATATGTGCTAGGAATCGCACGTTAAAAGGTAAGACCACCTAGCCAAGGATTAACGAGGTCTTACCTTTTAACGTGCGATTCCTAGCACATATTTTAGTATGGTTCATAATAGACAGTTTAACATGGAATACTCAATTGTAAATAAATTGTGGGTTAGACGGTTGTTGCAAAACACCGTCCAATTAATAATCAATGTAAATTCAAATTGGTTCCTACCATCAAACATATTTCTTTAGAAAAGTCTAATTGAATTATAATATTGTATATAATTAATTTTTTCAAAGACATTCCATTCTTTACCTGTTAGTTTCAAGCCCATCATCACTCTGAATAATAGGTCCAGATGTTAACGACATGGATGTTGAAGAAACTGAAGACTTTGAATCCACAAAATATCTGGAAGTGCAAGAAATTATGAAACACAAAACATAGGGCCACCACATTTTCTAAATTCTTTCATATGTACATTCCACATAAATAGGATAACATATTGGTGTAAGTATGTCTCATGAAAAATGGATCATTTAAATTTATTGTAAAAGAATTATATTTTTGTTTATTGTTTGTGTATTTTTGTGAGTTTAGCCTTCGAATGCCACACTTTTTTAGAGACTATACAATTTGATAAATTATGAAATTTTCTGAGAAATATTTTGTAATTATAATCTTATAAGCCATAAACTGAAGATTGTAATTCTAGTAAAAATATGTAATTATGATTGGCAAAAATTCCATCAATGAGAAGATGCAAGTTTAATGAAAATGGGGTTTTTCATTATATTGACAGATTCTCATTGATAGAACGTAGAACAATACTACCTACACTGAACCAAATGAAAAAAAAACTCACATTATTGGATGTTTTCTCACTGGATGAGGCGTTCTATGAATAATGGGCAAGGCACCAAACTTCAAATATATTTTACCACTGGGTTTCATGATAAATTCATCTTCGGTGAAGTGGTCTGAGCAAACAAATTTGGCGATAGCATCTACATTTTCCAACCCCAGAAAAGATAACCATTGAGTTCTCCCAGGTTCTGCAGGAAATCTATACATTAATATATCAGGTTGATAAATTGCGTAAATAGGTATTATATTTACTTTTTCAAATGGAATGAAATGGTTTTTAACATTCAACAATTCGAAAAGAAATATACACAATCCAATTATCTCCATTTTCAAATGATTGTGTTTATTATAAAACTACAGCTTTTATAGTGCTACATACCTATCATAAAATTCCATTTTAAAACCAATATTCGACAACAGAGTCGATAGAATGAACTCGATTTGAAACATACATAACCATTATATAAAAAAAGGAAAGAGTTAATGGTATTTACAGAATTGTCTTTTTAACGAATCAAGACTTTAGATGAATAATTTCAATAATGGAAATATGATTAGTCAAAATTGTAATGAATATCACCAGCAAAACTTGGCGTGATCCTGAGCGAATCCATTATACAGTACACAAACATCATAACCTTAAAAAGGCGAAAAATAATGAATTTGAATGAAACTCTACGGTTACACCGTTACGAAAATGGAAATTTAGGTTATCGAATATATAATAAATAACAGCAAAACTTACCGGTGGAAAGATCTAGGGTGATCAGTTATGAATTTCACATCACATGAATACACTTTATAACCATGATTATTTAATAAAAAAAATCACAAAAACTAACAGGACGGAAACTGGAAAATATACTTTTAAAGCATAGACAAGAGTTTTATACTGTTTAAAAAGTTATTAGTGTGAAGTTATCCACACTTTCCTAGCCACAGTTTCTTATTGTTGGTGGAATTGAGGAGTGAACGTCTGCGGTGTTGCCACATCAATTATTTTTACCGATATCTTCTTATTTTTACAGAGATGTTCATAATCAGTTTTTTAGGTTATTTGCGACAAAAGAGACGGGTCGCATAATTTTATTATCCACGGAATTATTGATATGTGTAATACAGAAAACATCGAACTCTCTTAAATAATTCGATTTATAAAATCATTCGCTTAAACGAGTGCATTTTTTAATGAAAAAACAAATATCGTGACTAACAAATCAGAGAAAATGAGTAACATAAAGTATTATGTCGAAACGTGAGAAATCTGACGCCGAATATTTTGACAATGCGATTATGAATTAGGACTAATACAGAAATTATCCAGTAGAGTTGAATGAATCTAATAAGGAGGGTGATACAACGGATCTGTACCAAAGCGTATAAATATTTTTGCCATTTCCGTCTCCCCTACGGTTTGATACAGAAATTTTTCTGTGTGTACGCATTGGTATTGATGTGTTTAAATACCTCTGTGTTATTTCGAGGTGACTCGCGCCGTAATAATCGAGAAAATTATTTTTAATAAATATTTTTGCTATTCCCGTCTCCCCTACGGTTTGGTACAGAAATTTTTCTATGTGTACGCATTTGTATTGATGTGTTTAAATACCTCTGTGTTATTTCGAGGTGACCTGCGCCGTAATAATCGAGATAATTATTTTTTATAAATATTTTTGCCATTCCCGTCTCCCCTACGGTTTGGTACAGAAATTTTTCTATGTGTACGCATTTGTATTGATGTGTTTAAATACCTCTGTGTTATTTCGAGGTGACTCGCGCCGTAATAATCGATAAAATGATTTTTTATAAATATTTTTGCGATTTTCATCTCCCCTACGCTTTGGTACAGATCCGTTGTATCACCCTCCTTATTAGATTATTCATTCAACTCTACTGGATAATTTCTGTATTAGTCCTAATTCATAATCGCATTGTCAAAATATTCGGCGTCAGATTTCTCACGTTTCGACATAATACTTTATGTTACTCATTTTCTCTGATTTGTTAGTCACGATATTTGTTTTTTCATTAAAAAATGCACTCGTTTTAGCGAATGATTTTATAAATCGAATTATATAAGAGAGTTCGATGTTTTCTGTATAACACATATCAATAATTCCGTGGATAATAAAATTATGCGACCCGTCTCTTTTGTCGCAAATAACCTAAAAACTGATTATGAACATCTCTGTAAAAATAAGAAGATATCGGTAAAAATAATTGATGTGGCAACACCGCAGACGTTCACTCCTCAATTCCACCAACAATAAGAAACTGTGGCTAGGAAAGTGTGGATAACTTCACACTAATTAAAAAGTTCAAATTCACGAATTCACACTTGAAAACTCCTAAAAAGTCAATGCCGACCCTTACGAACGACAATGAATTGTCGAAATATTTGTTGACAAGTGGCATTCATTCTCATCATTTGATTCGAAAAATGATTTGAATCCCCTCTAGGAAAACAACAAGTGAAAGTTATTTCCGAATTATGGCACATGCGATATAGCCAAAATGCTTAAATGAAAAGGTCTATAAGAAAACTGGCGACAGCTGTCCTAGCAGATCCTCTGATGCTTTTTTGTAGTCTTAGTAAGTTTTCATTGTTATCAAAACCACATGTCATTGTTGATCTGTCATAACAACTTATGAATAGAGGCCAATCACACGGATTACCATTGAAAATTGGAAGATCACTTGGCGTAGTATTCCTAGCGGCATATTGTTGAGGAGTCAATGCGTTGTAAATGAGTGTCATTTAAAATAGGCTGATGATTAGTTTGTGTGAACTCAGGAGTTTTCTGATGTGCATTTGATTATATTACCAATAGCCGTTTGTTGAAGATTAGACATATCGTGGTTTTTATTGTCATCTCTTCTATCTAAGCATTTATCAATCTGCAATGATAGCATTTCATTGGCCAAAGGGTCAGAATATTTCATTTCATCATCACTAATTTCTTGACTGTCATCTGACTCTTCATCCAGCAATAGTCTTGCTTCTTTGGCTAATTCTCTTTATTTTCTAATTAACTCTCTTTCTTCTTCAATTAGTCGCATTCTGATTTTGGATTTGCTGCTAACAACAGAAGATCTTTTCTTGCTTCTTGAAAGAGAACTACTTTTCTTACTTCGTTTCGTATTATGGGAAGGAGCTGGTTGTGGTACTTTTGTCTCCTCGTGACATGATGGGCACATCCATGATTCGTTAGCAATAACATCGTCGGAGATGTTAACACACTCGTAACAGCACCATTTCTTACATCTCGTACATTCAACCATTCTTTCTTCTCTATATGGTTCGTTGCATACTGGACAGCGATCACACTTGGTTCCTTCAACTATTGCTGAAGCCATTTCTTGTGATCCAGAAAATATAGTAATGCAACTTACGAATTTGAGCTTGTAGAAATAGAAATTTTAGAACGTATTTTGGCCGGACTTGCAGTACAAACCACACTCAATATTTTCTTTATCTGTTTACTTTCAGTAAATATAAACAATGTAGGTAGGTAATAGTACGTACTCAAATTCCTAAAAGATACAATAATTCAAGAACTGATATGGTTTCTAAACGATAAATTACTTATGTTGCCTCTATAGTTTTTCATCTGACATTTTGTGTCATTCATCTATACCAACACAGTATGTTGAACTATTTGATCTATAGAGACAACTCAAAGTGAAACAATATGAAATAATTTTAAACTCTATTTGAGTGTATTTAAATGATCCTACTGGGCAGGTATCATTCTCCACAATAACGGTGGAACGGACGATTTGGGATGCAAGCTCCTATGGAGATGCATCATTTTGCGAGTTTTTACGTCGAGCTGTCGCAGTTCTTCTTGAGTCCATTTCATTACTCCAACGGAGTAAAGTAGAATCGGAACGGCAAGCATATTAGTTGCAGCAACTTTGTTCTTCGCCGACAGTTCTGATGAACAGATCTGTCGGAGTTTGTGCTGATACTTGCCGCGGAGAGAGTTTTTAACAGTAGCTACCTTTTGGGTGTGGTGTTGTTCCACCCCTAAGTAGGTATACGTCTCTCCGGTATCCAGATGATGTAGGATGCTTCCGTTTACGAGCTGAACGTCCTCTCCGTATTCCTCGCATGTCCTCTTTTGAGATGAACCGTGGCACATTTGTCGATCCCAAACTCCATTCCGATAGCATGCGTATACCCTTGCCCTACCATTAAGGACTGATTAAGATCCTTTTCTCCGGAGGTCATCCTTGTAAAACATATGGGTGACCTTATTCCTCCGGTTGCTGGGGGTGCCGCAGTTGTATCCGCGGGTTTTCCGTAGTGCAACGGACAATGGCAGAAGTAAGATGCAGAAGAGAAGAGGGCTGAGGGAGTCTCCCTGAAACACGCCCCTTCTAAAAATAACCTGCGCTGTTTGAACTCTGACTTAACCAGATGTTATGGTAAAGCAAGTCCTCCAGAGCGTCATCAGCTGTTCAATGCATCTCACTATTTGATCGGGTACCGCAAGGCATCTGAGCAAATGCATGATGAGCTCATGCAATGTTGTATCAAATGCTTTGCGATAGTCGATCCAGGCCATTGAAAGGTTACGCTTATACTGCACGGAGTCCTGATGATGCATCTGTCGATCAGCAGGTTCTCCTTGCAGCCAGTGACCCTCTTCTTTGACCCTCATCTTCGCTCATATATCCGTTCATACACCGGCTCAACTGCGGAGAGTATTCCCATGTATAAAATGCGAGTAAACATCTTATAGCATGCGGGTTCTGATGTCTTCCGTAGGTTGTACGATGCGGGCGTCCTCTACAGCCAGATCGACACGTGGCATATCTGCCACTTCGTCAACCGGCTGAGGAGGAGCTCTGACATAGCCCGATGATGAGATACATAATACCTCAGATTTTGGGAGGAAAATCGGCATGCTCTGGGTGTATCTCACACCACAGAGCATGCATTCTTGCCATGTATCCTCTTCGGGCGGGCTCACTGCTCTCATGCATAACAATGTAGAAGACCGTCCCTTAATTCATCCGTCCACTCGAAGCGTCCGTTGTCATTGCGTGATGCGAATTACATCATGCCGCCACTAGAGAAGAAGCACGATCAGCACTTTCTGATAAGCTTGCAGAATTTATCTTAGCATTTAATTTATTTTCATTCAGGCAGTCAGTTGCTAGCTCTCATACTGTTAACATCGTTCCGTATATCAAATAATTGTACTTTTGACTGAAATAAATCTTTTTAAAAACGAACTTTGGGTAATCGATAATATTTCTGGCGCAGTCGGTAGGATTATCAGAATTGTATCGAATTGATCGTGCAGTTTTCGTGTTTACGATTGACTGATTTTTCGAACCAAATATCGAACTTTAGTGATTTGTTGTGGACTTTGTTGCGGAGTGGCTTCTCGAAACTCAGAACACCCAGTCTATCGCAGACCCGTACCCATCGTCAGCAACGAGATTTGGGACCAGTATTGCCCAATTCTGCAAGGAGCAACGACCTGGTGAAGACAGAATCGCCGATCCAGACGCAGCCCTTATAGTGGATAAGAAGAACATGCTCAAAGTCGTTTTCATATTACTGTAAGTGCAATTTTATGTCGCTCGAAGATATAACCAATTATTTGAAAAATTTGAATATAAGTACACCTTCAACTGACTCACAAACTCTTCCTATTCCAACAATTCGAAATTCACTTTCAAGACAACCTATTTTGGATAATCAAGCTAACAATCGTTCAAATATGGCTCAGTTTAAAGCTGAATACTTGAATTGTGTGCCGGAATTTGACGGTAATCCCAATGATTTAACTAGATTTTTATCAATAAGTGAATCGATCATTACAAATTTTTATAATGCAGCCAATGCAAATGACTTTCAAAATATTTATTTATTGAATTCAATCATTTCCAAATTAAAAGGTAATGCAAAAACATTAGTAAATATACAGGGTGCCAAAAATTGGCAAGAATTGAAAGACATTTTGACAAGAAATTTCTCAGATCAAAGAGATGAGGTCTGTTTGAATAGGGATCTTGTTATGTTAAGGCAATCTCATAATGAAAGTGCTCAAGAATTCTATGACCGATGTTTAAATATTTTGAATTTGCTGTGCAGTTATGTAGACATTCATGAAAACACAGAAGCTGCTAAAACACTCAAACGTGATCTTTATCAGAATTTAGCCATCAAAACATTTTTATCAGGACTGAAAGAACCATTAAGTACCACTTTGAGATGCATGAAACCAAATACTCTCAGTGAAGCTCTACAATTTGTTAAACAAGAAGAAAACGTCCAATATTTTCAAAATTTTTCTCATAAAAATATTGTAAAACCTGCCCAAATCACACGACAAAATCAACCCCTGAGGCCCACAAACATTTCTCATCGCGCTATGCCAAATCAGAATAATTTTTTCAATTCCAACACCCCGAATAACTTTTTCCGTAGACAAAACAGTTTCCCTTCACAACCTATAAATGTACAACAGCGACCTAGACCCCAAGGTCAACAATTTTTAACGAATTCTCAAGTCTTTAAACAACCAAGTGGAAATATTTTCAAACCACAAAATAAACCTCAACCGAAACCTACCCCAATGAGTGTTTCAACAAGAAATACTCATTTTCAAACAACTCCAATGAGTGTTTCAACGAGAAACACAAACTTTGCTCAACCATCTACGTCCCACTTTGCAAACAGAGGACAACAAAGAAACTTTACTAGTGAAGAACTTTTTAATACCGAAACCGATCAAATCAATCAATGTCATGAATATTATGATACTGACCAGAATATTGATGAAGAAAATGAATTTATTGATATGAATCAACCCGTCGAAAATCACTTCCCGAATGATACAGAACCAACAGAAAGTTCCGATGTAAATTTTCGGTAAGAGCCTCGGAACAATTTATTTCAAACCCTCAAGTTATTTCCTTCAACTCATCGAATACAAGTGAACTATCATACATTGTTTTTCCAGAATATAATCTGAAACTTTTGATTGACTCAGGCTCTACGAAGTCATTCATCGATCCCGATATTGCCCTCAAATATTTTCCAGATCTAATACGAAATGACCCATTTATTGTGTCTACAGTCTTTCAAAAATCTTCACATAAGTACAGTGCTGAGATTCCTTCATCAAACATTTTTAAATTACCACATCCAATCAATTTAAAATTCTTTCTTTTTAAATTTCATAATGTTTTCAAAGGCCTCATTGGATTAGACAATCTAAAAATACTGCAAGCCAGTATAAACTTTGATAAAGGTTACCTAGTAACACCTTTCACCAAAATTAAACTATTATTTCACAAAACGAGTAACGAATTGAATTTAGTAACCGTCACACCCAGATCAGAACAGGTGATCAAAATTAAAACATCCATTCCTGAAGGAGAAATTATAATACCTCATTGCAAAATTCATAACTGCGAAATACCCGAAAGTCTTACGATAGCAAAAGGCGGATACGCGTTAACAACAATTTTAAACAATACCGTTAGTCCAGTGACATTAGACCTTTCGACACCGTTCTCTGTCGACAAATTCGATAGAAACGAAATTCAAAAAATCGATCTGAATAATTTTCATGTCTCTCCAAATAAAAGTTTAGACCTGTCAAAAATCAGAACAGACCATATGAACGAGGAAGAAAGAACAAAAATTTTAGAAATATGTAAAGAGTTTTCCGAAATATTTTATAATGACGACACTCCACTGACATTTAGGAGTAAAATAAAACATAAAATACGAACAACAGACGATATACCAATATATACCAAATCTTATCGATATCCGTTTGTCCACAAAAAAGAAGTTGAAAATCAAATAAGTAAAATGTTAGATTCAAAAATTATAAGACCTAGTAATTCACCGTGGTCGTCACCTATATGGGTTGTACCCAAGAAGGTCGACGCATCTGGTAAGCAAAAATGGAGGGTTGTTATTGATTATAGGAAGCTTAATGAGAAGACAATCGACGATAAGTACCCTCTACCTAACATACATGACTTACTCGACAAATTAGGGAAATGTCAATATTTCTCTACTTTAGACCTAGCTAGTGGCTTCCATCAAATCGAAATGGAAGAAAATGACATTGAAAAAACAGCATTCAGCACAGAACATGGCCACTACGAATTTTTGCGTATGCCATTCGGTTTGAAGAATGCTCCAGCTACGTTTGAAAGAGCAATAGATAATATTCTTAGAGGTATACAAAATGAAAAATGCCTTGCATACCTAGACGACATTATTGTATTTTCGACTTCACTCCAGGAACACCTAGAACGTCTTAGGTGTGTATTTCAAAGACTCAAAGACTCGAATTTCAAAATTCAGCTCGACAAGTCTGAATTCCTAAGGAAGGAGGTTGCTTATTTAGGCCATGTGGTAACCCCTGACGGTGTTAAACCTAACCCCGACAAAATTAAAGCCATTAAAAACTTTCCTGTGCCCAAAACGACAAAACAAATCAAAGGCTTTCTTGGTCTATTGGGCTACTATCGACGGTTCATCCCAAATTTTGCGAAGATCACAAAACCTTTCACCAAATGCCTCAAAAAGGGCGCAAAAATCGAACTGAATGACGAATTCCTCACCTGTTTCGAAACATGTAAAAACCTTTTGATGAATGAACCTATCCTACAATATCCTGACTTTTCTAGACCCTTTAACTTGACTACAGATGCTTCCAATTTTGCGTTAGGTGCAATTTTATCCCAAGGGCCGATAGGTAAAGATTTGCCTATAGCCTACGCCTCTAGGACACTAAATGATTCCGAACAAAATTACTCTGCCATCGAAAAGGAATTATTGGCTATCGTATGGGCTACAAAATATTTTAGGCCGTATCTATACGGACGAAATTTCAACATCATAACGGATCATAAACCATTGCAGTGGTTATTCTCGTTGAAAGATCCTAACTCAAAATTAATGAGATGGAGAATCAAATTAGACGAGTATCAATTTAACATTATTTATAAAAAGGGAAAATTAAATACTAATGCGGATGCCTTGTCACGAATAGAAACACATACGAAAGAAACCAGAACTTTCTGGGAAGAATTAGACGACATACTAGGCGAGTCAGAACGTCTAGCTGGCCCATATACCACTTTTGGCTGTCAACAAAATAATATAAACCCGCGCCTTGATACACCTAACTATCAACCTTCCGCTGACATTCTGACAATAGGAGAACTTCCACAAGACCTTGACGATTTTTCAATGATAGTTAATCTTGATCAAACCGAAACAAATACACAAAACAACAACGAAACCAATCATCCAAATAATGCTGACAATACTATCGAAACAAACACACGAAACAACGTCGAACCGAATTATTCGAATGACATCGATGAAAACCAGCAAAATAATGCTGACGAAACAACCGAAACTAACAACGAAAATAATCACGAAACTGAACAGACTGACGATCATACTATTCACTCATGTGCCGATGAAAACCCGATTATAGATATTCCAATCGTGAATTACGCTGTCAACTATGGTCAGAACCAAATTATCATTTCTTCTGTCCTTCATTCTCCTGCAAAGCCAAAAATAATAATTCTATTTGAGAAAAAGAAGCGAATTACAATTCAGTTCTCACAAAATAACTTTGAAAAAGATGTAATAAAATTCATTAAAGAATATGTTGTACCAGATCTACAATACCATCTTTTTTTCGAAGATCCCAATTTGTACGAACCATTTTCACTGATTTTACAAAAGTATTTCAAAAATTCTTCAGTAAAATTCAAAAAATGTAATAAAAAACTCTGTGACGTCACAAACAAACATGATATTAAAAACATCATAACAAATTATCACGAAGGTAAATCGAACCACAGAGGAATAGATGAAACCCTCCAAAGAATAAAAGAAAAATATTATTGGCCTTACATGAAGAATTCTATCCAAACCTTCATCAACGATTGTGAACTATGCCAAAGATGCAAATATGACAGAAACCCAGTTAAAATGCAAATGAACATCACGCCTACAGCAGTTGGTCCTTTCGAAATTATTCATATGGACGTTTTCACATTTGAAAAATCCAAATTTCTCACGATTATCGACAGCTTCTCAAAATATGCTCAAGCATACTATCTCGAAGCCGTAGCAGGCACCGAAGTAGCCAATAACCTAATAAACTTCTTTTCACACCACGGTGTTCCCAAACAAATAATTTTGGACAATGGAACCGAATTCAAAAATGCAGTAATTACTGAATTACTCAGTTTACATAAAATTAAAATTCATTTCTGTTCTCCGAACCATCCACAATCGAACGGAGCAATTGAACGATTCCATTCAACCATTACTGAGCACCTTCGTTTACTGAATACAAAAGGATTCATGAAAACACCAGCGAAAATGAAAATGATTTACGCTATACTAGCTTATAATCATTCCATACATTCAGCAACTAAATTGAAACCCATAGACGTAATAAACGGGCATACCACAAGTAACGAACCTTTCGACATGAAACTAGATCAAATTCTATTGAATGACTACGTTGCTCAACACAGAGAACGTTCAAAACTACTTTATTCAAAATTAAATTCAGAACTTCTTTCAAAGAAACAAAAGAAAATTACAAGAATCAACGAAAACAGAGACTCTTCCAACATCTTCAAACGCAAACAAAAAATATTTGTTAAAACTCACGTACGACGAAAGAACGCTAACAAATTCGCAAAACCTAGCAAAATAAAAAGTGTGAATAAAGATAAGAAAGTTTTATCAACCGTAAACCAACCCAAGATTCACATGGACAATGTTAAACGCCCACTTAGGAGACTCTACTCGTTCGACAACTAAAACATATTTTTCTTTATCATTTCAGATTACCCGGAATTGTGACTATGCAGGAAGCAATAGCACTAAGAAACCGTGAAAACAATCCCGGTTTGATGCCCGTAAATCTCGGTTCAGCAAAAATACGAGAATATTACCACTCTATTATTCATTATTATGATTTGAACCCCATTATAACCGAAATAAATAAATTGAAAATAAAATCATACAATATCGAACGTTTGATTGCCAAAAACGTAGATTATTCTAAAGACACTTCTAACTACATGAAAATTTTAAAATTCTCAGAAAAAAATGTTGAAAGTAAGCTAATCGAAATAATTCCACATCCAAATAGAAACAAAAGAGGCTTAATAAATGGCTTAGGATCAATATTCAAATCTATAAGTGGAAATCTAGACTCTGATGATGGTGAACGTTACGAGAAATTAATTCAAAACTTACAGCAAGGTCAGAAAGAAATAACATCGACAATGCACACACAGAGTTCTTTAGCAATATCTATGATTGATCAATTCAATAAAACCATTCAACACATAAGTCACAATGAGAAACTATTAGAAAGCAAAATCAACCAAATTGCGGCTATCGTAGAAAATCATGCTTATAGAGAAAATTCCCAACTTCATCAAAGACATCATGAACCAGATAATTAATACATTCGAAATGATCAATTCACTTCTTCAAGATATTCAAAATTCGATCACTTTTACAAAAATTGGAGTCATGCATCCAAGTATTATAAAATCCAAAGAACTTCTAGATGAATTAAAATACATTCAATCAAAACTCAAAGAAAGTCAATTACCACTGGAAATCAACTTAGAAAATATCCCATTAATCGAAAATCTGATCAAAATTGATTGTTTTATTCTCAACAATAAAATAACTTACATTTTGAAAGTTCCAATAACTTACCCTTTTGAAATGAACCTCTATCACCTTTATTCAATTCCCATAATATCCAAGGGTCAGTTCAAGGCAATAATACCAGAAAACAAATATCTGTTGAAAAATAAATTGTACTACACGTTTATGAGCGACTCTTGCATGAAAATCCGCCAACAACACTATATTTGCGACAATGGTGAACCACAAGAAATAAAAAACGTCGACCTTTGTGAGATCCAGCTCCTGGATCTGAAAGATCCCTCCAACTGTCAGCAAATGAACATTGAAATCACCCAGCCAATGTTCAAACGATTAGAAGAATCCAATCAGTGGGTTGGGCTCCTCCCTACTGAAGAAACAATAAGACTAAAATGCCACCAACAAGAAGAAATCACCAAAATAATGGGCTCATACCTGATAGAAATTCCGAATGACTGTCAATTGATAACTCATCGAGAAATCATCTCTAACGAAGTTCGTACATCTGTGCCAAGCCAGCCCATCTTATTTCCTGAGTTAAACATACAGAACATCAAAGAAACACAAGTGAACCTCAGCCTCCATCTGGAACAAATAGAACTCGACGAGCTCCACAACATTAAGACGAGAATAATTGAAAATCAACCCCAACTCCAAGCGTACCCAATATCATACACCCCAAGTGCCTGGACACTACTCATTTACGGAGTTTTGGTAGTATCCATAGTATACATAATATACAGGAGAACACAACAAATCCGGAAGAAGTCCAGAGAAACCCCTCAACAGCCTATGGAACTCCAAACTGTTCAACTTCCTCAGTAACCCTCCGAAGTTGAATCTGCGAAGGGAGGAATTACATCATGCCGCCACTAGAGAAGAAGCACGATCAGCACTTTCTGATAAGCTTGCAGAATTTATCTTAGCATTTAATTTATTTTCATTCAGGCAGTCAGTTGCTAGCTCTCATACTGTTAACATCGTTCCGTATATCAAATAATTGTACTTTTGACTGAAATAAATCTTTTTAAAAACGAACTTTGGGTAATCGATAATATTTCTTGCGTCTATAAAATTTACGTATTTGGATGTATATATCGAATGTTGAAACTGGACCTAATCTGTACGTTAAGTATGTAACGTTTTTGTATGTACGTTCACTGGATGAACAAAATTGGATCCATAAGAAACATCTATTATTGTACATGTACAGATGTACACTGATGTAGAATACTGGACCACATTTGTACATTCACTCTTGTACGTACATTGGACGAACAGCACCTGGTCAATTTATTGTACGTTTTCTGATGTACATCTGATGTAGAATACCTTTCTAGATGTACATTGAATGTGGAATACTGGACCACATCTGTACGTGTTCCCCCTTGTACATACATATTGAATAAACATCATCTGGACCTGGTCAACTTGAAAGAGACTTTTTTAATTGGTTGTTTCAGGATGTACACTGGATGTAGAAAAGTGGATAATATCTGTACGTTCCCCACTCTATATGTTCGCGGATATGATCGGTTGAGTACGAGCACCCTCGATAGTAGAATGATGGGAAAACTCATCGTGATGCTGTTCTTTGTTTCGGTTTTGGTTCGATTAATGGTACGCCATTATTCTATTTTCTGTATACTCATGCATGTGTACTGTGTGTGTAATATCAGAACTTCTTGACAAATCATTAGACAAGTGTCTAAGTTTGTGAAGGGGAAAACGAACATCAGGTCAGTATGGAATTATTTTCAATATTGATACGTGAAATTGAATATGTGAAGTCACTATAGTGCAATTTCATACCATCGAAACCAAATAAGTACATTCTCAATACAATATCAAGGTTTGTGCATGTAACTCTGAAATTTCGATCTTCGACAATTTGCTAGTAGAATAGTTCCGAAGAATGGTGTTTGTCTTTTCTATAGTCCTTTTAGTATAAGTCGATCAAAGATATAAATTGAAGCAACTCATTATCAAGGCTAAGTTCTGAATCATCCTTGTACACTTTCACCAATTCCTCTGCTGCAGCGAGCAAATTTTCAGCATCCATCTTCTGGATGTGATTAAGAAATACAAATTTTGGACGTACACCTTCATGTACATGCAATCTTTCAGTTAGAGAAACACCTAGCTGGTTGAACACTAGGATAAAGCCGGATACTTTCTATTTCTCCTTCGGTGACCTCACATTTCTTGTTTTGGTGCGTGATAGTACGTATTGGCTGCTTCCTCGTATTTATCAAAATCATTTCTTTTGGATTCCACGACTGATTCTAATGCGCCCAAAAACGTTTTTTTGCAAATATCTTTAAAACTATTCGTTTTTCGAAAAAGTATGTAGAAGAAATTTCCTATACTTAATACGTTCCTAGTATATTTTCCTTAAAGTAAACCGTTAAGGCACAAATGCCCTCGCCAAATTAAAAATTTTGCGTAAATTTTCTGTAAAGGCGAATTTTGGAAATAATATGTGTAGTAGGGGTCCCCAAATCTAATATTTTAGGACTTTATAGATATGTATCACGAAACAGTGTGGCATTTCTTTTATTGAATTAATCGATTAATTCATTAATTCGATTTAAAATGCTGTACTTGTTTCCACACCACCCAAGAGGTAAAGTCACGGCGCGTTTTTTTAACGTAGTTTCCCCTGTAGGCCATATCCAATTAGTTACTAAAATTATCTTTGGCAAAGGCCAACGACGGACCTCAGCTTCAGAATCGATGTCAATTTCCTTCAACTCGTCGGATTCTCCTTCTGCAGTCGATAAAAAATCATCACGCAGCGAATGAAGGTCTTCTTCATCGGATTCGTCCAGTGTCACTTGGCTGACATTTTCACAAGTCTTCCCATTGCAGACACCGCAAATCATTGAACATCTCAATCCTGCCTTCCTGCATCCACAGGCTCTACCATAAGCCTTGCACTTAAAAGATACAGAAGCAAAAGCAAGTAGTGCTTTGGAAGCAGGATTTTTGAAGTAGTTAGGCCAGTTTGTGTTTTCTTCCAACCGCATTCTTCAACTACTTTGTTGCCATAGTTGAGCCTATAAGTATGTTCTCAATGAATGCTGTCGTACATGCAGCTATGCTTGTCGGTGGTTAGGATGCCAAATTACTGACTTCACAAAACACTGGTACCGATATTTATCAAGGTTGATATCATTTGTGTCTTTGGATTGGCATGGATCCATACGCGGAGAAAGTTAGGGGCAGTTTATAGAAATTAACAATCAGCTCTTCAGCCTAAACGGCTCACTTTAGCAAAATTATGCTAAGAACATTTCTTTCCTCTTCAAATTTGCTCTCTACATATTTTTTCGAAAAACGCATAGTTTTGGAGAGAGATATTTGCAAAAACCCATTTTTGGGCGCCATCTTGACAAGATGGCGACGCCGGCAGCATGTCTCGGATTGTGCATTTTGTGAATTTTAGTTTTGGACATCCAAACCTTCAAACCTGCAAAGTTTCAGAAGTTCCGGACTTATTTTCAGGTAAGCCCTATTTTTGATCCCCAATGACTGGCTTACTTGTTGAGAATTTGCATCAAATCTCTACCGCCCCAGTCACTGAAGCCTTCTTCATTAAATTACAAGCATAACAAACAATATATGTTCCCCGTAGTTGGAGAAAAGTAAAGTCAGAATCGATTGACGGTCTCTTGATTTTATAGCCGCTTAAACATGTTCCTGGTACATTTGATAGCAATTTCGAAGTTGTTGTAGAACCTTTTTTCGACCAATATTCTATAATATCCTTTGTAATATTCAATCAATCAATCAATATATGCTTTATTGTCAGAAAAATAAAATTTCTATTGACAAAGCGAGTATATACAGTGAGGGGCAATATTATGGAATAAATTCATTTTTACGAGAATAGGCAACTTTTGAGACAAATCCCGAAACACGTCGATTTTTATTTCCAAATTATGATTTTGTGGCAGATATGTCATACTAGTGACGTCATCCATCTTTGCGTGATGACGTAATCGATGATTTTTTTAAATGAGAATAGGGGTCGTGTGATAGCTCATTTAAAAGGTTATTCAATTCTCTATTCAGTGATATGAACATCAACATAATTATTTATACAGGGTGGCCAAAAAAATATTTAATTTGTAAATGAAATTAATTGTCACAAAAAGAAGTATTATCATTTATTTAATACAAAATTACATTGTACTACTGTCGGAAAACAGAAAAACAAATTAGTTGACAAATAAAAATTGCTTTTCGCTTAAATTAAATGTTCAAATTGCCACCCACCTGCCTCTTGTCAGTAATTGAACGGACGAATACATTCTTCTTGAACATTGTGGATCATTTCTGGAGTTGAATTACGAATTTCCAATGTAATGCTATTTGTCATATCTTGGAAATGTGTGGTCTATCGGCGATCTGGATCATCCTCATTGATTTTGTCTACTATTGAAACACTTGAAACAGTTTATAAATAAATGTTTAGAACTGCTGTGCTTTCTACTACTATGAAGAAACAAAAATAAATTCCGATATTAGGCAAATAAATAATGAGAACTAAAAAGATAGCAAAAAGTATAGTTTTTACAAATCGAGTTGGCTTGGGTCAAATGTAAGTCAGTTCTTGACATTTTCTCATAAGGACTAGTTTATTTCATGAAATAAATAAATAAGGGCCCCATTAACTGAAACACAAAGAATCGAAGTATTAATTATGGTTGGATATGGAGATAGAACCAGAACACAACAAGAAGTATGTAATTTATTTACCATAAAATATCCTAATACGCCTATCACACAATCCACTGTTAGTAAAATTGAGAAGAAATTTAGAGAAACTGGACACGTGAAACATGTTGCAAATGCTGGTCGTCCACCAATGAATGAGGATGTGAAACTGTCTGTATTATTAAGTGTGGCAGAGAATCCTCAAATTAATTCTAGGCAAATTGCAGCTGATACAAACATTTCTAAAAGGTCTGTTTTACGTGTGCTGAAAAAAGAGAAATATCATCCGTATAAAATTCATAATGTCGACGAAATCAATGAGGATGATCCAGATCGCCGAATGCAGTTTTGTGAAGTAATGCAAGATTTATGTAATCAAAATCCACGCTTCATTCGTGAAATCCTTTTTTCTGATGAAGCAACCTTCTGTTTAAATGGAACAGTGAATCGGCAAAACTGCAGATATTGGAGTCAAGATAATCCCCATTGGATGACTGCGGTACACACTCAGCACCCTCAAAAACTAAACGTGTGGGCAGGGATAGTCGAGGATAGAATTATAGGTCCTTTTTTCTTCGATGCGTCTCTTACGGGGCAAATATATCTTGATTTTTTACAAAATGAACTTATACCCGCCCTTACAGACATGTTTCCAAATGAAAATGATCGTAATTCGCCAAATGAAAACATATGGTTTCAGCAAGACGGTGCACCTCCGCACTTTGCACGTCCTGTTCGTGATTTTTTAAACAGATGTTTCCCTAGGAGATGGATTGGTCGACGAGGAACAATAGAGTGGCCCGCAAGATCTCCAGATCTTACACCACTTGATTTTTTCCTATGGGGTTACTTAAAATCAAAAGTTTACATCGATAGACCACAGAATTTACAAGATTTAAGAAATAGAATTAGATTGGAAATTCGTAATATACCTCCAGAAATGATCCACAATGTTCAAGAAGAATGTATTCGTCGGTTCCATTACTGCCAAGAGGCCGGTGGGTGGCAATTTGAACATTTAATTTAAGCGAAAAGCAATTTTTATTTGTCAAATAATTTTTTTTTCTGTTTTCCGACAGTAGTACAATGTAATTTTGTATTTAATAAATGATAATACTTCTTTTTGTGACAATTAATTTCATTTACAAATTAAATATTTTTTTGGCCACCCTGTATAAATAATTATGTTGATGTTCATATCACTGAATAGAGAATTGAATAACCTTTTAAATGAGCTATCACACGACCCCTATTCTCATTTAAAAAAATCATCGATTACGTCATCACGCAAAGATGGATGACGTCACTAGTATGACATATCTGCCACAAAATCATAATTTGGAAATAAAAATCGACGTGTTTCGGGATTTGTCTCAAAAGTTGCCTATTCTCGTAAAACTGAATTTATTCCATAATATTGCCCCTCACTGTATATATATATATATATATATATATATATGTATAAAGTCACAATCATGTTGAAATAATAAATATTAAATGTCACAGAAAAAGTTAATAACATAAAATACAATTCACCAGTCACTTCTTGATAGTTAATAACTAAAACTAACTAAAATTATCAAAATAATTAAAATGAACGAACACAAACATTTCAATATACATCGGTATCGGCCAAAGTATTACCCATGTCATTTTAAGACCGCAAAATTCTGCGTGCTCTTGGGTCTGATATTCTGTTTTAGAAATTTGTGTGGTGTCACCTGATGAAACCTCAGCCTCAGGATGATCTTGGATTCTATCGACCATATCTCCATCTACTGTTGAATCTCCTGTTGTTTTGTTAGGATCTTGAGTGATCTGGTCAATTTGTGTGATTTAGCTATAAAATTTCTTCGGATTTCTTGACACGGTCTGCTTGCAAGTTTCTCTTCTGAGAGCCACTAGCAAAAACTTGAGGAGTTTTGTGACGATCACTCATAATTCCACTCTAAAGGAAGAAAGTAGTCGTGAAGAGAAAAAAAAAAGGAAAAAAGGTTATGAGCAGTGCACATGAATATGGATCAAAATCTGTTCAGTTATGTGGATGCACTCAAAAAATAAAAGACAAAAACAGTTGTGAATTGAGGAAAATTATTTCAAATTAGTATACGTTAATATTTATTGGCATTTGATCATGATATTCTGGTCGACTCGAGAAGACTTGAAAAAGGCCGAATAGGCTTGTAAAATCCACAGAATATACTATTATAATTCCTCATCCGAACTGGAAATCTTTTCTGTTTTTCTGTTTTCATAAAGTTGAGCTTGGGAACCAAGTGCCCACGGGTAAGGACGGCAATACAATCGTCTAGATAGTAGATACCGAGATAGCTAACGGCTAATATGAATAAAGAAGTCACTGAAAAATTAAAATTATGTAGTCACGGGTCACATCAGTGTAAGCAGAACGTACCTATGTGTTAATACTGTGATGTGGTCTGGCGGAGACAAGTTATTACAGTTTTTAATTCCTCACTATAGATAGATCTCTAATGATAAATGATTTTTTTCGAATAAAGTATTACTACAAGGAGTTGATAGTACCTATACAAAAAAAAATCCAGTCCCTTGACTTACACGTGCAATTCGGTCGACACACGTATCATTCTGAATTCTGATTCTGATTAATATGTGCCAACAACAATACACGCCACTGAAAAGTGAGTTGCCTAAGTGTCCGACCACATTATATGTTACATGTTGATATAAAACTTTTAAACTTCCCGTTGTTGTCAGCGTGTCTGCGATGGGATTTTATTTTAGGTATACTACTTATATGTGATATGCATGCAGATTGCGGTAGAGTGTAGCTGTAGAGCGTAGTTCAGTAGTTTGTTGTGATAGAACATACTTTTTGTGACAAACAAATATTCAGTTCGGACTGTTCGGAGTAGGTATTAGAAATGTGATTACCTGAATATTGAGGTGCATTTTGTGAATACACTCTCCTGTCACTAATTTGTCTTATTTGGAATGAAAAGACAACGTATACCTACGTATTTTTGAGGTATGCTAGCTGTTTATTTTTATTTCCTATTTTTAGTTCATTATCAATTCACATTGAAAATATCATCTTACACTATTAACATAATGTTCTTGGGTAATTTAGCAGGCACAAGAAGCTAACATTGCTGTTATCTGTGTTGGTTGCTATATTCATTCCATTTGAAGCCATAATGAAAATTTCGTATACAGGGTGCTCGAAATTGTAGAAAACGAAAAGTTTGTCAATTTTTGAAAATAAATATGTTTAAAATCAGTGGCAGGCTTGATTATAAGCAATGAATAAAAATGGATTCGCCAAAAAGGAAAGGCAGGGTAGTTAAAAAAACTGTTTTTTGTGTTCACAGAGCTTAGCAACTTCGAGCAAATTTGAAATTTAGTATTATTGTATCTGATGAATGACTAGCTGGATGTCTATTTCATGAAATCTTCTGACAACTGAGTTACCTACCGTAAAATTTTTGCTAGAATTCTGCCAAACTGTAAAGTTATCTACTTACTTCTGTTCTCATTGATTATTGGGTTGCCATTCACACTATTTTATCTCACTTACCAACTGCTGATACACAATTTTTCCAAATCATGAGTTTACCGAATACACCTATACTGCCACAGAGTTTAAGTTTGCAAATATCAACAAGTGTCTTTCTCTAGCAAACAATCGTACTATTGACAGTATGTATGTTTGGGAAAGTTGATGTGAAAGTTGCTCCATTTGAGAAAACTGAAAAAACATTTGAAAATGTTGAAATGTGAATTCACTCATCACGAATCACCCTGTACAAAACAAAGGCACCAATTGTAGGAATATAGGCTTTCAGTTGATTCGCCGCAAAAATGACTTCGTCTACATCACTGAAGATGATTCTCTATCCAAACATTTTTCATTATCGGTTCAATGAAGTAGTGCCCTCCATTCTTCCTGAATTGATTTTGGCTTCATATTGAAGTCGACACAATAGTTGGAGTGCTTTATCTCAGGAATTTCTAACAAAAACTGAAAGGATTTTTTGATTAATTTGTGTTAAACTAACCTTCGCTGAAGATTGGCCAGAACCATGAAACCAGTATGTAGGTGTTCCCCCATTCAAATGGAAAAATAATTTCAGCTGTTATATTTGAAGAGCACTGCAAAGTATAGTTCTTGTAGAAAACTTTGCCAATTATCAAACAGATATAATTGTACGGTTGTAGGGGGCAGTAATATTTTTCTGTGGGGTATTTGCTGACGAAAATACTTATGGTATAGGTTTTTTTGTGAAAGATTGGATGATGTAATCAATGTTTCATTATCAATTTCCGTCAGGTTTGTCGTCCATTCTTTATGAATTGGGATATTTTAGTCGCCTCTTATATAATTACTTGCAGGTATAGCACCGATGATGGCCTAATAGCCGAAAGCGCTTTGCGATTTTATTAAATTCTTACACGAAATACAACTCTTTCATTGCATTCTTATGTAAGAGGCAGACTATACGTATTCTTCCTAGCCCTGAGTCTCCAGGAGGAGTGAAAATTAATTTCGAATTTATTTGAGTCCCCTTCATCCTTCTAGAAATGAAGATAAAAATGTTTCCGACTTCAATTAAAATCTTGATGCGGTATTTTCACAGTGAAAAAATAAAAACGAGGCATTGAATACGTAGAATCTGATAGTTGATTTCTTATCATTCATTTGACTCCCTTCAGCCCCTCTCAAAATAATAAAAAAAATGTTTCTGATGTCAATTAAAACATTGCTGGTGTTTTTTTCGTAGAGAATAGAGAAAAATTGATTGAGTATGTTGAATGTGAAATTTGAATTGAAAAAATGTTTCTGGTAACATCTTGACGGTTTTTTTCACAGAGAATGATGAAAAATAAAATGATGAATACGTTGGATGTAAAACTTGATTTTATAGCATTCATTTGACCCTTTTTCTTCCCTCTAGAAATATTGAAAAGAATCTCTGGCTTCAATCAACATATTGCTGCATTTTTTTCACAGAGAATTATGAAAAATTAAGTGTTGAATACATTGAATGTGAAGGTTGATTTTTGTATCTTTAATTGGTTTCTTTTCCACCTTCCCCCACTTCAGAAATAAAGATATACTTATTTCTGAATTAATTTATTATCATGCTGTTTTTTTTTTAAAGAAAAAATTTAAAATTAAATGTTCAATACGTTCAATGCAGAAGTTGACTTTGTAGAAATTTTTTTGACCCCTTTTTGGCCCTCTATAAGTGATTTTGAAAAAATGTTTTTATTTCCAACTAACATCTTGTCGATTTATTTTAGTAAAAACTATATATCTGACTGCAATGGAAATCTTGCTGGGTGTTTATCACAGAAAAAAATTAAAAAAGGAATGTTAATACAGTGAATTTTGCGAAGGCGTAGAAAGGCCGCAAATATATTTTTTTTATTCCATCTGAGTCGGAATTCCGAGATCTAAGTCGGAATTCCGAGATGCAAGTCGGAATTCCGAGATGCAAGTCGAAATTCCGAGATCTGAGTCGGAAAAAGCTATGAAATAAAAAAATTATTTTTGTGGCCCTTCTACGCCTTCGTAGAATTTGAAGGTTAATTTTGTAGGAAAGAATCGTTTATCACACTACAGCTACATGAAAAGGAACTTATAGCCACGGATAAGCAGTCAAAAGCATAATTTCTGTTTAGATTTATCGTTGCTGTCAAGCTGTCAAATATATAATTTCTGTATAGATTTACCTACGTACTATTATTAATATCATCTAATATTAATATTATTATTGCGGATACAGAGGCACTACAGCAGAGGAGGCTTATTGCGATCCACATGAAAATTATTTCATATACACCCAGCACTTATCCCTGAACCATTTACTATTGGATGTGAAAGCCAGAAACGTAGATTTGATTCATTCTGGAGTTCCAAAAGGGCCATAGATACTACAAAATCAACTTTTACATTCAAAGTCAAGAACAAGTAATTTTCCATGTCCATTTTCCGTGAAAAAAACTTTTTAAAAAACTCAGATGATAATAGAAGTCAGAAACCTTTATTCACTATTAGTAAGAGGCTCAAATGAATGTTACAAAATGAACTTTCACATTCAACGTCCTATTCAACTGTTAATTTTCAATTATTCTCAACGAGACTTTACAGTGTATTTTTTTTAGTACAAACACAATTATAATCGTTGAGTTGGTGTAGATCTCTTGCCATAGGATTAGAAAACTTGCTGATTCATTCATTTATTCAAATTGGGTTTTGCAAGAAGACTTAGTTCTAGCATTAACAGATTCTGGCAGGCGATATGGTGTTGAAAAAGGTTCATTTTGTGAAAAAATTATCGACTTCCCTTGGGATCCAGAGATGGATGTCTCCATCATTCAATTTGAAAATCAGTATCTGAATTTGTTCCAGCTCAAGAGATTAAGGCAGATGAATGCGTATTTTGAAATTGTTTTTTTCTATTCAAATTCGAGTCTATGCATGGGGATCTCGGTGACGGTAAAAGATAGAAGGGTGGTTGAATGGGGGCAAAGTTGCGTATTTCAGAGTTCAATTACGTAACACAAAAAAATCTGATCTAGTTCCTTTGGTTCTGGAGTTATACAGGAAAAATCGAAAATTTCGAAATTCTTTTTTTGCCTATATCTTTTTTTTTGTGCAGATTTTTAAACTGGTAAACTTTGCCACAGCAACTTTTTTTAGACTATCCAAATATGCAATTGAAAATTATATACAAAGTATCGTAGAAGCCGGACCACCCTCAACTTTTTATTTTCAAATACGGACCTGCATGTTTTATAACATTTATTCAAATGCTAAGAGTCGTGTTTCATGTTGGCGTGGTATTTTTATCTAAACTACAGCAACTATTAGCAGTAAAATTACCATTATTTAATTCCATAACAGTTAACAGCTTATAATTGAAAAATATCAATGAATAAAAAAGTGAACCAATGAAAAGTTGTCATTTTTCAATTACAGCTGTTATGGAATAAAAAATAATAATTTTACTACTAATAGTTCACTACTTCCAAAACACTCAGTAACTCAAATGAAAATACTACTTTTCCGCCAATATGAAATATGACTCTTGACATTTGAAAAAATGCAATAAAAAATACAGGTCCGTAGAAGAAAATAAAAAGTTGGGGGTGGCCCAGGTTGTACGATACTTTGTATATAATTTAATTTACAAAAGAATTCCGAAATTTTCGATTTTTCCTGTATAACTCAAGAACCAAAGGAGCTAGATCAGATTTTTTTGTTTCACGTATTTTTCCTCTAAAATATGCAACTTTGCCCCCATTCAAACACCCTTCTATATTTTACCGTTACCGAAATCCCCATGCATACACTCGAATTTGAATAGCCCTGTAAGTATATTTAAGTTCAAACGTACCTCATTGTTTTCGATATACTTATGTCTATAATAGTGTAAAATAGTGTAAAAAACACAATAGTTTGTTTGTTTCATCGCCCCTCAAATCGTGACATATTTCAAAAAAATGGGACATAATAAATAAATAAATTACAATTTATACCAGAACTAAGACTTCTTGCAGAATATTATATTATACATTTGAAAGTTGAAGAATCTACCCCCGTATGCCAAGAGAAGTCCATGTTTTTTCACGAAATGAACCTTTTGCAGCACCAAATTTGCTGCCTAAATCGGCTTCTTGCAGAAATTAATATTCAAAATTCAAGGGTTGAAAAATCCAATCCAGGATCCGAAGTTAAGTCATGATTAATTAGTTCGTTAAAAATCTGTTCATGTTAGTAGCAGTACTTTGCGAAAATTTCATTTTCAAAATATTCACTATATTCAATATTAATTTTTGGCAATTCCTTAAATTTTTTAGAACCCTGTATCCTATAGTGGAATTAGTTCTGCACGAAAATATATTTATTCAATGTTAGATTCATTTGTTCATGTCAACACCAAGAAAGTATTTAAATATTTTAGATTAAATTCTCGGAATCGAGTTTTAAATTTCCACCCATTTTCAAGCCAAGCATCTGTTAAATCAATCAAAAAGCAGAAAGTCAATATAGGTATTCTCTTATCCCCAAAATATTTTTATTAATTATCGCCATAGCCCATTATTATTTATAAAAAAAGTCAAGGTATGCCACTAGTCGATCGGGTGCTTGATCTTTTCATACTGACTGTCCAACTCGAAGTAATATTTTGTTGGAGAAATGCCCTGAAACGTATTGTAGCCACCGTAAACGCTTTTTACTCGCGTGGTCTACTTTTCAGAGGTTATGATGAAAAGTTTGGGTTGCAAAGGAACGAAAACTTCTTGATTTCTTGGAGCTTAAGAATTGTTTTAACAAATTTTTTTCCCCTGTTAACCAGATGTCGCCCCCTAAGAACGACAGCCCTTAGAAGTCGAAACTTGTGCGAGCTGAGGATTAACGAGGTCTTACCTTTTAACTTGCGATTCCTAGCACTTTCTCAGGCCATCAGAAACATTGATTCTAACTACTCGGATACCTAACCTCCTCTAATTGCTGAACACATATCTCGGTATGTCAACCAAGGCAGTGGTCACACCACTGAAACCTAATGAAAAGCAATCAGTTCACCCATCTGGTCTGGAAGAAAGTTATACTGAAAAATAACTTCAGTTCGGTGCACACTGCTCCCTATAACTTCCCAAAAAATCGATTATTACTTTAAAATTGTTGAAATAGCTTCATGAATAACATCTACAGTGTCATAAACCATTCAACCCCTGTATGGTTGTGTCACAACGTAGATGCGTTAGATCAGATTAGATTAGTTTGGGGCTTCTGTGCATCTACACCGCGACCTTTGCAGATCTATTGTGTGTGCCCTCAAAATCGTTTAGAGTTCTTTGTCTAGCCCTGTCTTCATCACGAGACTCCATAGGCTAGTTTTAAGAACTCCCATATATTTGGGAGCTTCTGGTTTTTCTTCTCCCAGCATTAAAAACCTCAGTCTTGACAAGCCCTCGCAGTGGCATAGAATGTGTGCTGATGTTTCCTCTTCTTTCTGGCAGAACCTGCATAGCATTTCTTCTGCCAGACCGAGTATGCTCATATGTTTATTGAGCTTACTATGCCCTGTGAGGAGTCCAACTATTATTCTAGTAGTGCTCCTTCTCTGGCTTAGTAGATATTTTGTGAATGTTGGCAGAGGTTTTTTAATAAAATCTTTGGCCTGTCTCATTCCTGGTGAATCATTCCACCATTCTTGAGATTTCTGCTGAATCCATGATTTGGTGCTGGTTTTTAGTGAAGCTTTTGCTATACCACAAAACGGTTCTGGGCCATTCAGGGCTGAGGGACTTCTCGAGCTAGTGAATCAGCCTTTTCATTGCCTCTATGTGTGCTGGTACCCAAGCTAGTGTCAGTCTATTCTGACTGCCCAGCTCTTTTAGGGCTACTATGCAGTCCCAAACTAGTTTTAAGATCATTTGCATAGAGTTGACTGCTTTTATTGCCTCTTGGCTGTCTGAGTAAATGACAATATGGTTTTTCCTGAGAACGCTTGCCTTATTAACCCCTGCACGCAATGTATTGCAACGATTTCCTCTTGGAATATCGTCTCATATTTGCCTAAGCTCAGTGAGATTCGTATCTTCGGCTTGGCTCCGTATATGCCGGCTCCTGAACTTTCATCGGTTTTTGAGCCATCAGTGTAGACGGCGATTTCTGCATTTCCACGCATCCCTGTCCGTTATGCTTATCTTGAAAGTTTTGTCAAAGCTATATTTCGGGAGTATACCATCTAATGGCATTCTCATGATAGGGTCGTTTTCCAACTCTTCATATAGCTTGTTGTAGTCTATCCCGTGCATATTGCTTATGGGCGTTTGACCTCTAAGTAATCTGCTCGTGACCGACCTGGCTTCGCCTTGAATGTGTATGTGTAGTGGTGGAACGTTGAGCAAGACTTCTAGTGCGGCTGTTGAAGTAGTTCTCATGGCTCCGGTAGCACTCAGACATGCTTGTCTTTGCAGTCCTCCCAGCCGTCGTACTATCCCGGCCACCATACCACCGACCTATATGTTATCATAGGTCTGATGACTCTGGCATAAAGCCATGTGGTCATTTTTGGTTGTATACCCAATTTTGTCCGCACATTCTCGTGCACAGATTGAAAGCTTCTGAGATTAATTCTATCACTTTTTGTAGATGTTGATTCCATGTTAGCTTATGGTCGAAGATGACTCCTAAGTATTTTGCCTCTTGGGCAAAAGGAATTTTTATCCTGTTTAGCACAGGTGACCTTAGTCCTTCCAGTGTTTTCTTTCGTGTGAATGTGACCATAGTGGTTTTATGAGGGTTTACTCTCAGTTCTTCCTCCTTACACCAACTGTCGGTTATATCTATGGCTGTTTGTGTAAGCTCCGAGACTGTCCTTGCAAATTTGCCTTTTGCAATAATTGCAAGATCATCAACATATCCTGAGCAATAGAAGCCTCTGTATGTTAACCTTTCTATCAGTTCGTCTTTTAGGATGGCCCATAGTAGGGGCGATAGTACCCCTCCCTGCGGACATCCCCTATTTGCTCTAGGTGTCAGTGTTATTCCGCCAATTGTTGATAGTATGACCCTGTTTTTCAAGTTGACGTTTATCCACTGACTTAATAGGGGAGGTACCCCTCTCTTTACTAGGGCGCTTGCTATAGACTCAGTTGATGATGCATTGTTAAAAGCACCTTCGATGTCTATAAATGTTGTCTTTGTCTTCTAAGGACTTTGTAAGTAGCCTGTTGAGATCGTCCAGTGCTAAGTCTGTTGCGATGCGTTAGGAAAAATTTGTGTCAAGAATAACTGATCAGAGTGTATACTCTCGCCACAGCTTAGTGCTCTCGCCGTACCTACTCAATATAGAATCAGAGTTGTCCGGATCCTACGATCACGAAGACGTGATAACTGAAGTTGCTACAAAAATTCAAAACTTGTAATTTTACAAGTGCAAATATACAGGGTGGTCTAAATAGTTTTTTTGGACGTCACTATTTGGACCATCCCGTATACATAAGTATTTGAAATAATAATTAAGTACGAAAATAATATATTTTTGTAGTTATTATTTTTATCCTTCTTATAATCTGGAAATTGATTAAACTAACATATAATTAAAAATTATCAATGTGCATTATGGAAACTATGGATACCGTTATTAAGAGTTAAAAAAGACTGCAAAATTTTAGTAGTCTAAGGTGATCGAGGCCCTTAATCCGCCTCTGGCTATACCAAGCTTACTTAAAAAACCCTGCTGCTAACCATTTCAAACAGATACCAGCTGAAGTTCTTTTAGGGCTCCTCACTGGACGTTCCACACACGAAACGTGACTGCTTGAAGGTAACTCAAGTGCAGACTTAGCGGCAAGGAACTGGAAACAGCTTACCATACGATGTGTGAATGAAAGGCATTGGCATTTCCCTAATAAACCCCCACATGAGTGTAACATGTATATTTGCTCCGGAGCGACGTGGCTATTTTTGGTTAGAGCTTATGGATTTTCTGGTGGGCTATGACGTTGAATATATCTCTCTCACACTCATTGCCGATACGTAAATGTGTCCTCTGCTACGGTATGAGTCATAGCCCATAAGAAAATCCACAAGCTCTACACATGCACTCTGTTCAGCTATAGGTGAACCTAGAAATACCTGCAGCACCACTCCGGACAGTCAGTGTAATCCAGGCATGAACTCTACACAAGGATTGGCATAAGGCAAGCTACATTACACTTTGAACCTGATACAAATGAGACAAAATTTCTACGTTATCGGCGGTGGATCGTACTTGTGCAAAATGCTTCCTGAAAATCGAGAGGGTATAGACCTAGACTACTCGGACACCAGAGTTATAGTCTTACAAACCAAACCACAAATGGAACTGAGCCGAAAAGTGCATAGTTCGTGGATGAGTACTTGGTGTATATGAAATAATTTTCATGTGAAGCCCAATAAGCATCCTTTGCTGCAGCATTGGCGTAATAAGATATGATTTTTTCATAATGTGAATGATTTTATATTGCAATTTAATTGATTCGTCTTCATTTTGGATAATATTTTTTAATCTTTCAGATGGCATTCAAGCACCTCATAGTTTCTTTACTTCTTATCCTTCCTTCGTTGGGGATGATGCGAGATGATGATAGTAGTTGTTATCAACAATGTTTCCATCAACCTCCAGAAGCTTGCCCAGATAGCAGAAGCCCTTGTAGATGTAGTCAGTTGTCAAATTGTAAACGAGCTGCAGTTTGTTGTGACATCAATAACTTGACATTGAATGAGGCCTTGCTTTGTGGAAGTAGGTGTATTTTCGATTAAAGTAATAATAATAATAGCTACCTTTGTTAATGAAAATAGGCATTGTCTCGTATTGCCAAATTACAACTCATTTAGAACTTTTCGATAATATTTTAAAGAAAGTCCTCTCCTTGTGGGCACCCTCAAGTGACGTGAGCTCGCCCAAGTTCTTCCCCAGAATCTGTCAAACACACCCGCGATCCACCTGCAACAAGTTGAATCAATTCCGTACTTCTAGTGACCTTGTAAGGTGCCTACAATATCGAGAAACGCTTTCAGAGTTACCTCCTGTTCCTCCAAAGTTTTTTTCACTTCCCTCACTATGTGGTGAATGTGTGTGTTGATGTCAGTTCTCCGACATTGGTATGTACGGTAAGCAGTTTTTCTGATGTTTTCAATAAAATATTTATCAGAATATGAGGTTGAGTGGAAGATCAGAAAACACTTCCTATCTTCCACCCATGAAAGACTGAAATGTACTCTGAACTCCACCTTTTGCAGGTAAATTAATATTGTACAATCTGAAGTAAAGCCTGAGCATCATTCCCAATTTTCTGAACACTAGGTCTGTGCACTGCTAAAGCGTTGCCGGTAAAATTCAATCTGGAAAGGCCAGTTAAGTCTTTTGTGTAACTACCTTCCTAACGACTGACATCAGCCCAAATACTATCTACTAGCCAGAGCTTTCGAGCTCCTAATTCAGTCAATCCTCTAGTGGCTTCTCACTCACGAAGGATGCAATAAATTATAAATCGAAATTAAGTGCAAAAACTACCTTGATTTGTTTTATGGATTTTTTTTTACCAAATGATTCAACGCATTTGTGTAAATTCGGAAGCTACAGTGATTTTTTGTTGTGATGATTTTTTAAGTAAAAAATTGTATGTGATATGATTAATAGGAAAAATTGAGAGATTCCCGGATTTTGGTGGTACTACCGAGTACATACAAAAAAATATTTCTTTCATGAAATCATTGGATATTGCAATAAAACGATTCTGCGATCGGGAAATTTATATCTCATTGGCGTTGTTCCCTACATAGTAGGGCTATGTTCCGTTTCCAAAGTTAGTTAACCAAAAGTTCACCGAAAATGGTGGACTGGTAACTAGATTAACTCTGTTGACAGATATGTTTTTCTGCTTTCCGCAATCAACCAACTCATTCAACTAGTACCTATATACGGTACGGACGATTGTAACCAATTTTGGATACGGAAAAAAGCTTGGGTTCGTTCATGCGCAAATGATCAGAAGAATGCACTTAAGTTTCAAATTCGTTTATTTTTTTTAAATCAAAAAACTTTTTTTGGAACCAAAACAAACCCTCTATATTAGATAGATAGATTTATTGACTACGTTACACATTTTAACATGTATTTGTAGCAAGTCATATATGTACAAATTGAATTAAGCATTAGCGCAACCATTCTCTTGGTAAACATATGCCTACAAACATTAGCTGGGGGCATTTGGTTTCAACAGGATAGTTGTTCAAGTCACAATGCAAGACCGTTTCTACGAAATAAATTTTTCCCGATCGATTAATATCTACACGTGATTCGATCGTTTGGCTTCCCGAATCGGATTGATTGATTACCGAATCATTTCTTTCTTTTGGAATATCTGATAGAATCTGCGTTTCAACATGAACATCAAAGATCAAAAAATCTTGATGAATTGAGTATAAAAATCATCCAACTTTGGGCCAAAATTACGCCAAATCTACTCCGCGATATGAGAACATTTCTGTTTCACAGATTCGGCTATTGTTTGGCATAGCAAGTTGGTTCATTGAAACCTTCATTACACTAGACTCGTTATATTTTTTTATCGTTACATTTTTTTTTTTTTTTCAGAAGTGTACTTTATGTTTTTTATTCATAGAATGTTTTTTGTTTTCAAAGACGATATGGTACTTATTTTCAGATGAGACATTATTGTTACATTTTTTACCGCAAATATATTCTCGCAGACAACGAAACGTCGTAAACTGAATACCTTTTCTGATAAGCCAGACGTACACCTCCTCGCTAACATTTTGATACAATCCTTATAATAGATACATTAGCTGCCGTTTTAAGTAGCTAGTTCAAAGTGGAGGCGAACCACTGTGCATATATTTATTTTATTTTATACTGGTCGACTGGCTACATGAACTATCAACCAAACGCATATATAGGGAATCTTATGTGCTGGTAATATTTATCTTCATCTGTATATTATTCAATAAATAACGAAACCGAATTCAATGAATGAAATATTGATCAAAACAACTGTAGAAAATGCAGATCACTTCACAACAGATGATTTGGTGTTTCTATGGGCAAATACATCACTTACTAGAATGTAATAATATTTTAAGGATATCGAACATCAACCGAAATCGAGAGGTTATACTTATAGCCTCAACATAAGAGGAGCTTTCCTCCTAGGTAGAGCAATTTAATCACAAATATGGAACTCATATTTCAATCGAAAAAAGAGGGGAAAAAGCGAATCATCATTAAGTTCATCAAACAAGTTAAAATAAAAAATATATAACCGATTCTGACCATTCCCCTTTATTTTTGCTATTGAATATTCAGTCAATATGAAATGTAAGTGGTAGATAATCTTTATATTTTCCTGAAATGCCAGAATTTTCCGGAAATTCTACTCAAACCAGAGCATTAGTCGAAAGAAGAGAAACATCTGTTAATTTAAAAATTAATTTGCAGAAATTATTTTATTCATAGTGGTAAAAAAATTCTAGCTAAAGACTCCCTGTTAAATATATCAACTTCACAACAATGTGAAAGAAATATTTTTTTTATTGTAGCTTTTGTTTCGTGCCCCACCATGTAATGAAAATGTATATCATGAAAGGCTTTCCCAGTTTTTTCCTATCTCGAATATTGATTTTGATAGTAAAAATCTTATGTGTAGCATGTTTTATCGATAACTTACTAAAATCCTCTGCAATTCTTTTTTTTTATCTCAGACTACATGAATTCGAACAAAGTTCAAAAAGTGTGCTGGAGTTTCAAATAAATGAAACAAATAATTTCGAATGAGTCATAATCTCCTTTTCTCCACGCTATCCCAAAAGTGGAAATTTTGAAGCAATTGTCTATCAAAAAACAACTACTTTCCCTTATAAAAATGTTATATTTTTATCTTTTTCATATACGCTGTATAAACCTATATTTTGATTCATTGAATTACATCTGACATCTATATGTGCAATGTTCCTCCAGGAACTATCGCAAGTGGTGATTATAATCAAGCACTGAATAGTATCCCCCATTTGAAAATTTCTGTAAGAGAGATGACATTTCTGCCAGAGTTCAACCTCATCTTCCAGATCATGCTATGGGTGGGGATTGTGATGTTTTATTAAACCTGCACTTGCCAATTTGACATCAAGAATCAAAAACCCCTAATGACGTCTAACTTTCAACAATATTTACCCAAAAAAAAGGGGGAGAAAGTTGGAGCAGTATTTTGTGATCTCACAAAAGCTTTTGACTGTCCGATTCATTTATACTCCTGCACAAATTAGAATATAGGTATTGCTCTTCAGGAATGTTTGCAAGTTTCATTGACATGGTTTCACTCATATTTGTCAGATCGCCCACAAAGAGTCACTTAATAGCAATATATCTAATTCTCAATATATGGCTTGAAGTGTTCCCCAAGACTCAGTGCTTGACCCACTCTTATTTCTCCTATATATAACGACCTTCCTTCCATTAACATCAAAAGAAAATTCACTCTATTTGCAGATGATACCATCACTGAGAGAAATCTGGAGAATATACTAGTATATTAAAAAAAATATTTTATTGTTTACTATTTCAAATTATGATTGTCAACAATTTGAACTGTAAACAGTAAAATATTTTTATAGTAATGACATTACTGTTGTTCTTAGGATACTATATTATAGTGCTTAGACACACAGTTATATATTAGCATATTGCACTATATAGAATTACCACATTTTATCGTAAAATGGTGAGGTATAAAATATGCTAATTGTTACTATACAGTTTTCCTAAACTTTATGATACATTGAATACAAATAAGCATCATATTGTAATGCATAAAAAACAGGACGAATGATATAATCAGGTGGATGTTATTATGACCTTCACATTCAGTCACTTGCATTGTGATTGGTTATTGGTTGCTACTTGCTACCTACACATTGACAGTCTGTCCGCCGAAGCGTTTGAGGAAAAAATCGATAAATTATGCAGCAGTAGCAGTAGTCCACGTAGTCGTAGTCAGTACGCAACAGGCAACAACCTGCTCTCATCAGCTTTCAATCAGTTCAGAGTTCAGCTAACCACAAACACATTTTGTTGCGGTATAAATTGTCTTGTATTGTTGAAATACGTTTTTAATTAATGTGGTTTGTGGTGCAACTGGTCCTGTCCCGCTCCTCCATTGTGAGCAAGTCTGCTGTTTTTTGAATACCTACATAAATATACATCGATGGAGGTTCTTTTAGAAGACTGGGAGTTTGGTTACCATACCATTATACTTAATGCCACAATTTATGTGTATAGATGTTATCATAATAAAGTTTTATAATTACAAAAAAATTTATCTCAATGTAACAATCATTTATCTTCATATTTATAAACAAGATAAATTTATTGATAAAATCACATTCCAATAACTAACTGTCTGAGTATTGTAAAATTCATAATATGATATATTGTTAGGACTATAATATAAATATTTTAATGGTGACCACTTTCTTTTAAATGCTAATCTATGTATCTCCAACCTATTTTCTTTGCCACAAAATTCTTCATTCAACTATGTATCACAAATTGGTATTCGTTTAGCTTGTTGCATTGCATTTTATTGAAATCAAAGTTGGCTGTGAACCGAATTCGATGACAGTACGAAACTTGGTAACCTTTGAAATTCAAAGATCGTTAGTTAGCCAATATTATTTAAAATTTTTAATTAATATGGCCGATACTCAATGAATATCCATGTTAATATTTACAAAACTAGGACAATTATTTTGATGAATATTTTTCATTAAAAATTTTCCTACTCGCATATATCATTTTGAGTCTACAGAATGCCTTTTGAATGACTGAAGATACATGTTTCCTATACCTAAGATCAACATCTAGTAGTAAACCCAAATTTTATTCATATGAGAAGTTGAGTATGGTGTTATCAGCTGTGTAATTTATGATTGGTGCCACACAAGTTTGAGTAATTTTTTTTGCAGAACATTAATTATTTTGATTTCAGTGGATTCATTTTCGAGCGTATTTTTTTTTGATATCATTGCCAGTTTGTTGCTGTATTTTATTGCAAGAGCACCATCTTGCTCATCAAAGGTATTATAGAATTGGGAATCTTTTGTGGGTTTGGAGGTATATAAAGTAAATAGTAATGGTCCAAGTGTAGATCCAAGCGAAACTCCACACACCACATTAGCAAAGTTGGAAGGTTTTTTCTCAACAATAACAGACTGAGATCTACCTGAAAGATAATTTTGTATCAGCTCACATGATTCCGACGAAAAACCCAAGTATTCTAGAACAGCTACCAACACTTATCATATCAGAACACTTGGAGTAATCAGTAAGGACAAGTATACATAATTTATTATCGTCAATTGCTCTTTATGTATCATCTGTAATTTTGGCAAAAGCTGTAGTACAACTGTGGCCCTTCCGAAACCCAGACTGATTAGTTAAAAACATATTATTTGTATTAAAATATTCCCTAATTTGCCTATCCATAACTTTTTTAAGCCCTTCGACAAAGTACATAGGATTCTGATCGACCGAATATCTACATATACTTCTGGATAAGGTTTCTTGGGTTAGGACCGGTTAGGACATCACGTTAGCCCTCCGCCAGATGAAAGAAAATACAGAATTCCAGTTGACAGAGAAGTTATAAATGTGTATCACAATAGGTATTATGATAGGACACCTATGAAGAATAATATTTTATAAGTGATGATAGATGTTGGGCTATATGATTTCGATGATCAGAGGTAATCTCCAGAATTTTGAGTATTTTTCCACTGACCATTATTATTCACCTCGTTCCAAGTCACCCTGAAAGTTCTTACTGGTGCATATTCATCGAAAAGACCGAATAGTAGTTTATTAAATTACCAATTTACAGAAAAAGTCACACGCAGAGATTTGTTTTTTTCTTTGGTCCGAAACTATACAACATGCTTCCAACCTGATGAAGCATATCAATAACATCAATAAATTTAAAACCACCCTCAAACAACATCTAATCGAGAATCCGCTATTCATTAACATATTTTGAACAATGAATCGAAAAATCATTGCTATTTCTTCCCAACATGCCATCTTCTGCATATTTAATCATATTCAATGAAGAGTTTTGTTTTTTTTGACATTATTAATCGCTAACTATCAATTATGTATTTATTGTACATAATTTATTGTACATTTAATTTTTTCTCTCCATGAATGAGTAAAGAAGCACAATACAGGCAATTGTATGCCTAGGTGTCATTTATCCATTTAGGAAGAAAACCCGGGTTTTTCGTTATTTTTTCGGGAAATCCTTAGAAAACCATTGAAACCCCGATTTTGTTTTTTTTTTTATTGTTTTTTCCGTTAACCAGCTGTCATCCCCCTACGAACGACAGCCCTCAGAAGTCGAAACTTGAGCGATCCAAGGATTAACGAGGTCTTACCTTTTAACGTACGATTCCTAGCACGATAATAAAAGACCAATACGTTCACGTTTTACATACGATCCAAGAAAACCCCCCGCATAACTAGGAGGAGGCGGGGAAGATCTGAGACTTAGCGCGTACGGCAGAGGATAACCTACATAACAGCGTAGTGACTGCCATTGAGCAGGTTTTGCCCAGCCTTCTGAAACACTCAGATGGGCAGGAGCGAACTATCTCTGTAGAATGCAGTCAAACACCCTCCTTTACCCCATACCCTGTGTCGAAGTAATAGTTTTACGGTGTTTTATTTATTTATTTGTTGTAATGTCGCTATACAATTTTATGAAAACATAACTAATATACCCTTTTTGCCTTTTGCATTCAGGAAGAATTATGTAATAACATTCAATATGTGTTATTAGTTAAGTAAATGTACCTTGACATTGAATTGAATATTGAATGTTTGAACTTTTATTATTGGCTTCTAAAACTGACCCGAAATTTATGCTGCTCAATTAAGTGAGATGAAAGCTTGTTGAACAAAACCCCTAAAGTCACTAAAAGTGTAGAATGTTGAGAACAATTTTGTTTTGATTTTACAGTTACTAGATGACAGACCTGAATGCTCATATATTGCTGAACAATCAGATACTGACTCATCGCCAATATTAATTTTTTTTGATGTTATGATAAAATTAATGAGCGTTGCAGTAGTTGATGAATCCAACGTGGGTCGATCAATAATTTGTTTAAGCCTATAAAAGTTGTGTTAACAAAAAAATAGTCATGCACATAAATTAATTTGTTAAAACACCATATTCATTCCATTTCTTCAACTACACCAGATTATTTGTTGTCACACGGGAACCATGTTTTTTAAAGACTCCTGAAACACTTGAAATATCTATCTAGCAGGAAATTGTACCTATTACCTGGCCATTGTGTTATTTGTTGGGATCAGTAATAATGAATAGAATATTTTTGATAAAATCAGTTGTACAAAAGTTGTGATGTTTTATCAATGTTTGGTATACATAACAATATAGTGATGACTAACTTAATAAAATTTATTTCAGATGTAACAGCTGAAGGCGTGGATGCGCTACATATCCGAAATGCTACTTTGGACGTTCTGAATATCAGTTTACCTGTTTGGAGAAGACTGAGACTGAGATATATGACAATTACCGATGGACATATAAAAAGTGTAGCAGGAGAATTTGCCAAACATTCTATTGTGTCTTGCTTAAATTTGTCATCCAATGGAATTCGTAAATTTGAACGAAGATCTCTAGTAAATTTGTTCAATTTGAGTTTCCTGGATTTATCCCAAAATAATTTATCTGAAGTGCCTAGTTTCAAAATGGAGGGAGCTGTTAAACTTGATATATCAGGTAAAGGTTACTAGATCTGAGTTTGGGAATATTCAGTAATATCATCATTTAAAGAGAAATAAGATAGTTAGTCAATGCCTGTGGAATCAGTATTGGAGCAAAACGTGAGTGCTATCTAGCGTGTTAAGCCGTAGATACAATTAAAGTTTTATGTAATTAGTTTCAAGTTTTGCCATTTTGAAATAAATCAGGATGCAATAAACAATAAATAATAAAAGTTGAATTCTGTAAACAAGATTGTTTGTGGGGCATGATCAGGATAATAATGACAATGATAGTTTCGTATAAAATGGACATCTAAAATTATAAAAATTAAAACCAAAAACATAACATTTTAGGAGAGGCAATGGGTAGGTTCTGACTTACAAAAGGTCAAGAAAACTTTTAATTTGGTGGATTTGTACAGTTTGGTGTCTTAATTAATATTCTGAGTTTGCAACCTTGAGCAAGCGCTGCTCGCGCCGTTGGAAGAATGGAACAAAAAATAGTTTTTCGAGAATATCTTCTCTTCAGTGCCACCTAGGTTGAAAATATTTTCCAATCAGATGAATAGTTCACGAGTTACAGCGGGGAAGTTCAGCAAATTTCAACAATTTGCAAAATCGCAAATTGTTTTCTCAAAAGGACCCCGCACATTTCTTATGGGAAATGGTTTTGGCTGAATTTTTGGTATGTTTTAGTTCTTGAAGAGCTGACCCAAAGTGTTCACAGCCACAAAGCTCAAAAATGGACAGTTTTCGAGATATGAAGCTTTGAAAATGGATTTTTTCCATTTTTTTGGGGTATTTGCTCATCTATCGGATAGCTCTCATTTCTTGTTGGGATGGAGTTCGACTATTCGGCGCCTAGAACCCGACTGAAAAATGGTCTTCCTCAGTTATATTAGGCACTGTTTTCGAAAAATTCTCATACACTGCTCTACACTGTCTATGTAACTAGGTACAAATTCCAAGATCTTCCCTACATCTTTCCATGCTACAAGATAACGCTAGAATAATTTAAATTTTCGGAAAATGTCATATTTCGGGTATTTTTTGAAGAGAGGCCGTAATATTTGATCCCAAATATATCTAATATCCAATAATATCAAATATGTTTTCCAAAATGTTCATAACAGGCTCAGCGAGCTGTTATGGGGGAAAACGGAGAAATCTTAATCATATATCCTCAGAGATAACAATTGTGATCAATATTAATGTCATTCACGTATGATGTCATTTATATCTCACAAATCTCGATAATCTGACAATGGGGTGCCAATACAATTTCCTCAGAATGGCTCAAATGGATGATAGCATCTCACAGCCAAACGAATCCGTGAAATTGTCTGCATCTTTGACACCTGATAGTACTTTCCAAATAGAATGGATTGTTCAGGTGTTTAACATAGTGACAATTTTTTTTTTATCACCATTTGTTTTTTTTTATTTGGGATAATATAAAAATACAATTCAAAATAAACAATAACAATAATAAAATGTATAAAATAAAACTGAATATAATCTCAAGAGTGATTAAGTACCATCCTGCTCACAGAAGAGTACATATGCTCTTCCGCTCATCAAGGACTCTGGAAGAATCGGGGAAACATGATAATCGTTATACTCGTGCCACGTGCCTGAATATGGATGCTTACAGTAAGCAGTATAGTGTCCGCTATAGGAAGACCCGCTGTGATTCAATAAAGCGTATAAGTTATAACGACAAGGCGCTTCATTGTCTGCTGTGAGATTTTGTGCATTTCCTTCTTTCTTTGTAAATCGAACATGTCGGTTTTTCATCACCATCCATAGTTTCTTCCTTAGTAAATGAATCCAAACATTGCGACAGACTAAGTTGCCCTGATATTGGTGATACTGATATAGGAAGAGAAATGTCCCAGAATGTATCAAAAGTGAATGACCGTTGACCACAAAGTGAGCATTTCAATGTGGATATCAGCTGTCCAACAAAGTTGTCGACTATCTTGGAGTTGTCCATACTCAAGTATCTCGACCATGACTCTCTGGCTTTTTCACTGATGCTCAAACTCTCGACAAACTCGGTCAAAATGAGTTTGGGCTTATCGGTTATACTATTCACGTCTTCATGTAGTCCTTCCAGCAGGTATCGTAAAAACCCTGAGCATCTTGCTGGCCGTAATTGGTTAAACGTGGCGCGAAGCTTTGGATTTGACTTTTCAAAGAAACTGTATCGACCACTTGATTCAACGAATCCTCTGACCACAGTTCCTTGATCACTTTCGCAAAGGTTTGGATTAAAGCACCCTTCATATCCTTCATATCCCTTGTGTAGGCGTCCTTCTTCAAATATTCCATCAACCATTTAGTGTTCGACAAACACTGGATACTACTGTTCATAGAGCAAGTGTTACAGAACTATGTATCGCAGCTTTCACCACTGACACCTTTTACTGAAAAGTCTGTAATTGAGTTCATGACTTGTTGTAGTTGCGTGAAATTGAACCTGAGTTAAAGTTGCTGGACATAACTTGCGGAGGAAGTGGGCAAGTAGGAAGCGGATATGTTGAAATGAAAGAAGATATGTTCAGAAAACTCAGTGTTTGCGTACGGATAAAAATTTCATCCAGACTTTGAGAGGATGGAATGGAGCCCATGACAGAAGCGGCGCTTCCTCTTTGGGCTGCGATACTTATTCTTTGTAAAAGAAAAGTCCTTGCTCTAGGATCATTGATTTTATTTATAAGTTTATGACCAATGTGTTTGAAAAATTCAGAAGGATAACTACCAAAAGTGCCGTAGGTTTTGATGGCTATTGAATAAAAAATATATTGGTCAATTAAACTGGAATACTTTTTTATCTTCAATTTTTCAGCAGAATCTGCAGCACCACCAGCAAATCTTGAAGTTGAAGAAATATGGGAGAGAGCAACAGTGTCAGCACAGGTGAAGTCCCATACTAGAGGTTTTCCATGACTCCAAGGGATGATAGACATCCCGTCTGGACGTTTACCGTCATCACGAAAAACTCCTGAAGGTTCCAAAACAGAAGGAATGTCAGCAGTTGATAAAGCACCTTTGATTAGGTCGTTAACAGAGGAGTGTCGTGAGAAAAGACCAGAACTAAATTTATAACACAAACCATGAACACCTTTCTCTTTGACGATGGATCCACATCTGCAAGTATGGCTAACACAAATTGAACATCCTAAACGAAAACTTACTGAAATCCTAAAGCAACCATTATCCAATAAAGTGCCAAGGGAAGCAACAAGAAAGGCGTTAAGCCAAGCACCAGATTCCTTTGTAGAAATTGAGAGTTAGCAGCTGACTCAAAGAGTTTAATGGATGACAATTCAATAAGAGGGAGATCCCAAGATTTCTGTGAGATTTTACAGCTAGGTACATCGCATCCTGTTTTAGAGAGCCATATAGATGCACATTCTATATACGATGAATCTGGTACGTTAGAGAAGTGATTAGGTAAAATGTGGTCAATCAAATGTAGGGTGCTGTTGAAAGAGGCAAGGAAAGCTGGTAAAGCGAGTGAAGATGCCAAACGAATGCCTAGACCACCCTTGTTCACGGGAAGCGTCGCTTGAAGCCATGTTAGATTGTTGAAGTTGTTATTGGTTATCTGCTCCAAAGTCGCACGAAGTGTTGAATCAAAATGAATAAGTTCCTTTTGACAGCTCCATGTTGCACAACATCTCAAAGTATACACCAGTTTAGGTATAGCCAAACAATTCTTCAGGAGAAAATATCCAATATGGTTAGGAATTGTATACAAGCGCGATGCCATCAACATAAGGGAATCCGTTTTTTGGTTAAGGCATTCTGCCAAAGATTCCACCGTAAGAGGTGCACCAATGAGGGTCTAATTGGTTCTGTCCATTATTTTAATGCCGGGAGCAAAATCGTTGAAACTATTTGAAATGTGTTCTGAAAGATCGTTCATAAGAAAAAGTTCGCACTTTTTGAAATTTAGACTGAGGCCGACTTCATTGGAAGATGATACAATTTTTTTGAACTCTTCTAGGACTACATCTGCATTGCCACTTAGGCGCCATCATCAAGATACCAGCAGTTGAAATCAGCTTCAGTGGATCTTGTCATTTTCTCAATACATAAACAAAAGAGTGCTGGGCCCAAAGGATCTACTTGTTGAACGCCTCTTTCAGAAGAAATTACGTTGTTTCCAAAATTCAAAAAAGTTGGCTTCTGATTACATTGTCTTATGTAAGGAAATAAAAAAGGGATCGTAATTTTAACTCTTTCTAGTAGAATATTTCTGTGAACCATATTGAAGGCATTTTCAAAATCTATTTTCAGAAATACAGAAGAAGAATCTGGATGCTGGTTTAAGAATCGACGAGCTGCATGAGCGACGGCTTCGCATCCACCAGGGGTTCAAAAACCAAATTGTATGGATCGGAAAGAGTTACCCAATAATTCTTTGATTTGTGAACATGCTAATTTGGATACAAGACGTCTGAAAGTTGTACCGACGGCTATCGGTCTGATACCACCACATTTTTTTCTCAAAGCAATCAGTGAAGCTCCATATAGGATTGGGATCACATTTTCGTTAACTTTACCGTTAAGCATAAAATTGTAGAGATTAGTTAAGGAACGGAGAAGTTTATCGCCCATAGATCCAGAACTTTTCGACAACAAATCTTGAAGATGGGATGGTCTCATTGAATCCAGGCCTCCAGAAGATCTTGTACGAAATGATTTCACTGCATTCAGGACTTCAGTATCGCTTACTTGCAATGGGTTAAAGTTTTCACTACCTGTATATGCAAAATTCATGTCAGCTGGATGTTTTGATAGGAGCTCCGATAGGGTAGAATCGTCAAAAGTGGCGATTGTGTCACTAGACGTCAATAAACGAATAGCAGCAGTAAGATCGCCATCAGAAACTTTATTGACGATACGTTTAGGAAGATTATATTTCGGCGTTGAAGGATTAGCAAGGCGTGTGATACCTTAAAACACAAACGGGCTTTGGATGTTTCTCTTGATGATTATTGTTAGAGATTCTTTACGATTTGAATTGGTTGATGGAAGACAGAAGGACTTGTATGCGAAACATGACAGATTTTCCCATGCTTCTATAGAGTTTGGCAGGATACAATTGTCAATTGATCTACTTAAAACTTCAGCAGCACTCATTCTAGCCGATTTTGGTATGCTTTTGGCAATGAAGTAGCTTTGAGATGGGCCAAATGTTTATTCAGGAGACCAGAGGATAATACTTTGTCAGTTGACGAAGTTCCATTCAAACTCTTGGATCCTTCAGATGTCAGTGAAAGAACATGTATTATAGGAGAGGTGAATTTTCTTTTTATGGATATTCAAACCTCTTTTGGTATTAAAACTTCTTTTGTATGTTTCACAAATGAATTCAAGAGGTATTGCATCTTCTGAATATGGTTCTTCAATGATACCTTTCTTCTTTGCTGTGAGGTTGAAGTTACTTTTTTTAAGGTGGAATTCCAAAGATCTTGATGTCCTTCAGACTCACTGGTATAACTTTCAGAATCTTCAGGGGTGTATAACGGTAAATTATTGATAAAAATGTAAAAAATTATGTAGAGCAATATAAAATGTCACTGACAACCCAATTTACCATTACGATTGAAAATCAAATTCAGGTGTTGGAAGCAAATTATGGATATGTTACATATCTCGAAAACTGTCCATTTTTGAGCTTTGTGGCTATGGACACTTTTGATCAGCCCATAACGAACTGCAACGTACCATAAATTCGGCCAAATTCACGGAAAGCCATTTTCTATAAGAAATGTGGGGGGTTCTTTTTGTAGATACCAATTATTTAACACATACTACTGTTTTTACTCATTACCACTTCACCATGAGGTAGAAGGAGAGAAGAAAAATCTTCATTTATAAGAATGTTTTGGGTGTGAGGAAATGTGTGTGGATTTTATGAAAGTGAGGAAGCATTTGAACTATGCTATGGTAAATGTAATAATAATAAGTAAGATGAATAAATACTAATTGGATTGACGGGAATAGGGACCATGAAGTGAAACAATTTTTTTTATTTCGCCAATGTTTTGGAATTATTTATTAATTTTTCAAAGCTTAATTCGGTTGATGACAAAAGCTTGTGTCGATTTCCATGTTTCAACAATTGACGAGATGGATTCATCACAGGAATAACTTGATTTTTAAAGCTTTTTAAAAGGAATAAATAATTTCGAAACGTTGAAAAAATAAGTATAAAAAAATTGTTTCACTTCTTGGTCCCTATTCCCGTTAATCCAGCTGCATTATTATTTGTGGGACGATGAAAAAATCAATAATGAATAAGTACATTGTTATTTCAACCTGTAGTAAACTGGAATAAGTTCAATTTTTTACAAGTATGTATGTATACAATATTCAATTGATTGGTCATCAATGCTCCTGTTCAAGTATTTGTTTTAATTTACTTATGTGCACTGAAATTATTCAAAGTTTAAAAAAAATCAAATAATTCTTTTCATTAACCTCAACTTTGTAGATGTCAAAGCATAAGAGTATTCTTGCCAAATTTTGCTTCGGTGGTGTATTTGTTCTACTTGTTACGAAAATATTTGGCAACACTCAATCTTGGGAGATAGTAGCTATATTTTTTTGTTCTGATCAGACTGAACGAACTGAATTGAAGTGATCAGACTGTTGAATTGTGAGCTCTAAGATGCCTAAAAACCCTGGTGTGCCGACTCGTACCTGTAAGACTGTAGACAAAAACGCTGGACATTCGCTAGCTTGATTATGAGGAAACAAATGAAATCGTGGTCTGTCTTCCAAAAATCCCGCGATACTTGCTTGAACCGCGACCGTCGGGTTTGTTGTTAAGGTACATGTAAGAGAGAAAATAAATCAAATAGTAGTACTTTCAAAATAAGAATAAATTTCAATATTTTGTACTGACGCAACGTATATATTTGTCTCTTTACTTGACATCAATGACATATTTTTTTCATCAATTCAATAATATACAGTGGATTCAAAAACAATATAAACAGATACAGTATATGGGAAATCTTGAAAAAAGGCTCTAACAGTACATTTTCATGAACTGATGTTCCAAGTATTGCGCAGGAGCATGAAATGAATAAAACAATCAAATTTATGGAATCACTTTCTGCAAGCAGTTTTATTCGTACATTTTCAACTTATTGTATTATTTTTGTTTTGCTGAAATGCATTTTACGGGAATAATTAATAATAACACATTTCACATTAAAGAATTGAAATTCACCAATAGAACCTGTCAATCTTGTGACTATCTGATATCTGCCCAAGCATGCGCATTTCGCAAGTATCTGCGCAAGTGTACCCATTTTTTTTTTCAAAAGGTTCTTTAAGTAATAATTTTGTCGCTTTTTCTGAGTTTATAATTGCTTTTCAGAAGATATATGTGTGATGAGTTGTGTGTTACAATGTTCTTGCACTATTTTGAAAACTGTTAATGTTATTTAATAGTGAAGATATTTCTTTTTTGTGCAATTTTTTTCGACAGAAAATCAATATTTTTTGGATGATCTAACAGCACTGAAAAGATTTTATGAAATCGAAAGGTAAAATAATGAACCTTAACAAGCTTGATGATATATGCAAAATTGATAGATTTCAGTAGGAGTGCTGATTTTTATTTACTCGGACTTTCACAACTGGAACTTTGGAAGATTTAAAGAAAGAGTTGATTTACTCAGTTGATTTACTTGAAAAAATGTTTGCCATAAAGTATTGTTAATTAGATCATGGAGAATTTAGAAATAAAATGTAAGTTTCAAATTGGTTTCAGAGTATGTAACAGATTCTAAGTGGTACTCACTTTAATGAATTATTGTATTCGTTTTTCAGGATTTTATCCACACAAAAACGAATAATGGTCAAATTATTCATATTAATGGTCTATTTTAGTTCACTAAATTTGTGTGGTGTTATTTTTCCAAAAAATTTGGTCTTAAACTCCGGTTATAAAGATAAAGATAAAGATAAAGATAATTTATTCATCATTGAAGTATTATACAGGTCAGTATAAAACTTATCAGACTAGTCAAAACAGTAATCATACAAATGTCTCAAAGACGATAAAAAGATAAAATAGTATCTACATTAAAAAGAGTACATTCACAATCATATTAACATTACAGTCAACATTCTAAAAATTCCTTCATTGAATAAAAAGCATTAGCACACAAGTAATCGAATAGTCTTGATTTAAACACATAAAAACTGCTGATATTTCCAAGAATACCCACAGCTCGGATATAACAGATTACACCTTGGTGAGAGTATGAATTTTGTGCAACAGCAAGTCGTGAAAATGGCACGCGGAGATCATTTCTCTGACGGGTATCATAGTTATGAATCATATTATTTTTCAACAGATTTGGTTCTTCTTTTTTTATATTCAGTATCAATAAAAATATGTGAAGACATGGTACGGTGAGAAGTGATAGATTTATAAATATTTGTCGACAGCTTTCACGAGGGTGGACGCCAACCAGACACCTGATTATCTTCTTTTGTATAGTGAAAGCCCTACAGGCATGACCTGAGTTGCCCCAGAAGATCAGACCATAGGTTAATTTCGATTGCACTAACCCGTGATAGGCTAGTTTAATCACATGAAGGAATACAGTATTCCTCAACTGACTAATTACGAAGCAAACACTACTTAATTTTGAGACAATATTATCTACATGTGGTTCCCATGTTAGCTTTTGATCCAATGTGATACCTAAGAATTTAGTTTCAGATACCCGTTTGATAGACACACGATCTATTTTAATTAGGGGACTATGGTCGTAACTAACGTTTTTCGGTAAGAATATCATATACTGCGTTTTTGAGGTATTAACTAATAAACCGTTCTTAGTACACCAATTATGAAATTCCTGTGCACATTCATTAGATTTAGTTACAGATGTTTTCAAATCATTCTCGGCTATTAGTTGGTTTGTATCATCAGCATAAATGACCATTTTGTTTGGAGACGAGCAAGAGTATGTGATATCATTCATGAATATAACGAAAAATAAAGGACCTAGGATCGATCCTTGTGGAACTCCCCTTGTAACCTTTGATGGATCCGATTTGCCAGTTTCCAGTATAACAATTTGTGACCTATCACGTAAATAAGATGCTGCCCAGTCATTAGCCACACCTCTGACACCGGTGCGGTACAGCTTTTCTAAAAGTAAATTGTGATCAACAGTATCAAATGCACGACTCAAGTCAAAGTACAGTGCAATAGGGATTTTTTTCTGGTTAAGATATTCGTAGACTTGACATAGTTCTCTTATTGCCGATTCAGTTGCCTTCCGTTTCTAAAACCATGTTGACAATCTGCCATCAGAAGTTTCTTTTCCAGGGAGTCATTCAAACGTATGTATGTATAGTCAATGACCTTTGCAAACTGTGATTGAAGGCAAATATTACGGTAGTTACTTACCTCTTTCCTAGATCCTTTATTTTTGAATATTGGGATTGACTTCGATATTTTTAAATCCTCAGGATATTTCCCTTCACAAAATGTAAGATTAATAACATGGGAAAGTGGAAAGGAAATTATGTCACTAACCTCTTTCACAGCTTTACCATGAATTTCGTCTATACCTGGAGCTGGTTTTCGTGCAGTTTTGTCTATTGTATTTTTAATTTCTTGTGGTGTGGATGGATACAGGAAAATTGAAAAATTTGAAAACGGGGTCAGTATTACATCTTCCATGTTAGGTTTGATATTTTCAACTTTCATAAAAAAATCATTGAAATAGTTAGCAATTGAATCTTTATTTATTATTATTTCATTATTTTCAATAATTTCTGTAGGAGATTTAACACGAGAGTGAGTTTTTGTTTCATTGATAATCTTCCAACTTTCTTTAGAGATATTGTTAGTATTATATAATCTTTTATTATATTCCAATTTAGACTTAGCGATATTTCCTTTATATAGTCTTTTCGATTGTTCATATCTTTTTTTAATGATGTTATTGTTGGTAGATTTGACCAGTTTGGACATATCGCAAAGCATTTGGTGTAAGTCTTTAATTTCTGAGTTAAACCAAGGTTTTTTGTGCTGAACAGGGAAAGGGGAACATGGGAAAGGCATTATTCCAATGAAATTTGAAGGTTGTATAAAAGGCTTGAAATGCTTGATTGACATTACTTGTTCTGAATGTTTCTAGCCATTCCTTAGACATGAGGGTGTTCCTGAAAGTTGCCAAGTTTGTGTCTGAATAATCACGACAGAACATGATTTCATTCACATTTTTCTTGGGTATCTGGAATTGAAATTCACACTATTGAAATGTATGATCTGACAGGTGCGAACCCTCAATGAGCACAGTGTTGACATTTAAATTCGAAAATACTACACCTATAGATGTTAATGTTGCAGTTGCTATACGTGTAGGAGATTCAATATGATTCCTCATGCCAAATTCATTAAAAAGGTCATTAATGTTTTTCGTTTCTCTACTTTCAACTAGGGTATTAATGTTTATATCGCCACAAACAATATAGTAATAATTAGATTGGTAAATCTCACACATTATTTCATACATATTACTCATAAAAAGATTGACATTACTATCTGGAGTCCTGGATACAGTTAGTATATATAGTTTTGATTTGTTCTCAAAAATATCAATTGTACTTATGGTTATCTCAAAGTGTTTTTCTACAGATTTGTTACACACAAATTCATTCAAAGTAATGTTATCCTTGGCTAAAATACATACCCCTCCGTGACTATATTCTTCACGACAAAATGAACTTATTAGTCTATATCCCCCAATTTTCAAGAATGATATTTCATTTGATCTCAGCCAGTGTTCACTAAAACAAATAATATCGGCGGAATTCTTATCCAATAATACTACCACTGTTCTGATTTCCCGAAAATACCTCGAATATTGAAATGCATGAGTTTGAAAGAAATTAGTGTTTCATTTTCTGCTTCTTTGGATAATTTCATTCGTTCATCACTATTTTTTTCTGTGGTCCTAAAAAAGATTTCGCTCTAGTTTCTTCCTTCCCATTCAGAACATCTTTGATATTGAATTTATCATAGTAGTGTCGAAAGTCAAAACGTTTGAACATAACCCCTCTTGGCCAGAATTGAGAGTTATAGAAACTATTTTTATATTTGAAGTCCGCCGCAACCATGAATTCTTTGAATCTGCTTCCCTGTGATGTTTTCAATTCTTTCACAATAAGTTCAGCTCCATCATCATTGATTTTCTGCTTCAAATATTCTAATATGTCTTCTTCAGACACTTCTGGCTTAATTCTATACAAGTACAGCCAGACTTTTGGGTTCTCACCTTTGAACTTTCCTTCTGGATTGTCAGCTTCTCCCTTTCTTACAAGTTTCCTCTTGCTCTTTACTCTATTCCAGCTATCTGAATCAAGTCGCATTTTATTGTTTTCTTCAACTGACTGCTCACCTGGGACTGTTACATTTGGAATTACAAGTTCATCATTCAGACCGGGACCCCTTAATCTCAAGACATCCGTTTGTTAAGATCCTCTTAATGTTGTTAAGTACAGCCGTTCCATATGATTTTTTTGTTCACTGGGAATTCCCATTTCTTTATTCATCTTGTTTTTATCATATTTTGTGTTGTCTCTGTCTTCTACATTCGGTTCAGCTAGAGATAGATAGACACTATATTACTTTTAGAATGATATTTAAAAAGTTTATTGAATATTGACACGAGGACCAGGTGCCATCTCTGGATCCGATTACAGAAACAAACCACGATTTCATTTGTTTTGTCTTCAAAAAATTCTAAACAAAATCTAATCAGTCGACACACCAGGGTTTTTAGGCATCTTAGTCGGATCTCTTCACTTCAGTTCGTTCACATTGATCAGAACGATAGAATGTACCTAATGGTAGTAAATGTTCATTTTGTGATTTTATTAAATTAAACTACTATAGGTGTGACTAGCTTTGCATATGATTAGAATTATGACTCATGCTAGTGATGGTTTTATAAATACATTCATGAATGGTAATATATGTTTGTGAGGATATTTCGACTAAAAGTGAGGATTTTTTGGACCCCGTAGTGAGAATTTTGTGAAACTTCACCGAAATGATATGTTGACCTGCTCCGTTCTAAAGTCCTCTTCGCTACATTCCTTTAATCCTGGAAGAAAATCATCCAGTGTAATATAAAAGTTCTGTAAATACCGTAAACTTGTTGAGCGGTAATATGTAAAAAACGATAGTACGTATTGAATTATCGGTATTCACTGAAATTTCGAGAAAAAATTTATCAATTTTGCGAATCGGTGAATTGGTGTACCATGTGATACCTGCATTCCTACAAACTCTAGTTTCTACAGTTTTAAAAATAAATTTGAAATTTAGGGTGTGTTAAATTTGAAATGTTCAAATAGCATACGTACTATATTCAGAAAATGTACCACAAAGCTCACAGTTCTCATGGGAGATTGTTAAGTAACAAACAATTCTCTAACCCTTTTTCTTCTATATGTACCTACACCGTAGGCTTATTGTTGCAATACCTTGTCAGAAAATAACTTCCCCGGCTAATGCTACGACGGGTATTGAATTATGATACAATTGCAAGCAATTTTTTTTTTTAACATTTGGTACACCTAAGCTGTTCGTAAATTTTGTTAACAATACCATAAAACGTGTATTTACTGTTTGCTTCAATTTCTTTTTGACAGAAGTGAAGCTAGTAAATGAAGAAATATACTTAACAAATATAATTAGATTGATATTAGTTGAAATGAGTTCGTTTTTACAACCAGTTCAATTACAAGGAGGAGCTTGGCTGTAGAGCTTCTGGAGAAATGATTGCTTACCTTCTGCCGAAGACCTTGAAGCAAGCCAGTCTGACAAATATAATGAGATTGTTACTTTGTTGAAATGTGTCGAATGATTATTTACTGAAATTGAGGGAATGTAATGTTTTTCAGCAAATCCCTCGATGATGTGTGCAAGTGTAGAACAGACATTGAACAGATCAGATATTTTGTTCAAGAATGAAGATTTCACAGAATGTGTGGAACCAAAAGGATTTCATTGGTTCAACTCCACTGAAAGCATTAAAATTTCAGAATTGAAACGCATACAAGAGGTAACTTTCTTTGATTATTTTATTCATTTATTAAAATTATGTTGAACAGTGATGCGTTAAAAAAGCCATTTTCCGAACTTGAGATCGTATGATTTCTCGGTTCGTTTTGATACATACAATAATTGAAAAAATTATTGCTGCAGTAATGTATAAAAGCGACTAAGATGTTTTTTTTCTAACTATCTTGGAAATTCAGAATGGTTTGTTAAAACAGAACATCAGTACATTCTATCAAATAAGTTGAGGTAGGTATTTTTCTTTCAAACACCTATATCAACAGCACTGAAAGTCATGAAGTTTTTTGTCAAAATCCCTGAAGAAAAAGAAAGAATAAAATAATAGAAGAAAAAGAAATCATGTTATTAGCTTACACATCGTACTTGTGAATTTCAACCCAAAATTAAGTCATAAATATATTTGATAGATTTCAGACACCAGAATATGTTTATATGTGTTTTAAAATTTATGGGTTTTTTGTGAAATTATTTTTGTTTCAGTTAGAAAATGATTGCTTCAAAAATTGTACTTGTAAATTGTTCGGACTGGAACTTGTAATAGGAAAACCGAGCGCTTATTCAGTTGAGATGGACTGTTCAGGCATCAAACTGCTCTCACTTCCTGTTCCTTTACCTGAGAGAACTAAATTATTGAACGTTTCGAATAATAATGTGGGTATTACTCCATAGATATTATTTATGTGATGCCTTTATTAGTTTTTTGTAATTTAAGATAACATCTCTGAAGGAATTGAGCCATGAGTCTTATCAATATCTTTCACATTTGTATGCAGATAATAATCAAATATTATCCATTAATCATCTGGAAGGAACAAAGTTCATGAATACTTTTGAGACTTTGAGTCTGAAAAACAACAAGATCAAAACGGTAAGTTCTTAATGTTTACCATGATTACATTTGCAAGTTTATTCAGGTTATACAAATAACACTGTAACCACACTCCTAAAAATAACCAACCTCTCTGAGCAATGAAAATGTTTTTGAATGACATTATTTTTGAAATGGCTAAGTTGAGTAAAGGTTAAAAGCAGATACAAAGAGATAGAATAATCACTTAATTGAAAGAATTAAGTAATCATACACATATTTAGTATTCATCTTGAGAATTTCTTATTCAGTTTTTATCCTTTTTTTCAGATTGAAACATATTTATTATCCAACATAAAATTTTATCGAACTGACAGTACTCGTCAGCTGAATTTGGGTCAGAACAAACTGACTTGTGACTGCAGTACAGCAAGAGACTTTAAGGTAGGTATCAAAAACATTACTATATTTTTTTTGTGACATCTCTCATTCATTGCTAGTGAAATACTCACTCCAATTTCAATTGAAAAAAGAATTATAAACAATGTGTTATTAACCTCCAATTTAAGTTACTTCGAGTGAATTCTTACTGTAGATTAAGAAATGAAGTTGTTATTCAAGATTCTTTAACAATCTAACTTTAAAAAAATTGCTGGATTTAGAGAATGAACTTTTTTTACTGAAATAAATAAGAACAGGATTACTGGCAAAAATTATTTTGGTATTAGCGAGGGTGGCATCCAGAATATAGTAATGTCATTTTATGTAATAAAAATCTAAATGAAAACTCTTTTAGTTAGGTACAACGTTATTTAAATTATCATTCGCCTCCACAACTCCCTACAAAAATTCTTCATGCTTTATTATCGACTGTGTAGAAATGAAGATGGAAAACCCATTTGATTCAGTTAAGCAGTTCTCAATTTGATCCGGTAAAAAACAAACATCACAATGAAATACTTCCCACTCATCTGCTGTTGGTTAATTTTTTTCGAGTTGATTCAAAAAGAAAATTGAAAGAGACAAATAATTGCTTTATGGATAATTTATACTTGATTAAACTTTATTCTATTGAAATTATATAACCCCTGAACTTGTTCTAAAAATGTAAATGATATTAGTTTTGCATATATTAATATAAGCTATCTTCAACTCCCTGCATCCATTTTAATCTCGGTTTTCTCATTCTCCTTTTGCCAGCTTTCCATTGGCAAGAATTTTTTTCGATCAGACTTCAAATAGGCAACACATATGGATCAATGAAAACTGTGGAGTGGCCTTATCTAAATTGTAAGATTTACCCAATTTTGGATGGTTATTATTTCTTAGTTAGGTTCGTCAGGTTACATTAGATTGGCTAATAATATACACATATTCAATTAACAATAATTATAACTTTTCTGCCCGTAGACACAAGTTTCCCAGTTTCGAAACTGTTCTGATCTGTCCGGTAAAAAAATTTTTGCATTTCATTGAATAAGTTACTGTCCCTTTTCTCGCCCTCCATACATATCCGAACCTTCTAATTCTATGTTGTTTTGTTTTGCTGACTATCTTCTCTTTCAGTTCCTTTTCAATTTCTATGTTAGTTGTTATTCTGTATTCTCCTTCAGAAATCTTAATTGGCCTCAGTATCGGTCTCATAATTTTTCTAACGCCTCATGTGTTCCTCATAATTTTTTGTCTTTGGTTACGGAAAAACATAATATTATTGATATATTACAACCTACATGGCGCTGCAAAAACATGTAAAAGGTTAATTACATAATTGTAAATGAGGTTAGTGGATAGTATTAGTTTTTTAAAATGAAACAGCCTCATAAACAAACATATCGAATATTCATTCAAAACCTTATATCACATAAATACTTACATGATAAAATCTTATATCACATTTTTTCAGATATTTTCTTAATAATCTATCCTCCATGGCTATTGAATATTAGATTATTATCTATCATAAATCCCAGGTATTTGAATTCATCTACAAAGATGTTTCAATAATTTGTATATATTTTTTTTGTATTTCTGGTCCCTCCCCCATTTCAGTTATCGGAATTCCTAGATATTTGAACTCTTTGACATCATCAAACTATATTTTCCTATTTTAATCTTTCCATGTATTTGTTTTCTTCCTGATCTCAATAATTTTGTTTTTCTTTTGGCTTTGATATCGATTTGTGATGAAAGAATAGTATATTCTGTAACAAGGTTAGAATGAAAATTCCATGCGAGTGAGAAGTTCATCTATCTCTAGAGAAAGAATGAAATACATTCAAACTGCACAGGGACAAAGGAGTTGTAGAATATTTTTTCAATCTCAAGAGAGAGTGTTGGTATTTTGTTATCAAATTTTATATCAGAATTAGCAAATTCGGCGATGATCGTAGAGAAAATATCATATTATTATCAGTCATGAGTTGTTATATCCACTATATTGCCCGAAGTGAAAATAAAGAAACTCCTATTGTCGCCTTACCGTCCACTAATAAAGGCAGGCCGTAATTTGATAAAGTTTTCTTCATTCCAGATTCACATTGATATTGCTCTTGTGTACATGTCAAAATATGGATATCTTTATTGCTGCCTGACGTTATAATAATAATAATAATACTCCCTCATAAACACTCGTAGAGTGTACCCAAAGGCAGTTGCCTGTGCGAGTAGAGGATGGCTAATATTATTATTTGCAATATCTCTATTAATCGTTAATATCTTATACATGAAGTGTTGTTCTGAATAAGGGTCAATTTATAAAAAAATATTTAATACTTAAGGATCAATGAATGCTGATTATCGAGTTAATTCGTCATTTTTGCAGTTATTGGTATTTTGCTGCGCATCTCATCATTCTTCATTTCTTTCCTGCTAATTTTGACGGAGATTAATGAATTTGTTCCTAACAATAATTATATCCTGATTCTTTTTTTTCAGGTTTGGCTATTGACTAAAGTGGAACATATAAGGGATTATGGTGATATAGAATGTGACAACACAAACATTAGAGTTATTGATCTAGACCAGAAAGAAATGTGTCAGGGTCATCAAGATTGGACTTATTACGTTTATTATGTGATAGCTGCTGAAGTGTTACTACTTGTTGCCCTAATAGCTAAAGTATCTTATGATTATTGGGTTTTCAAAACTTCAGGTTACTTACCGTGGCCTGCCAGCAAAATGCCGAAATTGCCTTGTGACTGGCTGTGCGAATAAAAAGAATATGCCTTTACACTACGTCTTGAATGGTTGTGAAACTTAGTTTATAAGATGATGGATTCAATATTGCTAAGTGAAAAAGTGTCAATGAAATGTATAGTACAAAAAAGAATTTATTTTTACAGTGTCCATCAAGCGAAAAGATAATGTATTGATTAATGGCATTACTTCCTTTTTGTTATTCTGATATTTTCGTATTCAACTGCAGAATTGTTTATCTGATAAGTCTTTCACCTCTCTTACTGTTGGATTTACATTGTAACCATTATCTGTGCTGTTCAGGTTTAATATTACATCATAGTCTTTCGAGAGTAAGTAAGTATGCCACTCTGTAATCTTCTGCTAACAAATATCAGTTTTGTGCTCAATTGAATGATTTGTTTCAGTGCCTATTATATTTGTGATATGAATGAAAATATGAAAACGTATATTCTAATCATATTTTAGTTGATATTTTTTATTTGTTGTAATTTTATTTGCTCACTATTTATTCAGTTTTTTTAAATTTTTATAGAATCATTCTTGATTTGAAAGTATGTAAGTTAAACTGTTTGCTCATGTATATGTATATATACAATACAAGGAAATATATTAGAAGCAGTGGCAGATAGGTTGAATTTTGATTCAAGCATCAAAGGGAAATTTCAACCAAAGTTCATTTATTGAACACTGATTTGCTGCTACTTCTGGTAATGTTTCCGGTTCAGCTTAACAGATTCCAAGTACAGATTCAACAACACTGTATAAAATATCAATTTATGTAACTGTTTTTTTTGTCACGATATTAAAGACTGAAATAATATTTAACTTGTCTAGTCATTGTAAGTAGGGCGAAAAATAGTACGAGTAACTTTTGAAAGCCGTTCCTTTCAATCTCAGTCTATTTCAATTAAAGTTTTGCCAGATTTTGCTGAAGTTAAAATAATAACTTTCATTTATATTTTGTTTTGTTTTGCATGTCTTGAAACAAATTTTGTATGGTTTGATTACTATTGTTTCCAAGGGGAAAATGGTACTTACCTTAATCCGTGGTCAATACCAATTAAAAAAACCTACCGATTTGAAAACAATGGGACAATAGTGCGCACCAGTGGGATCAGATAAAATAATGTGATAATCAGTTTTCAAGAAATTTTGACTTCATTGGGAGTTTCATGTTAAAATTGCTCCAAACTTGAACGAAAACTCAAAAAAATAGAACAAGTTCTATTTATTCTACTCATTCAGTGATTATACATTTCTCGTAGCAAACAAAATAATCACATCGTAGGCGATAATATGGGCGGAAAACTCGTTCCACCCAAACAAATCTCCAGGAGAGAATGCCATATCCTCAGCTCTTTCACAAATTAATAGAACTGGTACCACTAAAAACTTGTCAGTTCAAGACTCTTTAGAGCCAGTTATATATTTGATCATTGTTAAAATGAAGTCTTGTTTTTAACATAAGAAAGTTGTTGATGTTGATTTGAATGTCATTTTAGATACATTTTTACCCTTCAATAAAGTTTTAAAACAATAATTTGGCGACGAAGAACACAAAGAACAAAGAAACACATAACTTATCGAATATTCAAGAAAAGACCGGCTCTTATCAATCATCGAATCATAATTCCTCGAATAGTTTCAAATGGCTCAAGATCTTGCACCACTCATAACAGCCCTCAGTGATTTAGTCAATTCCCTTCAACTACAACAACATTAATCGTTTACAGTGAAAGATATTCTACAAAACCAAATACTTTCGAACCATTCGACGAAAATTGTGAAAATTTTGACAGTTAGTCAGAGATTAGAAAACTTTTTCAAATTGGAATGATTCGATAAAGAAGATAAAGAAACGAATGATGCGAAAGTCATGGTTCTAATGAATTGTTTAGGGAGTAGACTTTACAAACTGATATCCAGCCTGACATCTCTAGAGCTTCCAGCTACCAAAACCAACATAGAACTTATTTCTCTTGTAAGAGATCATCTCACTTCTAGAAGAAATATTTTGACTGAATAACACCGATTCTTTTCGAGCATTCAGTCTTCATGTGAATCGATTAAAAATTATGTTGCTGTACTCAAAGTATCAAAACATGCAACTTCAAAACTGAGTGCAACAAAAATAAATGTTCAAAAGGTGTTATCAACATGTTGTTGACGGTACAATTCATCAGAGGTTTACTTGATCCCAGTACAAGAGAAATAATTCTACAGTTAGTTGAAGTATCTTTTGAAAAAGCCCAGGAAACAGCATTGGCAATTGAACCATCCCGAATACAGAACCGAGAAGTCTACGAAAGCTGTTCAACGTCTTCAAGAAATGTACATAAAGTTGAATAACATCAAAATCGTAATCGCTCCAGATCAAGAAGTAATATTGTATCTAGTTCTCACATCCACAAACACTCGAGCACAAATTCAAAAGCCAGTACGAACCGAAATCTGCAGCTACCAAAACTTAGACTCGCAGGATTATTCCTCCACTGTGGCAGGAACAATCATCAATCGCAAAACTGTTTCATCACAGAAAAACTTCGATGCAAACTCTGTAACAAGAAAGGCCATGTTCAAAAAGTTTGTATTTCATTACTTCTCAAGAAAAATTCAGCCGTATATAACGTCTGACTTTACTGACGAAGAATTTGCAATCAATCAAATCATCGATGTTTTCAATGGTACTTCATCCGTTTTCGATCAAAAAATTAACAGCAAATTCAACATCAAAATTAAAATCAATAACAAACCTTGCAATTTTGAATGTGATACTAGAAGTCCATTTACCATAATTTCGAAACGTGACTTTGATAAACTAAATTGGAACATTTCACTGGAAAATCAAATAGAGAGGGCAGTCTAGAAATTACTCCAATTCCAGTTTATGGAAGTTGGTACAATATTGAAATGCATAGGAAGACTCTACCATCTAGTTGAATTGGATGATGGTTATAGCATCAAACGTCACTATGATCAACTTCGTGCATGCCAAATAGAGAAACCTGCTGTATTTCCATTTGAAGCAAGTCCATCGTCTCCTAAAGTTATTTCTTGCCAGACAAATATAAACATTGGAGCACCAGCAAGTCGAGTTACCTTCAGTGATTCCGTTACGCAACAAACAGAATTTGTTCGGCCTTCAGCTCATCAAACTCAAACCGACAATCAACGGACAGAATCTTCATCGAGTGAAAAATGAACTGCGAATCCTTCAACGAATGAAGAATCGACTGTTGATCCAGAGAACATTCAATCCGAGACGTTCTACAAGAATCCGGACACCCGTAGAGAGACTTGATTTAAGTTGATGTTGAATTCAAGCGAGTTTATATATAGTTAAGAGGTGGAGGATTGCTATATATTTGATCATTAAAAAACTCAAGTTTTGTTTTTAACATGAGAAAGTTGTTGATTTGAATGTCATGTTAGATACATTTTTTACCCTTCAATAAAGTTTTAAAAGATAATAAGTGTAGCATGGAACTGTATATCATCTAACTGGACATTGACACGGTGATTTATTTTCCAAAGGTGGGCCGAACAGACCTACGTCCAAAATCGCGTTAAAACGTATCAGCCTGGCACGTTTACTGATGAAAAGCTTTGAGAGAACACTGAATGTGCACATAAGGTGTTGCGTACTAACAAAGCATCCCCTTTAGTGTTTTCACCAGTATGCCTACCAGAGTGGCAATTCAACAGAACTTGCCCTCAACAAACTTGTCTCGGGAATAAGCAACGCCCTGAAACACCAGAAGCTAGCATTTCAACAATGCACTTACCTCAGGCCACTGTCTCTAGAGGAATTGAACCAATACTATTTGACTGGATAAGAACTATGCTACTAAACATATTGTAACGATTTCGAGACCGGCCCCGAGACCGGCCCCGATATAATTAATTATGCACCCTCGTTCAACTACAACAGCATATCTGCTGGCGTACGGATCGCCGAAAACAAGCTGGAATAAATCGATACTGTTCGAAGAGCCATCTAGATGAAATGTTCTATACTCCAGAATAATCGAGAGGGCCTTGCGACTATATAACCGCTGGAGGACAGTTAGAGTTCAGAATTAGTTACAGTTCCAGAGTTCGCTGATAGATAGCCACAGTAGAAATAAATTGAAATAGTTATTGAAGTCAATGTTTTAGTGAATAATTGTTGTAAATAGTGATTTAAATAAATTAGAACAATTAGTTAGTGCAGTTTTACTACATTTGGTGTCAGAAGTGGGATGTTTAAAATAAATAAGTTTTAAAGTGTTCGTCGCGTTGAAAAACTGATAGACGTTTATCGCGCCTAATAGACAGTGAGTGACCCGTTGAACATTTGAGTGCAAAGTGGACAGTTTTGCGCGTCGCGGGACAATAAACTGAAAACTGTCCGTGAAATAAATAATAGACTGATATCTCGGTAAAGACAATAAGAGACAAAAATGTTTCGGGGTCTTCTCCTTCTTCAATCAGTCCATCTGCAAGTCTTTTCTGGAGTACGGCCTTCTTTCCAGTTGTTTCTAACTCACGCTCCTCTAACTCTTGCTTTAATTCACTAACTTTAAGGTCAACTAGGTGAACTCTTCTTGGAAACATTTTGTCTCTTATTGACTTTACCGAGATATCAGTCTATTATTTATTTCACACACAGTTTTCAGTTTATTGTCCCGCGACGCACAAAACTGTCCACTTTGCACTCAAATGTTCAACGGGTCACTCACTGTCTATTAGGCGCGATAAACGTCTATCAGTTTTTCAACGCGACGAACACTTTAACACTTATTTTTTTTAAACATCCGACTTCTGATAACAAATGTAGTAAAACTGCACTAACTAATTGTTGTATATAGTGTTTTAAATAAATTAGAACAATTCTCTACGATGAAATAAAAGACGGAATCGAGACAGAAATCGGCAGAATAAAAGAAAAATTCAGTGAATTGGAAACGCGAATGGATTCTGCGCACACCCCAGAAATTTTCAACAGAAATTCAATGCCGGATCTGAGTACTAACGTGGAGGAAGTTCAAAAAGACATCAAAGATTTCAAGGTCAGTACGGAATCAGGAAAGCTCTCATTGAAACCGCCTCAGTTCGACGGAAATACTCCATGAGCAAACTACCGCCGACAATTCGAAGCTGCTGCCAAAGCAAACGGATGGAATGCTGGGAAAAAAGCTTTGGCATTGACACTGGCATTGCGTGGCGATGCCCCAAACATTTTACAGACCCTCACCGCCCAACAACAGGAGGACTATGAACAGCTGGTAAAACACTTGGAACTTCGCTATGGCCAAGCCCACCTTGAACACGTATATCACTCACAGCTGAAGAATCGATGCCAGAAATCAAGCGAATCGTTGCAAGAATTTGAAGCAGATATTGCACGCTTGGTTCGTCTTGCGTACCCAGCTACACCGTATAATATAATGTAGCGACTAGCGGTCCAGGCATTTTTGGATGGACTTCGTGACCAGGAAACCCGGCAAGCCCTAACACTAGCTCGCCCCGCACATCTCGTGGATGCATTGGCACGCGCTTTGGAATTTGAGGGTGCGAAACAATACTTCAAAAGCCAGAACAACATCCGAATGGCTGAGGAAGACCGACAGGAGCCTACTGATATGGAAGCTGTGATGCGAAAACTGCTGAAGGAAGTTGTGCCTGAGAGAAGACTGATACGATGCCGAAATTGTAGAGAACTTGGGCACGTGCGTAGCAAATGTCCAACATTGAAAAAATCGACATCAACGATGAAGATCAAGAAGGAGCCATCGTCAGCCCGTATCCAACAAGCCCCAGTTAACAATGCATATGTCGCTGTACTTCAAAGACCAGACAAAGGGGTCTTCGTAGACGGTCTCATTAACAACGAGCCTCGCACCATGCTCCTTGATACGGGTGCGACTAGGACAATCCTTGGACCTACTTTTGCTAAAACACCGGCAAGAATCGAATCGTCGAATTGGAAGCTACGCACAGCAACAGGAGAACCGGCAACTGTGTATGGTGAACTTCCAATTGAACTGACTTTGGGAAGCACTACAGTGAAACACCGGGCTCTGGTAGCGGATATCGAGGACGAGATAATAATTGGAATGGACATCATGAATTCTAGAGGATTCGAGCTGAATTTTAAAGACGGCATCCTTCGTGTGAACGGAGAAGAGCTGGTACTTCATGGGAGAAATGAAGAAATGGTTCGAGTTCTGCTGGCTGAAGACGTAAGTGTACCGGAGAGGGCTGAAACCATTTTGGAGGCTCGCCTGGATGGAGGTGCGAGCAGTGGAAACGTGGTGATGTTCGAGCCCAAGCTACATGATGAGAAAATTGGACGAGGAATTGCACTAGGAAAAACCTTGTTGCGTGCTGATAAATTTGTGCCAGTAAGGGTAATGAATGTCAATTATTACCCGGTGACCTTGAAGAAGGGAACGATTTTGGGGCACTGCTCGTCAATTTCCTCTGTAATTAGGAGTGTACGTGGCACTGTTAGCCAAGCCAATAACATGCCAGCAGAATTGGAGAAGTTGGTTGCTATCTCGTCCAAGGACATGGGGCCAGCACAGAAGCCTAAACTGAGAGAACTAGTCAGGAAGTATCAGGACATCTTCGATACCGGAATAGGCAGAGGCGGTAGAACAAAGGTGGTTCAGCACAAGATAGATACTGGAAATGCCCGACCAATCAGGCAATCAGCCAGAAGACTTCCTCTCGCCAAAAAGGAGGAGGCTGACAAAATAGTCTGCGACATGGAGAAAGACGGAGTCATCGAGCCATCCGACAGTCCCTGGTCCTCTTCAGTCGTGTTGGTGAAGAAGAAAGATGGATCAACACGGTTTTGCGTAGACTCCGTCAACTAAACAACGTGACGAAAAAGGACAGCTACCCTCTCCCAAGGATAGACGACACGATAGACACGCTGGCTGGATCTACGATTTTCTCGACCTTAGATTTGAAGAGCGGATACTGGCAGGTAGAACTGGCCCAGGAAGATCGAAAAAAGACAGCTTTTACCATCGGCTCCGGATTATGGCAATTTACAGTTATGCCATTCGGCCTCTGCAATGCTCCAGCCACGTTCGAAAGATTGATGGAGACGGTTTTGAAATGACTATCATGGAAGACGTGTCTGGTGTATCTCGATGACATTATTGTGGTAGGCAGATCGTTCGAGGACCGTGTAAAAAACTTGGAAGAGGTATTTCAGCGACTGAGAAGCTCCGGACTGAAACTGAGCCCTGAGAAATGTCATCTGTTTCAAAAAGAAGTACGTTATCTCGGCCACGTTGTCTCTGGGAAAGGAGTGGCAGTAGATGAGCAGAAGATCAAAGCTGTTAAGGAATGGCCCGTTCCGAAAGACATTCACCACCTTCGAAGTTTTCTTGGCTTGTGCACTTACTATCGCCGATACGTGCTGGGATTTGCTAACATCGCAAAACTACTGACCAGGCTCACGGAAGGACAAACAAAGTTCCAGTGGTCAGATGAATGCCAAGATTCATTCAGGAAGTTGAAAGGAGCTTTGATCAACGCACCAATCCTGAGCTACCCCCTTCCAGACGGGAAATTCATTTTGGACACGGACACCAGTAACGTGGGACTTGGAGCTGTCCTGTCTCAGATCCAAGAAGGACAAGAGGAGGTCATCGGTTACTTCAGCAAGACCCTCAGTAAACCGGAGCGGAATTACTGTGTCACCAGGCGGGAACTGTTGAGGAGAGGAAAAGGAGTCGACACTCTGCAGAACCACGGCGGTCGATGATAACTGGAATGACCACAAGATCCAGAAAGACCAAGAGAAAGATCCAGATCTTGGTTTAGTCATCGGCTGGAAGAAGAGTGAGCGAAGACCGTCGAGGCAGGAAATAGCCAGTTGTTCTCCAGTCGTTAAAACTTAATGGGCCCAATGGAACTCTTTCACCTTAGACAATGGAGTCTTGAAGCGTGTGTTGGAGTCGGAGGATGGCGGGGAAGAAATACGTCAGGTAGTAGTTCCCAGGAGCAGAAGACAGAAAGTGCTCCGAGAAATCCATGATGGGGTCACCGGAGGACATCTGGGAGTGACGAAGACCCTCCAGAAAGTTAGGCAACGGTTCTACTGGGCCAATTGTCAAGCTGACGTCAAGGACTGGTGCAGAAAATGTGCTGTATGCGCTGCCAGTAATGGGCCTCGAACAAGACCTAAGGCCCCGATGCGCCAGTACAATGTGGGCAGCCCATTCGAAAGGATCGCCATTGACATCGCTGGCCCGTTCCCACAATCTGAACACGGGAAAAAGTACATCCTTGTGGCGATGGATTACTTCAGCAAGTGGGCCGAAGCCTATGCCCTGCCCAACCAAGAAGCCATCACCGTTGCCGACGTCTTGGTGAAGGAGTGGATTTGTCGATTCGGTGTCCCGTTAGAGCTGCATTCGGATCAAGGCAGGAATTTCGAGTCAAACCTGTTCCAGGAGATGTGTCAGATGCTGAACATCCGGAAAACGAGGACCACAGCTCTACATCCACAGTCCGATGGAATGGTGCAGCGGATGAATAAGACGATAAACCGCCACCTGTCCAAGGTAGTCTCTGACCACCAGAAGGATTGGGACCAGTACCTCCATCTGTTCCTGATGGCGTATCGTTCCGCAGTTCATGAGTCAACCGGCCAAACCCCTGCTAGTGTTATTATGGGCCGAGAGCTGCGACTTCCATGTGACCTGAAGTTTGGGACGCCACCAGGACAAGACACTGCGGGAGATGACTACGTCAGCCAACTGCGACAGAGAATGGACGACATCCATGAACGGGTCCGTTTGAACATCCAGAGTGCCAGCGACAGAATGAAGGAGACCTACGATATCAAGGCGGATGCTGGTGGATATAAGACAGGTGACCTTGTCTGGCTATACAACCCTGAACGTCGCCGTGGACTATCACCGAAACTTCGGAACTCGTGGGAAGGTCCGTATAAGATCATGAAAAGGATAAACGACCTCGTCTACCGCATTTATAAGCCACCACGAGGGAAACCTAGGGTAGTCCACTTCAATAGGTTGTCCCCTTACGCCGGAAACCACGACCAAGTCCGCACAGTCAGATCACCGGAGAACGAAATGACGTTTCAGAGGTTCATGTCCCTGTACTCGAACGGACAGAAAGTTCAATATGGGGTAACCCGAGAGGAGTCACGAGATCTTTTCATGGTGCCTGCTGATTACGCGTTAGCTCACTGTGTGGCAGAAGATCTCCAAATGTCCAGAGGCATTGCAGTAGTTTTCTCCAAGAAGTTCGGTCGAATCCAGGAACTGAGAGAACAGAACCCGGAACTTGGAGGGGTGTTACAGCTGAGGAAAGGCCAGAGAAACATCTACTATCTGGTTACCAAGAAGCGTTCTCGAGATAAGCCGTCTTATGAAGATGTTTGGAAGAGCCTTACGAGATTGAGAGACACGATGCTGGACCAGAATATTGTAGACCTGGCAATCCCAAAATTGGCCTGTGGGCTTGATGGGCTGGACTGGAGAGTTATAAGAAGCATGTTAGAGACAATATTCAGATCCAGCGGCATCACCATTCTGGTGTGCTGCAATCATCTTCCTCGATCCAACTTGAAGACTGTGGAGTGCTACTTCCATCGAACGTCCAGGTGCAGACATGGAGAATCTTGCAGATATCTTCACACTCCAAGAATGACGTTTCGGGGCGAAACGCCTTTAAGAAGGGGGCAATGTAACAATTTCGAGACCGGCCCTGATCTAATTAATTATGCACCCTCGTTCAACTACAACAGCATATCTGCTGGCGTACGGATCGCCGAGAACAAGCTGGAATAAATCGATACTGATCGAAGAGCCATCTAGATGAAATGTTCTATACTCCAGAATAATCGAGAGGGCCTTGCGACTATATAACCGCTGGAGGACAGTCAGAGTTCAGAGTTAGTTACAGTTCCAGAGTTCGCTGATAGATAGCCACAGTAGAAATAAATTGAAATAGTTATTGAAGTCAATGTTTTAGTAAATAATTGTTGTAAATAGTGTTTTAAATAAATTAGAACAATTAGTTAGTGCAGTTTTACTACAATATAATAATAATAGTACTTACTCCCTCATAAACAGTCATAGAGTGTACCCAATGGCATAGCCTGTACGGGTAGAGGATTATTTGCAGTGGCGCTACGGGCCGACTCACTGATTTTTTTTGGGCCATATTTACTTTGTAGCTGTAGGAAAACCTACAGCACCACCCCGAGTGGTCGGCGCGCATTTCACGCAAGCACCAGACGTCGGGATTGGCTTCTAAACAAATTAGATTGCCTATCAACTCCTACGAAATAGAGAAAATTTTTCCATTTCCAGGATTCGAAACTGGCCAATATGCAAGCGGAAGTTTCAAAGGCCGGCATCTCACCGCCTTGCTACCGACCACCCATTAGTAACCACCTCTCTACACGAAAGTAGTGTCAGCTTCAAACCGGCCAGGTGCTAACGGCAGCATTGAAAGCCTTTTTGTGAATATTTTCCTTTCACATAATTCTGAAAAGGGAAGAAATATGGGCAACATACAGACACTATCAAACGGCCGTTAGCTTGCCGCAGGCATGTGTCATTAGAAGCACCTACATGTTGGTGAGTGTAAATAGCTTTCACAATTCTGGGAATGCCCTCAGACATTATACCAAACCCATTCAACTATGATACACGTCTTTCCCTGGGGTCTTGCCTGAGAAGACTGGGTTTGGAACAAGTTTGACCCATGTAAGGCAAATGCAAGTTGGTATACAACAAACAAAAAATGTTTGGGTGTTTGGTATACCTTACAGTCAACAGTGCAGATAATTGAAGGTGAATTATTCATTCAAGTTGGGAACGTCTTTATCGTTCAAATTTGTATCATCAGACGGGCTACATAACCAAGTATCTATGATATACCTAAAATAAAAATTGATTATAAATAGTCGAGCCTTTCGCACATTTTCCTATACTATGATTGACGGCAAGCTTTGAACTGAAAATAATTCCCCATATACAATTGCTAAATCACCTGTGCAGAAAGTGTTTCTTCTGGACCTTGAAATATTTGTTATATTATCTTCAGAAGTAAAATTTGAAATGCTGGTAGTGGTGGAGGTGGCAGAATGATGTTTGTTTCTTACTTTTTCAAGAATTTTTCTATAGTATTCGTTAGTAAGCTTCAGATACGGTTCGACAGATTCAGAAGAAGAATGGCCTGTTATCGAGTTCTTGGAAGTTTGCTCCAGATTGTGCCACGATACAGCGGAAGAGCGGTTTGAATTATTTGTTATATTTTGTTTCTTTGTATTCAGTCCAATATTTGCTGCTGTTAAACGTGTCCACTTACTCAATTGCCTACTGCACAGTTTTAACAATTTTTTTTGTCAATTAATATTTGGTGTTGATGATTTGTTGGTTTTGATGTTTGGCGTTCTGTTGCTTAACAGTTTCTTCAAACGATGTACTGGGCACTTATCTTTACGCTCATTATTCTGTGTCAAACATTTAGATTCAGCGGTGCGTTTTTCGCCACCTTAAGCTGTCATTTCCACGCCACGCCAGATCCACACTACAATATTTGGTGAAGGTTTTCTGCAAACTATGATGTGTGATTTTGTCAAAAAATTTTTGCTGATTTCTTGTTTGCAACTTCTTCCTTTTAGCTGCCCCTGCCTTTCTTGCATCTTCAAAAGTAATGTCTTTGAATGGGTTTGTAACTCGAATGAAGTCATCATAAAACTTTTCCTGGACAAGATTGGCGGAAATATTTCAAAGTGATTTCAATTTATCTTCTTTGTATTCGGTGCCGTCTGCTCGTTTCATGTTAAATTCTCAGTGTTTTGAATTATCTGCTAGTTCTTCATCTAAAGTTTGAGCACATAGTTTGTAATTTCGATGTTTGTAAAATTCTGAAAATTGTTTCCAAACATATTTATGAGATTTTACTGTATTTTGAGGTGTTGATTTGGTATTTTTTTCTAAATCTATTTCGACCAGAAAGCTGTAACCAAAGCGTTTCATAAGAATTCAAAAACTCACGTAGGTAACTTGATTATTTGTTTTATTATGAAGTTTATTAATAAATGCTTATAATACATTGCTAATGGCAATGTTTCACTTTGTTGACAGTAGCGAAATACCAAATCGATAATACCACGTCGTCAAGGGTATTTTTACTTATCAATACTTACGTGGTAACCAGGTGAAATTCGCAGTAGACGATATTGGCTAATTTCATGAAGAGTTGTAAGTATAATCGTACGTAATACAACAAGTGTATCAGTGATTGTCGGAATAGAAATTTCTTCGACACGAGCGCTTGTGTGAGTGTGGTTGCCTAAGCAACATAATTTGTTTCGAAAACGAGTAGGAATTTACGATAATCGCCGATAACACGAGTTTTATTTGTTAAGATTATTTCATGAATAAAATCGAAACCATTTGAACTACTCTGGCCAGTGACTTTAATTATTTGTTGTTCTTCGATTCCGGAACTTGCCAACTGACTGACAGCTGTAGATCTATATCGGTTGACCACGAGGTGAGGTACGCCCCCCATATTTTCTATAGTTTTAAATATACAGATTTCAAATTTGGTACGTCGATGTATTACTCAAATACGCATATTTTGACTCCTTTACCGAAAATTCACCACTTCCGGTTCAACCGGAAGTGACACCAAACTTTTTTTTTCCAATGACACCCTGTACAATTTTTTTCATTATCCGGAATAACACGCAATTTGTGATAAAACTGTTCTCCAAAATTGAAAATATTTGATAATTGTTGGAAAATATGGTTGCTGCAATTACATGAGAAGCTCAATTTTCAGCAGTATCTTCCTCTCGAAAATGTAGACGCCGTTCGTCAGTTGTGATGATTTGAGTTTGATGTTCATGGTCAACTTTGTTCGATTGCACAATCAACTGTATCTCCTCCATTTTTCAACTGATTTTCAATTTTGAAGAATAGTGTTATCACAAATTGCGTGTTCTTTCGGATAATTTAAAAAATTGTACAGGGTGAATTTTCGGTAATGGAGTCAAAATATGTATATTCGAGTAATATATCAACGTACCAAATTTGAAACCTGTATCTTTAAAACTATAGAAAAATTGGGGGGCGTACCTCACCTCGTTGTCACCCGGTATACATATCCAGTAGCTAATCATGCAAGAGCCGAACTTCAAAATCGAAAACATGATGTTTTCAATTATCAACAAAAAAATTTTAACCAATCAAAACACGCCATTTTAGTATAAGTGGAATAATAAATAAAATCTAGTTCCATCACATGAAAGTTACAATCTTTTCGTTAATTTTGGGAAATTTCTGGAGCTGCGTTAGTTATTTGTATATCTGTGAAGTCCTATACTACTGATGAATGTTTAATATAGGCACGAAGGTTTGCAGGGCGTTGAACGTCCTGAACTCGAATCAAACCTGCTCAAACCTGGCAGTGATGGGGATAAACCCTCAAAAGTCTCGTCGGAGCTGCCAGAAAGAAGTTTAAATACATTATCAAACGAGGTCTCCCAACAGAAGAGGCTAGGATGAAAGCGCTGAAGACGCCAACCTCTGACAAAATACTGAAAATGCCGGCAGAGGCAACAGTGTCTCAGTGCTCCCAAAACCAACCTTCGGTCAAGGGGTGCAGATAGCACCAAGAAGCAAGCATTAGAGGTTGCCAAAGATGCTGAAAAATCTGCAAGCAAAAGGTAGAATCTGATCAAATACCATCACACTGGCGGAGCTAGAAAAAAAGAAGGGGAATCTAAAATCCCCTCCTGAGTCCCGGACAAAATGAGCCATAAGCTCAAATTACCTTAAAATAAACCTTCAACATTCGAAAGAAGAAGAAGGAGTTTTACTGCACATTACCTTCAAATAGAGCTACTTCAAGTGCCCTGGATAGACGGAGGAAGGATGCCAGCACTCAAAACATCAAATCGTGTGAGTAAGTCCATCCATCGTCTTTCTCACGAAAAACCATGAGCAGCAATACTACTCGCACCCATTATTATTTTTTCTTGTTCGAGAGTTCGTAACGGGAGATTTGTCAACCCTCAACATGCCAGTAACTGAAGCAGGTACGAGGCAGGTGATCGTATCATCGGTCTATTTCTTAAGAACACAAATTCCACCAGAGGAACTCCAAAGCCTCATCAGATGATGCGAAAAAAGGTAACAGTCTTCATTCTGTGCTGCGATGCGAACGACCACCACTACCTGACATGGAGGAGCACAGGTACAAATGCACGGGGTAAGTACTTTCTAGAAAATTTGTCGACACTATTATCGACATTATCATTACGGGGGAAATAAACTCACCTTTATAAAAGCGATTAGACAAAAATGATTTAAAAAAAACTCAATTTGGCTTACCCACTAGGAAAAGACTGGTATACCTGTTTCTTTTACATCTATCAGGACTTTTTTGTGCAAAAAATGTGAAAAACCGAGCTTGGGAGGTCGAACTTATCCCGAATCTAATGGGCAGATTAGCGTATAGTTCTGCAGGCCAAACAACAGAATAATACTAAACAAACCAGGTAATTGTGTTACCTGTTATTTCTACCGCAAATCCGCTCCTGTCGAAAAGTATACAGATATTAATGTTGTTGAAAATAATGCTGTGTAAAAGGCTATTCCAAAAAAACCGGATGATTATTGGACTAAAAAGTGATTGCTCAATCCGCCTGCCACACCAAGACCCCTGATATTTCCGAACAGACTTCACAATTTTTAGACCTTCAATAAATTAATTTATTTCTGAAACCTTTGATAATTGTACCTGATTATTATACAAAAAACGATATAAATATTATTGTACCCTGTTCGTGAGGTATGCCATTCACCTAATTGCCCAGTAATTTCGCAGTAGGTACTAAATAATTTGCAAATTTCTTTTCTTATTTGGATACATTATTGCATTGAAGACAAAGAAAAAGTTTCTCCAAGGAAGATTTTGATTTACCAAAATCAATACTGTTCAATGAAAGTGTGCTGAAAATGAGATTTCCATTTATCATGATTACCAACACATTTTCTGGAATTTTAACAACTAAAACAATAATGTTCCAATAAATGTGAAATATCTGCCAGTCATTTGATGTGAGTTGGAATAATCACTTCACACATCTCTTTAAGCAAATAAATTGCGGAAAAATAAAGTGTTTCAAGGTTTGCAGAAATATGTTTACCTATTATTACCTAATATATATATCATACTCGTTTGATCTAAGAATTATTTTTATTTATCTCCTCAATTATCTTTGTAACAGTCATCACTCTGATAAGTACTAATGAAATAAGTCTACCATTGAATTTACGAAACAGACCAAGAAAACTGTTTTTTATGATGCTGTTTCAGAAAAACATTTTCTTGGCACTGACCCTGAGAAAAATATTATATCGGTACGTATAATGTAGAGTTTCGGATATTCTTGATGATATTTCAACAATAATCATGATATAAACAGCAATTGAGTACCCTTTTATAGAGGTAAATATTATAAATTGCACAGAGGTTATAGCACTAGTGTTTTTTCTTCCCAAACGGATTGTAAACATTCTTCCAAGACTGGTTTTCATACGAGGCGTAGTAGGCACACCCTAGGGTGGCAAAATTTAGTGAACGCAGATTTCGGAGGATGGTAATTTTTTTTTTGAAAAGTTTAAAGGCGCCAAAAATTCGAGTCTTTCCAATTCATCATAATGCATTCCATCATAACATCAAAGGAGAGATATTTCAAATAATCATGATACTACAGGATCATATTCGTAACATACAGAATACGTATTGCAGAGAAACGGAAGCCGTCATAATCGGATTGATTCACAGCGTAAAAAATCATAACGTACTTTTTCATATCAGTTTATTGTATTAACCATTTATCCTGAAAACAATGCAAAAAAAAACAAAAAAACCTGCAGGTAATTTCCAAGCTTGAACGATTTAATAAAACTCCCTTTCGAATTAGCTATCCACTCACTACCCCATGCTATTTAAATTTTTTGAAAGGGTTGCTGTAGCCCCGGATGCCCTCCCATAAATCCCCTTAAATTCGGCCTTGACTGTAGTAGTAGAGTAGTAGTTGTGGGAAAGCTGCTACTGCACCAGGCAAGTATAGGCTTCTAGGGCCCTTCTTATTTATGGTTCAAAAAAATTGTCTTTCTTAAAATGTGTGGGTATTCTAGTCAATCCGTCTCCTCTTGAGAGCCACAGTAGGGCTGTTTCTCAGTCGGGCGGGTTCGGCGGCCACAGACAATTCCTTCACCGGTTACCTGCTCTCATTGGTAACAGACTTTTCAGTTCTTCCATTCCACTTTATTTAATTAATAGTGTGTATTTAAGTAACAGGAAGAACAGTATGTCGGTTCCTCTTGGCTGTGGTGCATCAGATAGCCTTGAAGACCTCTTTACTCTCGTTAGCCGCCCTGACAAGACCAGACAATGACCAGGGTTTTTCACGAAGAGGCAGGTGTCTGGTCTCCAGACTTTCCCCAAATCTTTTCATAACTAAATCCTCAAATTCAATAGGAATTGCTATCGTCAACATTTCTACAGAAAGCTGCTAAGCCCCTTACTGTTTACTCCTGTTAGACTATCGGCAAAGTGGTCGAAGGGAGTTTAACTAATGGCTTGCTGACAGAAATACCTATGGTATAGAATTTAGTTAGCAGGAGGTAGCAGGATATCTATATTCCATTATTGAAAATGACGTATTTTCGATGTATCTGTTTTTGAATTATTTACAGCTGATCAACTAGTTTTTATATAGAAAACAATAATAACACTGTTTGACTACGACTAACAGAGTTGCTTTCTTTTTACGAGATTGATAACTTTTTAACTATTTAAATTGAGAAGTTGAAGCCAAAATTCATGAAGAATTTTCAATAATTAGACCATTCAAATAATAATAAAAAATAGATTATGTAATTCAATCTTTCGAAAAAACCATATACGCTATTTATTTTCGTATACAAAAATTCAACTGAAAACAACTACTGCTCCCTATGATCGGTGAATCATATCCGTTTGATTCTTGGCAAAGTTTTACATGTATCTGATTCCTGACAAAGCTTCTTCAAAAAAGAGCGTGAAATCCGTTCAACTCAAATATTAGCTTGAAAAATATAAAAACTTACGAAAAATTGCCAAAATAGAAATTAGGTCTACAAAAAATTCACCACTAACTATAATAATATATATGCGATGAACAGTCAAAGCGAGTAGACGTGTTTACTGTGTGCTCCGCAAGCGATTGATTTATTGAACTATAAATTCAAAAATACAATAATAGTGAAGATCTGTGAGAACCTGTTCCTTATATCAGTACATCAACCATTGGAATATACGATGGCTCTCAATCCCAAAGACTTTCAAAAGTTAATAAAAGAATCTGTTAAAGCAATAATGTCCGATCAAACTTTCATGGACTCTCTAATAAAAAATATCACCGAGCTCTTCAACGAAAAATTGGATGAAATATTATCCAAACAAAAAGAGAAGCTGGATGAATACGAAGCTAAGATTACATCACTCCAAGGTGAGAATGAAAACCTTAAATACCAAATAGACAAACAAGACCAGTTCCACAGAAACAATTGCATACGGATTTTTGGTGTTCAAGAAAGTGAAGATTTAATGCATAACTTATTCAACAAAACAATGAAGTTAAAATTGAATATAACCGGTGAGTACCGAATATTGTTTTGGCCGTCCAGAAATAAAAAACAGTCAAGCATTTAGTAGTCAAAGAAACCAAACAAAACCTCGAGCAATCCTTGTTCGCTTAAACAACAGAGATCGACAAAAAGTGATGGCAAATAGACCTATTAAAAGCCAGCGGCGTAGTAAGTAATAAGGGAAGATCTGAGCAGGCCTAAACTCGAACGTTTGAAAGAGGCAACAAAGAAATTCTCTTATAAAAACTTATGGACCACGTATGGGGAATTTACGTGAATATTGATGGCACGAAGAAAAGAATAGGCAAATGAAGAGATTTGAGCTGAGATATGGGTCGTATAGAATATAAATAGATGCGGAAACATGGAACATTGTTAATTCTTCTATCCTTTTGATTGATAGACTCTCTTAGATCTCAAGTTATTTGATTAACATTCCTTATTATATTACTTTATTCGATTTAACAATTAACTATAAATTGTACTACTTAATAAAATGAGAAATATATCTTGTTATCAGAATTTCAGAGGGCTGAGAACAAAGCTGCATAATCTTAAACTCAGTAGGTGAGGAGAAATATGATTTGATAATGGGTACAGAAACCTGGCTCAATTCGGCAATTATTGACTCGGAATTTATAAATTTTGACAGTTATGAAGTATTCAGATGCAATAGGAATTCAACTTTAACAAATAAAGAGCGAGGATGTGGGGTTATGATAGCGGTGAGTAACCAATACAGAATAATGGAATGGAACAAAAAATAAATTGAATTTGATGCGCTATATGTTGAAGTGAAAATAAAAAAATCACTTGTCATTAGCTTCTATGTGGTGTACTTTCCACCCAGGTCAAGTGTAGACAAATACAAAGAATTCTTTAATTTCTATGAACAGACAGTTGGCGACAATAGAAATGTGTACGTTACTGGAGACTTCAACTTACCGTTTTTTACAGCAGATCCAACATTTCAAAACAGTTGGGACGATAGGCATGCGAACTTTTTAGAATTTATTGATTTAAATGATTTTGAACAAATCAATGAGATCTGCAATATGAATAATCGGAAGTTAGATCTAATAATAGCTGCCACTGAAAACTGTGATCTAATCAAAGTGTCAAAATCAGATTTTCCTTTGTTAGAGGAGGATATAAACCATCCATCGTTAACATTGGAAATTGAAATGGGAAATTGCGAGGTAGGTAGAAGATTCACATAGAAACAGAAACCTTCTATAATTTTCATAGATGCGATTTTCTGCAACTTTCTTACAAAATAAGAGATGCAAACTGGGCAGCGATATTTGAAATAGAAAATTCTTACAAGGCTGTAGATATTTTTTACAACACAATATATATACTCAATGAACTGGTACCACAAATAAAAAAGAAAACTAGTAGCTTTCCATGTTGGTTTAATAATGACGTGAAACAAAGTTTGAGACTAAAAAACAAATAATAATAATAATAATAGGTCTTTATTTCCCAATAATAATACATTAGTAACAGTAAATGACATTGGGTAAAAGCCGAAGATCAGCTGGATGTGCCTCACGACACAGCCTCTGTTTTTCATCTTGAGCTCGACGAAAAAAAAAAAAGAAAAGAAAAAGGAGACAAAAGTAATACTAAATTTGAAATATCTACAGCATTTTGTTATTTGACCAAATAAAAAGTAGAGAAACATCAAAAACGTGAACAGTGAATATTATGATAACAGAAAACTATGTATATTTAATCAGTTCTTTCAGTAATACTCAGTCAATCTTGTTCGTCACTTAGATATCTTTTGAAAGCTTTTTTGAAATGAAAGAGCGACAAAGTCTTCAGCTCCTCAGAAATTGAGTTGTTCACCTTCGTTATTTGATAGGAAAATGATCTTTTGAATAGTTCTGTTCGATGAGCAGGAAGCGTAAGTTTACCTTTAAATCTGACATTGATGCTGTGAATATCAGTTCGATATCTTATTTTATTGAAAAGGTATTGTGGACACTTTTCCGAAATTATTTTATGGTATAAACATGCAGTGTGTAGCCTCATTCGTTTCGACATATTGAGCCAATTAGTCTCTTTCAGTTTGTGAGATATACGATGACCACGTCTTATACCATGAATCAAGCGGAGACAATTATTTTGAACAACCTGTATTCTTCGTTTATCTTCAGAGTCTATAGACGGACTGAATATTGCACTTCCAAAATTAAATCTTGATAAAACTAATGATTCGCATAATATAGTTTTCACCTTTTTGTTGAAGCAGTGTCTGTTTGCATATATAATTTTCAAGTTCATATAGCCAATACTGATACATTTGTTGATATGGTGTTTAAATTTTAAATTTGTATCTATTACTACACCAAGATTTTTCGCCTGTTCAACTGGAGCAATAAGATTCCCTTCGATGGTGATTTTAAAGGTAGTGGCTAGATCGCTAACAATATTTTGATTACCAAAGACAAATAGAGATGTTTTAGTAGCATTAATATGAAGTGAATGTCGTCTAGAGATGGCAATCAATTTCAAATATCATTATTTAATGACATTTGAAATTGAGGCAGCTCAGATACTTGACAACTCATCACAATTATATACCGAGGAAAGGCGTAAATTGAAAAAACTGATGGGCATTCACGAAAAATAACAAAAAAAATAGTCAACCAACAAAGGTACTTAAGTCGAATGGCATTCAGATAGAAGACGGAAAATGTGCGAATTCTTTTGGAAAATATTTTGAATCAATATATAGTCACGATAAGGCATCTTACAATCTGAACTTTGATTATGAAGTTGAACATGATTTTTCAATAGAGAAAATAACTGACAGTGAATATTTCAATGCCTTGAAAAAACTGAAACCAAAAAAATCAGCAGGAAGCGACAAGATTTCCCCTTATATAATTAAAGGAGCGTAGCCCATTTCGGCCCGAGATGGCAGGTACCGTGCATAAAAAGAGCCCATTTCGGCCCCAAACACAAAATGTACCTATTTTAAATGTACCCATTTCGGCCCGGAGGGTTTAACGGTGGACTAGTAATTAGGTACCTAATTAGAATTTTAAATCTAATGCGTTCACAAGATCTGTAACTATACACAGAGAAATAACAACATATATCATTCAATTTTGTTAAAAAGTTTATTAATTTATCAATATCTACAAAAATCGCCTTAATGCTACTTATTAGAATGATAATATGATACAATTTTCACATAATCTAATTTTGAAATTTCCTTGTTCTTATATTTTTGTATTTGTTCCTCCATAAACTTTTGTTTTTTCTTTCCTAAATTTCTAGACATATTTGTAATGCCAATACTATTACAATTTACGTATGTTTCTATTTGTACATTCAAAAGTTCTTTAACAAAAATAAATATAGATGGGTGAGTATGATACATCGAATTGTTAAAATGTGCGTGAAACGATTCAATTAAAGGGTGTGAAAAGTGGTTGAAGCAGCCCCTTCTTTACATCTACAATCTAGCTATAAAAACAAACACATTTCCAGAGTTATGGAAGGAAGCTTTAGTAACACCTATTCATAAATCTGGCAAGTTTTCCGACATCGAGAACTATAGACTTATCGCAGTGCTTCCTGCCGTTGCAAAACTGTTCGAGCTAATTATTTATGCGAAGGTGTGGGATGGTGTTGGGGATAACATTTGCGATGAACAGCATGGATTTCTTTCAAAAAAATCGACGACGACTAATCTTATGACATTCTCTCATCACGTTCTCAGTCATTTGAACAACAACAAACAGGTCGATGTGATCTATACAGATTTTCGAAAGGCATTTGATAAGGTAAATCATGACCTAATTCTAGAAAAATTTCACAAGTGTGGCGCTAATTTACAAACCCTAAAATTCATGGCTTCTTACTTGAACAATCGGTATTTCCGGGTGAAATATGGAGGTAACTTTTCGGGAAAGTTCCATAACAACTCTGGAGTACCACAAGGATCTAATTTAGGCCCGTTGCTATTCCTTATATTTATAAATGATCTTCCGCAAAGTATAAAATACTCTGAATGTCTATTTTTTGCAGACGACCTGAAATTCTATAGAGAAATTGAATCTGAGCAAGACTGTATTCAGCTTCAGAAAGACGTTGATAATATCCATCAATGGAGTATAGAAAATGATATCCCGTTCAATATATCTAAATGCGTAGTGATGTCCTGTACTCGTAAAAAATCCAAGACCATGTATGAATATTCGATGAATGGCGCACAGTTATCTAGAGTGGAGAATGTTAGAGATCTGGGTATTTCTTACAACTCCGCACTCTCATATAAACCACAAATACATCATATCACATCTAAAGAATTACAAATGATGGGTTTCATAATGGGGCAAAGTAAACATTTCAAAGATTCCAAAACGACCACAACACTCTATTATGCACTAGTTAGACCAAAACTTGAATATTCCTCTGTAGTGTGGCATCCTTCCCATTTCATTCATAAGAATATGCTGGAAAAATTCAGAATAGACTGCTCAGACACCTTTACTACTACACAATCCCGTTAGGACAATCAACTTGAGAAAAGAATTAGAAATCACCAGCCTCGAGAATCGCAGAAATCTTTATTGAAGAAAAGGACACCTAACAGATCAACAAGACTTATTCAGTTCTTCGACATACCATTAGTATCCACAAATAATTGCTCACCCATTATAACTATGCTCAAAATAGCAAACAATGCCCTAATGTTGTCAGAACTCAGCTTTGTTCTCCCCCCTCAACAATTTTATCGTGGCTTGAAGTCATATTTCTCGAAACAAGATTAACAGTACTTATTAGATTAATTTCATGTACTAATAATTCCGAAGTTATTTCGAAAGTGAATGATATCTCTCATATACTTACTTAGACTGTAAAAGCAATGATATATAATATATAGAAATAGTTTTTCTCATGTTAAAAGGTTCATACCTGTTTGAGAATAGATAAATAAATATAATATAATCTGAAATCCAATCCTCAAAGGTTCTCAACTTTATAAAAATAGAACAAGAATTACTGGGGATATGACTTGCAATGATGACATTTATTCATCACCAAACGCTATTGTTAACGCCTTCGCTACACACTTTAGCAGCGCATACTCACATCACATCAAGCAATATCCAATTCAAGTTTACATTTGGACCTACCAGGGCCGGATTTAGAGAAGGGTATCCTGCAGCCCTAGGGACTCCACAGAAGACTTCAAACAAAAATCTTTCATATTCCGACTAGTAAATATTTGGCTTAGTTTAGGTAAGAGACTCTCGTTGGTCTTGTCCAGCTGAAGCTACGAAAGCCATTGTCGACGGCTATTCAGAAATGGAAGAAGCTCTAATCAGCATATCTTCCGATAAGGAGCAAAAGACATCGTAAGGAGTAAAGCATTGCACCTTCTACAAAAGATGAGTGGTTCCGAAACCGCTTTATTTGCAATCTTATGAAACATCTTGGAGCGATTCAATGCTACAAACAAGATGTTGCAGGAGCCGAAAATGATTCTTGAATCTGGAATGCGTGCATTAGAATCATTGAAATCATTCGTGTGATCCAAAAGAAACGATTTAGATAAATACGAGCAAGCACCCAAAAAATATCTCATAGTCACCAATAGGTACAATCACGCACCAGAAAAAGAAATCTGAGGTTGAATCCTCTCGACTACATGAAAACATAAGACGCAAATCTGTCATCGAAGGGGAGATGCAAAGTACCTATCCGGCTTTGTCCCAGTGATCGACCAGCTATGTGTGTCTCTTACTGAAAGATTGTATGCATATATATGAAGCTGTAGGTTCGAGATTTGTTCTTTGATCGACTTACAAAACTTACAAAATAGGATTATAGAAAAAAAGACCAATGTTCGGAGCTATTCTTCTACCAAATTTTTGAAGATCAAAATTTCAGAGATACATTCCCAAACCTTGAAATTGCATTGAGAATGTATTTGGTTTTGATGGTATCAAATTGCACTGGAGAGTGCTCAAATAGTTTCGAACAGTCTATCAAAGCTATCTCTTGAGTACTGAAAGTGATTCACTTCGGGAACTGAATGTCAGTGAAAGTTCAGAAGGTTCTGTTCGTTAACGCTAAAATTTTATTTCAGATAATTCTTGTTGTCAATTTATATATGTTTGTTAAATGCTAAAAGAATCTACTTTATTTGACAATGAATTGTTTATTGAAAATACTGAGATAAAAAGGTTCGTTTTATTTGAAAAAAAATTTTTGGGCCTCTACTCCTTTGTTGTCCCAAGGCCTCAAGAAACTTGAAACCAAGCGGACATGTGGCTCTGACAAAGTCCTTGTTCGAATCGTGAAAAAAATTATCAATTGCCTCTTTCGAACTCTAAGTATATATAATTCGAATTTGAATCATGCAATCTTCAAAATGGCTTATAACTATAGTTAGTTGAGTGATATGATATAAGGAATATGTAATTGTTTCAACTGACATAAGTAAAACGGCGTTGTATGATTCATTAGTTCAAAGCTTCAAAATTTGTGTTTGAAGCACATTTTTAAAACTTTACCATACTGTTTGATTTCAGTACTTAGTTAAAAATGGTCTTTGTCTGTCAACTGAAACTTTCATGACCTGAAACTACGTTTTGTCCAAATTGTATAATTTTCAGGAAATGAGAAAGTTTATACTATAAAGAATCGAATACGTTTCGGTGAAATTCAATAAACCGGAAAAATTGCAAAAATATGTCTTTGAATATTGCCTTGTTGTCAAAAATATCCTTCCTAAATAGACTAAACTCATTCTGGATGTCTGCTCCTCATTGATATAACTAACGAAGAATATAAAACATTTTTTTGGTAATGGAGGAAAGTTAGTTGATCATGTTATAATAAAATCTAGCACTTTTTTAAATTCTGAGCTTTAGAATTTACATGGTATTTGAAGCATAATCTGCTATCTAAAAATATACCCAAATCTTCACACTTGACTTAAGAACCCAAAATTTCATCAATTAAAATAGCAATCAAAATTAACTGGAGTAACTGTCCTGTGTGTGTTTTATAGGAATTTGTTCTTTTTTGTTGTGGTACATTTCAAGAAACAATCTGGTTTTATGAATAATGAATGACTGTCAAAGATTTTTACGTGGGAATAATTAAATTGATGTGGTCGTTTTTTTTTAGGAGTGGTCAACTGCTGTACACTAGTTTTTATATAATATGGGAAAAAAAAACTGTAAGTCCGGGTTGTTTGTTCCGTGTCTGGAATTCGTTGAAGTTCGACGTTCTGACTCCGATTTTCAAGCCAGGTGCTTGTAGGTTTTTCATATGTTTACAAAAATATAAATTTGACATTGAGGTAGCGATTCTTGACCTTTGTTATGCTAACGTATTTCGAATCACCGGCATTTCATTCAAAGTGACAGTTGAGGTTATATCTGTTTTTATAACGTAATTTGGGAATAATTTCGAAAAAATTTCACGGAAATGGTTCAGAAACTCAATCTGAATCTTGTGAGAATAATTGTGTTAATATATTAAAAATTCCATATTTTATAGGTATTTGTGGTTATGTCGTCCAACAGAGGCGTAGGTTTTAAAAAGTAATATATTGTTACGAGATTGATAAAAATCCCCTAGCGTATCGTCGATATGGTTTCATAGAAAAAGGCAGATACTTGCCGGTAATGAATATTCGGGATAACCGAACCGTCGCATCGCGAAGATGCTAGTTACACTTGAGTACCTATATAAACGCGAGACATTTGACTGGGATAAAGAAGATTATGAAGAAGTAATAAGCAGTTTTTGAAGAAGTATAAAAGTGTTTGGAATATTTAGTTAGTTGTATTGTTGTATAGTTCTAAGTGTTTAATTAGTCAGTGAAGTAGTTGTATGTTTTTAGTGAAGTTAGCAAATAAACAGTTTAGTAGTGTGCTCGGCATTATTATTTAGCAAAACGTAACAGTGGTGTCCGAAGCGGGATATTAGTGAAAAACAGAAACTATTTATAAACTATTTATGGTGAATACGAGGAGTACATCGTACGATACCATGGAGGACATTGTGAAATTTATCCAAAATCAATTTGCGAATTTGGAAAGAAGGCGCCAGAAGGAAAATCAGGAAATGGAAAAGCGGCGCCAGGAGAAAAAACAAGAAGAGGAAAAGTGGCGCCAGGAGGAAAAACAAGAAGAGGAAAAGCGGCGCCAGGAGGAAAAACAAGAAAAGGAAAAGCGGCGCCAGGAGGAAAAACAAAAATAGGAAAAGCGGCGCCAGGAGGGAAAACAAGAAGAGGAAAAGCGGCGCTAGGAGGAAAAACAAGAAGAGGAAAAGCGGCGCCAGGAGGAAAAACAAAAAGAAGAAACGCGTCAGTTGGATGAAAAGAAAGAACGAGAGGAGGCACACGAGAGGAGGCGAAGAACAGAGAAACGAACGAGAAGATGAAAAACGAGAAAAGGGAAAACAGGAAAAGGAAGTGCGACGGTTGGATGAAGAGAAAGAACGAGAAGAGGCCCTCCAGAAACTTCTCGAACAACAAAAGAATGAATTGTAACAAATAGAAAACAGACTTCCAGAAGGTTCTAGAACATCAAGACAAGTTCTTCCAACATGTATTACAGAAAACCAAAGTATAAATAGAGGAACTGAAAGAAGAACTGAAAGAAGAACTAAAGGAAGACGTCAAAAAAATCGACGATGAGCTTAATAAGAAGGTGGATACAGTGCGAGAGGAGGTGAAAGGACTCATCGAAAACCAGATAGCTCTCCTCAAGAAACAAGATCGTCGAGACAGGGTTGCCACATCAGGAATTTCCGTAAAACCACCGACTTTTGATGGACAGTCCTCTTGGTCCATGTATCGCCGACAATTTGAAGCTGCAGCAGTGGCTAATGGATGGGGCGAAGAAGAAAAAGCTACGGCACTTATAGTAGCTTTGAGAGGGCCAGCTTTGGGTATGTTGCAGACGATACCCATCGAACAACAAAATGAATATAAAGACCTGATTACTGCATTAGAGTTGCGGTATGGCGATCAACATCGAAAACAGCTGTATCGTGCTCAAATGAAAACGCGCACTCAGAAGTCAGGTGAGAGTCTGCAGGAATTTGAATCGGATGTGAGACGCCTAATTCAGCTGGCTTACCCAGAGGCACCGGGAGAATTCAAGGAACAGCTAGCTAGATGGACTGAGAGACGCCAAAATCCAAAGGACTCTGCGATTGACACACTTCAAGAGGAGTACAGATGCCTTGGTACGATCTTTAGAAGTGGAGGCGACCCTCAACTCCTTGAGTCCGAAAGTACGAGCGTTATCAATAGAAGAACCCGAACAACGATCAAGTGCAGTTACCAGTTTTTTGGAGAAGGTTCTGGATGCGATTAAATCTTTAAAAAGCGGAATGAGCACTCAGGAGAATAGGGCTTGCTATCGATGTGGAAAATTGGAACATTTTACTAGAGACTGCAGGGTAAGAATGCCACAACGTTCGCTATCACCTATGAGGGCAAGGTCTTCCAGCGAGTCCTCGAATTGGCGACTGGAAAAATTAGAATGAGACAACATTTCGGGGCGCATACCGGCTAGCAAAGATGGAGCCCCCAGGATCATCCCTGTTAAGAGGCTACAAACAACCGAATTGATATCGGGGCGCATGCCGGCTAGCAATGATATTGCCCCCAGAGTCATACCAGTGAAGAGAATGAGAACCGAATTGATATCGGGGCACATGCCGACTAGCAATGATAAAATCCCCGAGGCCATCCCAGTTAAGATGCTAAGAGCAACTGAATTGCCCAACAACACAGATGCCTTGTCCAGAAAACCTGGTTCGGATACTTGTGAGCGAATTGTACATCGCAAAGGAATCAACCAAGTGAGATTAATAGTTGACGACAATTGGACCACAGCAAAAATGAGGAAGGACCAAGAAAGTGATCCAAACGTTGCAGATTTTCTACGATGGAAGGAAAGCGGAGCGGAAAGACCCACCTGGAAGGAAATCTCTTTACGATCACCAGGTTTCAAGGCATTGTGGGCACAATGGGATTCCCTGATTGTTGAGAATGGTCTATTGAAGAGAGCTTGGGAATCGGCCGACGGCAGAAAAGTGATTTCTCAATTGGTTGTGCCTAGGTCGAGGATAAGTGATGTCTTGGAGGAGATCCATGGCAGCAAATCAGGTGGACATTTTGGAGTGAATATGACCTTGGATAAAATACGGCAGAAATTTTACTGGGTCCAATGTCGTGAAGATGATGCCGAAGATGTCTGAAGTGTGAAGCAAGCAAAGGTCCCAAGACAAGATCGAGGGGAGAGATGAAACAATACAATGTAGGTTCTCCCTTCGAACGAATCGCCATCGATGTAGCAGGACCGTTTCCGATGACGAATGATGGCAACAAATACATCCTCGTTGCCATGGATTACTTTAGCAAATGGGTTGAAGCTTATGCCTTGCCTAATCAAGAAGCATCCACAGTTGCAAGAGCTCTGGTGGATAACATGTTTTCAAGGTTTGGAGTCCCAATGGAGCTACATTTCGATCGCGGAAGAAATTTTGAAATTTTGAATCAAATTTATTCAAGGAAGTTTGTGAATTAATGGGAATTAGCAAGACCAGAACAACGGCCCTCCACCCACAGTCTGATGGCATGGTTGAAAGGTTCAACAGGACTATGGAAGAACATCTTTCCAAAGTAGTAGAGGAGCACCAAAAGACCTGGGATCGACATCTTCCACTATTCTTGATGGCTTACAGGGCCTCTGTGCACGATTCCACAAAGCTCACTCCAGACAGCATTATCTTCGGAAGAGAACTTCGGTTGCCCTGTGACTTGGTGTTCGGATCACCAAGTGCTGAAGAAGAAGAAATACAGGATTATGCAGACGAACTGCGAAATAGCTTGCATGGGATCCACGAATTTGCAAGAAAACTATTGAAGATAACTAGTGACAGAATGGTGGATTCAAAGAAGGAGATCTAGTGTGGCTGTACAATCCTTGTCGTAAGAAAGGAGTGTCTCCCAAATTAACACCATCTTGGGAAGGACCATATACGATAGTGAAGAGACTAAACGACGAAAATGAAGGTCGTTCACCTAGAGAAACTCAAACATTATAATGGAAACAACGACACATTGTTTGATCGGGACGATCAAAATTGAGAGGGGGATAATGTTACGAGATTGATAAAAATCCCCTAGCTATGCCGCTGAATTGACTCGCACGCGTATCGTCGATATGGTTTCCTAGAAAAAGGCAGATACTTGCCGGTAATGAATATTCGGGATAACCGAACCGTCGCATCGCGAAGATTCTAGTTACACTTGAGTACCTATATAAACGCGAGACATTTGACTGGGATTAAGAAGATTAAGAAGATTATGAAGAAGTGATAATCAGTTTTTGAAGAAGTATAGAAGTGTTTGTAATATTTAGTTAGTTGTATTGTTGTATAGTGTTCAATTAGTCAGTGAAGTAGTTGTATGTTCTTAGTGAAGTTACAAAATAAAAAGTTTAGTAGTGTGCTCGGCATTATTATTTAGCAAAACGTAACAATATGCTTTACATAATTTATAACAAATTATGCTGTGGAGTTTGATTTATTTATTTATCATAATAGATAATGGGATAACGAATTCAATGAGTGCAGAAGGTATATCATTTACATTTTCCGATAAATCTGATTTTTTCACAAAGTACGACTTTTTTTGGAAAGTATTGATGTGTAGAAGGACAAGGATATCTGTTTCGATATTTCGATCAAGATGCATATACAAAGAAATCAAATAATCTTTTATAAGCTGACAGATAATCACTTCCTTCAATAACTGTGTAGTGAATCGATATCTTGGTTTTAGGTTACTGGAGGGAAATGCTTGTTGCTCTTGTTGAAAATAAAATATTAATTGTCAAAAATATCAAATAGGTCTCCAAACTTTCATATATAAAACTACTCCTAATTTTTCAAACAAGAAAGTTTCCATAATTAGAAAAAAATACTACCAACAATAGGTATTAGTGACTGTTATATCTTGACTTGGTATTTTCAAGGATATGAAAATAATAAGCAGACACCTTGTTACATGCTCGATTAAACGAATAGGTACTGCCTACTCTCATTCCTTAGCTCTCTACATGATGTATGAATACCGTGTTTGGTAATTTTTGATAGGAATCACACTGACCGACCAGCATCGACCGTCCAGCAACGACCAAAAATTGAAAGGGATCGATAAAAACTTTCAAAATCCCACTGATCGACCAAAATTTTCATCAGATTGCCATTTTATACATGGTCTTCGAAAATCATGTGAAGACGATCATTCAGTGTGAGTTATCCGATAAGAATACACGTTTTGGAAATTTTGGTCGTAGTTGGACGGTCGCGGACGGTCGTTCATGGTTGCTCAGGGTGCCTGCTGCCTCAACGGTTTGAATTTATATTTTACAGTTTCAAAGTTTCTACGGAAACACTTTTGCCGAGTTTTCAAGAACTGAGACAGTAGAAGAGAAAATTTGAGAAACTTAATGAAAATAAGGGGTAAACTGAAAGGTTATCTGTTTTTCGCACTTAGCATTAGTATATTAGGTATAAAGGGGGAGAGTTTACCTGTAAACTAACAAACTATCTATAAAAATTTGAAGTCCTAAAACGGAGATTGAGTGAATATAAGAATAAATTTGATTTGGTATCTAGAAAACAGTTCAGTACTGGAACAGGAAATTTCTGTTAGAGTATTTACCAAGCAGTTTTTGATGGACATCCAACGCTGTGTGTATCTTATGCATCATGTTCTCCCAGAAGCGTTGGAGAGAGGGGGGGTACGGAGGATTCCTCAAAAGTTATGCTACCGAAAACAAATTGTACAAATTCATCAAACTTATGGCACCGTGCAGGACCAATTTTCTACATACTACATCTTAACGAATATATATATATATATATATATATATATATATATATATATACCGGGTGACCACGAGGTGAGGTACGCCCCCCAATTTTTCTATAGTTTTGAAGATACAGGTTTCAAATTTGGCACGTCGATATATTACTCAAATACCCATATTTTGACTCCATAACCGAAAATTCACCACTTCCGGTTTAACCGGAAGTGACCCCAAACTTTTTTTTTTCAAATGACACCCTGTACAATTTTTTTCATTATCAGGAAGAACACGCAATTTGTGATAACACTGTTCTCCAAAATTGAAAATCGGTTGAAAAATGGCGGAGATACAGTTGATTGTTCAATCGAACAAAGTTGGCCGTGAACATCAAACTCAAATCATCACAACTGACGAACGGCGTCAGCATTTACGAGAGGAAGGTTCGAGGTAAGATACAGCTGAAAATCGAGCTTCCCATGTAATTGCAGCAACCATATTTCCCAACAATTATCAAACATTTCCTCAAAACGGATTAGTACCCATAAAGAAAGGCTCACAACTGCCATTTCTCAAATAGCAACATACTCTTTTCACATTGTTATGTTGAAAGATGATGAATTATCAGATTACTCGAATGAAAAGATTTGAAGAATTCCGAAAGGAATCGAAGATACGGGATGTTTCATTATGAGTGTTCTCAAAATTGACTATTCTTAAACATAGGCGGCTTGAACCTACGAAAGCTAAACAAAAATTAATATTTAAAAAAAAAATAGTGAAAATTTGCGGTACATTCTGAATAATGGAACATTGTGAGTTGTTGAAAAACATTCTACGGCGATGGAGCGAACTTTTTTCTCATTACTCGTATGCTAATCGTAATTGATGGTGGATTCATACAGCAGTTTTAAGATCGTTGTTGGAATTAATATTCCATTAACGAACATTCTTATGACTTCTTACTAGTGACTAAAAACTCATGAATTGGAACTGCTGTATAAATCCACCATAAGAATATACCTGCAGAGTAAAAAAAATGTATTAGATATTTATTCCAATTTCTAACATTGATACAACTAATTTCTGAACGAAAAAAAAGGTATGAAGTAAATTGTTTATTGGTTCTGGTCACTTAGGTACTACACTAACAGAAATCAAAGTAATGAAAAAATGATTTACAAGTACTGTTCAAAATGTTCTCCATTATGTTCTCTGCACAAAATTGCACGTCTCACTATTGCTTCCATAACTCCATTTAACTGAGCTTGAGTAATACTTGCAATTGCTTCTCTAAGGCGATGTTCCAAATCCTCCCTTGATGTAGGACTAGAAGAGTAAACCTTGTTCTTCAGGTAACCCTATATGAAAAAATCCAGTGGCGTGAGGTCCGGTGACCTCGGAGGCCATCTTGTAGGACCATTCGTGCCAATCCATCGATTTGGGAATGTTTCATCTAGGTAACTGGTTACTATTCGGGAATTATGGGGAGGTGCACCATCCTGCTGGAAATACATATTTTGGTAGACGTCGAGAGGTAAATTCTCCATGAATCCTTCTATTTCGTTTCGTAGAAATCCCAAATAGCGTTGCCCATTCAACATACCATCAAATATTATGGGCCCAATGATTCGAGTTCCTATCAGACCTATCCACACGTTGAATCCAAAGCGTTCCTGAAAATTCCCTTGTCTTATGAGCCTGGGGTTTTCAGTTGCCCAGTATCTGGTGTTGTTTCTATTGAACATACCAAGATTCGTAAATCTTGATTCGTCGGAAAATATAATGTTTCTCGTCATATTCGGGTTCCTTATGTGGTTCTCAAGTAGCCAATTGCAATATTGGACCCTTCTTTGATGATCATTTTCGTAAAGGCGCTGATGTATCTGATATTTATACGGCTTAAACCCATGATTTTTTAGAATTTTTCGAGCTGATTCTCGTCCAACTGGTAATTCATGTTCGATTTGTCGAAGTGATATGGTGGGATCTACATAAACAACAGCCAAAACATTAGTTTCCGTCTCTGCATCAATAATAAAACTATCCTGATCATGTACATTGTCATCTGGTTCTATCCTGAATTGCCTTTCCAAACGTGCGAAATAGTTTCTACTTGATTGGCGTTGTCTGAGAGGGAATCGTTCACTGTAACGAATGCAAGCCGCAGTTGCATTTTTTCTACACTCGCCATAAATTAGCAGTAAATCTACTTTTTCATTTCTAGTAAATTTTCGCTCCATCGGACAAGTTACAATTCTCTTGTATTGAATGAGTAGAACAAATTGTCACTTTGTTGACAAAATATGCTTTTTTGTTTAGCTTTCTTATGTTCAAAGCCGCCTTCGTTGAAGAACATTCAATTTTGGGAACACTTATATTGTATTTCTGGTTCCGTTCGGAATTCTTCAAATTTTTTCTTTCAACATAACAATGTGAAAAGAGTATGTTGCTATTTGAGAAATGGCAGTTGTGAGCCTTTCTTTATGGGTACTAATCCGTTTTGAGGAAATGTTTGATAATTGATGGGAAATATGGTTGCTGCAATTACATGGGAAGCTCGATTTTCAGCTGTATCTTACCTCGAACCTTCCTCTCGTAAATGCTGACGCCGTTCGTCAGTTGTGATGATTTGAGTTTGATGTTCACGGCCAACTTTGTTCGATTGAACAATCAACTGTATCTCCGCCATTTTTCAACCGATTTTCAATTTTGGAGAACAGTGTTATCACAAATTGCGTGTTCTTCCTGATAATGAAAAAAATTGTGCAGGGTGTCATTTGAAAAAAAAAGTTTGGGGTCACTTCCGGTTAAACCGGAAGTGGTGAATTTTCGGTTATGGAGTCAAAATATGCGTATTTGAGTAATATATCGACGTGCCAAATTTGAAACCTGTATCTTCAAAACTATAGAAAAATTGGGGGGCGTACCTCACCTCGTGTGCGGGAATATATATATATATATATATATATATATATATATATTCCCGCACACAGCTCACTTAGCGCCAACCAAGTTCCCGCACACAGCTCATCTAGCGCCAATTCAGTTCCCGCCCATAGTTCACCTCGCGCCAATACATTGCACACGGCCATTACAGCCACGTCCACTATAAATACAGTTCCTCAACCCACAATTCCTCAGTTCTCTCGAAGGAGTAGGCAGATTGAGACCCCGACGTCAAGTCACAAAAACCTAACGTAATTATACCTGAGGAGTAGGCAGATTGAGACCTCAGCGTAGAATTACGTTTTAACCTTTCATTAATTTTCTTTCTATTTCAGTTCTTGAAAATGGCTCCAAAATCGGAGCCGAAACGTCGAATTTCAACAAATTCTAGACGCGGTTCAACCCGAACTTTTAGTTTTCATATATATATATACAATGCCATGGGTTAGAGTGAGACATTAAAAATGCCTTGAATCGATCAATTTGGCTACAAACTCGACTCTCTTATCTCTTCCTGGAAAACAAACATCTGAGACAGTAAACAGATACCGGATGTGTGAGATAAATCTGAAAAACAAATTCAAGGTCAAAAATGGATTATCGTCGTGTTTACTGAGAATTTCGTTCAACTTGAGAGAATAGACAGTAAACATGTCCAAGGCCAAATCGTATTTCTTAGAATTTCATTGGAGAGAGAGTAAACACCAGATGTGGCTCTTATCGCTGTTTACGACTACAGCGCGCGGAGACGTATTTTTTTTCTTTTGGAATTTCATTCGAGAGCGAGTGAATTAATAATAAGTCGTCCATCATAATTTTCTGTTGTGTGTGTGTGTGTTCTAAGACAGTAGAGACATTTTTCATATTTAATTTTTTGTTTTGTCAATTAAGGTGGCGGCGGCGGCCATGTTTTTTCTCTTCCAGCCAATTGCTCTCAGCGAATCACGTGAGGGAAAGAAGTTTTTTCATAACTTCCGCCATCGCGCCATGTTTTTTTGCCTTTGTTTACTCTCTCTCCAATGAAATTCTAAGAAATACGATTTGGCCTTGGACTTGTTTACTGTCTACTCTCTCAAGTTGAACGAAATTCTCAGTAAACACGACGATGATCCATTTTTGACCTTGAATTTGTTTTTCAGATTTATCTCACACATCCGGTATCTGTTTACTGTCTCAGATGTTTGTTTTCCAGGAAGAGATAAGAGAGTCGAGTTAGAAGCCAAATTGATCGATTCAAGGCATTTTTAATGTCTCACTCTAACCCATGGCATTGTATGTTTGTCTTTGTCTCTGTTTGCATTTATTGAAATTAATAACGCCAGTTCGAGAAAAATACATTTATTTTTCACATAAAAAATTACACTTCAGTGCCAGTGGCGTAGTATGAAGATACATTATCATTATCGATTAAAAAATATTTTTGATGCATGGATTTGATAAATCTATATATGGATTCGGATATTTGAACACTCAGAACCATTGATACGAAAAACATAAACCAATCGTGCAGTGTTGGTGGCGGCGGCAGCTCACATTTGGAATCCTTACTTTCTCGATCAGCAGCAGCAGCAGGGGCTTGCATCTTGACGTCCACGGGTTGGGTAGTTAGGTGGGGCGTCGACGAAGACGACGATGGTCTCGAAGTGCTGCTGCTAGAGGGGCAAGACATCTTCAGCGGAAACCACTGCGTATCGCTATAGGTGAGATTTGTATAAATCTTCCGCAGTCTGTACGATGAGGTGTTCATCGGGATTTCGGCTCTCAACACAGGCAAATATCCATCATTGGCTAGCGCCTGAGTCATTTTCGTCCAATTCGAAGTACTCGAATCATCGTCGTGCAAATACGATACTAATACCTCACCGTACTCATATGGCGGGCTAATATACAGTACGTTCGACAGAACGGCTGCTAGAATTATATAATTTGATGTCATCGTGACGACAACTCAATGTACACTGAGAAACAGCGTATATGTCACTCAAATATATACACTGAGAGGAACACACACACACACACCATTGCTCAATGTACCTTACTCGTATTTCTTTCAGTCTCTCTCTCATTCATTCGATCCGCAAAATAAATCGAGAAAAATTGGTTTTATACATCTATTAATACATAATAATAATAATATAATATGAATAATAATATTTCGTGTGTGTTTTTCGGCTAGTCTTGGTGTGGCTGACGTCATGGACTTGGTACTGGCGGCGACGGCGGCGGAACGTGGTGGATCGGTGAATGCTGCTGCTGCTGCTGCCCCATCCATTTACCATCGTTAATTGGCATATTTTGGAAGCGTTTAAAAATACACAGCTTGTGCTCGTACTCTGCTATGTGCGCCTTGAGCTCGCGCAAATTTTGCAAGTGCCGATTGATAGGAGTGTCGTGGTCGTCGTCGTCGTCGTGATCGCCGTGGGGCCTCACCATATCAGGTGTGACGATATCCATTGGCAGATATCGAAACAGTGTCTCACGGCACAATGCACTTCTATTTCTCCGGATGCTATATGATTCAAACAGAGCGGGCTTTGCTTCTCGAGTGTCGGTGGAGGCGTTCTGACGACTGTACTTGTAGTAGCCGCAATATCGACGATGTGTGGTCTCTTAGGCAGATCGAGCACACACTTCATCAAAAAATCGAATACCACATCAACCTCGATGATGGGGCGCAGCACTTTCTGGATCTCGTTGAATTCGACATCAGAGTATGGAATGCCGTGGATATTCCTCTCTAAATATCGTACTTGCCGTTTATCTGCTTCGCTCAGGCCATGGAATGGCACTACGGCTTTGAATAAAAAGTGGTTTGTGCGATGCCCGTCGGTGATGGCAAGCTCTTTGGGTTGGAATTCACCGCCCACAGTGAAACCCTGAATGTCACAGGCTACGAGTTTCATCTTGTTGCGTTTTTGTTTGTTTGATGATTGTTGAACTGATTCACTGCTTTGATTAACTGAGAGACACACACTCGGAGAGAGGGAGAGCGAGATTAATAAACACCGACTGAACAACTGAACGTTTGGCTCACAACTGACGCTCTCGACCTGTCGATGCCTGCATTACATGCATACACACAAACAAAGAGTGGATTCCCCCCACCACTTACTGCTACTACTGTATGTCACTATTTTTTTATGACAGACGGCGTACAATCTCGCTCAAGGGCAAGTGTTCCAGCATACAGTCGTGAATGATGATGCAATAGGCTCGAGTATTGGCGGGAAATCCAACTCTGGCCTCGATGTCAAGTTTGACATCGACAGTGGAGGATTTCATGAATTCCACTCTGCGGGAACAATCTATTACGAAAACGGTCGCTCTGTTTTTGAATGCTCCGTAATCGAGTAGAGGGCGCTTCTTCGGACAATTGGCATAGCTCGGTTAGAATTCCGTGTAGGCTCGATGGGCTTCGACAAAGTTGTTTCTGTTGAATTCCAAGTGCATACGTTCATGCGGGTAAGTATCGCTGTTCATGGTTAGGCGTATGTCGCTGATGTCGATGTGATCGAAATAGGACGCATCTCGAGCCGCATTGCCAATCCGATTTATTTGGAAGGCCACAATGACGAATCGGGGACTCTCCATGGCCGTGCAAGTTTTCACAGCCCAAACTTCCTTGGTGGAACCCTGAGTGAGTGCAGGCAACTCGTGTATGTCCCACTTGCGATACGAAATCACTACAGGAGTGTCTGTTTTGATGGACTGCAGCAATTTCAGACGAATTTCGTCATTGGGCACCACATGTTTGACTCTGAGTACAACGCTCGTGATCGTCAGTGTGGCTGTGGTGGCTTCGACTACTGGATTCGCCACCTCCTCTATCAGCATGCAATTATTATCATTTCTACTTCTCACCAAGCGAATACACTGTCGTCCAATGGTGGCATATCTATAGTCATGGAATATGCCCAACAAATGCTTAAGCGGGATCCACATGGCGAACGAACCGTCGGGGGCGTTGTGAACCGTTCCGCCAGGATAGGTCCAGCCGGCTGTGCTCAAGTGTCGTACATCATTTTCCTCGTAACAAGTATAGCCGCGAAGGGTGCTCACTATACCCGGCGATCGAACAGAGTCCACCTCTTTGCCATTGATTTCATAGTAGATGGCCTCGAAAAGGTATGCGCCGGCATTATTGATAAATCTAACATTGCCCGTTCCTGCGGTACGAGTCAGAGAGCCCTCTATGCACACAAGGGCATCGTTCATCAGTATCCACACATCGCTCTGCTGAATGACAATTTCGATGATGTTATTATTTTGAAAGGACTTGACGTACGGGTGGTGCGCTCGAGTCTCAACTCTGTTGATGGATTCGTCGAACTTTGGATGATTGTACACGTCGAACACTTGTCTTGATAACATGATGTCCTTGCGATTGGAGAAAGTGTATGCTGGAGTGAGACAGAGTGTGTGCGTCTGCGCGACTGAATTGATGCCGGCACCCTCTGCACTTTTATGCCCAAAGGCATCATGATCATCATTCTGATCAAATACCAACCCCATTTTTATGACAGCTTGCGCAGCACAAGTCGTATAATGATGGTCTCTCCACGGAAATTCACACTGCAACAGTCCTGGTAGAGAATATTCAAGGTTATGTTGTGTATTTCCGTCTTGTTCACAGGCAGGTAAATCAAATTCGAGGGCGTTTCGTCGATGGCAAAGCCGGGGTCTTCTCGAACGGCAAACTCGTATATGGTGTGAGCCGGACGATTGTTGAAGAAGGCACCCGATTTGATGTTACTATCGATGTGAACAGTTCGAACTTTGATAATGTTCACAGGTAGGTCGGATGAGTGAACGCTTCCAGCCTCCAATAGTCTCGGGGAAAAACCCAGTAATCGTCCTATGGAATCCTTGGGACGAAAATCGATGTTATAGAGCTTGCTGTATATCTCACACTGCAGCGTATTGGTGTTGGGTTTGAGAGAGAACAAAGCCTTGCTTTTGTTGGTACCGTCGTCGTCGTTGTCGTCGTCGTCGACGTTGCCAACGTCACTAGACACTACGGCTCTCTTCTTCTTCTTCTTTGCTTCTTTCGGCCTCTCGATGTGTTTATGTATAAACTTGGCAATGTCGCTTATTTCGTAACACCCAGTCGGTATTTGGATGATGCTAACAGATGGCGCTCATTTGACAGAATAATAGAATCGACCACTCGATATGTTCGGTATGTTGTTGTATGAATGGAAACCAATCAATGCCAAGCCGTAAGTGCTATCTTCGTCCAATTGGAGCGGCGGAGAAATGTCTGCGGTTAGCGTCGACGTTTGACCTGTCACTGTCAACAGCAAAGACATGACTGACACTGGATGGGGTTATGTACTTCTATTTAAACCATTCCATATGCGCGCTCTGTGCTCAGAGTCTAGTATGGGATTCAAGATGCGTGAGGCTCGCGCTATTCGTCTAGCGAAACGTATCCTGTCCATGGCCACTTGCATCCAATACGATTTGCGCGAAGTTTTGTATGCAAAACGCCACGTCACCATATAATGAACCTCATTGCGCCCGTCATTAAAGGTCACCACTTTTCTATTCATTTTCGCGCGCGCGCACACACACACACACCCAGAGTGTGTTCTCGTATAGAAAATTCAAACACAAATGACCGCAATTAACTTGGTTGAATGTCTGATAGCGATCGTTGTTCTAGAAGATTTTCACTTTTTTACCCAGATATCGCACCAATTCCACCGGCGGCTTCAAATTGCCGAAACTGTCAAAGTATTTCACCACATGTCTGCGTTTCACGTAAGCTACCCAATACGTTCCGCGATTCCTGCTCGAGTCCAGATTGATGATTGCGCATTCTCTGTACTTGGGAAATTTCGATGATGATGATGATGAGGATCGAGGTAAGTTGTCTCGCATGAAAACACCAATGAAATGAGGTATTTTCAAACGTTTCACATATTTAAGTAATTCCTCATCGTACAACGCTCTATTGGGCAGCTTCAGCGGGAGTTTTTGAAAATTTCTTCTTGAGAAACAAACCGTAGCCGCCTTTAGCGGTCTTGCGCAGAAACAAACCGGAACCTCCTACATTTTTGTTGTCGCCACCAATGCTCTCCATTGCGGTATTATGACGCTTGTCTTCCTCCAATTTCTTTTTAGCATTGGCCGAGGAGATGATGGTCCTGGCTATGGTGCTGGCACCGCCTGCCAACGAGCCCAGCGCTCCCAGAGCGGCGAATATCGGAAGCAGAGGCAGCACACCACCGCCCTTCGCTTCGAACGGTATTATTCGGGGTACTCTGATTTTTTTGCGGCCACCCATTTTTTTTCACTTGAGCACGGGCAGCACGCAGTGCCACCAAGGAGGATTTTCGCAGAGCCTTCGCACTCAAATCTTTCAGCTGATCAGGTTTCAGTGTTTTTCGCAGAGTCTTGGTAATTTTCTTAACCACATCTCGACGGAAAGACTTTGGCTTTGCAGCAGCAGCAGCAGTCTTCTTCTTCTTCAGACCCATTCCCAAATTACGTTTTGCCTTCATGGTTGTGGTGACCAGCCAAGCAGCAGCTTTCTCACAAAATTTGGCGTCTTTTGATTTGACACGTTCCCAAGCTCGATTTTCCAGCGCCCAGTCGGCCTTGTGTCTCTCCTTCAAAGACTTGTTTTGCGAGTATGCAATATCGTGAGTCTTACAAGCCGAATCCAAAGGGTTCACACCAGGGTCTCCACGTGCCAATCTCTTCTGTAGTTTGGTACCCGGTCCACAGTACTGGTATCCAGGCAAATGAAGCTCGAATGGCAGATGATTAATCAGAGAGTTCACCACACCACGACCTTCGTGCTCGACAGTCAGCATGACACTGACGCGAATGATGTTGCACACCTACTTACATAACTGTACTCCACTCAAAATGTCATTCGAATGTCAGATGTGGGCGTGGTCACACACACACACACTTCAGCAAAAAATCAATCAACTTAAACATGAAAGTGGTGCAACAAGAGCCGGCTCTGGAAATTGTCAATTTGGATACCATAGGTGGAGGAGGTATTGGCGGTGACGACGACGGTATACGTAAACACGGCTCCCTGCTACCGCATTCATTCCAAGCGATATTTTGTGGCCCCAGCGGATGTGGCAAGACCAACGCTGTACTCAGTCTGCTGTTCAGCCCGAACGGAGCACGCTTCGAGAATGTTTACGTTTATTCAAAGTCGCTGTACCAACCTAAATATCAGCTACTGCACGATGTACTCAAACAAGTCAAGGGCGTAGGTTATTTTCCATACAGGGACAACGACGAGGTAATCGATCTGTCAAAGGCGAAAGAAAACTCAATTTTCATATTTGACGATGTGGCGTGTGACAAACAGAATAAAATCAGAGAGTTCCATGCCATGGCACGCCACAAGGGTATTGACCCAACCTACTTGTGTCAAACCTACTCGAAAATACCCAAACAGCTGATCAGGGACAATTGCAACATTATAGTGCTTTTTCGGCAAGACGATATGAATTTGAAGCACGCATTCGATGAGCATGTCTCTCCAGATTACACCTTTGAGGAATTTCGCCGCATGTGCGCCGCCTGTTGGAAGGAAAAATTCGGATCTCTGGTCATTGTCAAAGACTTTGATGTGAACAAAGGGCGCTACCACCTGGGCTTTGACAAATATATACAAATGTGATGCGAGGTGGCACGGCATTCGTACTGAAGCCATGGCGCTGACCACATCACCCCGCATCGAGACGGAGATTGCTAAAGCTGAACGCAAACGTCAAGTCAATCAGTTGTCGAAAATTTTGCGAAAAAAGTATCTGAGTCTGAAACTCGGAAAATCCGAGCATGATGAAGCACTGAGTAAATTATTCAAACCCATTACGGTGCCGCTGAAAAGATTGAGTGCGTCAGTGCCGCCACTCACCAAGCGATCACGACTGGCAGTGAAAAAAGAAGAGAAACAGGAACCGTCGACACCAACGACTCCAGATTTTATGAAAAAGGAAGAAGACGAAGAAAGCTACCACACAGATGATGGTGATTATGATGATGATGAGGATGACTACTTGGAAGTTTATCCCGAAGTAGCAGCTGAATTCGTGAATGAACATCGCGCCCAATCCGGCAAAATAGATGTGAATTACGGCCCCATTTACGACAAACCAAGAGCGCAATGGTTGCTCGGTAGAAAGCTGATGGACTTCGACAAAGATACGGGGGACATTCGCATTGATGGTGTAACATACGAGGGCACTCCGGGACTATATAGTTTGATTTTCTACAAAAATCCCAAATACGCTAAAGCCGATTTGGCGGCATACAAGCAAATTTTGACAGCTACAGGTGCGCATGTAGATGCGCGAGGTAGTTTGAATCCATCTCAGACTGCCAAATACGAACAGTTGATTCAACCAATGTTCAAAGATCCTCAATCAAAAATAGGTGGTTGTGGAGGTGGTGGTGGAGGTCGAGGTCGAGGTCGTTTCACCGACGACAGTGGTATCCCAGATCAGTTGACATACAACACGAAACCCAAAGAATACGTGTACTGGGACGATGTGAACGAGCTCGTTGACAGATATAGGCTTCTGGTAACTGCCAAAAATGCCGGCAGCACCTCTACCGACAACGAGATCGTGGCCATCATCAATGAATTGAGAGAAGCAGGTTATATTCGATAAATAAAAGCGTAGACTTTTTTTGCATGCCACAGTCGCATCATGAGCATCATCAAGTTCGCTCAAACTTCGTCGGCTCGCCGTGCACGGCAGCAGCAGCAGCAGCCCTATCATTTTCCTGGTGTTATACTCAACTATACGACAAATGGGGACATTGATGCTGAACATGTGAAAATATGTAATGTGGAAACGCCAACTGCACTCAATGATGTTGCCAACAAAAAATACGTTGATGACGTCATACAGAAGCTCAAAGATGACGTCATACACAAACTCAAAGACGAGCTGGACACCACCAAAAACAATCTAACAGCCCTGGATATTCGAGTGATGAAATTCATGTCACTTTCGATGAAAAAGCATGAAAATACCAAGAAACGCTTGGATAAATTGGCACTGGCTATTGTTGATATTCCAGCCTCTTAAGTAGAAGGTGTAACGCCCAGTGCAGTTAGTGTATTGACTCCGCCATTAGCGAAATGACGTCATCATCATCATCTGAGAAAAAACAATTGGTTGATGAGCTCCATGCTCCAGCCAGAAGGAATTTTCCTCGCAGACGTACCATCATCAAAGGACTCGACGATCTGTGGCAGATGGACTTGGCTGATCTTCAAAAATACTCCGAAGCCAATAAAAACTTCAATTATATTCTCGTGGTGATTGACACCTTTTCCAAGTACCTATGGGTGCGCCCCCTGAAGACCAAAATTGGTCGAGACGTCACCGAAGCGATGAGTGACATATTATCGAAAGCGAAAAGATGTCCCAAGCTCCTCCAGTCAGTTCTCGGAACTGAATTTTACAATTCCAGCTTTCAGACTCTCCTGAAAAAGTACAACATCAAACACTACAGCACGTATACCGTGAAGAAAGCCGCGATCGCAGAGAGGGTTATACGTACTCTCAAGGAGAATCTCTTCAAGTATTTCAGTTTGAACGGTACCTACAAATGGCTGGACATTTTGCCGGACATTGCCAAAAACTACAACCAGCGCAAACATCGAACGATCGGCATGAAACCGTGTGACGTCATCAAAGACAATGAAAAACAGGTGTATAAGTCAACGTATGATTATGCCGAACGTGCTGGTCGAAAAAAATTCAAAATTGGCGATTTCGTGAGAATTAGCAAGGCCAAGCATGTTTTCGAACCTAATTGGCCTACGGAACTATTCAAAGTTGCCAAAGTGAAAATCACCCAACCAATCACGTATTTGCTGGAGGACTTCGAAGGGCGACCAATCAGCGGCGCTTTCTATGAACAAGAACTACAAAAAACAAAAAATCCCGAAGTCTATCTAGTGGAAAAAATCATCAGACGTAAGGGTCGTAAAGTACTTGTGAAATGGCTGGGGTTTGATAGTACGCACAATAGTTGGATTGATGCGACAAATCACATGTAATTTCAATGGAAAATTGGCACAATCTCAACTGGAAAAGGGGGCCTTTCATCGTCGTCGTCTCTCAGCTCTCGACGACGTAGAAACTCGAGCCGGTGTATGGGGGGAGGGTGGGGGGTGATGGCGGCGGCAGCAGCGGAGAAATAAACCGATGCCAAACGGTGCAGAGAGATTAGTCAGTCAACATGTTTGGTGCAGTGAACAACGTCGTTGTCGAGTCTTCTGAAGAGTCCTCTGGTTACGAGTCGGCGTCGGTGGCGTCAGCTTCATCATCATCATTATTATCATCATCATCATCGGACGGAGAGTGGGCAGATCGAATTGGCAGATTTAGATCGAATATGTGACATGTACAAGGAGGCCATCAAAGCGGAACGTTTCTTCGCGTGCAACGCCACCTACGAGTTTCGCAACACCGACGTTTTGAGCTTGCAATGCGGCATAAGTTTTGCTCGGAGTTTCGTGCCTACAGTGAAACTCGTGTGCAAGGTCCAATACACCATATGCTCCAGCCTGTCCTTCAGCATGTTTGAATGGGGTCAATTCGTGGGGGCCATTAATCAGTTGCTTTACACTAGCCGAAATGGCCCGAATGCAGCAGCAGCAGCAGCAGCAGCCAAGACTATTCGAATCAAACTCGACTGGGACGATGTTATGGATTTGGAATTACACACGTATGCAGAGAGTCAATAAGTGCGAGTTTCCAAGAATGATACCTACTTCTACCTGACGGAAGCGGATGTTCAAGAAATCCTACATCTAGATGCTACTGTGATGGCGACAAGATTTGAATATCTATTGAATATGAACTTTAGTCAATATTATCACGATTTATTAAGCAGTGCAAAAACTCTAGCTAAAAACAATGGTTTGTCATTTGATGAGGCTATAAACTTGTGTACTATATCATCAAAAGATGATAAACATCTATGTTTTCGTGAATACCTATGCTACTTGCCGGATGAAGTAATGTTTGATTACGAAACGAAATAAATGTATATATTGAGAGCAGAGTTAGCGTTTTAATTCAGTATGCAGTGTGCAGTGTGTCTGTGTGCATGCCGAGAGAGAGAGATGCAGCAGTACGAAACAAGACTCGACTCGTATCGAAGCTGAATTTCGACATTTCCTGCAAGTAAGTTAGCCGAAGCAGGCTTTACGTATACCAGTTCGGAAGATGTAGTTGCATGTCTTTCGTGTCAAGTAGAAGGATTCAGATGGCTGCCCAATGACGATCCTATGGCTGACCATCGTCGATGGAGCCCCCATTGTGATTTCGTTCGTAGTTATTACTCTGAGCGGCACAGACACAGACCGACGACAGATGGCGCTGATGTCCCTCCAGAACCAAGAGTGTCAGATGTCATTAGCAGAGTGACAGATGACACATGGATGACACCGCCACCACCACCACCACTACCGACAGATGGCGCTGATGTTGCTCCAGAAGAACGACAAGTGAAAGGTGACATGAGCAGCAAAGTGATCACAGATGTCATAAACATAGACTCACAGAACACGGTGATGATGTGTCGTGTATGTCTTGTGAATGAACTAAATGTATTGTTTATGCCATGTAGACACTTGGCGTGCTGCTCACAGTGCGCCATCAGGTGCGACACATGCGTAGTTTGTAGATCACCCATCAATACATTTATGAAAATATATATATCTTAGAAAATTTTTGATTTTTTAATTTTGCTACTCGAAAATACCCTTCCCCATTTTTTTTTGCTTAAAAAAATATGCCAATTTTTATTTAAAAAAAGTATCACATTTTTGATTGAATTATTCTTCCAATTTTGGTGCAAAAACGTGATCTTTTTTTATGCAAAAAGTGACACTTTTTTCGATAAAAAAAAACACCCAAAATTGACATGGTGGAAGGATTTCAGTGAAGCATTTTCAGTGAATTTTGAGTCACTCAGCATTCACTCAGCTTTCACTCAGTATTCACTCAGCTTTTTCCACCATGTCAATTTTGGGTCATTTTTTTTATAAAAAAAATAGCCATTTTCCCATAAGAATACATGTATTTTTGAATGAAAAAAAGTGACACCTTTATTGACATGGTGGTAAAAGCTGAGTGAAGCATTTTCAGTGAAAGCTGAGTGGCTGAGTGAATCACTCAGCTTTCACTCAGCTTTCACTCAGCTTTTTCCACCATGTCAATAAAAGTGTTACTTTTTTGCATGAAAAACTGACACTTTTTTGCATGAAAAAAGTGACACTTTTTCGTATAAAAAATGATACATTTTTGCGCAAAAAAGTAACCCCTTTTTTGATGCAAAAGTGATCTCTAAAAATATGTGGGATTTTGAATGGGAGATTGGAAGGGTGAAACAAAATATAATAATATCCAGACACGGATTACATATTGATTTTATTCAATCATAAATATAAAACATAATCGGCTATTATTTGATTAATAATATATAATGTAGTGTGTGTGTGTGTGTGTGTGTGGAAAGAAACAAACAAGAGCACAATTTCTTGCATTTTCATTCAACATTTTTCTTGAAATTTTGTGTGTGTGTGTTTGGCAATCTCATTCATCGAATTCTGAATCCTCATCCCCTGAGCCTATGAAGCGTTTATATGTGAGATCTAATCCGTAGGGCTCACCACCACCACGCAGATGTAGGTCACAGTAGCATTGGCTGCTCGTTTTCAAAGTGAACAGTACTTCAAAATCTGTTGTGACACCAAAATTTGTCACATTGATATATATTGTCCATGTGCTTTACACCGAACACCATATGTTGATGGTCTCTGATGCTGTGAACCGGATGGTTTTGCATAGCCCTTCTGAATGCTTTATAGCAAGTGCGGCAAAATCGTAAATTATATTTTGGAATACGATATGCATTCGCCCACACACAGTATTGGTCTTCGTGCAAATGACCCTCCCAGTCTTGATTTTTGAGAGCTTCACACCTATCTTCAAAGCTGATTTCTCTCGTGTACTCTAAGTGACTCAAATCATTGAAATTTCGTTTGACGCTCTGAGCCTGCTTATAGATTTGTATCCATTTTTCATCGGCAAATATTTTCAAAATTCGATCAGTGAGCGTCCATGGTAGAGGTGAGGAGGCCTCGATGAATTCAACTATTGATGATGTACATCTGACTACTTGCAGACAGCATAAATTTTTCAAAGTGTCTACCATGGTGGTGGTGTGTGTGTGCGTGTGTGCGTGCTCTCTGAAAAAATATTAAAATTCTATTAGATATCTTACTGACTGTAATGACCCCACGGCAGAGTGTCATGAGAGCCGACAATCAAACAGCGCTTGTCGTCGTGGGGGTTGAGAGCGATCTTTGTTTGCTCTACACTAAAAACTTTGTGTGAAAAGGATCGAATATAGCGTTGCGAAGTTATTTTTTCCACATTGTGTTTCAGACATTCCACATAATCTTCAAAAGTGATGTGATTTTCGACAACGATGTATTTGACCCCTTTGGATTTTTTTACGGTTTTTCCACCTTGTATCTTATAGGTGTACAACTTTGATCGAGGTCCCACGAAATCTGTCATGATACGACCATTGGCTTCGTCCTTCATCAAGCCGGGTACTTTTTATTTTCGAGGGGGATGTCAAATGGGTTGTCGCTTGGGTAGTCGCTCGTATCGAATTTTTCAATGTGACTGCTAATCAAATCCCGATAAATATCATCGCACTTAATTTCATAAATGAGCGAATCAGTATCCGTATACATCAATTTGCACTGATCGTGTGTGTACTTTTCCATCATGAAGCCGTAATGGAAATCGTACACGCATACCTTGGAAATATCGAGAATCGACATTCCTATGTACAAGGGCTTATTGAATAACAAATCCGTCTTTGCCATCTCGATAGCGACAAGGCTCTCGTCGAAAATGGTGCGACTCCTGAAATTTGGACTGGCAATCAGATTTTTTGCGCCATATCGTCCCCCCCACTTGAAGACCATTTTCACCACACGGTGCTTCCGTATGTTTTCCATGGTTTTCCCGAACACTGCGTTATTGGCTAGTTTGTAGTTATTTTTGCCAAAAGTAGATTTTGCTTGAGAGCGTAATTTCGTATTTAATTCAATGTAGGGACGCAGCCACGCCGACTGATTGAATTGCAACACCTTGTGGATTTTCCTGAGTACAAGGCCGTGTTTGAGTGCTTGTTTCAACACCCTGTAGTGCACAACATATTTTTCCTTGTTGTACAGCGTGGTCATCAATTTTGGTAATTTCGAGCCTGGCGGTGTACGGTGCTCGGCACATAAGGGTAAATCTTTGTGTTTGTCATGCATGTTCGGGGTACTCCAAATCGAATTCGAGAATGTAGCCGATGGGCGAGGTGTCCGACACTTCCGACACATCGAAATCGGCTGCATTTTCGAGCCATTTAAAGCCATCGTACGGAAGATATTCCATCATGGCCCAACCGTACAGATTATTCACGTCGAGATATAGCAAATAGGTCGACAGTTTGGAGGCATCATACCTTTCACCCATGTGCTTGTTATTGGCCGAGCAGAATCTGTTGCATCACTGACTGATGCCGCCACGAATTCCTCGCTCGACAAAGAGAAGCATGTCGACGTCTTTCAGTATCTGCAATTTGCACTGGGTGTACTTCAACATACAGGACCACGTATATCCCGGGAGGGTGTAATACCACGCAGGATCCAGCCCATACGTCTCGTGACCGATATTTCGAAAATTTTCGAAAATATCCGCCAAGAGCAATATGTCGGTTTTCATGTATAGGTCAGAGTACTCGCCCAGTGTTGTCAAGTTGAACGACCGCCACACGTTCTGCGCATGCTCATATTCGGCATCGGTGATGCCACAATCGTTCAACTTGTTGTAGAACTGATCGCACGCCGGTAAACTTGGGCATTCCAATTTCTCCATCGAATCGATGAAATCGTATGGGAATACCCCTTTTCGAGTGAGTAAATTCGCAAATTCGCGCCTTGATATCTTCAAGTCATGGATGGTCAGTGTTTGCACCAAATGCTCCAAGCTCATGCCCATGAAACGAAAAGAGCCAATGAATCAAAATTTAATGTCAGTGTTGCCGTCGTACTGGGTGAAAGAAATGTATTTCTCTTTGTTGACAGGCAACAGGCTGACTCGACCCCTTTTTGCTATATCTCGAATAATAAAATGACTGTCGTATCCGGATAAATTGTGGAATATGATTGGCACAACGAACGACTTTTTGTAGTTCAAATTGCAATGCGCATGCGCATATCCATGGAACGCTCCCGTGTAGTGATTATGATCTATTACAATTTTGTTGGCAGTTTTCCAAGGTTTTTCGCAGATGTGGCAATATGGCGCTGTCGCTCTATCTGGAGGTGAGACGATCATGGGGACAATATCAAAAGTTTTGGATTCCACAAATTTGGCTATGGCCTCCATTCTCTCCGCAAACCAATCCATCGAGTCGAGGCCCCGATGACTATCATAAAATGACAAAGTATCGTCATATGCACACTTGAAATAAAATCCAGCGCTGAAAGGAATGTGTTTTTGGTACTTTGTCGTATATGAGGTGCATTCTTCGTCATTAAACTGTTCCAAAATCGATTCAAAATCCGCGTAAATTACAAAGGGCACTATTTCTTTATGTACAAAATCCCGAAATTCTACATGATCATACGAAGGAAATGAAATTTTGCTCTCGTTTAATTTTTGACAATCAAAAGTATGACTGTTGAGTTTCTCCTCACTCGTAAAATAATTTAAACACCTGTCGCAAATGAATGTTTTATGTCCATTTTTACTGAGTTGGCGACTGAGTAGGCGAGATAAATCCTTTATCCAAACATAATGGAATTATATGTTATCGCCGATGGCGTTGTCGTCATCGGCGATTTCCATTGGTGGTGCCTCGTAATCATTTAATTTCGGGTGATATTCATTTTGAATGAGGAGAAGATTGACATGTTTGTCTAATTTTTGTTTCGTGAGTCGGCTCGGAACAGTAACGAAAAATGCCTCCTTGTTCGCCTGCGGCTGAATCAATTCCAAGGTGTACGCATTCACAGAAATGTTGTTCAATCGCTCAAATTTGGTAATTTGTTTTAATTTCATAGGGAAGTCGATTCCATCCAAGTTCAGTACATTTGAATAGTGAGGGTATGATGAAATTCTATCTGTATTTTTACCCGATTCAACAGGGTACAAGGCCGAAACGACGGCCCAAGCGGAACACGCATCATCTTCCTTTTTCAAATTAATGCAAGCTTTTTTATTCGCAATAGATTTTGGCAGCTCGATGAAAGACGAACCGTTTCCCACGTCCGATTTATTCGTATTGATTTCCAAACTAACAATTTTCTGAAGACTCCAGCCACTTTCTTTGTCCGCGAATTCCGACAGTTTGTTTTGAATTTGATCGATGCCATTTTCTAGGAACCACTTTTTCAAAGTTGTACCCCTATCGATAACAACAATTTTGAATTCTGCTTTTGAATAGAATGAATGCATCACCAAAAAATTGTCCAATATCTTTATGTTTCAAATTTGTAATTATACCGGTGCGTAAACGAGAAGAAAATGCCGATTTCAAGTCCTCCCACTTTACTCGAGATGTTAATTTTGATTTGACTCCCTCTCCCACCACCACGTCGACGCCTGGCTGTTGTTGACCTGACTTTTTGATTGAATTTCGTATTATTTTCAAGTGTCCGCATAAAGTTTGTAATTTTCTCAGAGAGCCTATGCAATACACTGCCGCGATCGCACTATTGATCAGGCGGGCGGTGTACTTGCAATGGGCCAGCCAATGTTTGCGTTCTTCATCAGTACAACCCTTTTTGAGGATTTTTTTGACCTTACGCAACTTGGCTATCATCTCCATACTGTGTGCAACAATAGCGTCAGATGACATGATGATGATTATTCAACAGACATACAAAATTTCAAGAAAATGTCAAATGAAAATACAAGAAACTCACTCTTTGTTTCCAACGGCGGTGGCGGCATCGTCAGCGTCTTCAGGCTTTAGCGATCTCAAACAGCTGCTGCGGATGATTTTGATTGGCAATTTTCTGCTCGCCCCTGTAGATGAGCATATGCTGGGACTCGGTTAATTTGTCGAGGATGGGTTTGAATGCACCAGTCACTCGATTTGGCAGGAATACTTTACACTCCTCCAACTCCACTAGGATGGACTCTCCAAATTTGGTTGTTTTCGCTTCAGCGCCGAGGATCAGATGGGGTTCGTCCTTCGGTAGCTCAGACAACTTCCGCAGGTTCTTCCTGCAAGCCAACGAAATCTTGTTAATTTCGTCGAGAAGATGAGACATTTGCGAAATCATTTGAAATATGAAAAAAATTCATACACGCTGTATTATAACTGTCACTCACTCACTCAAAATGAAAAATGATTTTTATGATTCACCCCGTGTATGAGAAATAAATATGATAAAAATAAAATATTCCAATCACACTGTATATAGCAAATGGAACTTTGTGAGAGACACCCTGTATGAGAAGGAATTATGATAAAAATGCAATCCACACACACTGTATGAAAAACAAAAAAAATATGACGTTTTGTGAGAGAGACACTCTGTATGAGACGAAAAACAAATATGACAAATGAACTTTTCTGAATTTTTTTTGAAAAAGAAACACTACAAAAAGTGAATCGAAAGAAATAGGCACACTTGAAACAATCGCTAAAAATAAAAAAGAATAACTACTACTACTACTGACCTTTGCAAATCACGAATTAAATGGCACTCACAATAAAAAACAATGCACTTGTATAGAAAAAAGCGAGAGACAGATGAGCGGCAGAGAGGCACTTGTTGCTTCGAACGCAGATAATGAAATGACGCAGGCTCGCTGTGAACGTACGTATTAACTCTCTGTGTCACGTGACCCACGCCGTCCACCTCCACGCCGAGTTCGCGTAACCCACGCTGCAAATGTATGCAACGGTCGATCTGGGGAAAACCCAAATTGCGCAATAACAGTAAACAACTCCAAGGTCAATTTAGCTCGAGCAGCGTAAACAGATACCGGAAGTGTGAGATAAATCTAAAAAACAAATTCAAGGTAAAAAATGGATCATCGTCGTGTTTACTGAGAATTTCGTTCAACTTGAGAGAGTAGACAGTAAACAAGTCCAAGGCCAAATCGTATTTCTTAGAATTTCATTGGAGAGAGAGTAAACACCAGATGTGGCTCTTATCACTGTTTACGACTACAGCGCGCGGAGACGTATTTTTTTTCTTTTGGAATTTTATTCGAGAGCGAGTGAATTAATAATAAGTCGTCCATCATAATTTTCTGTTGTGTGTGTGTGTTCTAAGACAGTAGAGACATTTTTCATATTTAATTTTTTGTTTTGTCAATTAAGGTGGCGGCGGCAGCGGCCATGTTTTTTCTCTTCCAGCCATTTGCTCTCAGCGAATCACGTAAGGGAAAGAAGTTTTTTCATAACTTCCGCCATCATGCCATGTTTTTTTGCCTTCCGCTCCATCGCCGCCATGTTTTTTGCGTTCCGCTCCATCGCGCCATGTTTATTTGCCTTCCGCTCCATCGCCGCCATGTTTTTTGCGTTCCGCTTCATCGCCGTCATGTTTTTTGCCTTCCGCTCCATCGCCGCCATGTTTTTTTGCCTTCCGCTGCATCGCCGCCATGTTTTTTTGCAGAAAAGACGCGCGCCACTTAGGGTGAAACGTTTTGAAGCCCCCGACCCCGAAACTCTTCGGCGAACACGTCATCTTCTTCAGCACCAACCCTCCACCAACGGCAAGAACTCGATGGACGCGGCCATCGAGAGATTCACCGTGTGGAGCAATGCCGATGCTGCCTCATGCAAGTGAGGCAGCTTCGGCATTGTCCATCTACTCGTATTTGTTACTTTTTCATTGTAACAAATTATACTTTAGAATAAGAAAATATATAGTATGGTGATTCATGAATATTTCAATTCCATAATATATACCTAACTTCAAAACAAATAAAGTCTTAAATATTGAAGATCAAAGGACAAATTCAACCCTAAGGGCCGGTTTTTTCAATGTACTTTAACTTCGAGCTAAATTTAACTCATGTTTAGAATGTGAGTCGATTCCTTCATTTAGCAAATGTCATATTCATTCTAACCACGAGTCAAATTTAACCGGGAGTCAAAGTACGCTAACACGACATTGATAAACTGTCCCTAAGTCAAACAGAGACAATTGCTGAATTCAGTTGGTTTCAATTTCCGTAACAACATATTTTGTTATTAGAAGACAGATACTTTGCGATACATGCCATATAACTGTCACATTCGGTTTTTGCATTCATATAATTGATATTCAATACAATTTTGGTTGAAAGTACTAGGGCTTTCGTTATACAAGTAAATAAAGAAATACAATTCATATTGGTAGCGGGTTAAAACTCCTAATATTTGTTCCTGCTATCCGGATACTTTTGGATGTTTTGGTATACGACTTAGATTATTGGCAGTTAGAGAGTACTTTGGATAAATGAATCAAGAAATCAACGGATTACACGAATTGTTAGTGTTGGAGAAGACATTGGAATTCTACAAGCGGTGAACATCATTTGTGACTAGAGGATTCACGACGAGAAATAAGAGGTTTCCATAGCAGAGAATTGGATACATTGGTTTGTTTATTGGAAGAACGAGAGTGAGTCTTTCCTTACCCTTTCCCTTTCCTTTATACCTTTCTAGGCTTTTTTTCACTGCGTTGGTAGATTGGTAATTGTTCTATTTTCAATATTTTCATATAGATTTGGTGCTTACGCAGAAGTGAAATAAAATGGTTGATGAAGTTAAAGCTTTAAATAGAAAAAGGAGTGTATTGAAAGCTCGCCTAACATTATTTAAGAAATTTCTGGATGGGTATTTGAATAATAAAAAAAATGATCAGTCTATAGGAAAAATATCTTTGATAGAATTGGAATCAAGGATGAATTCATGCATTTCTTTACTTTCAGAATTTGATGAAGTTCAAACTACAATAGAAATGTCAGCAGATGAAAATGACTTGGAAAATCAATTAAAAATCAGAGAAGAATTTGATGATTCTTTTCATAAAGTTATAGTCATTTGCAAGGAAGTTTTGGGTGGGTTCGATGTAAATGTATTCAATGACATGGTGGATGAAAATATTTCACAAAGTTCAGAGGTTCTTTCCATACACAATTCGAGAGCCCCTAACGCTATAATGTCACAACCAAAACATCCACCAATCCCTATCCCTAAATTTAGTGGAGTTGTAGACACTTGGTTGGAATTTAGGGACGTGATTGAATCACTGATTCATGATAATAACTCAATAGGCAATATTGAAAAATTTCATTTTCTTCGAGGAGCTTTGGATGGTGATGCCAGGCAAATAATACAATCACTGGAATTTTCAGCAAAAAATTACAAAATTGCGTGGGATTTGCTTTGTGATAGGTTCAATCATGAATATCTGTTGGTCAATAATCATTTTAAATCATGATTTGCATTGCCATCATTGGTGAGAGAGTCTTCCAGTGGATTACGAAAACTTGAGGTCACTAGAATCTCTAGGTTTGAAAATTGAATTTTGGGATGTAATAATAATATTTCTCATTTGTGGGAAGTTAGATTCTAGTACACTTCGTCAGTGGGAAGAAGAACGGCCTCGTGATAAGTTAGCAAAACTGGGTGAATTCAAAGAATTTTTGAAATCAAGGGCTGAATTTTTAGAAACATTGGAAAATAGCCATGGTGTAAACAAATGTAATCAAATTAAATTCAAACCTGATTTCAAATCACGTAAATCTCTTACTGTGGTGTCAAATATAGTTTGTACATGTTGTAATGGTAAACATTTTATTGGTACTGTTAAAAATTTGGTAAAATGAGTGTTCATTCAAGGTATCAATATGCCAAGCTTTCAAAATTGTGCCTAAACTGTTTGAGGAGAGTCTCACATGTAAGTCGAGATTGTTTGAGTGGTAATTGCAAAAAGTGTTGTCAAAAACACAACACTTTGTTGCATTATAAAGTACAAAATGTTCATAAACATATTGGTGAGTCATCAAGCAATCATGAAACAGAAAGACCTAGTCATGGTAATGAAAGTAGATCAGTTGAATCTCAAATGAGTACTTCACAAGTCACTTCCACTAACACATCTGGGATTACTACTCTGAATGAAAATATAGGACACGACGTAGACAATGAAGTATTATTGTCTACTGCTTTGGTGTATGTGATGGATAGAAATAATTATCCTCAAATTGCTAGAATCCTTCTAGATAGTGGATCTCAATCTAACCTAATCACATATAGTTTCACAAAAAAATTGGGAATTGAATCGGATAACACTCAGATATCAATTGTAGGCATTAACCAATCGGTATCTGAGAATAAAAATAGGTGCAACATCACAATTCAATCTGTAAGAAATAATTTTAAACAAAATATAATGTGCTTGGTTGTTCATCAAATTTCGGTAAACATTTCAAATTATAATATTGATGTGGCTCATTTGAATATTCCTCATCACCTTCCATTGGCAGATCCTGGATTCTCAAAATCCGGTCCTACACATATCTTGTTGGGAGCCGAAGTTTTTTATTCTCTGTTATGTATTGATCAAATTAATTTTGGGCAATAGAGGAACCTCCTTCTTAGAACAACTATTTGTCTGATGATGAGCAGAAATGTGAAGATATTCTTGTTAACACAACAAAAAGTTCTTTTGATGGTAAGTTTATGGTACAAGTGCCATTATCTGACTCACCGTTCAAATTAGGAGATTCTAAAAAACATGCTTTAGATATGTTTTTGGCTTTGGAAAAGCGGTTGGCAAGGAATCCAATTGAATAAAAGGTATTGCGATTTCATGGAAGAGTATGAAATGATGAAACACATGTCGGTGGTTCCTTCATCTTTTTTATCTCATCATGGTGTCCTGAAAGAACAGAGTTCAACAGTAAAACTACGAGTTGTCTTCAATGGATCAGCGTTGGCATTCAATGGCATTTCTCTTAATAACTTTCAATACAAAGGTGCGAATAATCAAGATAAACTTTTGAAAATTCTTTTGCGGTTTCGTCAATTCAATATTGCAGTCTGTTCAGACGTAGAAAAAATGTACAGGCAAATTTGGATAGATCCTATACATAGAAATCTTCAAAAAATCTTGTGCAAAAATCCACAACAAACTATCAAGGAATATGTTCTGAAGACTGTTACGTATGGAACAAAATCAGCACCCTTTTTGGCTATGAGGAGTTTGAAAGAAGTTGGCATTGAGAACTTAGAAAACACACCCAAGGCCGCACAAGCCATGTTACGTTGACAATTTTTTATCTGGTGCAGATTCTCTTGAAGAGACAGTACAATCATGTAATGATGTGTCATCATTATTAAAGTCAAGTGAATTTCCATTGAGAAAATGGATTAGCAGCGATCCACAAGTTGTTGAAAGAATAACTGGTGGTTCTTCAAAGTTGGATAATGTTCACTTTGGTGAAAAGGAACCGAATAAAACCCTTGGGTTGTATACAGTATTGATTTTTCAAAGTAGGACAAAATAACGAAACGATCCATTCTGTCTGACATATCAAAAATATTTGATCCACTTGGTTTATTAGGTCCTAGTGTTATTATTGCTAAGATGTTACTACAAACTTTATGGACATTAAAAATAAATTGGGACGAAACATTGTCTTCTGACATCCACACACAATGGTATCAATTGAGAAATCAATTTCATTTTCTGAACGATCGACAAATCAAAAGGCGTGTAATTTGTTCAAACCCTGTTAGGTTGGAAGTACATGGCTTTGCGGATTCTTCGATCAAAGCCTACGGATCATGCGTGTACATAAGAAGCGTAGATGGAGAAGGTAATATTCACATTTGTTTGGTCAGTTCTAAGGTTAAGGTAGCCCCATTGAAAATACAAACAGTTCCACGACTCGAACTGTGTGGTGCATTGGTACTAGCTAAATTGGTAACTCAGATAAAAAATTCAATAGACCTTCAGTTTTCAAAAACAGTGCTCTGGTGTGACTCATCTGTAACTTTGTGTTGGATAGATACATCATTTTGCGACAAAAGTATGTAATACATGTGGTCAAGATTTTTTGAAGATTTCTATGTATAGGATCTATCCAAATTTGCCTGTACATTTTTTCTACGTCTGAACAGACTGCAATATTGAATTGACGAAACCGCAAAAGAATTTTCAAGAGTTTATCTTGATTATTCGCACCTTTGTATTGAAAGTTATTAAGAGAAATGCCATTGAATGCCGGCGCTGATCCATTGAAGACAACTCGTAGTTTTACTGTTAAACTCTGTTCTTTCAGGACACCATGATGAGGTAAAAAAGATGAAGGAACCACCGACATGTGTTTCATCATTTCATACTCTTCCATGAAATCGCAATACCTTTTATTCAATTGGATTCCTTGCCAACCGCTTTTCCAAAGCCAAAAACATATCTAAAGCATGTTTTTTAGAATCTCCTAATTTGAACGGTGAGTCAGATAATGGCACTTGTACCATAAACTTACCATCAAAAGAACTTTTTGTTGTGTTAACAAAAATATCTTCACATTTCTGCTCATCATCAGACAAATAGTTGTTCTAAGAAGGAGGTTCCTCTATTGCCCAAAACTTCTCCAATTGATCGTGTAGATCATAAGATTGAGTAGTGTTGATGTTAAGGTGGGCGTCTAATGTCGTGTATTGCGACGTTTAATTGCATTGAGAAACGGTTACACTTAGAGAGCTGAAATTTGGTAGGTGAACTCAAAAAAGATAGGAGTACACAGTGAATATATTGAGATTTTTTTCATTTCGAAAAGTGAGATTATTTTGGTCAGCAATTGAGGAAAATAAGCCAATACTGGCTTCTGTTTTATGCTAATCTAAATATTGATAAAAATAGTGCAATTTCTGATTGAAAACGAATCTCCAGACAATATCGTTTGGGAGATTAATTCCAAGTTAGAAATGGGCTAGGAATAGCCAAATTCGAACATATGGCGCGAAACAGTTCCTACTTTACCAACATTCTTACTCATTTTTTGGTTCGGCAGTTTTCGGATAGAAAGCGCCATTGTATATTTCATTCATTCAATTTACACAATGAAACGGAATGTGATTTTGATAACATTGGTAGGAGGAGCCAGGTCAAGAAAATGAAATAAAGACGTGTTGTTTCGGATCCCCAAATAAATCATAAGCGTATCATGGAGTGCTATTTGAGGATACATAAATAAAAATCAACAATCGATGACGGGATCCGGAGTTTCAATCTATATGTAATACAACGAAACTTTTCCTAGCACATGCGAAGTAATTTCTCTAAACTTCTTGCTGAGGATAGTGTACATCTCGTAGTTAATTTATTCAATATTTTTGAAAACGCTGACATTTTTTCAAGATTTTATTGAACGTGCGTTTGTTTCTCTGTTCATTCATTTGTATATTGGGGTGATATATTGCAAGTGAATTTTGACCCACTTATAGTTGCCCGATTATCATGAAATTGGGCAGGTGTTTATGATTCCGATGACAATGTATTATGAAGGGTCATATATACCACTGGAAACATCTATTCCTAGAGCTCTGTGGATTTTTTTGAGTTAGGGATTAATCATTTTAGAGGTAGAAAGAAATGTTCCTGGCTCTACAGGGCGAGCTACAAAAATTCTTGAATGTCTAACACCAAATACGCAAAAAAGTGTTTGCCAGTGGATTTTTCTTGATTTATAATGCTATGAAAATTATCGATTGACTTCGAATATATCTATTAGTTATGGTGTACCTACTTACAGGGTGATGAAGAAAACCGCTTTTTTTAACTCGTTTTTGAGCTTCTCGCAAAAATGTGGTTTTCCCTACATTTCACAGAGTGAGCAAAAAAAGTGATAAATTATGGGAGATCATATGAGTGGATTGTTTGATATTTCACAGAGAATAAAGGTAAACTATTTTTTACTTTTACGTGACTCGATACAGAGTGAGCCCAAAAAGACGAATTTTCGAAAATGAGCGAATATTGATTTTATTTCTGTTGAAACGAAAGCAATTGATATAAATATATTGCATATTTCACATTACATTTCCCAAAGTGTCTACTTATGGTTGGACAAAATAACATTGATACATTGGAGACTATTATTGGTGGAATTTGAGTTGATTTTCTGGATATGACATTCTATAGAGGAGGATGATAATGTTTTGTGTAATTGTAGAGAAACTGAGTTATCCCAAAGAGAGATATTTTTGAAAACTTCTGGATGTAATTCGGTCGTAAAACAAATACATTCTTGAGACTTCTACAAAATATCCAAAACGCTTAGTGTTTCTTCTAACCTTCAAACAGTGGAAGCAGCTGCAAGCGCATGCGTTTATACAAATGTCATCATTACAGCAGAGCCAAGTAATGTATAGAAAGTTAGCAAGGCCACTTGCCGGAAAATCGATGAAACCAATTCCAATAATTGTCGAATAATTGTCGAGAATTTGTCGTGAACGAAAAAAATTTGTCGCGCTTATAGTTTTTTTTATATGGGGTGGCTGTGCTAACTTTATATTAAGTTAGCACTGCCACTGATATAACTTGACAAATAAACATCAAATTTTATAACTGTGGTAACCAACAATTGTCGTGTAATTGTCGAAGTCTATTTGAAGTAAAAAAAATGCGAAAAATCTTTTCTTTACAGCTTATAATGTATTTTTTATTGGAACACCGCATACCTATAAGGACAATTTGAACTTTTTTCACTAAACTATTGTTAAATATGTATGGATTATGCATTCTTTTTGAAACAAATGAAAAATTTATTGTGAAAAATGGGAAAACTCAGTGTTTAATGAAAAAACTCATCAAACTTGAATATTTTTTTATAGGCTCACAAATTCACTGAACGATTGGCGAATAATTATAACATATCAACCGAGAAAACTCCTACTTTTTTTATAACTGAAAAACTAAATACAAAAGGTGGAAAAAGGAGATATTAAAAGCCGGAAAATGACTTTCGAACGCTACATAATGGAGAAATTCCCTTTTCTTAGTAATATATACACATAATTTGGTTGGATTATTTTTTCTGTGACTGAAAATTAACTCATCAATTGTCGAATGATCAAATCTAATATGTCGTGGAAAGTTGAAATTTCCTGAAGTGGAAAAACTACCTATAATTGGTAAAATTCAATTATTTCCAGTATTTCGGTATTACCAACGCACTGAATACTGATTAAATATAATGTTTTTTTGACAAAATCAAATTTGTCGTGAAACGTTGAAATTTTCTGAAGCGGAAAAACTACCTGTTATTGGTAAAATTCAATTATTTCCAGTCTCTCGATATTACCTAATGATTATGATGTTTAAATATAATTGTTTGTGGCGGAAATTTATGGAGCAATTGTCGAACGACGAAAACATATTTGTCCTGGAAATTTTCATTCTTGAAAAACCGGAAAATTATTTTTAAACGATAATAAATGAAGAAATTCCATTTTCTTAGTAATATACACACATTATTTGGTTGGATTATTTTTTTTGCGACTGAAAATGAACTATTTAATTGTCGAATGACAAAATCAAACTTGTCGTGAAACGTTGAAATTTCCTGAACCGAAAATACTACCTATAATTGGTAAAATTCAAATATTTCCAGTCTTTCGGTATTACCAACGCACTGAATGACGATTAAATATAATTTTTTTGGTCGGAAATTTATGGAACAATTGTCGAACGACAAAAACATATTTCTTGTGGAAATTTTCATTCTTGAAAGGCCGGAAAATTACTTTAAAACGCTAAATAATGAAGATTTCCCTTTTCTTAGTAATACACACACATAATTTGGTTGGATTATTTTTTCTGCTCCTGAAAACTAACTCATCAATTGTCGAATGATCGAATCTAATTTGTCGTGGAAAGTTGAAATTTCCTGAAGCTGAAAAAAGACCTATATTTGGTAAAATTCAATTATTTCCAGTCTTTCGGTATTACCAACGCACTGAATGATGATTAAATATAATTTTTTATGGCGGAAATTTAAGAAACAATTGTCGAACGACGAAAACATATTTGTCGTGAAAATTTTCATTCTTGAAAAGCCAGAAAAGTACTTTAAAACGCTCAGTAATGAAGAAATCTCCTTTTTTTAGTAATATACACACATAATTTGGTTGTATTATTTTTTCTGCTCCTGAAAACTAAATCATCAATTGTCGAATAACTGAATCAAATTGTCGTGAAACGTTGAAATTTCCGGAAGCAGTAATCGGTAAAATTCAATTATTTCCGGTCTCTCGATATTATCTAAGCACCAATTTGATGAGTTTTTTCATTGAACACTGAATGCCCAATCAATTCATATTTGACAATAGTTTAATGGGAAAAGCTCAAGTTATCCTTATAGGCATGCGGTGTTGCCACTTACTCAAAATTTTCCCCAATATCAAGAATTCCAATAAGATTTTTCGCATTTTTTTACTTCAAATAGACTTCGACAATTACTCGACAATTGTTGGTTACCACAATGATACAATTTGATGTTTATTTGTCAAGTTATATCAGTGGCAGTGCTAACTTAATATAAAGTTAGCACAGCCACCACATTTAAAAATAAAACTATAAGCGCGACAAATTTTTTTTGTTCTCGACAAATTCTCGACAATTATTTGACAATTACTGGAATTGGTTTCATCGATTTTCCGTTAAGTGGCCTTGCTAACTTTATATACATAGCCAAGTAACAATATTGTCGGATTTCAAGAAAACTCCAAACAACTACAGTCGCCAATTCTGAATTAGCATTGGATACTTTTGGTTCTAACTTTTGTCTATCCGTGTAGACACATGTAATTTGAAAAGTGCAATGCCTTCAAGGCTTTTGCGTCAACAAAAATTAAATAAATCCCGTTTTAATATAGATTTCTAAGAATTCGTTCTTTTGGACGCAACTGTCATACAAAATAGACGAAACATGATCTTTATTCACATCACAGACCCCTTACCGATGATTTTACAAATTAATTCTACTGAATTAAAATAAGAAAATTCTGTTAATAGTGAAACAAAGAAAAAATACTAGGTACAATGAATTTGACAAAAAATACTTGAAAAACTCTAAACAGAAAAATGGGAAGATATTTTTATGATCAACCCTCGGATCAACCCGATGTCTACAAACCTATAAAGCAACTGATAAAGTGCAAGTCACTAATTACCGACCAATATCGCTGGTGAATCATTTCGCAAAAGTTGCCGAGAAAATACTCAAAAATCAGGGTGGGAAAGTACCTATAAAAATATAAAGTACTTTCTGATAAATATTTTGGTCTCTGTGATGGTAAATCTACACAGAACGCACATATATTCCAAAAATAATCAGAGAAACAAACAAAGCAAGTTGAGAAGAAGCTTGAAAAAATTTCAATGATTTTCGAAAAACCACAATTTTTTTAAATATTGAATTTACTGCCAGATGTGCACTACCACCAGGAAGAAATTTGGAGATTCGAAGATATTTGAAAAAAAAAACAAAATTTGATAATTGTGTGAGGACTGAAATAGTATATTGTGCAACTAGTGCAGAAAATATCCAGTTTCCGCATGAGTTGCACTTTATACTTTTCCGACGACCTACTAAAAATAAAATATGACGGATTTTGAAAATATTTTTCAACAAGAATATTCATCTACCTACAAATAATTTCACAAGGAAAACTAGTTCTATAATTAAAATTTTGAAAGAGACATATATTATCAAAATTTGTATTTTTTTAAAACGAGGCAGTATAAAAATTGAGTTGGTGATGGTTGCTAGATAACGAAACGTCGGACAGTAAAACTGCGACATTATCACATGACAGCTTGACGATAACACCAAAAAAAAAATAAAATTAATGATCACAAAATTCAGTGTTTCTAGAAACATTTTTATATATTTTTTTATAAATTTTACTTTTGTTATGCAAATTTTCTCTCACTGAATTGAAACTATAAACCGTTTCCGATATCCCCGTGATGGACAACCTCTTAGACTCACTGAATAATACACTTCTTCAATCAATCAATTCTATATCATGAGCAAGTAGTATGAAGCACACTCATTTCTAAAGATGAATTATTTTTAGGTAGGTAGGTATGAAGCGGTCACGCAAAATTCAATTTACTTGTTCTCGTTCAAAAATATTTTTCAAATTCTTATTTTTCAGGTTGGTTGTCGGAAAGTTATAGTGTGCGGAAACTGGATATTTCATACTAGTGTTAGGAGCCATAAGCGAGTGGTTAGTATGAAATATCCTATTTTCCGCACTAGTTGCACATAATACTATTTCTATGAAGATTGAACATTTCACTTATCTGACTTCAATATGTTTTTCTTAAAACACCACACCTTTGAAATGTTCGATATGAAAATGTCCTTTGTAACATTTTCTAAAAACGAATAAAACACTTTAATCCATGGTAGAAAGAAAAATATTCGTTAAAAATCGTAATCATAATATAGGTACCTACCTACGAACATATTGTAACGATTTCGAGACCGGCCCTGATCATCCAATTACACTCCACACTCGAAATGTAAACAAGTTCTCTTCTGACAAACACATGACTCATCCGTGGAAGAGACGCGAACGTCTAACCGAATATTCTAGGGACCTCTCAGAAGTCGCCGAACAGACTGGAATGATCGAAAACTGTAAATGCTTCTATATATAGCCGCTGTATAGCAGATGGCGGAGTAGTTAGAATTCAGAGTTAGTTACAGTTCCAGAGTTCGCAGTAGAAATAAATTTGAATCTAGTGAAGTAAATGTTTTAGTGAATAATTGTTGTAAATAGTGTTTTAAATAAATTAGGAAAATTAGTTAGTGCAGTTTTACTACAATATCTACCTTACCTACCCAGGATTCAAAACTAATATAAACTTGGATGACAACGCGAGATTTTCAAAACATCATTAAAAAAATCAAAAACAAAAACCCAATAACGTTTCCATGCCACTGACGGTGCTGAAATAATTCATTCCATGATATAGGATTTTCTTATACTTCTCAGTACAACACAACGCAATAAATAGGTGGGCTATTCTCAAATAATTCGCTTTTAATTTGCGTAAAAATAAGAGAGAAAAATATACCTATATAAGTATTTCATACGTATTGATGTGAAACAGAAAATCGCATAGATACGTACATACTCGAGAATAGCACACCTGCTGGCATGTTGCCAAGAGCGCCAATATAATTACTAATCTCTGGGCTTATTTTTTTTGTCGCTGTTGTACCTGATAGTAATGAATATAACAACATCAAATTTCATTTTGAAAAAAAGTTGATTTGGAATAAGTATTCAATGAATCATTTCTTCTTGAATAATCTCCAAATCAAATGATAATTGATAGTCAGAGATGTATTATACGGAATACGTAACAGTATTGGCAACAGACTGGCTCCGTCGCCGTCCCCATCCCCAGCGTTTGCAAAGCGTAGTAGTAGTAGACATTAGTTTTGACTATCATTACTCATTTGCACGGAGGGAAACTTGGATAAATATTAAACAGAAGGCATGGTGGCTCCTCTATCGGATTAGTTTGTCAAGCCGTACCAAACGGTGACCTTAACAAGGTTACTCTGTGTTACTAGGTTTCCTTTGTTTTTACCTATAGATCCTGACACAACCCAACCAAGCGAAGTTTTCTGTAAAATTGGATTTTTTGGCCCTAAATTAATTTGACCAATACATAACAGAGAATAAAAAACTTCGGCTCCCAACAAGATATGTGTAGGACCGGATTTTGAGAATCCAGGATCTGCCAATGGAAGGTGATGAGGAATATTCAAATGAGCCACATCAATATTATAATTTGAAATGTTTACCGAAATTTGATGAACAACCAAGCACATTATATTTTGTTTAAAATTATTTCTTACAGATTGAATTGTGATGTTGCACCTATTTTTATTCTCAGATACCGATTGGTTAATGCCTACAATTGATATCTGAGTGTTATCCGATTCAATTCCCAATTTTTTTGTGAAACTATATGTGATTAGGTTAGATTGAGATCCACTATCTAGAAGGATTCTAGCAATTTGAGGATAATTATTTCTATCCATCACATACACCAAAGCAGTAAACAATAATACTTCATTGTCTACGTCGTGTCCTATATTTTCATTCAGAGTAGTAATCCCAGATGTGTTAGTGGAAGTGACTTGTGAAGTACTCATTTGAGATTCAACTGATCTACTTTCATTACCATGACTAGGTCTTTCTGTTTCATGATTGCTTGATGACTCACCAATATGTTTATAAACATTTTGTACTTTATAATGCAACAAAGTGTTGTGTTTTTGACAACACTTTTTGCAATTACCACTCAAACAATCTCGACTTACATGTGAGACTCTCCTCAAACAGTTTAGGCACAATTTTGAAAGCGTGGCATATTGATACCTTGAATGAACACTCATTTTACCAAATTTTTAACAGTACCAATAAAATGTTTACCATTACAACATGTACAAACTATATTTGACACCACAGTAAGAGATTTACGTGATTTGAAATCAGGTTTGAATTTAATTTGATTACATTTGTTTACACCATGGCTATTTTCCAATGTTTCTAAAAATTCAGCCCTTGATTTCAAAAACTCTTTGAATTCACCCAGTTTTGCTAACTTATCACGAGGCCGTTCTTCTTCCCACTGACGAAGTGTACTAGAATCTAACTTCCCACAAATGAGAAATATTATTATTACATCCCAAAATTCAATTTTCAAACCTAGAGATTCTAGTGACCTCAACTGTTTTGTCATTGAGTCCATGAGTTTTCGTAATCCACTGGAAGACTCTCTCACCAATGATGGCAATGCAAATCATGATTTTAAATGATTATTGACCAACAGATATTCATTATTGAACCTATCACAAAGCAAATCCCACGCAATTTTGTAATTTTTTGCTGAAAATTCCAGTGATTGTATTATTTGCCTGGCATCACCATCCAAAGCTCCTCGAAGAAAATGAAATTTTTCAATATTGCCTATTGAGTTATTATCATGAATCAGTGATTCAATCACGTCCCTAAATTCCAACCAAGTGTCTACAACTCCACTAAATTTAGGGATAGGGATTGGTGGATGTTTTGGTTGTGACATTATAGCGTTAGGGGCTCTCGAATTGTGTATGAAAAGAACCTCTGAACTTTGTGAAATATTTTCATCCACCATGTCATTGAATACATTTACATCGAACCCACCCAAAACTTCCTTGCAAATGACTATAACTTTATGAAAAGAATCATCAAATTCTTCTCTGATTTTTAATTGATTTTCCAAGTCATTTTCATCTGCTGACATTTCTATTGTAGTTTGAACTTCATCAAATTCTGAAAGTAAAGAAATGCATGAATTCATCCTTGATTCCAATTCTATCAAAGATATTTTTTCTATAGACTGATCATTTTTTTTATTATTCAAATACCCATCCAGAAATTTCTTAAATAATGTTAGGCGAGCTTTCAATACACTCCTTTTTCTATTTAAAGCTTTAACTTCATCAACCATTTTATTTCACTTCTGCGTAAGCACCAAATCTATATGAAAATATTGAAAATAGAACAATTACCAATCTACCAACGCAGTGAAAAAAAGCCTAGAAAGGTATAAAGGAAAGGGAAAGGGTAAGGAAAGACTCACTCTCGTTCTTCCAATAAACAAACCAATGTATCCAATTCTCTGCTGTGGAAACCTCTTATTTCTCGTCGTGAATCCTCTAGTCACAAATGATGTTCACCGCTTGTAGAATTCCAATGTCTTCTCCAACACTAACAATTCGTGTAATCCGTTGATTTCTTGATTCATTTATCCAAAGTACTCTCTAACTGCCAATAATCTAAGTCGTATACCAAAACATCCAAAAGTATCCGGATAGCAGGAACAAATATTAGGAGTTTTAACCCGCTACCAATATGAATTGTATTTCTTTATTTACTTGTATAACGAAAGCCCTAGTACTTTCAACCAAAATTGTATTGAATATCAATTATATGAATGCAAAAACCGAATGTGACAGTTATATGGCATGTATCGCAAAGTATCTGTCTTCTAATAACAAAATATGTTGTTACGGAAATTGAAACCAACTGAATTCAGCAATTGTCTCTGTTTGACTTAGGGACAGTTTATCAATGTCGTGTTAGCGTACTTTGACTCCCGGTTAAATTTGACTCGTGGTTAGAATGAATATGACATTTGCTAAATGAAGGAATCGACTCACATTCTAAACATGAGTTAAATTTAGCTCGAAGTTAAAGTACATTGAAAAAACCGGCCCTTAGGGTTGAATTTGTCCTTTGATCTTCAATATTTAAGACTTTATTTGTTTTGAAGTTAGGTATATATTATGGAATTGAAATATTCATGAATCACCATACTATATATTTTCTTATTCTAAAGTATAATTTGTTACAATGAAAAAGTAACAAATACGAGTAGATGGACAATGCCGAAGCTGCCTCACTTGCATGAGGCAGAATCGGCATTGCTCCACACGGTGAATCTCTCGATGGCCGCGTCCATCGAGTTCTTGCCGTTGGTGGAGGGTTGGTGCTGAAGAAGATGACGTGTTCGCCGAAGAGTTTCGGGGTCGGGGGCTTCAAAACGTTTCACCCTAAGTGGCGCGCGTCTTTTCTGCAAAAAAACATGGCGGCGATGCAGCGGAAGGCAAAAAAACATGGCGGCGATGGAGCGGAAGGCAAAAAACATGACGGCGATGAAGCGGAACGCAAAAAACATGGCGGCGATGGAGCGGAAGGCAAATAAACATGGCGCGATGGAGCGGAACGCAAAAAACATGGCGGCGATGGATCGTAAGACAGTAGAGACATTTTTCATATTTAATTTTTTGTTTTGTCAATTAAGGTGGCGGCGGCGGCGGCCATGTTATTTCTCTTCCAGCCATTTGCTCTCAGCGAATCACGTAAGGGAAAGAAGTTTTTTCATAACTTCCGCCATCATGCCATGTTTTTTTGCCTTCCGCTCCATCGCCGCCATGTTTTTGCGTTCCGCTCCATCGCGCCATGTTTATTTGCCTTCCGCTCCATCGCCGCCATGTTTTTTGCGTTCCGCTTCATCGCCGTCATGTTTTTTGCCTTCCGCTCCATCGCCGCCATGTTTTTTTGCCTTCCGCTGCATCGCCGCCATGTTTTTTTGCAGAAAAGACGCGCGCCACTTAGGGTGAAACGTTTTGAAGCCCCCGACCCCGAAACTCTTCGGCGAACACGTCATCTTCTTCAGGTCTCCTCTGTTAATATATGGTGTGATAGTTTCGAAGTATTCCATGAAAAGGTTTGCAAGGACTGGAGAAAGGGGGGAACCCATGGGAGCACCTTCCCCAGTTCCCGCACACAGCTCACTTAGCGCCAATTCAGTTCCCGCCCATAGTTCACCTCGCGCCAATACATTGCACACGGCCATTACAGCCACGTCCACTATAAATACAGTTCCTCAACCCACAATTCCTCAGTTCAGGAGTAGGCAGATTGAGACCCCGACGTCAAGTCACAAAAACCTAACGTAATTATACCTGAGGAGTAGGCAGATTGAGACCTCAGCGTAGAATTACGTTTTAACCTTTCATTAATTTTCTTTCTATTTCAGTTCTTGAAAATGGCTCCATAATCGGAGCCGAAACGTCGAATTTCAACAAATTCTAGACGCGGTTCAACCCGAACTTTTAGTTTTCAAATATCTGACCGCGGAAACCTATCTGAACACATATATATATATTTATATATATATATATATATATATATATATATATATATATATATATATATATATATATATATATATATATATATATATATATATATATATATATATATATATATATATAATTTCTTCCCTTACATCTGAAGCATTTATTGCAACATTCAGAAGGTTTTGCTCCCGTAGAGGTAAACCGAATTGTGTATGGTCTGATAATGGCACAAATTTTGTGGGTGCCAAATCAGAATTGAAAAGTTTGTGTGAATTTTTTGAAAACGAAGAGAGTTTCCTTGTAGACTACTTTGCAAATGAAGGTGTAATTTGAAAATTTATTCTATCCCGTTCTCAGGGGTAAAATCAACAAAATTCCACCTTAAAAGAGTAATGGGTAATATTTCACTAACCTTTGAACAGTTGTCAACTCTGCTCACTCAGGTAGAGGCAGCCTTGAATTCCCGACCGTTGACCCCACTTTCCCCTAATCCGAACGATGTGGACGTTTTGACACCGTCTCACTTCCTGATTGGAAAAAGACTCACTAGTTCACCTGACCCGAATTTAATGGATATTCCAATCAATAGACTTTCAAAATATCAGCATATTCAACAGATATATCAACACTTCTGGAATCGGTGGTCAAAGGATTACCTATATCACAGAACTCCAGCAGCATCATAAATGGCAAATTGAACGAGATAATTTGAAACCTGGACAGCTGGTTATAGAACGTGAAGAAAATCTTTCCCCTCTACAATGGAAACTTGGGCGTGTGTGCGAAGTGTTTTTAGGCCCTGATGGAAAATTTCGTGTTGTATCCATTAAAACGAAGAATGGTGCTTTCAAAAGGGCTATTTCGAAAGTGTGTCCTTTGCCATTTGATAATGCAATAACATAAACTGTATTTGATGTTTGATTGTTTTTTGGCACAAATATGTATCTATTTTCATGTATCTTTGTTATATTTGTTTTGAAATACTATCTTTCAAGGTGAGAGGTATGTTAAATATTGAAGATCAAAGGACAAATTCAACCCTAATTCAAACAGAGACAATTGCTGAATTCAGTTGGTTTCAATTTCCGTAACAACATATTTTGTTATTAGAAGACAGATACTTTGCGATACATGCCATATAACTGTCACATTCGTTTTTTGCATTAATGTAATTGATATTCAATTAAATTTTGGTTGAAAGTACTTGGGCTTTCATTAAACAAGTAAATAAAGAAATACAGTCCATGTTGGTAGCGGGTTAAAACCCCTAACATAAAGATAAATTGTGATTTGTAATGTACGATTTGGAAATTGACCATAAGATTTCCCATTTCAAATAAATATTCATTTATCTTATGCATTTTATTTTTATGTAACGGCCCTCGAGGAAGTTACGCCCATAGTAATATTGTGGTGTACTGATATTCCACTCCTCTTTTGTGTACTTAAAATCCAGAAACGAATTGTCCAATGTTTTAAACAAAAGATCCGTAGAAATTCATAAAACAGAATATCCACAAGAAAGGGAACTTCTCGTGTTGATAATTCCTCCGGGATCGAGAATAAAATCAGAGCTTGAGCAATTTTTATCATAATGAAGGACCGGGTTTGCGATTACCGCTGCCCGATACACGTCTCAGATAGATTCCTTGGAATCGTATTTCGTAAGTGAACGTTGTTGTCGACCTGTCTGAAAAAGAGTCGCAACTTTGTAATTATATAGTATTCTCTGAATAATTAATTCGTCATGTGGTTATTTACTCTGATATCGAACGGTTTAGAAATGTCTCGCCTTGCATAATTTAAGTTGAATATATTTTATAGAGATGTATAATCGATATGAATATTTTAAGATGTCATTCCCAGGTATGAAGTGAATGGTATAATTCGTATTATAGAATTGTAAGGTGTAAAAGGTAGAATATGATAACTACTAGTATTTCCGCACTACTGCTGATATGTTTCGGCGCCCAGTGTCTGAATATGATAAGGTGCTCAATAATGCTCCAATGACAACAGTTTGGATTTGTATGTTAAGTCAGATAACTAAATATGAATAGGTAATTTCTCCGCCTAAGCAACTAAGAAAGCAAAGCGTTCCCTGGCAAGTATTACTAGAGTTAGCATAATGAATCGAAACAATATAACAATCTTCAGTAATATTGGAATCGGTAATTTAAGTAATGCAATTTAGGTTACATGATTGTTTAGACAATGCGCATTATATGTTGCATATATTGGATTTGCATTAAGAAACTGATATCGTCATGGGTTTGAAATTAGTCTGTCCCAAATACAGGCACATGAATAGGGAAGTGAATATGTAGTGTTATGTAAGATATAACACCTATCTATGTTGACTTTGTTTTGTTTGGCATTATTACATTTATATTAAAATACTTACAACTTTTTGTGGTATAATCTTCCCTATAGTAGCTGTAATAGCAGAAAAATAGTACGAACCCACCGGGTTTCACTCGGTACCGCTCGACGAGTGTTACCTGTTTGTTTTATGTCAACGTGCCTACGTTTCGAGCCACCCATCCATCCTAGGGCTCAGATCTATGCTCTCAGATCTTTGAGCGGATGTTAGGAATCTAGGTAACGTTACTGAGCAGCGGTGGAGAGTCGTGGAGGCTTGAAATTCTTTCAAGCTCTTGGACAACCCACCTGTGCTATGTTCCAAAACTTACCCTGGAGTAAGATTAAAACTAATGTCAGGGTATTAGCGTAAACTGAGAGTAAGCTGTGTTTTGGAACTGTGTTCGACCTTATGAAGTAGGACAAGTGACCGAACCTTTAACCTGACTTTTATCCGTCAGTGGCTTATTGGCGGCTATTTTGAATCGTATGTTGAACAAGTTTTTGAGTTAATCAGAATATACAATTTTGGAGTAGTTTAATTTCAATGGCTAAAGAAATTTACTTGCGGCATTGCAGTCATCAGACATGTTTATGGATTATTGTAGAAATATATTTTATGTAAGTACCTATTTAGCTATACTGTGAATATTTTTATAAGAAAGTAACATAAAAAAAACTTTTCAGTATGAAGAACTTTTCGAAGATGACGATGAATACTTGGCATTGAATGAAAGAAAAGAGGCTCCTATTAGGATGCACTTATATATCGAGAATGTTGTGATGCAATACAACTCAAAACAGTTTCAGGAACATTTCAGAATGTCTTCTGAAACATTTTCGACGATACTTGCGTTGACTGCTCCGTTATTGTCTAATCGATATGGGACCGGTCGTCCAACAATCAATCCTCAAAAACAATTTTTATCAGTGTTGTGGCTATTGGCGACACCGGATTGCTACAGGTTGGGCGGCAAATTTATGAAATTATATATATACTTTGGTTGAGAGTATCTTTGATCAAATTGGTTTTTGTTCAACTAGTCCCGTCAAGAGACTACCATTCCCTCTATATATATATATATATATATATATATATATATATGAAAACTAAAAGTTCGGGTTGAACCGCGTCTAGAATTTGTTGAAATTCGACGTTTCGGCTCCGATTTTGGAGCCATTTTCAAGAACTGAAATAGAAAGAAAATTAATTTCAGTTCTTGAAAATGGCTCCATATATATATATATATATATATATATATATATATATATATATATATATATATATATATATATATATATATATATATATATATATATATATATATATATATATATATATATATATATATATATATATATATATATATATATATATATATATATATATATATATATATATATATATATATATATATATATGTTCAGAACTAAAAGTTCGGGTTGAACCGCGTCTAGAATTTGTTGAAATTCGACGTTTCGGTTCCGATTTTGGAGCCATTTTCAAGAACTAGAAAGAAAATTAATGAAAGGTTAAAACGTAATTCTACGCTGAGGTCTCAATCTGCCTACTCCTCAGGTATAATTACGTTAGGTTTTTGTGACTTGACGTCGGGGTCTCAATCTGCCTACTCCCCACGTCTCGTCACTGGTTCTCTCTAAGGTCTCAATCTAACTACTCCTTCGAGAGAACTGAGGAATTGTGGGTTGAGGAACTGTATTTATAGTGGACGTGGCTGTAATGGCCGTGTGCAATGTATTGGCGCGAGGTGAACTATGGGCGGGAACTGAATTGGCGCTAAGTGAGCTGTGTGCGGGAACTGGGGAAGGTGCTCCCATGGGTTCCCCCCTTTTTCCAGTCCTTGCAAACCTTTTCATGGAAGACTTCGAAACTAGGGCTGTAGAAGAATTTGACCACAAGCCTACTTGCTGGTTCAGATACGTTGACGACATTTTCGTCATATGGCCTCATGGTTACGAAATCTTAAACACGTTCTTAGATCACCTAAACGATATCCATCCCAACATGAAATTCACAATGGAGACCGAAATGAACAACTCCCTAGCTTTCCTGGACGTTCTCATCACGAAATCCAACAACTCTTTCACCCACACAGTACACAGGAAACAGACCCACACCAACCGATACCTACACGCAAACTCTCATCACCATCCAGCACAAACAAACTCCGTATTGAACTCCCTGATATACAGATCAATTCAGCTTACCGACAACCAGAATAGACCACAAGAGCTGGACAAACTGAAATCAGCCTTACTCCAAAATGGTTACGACAATTCGCTAATCGACAAGTCTATCCGCCATCAACTGACCCGTCCTCTAAAAACGAACGATCCACTAGAGAGTATCCAGCCACACAAAGCTTTCCTACCATACATCAAAGGTGTGACAGACAAAATCAGTAATATCTTGAGAAAACACGAGATAAAAACAATATTCACGGCCAACAACCAAATATCCAAATTCCTCAGATCTCCCAAGGACACAATACCAAACGATTCTCAAGGTATATATGAAATACCATGTTCAGACTGCCCGAGAACTTATATTGGCCAGACTAATAGACGAGTAACTTCCAGAGTCTACGAACACGAACTTGCTGTGCGTCAGGCATCTTCCTCTTCCGCACTTTATAAACATCGAGAAGACACAGGTCACAAAATAGACTTCAAAATCACAAAAACAATTTCCACCGAGAAAACTCTGCAAACCAGGATCATCCGAGAAGCCCTTGAGATAGAGAAGCGCCCCAATTGCCTCAACACTCGCGACGACGGACGTAGACTTCCCAATACCTGGAAGCCTCTCATTGCACGCATAAACTCATTTCCCACCAACCCAGTTCCCGCACACAGCTCACTTAGCGCCAACCCAGTTCCCGCACACAGCTCATCTAGCGCCAATTCAGTTCCCGCCCATAGTTCACCTCGCGCCAATACATTGCACACGGCCATTACAGCCACGTCCACTATAAATACAGTTCCTCAACCCACAATTCCTCAGTTCTCTCGAAGGAGTAGGCAGATTGAGACCTTAGAGAGAACCAGTGACGAGACATGGGGAGTAGGCAGATTGAGACCCCGACGTCAAGTCACAAAAACCTAACGTAATTATACCTGAGGAGTAGGCAGATTGAGACCTCAGCGTAGAATTACGTTTCAACCATTTATAAATTTTCTTATTTTCTTTCTTTTTCAGTTCTTGAAAATGGCTCCAAAATCGGAGCCGAAACGTCGAATTTCAACAAATTCTAGACGCGGTTCAACCCGAACTTTTAGTTTTCATATATATAAACATTTGTCTGCCTGTCAATGTTGTAGGTAAACATCTACCTTTGGATTCCATGGCTCGTGTCGAATTAAGTTTCAAACTAGTGACTGTAGATGTCACAAGTTACTATTCATTTATACTCTCTTTGCCTTATGGTACTAATTCAGAGTGCATTCGTTTCAACTTCGAGAGACCTCATAAAGCCGTGCTGATGAGTTGGTAACAACGAAACAGCGCTGTCCACGGATCGTGAGCTCTCGGAGTTGAAACGAAAATAATCTATTCACTTTAGATTCTGCTTGCGTTCCTCATAACGCACGAGAAACTTGATTGAGTCTTGGGTTGGACAGAACAAATAAACATTTGTCTGCCTGTCAATGTTGTAGGTAAACATCTACCTTTGGATTCCATGGCTCGTGTCGAATTAAGTTTCAAACTAGTGACTGTAGATGTCACAAGTTACTATTCATATATATATATATATATATATATATATATATATATATATATATATATATATATATATACATATATCTATATCTATTCATATCTATTCATATATATATATTTATAAATCTGTAAAATATTTTTGTAGATCTGTAGCTGATAGGTTTGGAATGTCTAAATCATCTTTACATCACTCATTTATACGAGTGATACATGTGTTAAATCAATTATCCCCTGAAACCATAAAATTGCCACAATCTGCAATAGATCTGGAGAATATCGTGAATGGTTTCAGGAGAAGTGGAATGAATAATATCATAGGTGCCATAGATGGGTCATATATCCCCATAAAAGCTCCAAAGGACTACCCTGAAGTATATTTATGTCGTAAACGATTTCATGCCATCACATTACAGGCAATTTGCACGTACGATTTAAAATTTACAGACTGCTTTGCTGGTTATCCAAGCTCTGTAAATGATCTGAGAATATTTAGAAACTCCACAATTTACAAATCATTTCTAACTCGCCCAGAAATATTTTTTCCCAATGATGAATTCATAATTGGAGATAAGGCATATCCTCTGAGAAGGTGGTGTATCACACCATATATTAACAGAGGAGACCTAACTTTGAAACAACGTCAGTTTAATACAACTCTAGCTAGGGTTCGACAAGCTATAGAAAGGGCGTTTGCCTTGCTGAAAGGAAGATTTAGAAGATTGAAATACTTAGATATGTCTAGAATTGACTTGATACCAGCAACAATATTGGCCTGTTGTGTATTACATAATGTATGTCTTAATAATTCACATGGCGAAATTGAAAATTATATTCTAGAAGGTATGGTTGAAAATATTGATGAGCAAAATGTTGCAAATGAAAAAATCTTTGCAGATGCCGCAGATTTTGAAAATGAAGCTGGGACATTAAGAAGAGACAGAATAACATTAGCATTATGATTTGTTGTTTTTATATCATTTGCAGGAACAGAGTTGGTGAAGAATTTCTCTGAATTCATCAGTTATTTGTACATTATTAGGATAGAAATTGTACATTTTTTATTTTATAAGAATGACAAATTTTTAAAATTGGGACACTTCTCATATTGTATTTTACTTATTTCAATTCACAGCCATTTCATTTGAATAGTTTTGTAGACACTAAAAAAAGGATTTGAGAACAAGAACACTTTATATCTACAAAAAATAACTCGAAATACATTACTTGGAAAATAAATAAATATGTGAAACTCTAATTCAGCATGAGCTTAACTGAAGACCAAAATGGTAACAGTTTTGGACTTTAATGATTAAATTTTGTCAATCAGCTTATGCATCATTCTCTCATATGTTTGGGTAGCCTCCCTTTGTACCGTCAGGAAATCTTGATGGCGCTTTTCTCTGTTTTCTTCATTTTTCTGCAAGAGTTCCACAATAACTGCAGTCGGTTTTTTCTTTTTCTTAATGTTCTCAGAATCTTGTCCCTCAGCTATTCTTTTAAAACCTTCTTTGAATGATTGACTTACAACATCGCAATTAATTTGGGATCCTAAAATAAAGTTTAATTCTGCAGAGATGATTAAATAGTCAACACTAACAATTTACCTACTGACGATGATGCTGTTGCAACAGGGGTAATGTTTGGTTTTCTCGCAAAAATTTCATCCATTTCAGGCAAATATTTGAAGTCAAATGAAAAGTCACCTGTTGCTTTCGAGCCCATATTATCTTTGCATTTCATGTATAGCTTCTTCAAATGTTTGAATTTATTTTGGCATTGTTTGCCACTAAAACTAAAGCCACTCGATGATAGTGAATTGGAAATTACTTTTCATACTTCATCGTTTCTTGTTGTTTTGTCATTGAAGATTTTCTCATTATCTTTATATAAATATATTAGACACCTTGTAGCTGCATCATTCCATGACACTTTGCCTGAATCTTTTTGAGCGACCTGAACGGAGTTATCACCCACACCAGATTTCTCGGGGCTTTTTACCTCAACAATATCTGAAGCATCTCTAAATACTCGTTGGATTTAGGTAGTTCTATCACTGATCCACCTGAAAGATTTTTTAAAAATTATATATCTATTCTTAATACAAACATATCATTTCACTCACCTGAATCCTTCAACAGAATTTTATCACCATCGATCTTGAAAAATTTGTAGAAATCCATTTTATTTTATCAGACAATTGCAGACTAAACAACGAATTTAAAATTTTACGTTACAAGTGTGTATAGTTTTTAAACAAATGACAAATGTGACAGAATAACTGTCAGAGTACTCTTATACCCTCCTTTTTGGTAGGATACGGTTGAGTAAGCTCTGGGGCAAACCCGAGAAGTTTTGGAACGATTGACAAGCGTAAAATAATTCGCCAGCGTAAGTTTCGGAACAGTGAGAGTAGACTCCGGGTGAGAGAGTAAGCTTTTGGAACACAACCCTGCTGTACTCGTATGTCTGTCACGTTCTACGTCATATGGGTCTTGATATAAATGGTGTCAGGTGTGGGGTGTTAATTAAAGGTTACTGTCCCCTGGCTATTGCCTGCGCCAGCTACTGAAAATATCAGAAAAACGGGTTTTTGTAACGCAATTAGATGTCTCGTGTTGTCGATATAACGGAAATAGAGGCTTGGTAAAGTGATTATTGCTTATCTAGTACCCCCGACGAGTATTGTAAGTCCGAAAAAAGGCTGGAAACTCGCTAATTTATCGAGACAAGTGACATAAATGGTCTCGGGTTGTGTTTGGTAGATATGTATAGTGTGATGGTATGATTTAGAATCGAATTTTGACCTGTTTGTTGTCATCCGCTTAGGTGATGTTGATTTAGGTAGATTTAGGCACCCATTTGATGAGCAACGTTTAAAAATTTGTTAGTAGTTTGACTATTCTCTTGGCTATTACACAACGGCTAGTAAAAAATAGTAAGAAGTCACGAAATTAGGGAAGATACCGCACAGATAATCGTAAGGATGTCGACTGGAAATACTACGCCGCCACCTCAAGGCGCTATATGGGAGTGTGAACAATTAATCGAAGCGGATGACGAGTTAAGAGTCACCGACGATTGGGCGATACTCAAGAAAGGTTTGACCGATCAGTTTGGAATATTGAAAATTCCAGGGCAGGACCAGCGAAAATTCTCTGAGTGTAGACAATTCGGGGGTGAAACTTGTCGTCAATTTTTGGCAAGACTTAAAGTTTGCGCATCCAAGTTAACGGTTCTCACCGGCAATCCAGCAGTTGACGTTGTGTTGAAACACAAGACAGGAAACAGAAATCATTACACAGTTCACCATGGGATCACAAGATCCCATCAGAAAAATAGTGTTGTTTACAAGCCCGACGACGTTACTGCAAGCACTCGAAACGGCAGAAAAAGGCGAAATCATAGAATGGTTGACAAACTCTGGCCCAAGACAGGTACGAATAGCTAATACAGCCACTGAAGGCTCAGACATGAACGGCAGAGAGTACGGACGCCCAGACTACGACAAGAGCGCGCGCTACCGATACGGAGTCGCGACGCCTAGGAACACAGGTAGACCTCGCCGGCCAGTGGCGCGCAACCCAGAGGATAGACGGGACAATGCCGGATGCAGTAAAAGTATACCCAGAGAGTGTATTTTCTGAAGGAAGACTGGACATATGGAAAGCGAATGTTACAGAAAGCGTGGCTTATGTTTCAGGTGCAAGAAGAGACCACATGATAAGAGACTGCCCGGAAAAGCGGAAAGAGAACGGAAGAAATGATTTAAACTCGAAATCGACTTCTCGCATGTCCCTAGCAGAAGTCGAAGAAAATACGAGAAATTAAGCGAGAGGGAGTGGACTTCTATATCGGCGTGCTCCGATATAGCAGCTCAGAAGAACACCATGACTCTAGAAATTGATGGTGAATGGAGAAGTATATTGATAGACACTGGCGCGCAGTGTAGTTTAGTACCGGCAAGTGTCACTGTAAAAAAAAAATATTCCGAGTAAAAGAATATGCTCTACGAGATGTACAAGGAAAATTAATTCCTTAAAGGGGTCGACGAAAATGAAAATAAAAATCAGCGACGAGCAGGTGATTGAACATGTTTTTTTAGTTGTAGAAGTGGCAGGATATTTTACGGATTTGATTTTGGGAATGGAATTTTTGCAAGAGTTCCAGGTTAGCTTGGATTGGAAGGAAAACAAGATGTTTTTACTAGGACAGGAAATCGAACTCAAGAGTGAGTCGCGTTATGCTTTAGGAGCAAGAGAGTTCGGAAAAACCTTAGAGAGGTTAGATAGGATAGAAGCGAGTTTGGAAAAGACTAGTTCCTGTGTGGAGAAGCTGATGAAAAGGTTCCATCGGACACGGAGGGCAAAGTAAAACTTATTGGCTATTCAGCGAGATTTCGCATGGCCTCGAAAGAAGAAAGATGTGGCCGATGTGTGTAACAATTGCCACAGTTGCCATTTGTATAAATCCCCAGTTCAGAGACCGGTAGAAATGCAAAAGGTATTTATACCTCATAGCGTAATGGAAATAATTTCCTTGGATCTCGTCGGTCCGTTAAACGTCACACAAGAAGGTAATAAGTACATACTTACGATGATCGATCACCTAACGCATTACCCCGAGGCGATACCGCTGAGGGAGATTAAAGCTGACACAGTGGCAAAAGTATTCGTAGAAGAAATAATATTGTGGTACGGAACGCCGTATTATCTTCTAACCGATCAGGGTAGCCAGTTCTTATTCGAGCTGTTTAGTGGAATTTGTAAATTATTGAATATCAAGAAACTGCGCACGACAGCTTGCCACCCCGCAATGAATGGAGTACTCGAGAGATTCCACCGTCATATGAAGGAAAAGCTTTCTCATTTAGTAACTAAGCATCAATCAGATTGGGATAGACAATTAAAATATGCATTGGTAGCAATCAAAAATCAGGTGCATAGCGCAACTCGGGAAACTCCACACTTTTTGATTTTTGGACGAGACTTCGTCATGCCATTTTAATTAACGATTCAACCACCACAGCTGAGGTATGATTTAAGCGAGAATTTCGCGGCAGAATTTACTGTACGAATGCAAACTGCACATGAAATTGCGAGAAGGATGTTAGAAAAATCAGTCGATCTGAGAAGGAAGAAAAACTATAAATACGGCATCGAAGCCATAAAAAAGACGAAAGTGCGCGAGGTGTGTTTGACCGCAGAAAGGGAATATAAGAACCGTGTGTACGCGTTAAAAGCAGAGTGGATGCATTAATAGAAGCGTTACAGTATGTGAGCAATCCCTCGTGCAGACGGGATATTCTTCGCATTGTGTTGCGGTACCTAGTGCGAGAGGTGGACTACATTCCAGTAGTCACCGATAGGGAAGACATCATGACTAGGAGAAGCTTTATAATAGCTTACATTGTCGTATTCCACTTGACCTACACCAGGACACTGGCCGAAATTGGAATCAGTCGCTGCGACTGCGGTCCCCCACCGATGACCCGAGTTATGCCACCTGGAACCGGAGCAGAGACCCCCCAGCCAATCCAAATGCAGTTGCCACACCCTTGGCAGGAGCTAGGAGTTAGGGCGCCCGAACCAGCTAGACCACAACCCGGTAGCAGCCGAGCCCCCGATTACCTTCCCCAGGTGCTATGAGCACCCTTAGGATGTTTCGTGCCAATCCGACCAGTGAGGCTAAACCGCAATGGCTCGAGAACACTGTCCGTTCCAGCGGACACTAGGAAAGTCCCGTCCCGACGTCGAGCAGCGACGTCACGACTGCTAGAGTGAAAATGCAGCAGTTGTCACCGACGAATTCGCCCCCGTCTCCCGCCACGGATGAATCCGATGGGGAACAAAAAGCTACGTCTCCTCTCGCCCCAGTACTCGCTGAAGAGAGAAGAGTCCTCCACGTACCAGGAGGCAGGCTGTTGATCGTGCGCAAACGATCCGCCATCACAACCTCCTCGGAATAGCCGAAGACAGTATGTAAGATTATATGTTAGAATTTTAAGGGTATCTAGATTCAGTAATGAATTATGGTATAATTAATATAGTTGTATTTTACTTGCCAGAGGGATAGATTGCATAGGTTAAGTATTGTTATTGAAATGCCGAGTAACTAAGGGAGACATTTTTAAACGAGATGATGGACAAAAACCATTCGAAACGACGGCGTCTACATATTCAATGTGGTACGCGTCATTGTAAAGAATGGAGGTCTGTGGTGTACTGATATTCCACTCCTCTTTTGTGTACTTGAAATGCAGAAACGAATTGTCCAATGTTTTAAACAAAAGATCCGTAGAAATTCATAAAACAGAATATCCACAAGAAAGGGAACTTCTCGTGTTGATCATTCGTATAAACGAACGTTCGACCCGACACATGTGTCTTCGAGAGGATGTATGTTAACAAAATTCGAGAAGACATGAAGTAATCCCTCGATTCAGTGGCCTATTACGTGACAGTTATGAAACATAAATTAGATCTCAAAGGAGCCGCTCAAAGGAGCCACCGATCGTAAATATCATTCCGATGAATTAGTATGTAAATTAATGCTCTATGAGACACGATTCACCCTTTCTATATTTTTATATAAAAGGCGTAATCGCGAAATGAAGAAGGCAGTTCCATTTAGTCCAGGCCAGTGATCAGTTCTACTTCGACGTAACTCAAAGAAATGAGTAATCTACGTGTATGTAGTTTTTGTTAGTTCGTGCAGTAAAGGGTTTGATGTATACGCCTTTTGAAGATGTAAACCCTCCGGGATCGAGAATAAAATCAGTGCTTGAGCAATTTTTATCATAATGAAGGATCGGGTTTGCGATTACCGCTGCCCGATACACGTCTCAGATAGATTCCTTGGAATCGAATTTCGTAAGTGAACGTTATTGTCGACCTGTCTGAAAAAGAGTCGCAACTTTGTAACTATGTAGTGTTCTCTGAATAATTAATTCGTTATGTGGTTATTTACTCTGATATCGAACGGTTTAGAAATGTCTCGCCTTGCATAATTTAAGTTGAATATATTTTATAGAGATGTGTAATCGATATGAATATTTTAAGATGTCATTCCCAGGTATTACAGAATTGTAAGGTGTAAAAGATAGAATATGATAACTACTAGTATTTCCGCACTACTGCTGATATGTTTCGGCGCCCTTGTGTCTGAAGGTATGCTTATAGGTACTTATTTGTTGATATTACAGTGTCTGAATATGATAAGGTGCTCAATAATGCTCCAATGACAACAGTTTGGATTTGTATGTTAAGTCAGATAACTAAATATGAATAGGTAATTTCTCCGCCTAAGCAACTAAGAAAGCAAAGCGTTCCCTGGTAAGTATTACTAGAGTTAGCATAATAATAATAATGATGATAATAATAATACTCCCTCATAAACACTCGTTGAGTGTACCCAAAGGCATAGCCTGTGCGGGTAGAGGACGGCTATTATTATTATTTGCCGTGGCGCTCCGGAGCGACTAACTGATGTTTTAGGTGATGTATTCACGTTTCAGCTGTAGGAAAACCCGGAAAACCTACAGCACCACCTCGGGTGGTCGGTGTGCACTCCAAGCTAGTACTAGACGAGATTGTCATCCAGACAACTCACAATACACTTGCTTTTCAACAAGGCATGCGGCCGCCTATCAATCCGATATAAAGTAGTTGAGAAAAATTCTCGTACCTACATCGGATTCGAACCGACTATCGCTATGCTGGAGTTTCGAACGGCCTGTGCATTAGACCGCTGATCCACCGACCACCAATGAATCGAAACAATATATAGTTGAATTCAGTAATATTGGAATCGGTAATTTAAGTAATGCAATTTAGGTTACATGATTGTTTAGACAATGCGCATTATATGTTGAATATATTGGATTCGCATTTAGAAACTGATATTGTCATGGGTTTGAAATTAGTCTGTCCCAATACAGGCACATGAATAGGGAAGTGAATATGTAGTGTTATCTATGTTGACTTTGTTTTGATTGGCATTAATACATTTATATTAAAATACTTATGACTTTTTGTAGTATAATCTTCCCTATAGTAGCTGTAATAGCCGAAAAATAGTACGAACCCACCGGGTTTCACTCGGTACCGCTCGACGAGTGTTACCTGTTTGTTTTATGTCAACGTGCCTACGTTTCGAGCCACCCATCCATCCTAGGGCTCAGATCTATGCTCTCAGATCTTTGAGCGGGTGTTAAGAATCTAGGTGAAGTTACTGAGCAGCGGTGGAGAGTCGTGGAGGCTTGGAATTCCTTCAAGCTCTTGGACAACCCACCTGCTGTACTCTTATGACCTCGGAGCATGTCTGTCACGTTCTACGTCATATGGGTCTTGACAATATGGGCGTGGCTAGATTTACAACTCTGCGTACGCAATTACTCCCACTTTTAATGTCTATCTCTGTTCTACTTGCTAAGGGAATCAACAGTGATTGCAGAATAAAACAACAGAGATAGTACAGGAGGTTCAAGTAGCAGTCCACGAGGTTAGAGGTAAAGTCCAAGAATTCAGAGGCGAAGTTCGAGGAGTTAGCGAGAGGTTACAAGTGAAAACTGAACTGTCCATGCTAGCCCAGACGGCACAATCATATTGCATGAATATCCTAGGCATATTTCACCGGAATATTGGCATATTCAAGAGATATGACATATCCTCCAAAACATGTGCTATGCATATACCATGGATATTCAAGGTCACCATGAATCATGTTCCCGGAATATTCCATACATCTTCCACCGGTATATTGGCATATGCCAGAAATATTCCATATCCTCCAAAGCATGTGATATGCATATTCCAGGAATATTCAAAACATATTCCAGGAATATCCTAAAACACATTCATGGCACATGCTATATATATGTTTTCTTACCATAAAAATATGCCCGAAATATATTTTGTATGCTTCTTGAAGAACATATCCAGGGTGTCTATATATATAGGCCGTTTCTTTTATCATATGGTAACATTGCTGTATTCTAAACCGTAATAGATACAAAGACGATTAAATGGAAAAAAAGGTAACTATTGTGGCGAGCAGTAAATTGGTCATAGAAAATTTACGGGGATTCTCGCCCTCCCCAACTTATACAGGGAAAACTGAAAATGCTGTTTTCGTTTTTTTACGAAGAGAATTATTATTTCAGAAAATATAAAAAAATGAATGAAGAAAGTTTTATTGTATTCAAAATGTACTAGAACTACGTAACAATACATTTTTAATCAAACGTTTCGTGTTAACACCGCCATCATCAACTATTTTTTAAATTAATTAAAAATTTATCATTACGTAGTTCTAGTACATATTGAATACAATAAAACTTTCCTCTTTAATTTTTTTATATTTTCGGAAATAACCATTCTATTCGTAAAAAACCAAAAACAGCATTTTTAGTTTTCCCTGTATAAGTCGGGAAGGGCGAGAGTTCCCGTAAATTTTCTCTGACAAATGTACTGCTCACCACAATAATTACATTTTTTTCCATTTAATCGTCTTTGTATCTATTACGGTTTAGAATATAGCAATGTTACCACATGATAAAAGAAACGGCCTGTATTGTAGATAGTGACTCATCGTACATTTTCTGGTTTTTACGGGATTTGAAAATGCGGAAGGGATTTATGAAAGTGGCAAAGTAAAACTTGATTTGAAGCCAAAGTACCTAGCTTATTTCTGTTCCATTTTTTTACCTGCTTTATATGAATTATGGACCGTACAACCGATGAGTCACTATCTACAATTTAGGAACTAGACTATAGTTTATATATGGAATAAACTACCCTTGATATATCAAATATGAGGTCCAATGTAGTATTATTTTGAGTAAGAATAAAAAATTAAATTGGTACAGAAAAAATCATTTATTGCAAAAACAACAAATACAACATACATATGTATTCTGACACACTCTCTTGGCAATTATCAAGACCTTTAGAAATTCAGTTCTGCATTGACACTATCACAAATTACTCAAATCGGTCCCATTGCACTTTTCAGTTCTTCAGGATCTTTCCTTTTTTAAAAAACACAATTAGAAGAAAATAAACCTCGTTGAACAATAATTTACTTACAGTGTTCTATTGCAACTCTCAGTAGCTTAGATCAGGAAAATAGTATGTTCTTCTTCGACTTCTCAGTAAATTGCTATGTGAGTGGGATATACATACATACCCCTGAAAATACTATCAATATATTACCGAAAAAAAATTATATTTATTTTGATAATTAGGAATGTTGATTGATATTTGCAACATATATATATATATATATATATATATATATATATATATATATATATATATATATATATATATATATATATATATATATATATATATATATATATATATATATATATATATATATATATATATATATATGTGTGTTCAGATAGGTTTCCGCGGTCAGATATTTGAAAACTAAAAGTTCGGGTTGAATCGCGTCTAGAATTTGTTGAAATTCGACGTTTCGGCTCCGATTTTGGAGCCATTTTCAAGAACTTTCAACCAGTTATTAATTATCTTTCTTTTTCAGTTCTTGAAAATGGCTCCAAAATCGGAGCCGAAACGTCGAATTTCAACAAATTCTAGACGCGATTCAACCCGAACTTTTAGTTTTCATATATATATATGTATATATATATATATATATATATATATATATATATATATATATATATATATATATATATTTAATATAAGTGATATTTTATAAAGGGGGACTACTTTAAAATGATGTAAGTGAATAGATAATGAATTTGACATTTAAATATTGTAAAAAAACTATGGTAAGATTAGTCTAAAATTTAATTAAATTGAAGTAATGACCAAGTGTCTAATTTTTATATACACTGTCTGTCTACATATAGGAATGCAGATTATGAAAATACAGAAAGAATATTAAATATTCTAGAACAATTGGTCAACATTGAGAAAAAACGTTTTTTGCATATCTTAAACTACATAGTATAAATTAAGTGAAGGTAAATTTTAATTCAAATTGACGTCATCTCTGTGGTATATTTTTACCTTTTATCAAAGTAGCCATGTCTAGATTAGATAATTTTTTCCTTCCATTTTCTCCAACCTAGCTAAAGGTGCCTTAAAACATCATCGTCGACTAACTGAGGCATACATCTCCTAATACACTGATGCTTCCAACACCAAGAAGCTTTGTCATCTATAAATAAAATTATTACATCTTTTCAGTTATAGTGCACTAATCACAATTTAACAACAAGCACTATCAAAGTATTTGTGAGGGAAGTAAAAAGTACTATGTTTTTGTCAGTAAGTTTTCCATCCAACTCCATCAACTCTATTATGAAAGACTCTGCTGGGATATCGATATCCGTTACTTCAATTTGACATGCCTTTTGAATATTCCCAGAATATTCAAAAACGTTTCTGCTTGATATGCCATCTCATGGATATGCGTGAAAATATATTCTAGGAATATTCTCAATGTGTATAAGATCGAATAAATATTCATGGAATATTCCAGGAATATTACAATATCTGTTGGAAAATAGGATGTTGTAGGCATATTCCAGGAATATTGGGTGCCGTCTGGGAGATGATACGGCGGTGAGACGAGAGGACAGCTAAGAAAATTTCCCCATATCAGTGAAAAGCCATTTTCACTGATATCACTAAGGCCTACACAAGTGAATACCTCCAAGCCTCCAACATTTGATGGACAGTCTTCGTGAGCTATGTATCAACGTCAGTTTGAAGCGACAACAAATGCAAATGGCTGGTCCAAGAAAAAATGTTCACTTCACTAGAACTGTGTACGAGGCTAAACGTTAGACATCTTGCAAAAGCCTCCTAGTAAAGGCAACTGGACAAATCGAACCAATAGCTGGGAAAACTAGTGTAGACATCCAGATAGATTATGAAATATTCTATATTGTTTGTATATTATGTTGTGGATCTTGATTTTATGGATAAAAATGACTCCGTTCTGAATATTGATTTTTTTTGAATCAGCAATTGAATAATCTTCCTGAGCAAACAACGTGAGAAAATACAGACCATGAGTCGAGCCTGAATAATCCCACTCGACTAGAAGTCAAAGAAAAATCACCAATACCTTTCTTGTGGTCTTTTCGGAATGCCACCCAGAAATACAGAGGACAAAGTTCTTCAAGAATATATTCATAATTGAAAATCCGGTTCGAAAATAGAATCATATTCATCTGTTGAAAATAAAAAAATATCAAATTCTCTACAGTAATCCTGAGTTCTTATATATATAGTTAGAGGAGTCGCTGGTCTAAGACCGGATGAGAAAGCTGTACGTCTTCCGTTTAGTGAGAAGAAAGTCTATCCCTCAAAAACCCCAAATCATAAATATTTTTGAAATCGGGTTGGGCCCACTCCAGAAAGAAATACTTTTTCTCCACGATCAACACAGAATTTGCTAATTTGCTAATTAAATTTGATTACAGAATGTCTCTTGAGATTGAAGAAATACCTCTGCCCCCATGCAATTCAAATGTATTAACATTCTCTCTCTTGTAATAGAATAATATTCTCATACTGGTTAGCAATAATAACATTAGCCTTGACGCAGTTGATTGTCACCATAGTGGCAAATTTCAGAGTGTCAAAGTTATTACTGTCACGTTTTCATTCAAAAATATAAAAAGTATCATGAAATTATCCAGTGATTCAGAATGAGAGTGTGAAAATACACCACCAGAAATTACAAAGAGTACAAATAATATAATGGAAAGTTTACTACCAAAACACCCGAATAATTGAGACTCGTAGTTTTCGTAGAAGAGAATGCCGTTAATATAATATTTATCAAACACATTTTAATGAGAGGCCGGTTGTCTCAGATGGTATAACATTAGCATAGTACCATGACCCGGTTTTTTGCATCAGCCTTTTCCGGGGTAGCACGAAACAACCGCCTTTGATCAAACTAGACGACAATGCAGTATCTACATTGAATGCTACCGACCGACGACATGCATAAGCTTTGCAGGAGGCATGTATCATACGTACTGCAACCACTATCGTTTGGAATACTCGGCCATCCGCTAACACCAGCGGAGATGGACACTAGCGTCTCTGACCGGGACCCTATGTGCCTCTTGGCACAAGCGCTCCCTTGCTCTGCAGCCAGAAATGTCTGTGGAGGAAGGGAGGCGGCTCTCAGTGCGTCCTCCCGACCCTTCCTCTCTCCTGGTCCCTCTTGGGCGAAGAATTGAGCTTAGGACGGAGTTTCTGTATACCAAATGATGTGTATTTACAATATTAACTATGTAACAATAAACATTTATTTATTTATTCATTTATTTATTTATTAGCATAGTAGACGAGGGGTTGTGAGTTCAAGCCACCGACAAAACAATTTATTTTTCAATTCAATATTCTTAATGCATCTTTGCGACAAAAAAATTTATTCTGGTTAATCTAGAATTAGTCCTTTCTGATAAATAGTGTTTTTAAATAATAGTTATTATTTCGTGTTGAAATTATCTTTTGTTCGTTTCCATTTAGAAATATTTTAAAATTTTTGATCGTGGAGAAAGTATAGTCTGCTACTCGGTTGGATTGAAAATTCAATTCGTGATGCTCGTGGTTCCTCGCGCTCGGAACTTTCCACTCACATCGAATTTTCATTCTAACCTTGTTACAGAATATACTATTCTACGATTTCTTACAAAGTGATTGGTAATTAAAGCGGCAGACGATTTTGTTGAGGCGCACTACTCGAAACCTATTCTATGTTCCTTCACTTTTCTATGGTGTTTACATAGGGAAAATCCGAGTTGAAAGACTTTAGGGTTGACCAAAGAAACAAATTAAAAACTCGCGGGAGCGGCTATAAATTTAAAAATCACTTGGGTTCAGTCGTAAGCTTCCAAATTCTGCATGGAGCTTTTAAGGGGCCAGAAAACCTCATTTCCAAAGAGAAGATTGTTTGGCCAACTTCTCGCCCCTTTGAATTTCCTCAATTTTCTGTTTATTCTTGATAATGTTTTTCGTTTGAAATTTTTCTAAACTCAAATAAAACCACCTTAACTGTTAGTTGATGATAACAGCACTAGATATTCCATAAATAATCCTATAACATTCTGGAAGTTTGGAATATTGAAATATTCTAGGAAAATACTAGGATATTCGCGAATATTGGAGCAATATTCCCTGAATATTCTAGAATATTTCTGGGATATTCCATACAAAATATTCCTATAATATTACCAATGAATATCCACAGGATATTTGGAATATTCCAAGATTATCCAAGGAATATGCATGAAGAATAATCATAGAATATATGGTATGATCCAGGATTATTACTTTGATATTCCCAGAGATACCTTTTCGATAAATCCAACAGAAACAATTCAATGGGTGTAACCCTCAAATTTGAGAGTAACCATAGACATATGTTCAAGACTGTTTGTCATCAGTACGGTGAAGCCAAGTGCGAATATGTGCAACACTTAGTCAGAAGTGTAGCCAACTTTGCACTTGGCTACACCGTACTGATGATAACCAACAGTCTGAAACACGTGTCTACAGTTGCTCTACAATTTGAGGGTTATATATTACTCGTTCATTTCTGGGGCATCCGTTAAGGCTGCTGAATTGAGAACCCTGCAAAAAAATATTAATTGTGCGATTTGATATTTAGTATATATATATATATATATATATATATATATATATATATATATATATATATATATATATATATATATATATATATATATATATATATATATATATATATATATATATATATATTATATATATATATATATATATATATATGTGTGTGTGTGTGTTCATCAGATAGGTTTCCGCGGTCAGATATTTGAAAACTAAAAGTTCGGGTTGAACCGCGTCTAGAATTTGTTGAAATTCGACGTTTCGGCTCCGATTTTGGAGCCATTTTCAAGAACTGAAAAAGAAAGAAAATTAATAAATGGTTGAAACGTAATTCTACGCTGAGGTCTCAATTTGCCTACTCCTCAGGTATAATTACGTTAGGTTTTTGTGATTTGACGTCGGGGTCTCAATCTGCCTACTTCCCATGTCTCGTCACTGGTTCTCTCTAAGGTCTCAATCTGCCTACTCCTTCGAGAGAACTGAGGAATTGTGGGTTGAAGAACTGTATTTATAGTGGACGTGGCTGTAATGGCCGTGTGCAATGTATTGGCGCGAGGTGAACTATGGGCGGGAACTGAGTTGGCGCTAGATGAGCTGTGTGCGGGAACTTGGTTGGCGCTAAGTGAGCTGTGTGCGGGAACTGGGTTGGTGGGAAATGAGTTTATGCGTGCAATGAGAGGCTTCCAGGTATTGGGAAGTCTACGTCCGTCGTCGCGAGTGTTGAGGCAATTGGATAGAGAAGCGCCCCAATTGCCTCAACAGCTCATCTAGCGCCAATTCAGTTCCCGCCCATAGTTACCTGAGGAGTAGGCAGATTGAGACCTCAGCGTAGACTTACGTTTTAACCTTTCATTAATTTTCTTTCTATTTCAGTTCTTGAAAATGGCTCCAAAATCGGAGCCGAAACGTCGAATTTCAACAAATTCTAGACGCGGTTCAACCCGAACTTTTAGTTTTCAAATATCTGACCGCGGAAACCTATCTGAACATATATATATATATATATATATATATATATATATATATATATATATATATATATATATATATATATATATATATATATATATATATATATATATATATATATATATAAGAAGGAACATTTTATTGGACTAAGCCCTCTAGTAAAAATGCAACCGTAGACACGTGTTTCGATCTAAGGGATCTCATCAGTACGGTGAAAGCAAGTGTAAGGATGTGCAACACTTGATTGCAGGTGAAACAACAAATGAACGGAGTCAACAAACGGGAAGCCAACCGCACATTTGTGGCTTCAGTCGTAACACCTCGTGTTTACAAGGCAAGAAACGACGTCGCCACGGAGGCATCTATAGCTACCTGCGTGACATCCGAGTCCAGGAATATAAATGAAACAGGGATAAGCTCTCGAGGGAAATTGTGAATAACAAGAAGGAACATTTTATTGGACTAAGCCCTCTAGTAAAAATGCAACCGTAGACACGTGTTTCGATCTTAGGGATCTCATCAGTACTATTCAGCATAACCATTCTTTTAGAAAGTAATTTTTTGAAATGATATACCAAAAAATCCAATTATTATTATTCAAATGACAAAAAAACAGATTTATCAAAAAAAAAAAAAATTCAAATTGATAGGATTGAAGATAAAATACATTCAAAACAAATGTTCGAAATGCATTCCCTCAGCGTCAATACATTTATTGACTCTGGTGATATTTTCATGTAAAACGTTTCTCAACATTTGGGGCGTGATATCTTGGAAAGCTCTACGAATTTTTACTTCTAGCTCATGTAGAGTTGTAGGCTGTGTGGAATACACCCTATTTTTAAGATGCCCCAATAGAAAAAAGTCGCACGGAGTAAGATCAGGTGACCTTGGTGGCCACCTGACTGGACCATGGGTTGTTATAAGTCTCTCTTGAAAGCGATTTTGAAGATAATTTCTCGCTATTCTTGAATTATGCGGAGGGGCGCCATCTTGCTGGAAGTACATTCTCTCAGTTATTTCTGCTGGTAGGTTGTTAATGAATTCCGAAATTTCATTCGTTAAAAAATTAAAGTATCTCTCTCCGGTTAGTTGGCCTTGAAAAAGAATGGGGCAAACAATATGAGTTCCAACTATTCTTTCCCAAACATTCACACCAAATCTCTCCTGGAAGCCACCTTGTCGAAACCGGTGCTCGTGTTCTATCGCCCAGTACCTGAAACGAAAGACCGTTCACACTTTTAGCACTTTACACTTCGACTATCGACAATAATCCAAATAAAGTACAGTACCTACCTTGTATTATTCCTGTTAAATAATCCATTGATGGTAAATCTTGACTCGTCCGTAAACAAGATATAATAGTTAAATAGGTGATTCTCAGCATTTTGTCGAAGAAACCAATTACAATATTCCAGGCGCCTTTCACCGTCATTTTCATACAAATGTTGATGCAACTGATACTTGAAGGATTTAAATCGATGTTTTTTCAAAATTTTCCTAGCAGAGTCCTTACTTATAGCTAATTCAGCGCCAATCTGCCTTGAGGAAATTGTGCTATCATATTGTACTAAAGCTAATACATTAATTTCAGTTTCCTCATTATTAACAAATGCTTCTTGGTCTTCGTGAACATCAGGCTCAGTTCTTAATTTTTCTTCAAGCCACTGGAAATACCTTCTGGACGGTTGCTGCCTCCCTGGATATCGCTCTAAATACAATCGTTCAGCGGCATAAGAATTTTTTAAACATTCACCATAAATGAGAAGCATGTCAATTTGTTCGGTTCGTGAATAACGGGGCATTTTTTGAATATTCCACTAACTGATTTCGATTTCCAAACCCTTTTAAAATGGCAGAATCAAAAACACTACTTCGAACGTCAAAATAATATGGATAGCATTGTTCGTGAGAGCTCTCGTTTCTTTTTTGTTTCATTCCAAAATACATCTTAATCAGCCTACTTGTTAATATTTTGGTTCGAATGATTATTGCAATGGAATGATTATTCTGATTAGCACAAACATCGTCCATAGGTAAATATTAAAATATCTATGGACGATGGCACAGACCAAGTACGTTTATGTTCGTATTTAACCTAGAACCTACAGAATATAATTTATCATTCCACATTATTTTTAATGTTATTTTTGCGTATGGCGATAATCTGTTTTGTTATTTGAAGAATAATAATTGGATTTTTTGGTATTTCATTTCAAAAAATTACTTTCTATTATATCATTAGAAAGGAATGGTTATGCTGAATAGTACAGGCAAGAAAAAGTTGTATGTTCCTATTTAAGTTATGGACCTGCAGAGTATTGTTTTTTTCCCAATTTTTCCAATATTCATTTTGGCGGCTTTTTATAACGCCGACGAATGAAAATAAAATATCACAGTAGTAGCAACTGTTATCAAGTGACGTATGGTTTCCATAGCCAACTTTTCAATTTTTGGCTTTCATTTTGCTTCCACGGCCTACTCGGTGAATTTCAATAATAATTTTTTCTGATCTAGTTTCTGGTTAGATACCAACTTGTGATATGTCATTAGAAAGGGAATTGAATGCTGAATAAAGCGAAGAGAAAAATAAATAGTGTTTCTATTTAAAATAAGAAAGTTGATGTTACTTCCGGTCAGACCGGAAGTTAACTTCGACATGTCAATATGCTCAAATTCTAGCTCTTATGTCATTATATCGACGCTCTAAATTTCACAAACCTACTTCATACAATAACTGAGATATTCCGTAGGCAATACTTCCGTAGCCACCCGGTATATATATATATATATATATATATATATATATATATATATATACTGTCTGTTTACCAATAAAACTCATTCGTTCTATATCTCAATATTTCACTAATCTTTATTAGCTTCTTCAGGAGAGAAAAGCTGCAAAAACATGTTAGGAATTTTGAAAAATCAAACCAAAAATTATACAATTGTTCCACTTACAATCATAGAGTCGGTAATCCTATTGTGTTCATTAGTGTTCTGGGGAGCTGCGAAATATTCATCAACACCAACCTAGTAGTATTTCGCAGCTCCCCAGAACACTAATGAACACAATAGGATTACCGACTCTATGATTGTAAGTGGAACAGTTGTATAATTTTTGGTTTGATTTTTCACAATTCCTAACATGTTTTTGCAGCTTTTCTCTCCTGAAGAAGTAAAGATTAGCGAAATATTGAGATATAGAACGAATGAGTTTTATTGGTAAACAGACCGCAAACCCGAGAAGTCCCCAGCTGATTTTGTTCGGTCGAGAATACATCCGTACTATATATATATATATATATATATATATATATATATATATATATATATATATATATATATATATCATATAAATTCATTGATAGTGTGTGATTCACAGAGACAGTAATATTTTCTTGATAATCTAATTAAGTGTGACATTTCAAATACATGAAAAACTTGTAGAGTTTATACTGTATTCATAATAATATGGGGATAATTGTACGAAACAGAACCTAAATCTATACTACTGATATTATCATTTTCAATTTGTTTTTCTAAATGGCGTTCGTCAGAGTCTTCTGAATCATTAGATATGACACACAAGTTCTTGAAAATTAAATGAAAATTATGATACAGTAACAGATACAATGTTAGGCCAGAATGATGAGACATGCCCGATAGCAAGGCGGTTAGATGCCGGCCTTCTTAACTTCCGCTTGCATTTGCCAGGTTCAAATCCTGGAATACGAGAAAAATTTTCTCCATTTCATAGGAGTCGACAGGCAATGTAAGATGTCTAGATGCCAATCCCGACGTCTGGTGCTTGCTTGGAGTTCGCGCTGACCACCCTGGGTGGTGCTCTAGGTTTTCCGGGTTTTCCTACAGCTGAAAAGTGAATACGCCACCAAAAATCAATAAGTCGCCCCGGTAAATAATAATAATAGCCGTCCTCTACCCGCACAGGCTATGTCTTTTGGTACACTCTATGAATGTTTGTGAGGGAGTATTATTATTATTATAACCTGAAATTATAGCAATATTATGTTCCCAATAATAATTATCATCAAATTTTGTTGATAACATCTAATATACCAAAATTATTGGACATAACTTCTGATGGTTTCTTTCATCGAAGAGATATATGGCTCACCTACCCTTGGTAATAAAAATTCCTATTTTATTAACAGCCATTTCATTCTGAAGAAAAGTATTATTCAAAAACTACTTATTGTACTTACATTTTATATGATAACACTACATAAATCATCACTAAAAAACAATTCAAATACTCAATAAAACAAACTGAACTGAAACCTGAAACCTCCAGTTCCCAGACGACACTTGAAATGCACGGAATAACTTATTCCGAGTGAGCGCTGTGTGATTGGTCACTGTAAAGGAGGGAAGTTTAATTCACAAGGCAGCTGCATGCAAACTGAGTTGAAATGTATGAATCATTAGCCATTCTCTGTCCAATGTGAAGTTTGCTAAGTACTCATCAAAATAGAGATTAGGCCATACAGAAACGAAAATCATTTGTGAATCAAGCATCAGCGCGCTAGTATGATAGAAACATTAATAATCTGTGGTCTAAATATGGAAACATCTTGCACGAAATAATCCACGAATATTCCATTTATAACATTCCCTGAATGTACTATAAAGAAAATATTCAATTCAAAATATTCACATTGAAATCTGGTAGGTATATTCTTTCAAGAACGTTCTACTTTGTATACCTATTCCTTGAATGTGCCCAGGGTTTATAGATATTCCAGAAATATTCCATGATTATTCGGAATATATATCCTATCTGAGATATCTGAGGAATATTCCGGGAATATACCATGCTATCTTAGATATAACGGCTGTTTGCCCTCGCCGGCTCAAATAATCCATTTGAGCGAGGAAGCTCACATAAATGAACTTAGGGAGATAAATGAATGCCACTAAATGAATTATTTGGCGTTAAGTTCGTTAACGGTATTGTAGCGACTTTCAAATATATTGAAAGTAGGTTTTTGTATTAACTTTATTTGTAAAATATATTGAGCAAATATGATAATGATATGTCAAAAACTGATTGCCGTTTCTAAAGACACGCAACCACAAAACATTTTAAGTAACAACTTATTCAAAGTATTCATATTCAATGTATATAGTATATAACACCCCTCCCCCTACTTTGATCGACTCTTCAAACGTATTCATCCGAATATGCTGGACGTTTTCTGTTTCGGCAAGCTCTGTCTGTATCCGTGGGATGTGTATTACGATTTTCCATTTCAATGGTCCCGAAATGGCTCTCATCATTACCCGGATCTTTTGGTAGGTCTAAACAACGATTTCTTGGTCCACATATGTGTATATCGTGTCCCTCGGCCGTTTCTCATCTATAAGAAACGGGACGCAGTGGTGTGTTATAAAGCGGCATATCGGCCTTAGTCTCTACACCGCTTAGAATATCCTAGAGTTTCTAACGCAAGATCTCATTCGCCATCAGCGCTTGGTCTGATGATGGACGAGGCGTATCGAAACGTCGGGACACCTAACAACAATAAGGAATATAACGTGAGCGGGTACGTTATACCCCTGATGGTCCTAGAAAGTACGTGACGTCCTGTTATGAGTGAAATTCAAGTAAAGAAAGAAAACAAGACAGATTAATTTGATAAGTATATTAAATAAACATAGATTAGTTCCGAATTGAATGCAAGTATTTCCATTTTAGATCTACTTGCTATCCCGCAAGTCAGACCACTTTAACATGTATCAAACACACAATTTAATAATATAATGCAGTGCAAACAACACCATAAACACTTAAAGTACCCTTGAAAACAGGCAAGCTTACGAAAACGCATATTCAACGAGACATTTCTTACATTACTAGCCGTTATTGCTACTGACGGAGGTATATTAAAAACAGTTAAATAAACAATGGTAGCAAGCACTTAAATGTTTCTGGATGACAGTTCACATACATAAAAACATACTGTCAAAGATAGTCATTACTAAATACCTTTGTTTGCGCGATATATACCAATAACACTCCTAGTAATCAAATATCAGAATATACGAAATATATCAAGCAAAACGTGTACTAACAGTACATATTTCAATACATTATACAGGTAACATGCGATAAAATCAGGCAAATAAATCGATAAAACATTATTCAGACATATAAGACATAAACATATCGGTTGATTACCCCTTGATTAGCACAAATCAAGCAAATACACAAAACACATGATACCTATAAATAAGAATACACTAAAATCCGAAGTAACAGTAATTGCTTTCTCTGTACTAGTAGACATAAACCTTTAGTACAATACAAACTATAGCTGTACCCATTCATGGTTCCCGATATAAACATTTACCTGAATAAAGAACAGCTCTTACAACAACTAAACTCGACAGGTGAAAATAATAAAATAATTTCACTTTCAGCAACCAGTACACGAGCCATAGCCCTTGTATCAGGGTTAAAATATTAGGTTCCGTCCCGTATATGCTCATAAATTAAACAGGGTTGCAGATGTCTTTTAAGGCGGCTTATTTTCACGAGATGGTACATAAATTTTCACGAGATGGCACATAAATTTCCGCACTCATTATATCTGTCCAGACATTATATTCATGATCGTTTCTGGGTAACCTTTAATAGTACAATAGTTTCATCTTACGGTTTTTACTGACGAAGTGATTTTAAACTCCCTTGACTATACTCCGAGGCACTCCGGTGTTCGCGATAGATTAGTACTACACTATTCCAAACGCACTTGTTACTAGAAGATATTCGCGGCAGTGAATAAACTATACTCCGAGGCATACATTTTTGCGAACAGTTGCACTAATACATGACATCGAACTTGGTAACGCACTGGTATAATCCTTAGACGAACATGGCCCGGGTCAAACATGAACTGATTTTTATCCTTTTGAAATCTCGCTTAAATACAAGATTGACCCCTCGTAAAGGAACACGTGTCGCCGTCATTATTCCTTACGCAATAAAATACGACACCTCATGTTTTTGATAGCGTCCAGTTATTGCTATAACCTACTTAGCGAGACATGTTTATGACCTCAATTTATTGATATTATCTTATGCGGTGGGTGGAAGAAAGGCGCACTATTGAAAAGTAGGATGGAATATTTCGAGATATTCACTATCTAGGAATTCGTCAATTATGATCGTGGCGGAAAAAAGATAGCGGTGAACCTAATATTCGCGCAATTTGCTCTCAAACAGAAGAGAGATGCATTTATCATCGTTTATTATTTTGATATCTTTGATCGATATTCGAGAATAATGAATTGCATGACGTCGTTTGATGACGGATCATTTCTAAAAAATCAGAATGGGACAGGGTGGATCATGACATCCCTCCCAAACACAAAACAGAGGAACATACCACATGTATGTTCTTCGGTACACTTCTGTCTCTCCCTCGTATATACTAGCTTCCTATCTTCGATTTAAAACAAAATTAAATTTTCGAACAATTTCTAGATCTACGTTGTAGACTAATTAATATCCGAGATACTACGCAGGCATTAGAGTAATTATAGAAACAAAGGCTTCCTATATACGTTTCAAAACGGTAGTAAGGGCTGCTAAATATAGCTTGATGCTAAATTCCTTTCAAAACAATGAAATTTCTTCGTTCACGAGAACTCACAATAACCAGAACTTGAACCATGCTTGGGGGCTTGGGGAGCAAAAACATAAATCTTTCTAGAAATTGACCTTGATAGTCTACATAATTCCTAAAACATATCTGAAAACGTTAAGTAATCTCTATCAAACACATAAACTGACGTATTTCGCGTCATATAGACGAAATACTACACAGCAAACAAGAAATCATTACATATAATTCTAAAGTCTTTTACTTCATAATGTCTTACTCGTGATCAGTTCAAACATAATCGCTTGGGGTGTGGCGTCCTTGTGTCTGACGGGCTATTCGCTTTCTGGAAAAGCGGTGAAAGCGGCACAGATTTTCATCATCTGGGAGTAAATGGCGCTTCCTTCATCCATTCCTTTGGAGGTAGGAGGCTCTCCTCCTGTACAAGCAGGGAAGGCGGTATTGCTTGCCGTCATCTGGAAGGTCATTGACTCTTCCTCTGCAGGCGGCTAGGCGGATTGACCGGACTAACCGATCACATCTCTGTCTGTGATCCGGGTGTCTAGGGGCGGCTGGTTAGGGGCGGCTTAATGAAGCGCCTCCATTGTCATTCAGCAGCATATGGGCCTGGATGCGTTCGCATCCTGGCAAAAACCTATCTTCTTCAATCAGAGCGGAAACTCTGGGGACTGTAGAGCGGAGGCGGCAACTAGGTGGACCTCTACATTTTCGTGGTCCGGCAGCATCCATGGTCACATAGGTCACTATGTCAGTGTCTAAGCATACAATCAGTGGTATGCTATTTTACAGGTGGTTGGGTAACACCTGCGGTCGTTACATTTCCTCAAGACGTGGTACCAATGTTCAATAAAACACCTCCCGCACCAATTATTCGAGCACCGTTTTAATTACGCTTTTACGGCACTGCGAGTCATGCACTGTATGCAGACTTCCTAGCAAATTCATTGACTTTTCGCGCACTAGTATTTATGGTTTAAGCACATTTTTAAATCTAGTTTTGCATCCGCACTGGTGTAGTGATTAATATCCTTTTAATCTAGACTCTATTAACTGGTGACACGAAATATGATTTACTTCCATAACTACTGGCAAATACTTATATCAACCTTACATACATTTCACAAATCCAAATAAAATAAACAATTACATATTCATTTTGCCAAATATCCAGAACCATATTTCCTTTGTAGGAATATATCAATCAATAATCTAGTTTCATAATTTGTTTCAAACAAGACATCTCCGAAGCGCTGAGTCGGCTCTCATATTTTAAATTTTGCAACAACAAATATGACTTTCAATATTACGATAAATACTAATACTTGAAGGTCATTTCCAATACAAATACACAAGGCTGTCCTGTTTTCAAACATGATAATTACAAACAATAGTCTATTTTACAATTCGTAATGCGGAGACGTTTGATCTCCCAATACCTTTAACAGCGGGTTTTACGGATCAACGGTATATCAAATTTTATTCAGTTATCCCTTCCTTGTGACTTGTTCACTTACTGGGTATCCATCTAGTTTCTAGCTATGATTCAACATCTAATTGTAACAATACTTTGACTAGTTTTTCATCGATTTTCATTTACATTTTCTTGCCAATATACAGGGGACACATTCTGCGTGTTCCTTTATTTTTTAATTCTCTGAGTATACTTTGTTCTATCTCACGATTCCAATCGCATTCACATATTCTGACACGTCGGTGTCTATTTCAATAATCCGAGCTAGCATGCTCCTATCCAATCCGGAAATGCTCTGAGTTTCAGCACTTTCCTCATTATCGTCACGATTTTTCTCAAAATCTTTTTTCATCAAATCCGGCTCAGTGGCTTTTCTAGTTTCTTCTAGTTTTCCGTAATTTCCTTCCATGGAACTGAAACAATTGTCTGCGGGTTTTCTTATTCTTCCAATAAGGTTTTCCAAGCATACGTCGGGGTTACCTCCTGTCAAGGAGTCACAACAAGTTGAAAAGGATTTTCTTGTCCTTTTCATCATATTTCCAGTATCTCTAGACGCGTCTATATTCGCGTATTCTCCCGTATCGGGGTGAAAACAAGTACCTAATGGTTCCTTTGTCCCTTTCACTGCATCCTTCGTATCGGCATACGAGTAACTTTCCCTCTCAAGGTCAAGATTCATTTTCATAGGCTCCTCCGCCTTTTCCAAGATTTCCTCTGATTCCAAGTATTTCTTTCGGATTGTTGCTGCACATATCAACTGAGTTGTCCGTGGTGAAATCATGCTCTTGAGCAAACGATCTCCAAGACTTCCAGAGTCAACCTGAACTGACAAACATTCATTAGCATTTCCTATTCGAGTTTCCTCATCAGATTTGTTACAGGTAATCTGATAATTCAATTTCCTATTGGTTTTCTTTGCGCTTATAGTCTTATCCGGTGATGGTAAAGAATCTCCGTTCCGTATATACTTTACTCTATCCGAGTTACCTGGCAGGGTGGCTATATCAATTCTTACAGGACTCATCACTGAATTCAACTCTTCAGGGCATTCTTCCAATTGAAATTTTCCTGTATTTTCTTTTGCATTCCAATGGGGTTCCATATCTCCCATCTTATTCCTGAAATAAAACTGGCTATCTACGAGATTCTTAAAACTTGTTTCATCTTTCCATGTTCCATTACTTCCTGTATACGACGACATATCTTCGCCGGATTTCCTTATTTCGTTTCTAATAGCTTTTCTTTCCTTTCTCCTGCGTTCCCATCCTTTGGGTGCGAAAAGAACCGCTACTGGCTTTTTCGTTCCGGTATTTCCTTTCGGGTAATCCTTTAATCCGGATTCAAAACAAATATCTTCCCTCTGCGGGAAACCTCTTATCCTGGAGTCCAACCACCAAATATCACTTGGCTTTTCTTTCTTCGTGCATTTTTCTTCAATACTATATTTATCAGCTGAAGGGATTCCAGTAGGATTAGAAGAGTCATCACACTCTTCAGATCCAAACCGGTCGAAAACTTCCCTGTAAGCTTGTTCCTCCACGAGTTTAAAGTCTTCTTGATTCCTTGCACAGTTTCTCCAATTTTCTCGCATTTATTTCGCAAGTAACTTTTTCCTTTTTCCGAGCTTATTTCATCGAGGTTCATTTTTCAAATTCAAGGTTTCTCCACACAATATAATCTGGTTAGTACTCCAATTCACACATACTTGGTATTTTTGCAAAAAGTCAAGACCGATAATCAAATTGGTAGTGAATTCCGATGATTCTATCACTACGAATACATGTTCAATTACTAAATTTTCATTTATTTCCAAATTCAACTTCACAGAACCCTTATTCGGTATTAATTCACCTTGTACATCCTTGAGGGCATAATCATTTCCTTTTATTATCTTTCCGACGTTTAGGGCGTTATACTGTACGAGAGACACTTGGGCGCCAGAATCCACTAAAACCTGATCTGGAATTCCGTTTACTTTCAGGGATAATGTCTTTCTTTGTTCTTCATATGAATTCATTCGTACTGTCTTTATCGGACATATCGGTTAATCAGTTTACCCCTTGATTAGCACAAATCAAGAAAATACACAAAACACATGATACCTATAAATAAGAATACACCAAAATCCGAAGTAACAGTAATTGCTTTCTTTATACTAGTAGACATAAACCTTTAGTACAATACAAACTATAGCTGTACCCATTCATGGTTCCCGATATAAACATTTACCTGAATAAAGGACAGCTCTTACAACAACCAAACTCGACAGGTGAAAATAATATAATAATTTCACGTTCAGCAACCAGTACACGAGCCATAGCCCTTGTATCAGGGCTAAAATATTAGGTTCCGTCTCGCATATGCTCATAAATTAAACAGGGTTGCATTTGTCTTTTAAGGCGGCTTATTTTCACGAGAAAGCACATAAATTTCCGCACTCATTATATCTGTTCAGACATTATATTCATGATCGTTTCTGGGTAACCTTTAATAGTACGATAGTTTCATCTTACGGTTTTTACTGACGAAGTGATTTCAAACTCCCTTGACTATACTCCGAGGCACTCCGGTGTTCGCGATAGATTAGACTACATACTGCACTATTCCAAACGCACTTGTAACTAGAAGATATTCGCGGCAGTGAATAAACTATACTCCGAGGCAAACATTTTTGCGAACAGTTGCACTAATACATGACATCGAACTTGGTAACGCACTGGTATAATCCTTAGACGAACATGACCCGGGTCAAACACGAACTGATTTTTATCATTTTGAAATCTCGCTTAAATACAAGATTGACCCCTTGCAAAGGAACACGTGTCGCCGTTATTGTTCCTTACGCAATAAAATACGACACCTCATGTTTTTAATAGCGTCCAGTTATTGCTATAACCTACTTAGCGAGACATGTTTATGGCCTCAGTTTATTGATATTATCTTATGCGGTGGGTGGAAGAAAGAGGCACTATTGAAAAGTAGGATGGAATATTTCGAGATATTCACTATCTAGGAATTCGTCAATTATGATCGTGGCGGGAAAAGATAGCGGTGAACTTGATATTCGCGCAATTTGCTCTCAAACAGAAGAGAGATGCATTCATCATCGTTTATTATTTTGATATCTTTGATCGATATTCGAGAATAATGAATTGCATGACGTCGTTTGATGACGGATCATTTCTAAAAATCAGAATGGGACAGACCATTTCCATAATTCCGTGCAAATACGTGTTCTCCTGTTGTAAATTGTCTCAGACCACCAATGTCTTAGCTGCCTTCCCTCCTCATCACGCAGTACTTTGGATGGAATGATAACCCTACTTCCCCATAAAAGACATCCCTTATAAATGGACAATTCCGTTCTCTTCTGCCAGTATGACCTTTGCAACATTCATTGCGGAAACTGCTTTTTCTGGGGCATTTTCTATCATTAATATGGGTGGTTCCTTATCAGAATGTTTCAGCGGAAGACGGCTAAGTGCATCTGCATGTGGTATATTTTTTCCAGGAACATATACCAGCTTATAGGCTGATAAAATCAAAACCCATCTCAGCATACGTGGTGATAAAATAGCTAGTATTGATTTTTGCTCTCCGAAAATTCCAAGAATTTTTTGATACCCACTATTATTGTGGGTTGTTAGCACTGCCAGTAGGGGCACGCAGAAGTGGGCTGCCGCAATCGCCTTTGATGTTGAAAACGCGTTTAATACTGCAGTTTGGAGCTGCATACTGGTAGAGCTTAGAAGATTAGGAATAAGTCAATACCTGGTGAACACCATCGAGAGCTACTTCGCTGACAGAGAGATCTTCATCGGCCGAAGAACGATGAAGCTGACCCAGGGGGTACCACAGGGTTCAGTGCTTGGACCCTGCCTCTGGAACATATTGTACGATGGGATACTGATGGTAAATTTGCCAGGAGGATGCCGAACCACGGCGTACGCGGACGACCTGGTCCTCATAGCGAAGGCCCATTCCGACCTCGAACTCATGGCGAAAGCGAACGAGTCAATAGGAACGATTGCCGACTGGATATCCCGACAACGTTTAGCGCTTGCACCGGAAAAGATCGAGGCCGTTATACTAAAGGGTCCCAGAAAACGCGAGGAAATAACCTTCCGGATCAACGGAAGAACTATAACCCCAGTCAGGAAAATGAAATATCTTGGAATATGGCTGGATGACAAGCTATACTTCGGCTAGCACGTGAGAGAAGTGGTACGGAAAACTGTTACTCTCACAGCGGCTCTAGCTCGAATAATGCCGAACATTACGGGTATGGGCAGCCAGCGCAGAATGTTGTTGAACGGAGTAGCTCAGTCTATAATGACGTACGGCGCGCCTATCTGGTATGGAGCTATGCGCATAGAACTATACCGTAAGATGGTCACGAAAGTGCAAAGGCGGATGCTAATGCGCATAGCAAGCGCATACCGCACTGCAGCCACGGAAGGGTTGTATGTAATAACGGGCGTTATCCCTTTGGACTTATTTATCCAGGAGAGAGCAGAGAGGTATGAAAACCGGGAACGCAGGGACCTTATAGTAGTAGCGAGGCGCGAGACTATCGGTAAATGACAGGCCAGATGGGATAGTCATACAGAGACGGCCCAGTGGACGAAAACACTCATCCCCAGAATCGAGATCTGGCTGGCGTGCGGCTTCCGTAGACTGGGTTACTTTCTGACACAGTTCTTGACTGGGCATGGCTGTTACAGAACTTACACTTTCCGTATAGGGAGGGCCGAGGCTGAGTTGTGCACCTACTGCACGTATCGTCGAGAGAGATACACCCGAACACACAGTGTTGCGATGCACTAGGTGGACGCAGGTGAGAGAAGAATAGGTAAGGTTAGGTTAGGTAAGATCTCAAAATACTTCCGTCAGGTTAGGTTAGGTTAGGTTAGATCTCAGATCAGTTTTCTCATATCAGGTTATTTTAGATCTCAAATTACTTCCGTCAGGTTAGGTTAGGTTAGGTTAAGTGAGGTTGGGTTAGGTTAGGTTAGGTTAGATTAGTTCTCAGATTACTTTCCTCAGGTCAGGTTTTAGATCTCAAAATACTTCCGTCAGGAAAAAAAAAGGTTAGGTAAGGATAGGTTAGGTTAGGTTAGATCTCAGGTTGATTTCCTCATGTTAGGTTAGGTTAGATCTCAAAATACTTCTGTCTGGTTAGGTTAGGTTAGGTTAGTGGAGGTTAGGTTAGGTTAGATCTCAGATTACTTTCTTAATGTCAGGTTAGGTTAGATCTCAAAATACTTCCGTCAGGTTAGGCTAGGTTAGGTTAGGCTAGGTTAGGTTAGGCTAGGTTAGTGGAGGTTAGGTTAGGATAGATGTGAGGACTGCGGGGCCCGGGACACTCCTGAACACGTAGTATTCGAATGCCCAAGAACGGAAGATGAGAGAGGAAGAATGGAACAAGAAGCTGGGGAGCCAATAAATGAAGGAAATATCATACAAATAATGGTAGAGGACAAGGAGAGGTATGAAAAACTTTATGACAGAATCAGAAAAATAATCAAGAAGAGAAATGAGGAGGAGAGGACTAGGAACGGATGAGGACCGCACCAACCTGGCTGGTGAAAACCGGTAACGGTGGTACCAGCCAGGTGGGGGATGACAAGAGGTGTTTTGGCTGGTAGGCGGGTATTGGATATACTTAAGTCTGGCATACCCAAGAAGTTTGTTAAATATTTGGGTGTCTGGCTAGACGATAAACAGATTTTTAATGAACACGTGAAGAGGACCTGCGGAAAGGCGGACAGGCAGGTGTCTACCCTAAATAGGGTGCTTCCAAACACTGGGGGGCCATGCAAGAGGAGGGTCATGTACGGCGTCGTCCAGTCAGTTCTACTGTACGCGGCGCCGGCATGGGAATATGCCATAAGAATTGACAAATATAGGACATGCTGATAGCCACGCAGCGAAAGATGTTGTTACGCACTGCTATGGCCTACAGGACGGTATCTGCAAATGCGCTCAGCGTGATTACCGGTATCCCGCCCATTGATCTACTGGTGGGTGAGAGAAGCTGCATATATAAGCTACGCGACGTGACCCAACAGCAAAAAGTGGAAGAAAGGGACAAGACCATGGAGCGATGGCAAAACATCTGGAGTAACAATACAACGAAGGCGCAGTGGACAAAGCGGCTTATCCCGGAAATCAGAATATGGTCAGACTGCCCCTACAGGAGCATAAACTACTATGTAAGTCAGGCCCTCAGTGGTCATGGGTCGTTCAGGACCTATACGTATAAGATTGGGAAGGTACCAAATGAGGACTGCGTGTACTATTTGTGTGTGATAGGTGGAACCAAGAGCGAGTACTAGTCAGGGATGTCCTTGGAGAGGAACCTACTCCGGAAAATTTGATCGGGCTCATGACTAGTAGCAGAGAGAGATGGGAGGTAGGTTACGGATATCTGTGCCAGGTAATGGAGAAGAAGGAGAGGGAGGAACGAGCCCTTCAAACACAAGCAGAATAGAATAGACCAAATGCAAAACAACCGTACTAGATCTCAGATTACTTTCCTCATGTCAGGTTAGGTTAGATCTCAAAATACTTTCGTCAGGTTAGGTTAGGTTTTTCAATTTATTTATTTGGTCGACCCTGAGGCGGCCACTACTAAAGAAGTTTTCAACTTTGATATTCCAAAGAAGCACAAAATTTAGAGACGTCGAATTTTTACGATGATCGATTTTGGTCCCATAATTAAAATAGATTAAATTCGAGTAGTGTACCTCGACCAAATCGTCTTCCGCTTTGTAAGATAATTACTAGTCACTTTCTAAAAAACATTATGATAACGAAAGACATATAGGAATCGTCGAAAAAGTTGATAGACATTTTCCCTTCATACCGATTTTAAAAATATTTGGAATCTTTGGAAAGGGTTGAAAAGTTGGACAAAAGTATTCCTTTTAGAAATAAGGTTTTATGGCTTCTTGCAAAATTTGAAAGCTTGAGATTAAACCCAAATGTAGTGTTGGATTATTCAACTTAGCCGCTCCCGCGAGTTTTTCAATTTATTTATTTGGTCGACCCTGAGGCGGCCACTACTAAAGAAGTATTCAACTTTAATTTTCCAAAGAAGCACAAAATCAAGAGACGTCGAATTTTTACGATGATCGATTTTGGTCCCATAATTAAAAAAGATTAAATTTGAGTAGTGCACCTCGACCAAATCGTCTTCCGCTTTGTAAGATAATTACTAGTCACTTTCTAAAAAACATTATGATAAGGAAAGACATATAGAAATCGTCGAAAAAGTTGATAGACATTTTCCCTTCATACCGATTTTAAAAATATTTGGAATCTTTGGAAAGGGTTGAAAAGTTGGACAAAAGTCTTCCCTTTAGAAATAATGTTTTATGGCTTCTTGCAAAATTTGAAAGCTTGAGATTGAACCCAAATGCAGTTTTGGGTTATTCAACTTAGCCGCTCCTGCGAGTTTTTCAATTGATTTATTTGGTCGACCCTGAGGCGGCCACTACTAAAGAAGTATTCAACTTAGATTTTCCAAAGAAGTACAAAATTAAGAGGTCGAATTTTTACGATGATCGATTTTGGTCCCATAATTAAAAAAAATTTAAATTTGAGTAGTGCACCTCAACCAAATCGTCTTCTGCTTTGTAAGATAATTACTACTTAGTCACTTTCAAAAAAACATTATGATAACGAAAGACATATAGGAATCGTCGAAAAAGTTGATAGACATTTTCCCTTCATACCGATTTCAAATATATTTGGAATCTGGGGTTTTTGAGAGATAGACCTTCACATTACCAAACGGAAGACGTATGTGTTTCATCGCGTTTCAGAACTGTGGCTCTTTAACTAATATTTGAACGAGTTCTGTCGGTGAATTGATACCTTCCCTCCAAATTTTTCCTAACGTTGATCGAAATTTTTCGGAGGTAATATAACAACACACCGTTTATCAGCGAATACATTTTTCAATTTCAACGAAAACGATTTTCTAAAACAAAAATGTTTGAATGGAAATTCCAAAATTTATTTGATTTGATGAACGACGGTCGAGTTATATTTAAACAGATTATTTCCCAAATATTTACATTAATCAATAACATTTATTCCACAACATGCATAATCATTTTTATTAAATTAATGAACATAATATTTCACACGACTTGTGAAATGTGTTGCATACATTCAGGCAACTGTCAAGAAAGACCATGCAGTTTATTCGCGAAAGGAACGAAGTGGCTTTATCAGACAATAAATTTTGACTGATGAGGGAAATAATCGCTATAATTGTTGTTGTTGTTGAAAAAATTGTTATTTTCGTCAATCAGCTGCACACCCTTAAGAGTACATACAACCCTCAAAAGTCTTCGAAAGACTTGTCCGAACTAGGGAAGACGCAGCCCTTACCTTTTAACGTGTGATGCCATGCACTATAATGTAATAGTACATTCTGTAACAAAATTAGAATGAAATAATTCGATACGTGTGGGAAATTTCGAACGCGAGCGCCATCAAGCTTGAGGAACCACGAGTATCGATTTTTTTCATTTTAACAGTAACAGAATATATTTTCTCCACGATCAAAAAGTATGAATCAAAAACAATGAAATCAAATCGGAACGAAACAAGTTATTTATTGAGATATATACATTACATTGTATTCTAATTTTGAGTTGTAGTATTGAATTCCACGGCAATTACGGAATATTAATTCTGTACCTTGTTACAGAATGAAAATACAGGGCGGGTTTTAATAGTTCCCACCCCCTGTCAACTTTTGAACGGTTAAACGTAAAAATATAAAAAAAAAAACGTTTGGAGGGTTCCACCGATACTACCTTTTGAAATAAAACACGTGATTGCTCGATAGATGGTGCGGGGAGGTACATCAACTAAAAGTTTTTGAATGGCATGGGAGGTCATGTGTCACATCGTTGAAAAGATAATTCAATTATTCTCTTTTCGACCATCTGAATTTTTTAGATTTTAGTTTTTACATTTTTTCACAATATGCATTTGAAATGTCAGAATAAGTGCGGATCTGGCGGGTCTGAATGCCTTTTCTTACCTAACCACGATAACTTTTGAATGGTTTGATGTGAAATAATGGGACAGAACATTGTTTGAAAGGAACGAAATTCTGAAATTTTCGGATGGTTGAAAAGAGAATTGAATTATCTTTTCAACGATGTGACCCATGGCCCCCATGCCATTTAAATGTTTTTAGTTGATGTGCCCCCTCGCGCCATCTATCGAGCAATCAATGTTTCTACGTCAAACCGTTCAAAAGTTAACAGGGGGGAGACTATTAAAAGCCGCACTGTATATGCAAAACACATAAGAAGCAAGTGTTTCAGAATGAATATTCTAACCCAAAAGTAAGAATGTGTATGTTCTATTAAGTATTGAAAATGATTTTGGAATAACTGCATTCTTCAATGGTTGTAGAAGGATATTGAATAATTTCTAATCATTGTCGAAGTTGTTGCACAGTGGTCGACCTACAAGCCATATAGTTTTTGTGGGAGACTGAGCAAGGTTACTTATGCGAATAGTACCAAATCATGCGTCTCAAGGCTCAAAATGACATCTTCATTGGTATGGCATCTGCTTTGCAAGAAAATGGTCTCTCAGTTCGTGAAGTGGTAGAGTGATTGATGATGATACAAGAATCGACAGTATACTAATCGATGGATTGACCAGAAAAGCTCATAGTTTTTATCGTGCCAATCGATTCAGAAATGACGAAGACCATCACAAATGTCGAACATAAAATAGAGGGATCGATAAACAGACAATGGATCATTATGAACTTTGAGTTGACGGAGGAGGAGTTTTTTTGGTGCTCTTCCAAACAAATTGATAGACTGATAATAATAATGTTTATTCATCAGAAACATAATACAATATTTTGAGACGATTTTTGTGAATAAACGGGGAGACCACAGAAACTGAAGTTTTTCAGCTTGTACGTGGTATAGGGGGATCATAACTATAAGTTATATAATAAAATATAAGTTGTAAAATTAAAATAGAATAGAATTAATTTAAAAACACAGTAAAATAGAAAGACATGACAATGTAACAATAAAATATATAATTCATTACAGTTACTAAGATCTTATCATAAATGAATTTTCAATAATAATACAATGTGATTTGATTACATGATTAGTGGAAAATACAAAAAATTCGATTAATATGACATTTTAAGAGTTGAATATATAATGTTTAACATTTTGTAATAATCATATTGATATATTGGCTTCTTATGAGGAAAGTTATGAAATTAAAAGCTATTTATTATTTTGCGAAAGAAATGACGCTCTTTTTTTAGTATTCATTTCTTTGTTTTATTTTTAAATTCATAATAGGTTCTACTATCTCTAATGCTGGTTGGTAACTCACTATAGAGTTTGCTACTCAAGTAAACATAACTACGTTGCCAAATGGTTTTCTCACATCGAATAGAGCAATACTTTAATTCGATAGATTTTTGCCCAAAATGTATCATAAGAACATGAAGTTTTCTATGTAAAAAGCGTCTTCAAAATCATGTTTAAAGAAAACAAGAAATACTTATGTCCTTCCTTATAATCTTCAAATTTTCTGCTAGATACGTCTGAGTAAACACAAACATTTGGTCAACTACAGATGTTACAATTTTTGACTTAGTCATTTCTTGTACCAAGCCCCAGATATACATATTACCACTTATAAAATACAATCATCAGAAGCGTTTCTAATAATATAAATAATAATAATAATATAACATACAATATTAATCATTAAAAACAATTATCACAAGAGAAAAAAATATAAGAAAATATATATGTTTGGCATCATTCACGAACTTTCGAAAGTATATCGAAATTGCAATGGAAATAAATATATGACTATTCATTGATTATGAACGCACGCAATGTGAGCATGTTCATCATATAATTCGTAAGACTTTTGAGGCTTTGAATATTGCCACTATTGAATAGGAGAATCACGTCATCCATAGAATCAATCCGGGAGAAAATTGAACTCTGTCTCAAGCCTTCATGAAGAGGGCACTAACTAATTTATCTATTTTATTTAAAACACTACTTAAAAAATTATTCACTGAAACATTTCAAATTTATATCTACGGTGGCTATCTCTCTGACTACGACTATCCCGCCATCTAATACCCAGTGGCTTATATACTAGTATTTACAGTTCTCGGCCATTCGAGCCTTTCGGGCGAGTTCTAAGATGTCCCCAGAACCATCGTTAGAAGGTTTGCGATTCTTCCACGTGATTTATTTGTTTGTCAGCGGAGAACTTGTTTACATTTCGAGTTAACGATGATCAGGGCCGGGCTCGAGGCCGATCTCGAAATCGTTACAATATGCTGAAGGGACTCATTAACGAGCATATTGCAAATGGAACAGATTTCCGACATGTCTATTTTGTATGTCGAACCACCAAAAAATAATAAAAGATATTTACTACTACACATTCTGACTTGTGCTATGATTCGAATTTGGAGCACGTGAACTCAGGTAGCTATTTTCAATACCAAAATTTGTGAAATGGCGATATATAAGAGGATATGATGAGTTTATCAGTTGCATATTATCTTCCTCTGAAAGTTTCTGCTTATACTTATATCCAATATCATATTGGTCTGAAACTTGGAACTATAGGCAAGAAAGTAATGCCACATATTCTCGCAAATTGTGATAAGAATGTTTTTCTTGGACACAATAAACTTATCTATCTATCTATCTATCTATCTATCTATCTATCTATCTAATACTTTAATTCTTTTTGCCTTGGTGTGAGATGGTATACAATAGAGATTTTTTTTTTGAAAACAATGCTAAGAATATTCAAGCTGTAAAACTGCCTAATGTCATATAACATTTAAATTTTCGAGATGTACGTCATTCACTCCTCCCCAGCCCAGAATTCCATAGGAAAGAATAGACTGCACTAAGTAATAGTAGATTATTTTGAGTTGTGGTATGTCCAAGAATTTATTCAGATACATGAATCTTGATAGTAATCCTCTGATTTTCCGCACGTTGTTTTTTACTTGGAGGTCCCACCGGAAATATCTATCTACTTCAATTCCTAAGTATTTTATAGATTCCGCTTCGGAAATTTTGGCAACATCGTGAATTTTTTAATTTCCCAAATTTGGTAAATGATTCGCATATGAGACGAAAGGTAAATACTTAGTTTTTTTCGCATTTAAGGTGAGCTTGTTCAATTGTAACCAATTTTTTATTATTTTCATGTTTCTTTCTGCTATTATTTATAGTTCGTCCCAATTTTCCGCTCTATATATTATGGCAAGTAATCTGCAAAATTAATGAATTTTCCTTCATTTTTTCATTGTCAATAGACTATTCAGATATACTGTAAATAGTAAGGGACCTAACACAATAATGGAAAACCATGATCTGGTCAGTTGCATAATAAAGAACGCTGTAACTAATAATAATGTTTTGCTTGGTATTCTGTGGAGCAATTAATAACATTTAGGAATATTAAAGATTTCGCTAGGTCCACAAAACAGATAGGTATTTTCTATGATACTCTTCATACGAAAGTTTTAGGCATTGGTTTCAGCTATCATCAGTAGGGTAACTTTAAAACATACCTATTTCTTTCTGTTAACAATCAATTTGCATTTATAATCAATCTCCCTACCTTTGAAGCAAAACGTAGTAAATAAACATCAGCTAATTACCTATCTCGAGCATTATGTTTATACAAATACTGTGATAAAGATGAACGTGAAATGAGAGAGGTGCTGCCATAAAAAAGATTTAAGGAAAGTATTAATAATTGTTTGACAAGATGTTTAATTCTCGGTTAGGATGGGTATGTCACGTGCGAGAATAATGAAATAAAAGTGAGTATACCAGCAGCACTCTCTGCGAGCCAGTGACCGTCCACCTGCACGGCGTGAAATACGCGCCTCAGACCTAAAACAGAACGTTTCCTTATCGACCTCGATTCAGTGAAAACTTCGCGCCAAAATTCACCATGTTTTGATTTCTAATTTTTTTACATTTACTTTTGTTTCGCTTAAATTCAATCAAATTCATTTCACTAACTCGTGTAACTTATATTTTTCAAAAAGTGATATAATTTCAACAATTCAAAAATAATTAATAATGGGGCAGCAGAACGGTTTTGATTTGGAAAATAAATCTCCCATCAGTGAAAAATCAGATGGACTTCCGAAAGGTAAGTGGCATTTTCAGAGTCTTTTTTTGAAAAATTTCATTCCGTGTGTTTAATATACATCTATATGTTCCGTAAATACGAACATAAATTGTATTCAGAAAATTATATATAGTTTCTGAAGTGAATGTGTTCAAGAAGTCATTCGTTGCGGAAATAACGGACATTAGATGGAAAAAAATATAATATTGTTATGAAATTGTCCTCAGGTACAATAATAGTTGTAGAGATAAAACCATATCTGAAGCAATTTTGAAGAAAAATGTGTGTCTACACATAGGTATTTCTTGAGTATCCTTAAAACACTCTAAGATGATGAAAAGAACATAATCCTAATCGAAAAGCATAGCTGGTCTATATTTCCCAATCGGTATCAACTTTTCGAATAATGCAGATTGTTATTGTGCTCCTAATTTCATAAAAAAGTAAATCCCAAAATCTAGTTTGAATTTTCGGGTATATTACTTGTCAAAATTATACAACTTTCGTTGATTCAATTTATTTTCACTAAATCACCTGGTTATAATATTTTAGTACTCTTTCGAATATACTGATATTCATTTCAAACACATCAGTTCTCAGCTCAGGTAATCATAATAATAATTTAATAATGTTATTACATTCTCCAAGGTAAGATAGATACTTCAGTAAAATCGTGTGTTCCTCAATAAAAATTATAATTTTTCACATATCGCGAATATTGATAGACAAAAACATATCACTGTGTCTCAATTGAAAGCGGGGCACCACCAGTAACTTCTTTATTTGTTGTCTGCTTCAAACGATTTTTTTTCTGAAAAAAGATCTTTAATGGCTTATTATACCGTCATAACTACAAAATAAAATTGGACTTTGCACTTTTTTTTTACAAAAATCTTGATACGCCGCTGGATTTGTGATACTTTTAAAACTTTGTAGCAGAAATTACACAAAAATACAATAATAAAAATTATATCATTAAAAATATAGCTTATAACAATATAATTTCGTTTGTGCAGTTGCGGTGCGATAAAGAACACCAATGACTCGAACAAATTTGACTATTTTGATATATATTTGTTTTAGTGCCTCAACACCTATATCGATATAAGTTTCGAACTCTGATAATAAAAATATTTTTTTAAACTTGGATCTGTACCTATCTGAGGCGTTTTTGGATAAAATATAAATAACCGTTGTCTAGGAATTTCACAATTGAAACTGACAGCGGTCTAATGGAGCGTTGTAAACTTCCACACTCACACACCACAGAACGATTACCCGGAATATTTTGATAACGTAATTTTAATTTTGATTAGGCTATGTTTCTATTAGAAATAAATAGGCATGTTTCCATGAACTTTCGGTAACACCCATTTGGAAGTATTTCAAATCCAGTGGCGTAGTAAGATTTATTTAAAAAAATTGCTATAGAATTTTTTTAATTTTTGGAGACCTCTCATTTTCATTTCGAATGTATAGCACTGAACTAAAACTATTGCTGCTCTATGCAGTTAAAAAGGAAAAAGAACTTCGAAATTGAAATATAAATAACGATTTGAAAATAATTCAATTAGTTTTTACTTCTCAGTGGTTGGGGGGGATATGTAGGAAAGCGTAGAAGGGCCACAAATGATTAAAAAAATATAATTCCGCCTTCGCAACTTGGAATTAGACTAGTTCTGACTCCGCAACTCGAAATTAGTCAAACTCCTGCTTAACAACTCGGAATTAGTATAACTCCGACTCCACAACTCGGAATAAGCCTAATTATTTCTTCGCAATTCGGAACTAGTATAATAACGACTTTACAAATTATTATTATTCTGACTTCGTAACTTGGAATTAGTGTGTAATCATTGCGATTCCATGAGTTGGCATTGGAATTCTAGTGAAAGTGAAAAGAAGTCTGGGCTGAGAGGATTGAAACTATTTAGTCAAAAGAAATTCACTACTATTCCACAATATACCAATTAGAATGTACCGGGGTTCCATCCACCAGACCGCAATTTTTACACCTCGACACGTGTTGAATTGAAAATTGAAGATGACGCCGACTGGAAAGTATACCACTGCTAAGTAAGGTCAATATGTGGCTAAAGTATTGCTATCTATTAAACCCGTGGTTGTTTCAACAAACTGCCTTGAAGTGGCGTAATAATAATTGATGGACAAAAAAAAAAACTCTTTTTTTTCCACTTATGTTTGTAACACTAACTTTACTGCATTTTCGTCCTATAGCTATGGACATCATCAACCAACTATTTCAAACTTAGTTATGAATACTCTTTTATAAATCTATCCGAATGTATAATTAACGACTAATGGTCTATTCACTTAAACCCGTAACCAATTTTTTTTTATCAAATGTTTTTGTACGTCGACGCATCGACCTTGTGTATGACGGTGTGGGTGGGTACGCTGTTCTGAAAGCCGGCGAATATACCAATCTAATTGATCATTCAGCAGGTTACATCTTCAATGTTTATGCTTATGAATTTCAAATGATTCCAAATAATAAAAAAAACTCGCCCCGGCTGGGTATCAATTCTGGGACCTCTCGATCTCCAGGCGAACGCATAACCACGGCGCTAATCCCCGCACTCATTTTGATGTTATTCAAGAAAATTGTTAAAAAGCTGTCATTGGTTTGAAATTTGAAGTTGATGTAGATTTTTTTAGCTTTGACAAAAACGTGTCAAAGTTCATGCGGCAATTACCGAAAAGGAATAAGGATGTGACAGCTCGAATTTCTGTCATTGAAATTGAAATAAATGCCTTCTTTTTATCGACATTTTTTTCAGACACTAATCTGCCTAATTTCACAATTACTAGAACCAAATATTATCGTTTTACATCAAAATTTTACCTCATAACCACAAACCTAACCTTTATTCAGTAACTTTCATTATTTGTGCAGTAAGTTGGTCACTTGTAACAAGCCAATTAATGGGGGTACGAGACTTAAGTTATCATGCCTTCACAAATGCTTTATATCTTTTAAAATATTGACATCAAATGAAAAATGACTCACAAAATTCCAATATTACATATCCAGTAAATCATTTGAAGATGAATTAGGTAAATGAACAACAGAACAGAGAAAATGAATTTGGTATCATAGCATTTCGATACTTGTTTTGAAACCCACACACGCACGCAGTAATTTTACAATTCGAACCAGTGCACAAAAAACTTGAATTTCAAAATAATATGAAGTAATTGTCCCCACTTAAAAGAGTCGTAGTAGGTACCCGTAGTTGATGAAAAACACGTTTGGCCATAAACAACAACTTGTTTTCAGATTCAGTTGAGAGAACCAATCATTCTTGTGAAAATAAACTCTATTGCAAATACAGGTGTAAATTACATTTTACTGGTACCACTACTCATCTCTAATTTAATATTTTATTCAATAAAATACCCCCTAACCAAATTGTAGTAACAGGGTATACAACGATGAGCTGAATTGAAATGTATATGGGAACCTTCTGTTTTTTATTGTATTTTTAGAATCTACGATGACTTTCAATATAACTTTATTTTTAACATCTTATGTCTAAAGGGCTTCAGTTTCCAGTTATTTCAATTTTTTGAAAACTTTGACATGTGCAGCTCTTTTCAAAAAATTTTATTTTTCTGGAAACAAAGAGTCAGGTCAAAAATTGGCAGAATTTGACTGAATAACACATAAAGCTTCTGAATTTTTGAAGACTTTTCAAAAATAATCTCACGGAATGCTCAGAAATTGGCGCAAAATTTGGCTATTTCGAAAATTGTGTAAATTTTTCTCAAATGGCAACCATATTTTTTCTCAATGCCAGTAGATTATGAGATTTAAGCGGTTTTTGTAGATTCTTGGAAAAACTAAGATTTCCGTGAGGTTTTCAGAAATAACCACACGGAAAACATGCTCATGACACCATGACGCAGATCATTCACAAATGTTAAACACGGCAGTTTGTTAAAAAGCAAAACACAATTAAACTTGTCATAGATAATGGACGCAGATCATTCACAATTGTTAAACACACAGGAACAAACAAGAAATTGAACAAACTACCTATAGTAAATGTTCGAACTGGTTGCCCCCGACATCCAAACATTTATGAATTCTTCTTAAAAATCCGGTATGTGAGGCAATTTGACTTTTTTGCGGGGAATGAGATCGAAATGCATTCTTAACTCGCTCCTGGCAACTTTCTTTTGTTGTTAGCGGCGCAGCATAGACAATATTTTTTACACGACCCCAAATAGCAAAAATCAAATAGAATGATATCGGACAAACGAGGAGGCCATCAATGGGGTCCATTGCTTGCTATCCATCAACGATCTGCAAAATGATTGTTTAAAAAGTTATTCACAGGTGCAATATAATGAGGCGCGGCTTCGTCCTGTTGATACGTTGATACTACAGCTGACTCCAGTTCGAATCAATAATTTTCTAAAATTTTGAGGTATCTTTGACCTCAAATTAACGGAAAATTACATTTTTTATATCACTTTTCGATCTCCAATAAGCTTACCATTCACATTTTCATCATAGAAATGCATCACAAGCATACTATCACTTTTTATTGCAGCAAAAACTCCAGTACTACTACTACTACTATTGTTTGTTAACACTTCAGCATTTGTTTCTTATCGATTCTTCCAAAGAAAGCCTACTGTTAATTCATTTATATCTAATAACCACAAACAAATTTTAGTTTTTCCAAGGTCCTACCGTATTATTTAGAAATAGGGTTGTGCGCACAGCCCCTATTTTTTAGTGAAGAATCTACTGGCATTGAGAAAAAATGGGGTTGACACTTGAACAAAAAAGATAAGTTACACATTTTTGGGATAGCCAAATTCGGCGCCAATTTCTGTTCACCCCGTATAATTTTTTGAAAAGTTTTCAAGGATTCATGAAACTGCAGGTCTTATTCAGGCAAAACCTGGATATTTTTGACCCGACTCTTTGTTTCCAAACATTTTTTTTGTGAAGGGCTGTATCAGTAAAAATTAAAAAAAAAAATTAAATATGTTACTGAAAACTGGAGCAGCGTAGACATATGATGTTTCGAGTAAGTTATAGTGAAATTCATCGAAGATTCTATAAATGCAATAAAAAACAGGGTGTTCCGTTTAAAAAAACAAAATCGGGGTCTCCTTCCAGTATAACCGAAAGTCGTAGGCAACTGAAACTAGCTCCTCGGAACATTACCATATTCAAATATTCAGCAAAATAGTCTCAGTAGTTTCCCATATACATATCGACTCAGCTCATCATGGTGTACCCTGTGCAGATGGTCATTTCACTCATACGAACAGAGTCCACGGAAATTTTAACATTGTACCTTGTCAATAATTTCAACAGTTAAAATGTACGGTTTTCTATATTCTTTTTCATATATAACACAGGTGCAGTCTCTCATTATAATAGCATATCAGGGTGCTTCAAAAAACATACCAAATAAGGAATCGCGAAAAAACAAAATTTATATTTTTTTTAGACACTCCCTGTTGATATAAAATCAATTATATCTCTATAGGAGGTGAAGAAATGTTCGTCAGTCAAAGTTTTTAATTGAAATTTCTCGATTAGGATAAATCAAAGAATTTTCTTCAATTCCATATGAATATACCGAAAGTGTAAACAAGTTTTCTTCCAGGTAACCTGACAAACCATCTTCAACAATCCTTGTTACTTAAATGACTATTAGTAGGTAATTTCGTCCGTGGAAGGTCAATTAGAATATTTTCTATATCATTATGTCCTTCTGTAGAATTATTTCGTTATATGTATGTAATTATTCGCTTGTTTCATTCTCACCAAATTTAATAGAAAAAATGTTCGTCAAAACTTGAAAATCTTCTTCATCCATTTAAGAAAATTTTTATAAGAAAAAAAAAGTTGCTTATAGCCTTGAAACATTTTCTGCCGGATTCCCTGACAAGACAGCTCCAATACACGACGTTATATCTCGTAATGTAACGTTTGTGAGAAAAACGGTAAAGCGGAAGTGAATGACGAAGATAGTGAAATTCGAGTTTTGGGATACTTTCGAGCTCATTTGGAAGTATCAATGGAAGATGCGGAAAGCGATCTACGATTATTATCAGATATCCCAGCAATTATTGGAATCCATAATAACATAGAATGTATGATGTATTTTCGTAGGTAATACAACAAGTATATCGGTGATTATCGAAATAGAAATTCCTTCGATTTTGAGAAACAAATTATGTTGCTTGGCAACAACACGACTCACACGAGCGCTTGCGCGAGTGCGGTTTGCTTCAAGCAACATAATTTGTTTCGAAAACGAGAAGGAATTTACGATAATCGCCGATAACACGAGTTGTATTTGTTAAGATTATTTAATGAATAAAATCGAAACCATTTGAACTACTATGGTCAGTGATTTTAATTATTTGTTCTTCTTCGATTCCGGATGTTGCCAACTGACTGACAGCTATATATTAGATCTATATACATATCTAGCAGCCAACCAGGAATCGAACTACAAAATCGAAAACACATCATATACATATCCAGTAGCCAATCAAGAGTCGACCTACAAAATCGAAAATATGATGTTTTCAATTATCAACACAAAAATTTCAACCAATCAAAACACGCTATTTTGGCATAAGTGGAATAATCGAATATATCTCTTCATCCAGGTGGCCCATCCAAATATTGAGTGAATTATTGTGAATCAATCTTCAACTGAGACGTTCAATATCTATTTTGTAATCTTGACTGTGGAGCGATTGTTAGAGTCATACATGAACACACACTAGAGTTATATAGTGCATTGAAATACAACAAAGGTAATTAGAATCATATCCAAATAGAAGTGGGATAATACCTGAAGAGATTGGATTTCAATCGCTTCCTTCATTTTTAATTTTAATTTTTAGAAATATTTCAATAGATTAAATATATAGGTGGAAAGGGACATATTTCAGATAGCAAATTTGAACACGAACTCCAGAGATCTTACTCTTTTATAACACTAGTTGGTTGAATTTTATATGTAGGTATCAAATATTTAACTTCGAAACATAAGAAATGTTCAAGTCAGCCACCCTGCCCCGCTTTTGTCAAAAACTATACCTATCAGTCATATTCACGCCTTCAACATCGCTGAATTTCAGTATCAATTATGACGTCATGATGCAACAGGAAAATGGTAAAATTAATGGGTATTTACATGATTCTACTAGAAAGTGATAATGTGATTAGCAAATAAAAAATCAAATTAGCGGCAGTTTTAACTATGTTGGTTCATATTGATGATTTATTTTCAGATTTCAACAATTTTGACAAGGATTGACCTTTATCTGTTATTATGAAATTCATGTATTTTCCCTTACTCTAAGAAAGAAGTGGGTAATCAACGGATGGTGTCAATTTCTAAGAAGGTAGATTATTCTTAATTTTTAAAAATTCATTCATTACATCATTTATTCTAGAGCTGAGTGGAAAACACATTTGCAAATTATTTTTATTCAAGTGTCCGCTTTTGTCGTTTGGTTGTTGCAACAAACCGAACTATTCTTTCAAAGAAATCACTTTCGAGACTTCAACATGCGTCATGTCATTTGAGAAAAATTATTTTAATAAGTGTAAAATTCATTTGAATTATTACAACAAAGAATTAATATGGTTATTTCTACGGAAAATCGAAGATATTGATTCAAGAGAAAATATAGACATTTGACATCAATTGATGAGCTTTTAATTACGCTTTTAATTACGCAACTTGGCATAAATCAACCACCTTAGTTTTTTTAGATCCGAGAACCTTATGATCTGAAATATGAATCATCCTGTATATTATACCGGATTGTTAGGTACCAGAATAATTCGGCACTTGCTTCAATACACTTAATGAATCGAAAATTAGTTTTTATTCGTTAAAGGAAGAGAAGATTAACATGACTAAAAATATAATTGGCTTCAACTTCGGTAAAAGATGTCATGGAAGAGAGTTTTCGCTGAACTTCTGAATAAATTACTCGAGTGACAACGGGTGGGAATTTATGCTATTTCCGGAAGGTGCGAAAACAACGGTTATTTAACTTCAATTGGAGCATCCTGTACATTGTGACGTAGGGGTGATAAGCACGAGAGTCAATCAGTAAAACTATAAGTTACTAATTAAATGATTTCAGCCGATACATTTGTTTTGAGACTATTTTCTCAGTGCCTATCCTGGTTGGCTATTGCCTATATGTATTTTTATTTATTGTAACAAGAATATTTATTTTCCTAACAAGTGTGGAAAGTGTACCTTTCCGTTTGAGTTTTTTCTACAAGTGCATTAAAAATTGTAAAAAACTTTCGCGTGCGGGAAAATTTTTCAGAGGGTGAATCACGCACGCTTGTAGAAAAAATAAATAACATACTTATTGCTCTATACCCGTATCGAAATTAGGAATAATTTTTTAGTGAATGGATTGCATCTCTTTTCTCAATATTCTCAATCAGTGTGGGCCAAAATATCACAATTACAAAAAATCACTCTATAGGGAGAATACCGTTTTTTACTATCTTAAAAAGTAACTTGCTTTTTGCCAATTCAATTTCTTTTTTCGAAATTGCTGCCATATGGGTGGACAAGTGATATACGTCAATATTGATATGTAGCTTTTTCTATATGCAGAAACGATTCCCTCTGAAGTATTTTTGTTACTTTGTTAATAAAAAAGTTTTCCATATGTTGCAAGTATTATGGCCCACACTGTATATTCAACCATTGCCAATTCATATGAAGATATAAAAGTACCTATATGAGATCCTTAAGTTCATCAATCAGTGTGCCGCAAAATATGTCAAATCTTATCTACTTAGATTTTGCGATTATTCATATCAATCAGTTTAAGTCTTATTAAGCCCATAATACCATTGAAAACAACAGGTAATTTTGAAGGGTGTCTTATATGTAGAATATTGTTTAAAGTTTGACATAACACAAATGTGGAGATTCGTCACACTCTTAAGCAGTGTGAAAATTAAATTAAAACAGAAGGTTTCCATGAACAATATCAGCTACACATTCCGACAACATGGACCTCTTCCTTCCGCAAGACCCAAAATTTTCTGCAGCAACTGTCACTATAGATCAGCTAAAAGGAAACATCTCCTGAGTCCAACTAAACTAAATCCCAGAAAGATAAAGGCTTGAAACAACACAAACACCATTACTAATGTCTCTTTTAATGAACTCTTACGAAATACCTATTTTACTTGCGCTATCATTTGTTTAATAGCTATTTTTTTAATGAAATTCTGCTTCCAAATTAGTTTTGAGGTGGGCATTCCTCTCTTTGTCTATTGTGACCTTTTTTTAATGGAATAACCATGATCTCAAATATAATTTTTTAATTTCTCTACCGATTTCAATTCTGAATTGAAGTCATATAACAATAGAAGTTTGGAAAACCATCCCGTTGAACTATATCTGTCTCAAATATTTTATATTGGAATCTAAAGTTAAACTACGTGTAGAATCATGGCTAGGTTAATGTTCAAATTAATTCATTATTGAAGATTATAGTACCTACCAACCTCTATAAGTAATTAAAATTACTATTTTCAGAAATTTCACTTTGATTTATCAAATAAAAAAAATACTACCATTTACTTTCATTGATGCAAAAATGTTCATATATATTCAAAATAAGGATTACTAATAATAATATAGTGTAGACAGAGCATCATTCGTATCATTAACGAGGGAAATCTTCTTGAATGTATGCTATAGACAAAATGAACCCTTTCTTCTGAATTTAAATATACTTTGTGTAATATCACAAAGTATTTCATTCTCAATTTAAGTGGCTTGAATATCCTTGGACAATTTCCGAACAGAAAAAACCTGGTTCTTTCCAGAACCATTCAATAATTTCATATAAAAAATCTGATAGACATATGCTATGCGATTCCAGCTCCAGCTGAAGTTCTTCATGTGATGATGAGGATAATTTTTCAACAATGGATCTACTCGAAGTACTGGGCCATCTTCAGAAAAATTAACTGAATTGTGAAAATGTCATACCATCATTTATTGATGAAGAAAAATTCAAATACTTGGTCAAAGTGCAAAGGAACATACTGGACAGTCTATCTCAAGAGTTCGAACAAAGACAGCTTAACCTTCGAGATGATAGTGGTTTTTCAAGAATAAATGCATAGAAATGTATGTGGGTGTTTTGCTGGTATGTATGCTATATGCTACATAAGAAGCTGCATCATCTCGGGGTGTAGTCGATCGGTTCAATATTTCACTGAGAACGTTACATCTCATAATTAAAAACGTAATGATTTTTTCTAAGAAATAAGTCGTAAACTGTTCTTACATGGTCCTCAGAGAATAAAAAGTAATAATTTCGACAAAATGGGTTTTCTTGGTGTAAAAGGCTGTTTCAGATACACGTGTCCATGTACAAGCTCGTTATTAATGAAAACGAAGTGATAAATGATAAAACAAAGAACGACGAACCCAAACTCTGTCACCGAGTTGGATCCCGTTCAGCAAAAAGCCCACGTCAAAGCTGCGGAGTGTGACAGGCTCCTACAGCTACATAAGGATAAGCCAATGCATGGGGTCTTCTTCAAGAACATTAAAGACCTTGGCTTATCAAGAAACCTGACATTCGCTTTCCTCAGGGCAAGTGGGCTGAAGTCGGAAACCGAGGGATTCATAATGGCCTGCGAAGATGGTGTCTTCAACACCCTCGTCTACCGTAGTCGCGTGATGGGTATAGAGGTCCCTGACACTAGATGCAGAGCGTGTCGTGGGGCAGCTGAGACCATAATGCATTTGCTGTCAGCTTATCCAGCTTATGCGGTCTCAGCCTATATCCATAGGCATAACGCGGCCCTACGAGTGTTGTACTACTATCTACGACACTCGTACGGTGTAGACGAGACACCGGTGTTGCCTTATGCTCCGGAGGATACTGAGTCCATTGTGGAGAATGAGAAGTGCCGAATCTATTGGAACTACTCATTACCCACCCTCAGGCAATTACAAGCCAATAAGCCTCGACCATCAAAGTAGGACGATTTTCGTCATTGAGTTTTCAGCTCCTGGCGAAACGAACATCGTCCGAAAAGAGGAGGAAAAACGGACTAAATATCGAGATCTTCTCTTTGAACTCCGCAGGCTGTATCCAAACCATTCTGTCAAGATGGTGGTTCTGATAATAGGGGTCCTTGGTGGAATGATGGACACGCTGCTTTCAAATCTGAAAATCATACCGGCATGTCGTGATGCGGCAGAAAACCTAGCCGGAAGAATGCAAAAGGCCGTAATTCTTGGTTCACTCCATTTACTCAGGGCACATGATTCTCGGACCCAGTAATCACTCACCTCATGGACGTAGGGAGTGTTTGCTGGGGTTAAGTGAAATGTAATTGATCCAAGATTGTATTTTTCATTGTTCCTTCCACTAGATGATAAAGTGGTACATAAGTGTGGTTCATAAGTGTGGATAAAACTTCAATTATTATAAGGTGATTGTGGATAATACTTTTCATGGTTTTGGACCACTATAATGATAAACAAATATCCTTAAATACCCTTGAATCTATCAAAACACGTTATTAACGATTAACGGTCTATTTTCATTAGCTCATAACAAATTAATTACACATCTCTCATTCTTGTACCTGGACCCGTTTACGTGTGACATTGTGGGTAGGTACGCTGCGTTGGAAACCGGTGAATATACCAAATCTTATCTAACTCTTCTTGCATAATGCGATATTTCTGTCAAGATTAGATTCAGGAACTTGTGGTTGCATTCAAAGGAATGGTTTGAAAATGTCGAATTACTTTTCCCTAGCCTGGCATATCTATCAGGAAAATTTAGTCCACATTGTCCCACATAAAGACTGGTACACTCTTGAACAATTTTTCTATTTTATCATTTTATCTTTGGCATTGAAAAGGAAATTGGTTAACCTGGCATGCTGCCTGAATGCTACTCCTACATTGTTCTTTCTGAAAAATTTAGCAATATTTTCTGTTTTTTTCAAGCATTCCTTCTTCAGTGAAAGGAAGTATAACCATCGAAGTAATCACTGATGCCACGTATCAATTCTTTCAAAGAGAAAATAGCCATTCAACATTGAGAATGCCAACCAATTGATACACATTTTTTTATTATTAAGTACATTTAAACTTTATAAGTAAACATGTAATTCATACACTTGAGTTTATGTAATCCTACTGTCTGGTTTTATCTCTTCGACTTTTTTCTCCTGAAGGAAATTATGAGATGCCAGCTGTGGATAAATATCATTATAACAGTCCTGTCAAAATATTTAAAACCCTGCAACTGCAATTTGTTGATAACAAGAAATCACCTTTAGCTACACTAAAGTTTGCCTTGTACTTACTCCGATGTATGGCTGCTTTATGATTTTTTTTTATTTTGGGGAATTTTCAGATTATAAGGATCAAGGATCAATAATTATACTTTCAAGACTTGCATATATACGCATATTTTGTTGCCGAATCACGGAATCATGAAGATATAAAAGTATATCAAATTCTAAGAAAGATCTTACCATCATCAATCAGTGTACCGCAAAATATGTCAAATCTTATCTACTTGGATTTTACGATTATTCGGATCAATCAGTTTAAATCCTATTAAACCCATAAAACTTTTGGAAACAGCAGATACTGTTGAAAGGTGAGTCATACGTCAAATAATGTTCCAAAATAAAACAAATATTAATAACTTCAGCAAGATTGACTTCACGAATCACCTAGGTGTTCAGAGAGGAGACATTTTTCTAAGAGCTTGTCTTAGCAAGAAAGATCGGGACCGGCGACCGGGGGGCATTTAGTCAAAACGTGTCATATAGTCCTCATCTATAAAAATATTCGCAAAAATATTTTAGGTTTGAGACTGCTTTCGATAGTTATTTTTCATTTTATTTCTTTGTTTCCCCTCTTTGTTTCCCTTTTCAATTTCTAGTTCGTTTTCGTCACCCGGTTCTTCAATCCAAAGAGTAATATTTTCGTTTTTCTGATTTTTTTCAATTTCAATTTTTTTCATAAATTTTTCACCATAATCTCTTGATTTTCTTTCTTCTATTTTTCATATTGCTCATTAACTTCTAGTATTTGCTTCATTCTGACCATATTTTTTGTTTTCGTTCCGGAAACTCAACAAATATTTCTACGGATGCAGTGTCACGTGTACGCTTTTATGGCCATTAAGGATGAATAATAGATGTACAGACGGTTCTATTAAATCCATTGCTAGAAAACATTTTACATTGTTTGTTTATAAAAACAAACCTCTGTTTTTTATTCGTGCTGCACGTTCATATATTGATTATTTCCTTAAGCACCTGCAGAATTACAGCTACTACCATATTCAACAAAAATAACCGAGTTGAGTTGTTTAGAATTAAAAAAAACAGATGTCAGAAGTTCAGGACAGGTATACCACATGGATCTTCATTTTTTCAATAGTTTTTTCCCATATGGCATTCTTTGCATACGTTCAAATTATTAATTTCAGTAGTAACACTTTGGGAAAAATACAACTTTACTGTTTTCGGTCAAAATGTATCTGCTAGGTAAAATTAACATAAAGGTTAACATAAAAGGGCATTTTATTACGAATAATTTGAAACAAATTTCCGTTTATAACATTAAAAATATTACTCCAGATCTTGAAGATTGAATAATTCATGCAAAAGCTAATAACTTATCGTATTTGCATTAATAACATTATTAACATTATTAAGACGCCTTGATGATTTTTTTATGTATTGTGTTGGTCACAGAGGTTATTCGATGCATTCGAATCTTATTTCAATCTCAAAAAACATGCTCATTTAAAAAAAATTCTAACGTATTCTCTTTAAGTTCTTCAACAGAAAGTATGAAACTCAATAGTGTGCGGTAGGTATCAGATTAATCGTAATTTATTATCTTTTCTCTTAACCCGAAAATCCACCAGATTGCCATTAGCAAAAAATCAGTAAGCCCAATCCAAAAATTAAATTTTACATAGCAGATACATTTTGACCAAAAACAGTAGTGTTGTTGGACTGAAATTAGCGATTTGAATGTATTTATAGCCCTCTGAATAAAATTTCAACTTCAAAATAAAAAAAAACTAGTTAACAAAGGTGCAAAGTAACACATGCTTGTATTGAGACTGGCATATGTAGAAAAAAAAAACAGTAAAAATATACTTGGTGTCCCATTTAAAAAGCATCACAGCCAACTATATTTCGAAAACAATTTTACTCTTTTTTTTGTAATACCCTAAATATTATATCAACTCACAAGGAGAATATTTTTCAAATGGGAGTTCCAATTATTTCCAGTTCTATAATTTTTTTGAAAAAGTAGAATGGAATGTTGCAAAACCTGTTACCTTAAGGGAACACTGATATTGGGCCTGAAATTCAAGCAAGATTCCAAACAAATTGACTTGATTATGTGTAAAATGTATGTGTATAAAAAATTATTCATTTCAATCTCTGTAATTTCCTTACTCCCTCGAAAATAGCCCGTACGGTACAAACTGATTCATTATTGTTAAACATTCTTGATGATAACACTATCATAAATTGTGGTAAATATATTCAATTAAACTCATAAGGTGATACAAGTACTGTTGTGATTAATGGATAGTGTAATACAATTGAAGTATTTCTAAAGAATTAAAATCACACGTCTTGACAAAAAAACAGTATGTAACCAAACAAACAGTATGTAACACGTGGAAAAAACGATTAATATTAGAGTATTGGAAAAAACTTCTGGGTGATATGTGCATGTCCGGCAACCTGAAAATCAATTTTAACATATATCACATGATCACTGATATGGCAGAAAATTTTAAAAAAATTACTATGAAGTGTCAAAAACTGGGATATGATGACAATATATTGAAAAAAGAAATAAGGGGAAGTTACTTGAAATTAAACACAGAGTGCTAAGAAATAATTTAAGAAAAATAAAAATAACTAAGTATTTTTGATCTCTTTACAAATATAAAAATGTCTCTACTGGATAGCTTGACTGAAATGAAACATTTTTATTCTGATAATAATAATAGAACTTTTCCATTTTCTTTACATCAGTGGGTACTAAATTTCTAAAATTGGTTTTTGCCAGGATCCTTGCTGTTACGTTCGTATATAACAGTTTTTCAGTCCACGACTATTGTAATAATATGGCAATCTGAAAATATCGTGTTTTCTTGATAATTATCGAATTTCGATGATAAAACGCGCCTAAACTTGAAAATCATGAGCCACCTTAATTTGACGCACCATATACAAGTTTATCTGCGGAAACAAACGATTACACAGTACCTACTCCTATTGCAAAATTCAATTAACTGACGATATTTTAGACAGGTGACATGTAGATATGCCCGATTATCGGTACTCAAATGTCTGTACCTATATAGGATTACTAGGGCATTTTCATTTTACAATGGATGTACAATCAAGACAAATCAAGAGAAGCTGTACAACGACCATTATCGGTTATTTTTTATTCTACACAGGAGCGCGTGGGTAGGAGAGAATAGCCCAGTTTACATAACTCCTATGATGCAGTGGCGCATCTATGGAGGTTTTCGAACAAAACATTGTTTCAATCATCACGAACAGCTTTTTTACCTTTGCACATGATGTACCAGTACCCCATTTAATGCACGTTATTTCTGCTCGAACTTACCCTCGCAGCAAGTGTGTGCCCAAACACCCCTATAAATGACGCGCCAGAAAGTTTCTGGCAGAAACGAGAGCTTCAGTTTCAGTTGATACGTCAAGAAGATGACCGCGGCAAAATCTGGAAAACAACCAGAACATTGACGCCAGCCGTGAAAGCCTACATTCCTGCAATACTAAGGTTAGTAATAATACACTATCGAAAATAATATTTTAATATCAAGTTTTCTTGATTAATTCATGTAAAGGTGATAATACAATCCTATACTCATGCAATTATTTATTTTCTGACAACGGATATAAATCATCATCATATAAAATATCAGTTTTTTGCGACTTATGGACTGGTGTAATATTTTAAATAAATATCCAAAATCAAGACAAGTAAATGTGTGTCCAAAAAACCTAGGTTACTGATAGACGCTCTTGTAATGGAATAGTTTTTCTCATATTATTATTGTCGTGTTTTTGTCCCAATTTTATTCAAAAGATATTCGAAATCTTCTGCGGGCTTTCCACAAAAGTTCGCGAATTATCTCAGCAATTGTATCTAAAATACGAAAGCTTGGCTTGAGAAAATTTTTAAATACTTGTCTTTTCCTTAAAGAGACATTCGTTTATTCACTCACTAGTCTCTGCTCCTATTCAAAGATAGCATCCACCTCCTTCTAGGACATCTTTCACGTTATTTTTTTTTCAATTGATCACAACTAAAATCTACTACTCGGCTGCAATTCTGATATCTATATACTCTATAGTGAAAGAGGCAAACGTTTGTACCACACTTGCTTCAAGCATTCGTTAAACCATATAGCAGACTCCCATGTCCGGTCCAACGTTGGAGTCAGTGTTCGACGCATAGTGTAGCGCCAGCTTAACGGACACGATTGGTTGTTGAACGAATTCCGTGGAAATTAGATTGAGTTTGATTTCAATGGAGAATCTCGTGACAGTATTTGTTCGGTGTGTTTTTTTTGACAAATGATGAAAGATTACTGTCATGACTGAAACAATACTGTAGCTGTCAGTTTTCGGCCTCAGAGGATGCACATTCAATTCAAAGTTAAAAAACATCACCGTTGTATTCTAAAAATATAAAAAATTCAAAGATTTGGAAACTAATAACAGCCAGGTTTTGCCGATAAAAAATGTAATATCCCATATACCTAGGTTTCTGCATATTTTCTTTTCTTGAAAATGTTTGAATCAATACTTTCAAGTAGCTACCAAAAATACAACCAACTACAAAATTTTCCACAGAATTATTCGCTTTACTATGGCGGAGAAACCAATAAAAACCGCTTTTGCATTTCCAACGATAGTTCGTTGGCAGAATTGTGTTCGTGCAACTAAGCAAAATTTTCCGTACGGAATTCAATAAAAACCAAAGCCAAATCTGCACTCTAGCTGTGATCGACAGCAGATAGGGTTCTATTGATCAGGTACTGCAGGAGAAGAAGTATTATAGGTCATAACTTATTCACAATGTGGTCGTGAAAAACAGGTTTGAGATTCACTAAAAATAAAATGCCCTTTATTCATGGGCCGTGAGTAAAGCTTCGTCTCCTCAACCTTATCATCGGTAGGTGTGTGGGTTCGAATCCTAGTACGGTCACCGGTGACGTGCATGGCATCAAACGTTAAAAGGTGAGAGCTTCGTCTTCCCTGACTCGCTCCAGTCACTGGAAGACTTCTAAGTTGTAAGGATGCAGCTGATTGACAGAAATAACAAAAAAACTGCCTTTTAGGCTAGTGTTATTCCATGCCTACTAACTAACGGTTTTTGTTCAAGATCCGCCTTTCATTTTGAAGATTGTGTGACGATTTCTCCTTAAGCCGGTTCTGACGGAGCTCGTAAACAGCACAGAAAACAGCCATATCATCGAGAGGCATAAAACCGGCACAGCAGCCCAGATTAAAAGATTCAGTGAGGAGATACCAAGACGTCGTTGACACCGGACAAGGAAAAGGGGGTAGAAGAAAGCAGCACAGAAGCGATAATGGAGATGCCCGACCAATCCGTCAATCATCCAGAAGACTCCCTCTTGCCAAGAAGGAAGAGGCAGACAAAATAGTCAGGGACATGGGGAAAGAAGGAGTGATTGAACCATCTAATAGCCCCTGGTCATCTCCAGTTGTACTGGTAAAGAAGAAAGACGGATCAACACGATTCTGCGTAGATCACCGACAACTGAACAACGTAACAAAGAAAGACAGCTACCCACTACCTAGAATAGATGACACAGCTCGCCGACTCTACAATCTTCTTGACCTTAGACCTGAAGAGCGGATATTGGCAGGTAGAACTGGCTCCAGAAGATCGAGAGAAGACAGCTTTCACCATCGGCTCAGGGCTGTAGCAATTTACCGTTATGCCATTCGGACTTTGTAACGCCCCAGCCACTTTTAAGAGATTAATGGAGATGGTGTTGAAGGGACTCTCCTAGAAGACTTGCTTGGTATACCTCGATGACATCATCGTAGTTGGCAGATCATTCGAAGACCACGTGAAAAATCTGGAGGAGGTATTTCTGCGTCTGAGGAACTCCGGATTGAAACTGAGCCCTAAAAAATGTCACCTATTTCAGAAAGAAGTCCACTATCTTGGCCACATTGTCTCTGGGGAAGGAGTAGTAGTAGATGACCAGTAAATTAAAGCTGTTAAAGACTGGCCCATTTCCAAAGATATCCATCAGCTTTGGAGTTTTCTTGGCATATGTACCTACTACCGTCGGTACGTGCTAGGGTTTGCTAACATCGCCAAACCATTGACCAGGCTCACGAAAGGACAGACAAAGTTCGAGTGGTCCGAAGAATGCCAAGATTCGTTCAGGAAGCTGAAGAGGGCATTAATCAACGCGCCAATACTAAGTTATCCTCTTCCGAACGGAAAATTCATTCTGAACACGGACGCCAGCAATGTGGGACTTGGAGCTGTCCTGTCTCAGATCCAGGATGGACAGGAAAAAGTCATCGGGTACTTCAGCAAGACCCTCAGTAAACCGGAGCGAAATTACTGTGTCACCTGACGGGAGCTGCTGGCTGTGGTCAAAGGAGTAGAGCACTTTTACAAGTATGTGTATGGCAGGAGATTCCTGCTGAGTAACTACGCCGCCCTCAAGTGGCTTCTATAGTCCAAAAATCCTTAGGGTCAGGTGGCACGTTGGATTGAGAGACTCCAAGAATTCGACTTCGACATAGAACATCGAGCAGGGACCAGCCATAGGAATGCAGATGCCTTATCGCGAAGGCCATGTCCAGATGACTGCTCACATTGCCGACGAGCAGAGGAGAAAGAGGCGACAGTTTGTAGAACAACGGCGGTAGATGATAACTGGAATGACAGCAAGCTCCAGAAAGACCAAGAGAAAGATCAAGATCTTGGCTTAGTTATCGGCTGGAAGAGCAGTAACCGAAACCGACATGGCAGGAAGTAGCAGGATACTCGCCAGCCATCAAGTCCTACTGGGCTCAATGGATCTCCCTTACTCTGGATAACGGAGTTTTGTAGCGTGTGTTGGAGTCCGAGGATGGTGGAGAAGAAAGACGTCAGACAGTTGTACCGAGGATCAGAAGACCGGAAGTGCTTCGAGAAATTCATGATGGGGTCGCCGGAGGACATCTGGGAGTGACGAAGACTCTCCAGAAAGTGAGGCAACGGTTTTACTGGGCCAATTGTCAGGCAGACGTTCAAGACTGGTGCAAAAAGTGCGCTGTATGCGCTGCAAGTAATGGACGTCGAACGCGACCTAAGGCCCGAATGCGTCAGTACAACGTTGGTAGCCCATTTGAAAGAATCGCTATCGATTCAGCAAGTGGGCTGAAGCCTATGCCCTGCCCAACCAGGAAGCCATATCCGTCGCCGACGTCCTGGTGAAGGAGTGAATTTGTCGATTTGGTTTCCCACTGGAACTGCATTCAGACCAAGGCAGAAATTTCGAGTCTAACTTGTTCCAGGAATTGTGTTGAATGCTGAACATCCGAAAGACGCGAACTACGGCTTTACATCCGCAGTCTGATGGAATGGTGTAGCGGATGAACAGGACGATGAACCGCCACTTATCCAAAGTAGTCTCTGACCACCAAAGAGACTGGGACCAGTATCTCCATTTGTTCCTGATGGCATATGATTCTGCAGTACACGAGTCGACCGGCCAAACCCCTGCTAGTATTATTATCGGCCGAGAGCTGCGACTACCATGTAACCTGAAGTTTGGGAAGCCACCAGGACAAGACACTGCGGGAGAGGACTATGTCAGCAAACTTCGGCAGAGAATGGAAGACATCCACGAAAGAATCCGTTTGAACATCCAGAGTGTCAGCGACCGAATGAAAGAGACCTATGATATCAAGGCCGCTGCCGGAGGATTTACGGTTGGTGACCAGGTTTGGCTGTACAACCCCAAACGTCGTCGTGGCCTATCACCAAAATTGCGGAACTCATGGGAAGGCCCTTATAAGATCTTGAAGAGGATAAATGACGTGGTCTACCGAATTAAAAAACCACCTAGAGGAAAACCCAGAGTCGTCCATTTCAATAGGTTGACCCCTTACGCTGGAATCCACGAGCAAGTCCGCACCCTCTGACCACCGGAAAATGCGATGACGTTCCAGAAATTCATGTCCTTGTACTCAAATGGACAGAAAGTTCAACATGGGGTGACTCGAGAGGAACCACGAGACCTTTTTAAGGTGCCTGCCGATTACGCGCTAACCCACTGTGCAGCAGAAGATCTTCAAATGTCCAGAGGCATCGCTGTGGTGTTCTCCAAGAAGTACGGTCGTCTCCATGAACTACGGCAACAAAACCCGGAAGTTGGAGAGGTGCTACAGTTGCGGAAAGGCCAGAGAAGCATCTTCTATCTAGTCACCAAGAAGCAGTCTCGAGACAAATCGTCCTATGAAGACGTATGGAACAGCCTTGCAAAATTAAGGGACATGATGGTGGAGCAGAATCTGGTGGACCTGGCAATCCCAAAATTGTCCTGCGGGCTCGACGGACTGGACTGGAGAGTTATAAGGAGCATGTTGGAGACGATATTCCAATCCACCGGCTTCAGGATTTTAGTATGCTGTAATCATCGTTCACAACCAAACCTGAAGACGGTAGAGTGCTACTTCCATCAAACAGCAAGGTGCAGATATGGAGAATCATGACGATTTCTCCATAAGTCGGTTCTAACGGAGCTCGTAAACAGCACAGAAAGCAGCGCTATTTATAGCCGATGATGTCACCATTAACTTCGCCGCTGGCGATTGACACAAGATCATTCGAGAAGCGACATCTAGACGACAGTAGAAATTCGAGAAAGAACTGCAGTTTTTTCACCACGCTATATAAAGAAATCTCCACGGCGAGACGACAGTTTTTGGAATCAGCCGGAGTACGATATTTGAATAATAGAGGGTGTCAGAAAAGATAAATTAAAATAGTGACTTGTGATATAAATTATTGATTAGGATGTGCGTAAGTAAATAAATTATAAAAATTAGTTAAGTGCAGTTTTACTACAATTGTTTTTATAGACCTCTTGCAATAACTATGATAAGTGATTACGAGAATCAATTATATGTATCCGTCATCCAATATTGAATGAATTAAAGACTGCACTAACAGACCCCACCTACATTCAATTGAACAAGCCCACGGCATTGTTTGTAAATATATTTTTCACAGAAATGCGACCTATAATCATTTTTATCTGTAGTTCCAGAGTAATATCTACTCATTTGAAATACAAAAACAAACATATTCAGTAAGGTGAAAATATTCATAACATGACTAAAGCGATTTCCTACGTTTTACAGGATGAGCCATATTAAAACCGTCAAAATGCTGGAGTTGAATATTCCAGTTATTTTTTAATTGAAAGAAATATTTGATTGTGAAATACTTTATAGCGTTCCCAGCGTTTTCAATCTGTTGGATACATTTTCATTCTGAGTGAACGACTCGTTTCATGGGAATCTAATGAGAAATTAATAAACTGATCTTATTTAAACATTATTATTGCGTGTATAAAATACAATGAAAAACTGTTATTTGTGACAATATCAAAAATTGTGTTTGTTAAAAGTTGTTCAGAATTGAAAATTACGTTAAAATATACAATTATGTCTATCTACGATGAAAATTAAAAGAAACGGGGTTTTATTGATTTTTCTCTTCAATAACACCAAGTTTAGCTCTCCCAGTGAAGAGTCAGGGAATAGTCACGGACGAAGCAGAACGTTCAGCTAGTTTTTAATAAAAGTTTCTGTAGAAATGGGAAACCTTAGTTTATCTTCAGAGAAAATATAAAAATAAATATTATAATATGTAGATAGATATGATTGCATATTTGTACCTGAATAATAATTCTGAACAACTTTTCACAATAGCAATTTTCGATATTATCACAAATACAAGTTCTAACGTTTGTACCAAATTCATATTTTTGACACTATACGTATACGACTGACAAATTCCTGGATTTGATTATTAAAAATTAAATTCCATGAATGCAGAAAATTTTATGAACCATTTTTTTTTCCTAAAACCAACTGAACACTGAATATTTGACAGTAATTTCATAAAAATATTAAATTGTCATTGCATGCTGCGCCGTCGTTGCCAAAGATATGAAATTTCCGAGTATTCCAAAATTATAATAAAAAAACAGTGTTGAGGCAATAGTGCGTCAGAGTTCTAGAGTGATAGAAAGATTATTCGAAAACCTAAACGAAACAGAGGTTAACCAGAAATTATTGCCTCATAATCCAGGTGAAATAAGAAAACTCTACGAGGTTGAGTGCTATTTTTGAATGGTACGCTATATACCGGGTGTAACAGGATCATGGTACATTCCCGTATCTCTGTTAGTTTTAAAGGTGATTGAAATTTGATGCGCGGCACTTTTTGACTCACAAATGTCGTGATGGTCGTGTGGTAGAGCGCTCGAAGGTCGTGGGTTCAAAGCTCAGCACAGCCATCGGTCCCGGATCTTTTCCTTGCTCGCACAAGCACATAGGAGCTTCTGATGTGTTTCTCTCTCTGGAAAACCTGGAAGATTCGTTACAAAAAAAAAATATTTTTTTCAACCCCGGTTTCGCCGGAAGTGACACCAACTATCGATTTTTGAATGGAACACCCTGTATATTATCACATTTCAGAAATCTACATAATTTTCTGAACCCAATGCTACCAATGCTACCAAGTTAGTGACATTTCAAACGTCAAAATATTTGATAATTTGATTTTCAGTTTTCCAGTTGAGTGTGCCATGATGGTTCCGATTTATTCCAATTGACCCGTCTAATGCTAGAAAAATCGAAAAACTGTCAAAAATACTAAATTGCATTTTTTATGAGCAAATAACGTTTGAAATGTCACATATGTAGTAGCATTGGATTTAGAAAATTATGGAAATTTCAGATATTTAATAAAATTCAAGGTGTTCCATTCAAAAATCGTAAGTTGGTATCACTTCCTTGTTGGTCGAAAAGTGCCGCTTATTATGCATATGGGATATCCCAAATTTCAATCAATTACCTTTAAAATACCATGATCCTGTTACACACGGTATATTGGCATATTATTTCCAACACATTAGAAACCTCCATCCACCCCTAAAATAATATTGACTATTTCGCAACCACCTAAAAGTTAAGATTTTCTGCCATCTACAGATGCATACCAAATCATCATCACTATCGACACGATTTAGTAAATGGTAGTAAATGTATTTATCGACATGTATCGAATGGCCATCGACCTGGGTCCTTCAGTTCAAAGTGTTCTTGTAGGCTTTGTTACTAACTCCGTACGCCACCTTAGGACAGCACTGTTAATTTGAAATCAACAGTGGATGGTGGGCATATTAGAAAAATTTCACATATCTGTCAATTCTATTACTTTATAATGATGGCCTCTCAAATTCCATAATCGTGACGACAGTAATTTTTGTGGCATTAAATTAGTAAAGAGTTTTCGAGAAACTTGTACAAGCCAGAGAAGACGTAGCCCTTACATTTTAACGTGTAATGTCATGCACGGTATGCATCTGTAGATGGTATTTTTTAGCCAAAAAAATCTTCATCTATAAGTAGTTGGGGGATGGTCAATAAAATTGCAGGGGTGAATGGAGGTCACTGAATTGCTTGAAAAAATGTGCTGATAAAAATAGTAATCCATTCAAAAATTGCTCCACTCTGTAGATGGTCTTCAGTTTGCACTGTATGTGTGACAATAATTTCTGGTTATAGACACTGTGGCAAGTGGCTTTGTTAACTTTACATGAAATATTACGCGATTTTTCATCTGCAGCTTATCACACAGTTTATGGGTGTTTTCAACAGTTTTTTATTAGAGTTTTATTGTTAACTTTATATTACTGGGAAATTTCGTGATTTAATAGCATTATATCATCGTTAAGTGTGATGAATAATGTTCTGCTTCAATGACTAATCAGTTTATTTGTTTAAACGTTGTTCAGAAGTACAATTAACATTGTATGTCTTCTCTGTGTGGATTGGCGAGTACCTAATAGTTATTCAGTCAACTCTCGTTGGAATAAAAGAATTTTTTATAAAAAGATATTTAATGCTTTCTATGATTCCAATAGGTGGCTCAGTGCCTACTTCCTCATAGCAGGGGAGCCCAAGCGGAGATTTCGGGATTTACTGAAGCGTGGCAGATTAATATATAGGGGGATACCTTGTACCCGGTTAAGTACTTCCACCAAATATGAACTTTATAAAAAGCCGCGCATCCAGGATAAAGGATCAGATTAATAAAAAAAAATGATTATCAGAAATTCTCGAGCGCGTCAGATTAAGGTAGTGTGAGTTAATTACATGCTAAAAAGTGCATATTCTACTAATATGACAATTTCAGAGTGACGTAAAGAAAGGGGAGGGCTACAAAGTTGTAAAAAAACGTCATCTCAACATTCTCGAGCGTGGCTGATTCTTTTCTTAGTTTGAAGGAAATATTTCAAGGATAATGAAAAATATATAATCTGACGATTTCCACAAGCCGAAATAACAATAATTCGTCGATAAAGTCTAATGCGTGCAGCTGCGTAATGCCTATATTCCCCTCTCCGCGTTACTATTTCTCTCTCACTCTTTTTCTATCTATTTGGCTTGGCCCAACTTCGATTTTGAATATAAATTGAACCGATTCGTACCGGTAGATTTTGAGAAATCTCAAAAAAACTACGAAATTTTTTTTTGTTTTTTTTAGAATAACTCTTAAACGGCTTCATCGATCGATTTCAAAAACAAATCAGCTCTTAATATCATCAAAAAACCACGTCGATCGCCGCCAGTCCGGTCAGAATCGGTTGATTCGTTCGTGAGTTATCGTTGTCGAAAGAAAACCGAGAAAAGTGTTTTTTCGGAATCACTCTGAAATTTCTAGTTCGATCAATTCAAACTTTTTTTTATGTTTACTCAACACCCCCTAAGAAAATCTGACGCGCTCGATAAATTTTTTATTTTTTTTTTCAGTTCTAACCCTTTACCTACGACCACCCCATCATGCAAACGATCAGATTAACATACGTACATTACGTAGGACATTGATGCTATTAATATCTGACGCGCTCGAGTATGTCCATGCAACAGTTTTTTTTTACAACTTTGAAAATCTGTAGCCTCTTCCCTCACCGATGTAAAGGTTTACATTACATAACATTTTTTTCTTCTTATCATATAAGCTTTGCTTCCCAATAGGTCTCTATGACGCTCGAGTAAATCCACATTTAGCATCGTGGGCTCCCCTACTATCAGTAGGAACAGTAGTTGTTATCGTTGGAATATTTGGCAAAAGTTGATTGAAATTAATTGCACTCACATCTGTGGTGACCACTATCAGCATGGATGTTGGCATCTCGAATCTCGAAGAGTGTTAGATTACTATACTTTTTCCAGTGTTAAATTGATCACATTATTACAGACAAGCAATTTCTCAATTCAAACGAAACGTTATACTTTCAGAATGAATATATAAGAACTACCTTGCGTCTGGGTGAAAAACCAAATACCATGTACATTTTGTTACTTGCTTTGCATCACAATTTCTGGTGGCGTAGATATCTATCTACCGGTAAAAACTTACTCTTTTACTGTTGGAGTAAAAGCTTACAGCAAAATAAATAATATTATAATATCAACTTTAATTCAACAATGTATGGCGTAATTATTTCAAACGTTTAACCGCTGCAAACAAGAAACATCCGACAACTTGATACGGTATGAGAATTTATTACAGTTTCATTATTAAAACCAAATCAATGTCTGTTGCTCATAGTTAGGGTTTCCAATCGACGTATAATGTTTTTCTTGAACAATTATAGAGTAGCAAAAAGCGAATTTATGGTAACTCTGTTACTAAACTCAGAATTTCTTGGTTGACTTCTCATGAAGCACGACACATCAACATCCGCCTGTCCTGCTTCTTGTAAATATAAGGTAGCAAAAAAATATGAATATTTCGGTATTAGTAGATGTATCTGAAGCTTGCTCATCTGAAAAAATAAGTTCTAATCAACTGAATTTTTTTTTTTTACTCCAGATGGAAAGTTGTGATACAGCATCAGTTAACACTTTGCCCTATTATCAACGCCACGCTGCGTATTTATATTTTTTCAAAATGAATAAAGATGAATAATTTATTTACTATTACTCTGGATTCCGACACATCTGGGGTGCGATTCCTTGTACAGTAGACTTCTATAGTCGACAGGTTTGTCTCCCCCATGAATTCAACGAAAATCACATCACACTTATTTGATCGACTATAGAATTCTATGTTACACAGAATCCCACCCCTGGACCGCGCTCGGGATCAATTACCCAAATAACCATTCCCCATGAACGAAAAGGAATCAGGAGTTATCTATGCAAGGTTTACGGCATTCGTCCGCTATGATTTATGCCATTTCACGACAAGCCGGCATAATTTTTGGATTCGAGAGCAGTGTCTATAAATTCTACGAACGACCCAACCGTATGATCAGAACTACCATCTTACATGATTTGTGTAAAGTCTAGGGAGTTACCTCCTCTTTTCGAACGATACTCGTTTTTTGGATCGAATTGGCCGTTACTTAATGGAAATCCATATTATACTAAGGTAAACACGATTAGATTTCCACAGATATATGATCGCGACATGGTTCGCTACACGATATTAGTACACATCAAGTGTATCGCTTGATAAAGAAACTCTGTGGAAATCTAATCGTGTTTACCTCAGTGTCAGATACTCGTTTCGCATGGCGCGAAAAACTCCAGGAAGAAAATCGTCATTCTTTGGTGGTCGAGGAGAAATACATCAGGCTTATTGACTTCTATTTGTCTGATGGTGGGGAATTAATAGTTGTAATCATTTTCCACAACGGACTGAGTAACCCCCGGAGCATGAGGCAATACAGGGGTCTCGTTATACCGTACCAGTGTCGTAGATGGTGCCACAACACTCGTAGCGCTGCGTTATAGTTGTTGATATAGGCTTAAACCGCATAAGAACGCAAGCTGACAGCCAAGGTATTATGGTTTTAGGATACGTTCTGCATCTAGTGCCTGCGATCTCTAGACCTATTACGCAATTACGGTAGACAAGGGTCTTGATGACACCATTATAGGTCTCTGGGTCTCCGACTCCAGCCCATTTGACCTGAGGAATTTGAATCGGAAACGCGACCATGATCATTGGCTGTGAAATACTCCGATCCCTTTTATTTCATAGCCATGAATCAGGCATAGAAGGGGATCTGAACTTCACAGGCTCCATACAGTACCAGTCTGTTATGTAGACATTCGAAACATAAAATTCTACGGCCTTCCTGTTGCCTGGGAAAGTGTAACCGTGGAACGGCTAATTTTGTATGGAAGCTCGGAACGGCGGTAAGCATATTAGTTAGATGCTGCAATTTTTTTCTTTCCTGATTGTTTTAAGGGTATCTGTTTATGCTGATACTTGCCGCCGACGGCGCTTTTGTTTTTACCTCTTGGGAGCAGCGTTGTTCTACCCCTTGGTAAGTAGACGTATCTCCAGCAACAAGATAATGTCTTCGAAATGAACACCTTCCTTCGTATTCCTCGCATCGTCTCCTTTTGAGATTAGCCGTGCCACATTCGTCTGTCCCGAACTTCTTTCCGCTATCATTTTCTTCCGAATCATTCAATTTGAGGATCAATCCGAAATCTTCTACTATCATCTTACTCTGAGTGAGGATTCTTTCTAGATGGCGGTGGATACTTCTTCGAACCTTTGAGGGCCCGTCGAACTTCTTCCGGAGTTATCGTGTTGCTCAGATCATTGAGCTCAAGCTGACGAAGACTTCCGCAGAATGCCTTGAATTGCGCTAGGGCTCGAGTATCGCCGTTGAGTGGTTGCAGATACTCATATACCTATATTCATACAGAATGTTTCTCCACTTGATGAGCGGCTGGCGAGTTAATCACAACACGTAAAGGTCCTTGGAGTAACGCAAGGATTTATCAGAACTTCACATTTTCCACGATGCTATACTTGCCCGCCTCACTAATGATTTTTTTTTACAGCCACTGCTGTTTGATCGTAAATAGCACGCCTTATTGTGTGGTGAGTTCGTCTCAATTTTGCGACGATTTGGCACACTGCGGACGTGGAAGGCCTACTTATTCCACCACGCATTCAATACGAGACGCGTAATGTCTTGCCAACTTGATCTTAGCTTAACTTCTAATTTTTGTAGCCTACGCCTATTACCTGGGTTTGGGACAAAGTCTGAGCGACTTCATGAAAAGGAGAAATGATTTGCCAGATATCATTCCCTTCTGAAAGACCATCATGAATATTCGCATCTACCCGTGCCAATTGTTGCGGCTTCAGAGGCTTTGTGTTGCGTATCGCCATGTGGGTTCTGATGCCCTCCATTGGTGGTACGATGTGAGCCTCTACTACAGCCAAACCTACTCGTCCCGTGTCTGTCACTCCTGCCATTCTATTAGCTGGCTCCCTCATAAACACTCGTTGAGTTTACCCAAAGGCATAGCCTGTGCGGGTAGAGGACGGCTATTATTATTATTTGCCGTGGCGCTCTGGAGCGACTTACTGAATTTTGGTGGCGTATTCACTTTTCAGCCGTAGGAAAACCCGGGAAACCTACAGCACCACCTCGGGTGGTCGGTGTGCACTCCAAGCTAGCATCAGACGAGATTGGCAGCTAGACAACTCACAATACACTTGATTTTCAACAAGACATGCGGTCGCCTATCGATCCGATATAAAGTAGTTGAGAAAAATTCTTTTGCACCTACATACCGACTATCGCTATGCTGGATTTTCGAACGGCCTGTGCATTAGACCGCTGATCCAGCGACCACACCTTGGTTGTTTTGGTTGCTGAAAAAAAGGTTATTTACGCGACTTGGTTCCTGAAAAAGTAGCCGATTGTCTGTCACCAGAACGACCGACGAATTTCTTTGGTCGATCTGGTTATTCCAGTTTGAATACTTTAAATTTTTTTAGGATAAAAAACTTTGATTTGTTTTAATAACTGCTTTAATAGATTATTTTTAGCTCATTGAATCATTTACATGTGGTTATTGGTTTGAAAGCATGGGCATTTTATCTTCTATCATGAAGAAACAATTTTGGAAGAGCACGCATGCTTCAGAAATTGCGACAATGTTTTAATTTATTACGAAAACTTGAAAATATTTCATGCAAATGGAGAATCAGGCGCATCTTTTCATTCCGGTAATGAGAAACCGATATTCAGCTCTTATGCTGAATCACTTCCGTTAAAAATAGCGTCACCGTTATTCGCCATTTCCGTTATTTTGCAAGAAGACTTCTACAGTCAGTAACGTAGAGACATGAACTGACGAAATGGTGAATATGTTGATTTCAATCTACAAAGATCAAATTTTATTCTCCAAACTTCACCAAAACGAAGGTGTGGGAAACAATCAGCTCAAGTCTGAATTAATTTGGATATAACAAAAGAGCTTCAAAATATGATGAGAAGTGTAGAAATTTTAAGAAGAGCTACGATAAAGTTAGGGGAGAAATGAATGAAACGTATAACTCAAGCTTACCTTGAAGTTTTTTGATGATTTCCAGTCATTGAATAAAAAAAAACGCTGGTTCATTATCCATGTTTTGTTCCCCAAGGATGGCTGAGGCGTTGCAGCCAACGGGATTGGCGAACCGTGGGCCCTAGCTTACCGTACACCAACGTCAAAAATACGCATATTCCCCGACACTTAACACACACCCACTCACACAGAGGGATGCGAGAACTTGAAAATCGGCCTCCAGTGGGAGCTGAGTAGGGGCCTCGGATTGGGTGCTGCGGTACTGGTAGCCGGTGATAGAGTCATCCGCGGCTGCCGCTTCGCCCGGTTGAGAACCAGCCCTACCAGGGTTTTCACGAGAAGGCGGATCGAAGGAACTCGCTGCGGGAACTGGAAAATCTGGTCTTCGGTAGGAGCCAAGGAAGGGCCTTGGTTCGGGTGCTGCGGGACTGGTAGCCGGTGATAAAATCACCCGCGGCCGCCGCACCGCCCGACCGAGAACCAGCCCTACCAGGGCTTGAAGTGGCGGATTGAAGGAACTCGCTGCCTTGACAAGCACATACACACTACACACCCAGACTTTGAGGAGAGCAGGTGGAAACTACAGGCAGGCAGCACACCATGCATGAGGAGAGGGATAGCAAAAAGGGCCCAAGGGGGCCTACTTGCTTGGCTGTACCAACAGCCTCCCTATAAGTACTATAAGTACTACTATTACTATCCATGTTTCGTAAGAATATATTGATATTATTTTAATAAAACAATCAAATACACCAATAATATAAAAGCCACCTATCGCTAATTGAAACAATAAACAATCAAATATAACCAAACCATACTGAAAAACTGACTGAAGAGACAAATGACAATGACAAATGTCCCGAAAATAAATTGCAACCACAATTACCAGACAAAAACCAATGACAAAACTTATGTCACCGGTCCGGTAAGCAGTGGTAACTTTTGTCTATTTACGGAACATATCCTTAGTATGAACAAATGGAATTCCATTGCGTATTATCACACACTGCAAATTCAATGTTTTATGCAATGTGCACGTATATCATTATGACATACAAGCGACTTTACGATTCTATAATTAAGAACCCAACTTAAGGTTTCTCATGTGGTTTCCACATGGAATAACAAGTTTTTCATGACATGAAAAACAAATGTTAACCAGAAGTTTTTCGTGAAAACCTCGTCTAATTACCGTTTTATGTAAATATGTCGAAACGAACTCAGGGTGAGTCTAGTGGTGACAGTATCTGTAGTGAATCAATTATGATAGCGGCTAGACTTTGGATTGATGACCACCTACTGTGGAACAACTTGGTTTATTTACGACCGTCTCTGAAATCACACGTTGGAAGGTAAGCCACCGTCTGCCTCAGTTAGCACAAATGTTACGAAGACTTCTGGGTCTCGATTCTTGAATCTTTCGCCTTAAATTTGAGACCAAATAAAAGAGACAAACATACACATTCTATATATATTTGTGTGAAACAGAAAATCGATCGTTCAACTCTTTCACCGTCAAGAATACGGGCCCTGAGGGATGATAGCAAGGGAGCACGGGTTGACGAAAAATGTAATTTCAACTATTTGAAAAGATACAGTTTTGGAGAATATAGTGACAGATCTTCAAATGCTGAGCATATGTGCATATATATACCAATACCTAACTCGCATTATTCAGATAATTAAACTTGGAGTGAAGAGGAAATTTTTGATAACTTGATCTAATTCATACAGGACTTTCCAAACGTGGCAATATCATTAACTTTTTGATAGATGGATCCAAGAGAATAGTAAGAATTTTTTGAAAAATTTGGGAAAATTATATTAGTAACCTTGAAAAGTAACAAAACAGTGAAAAATAAGGAATGGGAAAAAAAATATGACAGAACATAAAAATTAAATTTTTATGAAAGAAATTTTCGTGACCAAATAAGATTAACAAATTTTGATAAAAGTAAAATATTCTGATGAAGTAAATCAAAATGAGAACAACTTTAGACATTTCCAACTACCTTTCAATTTAGTAGCTATCATATAACAAAAATCGAAATAATTTCGCTCAACTATTAAATATTCTTCGCATTTTACCTTCACGCCCGCGGTTTTATGGAACTTTTGAAGAATGTGCTCGGACTAGTCGTGCAAGGTAAAATAATAATTATAATAATTACTCCTTCATAAATACTCATAGAGTTTACCCATAGGCATAGTGCGGGAAGAAGACGGCCATTATTATCATTGGCCGAGGTGACTTACTGATGTTTTTGGTGGTGTATTAACTTTTTCATTGTTGGAAAACCCGGAAAAACCTACAGCACCACCCCGCGTGGTCGGTGCGCAATCTAAGCAATCAACAGACGTCAGGATTTGCATCTGACAGATATGCATTTGTTTGTAAACATTCGAACTAGTTCGAATATATTGTGCCAGAGAGGTATCAACAATGTTGAAAGAATACAGGGGTACCCTTCTCTCTAAGCGTTTCCACAAAGTGGAAAATAAAGGCAAACATCTGTCAGAAAACAACTACTTTCCTGGCTAATACCACGACGGACATTGAACTACAACTGACAGATATTTGTGCAACGTTCTTCAAAGAAGACAAAATTGCAAGTGCTTGTCTCGTAATTAAACAGAAAATTATCCTTCTTTTGGCTGGGAATGACCACCTGCAGACATGCATGTTTCGAGGTTTATTGCCTCTCATCAGTGACAGGGTAGGTCGGACAACATTATAATTGTCCTGTCCCTGCCAAATGAATAATAATCAACTGTTCAACTAATATCTGTCAGTTGTACTTCAATATCCGTCGTGGTATTAGCCAGGGAAGTAGTTATTTTCTGACAGATATTTGCCTTTATTTTCCACTTTGTGGAAACGCTTAGAGAGAAGGGTACCCCTGTATTCTTTCAACATTGTTGATAACTCTCTGGCACAATATATTCGAACTAGTTCGAATGTTTACAGATTTCTCTTCCCGGAGACTGTGCTGCTTGGGAGTGTTTTGTCTTGTTCCGTGCGGATGGCGCTTCGATCAACTTGGTTGTAGATCGTGGTGTTATCCGTGGGGAAACGCTTAGAGAGAAGGGTACCCCTGTATTCTTTCATGCATTTGTTTGTTAGAATCCAAAAGTGATTATTGAAGAACTTTTTTTAAATCAATCTACGTGATTCATAATTTGAAAAAACAAATTAAGACTCAGCTCGTACAAACTGGCTCATTCATAGATTAAATAATCTTCTACGTATCCCCCGGAAGGCTCGTGCGAGTAACGGAGATTCTTTACATACAATACATACGTCTCCCGTGAGATTGGATCATAGGTCACAGAAACTCGTTTATTCTGTGGAGTGGGTCCCGAATCAATCTTACCTCGGTAGCAGACCGGAAGCTAGTGATATGTCTGGCAGTCGTATAAACGAATATCTGACAGTGCGATACCAGAATTGTGTTAATGTAAAAGATGATGGCACTAATTCCCAATCGCCACCAGTGCTACTAAGCGCCATATTGAAAATTGAAACTATAAAATTTTACGATTTTTGAACAATAAAATAATGTCTGCCATGTACTTCAAAGGATTCTTCAAAAATCCATCAAAAATAAAATGGCATGCAGACATTTTTTGCGAGAAACACGTCTCAAAATGTAATAATAATGTGAATTTTGAACAAATATTCAAAATCTGCGAAAAAAACATTCAATCAATAATTTGCCAAAAATCATATGTCTGCCAAATTGTGAAAGGCTTTTGTGGCCATCCTTACTTACATGATGACCTTCTGGATTTTTAGGCTGACGTTCACAACGAGATATTCTCGACGTTTAGGTTTGGCTCAAATTCCGATTTTACTTACAACTTTTTTAGGTAGATTGGCAACTTGAAAAAATATGTAGATTCTGTTTTTACTTTAGGTGAACGTGATATTGTTTCTGCCGTCTTTGTCGACACGTTGTTTTCAATTGTGCACAACAACAAATGACGTAATGATATCATTGAGAATAAATTCAACAAATTTTGAAGGTAGCGCTGAGAGTTCGTTCAAATGTGATCGCGGTCAGAATTTGCTTTTGTGATAAATCAATCCATTTAGATGCCACTGAATTTGGAGAAGTAATTAACATCTTTAAATTGAAGTCATATAATGAAAATGCGGTTCACGCAACCGGAAAATTTAAACTAATTTTTGTTACGATAGTATACAATAGCTAGGGGAGTCTGGTAAACGACGAAAAAACCTACGAAAATTCTTAAATTGAAGTAAACAGCTCAAACTGTGGAGTCGTGTCCATTTTTGACCTTCGGCTTCTATCTACGGCAAAAAATATCACAGATTCGATTTTTTTAATTTTAATTGATTAACTTCTCTGTGCAATTCTTTATTCTCCTTCAACTTGTTTCAAATAGCGAAATCAGGTTCATGAAGAGTGTTGGTGAGGATAAAGGCTGAAGCAAAATGAATGTTTTATGTTTTGATTTTGATTTTGATTTTGATTTTGATTTTGATTTTGATTTTGATTTTGATTTTGATTTTGATTTTGATTTTGATTTTGATTTTGATTTTGATTTTGATTTTGATTTTGATTTTGATTTTGATTTTGATTTTGATTTTGATTTTGATTTTGATTTTGATTTTGATTTTGATTTTGATTTTGATTTTGATTTTGATTTTGATTTTGATTTTGATTTTGATTTTGATTTTGATTTTGATTTTGATTTTGATTTTGATTTTGATTTTGATTTTGATTTTGATTTTGATTTTGATTTTGATTTTGATTTTGATTTTGATTTTGATTTTGATTTTGATTTTGATTTTGATTTTGATTTTGATTTTGATTTTGATTTTGATTTTGATTTTGATTTTGATTTTGATTTTGATTTTGATTTTGATTTTGATTTTGATTTTGATTTTGATTTTGATTTTGATTTTGATTTTGATTTTGATTTTGATTTTGATTTTGATTTTGATTTTGATTTTGATTTTGATTTTGATTTTGATTTTGATTTTGATTTTGATTTTGATTTTGATTTTGATTTTGATTTTGATTTTGATTTTGATTTTGATTTTGATTTTGATTTTGATTTTGATTTTGATTTTGATTTTGATTTTGATTTTGATTTTGATTTTGATTTTGATTTTGATTTTGATTTTGATTTTGATTTTGATTTTGATTTTGATTTTGATTTTGATTTTGATTTTGATTTTGATTTTGATTTTGATTTTGATTTTGATTTTGATTTTGATTTTGATTTTGATTTTGATTTTGATTTTGATTTTGATTTTGATTTTGATTTTGATTTTGATTTTGATTTTGATTTTGATTTTGATTTTGATTTTGATTTTGATTTTGATTTTGATTTTGATTTTGATTTTGATTTTGATTTTGATTTTGATTTTGATTTTGATTTTGATTTTGATTTTGATTTTGATTTTGATTTTGATTTTGATTTTGATTTTGATTTTGATTTTGATTTTGATTTTGATTTTGATTTTGATTTTGATTTTGATTTTGATTTTGATTTTGATTTTGATTTTGATTTTGATTTTGATTTTGATTTTGATTTTGATTTTGATTTTGATTTTGATTTTGATTTTGATTTTGATTTTAATTTTAGACTTACTTTTAACGAGTTTCAACACGAAACTGGCATTGCTATTATTCTGGCCCACAACAATCTTCTGGTTAAAATTCAAGATTTATTTTCCTGTTTATTTTTAAAATTGATTCCCTGCATCACAAAACTTAAAATTTATTACATGTAACTTCCATTGTATTTACGGCTTAGTGCAACATTTGTAGCGCGACTTTTTTGGGGCTTTCATGTAGAGTGTATTTACCGAACAAAATTCAACAAGTTTACAGTAATGAAACGAATGAAATCGACAAAGTCGAAGTAACTTTTCTCCCCACACGTTTCCACCAAGTGGAAAAAAGAGCAAACATCTGTCAGAAAACAACTACTTCCCTGCCTAATGCCACGACGGACATTGAACTACATCTGACAGATATTTGTGCAAACCAATTGCAAGTGCGTACCTTGTAATTGTATTCTTTACGGAGACCCTTCAAACTAAAACATCTACAGCCTTCCTGTTGACAGGAATAGTATAAAGATCATTTGTCAGCTTTTACACAGTCTCTCTCAGCACCAGCATGGAGTAAGATAGGAACGGTGAGATGATGCTGTTTATAAATTCTTCGAATCGTTTGAATAATACCGAATTCCATGTGTGTATATTCCACCAATCTCAAGTACTGATGTTGAGGTTGAACAGAAATAGTGTGACATTAGGATTTTCTCTTGAAACCCAAATGGAGCACTTTTCGTGCCAACTTTTGCACCGGAAACTACAGCGTAAAGACTGTCCTTGACTAAATGGAGCTTTCCGCAGTATCCTATATAAGATGATATTTGCACTCCCGAAGTCTCAAGTTCCAGAAGTATTATTAGCCAGGATAGTAGTTGCTGATGCGATTAAAGTTTCAATAGTTTCGATTTGCTTCGCCATATGAATATTCGAATACATCGAATTATTATCAAAAATTCATTCAGAAGTGATTCAGCTGGACGCTATGAACTATTCAAAATTCGATGTTTCATTTAGCATACACTATTAGATTACTTCCTCACTAGAACCATTGAAATCACCCAAGTTCTAATTTCACAAAGATAAGACAAAAAATTACTTGTCATTACACTAATTCATAAATCAACAATGGAATTCAACATATCCAAACAAATGTATAATAATGGCTTGGGAGCTTCATGTGTCAATAATATGGTCGGAAAAAATCCACACTCATTGAAACATAATCAAATAATTATATCAGATGTTTTATGAAACTGTAGTAGTAATTCAGTTTGGGAAGGCGCATCATTCCTAGTTCGCGTTCGCCGCAATTACTTATAATATTTTTTTTTTGAAGCGTGAAAAGTTTTTCAGAGGAGTTTGGGGTTTTCCTAAACAAACACTAGCATTAGTGTTTACTAGAACTAACGTTGTTAGTAGACTTGACTCAGTGACTATATACTTTACCTATTTTATCACCTGAGAACCGAACACCTAACAGATGATAGTCCACTCTATTGGCGAATATGCGCCACACTAACTCAACCAATAAAGGCTGCGCTGTTCAACAGAGATCCATTCTAGCACCATCTCTATTTCTTCTTCACATAAATGATTTTTTAGGAGCTACCTTGCGGATGGTCATACCCCTTTCCCTTCCAAAGCTCCGATATCAGCTCGTAAAACAGAAAAGAACGTGGAAGGAATGCGAATGATCTAAACATTGGCTTCTGGAAACACAAAAAGCCCAAGACGCTGAGGTGTAGCTGGCGACAGGGCCAGCATCCGAAGAAAAATGAAAAAAAAAACATGAGCTTCAGCAAATATTCCAAAATCCAAGCATGGAATAATGTTCCGGTATATAGAGTGCGCCCCTAAACTCACACTGAAAAATTTATATTCTGCCCACAAAAAAGCCATTTATCGCATCGGGGATGTTTCATTACAAGCTTGCTCACTTTTCTGAAACTCCGCAGGAAGATAAATGATCTGTTCCAAGTTCCAAGCATCTACATCCGTTTATAGTCACTTTGGTGATATGCCAAATATCGAACGGCAAAGATTTGGAATTCACTGAATCTGGAGGTATTTCTTGGAGCATAGAGCTTGCAGATATTCGAAATGAACATCAATTCTCATCTACTATCCCTCGGCTCTCACGTAAATTACAGGATTTTCTTTTTCGTGGGAATCAGAACGTGGAAAAGAATCTAACAGATGTATTAATCTATCAATAATAATAATAATTACTACTACGAAAAGAAGAGGAAAAACGGACTAAATATCGAGATCTACTCTTTGAACTCCGCAGGCTTTACCCAAACCATTCTGTCAAGATAGTGGTTCTGATAATAGGGGTCCTTGGTGGAATGATGGACACACTACTCTCAAACTTGAAAATCATACCGGCTTGCCATGATGCGATAGAAAACTTAGCCAGAAGAATGCATAATGCCGTAATTCTTGGTTCACTCCGCCTTCTCAAGGCACATGACTCTCGGACCCAGTAATCACTCGCCCCATGCCAAATGAATCTTTACCACAGGCATTTTGGAGGAAACTGGGTTGAGACGTAAATTAAAAGCTAAAATATTCATAAAAATGAAATAAAGTATATCAAAATCAACAAAGTCATCAACTGTCACGTGACCAATGTGACGTAAGCTCTGTTTTTCCGGAGTTTTGAAGCGCCCCCTGGTGCCATTGGCAACCGCGAATACAGGTTCCGGCTAAGCTTGGTTTAGGATGACAGATCTGATCTGAGTGCTGCATGACTATCCGAGCAGATATAAATTCTTTGTTCGGGCCCTTCTTTCACTAATAATATACCCTACTAAGGATTGAATTATCAGCGTGGCATATATAAAAAATTTCTACAAAATCTCAATACTAGTGCGGGAAAATGACACCTCTCAAACTAAATTGCCTGTGGGTATAGGGTGAATCACACACGCTTGTAGGAGAAATAAAATACATCTTCACGCACACGTTATCATCACACACGTTAGAATATAGCTAGAGCTTGAATGATGGAACAGGAAACCATATTGACACAGAGTGGTCGGTGGATCAGCGGTCTAATCAGTGTTGCCGATGTTGAACAAACAATTAGCGCATTCCTGCCATCAAAAAAGCGCAATATCTAATGAAAAAGCGCAAAATTGATATATTCAATTTTAGGTTGAGTTTTGGCCTTTTTCAAATATAAGAATTTTGCTCATGAAGGCCAGGTTTACTCGTAGAAGATTTTGGCGATACTTGCAACGAATCTCAACGATATTATCGGCCAATTTAGATCATCGACCAATCTCATTTCAAAATGCATGATCTCTGCATAGAATCATATACCTATCACGTATTCTACTTCAAATATATGTCAAATATATTTAATTTGAAAATTTCGTTTTGAAACCATAACAAATCAAATGTTTTCATATAAACAAAATGAAACAAAACACAAAACTCACTTTCTGATGAGTAAAATAAATGGAATAATTTTGGCCAAATGTGCCTAGTAGGAAGCAAGGGTTACAAACAAAGAGAGGGAGAGATAATAATAATAGCCGTCCTCTACCCGAACAGGCTATGCCTTTGGGTACACTCAACGAGTGTTTATGAGGGACTATTATTATTATTATTCAAGAGATTCAAATTCCTAAAGTATAACGAAACTGCTGGTATATCTTCGGCTGAGTAATGGATTTTTAGGACATCGAGTGAAGCATGATAACATGTCTTTTTCATTATTTTCGACTTGCTATCCATACTTAACGTGTTCTTCATTCACAAAGTTCACATAACTACTTATTTTCAACTTTTGGTAGTATTTGATGCGGTTCCCCAGATTTTCAATTCCCAAATACGGTGAAGCAGAAACATAAAATGTGATGTGCACAATCTTTATAAGGAATGTATGCAAACTCAAGGTGGAAATACACCACTACCGGCAGAAGTAGGGGCACTATAATGATTCATTCATCTTTACCCTCCGCCTGTACCATACGAGCACAACAAATTCATCAAGCAGATAAGTGCTCATTCAGGAAATCATTTTTGCACAAGAAATTATTCCTCCATAGTATGCCCAGCAGAAACATCTGGACAAAAAAATCAATTTTATGCTTCTCTGCCAAACATTTTGAACTACTTTCCTATACTAAGGCATTGCATTTAATGCACATATCATGTATATTGTTACGAGATTGAAAAAAATCCCCTAGTTACGCCGCTGAGCGCGGGCTATAAAAAAACGTAACTCATTTGCGTAACAAATGAGCTGACGCCGCAGGTATTTATTTCGTTGGTCAGTTCCAAGAAATTTTTATTTGGATGGTCTTCTGTCCTGAGTAATCTAGAAAACGGAATCGCGAAAAGTCTGCCCTAGACGAATTGAGTATATAAGGCGACACATTTCACTCGGAAAGAAGTTTTATGAAGAAGTGATGGGGAAGTAAAAAAATTTCTAGAAGTTAATAAGTGTTTGAACTATTTAGCTAGTTGAATACCTAGATCTAAATGTTTAATTAGCCAGTGAAGTAGTTATGTATGTATATAGCAAAGGTAATTAAAACAGTTAAGTAGTGTGCTCGGCGTATTATTTAGCAAATATCCTAACAATATAAAGGAGGTAGCACAGGTTCCAAACATTTATTTTCTGTTTTCTCAAGTTCTCTAGTTCATAATTCTGGACCCCGACGTGATATTCCAATAATCATATTTCATTTAATTTTTTTCTCTCTGTCAATATTGTTCTCATCAATCTGTGGGATGATATGGATTGATATCCTATTTTCTATCGTTGTGTTCATAAGTGCTTGGTGAGGTAAAGTCCTCGTCTTCCCTAGCTCGAATTAGTGTGTCGGGGACTTCTCAGGGTAGTGCTCCTAAGGGTGCCGCTGAGAAGAAAAGAATGAATTCTGACGGAAAGAACGAAACTACCGCAACGTTTGTTTACTAGGTAGGTAATGAGCGCTGCATATTTCTAATCCTCTTCTGAATTCATTTTTCATTACCTAATCGTTAGGTACTTACATATTTTCTTTTTATACCAGTCAATGACCGATTCTCATCCTCCGCTGTTACCTCAATTGCATACGTGTGTGTATTCATTTATGTTCGGAAACTGTGTTAGTTACGATGACGTTTTGCCTATTTTACAAAGTGGTCAGTCGTTATAGAAATGTTTCTTCGTTCTTTCAGTATTATCCTTAAATCAAAGTTTTGTGGCATTTCTTAGCGTCTCATAGCTCCACAGACAATTCTGACCATGCTTCACAGTTTTCTTGTTTCAGTTTCCTTTGTGTTACATGTATCCAATAACAGAAAGTATCCTTTCGCCTTTCTGTATACCACTCAATTTCTTACATTTCTGCGTTTATTGACCAAGTCTTTGGTACATTTTTTCACTTCCCTAAGAATTAATTCATCATTGCAATCCATACTTTGGTTACTTTTACTTTTTCCCAGTCCAGTCCTGTTGTTCACCTTCTCTCGGCGACTGTTTCATTTTTATGTCAATATTTACGGTTGTTTGGAACGTCCGGGTCATACCCGCGAAAGCTTGACTGGTTTCAGTGTTATTTTCTCAATTATTTGTCTTTTTGCATGATTTCACTTTAATTTATCGTCTATGCTTTACCTACTGCCAAAAATGAATTCGATTTCGGAGCTCTCTCACTCACGTTTTGGAGGCATTAGCACTTGACACTAATCTAAAGAACTTGATAAATTAAGAAACCAAGTTTACTTGCAAATTTTCAATCATTTTTGTTTCAATTCTTTTAGCGGCATCATCACTCAAAAAAGTCGAAGAAACATGAAGGATTTTTTTTTTTTACTTATTATTGCTTTGTTTTTTTGGGAATATGAATGCTGAATTTCGCAGACAATTACAACTTGACAATTTAATTTAGTTTTCCTGTCGAAAAGGAGTTCTGGATATTCACAAAGAATTAGTTGATCAATATCTTCAAGCAACGACTTAGTCAAATTATTAAGTTATTGAAAGATATTTTCTCAAATTGTTCCAATAAATTTTCTTAGTGTCAAGAAATATGTTAGCGCAAATTCAGACATGAAAAATGGAAATTGTGCGTCATCGGTTTACGAAGAGGACTGATGGTAGCACTTGACTAGAGATTGGGGGTTCGAATGCAGGGTAGTAACAATTTCATTTCAGTTTTATTATTTCTATTTTTTATGTTTGAACTGCCGCTAATATACTTTCTCATATTGATTTCCAGAAACAAAAGCAACTTTTTCCCCGTTATCATTTGACTATTCAATTTCCTCTAGAAAAATGTCGAGTTTTACTCAAAGTGATACATACCAATGAGCGATGATCAATAACCGATAAGCGATGAGATACTATATTGCTCGATAGAAGAATATTAGTGTACTTACCAAATATCTCTTTCTCGTTGAGCGATGGAAGATGCAAATAGATTCTGTTTTTTTAAGTGAACTATTGTTCTATAGTGTTGGCATTCTATTCGTGTTAAAAATTGTTATATCGGTCTGGACCGGCTGGACCCCTTCGAGCCACCCTCAGAAGTCAGATACTTGAGCGAACTAGGAAAGACGTAGCCCTTACCTTTAAACGTGTGATGCCATGCACGAGACCAGTGACCATGCTGAGAATCGAACCCACGCCCCTGTGATTGAGAGGCGAGTGCTCTACCATCATGAGCACTACGACCCATGTGCTCAATAGAAAGGAACTGAAAATTTCGATTTATCCAAAAAATATATAGGTACTGTTATAAAGCTAACAATTGTTTCGACACATTGTATTATTCCCAGAGCGAGTTATGATTATTGTAAGCTTTATAACAGTATATGCATGTATATTTTGTTTGTAAATTGGAAGTTTCCTCTCTCTTTATTAATATGCTGACGAGCATATACCTACCTACATAGTTTTGAGACTGAATAATAATTCCGAGTGAAGAATACAGTAATCTCAATTCATCAGTTACAAAGTCATGGCTGGCTCACAAAATCAACATGTAAGAGTTAAATTCACTGTCTTATGAATACCTGGTTTCTGTGTCCAAACCTTGCATAGATATGCAATTGTTCGCTTCTGTAAAATAACTACTGACAAATAGAAGTTCAATAGAAAATCTATGAATGGCAAAGCCTATCATACCTCGAGTGAGATTCGATCAGATAATCATAACCTATATTTGCCTTATATATGAACTCAAGCTATTTGATACAATTATAAATGTGTACCATCCTAATGCCAGTTTCTTTGTTATTGCTATAACCTGATAAAATTTCAGTTCCTCACCTAGAAATTTATGATATTTTTCATTTTCTAAGGAGTAATTTTTCAAAATGCTCCAACCTTACGTAGACATTTGGCTTCAAGGATATTAAACATACACATTCTGTGAAGATAGATTCTTTGAACGATATAATAGTGGTGGCTATTTTTGACCATATATTTTGAGATACCTGGCTCAATCCTGGCTGTTTCCGTTCATGGACAGGTAATTTTTGGAGGCTGTTCTGGCATAGCCTTCAGCACAACCACTTGAGGTCGAAACACCCTGACCCTGTGGACGATATGTTCCACACAGTTTTTACGTGTGGCTCAAACCAATGACTGCCAGCGCCGTGTTTGTACTGAGCCCATTAAAAATGTGTACATCTCCGCAGCATGTGGCTGTGATAGCGGGCGGCCTTATGGATTGAATATTGAAATCCATCTAACCATCTCTCATTGGTTACCGATCATCGCGCATTCACTTACCTTTACTCAGTAATAATGCTCACGCTATAGAATACAAAGACGCCTAGAGGATACGGGTAGGTTTTTACATGTATTTATCGACAAAACTATTTGAAACTGAACACGCAAGAATCAGTTGCCTTTCTGTCATCTGACATTGATGACATTTTATTATAAGTACCTATAACACAATAATAATAAAATAATCAATCAATCAACTGCATTATGAAAAACAAAAAGTAACTAAATGTAAATTCTTACAGCAAACACCGAAATATTAATGTTTTATCTCAATAGGTTCATATTGATTGATTATTTCAATACATTTCATCGGATAAAAATAGATAACCAATGCATACTTGAATATTTAAAAAATGGCCTATCCAATCACCATTGAACTAATGTGCATAGTTAATAATTCATACCACTTGAATGTATTCTGCCGGTGATATCCTTTGAACAAAATGATAGAATTACCCAAAACTTGATCAATTTGTCGGAGTCATTAGTGTTGGTTCTGTTGTACCTAACAGGTGTTTCGAACAAAATACCTACCTCGCTAACCAAAACACAGTTCTTGAATATTTAATTATTATCCCAATAGGTTTTTGCCGTTTACCGATTCGATCAGTCAAGGTTTGCAGTAATTTTTTATTGTTTTGACTGTGCTTTATAATTAATAGATATTTTGTATCGGAATAATCGATTTTTTTACCGTCGATGGTTTTAGATATTTAGGGGCGTCTTGAGGTTCACACGAGATGGAAAATTTTATAGGTGCATCAGCGAACATCGTGAGAACCAATGGTGAGAAAATATCAATTTATTTCTCGTTTTTTTTAACTTTTGTTGAAAGTGAGGAAAGATTGATTTCAATTCGATTATAGTGGCACTTGAAGATCGATTATTATCTTACTTATTATTCTCCGAATAGTATGTAAAAGTTCCAGGCAAATTTCGTCAGATCCACTAGCTATGTATGGTCAATGTTGAGCAAAATCTGCCTGACGATTTGCTGACTAACTGTAATTTCAAGTATAGGTACCGAGAGGGGGATTATTTTTAATTTTTTTTTTTTGACAAAGAAGATTTTTCCTGCCAATAAGTGCAAAGACGTTCATTCATTTTTGAGCCGTAATAACATGACAATTTTACCAAGTCCTGGATTATAAAAAAAAACTGTAATAAATGTCGCAGGCTATCGAAGGCGCAGTCAACCGAAAAGAACGAAGCAATTCCTTTAAAATTCACCAGTGCTCTAGTGAAAGGAAGGAAACAATGTTGCAGTTCAATAACATATGTATACAAAAAATCGAAGAAAACTTTGAATCTGAAATTTATTTGGGAGGGTTACTTCATGAACAGACAATGTTATATTGTGTTATTAACTGTTGATAGTTGATGCAGTCTTTAAAAACGACGGGTCATATTAATAGTGTATACAATACGGCTTTTAATGGTCCCCCCTGTGAACTTTTGAACGGTTTGACGTAAAAACCTTAAAACAAACCGTTTGGAGGGTTTCACCGATACTACTTTCTGAAATAAAAAACAGTGTGATTGCTTGATAGATGGCGCGGGGGGGCACTTAACCAAATAATTTTAAATGGGATAGGGGGCCATGTGTCACATCGTTGAAAAGATTATTCAATTCTCTTTTCAACAATCTAAAAATTTTTTGAAATTCATTCCTTAAAAAAAAAATCTGTCCCGTTATTTCACATCAAACCATTCAAAAGAGTTATCGTGGTTAGGTAAGAAAAGGGATTTAGATCCGCCAGGTCCGCACTTTTTCTGACATTTCAAATGCATATTGTGAAAAAACGTATAAACGAAAATTTAGAGGTTGAAAAGAGAATTGAATTATTATCTTTTCAACGATGTGACACATGACTCCCCATACCATTCAAATTGTTTTAGTTGATGTGCCCCCGCGCCATCTATCGAGCAATCACAATGTGTTTCATTGCAAAAAGCAGTATCGGTGAAACCCTCCAAACGTTTTTTTTTTTCAAGTTTGTTCGTCAAATTGTTCAAAAGTTAGCAGGGGGAGGGGAACTATTAAAAGCCGCACTGTATATAATCAGTAAGTATACTCACGCTCACTGTTTAAAATCTTTTCGATTTTGTTTTCCATCTTGATAGAATTCATTGATCAAATAATTTCTTCGATTTCTTGCTTGTTAAAAACGACGCACTTGGAATTATTAGTAGTACTCCTTGTTAAGTAGTTATGAAAACCTAACTGTGAGATTCAGGCATATGATTAGGTGGGTACTTGAATATAATGATAAGTTAATTTAAAATTTGATAAAGTGAAGTTGACAACGCTTTTTGTCTTTTTTTACTTTTGCTGATTCTGATTGCTGACTTTTTTGAAGTATAAATATCTCAAATATATATCTAGGAAATACCAGCAAATGAAACGTTCCAAACTACGTGATTTCCCCAGTTTGTTAACAAATAACACTGTTGAGTTTTTCATAAATTCTTAATATGAGCGCCCTGCTTGAATTTATTGTCAATTATGAGACCTAATAATTTAACCAAAGGCCACGTCTGTAGTACTTATATGATAATAGTAAATCTTTCTATTTATTTGATTTATCAAAGGTGAATTAGGAATCTCATTTATATTTTATTTTTCATTTTTATGATATTTCGTTAGACTCATTATGAAAAACTAAAAGAGGTGTCATTTACAAAAAACTCCTATTCAGCTATTGTAACGTGTATACGTATAGTTCATTTGTACAGGGTGTGTTGAAGGCGAGGCATATTTTAAAAAAAGAAATAAAACTCAAAATAGGTAGATTATTTTACTACAAATTCTATATAAAAGTGTCAAAATTACTAAAATGCAACAGTAACTATCATGAATCAAAATTTATATTCTTATAAAGTTTTGTCTGGGTCTTCCAGTTTATTCACGCCTCTCGAGTAAATATTATTATGTTTGTTCAGAAGATACAGATTGAATTCAATTCTTGCGGAAGATCTTGGGGTTTTAGGACTTTTGTTATGGATATTGTTTCAGTTTCAGTACTATATATTTTGCTCAAACATGACTTGCAGTGGACTTGGTGTTTGCTGATGGATCGCCTTTGATAATTTCTATGACTGCTTCCTTAACGGCATCCATTTCAAATTGCACGGACAGGCGTTCCTATACATGATCTCTTCGTTGTTCTCTCACAATGTTTGGATTAGAGAAGAATATTCTGATAGCGATGGAAAAACATACATGTTTAGGCATGGTGAAAAGGAAGTGCATGAAGTTTCTACTGTTTAATAAATTTTGTAAAAATATTGCCATCGATTCTGTACAAGAGACGAATTCATGTTCCCATCAAATATGACCATTTTTCATTATATAAAATAATTAAATATTTCACATGTGGACTTGAGCATACTTGTTGGATGCTTGCCAACAAAACTCCTATTTTGTACGAAATTTGCGAAAGGCTATGAATAGTCTAATAGTTCATTTTATGAAATTTTGACCTTTCGCCTTGTATGCCCAATTCCACATTTGGAATATACAAATATTTTACTTGCTGAAATATGAATTAATCTTTGGCTATACTTACATGAAGTCAGGGCCCGAGTCAAAGTGCGTTCTGTATGCCTATATGGCTTTGTGTATACTTTTTAGTAGGTTATGGAGATATCTAGGACCATTTGGCGAGAGAAAATGGAATTAGTTGCAGGATGACGGATTCGATAATTACCTTTCCGTCCTTACCGGGTCTGCACTGATGATCAGTAGAACTATGATACTAGTAGGCACGAACTCCCCATTAATATCCGACAAAGGCCAGTCAAAATAGACCGGCAATTCATAATAATTACAAACATTTCTTTAGCACCGTCATATGTTAAGGTATCCAGTAAAGACTCAATATAAAAATTTGCACAAAAATCCGGGAACCGGAAATTAGGAAAATTCGCATAAAACGCTAATTAGCAATATCTCCTTGCGCAAAATTGCAAACATTGTGCAAATTGTAGATGTACCAACGAACTTCTTTTCTACATTCCAATTGAAATTTGCACCTGCAATTTTCAACTAGAATAACGATTTATCCTCAATTACGTTGTAATTAGCGCTAATTACGAAAACAAAATTGCAAACATTTTGCAAACTTGTGGTAAATCATGGTACAGTCACCCCTAAAATGCTTTGAATTTGCACACTTGTCATGCGTACGAAACATCCAAAAAGCATGGATAACGCTACAGTCTCAGGGGCAGAGTTTTAGGGGTCACAATATTGCAAACATCATTTTCGTGTTTTGCAAACTTTGCTAGTATAATTTTAAGTCGCCAATTGAATTTGCACTCTTTTCAGTATCCCGGAAGATGGCAGGAATGAACATTATCTTTAGAAGCAATTTTTGGAAATGCCACAAAATTACAAACTTTGTGCATTTTTCCTTAAAGTTCTGCTATGGCAAACAAGTGAATGATTAACTTTGCAACCCTATAAAATGTCGGGAAAGCCGGGGAATAGAATATTATCAATTAAGTCGATTTTTGCGGTTGACACAAAATTTCAAACTTTGTGCAATTTTTTCTCAAAGTTCTGGTATGGCAAACAAGGCTACTTATAAATCTGCAACCCTACAAACCGTCGGGAAAACATCTGTAGCATAAGAAGATCAAACTAAATCTGAGGTGTAAAGGGGGAAATAAGAATCCCGATCGATGGAGGCGGAGCTCCATCATAATAAGAAAAGCGTCTCACTCCAACTGATTGGGGTGTCAAATATTACAGTTATAGTAGAGGCCTTCGAGTCTTCGATAATCGTCATCAAACGCTATCCGCTTTTACGATTTATTTGTATGTACAAAACATTGCCCAGTAACTTTAAAGGGAAGAATTAAACTTATATAGGTATGACATTCCAGTTCAATATTTTCTTCATTATAGGATGAATATTTCGAATAATGAATTAGTTGAAGATGTAGGTAGGTATGAGCAGACATCAGGTATGATATGAAAAGCGCGTTTATCGGCATATAGGTAGACAAAAATGGTTCAAAACAAAAACCACGGCACTTCATGATAGATACTTCTTTTTAGGTAGAATTACATCCAAACGAACAGAATACAATGATTCCATGTAGTGAAAAATGATTCCAGAACCTTGAGAAAAAATTGCACAAAGTTTGGAATTTTTTATCATCCGCGAAAATGATTTTAATTGATAATATTCTATTGACCTGTTTTTCCGACGGTTTATAGGGTTGCAAATTTATAGGTAGCCTGGTTTGCCATACCAGAACTTTGAGAAAAAATTGCACAAAGTTTGGAATTTTGTGTCACCCGCGAAAATCGACTTAATTGATATTATTCTATTTCCCGGCTTTCCCGACATTTTATAGGGTTGCAAATTTATACATTGACTTGTTTGCCATAGCAGAACTTCAAGAAAAAAATGCACAAAGTTTGTAATTTTGTGGCATGTGCAAAAATTGCTTCTGAAGATACTGTTCATTCCTGCCATCTTCCGGGATACTAACGAGAGTGCAAACTAAATTGGCGACTTAAAATTATACCAGAAAAGTTTGCAAAATACGAAATTGATGTTTGCAATTTTGTGACCCCTAAAACTCTGCCCCTGAGACTGTTTTTAGCGTTATCCATGTTTTTTGGATGTTCCGTACGCATGACAAGTGTGCAAATTCAAAGCATTTTAAGGGTGACTGTACCATGATTTACCACAAATTTGCACAATGTTTGCAAGTTCGTTATCGTAATTAGCGCTAATTACAACGTAATTGAGGATAAATCGTTATTCTAGTTGAAAATTGCAGGTGCAAATTTCAATTGGAATGTAGAAAAGAAGTTCGTTGATACATCTACAATTTGCACAATGTTTGCAATTTTGCCCAAGGAGAAATTGCTAATTAGCGTTTTATGCGAATTTGCCTAATTTCTGGTCCCCGGATTTTTGTGCAAATTTTTATATTGAGTTTTTACTGGATTCATTGACATATGACGGTGCTAAAGAAATGTTTGTTATTATTGTGAATTGCCGGTCTATTTTGCCTGGCCTAATAATCACCAACACATATATGGCTATCAGGGAAGCCAAATACAAACCCAAACTCGGGCTTCGATGACACCTTCATAATACAGGAAGGTTCATAATACGTTTAGCTTAATTCGTCTACAAAAAAATTGATTTTTTGAATATTGGAAGATACGAAGGAACCGAAGAAAAATGGGAAACATATTTTCGCTAGCATATGATAGCACAAGGCCTTAGATACAGAACATGTACAACTTGAAAGTTTCTTTGATAATATAATTTTTTTTTTAAATAATGCCTATATTTTCAAAGTAAAAGTAATTTAGTACGAGTATAACAGATCGAATATTGTGATCTTGACAATAAAACTTACATTTTTCATTCCCCTCCTAGAAATTAAATTAATAAGTGCTTAAAAATGTGATTATAAAAAGGGTGTGATTTAATCAGTGACCAAATTAATGAGGTTTTGGTTATCAAATAAATAGATTTGTTATCAGATTGATGTATCTATCAACAACCTACTAACAACAAATTATTTAAAAAAAAATATCGACGAAAATCTATTTCAATCTTCACATCATCAGGGAGGTCGGAAGAATTGAGATTCATACTCTTCAGAAGTCAGTGGACCTATTTTATTTGATCATATTCTCATCCTAATCGGAATGTAATGAGAGATTATTAAAAATATTATTGTTTTACACCTGAAGTTGAATCTACAATCTTCAAAAACGCTGGAGGAAATTTCAATGGAGCAAATGTTCAGCTGAGAATGAATTCGATCCAACTCAATTTAAAAAAATACGATATGCCAATACCAAAAGAAGTAACAGAATTGTATAACATTGTTCTAGAAATGGTACACGTGGTTTAATTTTGGATTTGAATACATTTTAACGTTGAATGTTCTTATCACTGACTTGGAAACATATTTTGAAATGTTTTAATGGTTAATTATATCTAACTGTGACTTATATTATCTCTTTTTGTGAATTATTCATAACTAACTGAGGAAAATTTATGTGCGTTCGATACAGGAATATGTAATTGTGTAGCATTGTTCCATGTGTCATATGTGCAAATGAACTTTTCTTCGAATTGAACGATAATGTCATCATCTGTAACAACAGAAAATTATTTGCTGATGGCATTAAAATTTTGTCCACTTCAAATCCTCAGTATCTTCCTCTAGAAAAAATATCAATTCTCTCATGTGTATGCAGCAATATATTTCATCGGAAGAATTTGAGTAATTGGTAAATGCTAATGATAACTCGATTGGGTTCATCTATTTATATGTTCAGTAGCTGTCACACATCCGAACATAGGAATATTAAAAATACCGAAGATGTTAGGTATACATGTTGTTGTCTACCTCAAACCCTAAATTAGCTGGTTTGTGAAAAGAGTGATATTCGTCGATGATTCATGTTAAAGAGCAAAATATTATTGAATTTCACTTGTTATTCATCAGGCGGGAGCTCGGCAACAGTTGAACTGTGAGAACTACTGTATACCAATATTTATTTGTATTACTACAAATACTTTGGGAGGGGGGTTTACATCACATGTGTGTGAGATGTAGTTCAGTGTCCGTCGTGGTATTACCAAGGGAAGTAGTTGTTCACTGTCGGATGTTTTCCTTGTATTTGTACTTTGTGGAAACGTGTGGAGGAAAGGGTACTTTGACATTACCGATTTTATTCGTTTCAGTAGGTACTAGTTGGTGAGGGTAGGATAACGAAATCAGTAACCACGAAAGTGTTGTTAGTGAGTTGTACCACAAGACACTGTTTCAGATTCCATTATTTTCAATATATATTTCAACTGGTTGTTCTTATCAACAAGTAGTAGATTAATGATCTGTTTCTTAAATGACACCACGTTTTTTCCTCAAGGCAAACATTTTAATAGATGAAAACGATCACAGATTACGAAAAGAATATTATATGCGAAAGTATATACCTGCATTGAAATATTTTGAATCGGTTACAAGAAATCATACTCGCCCATGAAGGAATAAGCGAGAAACTCAAAATCTTGATTAGGTACTTTATAACCATGGATTAGTTCTCGCTTCATATGTTTTTCTACCAATTTCTGAATTCGAATGAAAAGTATGTCGGTGGGTATCAAATCAAATGTTCCGAATAATGTCGACGGAGTCGAAATATTCCTTCTTTTCCCACATTCTTGAAAAGTGAAAAATATAAGGCAAATGATATCAGGTGTAATTCAATGTCAGTATTTATCAGAATTAATTTTTATTATACTTACAAACAACAGAATGAAATATATTGAACTATTCATGAGAACAGATAAAGCATCATATGTGAAAATCGAAAGAACTAGTTTTCATAGATCTGAATTCATTAAGAAACGAAAGTGGCTGAAATAAGAAAAATAAGTAGTCGCAAAACTGAATAACGTAAGCTCTTTATAGCGTAAAACCGTCAAATTCAAAAACTTACGAATTAGAATTTTATCCAAACATCATTTGAGGAGCAGACATCCAAAATGAGTTTTGTCCATTTAGGCTCATTCATTTTTCAAATTCCTGGACTGGCTATCAAAAGGAGATTTTTGGCAACAAGGCAAAATTAAAGGACATCGTTGAAACGTTTTCGATTCTTCATAGTGAACTTTCTCATTTCCTGCAAATTATACAATTTGGACAAAACGCATTTTGGTAGTCTGAAACCAGCAAATTATTCGAAAATTAATTTTTAGTAATGTAAAATCAATGGAACCGAAATGTATAAGATAGAAAATGATCAGAATCAAAATGTGTAAAAAATAAAATGACCGGAATTGAAATCTAACAGAAAGTGTGGAATAGATAAACGAATAATGAACCAGCCTTGTAGAGAATTGAAAATTCAGTTGCTGGGTGGTGAATTTCAATAATATCGGAAGATAAAGCATCAAGGTAGCATAACAGAAATAAATTGATAGATTATATGTAATCGCATCGAGTACTTCAATACATAAAAAAGTTTCATTGTAAAACTTTCATAAATTTGAATAATTGTTCAAATGAATCTACATTTGAATCATAAGTAATTTAAATAAGAACTATAGTTTTGGAATTTTTTATTTGTAATAAAAAAATGTCAACGTTATCTTTTTGAGTTTAACATGGTAATAGGAAAATTAAAGCCTTAAATTCGTCGAAATATTTTTTTAGCTCGCGACCATTACCAAACACGACCACACTCGCTTTTGCCATACCTATTTGAATTAAGAAACAAATGTTGTATGGAAACCTATAAATTGTAATTTTATCAATGTTATATTCGTAAAAAAATTATGGAACTCACTCTACCATGAATTATTAACTATACTTCTTTAGTCGTTTGCGCACAGGTCGAAAAAATATCCATAAAAATTCAAGAACAAGTTTATTATCACATTCATACACTCCCAACTTACTATAAACTGACTGCTACGGTATTTACAATTAGTAGAGGCAACTTTGAAATATTTCAAGGAAACTTACATTTATCTGCTACATAAATAACGAAGTGGTTGTACACTACCGATATTTTACTGAAAAAAAAAACTGGAATGATATATTTAGCAAGGTTACTTAAACATTAAATTGAGTAGGTACCAATGAAAATAAGTATTGAGAGATAGGTATCTGCAATAAAAGAGCGAATTAAAAAAAATTACGAGGGCGTCGTGCGAATATTTGAGAGTGGTCCAAAATAAAATTTTCCGTATTTTTTTTTGCAATGTTGACCCACACGGCACATGTACAATTGATAACCAATGGACGTTGATTAGAAGTTCAAGACCTTCACTGGATGTCCAGAATAATTCCAATGTACTTTCAATGGACATTGAATTGAAGCTTGGAAAACCTCTAATAGGTAGATGTACGTTTGGCGTATTCTGGTCGTCCATCGTACGTCCATATTTGGTAAAATGAACGTCTAGAACATTTCCAAATAGCAACCACTGTGGATATTCCCTGGAAGTCAAAAGTACATCCAGTGTATGTCCGAAATAAATTCAGAGGAGAGGATTGAAAGATGTCCTGCAAAAAATTGGAAATATATTATAAAGGTAAAATCACACAAGTTACTTTATAAGATAATTCGAATAAATTAATAACAAAATGTAATTGAACAAAACAAACTAAAATATATTAACCAATTATAAATGGGGAACATATCAACAAAAATAAATATAAATTCATTTTCAATAACAATAATAAATAAATCATCGATAAAACAAATAAATAAACAAATAAATAAGTAAATAAAATCCTGGCGAATGCAATAAAATATTGAAATATAAAAGACTACGATTTGAAACCTCTGGATCTATATATAATGATATAGGCAAGCAATCAATATTACACCAATCTCCTAATTTCGAATCAAATACTGCAAGATATATTTGTTGGAAAATTAATTAGTTTTTCAAGCAGTCCTTATCCAATATGATAATACATTCCAGGAGGAGTTTTCAGTAGGGTTCTAGCTCATTTTGGCACCCCAGAAAAGTGTGGTTGTAGAAGTATAAATAAATCATTGACAGCGTTATGAGGAACATTATGATTGAATGCCTATATTGCCAGTTGGGAAGTAGGCAGTAGGCGAGTGTTTGTCCACTTCTTTTTGTGTTCTGGAGGATTAGAATTAAAATTAAAAAGTAATGCTCAATCATCATCATCAGATTTGTTTAGTTCCTCCTGAAAACTACTACTGTATCTTCTTCTCCTTCTTCTTATATTTGGCCTTTTCCTAACGGGAAGTTGGCCAGCTCATACTACTGTATCTACCCGACGAAAGGTTAGATTCATGTGAATAAGAAATAGCAGTTTCTACAGTGATATTTAAAAAAAAACACATTTGTAGATCATTTTGGAATGATTCAAGCTCATATTCACCAGAAGTACAATTATCCCCATTTAATTGCATTCGCAATGCTCTCTTATATTTGTTCAAAAGCGGTTTTCTAAAGCTCATGCTCTTCCTTTTATTATTCATTTCAAACAGGTGAAAGCAGGTAATAAGTATACTTATCTTTGATTCTTCGTTGAAGATATACTCACAATCCACTCTGCACAATCCACTAATTTCCACAATAAATCCGTGGGCATGAATTGGACGTCCAATAGATGTACAGATATGTACATCAATTGGCTGATCATCTAACCCACATACATCGGTTGAGTTTCTCAGATAATTTCACTTGCTATATGAAACTCGCATCCCCTGCAATATGAGAACCAATAAAAACGATGCTTCACTGATAGTTAACAGTTCCTTTCTTTTGAGCCGACAATATATCTCCTTGCTTAACAACCAATCAGTGGATTTCAAATTTTGAAATTCAGCCAATAGAATCGGAATTACAGTGAAAATATAGCTTGTCGCTGTATTTTCACGGTGATAAACCTGCTTAGTTTTTGTTTACTAGCTGTCAAGTGAAAATGATTTAAATTATAAACGTCAAATTTATGTGTGACTAGTTGTATTTCTTAATCAATACGAGCGATCGTTGGGGACAAATGGCCATTGGTATCATAGATGAAGCAGTGGAAAAAAGTGTTCCGTTGAATACGTCCAGAAATAAAGAATCAATTACCAGGCAATTCAACAATTTTTGCACAAACAGGGGTTATATTGTCAATGCGAATACCACAATTGTGGAGCTGGCAGATATTTTGAAAGATTATGACTATAAAGAATCTGTTATCAAAACACACTGGAATACTGTTGCCAAGAGACTACAAGAAAGTTGTTTGAAAAGCTATGGAATAAAATTTAACCCATTTAGTGACCTAGAATTTAAAGGTTCAAGGGATGCACGAGATTACAAAAGAAAGCAGTTACAAAAGATACCGGAGAAACGTAAGCAAAGTGCTGCTGCTTTCACTAAAGAGGAACTGTCATCTCTGCAAAAATGTTGGGACGAAGATTCACCTGCAGGGTTGCAGAAGAAGTTTTTTAACATCGTTGCTACCGAACTTGCTTGGAGAGGTAAGGAAGCAGCGAATGCTTTAGTATCCTATTTTCAGAAAGAGCTTGACAATTACGGCAATGAAACAGGAAGAATAGTGAACATTCCAGTATTTACGAAGACTAACCAAGGGGGTGCAAGAAGTTGTGCTAATAATAAATGGCTGACTGCCAACGAAATTGACCCAGACATATGTCCAGTTCGTTTATTCAGAGAGCTGATGGAAAAACGTCCGCCGCATATTAAAACAGACAGACTGTTCATTACACCAAATCCTAATTGGAAATCGGCCGATTCTAAAGGTTGGTACAAAATCACACCCGTGGGGCTCTGTGAGTTGTCCAAATGGACTAAAAATACTGCAGAACAAGCTGGGCTTGATACAAAGCGAAGAAAAATCACTAATCATAGTCACCGATGTACCGCAGTTACACAGCTTGCAAACGCAGGTGTTTCAGATCAGCAACTCATCAAAATTACTGGTCATGGTAATTCTAATTCCATTGCTCCATACCTCACAATACAGCCTAAGCTTCACGAGGAAGTTGTGAACAAAATGAGAGGAAATATGGAAGAAACTAGTCTCGACTGTAATAGAACAAACAAGGTTGACTTCATAAACAATGTGATAGCTGCAACTACCAATACCGAAGTGACAACAAAGACAGGTCCATGCGTTCTTTTCGAAAATTGTACCTTCAATATTCAAACCTTCAACTGTAACGAATTAAAATAAAATTACCCCAATTTTTCTCTTTAGTGTTCACGTTGTTACATTTTGATTTCTGTGAAATTAAAACGGTGACACGATTTTTCTTTATTTCAAATCGATATATTGTCGTCCTAAATATAATTCGCGGACTCGTTGTATTTTCAGCTTTGGGATTGCAATTCATTAATATTCCAAAAAATTTGATCTTGTTGATTTCCGACAGAATTACTATCGATAGTATTGCGAGCACTGTACAAAATTGGAATATCCATCATACGTCCGTGTCCTGTACATACAATGAATCCATGGACGTTTGGACTTGAGCTGGACGTAAAACGGACATTCATTGGATTTAATGTGCTGTGTGGAAGTTATAGGATAGAATAGGCTAATTCAGTATTTTAGTCCGATCAAAAACAATCCGGCCGCAAACCAGGCCGTCGAAATCGGTTCCTACCGATTTTTTATATAAACTTTTTCAAGTAAACAGCTACTTGAAAAAAATCAACTCACATTAAGAACATTTATTGCATACATTATTACACATATGGAACTGTCAAATAATATTCATTTCAACGATAAAGCCTTAAAATGGCGACTATCGATGGGAGAGTGCTAACAAGCGATGAAATGAGTAAAGTGGTAAGAAAGACCGCCCGAAAGAAATGTCATTGATGCCAAATTACGAAATTATATTACTCAAGATCATTCACAATGAATGATTTTACTAATATCCGAAACTCCAATTTCTTCATCAATTGGCTGAAATGATAATGAGCAATAATACTAACATTTTAATTTCATCATGATAAATACATTTCCTGTACTACAGGATTTTATATTCCGTTAGCCAGGAATGAAGAAAAAATTTTTCATTCATTAGATTGTCTCATCGAATATTACATTTGGTATGAACGATAAATATTGGTGAAAATGAATAAGGACTAGTGAAATCTCCAAATCAATTTCACTAATAGGAAATGATCATACTTAGTCATATAATAGACGAAAATTTTATCGATACCTTGCAGATGTACAAAGGATTCGAAATCCCTTTATTTCAACTTATTTACCGCCTATTGACCGGTAAGTTTAGACAGCGGTAAACAACATACCGCACGAGATATGTATGCGTTTTCTAAAAATGAGGTACACTACAACAAGCTGATGGTTTGAAAAAAATTTCGAATGGTCATAGATGAGATAATATTTGTCAAATGAGATAATGATTTGCATCGTACTTCATCGTTTACACAACTCAGCTGACGCTTCGTTTATTGCGCTCACATACAATAATTTAACCCAAATCACAATTGTAACGGGTGTATTACGAGTATTAAATCACAAAAAATTATACATTTTTTCGAAAGAAACAGCGCCACGGCAAATAACAATAATAGCCGTCCTCTACCCGCACAGGCTATGCCTTTGGGTACACTCAACGAGTGTTTATGAGGGAGTATTATTATTATTATTATTATTAATATTATTAATACCATTATTTTGAAATATTTTATTTTCATTTCAGGTGAGTGATGCCTAATTATTCATTTGTCACCATTCAGTAAGTACTTACTTTACCCACTTCATACCGATATGTACCTACTAATCAAAGTTCATAATATAAGTCATCAAGATCAGTTACATGAAAATGGGATAATGGACACCTGGGGGTCTATTATCGAGTTTTGACGTATACAAATTCAATATTGTATCAATGTCCAGTGCACGGTGTTTGTATCGCTTTATGTTATATCAAACTTTCAAATTGTATACCAAATTCAGTCGCATACACTCGAGAATAGGCCCGCTGTAGTGTCACACTATGGGGCGCCGTTAGTGTCATAAATAGTTCTCATATGTTTCAGTTTTTCAAAAATATATTTTTTCAGGCCCATAAATCTATTAGTTGATAAAAATTTTCTTTTCGGAGATACCTAATGTATTGAAATTTGAAGGATCTGTTAAATGCATAAAACTGCATTTTTTGACAAGTAACTCAACTTTATGCAAATTCCGGATCCACCGGAAGTGACATAAACTTTCAATTTTCAGATGGGATACCTAGTATATTTTCAGTTTTTTGTCTCCATATGACATTTACAATACAAACATGTATTATTTGTTACTTCTTGTAACAATTTTTTATTTTTTTTCCATTTAATTTTTATTCTAGAGGGCTATGGATACGTTCAAATAACTGATTTCAGTCCTATAATGTGCGTAAAAATTCAACTTTATGTTTCATCTATGTGAAGTTTGATTGTGAAATTTTGATTACTATTTTTATCAAATGACAACAAAGTGGCTCGTCGAGTTAGAAAAAAATAGCATTTTAATACGATGAATTTCATTTCGCACCCTATTACGTTTTGAACAAATTTCCGATAAAATCTTTGAAAACATTACGTTATAACTTTTCAAAAATTAAATAATTATAATGAAACTGCCTATTCACATATCTTTAGGGTTCCAGATGTTCAAAATGACCTCCATCTTGCTGCCAAAGGCGAACTTTTTCAATTCAATCTCAATACGATTCCTCATTTAACGATTGTTCTAACGTTATATATTTACAGTTTTTTATCAATAGTTTTGTCAAAACCTAATAAAGTGCATTATAAAATTAATCGTAATAAAAGTTTTCTTTTTTCTAACCCGACGAGCCACCATGTTGACATCTGAAAAAAAATAGCAATACAAATTTCAAAATTCATCTCAACATAGCTGAACTATTTCAACCGAAAACAGTAAAGTTGTATTTTTACGTACATTTTAGGACTGAAATTATTTATTTGAAAACAGTAAAGTTGTATGTTTACGTACATTTTAGGACTGAAATTATTTATTTGAATGTATCCTTCTGAAATAAAAACTAAATAAAAAAATTAAATGAAAAAATGGTTACAAAAGTAAAAAATTATACATGTTTATATTCAAAATGTCATATATGGGGACAAAAAAACTGTAAATATATATACCAGGTGTCCTCACATGTTTCAACCATACTGACAAACCTCAAAAGTCAAGTAGGCATAAGATTCCATAGAATCATGGACACCAAAGTTGTCAAAGTGCGCACATCTCTTTATTCGCACAGCATCAATTTATATCTATAAACAGTAATTAGCAGTAATTGAAATCCACCTGACTTACAATAGTGATTCAGTTAGACCACCAATGAGGAAAGAACAGTAGTAAAATTAAATTTTAACGAACTTTGATCTAGACAATTATTAATGATTTAGAGTATAGAATATTAAATAGTAGTAATAATAATATTAAGTTTAGCACAGGACAGATAAAATAGGAAAGTTTAAGGATAAGGGCAGTATAAAAAGAAGAAAATAAACATGACTTATTATAGTATATTACTAAGTTGTTACCAATGCACAGGTATATGGAAATGAGCTTTTAAGTTCCACTATTAGATGGCGCCATATAACCTTTGTCTTTGCAACGCGGCAGCTATGTAAAAAATTATTGAAAAAATGTAATGCTTGAGTTTCCGTCATTGCGTATTTTCAAACAGTTTCAATGCAATGCAGATCAACATAACACGTTTCCAAAACACATCATATTCGAAAACATGATGGGCGCTAACACCTAGTAGTGGAATTCAAGAGCTCATTTCCATTTGTGCATTGGTAACAAGTTATAAATATACCACTCTTCACTGCTGATATGTATTGACGATAATTACGTGTAAGAATGAACGCTTAAATTAAATTATATATTCGTTCAATTTCAATATATATTACATATCACTGATAACTATTAAATTAGTATATGGGCCTGAACAAATATATTTTTGAGAAAATAAAATATGAGACAACTATTTTTGATACTAACGGTACCCCATACCCATATCACCCAATAAGAACAAATAAAATATTTCCCCTCACTACACTCTTTTTTATAACGAGTAAGTACCGTTCATTAACATGTTTTACCATAAATTAATGAAAGTTGGTATTATGCGGTTAGAATACTGGAAAAAACGGCACGAAATATTTGTTCACAATTAGCTTGTAGGTACATCCGTATGTCTGTTTGCGGCAGACTGAAGAATATATCTACTTAATACGAAGAATTCTACGTCATTCAGCCAAATTGAATTCCACAGAATCCCATCGTGACAGATGTATGATTAGTTATCATCATTGTTTCACCTCAATATGATATAATGGCAAGTTAGCCCATTGTAATTCAAAATATGTAAAAACTGACAGTGAATTTTGTCAAAATTCAGAAACTTCCATAACATTTCCAGCTTGAGAGAACTTTTAAATCATAATTTTACAGAACTCTGACCAGAAAAATTGTTATAGATTTACAAAATTTGTCGGAAGTTTGGAATACAAGACTGTAACTGACTCGAAACGATTTCCAACACATATACATTGTTGGTCTCTTCTTCGTGTTCTCGTGATATAAACAAGTACACATTTCTTGGCCGTATATCAGATATGTGATATTATTTTATATAGGTATGTATAGAAGAAATACACACAACAAACTTATGTCTACTTATGGGCAAATGGGTAGGTATATAAAGTAAAAGGGCGACCCTAAATTAATCAAAAATTGCTATATTTGAATTGAGAACGAGTCGAAAAGAAAATATCAACAGAACTAACGATGAATCATTAAAAACATAACTGATGATAAATTATTGAAACTCCTATGCTTACTTACATATAATTATGAAATAGGTTATTCTCGTAGATACATGTGAGCTGGGCAATTTCACAATATTTAAGATAATGTCTTCCTGGATAAAACGAATTTAACGTATTTGATACCAAAAGAGCTTGATTCAAATCATTTGAGTGGTCGGTGGATCAGCGGTCTAATGCACGTTCGAAACTCCAGCATAGCGATAGTCGATTCGAACCCGATGTAGGTACAAGAGAATTTTTCTCAACTACTTTAAATCGGATCGATAGGCGACCGCATGCCTTTTTGAAAAGCAAGTGTATTGTGAGTTGTCTAGATGCCAATCTCGTCTGGTGCTAGCTTGGAGTGCACACCGACCACCCGAGGTGATGCTGTAGGTTTTCCAAGTTTTCCTACAGCTGAAAAGTGAACACGCCTCCAAAAATCAGTAAGTCACCCCGGAGCGTCACGGTAAATAATAATAATAGCCGTCCTCAACCCGCACAGTCTATGCTTTTGGGTATACTCAACGAGTGTTTATGAGGGAGTTTTATTATTATTATTTGCAGCTACATACTACGAAACCATGTACTCAAATCGACTAAAATGTAACGGTGTCAAAAACTACAGCAGAATCATTACATTCATTCTTATGCGTGACAATTATAATATTATTCAATCTATTACAATCGAATTCAAGTAAAAAAGGTTAACGAGACTGGTCGTGATTTTGCACTTGCTCACGTTCAACTCGTTGAAGTGACACCATTTTAATAAATTATTCAGATCTTCTTTGTCTTTGATATCCCACTTTAACGAGTAGGCAAGTGAAATCATTCACTAACCTGATGAGGTCTTTGGTTTGATACTTACAGTACAGGTCGAGCCACACATTTAAAGCTCATTTTCCACTCATATTCAAGATATAATCTCGCATATAGTTCGTTATTTTATGAATATTTTCAATTGTTTGTTTTTTTGGGTAAACGAGATCACGTTTTCATTGAAGTAATACATTTTCTAAAGTACTAAAATTATCCACTATCGGTTTCGAATTAGAGACGAACTTGGAAAGTGCAGAATTGAAACTATGTTAAGTGATTTCATGAAAACATGTTAATTCACTGAGAGATATCAACAAATATTATTGTACTCAGATTAGGTCTGACAATATGATCCCAATGTACTTTTAAATTTGCTTATTAATAAAACTGGCTTAGAGTGCGTTATCTCGTTTGATTTTTCCTGATTCATAAACGGAACACGTGAAGCTTTATTATTATTTATTACTTATATTAATATGCATTCTTTATTTCATCCTGGCCTGTAACCATATATATCAATAACACCTTTGAAACTAGTTGTGTTAAGGCACATGCAACAACACTTTTAAACATTTTTTCCATTTGTCAAAATCAGATATAAAGCATAAATAGGGTCAGGATGAAATCAACCAGTAACCAAAGTAATGAATTTGGAGAATGGAACTGTCATGGAAATATTGAAAACATATATATGTTAATCGTATTTAGCGCGGTATATACCCGTAAGCTGAAAGCCATTTTAGTTATGTGAGTAGAAACAAATATTCATAGAACACACTACATAACATAATAGTTTATAGACATGACCGACTTAGCATTCCGTGATTTATAATTCATAAATCATCAATTTATGCACATTAGGAGTTGCAGGATATGATAAAGTGTGTTGCAGAACACGGAACGATATCACGTTTTTCAATAAAAAAAAAAACACTAATAACGTTACTCATTATATTAACTACTATTCACGCATTCCTGGAATATTATCGAGACTACAAGTCATATTATTTTGGTTGAAATTGTAAATTGTTTGAAGAAAGAGTATGTACTCCTCAATTGTATTTGAATGTTGGAACGACTGTCGAGTAAATTCTACTCTCAGTTTTTCCTTCCCCTGGATTTAGAAGATGAACATTCGACAAAGATGATGCGAGGATTATAAGTAGTACAAAATGTTCAACCGCGCCGGTGTTAATTCAAGTAATAGAAACTACTAACTTCCTCAATTTCACTCTACGTGCGTTTCGCTAACAGAACTAGCATCTTTAGGACCTGAAAATTTACTTTAATACTATTTATACCACTTACCTGATTGGAACTCACTCATTATCTCTGCCCACATCGACCATCTACTTACTCTGAATGCTTTTTTATTTTGGAATGTAATTGCTATAAAACAATTTTATACGTTTTTGCTTTATATTCAATGACTTAAGTTTCTTGGGAATTAATGACAGAGGACTTCGTTATGGCTGAATGAGAATTGAGAAGTCTATGATGAACGTGTCTGATACATTTTAAACTTATTTTATCAATTCAGTGGTCGTGATTCAAATCATATGTTGGACCACACTCGAGTTTTCTGGTCTTCCATAGCCCTGCTAGTTTGATCTACATATTTCCTCTCGCAGCACTTACAGCTAATTTCAAAAATCCGCGACTCTTCTTCATCTTCTGCCTCAAGTTTTGTTCACTACTTACTTTTATATTGATTGTTGTGAAAATGCTGTCAAAACACGATACCCACCAAATAACCATTTACCTTACCTCTCTGATAATTAATATCTCAGTTTTGAATCTCCCCTTATATAGTGGGAACGATAATAGTTGATTCACCAAGAATTTTTGCCCCGCTATTTTGTGCTGTGTTTAATAGTGGGAACTTTGAGAGATGTATATACAGGGTGGCCCATTAGTGTGAGGAAGTATAGTAGATATCTCGCCTATCATGAGGAGTATGGAAAAATGTTTCGGATAACAGTTATATTGTTTACTTTGTTGCTTAGTATAGAAATATTTTGTAATATATACAGAGTGTTTCCTTGAAGCGGGGCAACACAAGGCATCATTTTTTTATAAATAGAACACCCTGTAAATTTTTCCTTCGTTAAACTCGGCAAAAAGTTTTACATGAGGACGAATTTTTTTTCGAAAATTTTGCGACGTCGTCAAGTTATTGCTGAAAAAAAAAATCTTCGGGAAAACAAACCATCACAAACCCTATCATGAAAACTTCATGAATAGAATTTGAGAGTGGGATGAAATGCCAATATTGACTGAGAGGTACATTTCTCAAACAGGAGATTTTATACAGAGGCATTACTTTGACAAACTTCAAACATCGATTTCTTGATTTTATTGAATGAAACACCCAGTATGTTATAATATAATAATAATAATAATAATACTCCCTCATAAACACTCATAGAGTGTAGACACAGGCATAGCCTGTGCGGGTAGAGGACCGCTATTATTATTATTTTGCACTGGCGCTCCGGGTCGGCTTACTGATTTTTGCTGGCGTATTCACTTTCCAGCTATAGAAAACCCCGGAAAACCTACTGCACCACCCCGGATGGTCGGCGCGAACTACAAGCAAGCACCAGACGTCGGGATTGGCATCTAGACATCTTACATTGCCTATCGACTCCTATGAAATTGAGAAATTTTTTCTCGGTTTCCAGGATTCGAACCTGGCCAAATGCAAGCGGAAGTTGAGAAGGCCGGCATCTAACCGCCTCGCTACCGATTACCCTTAATGTCACCAATATTAGAACTACTTCATCCCTACAAATTTGGATGACATGATATAGTCTCTATCACTTTTTAGTTTAAAGGTAAGAACTTATTGATCCATGGCTCCCACAAGATTCGACCTCTGAGGGCTGTCGTTCGTAGGGGGACGACAATTAGTCAACGGAAAAAATAATATTTTCAAATTTTTAGTTTATGAGAGAAAATAATTGAAACGAAAATTTTAAAAACCATCAGAAATTCATTACAATTATTGGTCAAAGTGACCACCGGCTACCTCCAAACAAAAATGTATTCCGTTTTCAAATTCTTTACTAACTCGTCTCAACATTTATATTGACTGGAATATTTTGGAATACGTCCTCAATTCTATTTTTCAAATCTTCCTTTGTCGTTGGGGGTGTTCTATAAACTTGAACTCTAACGAAGCCACACATACAAAAATCCATTTTTGTTAAATTTGGTGAGCGAGGTGGACTCTTAAAAGGGCCTCCTCTACCGATCCATCTTTTTGGAACTTCAGTATCTGAATAATTATTGACAGGAATAGTGTGGTGAACAGCTGCTCCGTCGTGTAAAACTATTAACCACAATATATGTGAGGTACGCTCAAAGATAGGACAAAGAAAAAAAAATCGGAGATTCATAAAATGTACTGTGAGGTTTGCAAGAAGAAATATGTGGTTTAAACTAGAAGGGCAATGAATGTACAGCTTAAAGAACAAATTGATCCGTTCTTTTTTTGAGACCAGAAAAATCTAGTGTGGCTCAACATGTTTTGGATCATGACCACTGATTTGACGTCACAAGTTTAAAATCAATTAGTCATGTTCATGAACATAATGAAAATTGCGAAATGTAGGATTAGGATTAATTCAGATAAGAAACCAATTCCATGTAGACTATTGTTTAAGTTTGTAGTACATTGAAATTTGGTCCCCTTCATTCTCATAAAATTATTAAATTCAAAATAACCATGTTTAAAATTAACTTAGATCAGTTACATTCCACAACAAAAAACATTTAGAGTTGGTAGACAAATCGTTAGATGTAGACGGGGTAATGAGTAGGTACCTACGCTTATCACTTTACCAAACATCTCTATCACAAAACTCTTTCTTCTTCCAACGACCGCAATACTTTGGAATTTCCTGCCTTGGGAAATGGTTCCTGAGGCACGAAGCCTGCAGAAATTCAAGAGGAACATGACACAACAAAAAACATTTAGAGTTGGTAGACAAATCGTTAGATGTAGACGGGGTAATGAGTAGGTACCTACGCTTATCACTTTACCAAACATCTCTATCACAAAACTCTTTCTTCTTCCAACGACCGCAATACATTGGAATTTCCTGCCTTGGGAAATGGTCCCTGAGGCACGAAGCCTGCAGAAATTCAAGAGGAACACCTATTCCTTCTGGAAAGTAGTTGTTTTCTGTCAAATATTTTCGACTGTGTATAGGAATTTGTGCAGCATTTCGTCTATTTGAAACTCTCTGGCTCATTGTAGATTATTTGACGTGTCTACCGAGTATCACGTTCCACCTACTACATATCTGGGGTTCTTAAACAAACCAATAAGTTCCTTACAGCCTTTTTTTTCACAGTCTGGTTTATACGTAGAAAAACATTCTGTAATATTCAGAGATTTCCATGAGAACCAAGGAAAAGTAGGTGGGAGTTAGTGTTTTTCTGGAAGTTATGGGGATTATAAGCCTCGGGGAACAAATAATGAGTTCTGAAGCCTTGGTTAGTCGGAAGAACGCGCCCTGAGAAAGAGAGTTTGGCAAGTGACAACAAAGAGTTGCGAAAGCTGAACTCGTCGGGTGGAACAATCGATGATATTTCTGAAGAGCACCATCCATGAAAACATCTATTGAAGAAAGTAAGAACGTATGATTTTCTGAGATGATAATACCATCTAAATCGATGACGTCATTGGTATGGTTACTCCTGACCATGGCCAATGGGTTATCGGCTTATGTGTTGAAAAGACATACTTGGATTTTACTTAGCGCTTAGGTATAATTGTCAACGCAAGCAAGCAAAAAGGTGCAATTTATGGAGAGAAGTATTTAAACGACTGAGGAAGGCTGATTTGAACAACCGATATTTCCATGGAGGCTTTTTGAAAACTCAAAGTTGAAAAACACCGAGCTCAACTGGGACTGACGCCTCATGGTTGATGAGGAGTATTGAGATAACAACCACGATAACAGCTGTTAATAATCTGACATTATATTGCATTTAATATTATGTTAAAATACATTTCGTTTTCTTTTGGTTCAGACTAGCTCATCCTTGGATATGTCGTTATAGTTCTGCAAAAATTTGCAAGACTTAATGATAATAATATTCCCTCATAAACACTTGTAGATTGTACCGAAAGGCATAGCCTGTGCGGATAGAGTACGGCTTTTATTGTTATTTGCCGTGGCGCTCCCAGATGACTAAATAATTTTATTACTGAGTCATATGGTACCCTTGAATTTTCATTGCACGTTGGACATATAGTAGGGTTATATCCCCTGCAACTTTCGCATAAGCTGTGCTGTCTTATTTTTTTTGTAGGAGTACATCGTATACAGGCAATATCTCGCCTAATTGACAGAATAATAAAAAAAATAAAAAACGGCTTTGAAAAGCATTCCCAATGAAATATAATCATGTCATCTTATTTGGAATACAACTATAGCAAATAATTGGTATTTTTTTTATCAATAACACCAAAATCATCAACATTTCATAAAGTATGAATTTTTCAAATAAAATACCTATGACGCAATTTGAAAAAAACTAACACAAAATTACAGCAAGTGTTGAAAATTATTTCCTGCATAATCTATGCAAGCTGCAAAACGTGTTTAAAAAAGCGTGAATCATAGCTGGTGTAACGCTACAGCATGCTTCACGAATGCGTTCTTTAAGATCATCTAAATCCACAGATCGTATTTGGTAAACCAAGTCTTTAAGATAGCTCCACAAAAAAAGGCCAGTGATGTTAGATCTGGCGAGCGGGGAGGCCATAAGTAACAATCCACACGTTGGGAGAAAGTTGATCGAGATGCCTTTCAACAATACCTGCATTATGAGGTGGGGAATCGTCCTGTTGCCAGAGCATTGTATTCCGTTGTTCTAAAAGAATGTCTTTCATAAGGTCAGGTAATTTGTGTACAAGAAAATGTCCTTGCTCCAGTCAACGTACCCTCATAAAAGTACGGCCCAATCAAATGACCATTTGACACCCAATGTGGATTTCCATTCGACCAATAATGAGCAATATGTGTATTCACTTCTGTGAAGTTTTTAAAACGTGGGCGGAGGCAATCTTCACTTTTACAACGATAACGTGACAAAAGTAAAAAATTGTTAATGTTTTTTTTGTTATTGATGAAAAAACTACCAAGTATATGCTATGGTTGTTTTCAAATTGAATAGTGAGAGGTAGCTACTACAGGGCTGTCAATTTTTTTACGTCATTAGGAAGGTATTTTAATGCCATTCAAAGCAGTTTTTTTTATTTTTCAATTCTTGTCAACTAACCAGATAATGCCTGTATATAACAACTTGGGACACCCTATATATCCTAAACAAAAAATGAAATAAGTTACTCCAAGATCAAAAAGTTACAAAATGAATCTGGCTTTGTGATGGAGTGGGATCTTTGGGTTAAGAAAAGATAGACAACACGAATAAGCAAGTTTTAGTTACTGTAAAGAGACGAGTCGTTTATAGTTTACGAAGATTTTTTAGTAATAATGACATTTTTCATGTGACAGACTTAAACAGATCAATCAATATGTTCTTTAAATTGAATTTAATTCACCATAACAACACATTTCGAAATCGAAAAGTAAAATACAAAGTATTCACAATTATCTATTATAACATCAGTTACTATCAATTGGGTGATGAATAAGGAAAGCGGAAGCATTCTTCTTATGATTTGTTTAAATAATAACTAACGCTTGAATCAAATAATGGCATGTAATGATGACTTTCAGCTGATACATATAGGAACGTTTTGTTGGTATAGTTGCACATTAAGGGTATGAAACTGACTGTGACTGTGAAATAGAGTAGGTACTGGATAAATACAAGCAAGGATGTATTTTTAGCATAGAAGGTCGGATTCTATTGTCTTTGATTAGTGAAACCACCTTTCGGTTATGTGCGTTTAAAATTCCCCTCTTAGTCACTCACTATCGCTTATAAAGGAAGTGGACGATTTGTGGTGTTAGTAGGTTACACTCGCATTTCTCTGTATAATTTGATGAAAGTGTTATCTATACAAATAATAAACTAAATAAACTTGTGTGTCTGTCAGACTGTTACTCAAGAGATATTGTCGAATGTTATGAACTCGTAATTTGCAGATTTTTTTCAATTTAGTGTATATATTTTATAACTAAATGTACGGTAGTTGAGGGCCGAGGGCCATAATCGACCATTGGTGCTCTTCTCAAGTAAATATATTATCAACCTGGAAATCAGCCAGAATATCAACAAGTATTCTGGAAATCTTTCAAAACTTGTTATTATATTTCCTAGCGAAATGTTCATCGAATATATTGAAAATTAGAATTGGGAATTCACATTATTCGATCGATGACGTCATTGGTATGGTTACTCCTGACCATGGCCAATGGGTTATCGGCTTATGTGTTGAAAAGACATACTTGGATTTAACTTAGCGCTTAGGTATAATTGTCAACGCAAGCAAGCAATAGGACCAAAGCGGAATATTTGTTCCACCAGACGTCTGCTTCAAGCACGCCACTGTTAGCAGCATAAAATCGAGGTGATACTGTCACCTCCATTAAACCTTGATGTGTGCAAATAACATTTAATTCGAAATATTGCAATAAAAATAACATTATACTCATAGGGTGTCCGTTAATGACGTGCTCATATTTCAGGGTTCAATTCCTCAGGACATTTCATGACATATATTCATATGCAATGGCTCAATTTTTTTGCTACAAGGTGTAGAATTTTATTCTGAATATCTCAAAAACATTTTCTCTTATTTTCCACCAAAAAAGTAGTGCGCACATCTGTCAGACGTAGTTCAATGTCCGTCGTGGTAGTAACCAAGGAAGTGGTTGTTTTCTGACAGATGTTTGCCTTTATTTTTCCTCTTGGTGGAAACGCTTGTAGAGAAGGGTACTCCGTATTTATTTCACTTAGTTAGGACAAATGTTTAACAAGTATAGTTAAATAATCTTCCACAGGAAGATTTTGAAAAAACGTGTATACAAATATAAATAGGTACCAGGTTCTCAAAAATTTGTATGGAGACAATGATTATCAGAGAAAGTTGATATCTTGTGATATGTTATTAGATACCGAATCAAGCTTCAACTAATGACATAAGTCTGTTGCGGAGACTTGCCGGCTTCTATACCTGTTATATTAACGATTTGAGTGGAAGAACAGTTTCTTTCTTCTTGATGTTGATAGAAAACTGAACTCTTACCTTATATTTACTTCTATATTCATAATGTATCTGACAAAAAAAATTGATTTAAGCGGAAGACTGTATTATTATCTAATCTTCCTTTGAGAAAGATAAATTTACCAGAATTGTTAGGAGTTTCATTAACACCTGTGTAAACTTCTTCACCAAAACCTTGGCAGTTCGTCGGGTCCTGACGAGCATTTGAGTATTTATATTTTGATGAAGATGTATTTTTTTTAAACACAATAAACTGTCTATCTATCCATCTATGTAAATTGCCTTGCAGAAACCTTATTAACATATAACTATAATATCACAATTAAAACAAAAATATAACCTGCAAGCTGTATCAATATTTTTCATTTGAGTATTGTGCACTATTATTACCTCTGTGATTTGATCCGATTATCTGAATTTTTTTCAATAAAATGTTTTCAAAGTAAGTAAAGAGGAAACATATACCATTTTTTAATGCTGTATTCATTTTGTACTCAATAATGTGAATTCCCAATTCTAATTTTCAATATATTCGATGAACATTTCGCTAAGAAATATAATAACAAGTTTTGAAAGATTTCCAGAATACTTGATATTCTGGCTGATTTCCAGGTTGATGATATATTTACTTGAGAAGAGGACCAATGGTCGATTATGGCCCTCGGCCCTCAACTACCGTACATTTAGTGATAAAATATATACACTAAATTGAAAAAAATCTGCAAATTACGAGTTCATAACATTCGACAATATTTCTTGAGTAACAGTCTGACAGACAAGTTTATTTAGTTTATTATTTGTATAGATAACACTTTCATCAAATTATACAGAGAAATGCGAGTGCAACCTACTAACACGACAAATCGTCCACTTCCTTTATAAGCGATAGTGAGTGACTAAGAGGGGAATTTTAAACGCACATAACCGAAAGGTTGTTCCACTAATCAAAGACAATAGAATCCGACCTTCTATGCTAAAAATACATCCTTGCTTGTATTTATCCAGTACCTACTCTATTTCACAGTCACAGTCAGTTTCATACCCTTAATGTGCAACTATACCAACAAAACGTTCCTATATGTATCAGCTGAAAGTCATCATTACATACCATTATTTGATTCAAGCGTTAGTTATTATTCAAACAAATCATAAGAAGAATACTTCCGCTTTCCTTATTCATCACCCAATTGATAGTAACTGATGTTATAATAGATAATTGTGAATACTTTGTATTTTACTTTTCGATTTCGAAATGTGTTGTTATGGTGAATTAAATTCAATTTAAAGAACATATTGATTGATCTGTTTAAGTCTGTCACATGAAAATTGTCATTATTATTAAAAAATCTTCGTAAACTATAAACGACTCGTCTCTTTACAGTAACTAAAACTTGCTTATTCGTGTTGTCTATCTTTTCTTAACCCCAAGATCCCACTCCATCACAAAGCCAGATTCATATTGTAATTTTTTGATCTTGGAGTAACTTATTTCATTTTTTGTTTAGGATATATAGGGTGTCTCAAGTTGTTATATACAGGCATTATCTGGTTAGTTGACAAGAATTGAAAAATAAAAAAAACTGCTTTGAATGGCATTAATGAATGACGTAAAAAAATTGACAGCCCTGTAGTAGCTACCTCTCACTATTCAATTTGAAAACAACCATAGCATATACTTGGTAGTTTTTTCATCAATAACAAAAAAAACATTAACAATTTTTTACTTTTGTCACGTTATCGTTGTAAAAGTGAAGATTGCCTCCGCCCACGTTTTAAAAACTTCACAGAAGTGAATACACATATTGCTCATTATTGGTCGAATGGAAATCCACACTGGGTGTCAAATGGTCATTTGATTGGGCCGTACTTTTATGAGGGTACGTTGACTGGAGCAAGGACATTTTCTTGTACACAAATTACCTGACCTTATGAAAGACATTCTTTTAGAACAACGGAATACAATGCTCTGGCAACAGGACGATTCCCCACCTCATAATGCAGGTATTGTTGAAAGGCATCTCGATCAACTTTCTCCCAGCGGGTGGATTGTTACTTATGGCCTCCCCGCTCGCCAGATCTAACATCACTGGCCTTTTTTTGTGGAGCTATTTTAAAGACTTGGTTTACCAAATACGATCTGTGGATTTAGATGATCTTAAAGAAAGCATTCGTGAAGCATGCTGCAGCTAGTCTGAACCAAAAGAAATCGAAATGTATTTTAACATAATATTAAATGCAATATAATGTCAGATTATTAACAGCTGTTATCGTGGTTGTTATCTCAATACTCCTCATCAACCATGAGGCGTCAGTCCCAGTTGAGCTCGGTGTTTTTCAACTTTGAGTTTTCAAAAAGCCTCCATGGAAATATAGGCTGTTCAAATCAGCCTTCCTCAGTCGTTTAAATAATTCTCCCCATAAATTGCACCCTTTTGGGAATAATCAAATAGTACGACTATTTTGCAGATATTTGATCAGTACAATTATCGAAAATAATGTTTGAATTGAATCAGTGTAATAAGTAAGTAATGAATCAGTATTGAAATTCAAGTACTTTCAAATATCGAAATGATTCTTTGTCACTTACACTGACAGTTTCATTGCGATTCATCTTGTTCCCGAAAATGGTCCACTAGGAGCTTCACTGGGTGTTCCTTCTGTGGTCTTCAAGTGATGACTCGAAGGATTAGGACCCACCGTCACCAGTAAGATCCTTCCTTGTTCTAGCACCGTTTATAGGACTCTTGCCGACTGCGCCAGGGACTTTCACTATAGTCTAGTTCATAAATTGTAGACAGTTACTCATCGTACATTTTCTGGTTTTTACCGGATTTGAAAGTGCGGAGGGATACGAAAGTGGCAAAGTACAACTTAATTTGAAGCCAAAGTACCTAGCTTATTTCTGTTTCATTTTTTTGACCTGCTTTATATGAATTATCAACCGCACAACCGATGACTCACTATCTACAATTTAGGAACTAGACTTATAGTTAGCTGTTGAAAAAGTATACAGGGGTAGCCAAAACAACCGTAAAAAGGTTATACTCAGTACGAGTTTAATAGTTACAGATGGAATATAAATCACGGACTGAATTGTTCCTGACTCTATAAGATCGTATTTATAATATTGTCAATACACTGTTAGCATCTTCCTTATTCAAGTGCAGGTGGTCATCCGCTAGCGACGTTTAATCAGCGAAGTCCTTATCTCTTGACATTGAGATTTTTTGAGACCCAATTCCAGCATGTTAACGGCTATTTTCACTATATAACATACATCCTACAAGTTTCTGGTACGGAATTTGTTGCATTCCTGCTTTATCTTCTTCAATAACGGGACAGTCTTGATTAGAAATATTTATAGCAATGTTTCAGTCAAATTCAAAGTGACAATTGCCAGTTCGAAGTGACAATTGTCAGATCAAAGTGACAATTGCCAGTTCAAAGTGACAATTGCTATTTCAAAGTGACAATTGCCACTTCAAAGTGACAATTGCCACTTCAAAGTGACAATTGCCACTTCAAAGTGACAATTGCCAGTTCAAAGTGGTAATTGCCAGAGCAAAGTGACAATTGTCAGATCAAAGTGGCAATTCCAACTAATTTAAAAATATTTTGTTGTTCGCCCTTCTACGCCTTCGTATGATGACGTCGTTATATGTCATTGTATTTTAGTGACAAGGAATTCATTATGGACGTAGAACTTCTGTAGTTTCAATAATAGTAAATTTCGAATTTGAAAATTATGTATATAAGTATTTATTGATGTCAGCAGATAAAGTCTTGCATGTAATTCGGGTAAAAAACGATCATTAGGTGCGCGCCATGTTATCGGGCTCGGCTCATAATATTCACCGCTACTACCATACCTTCTGATCGTCAATATGATCCTTACTATATGAATAATCATTATGTATTCTTGATCGAGGGTAACTTGATGTGCATCGGATTTAATTACTCTGATTCTCAGAACATAATTATCATCTACCAAATCCTTCATTTTGAATTCGTTATCCCAGTTCAGTCTTCGCGCGCTTCGGTGTCCATTTGGAGACGTCCGAAAACAATGATATATCATGAAATAGATAGCAATGGATGATTTTTTACGATTTTAGATTTTCTATGACAACTATGAAACAGAAGAAGAATCTATAAAAAATATTTTTGTCAGTAATTATCCAACAGAAAACAACTACTGCCCTCTACGACCTATGGTTTGGAGAGTGCGTTGAGTAACTTTCAGTGGACATTTCTTGAGATCCACAGGTTTTTTTTATTGGTCCAAGCAAAATCCATCTGATAGTGTGATGGCCAAAAGAATAGAAGTAATACAATTGGAGATGTTTCCTTTTCTTAATGTTTCCAGATACCTACAGAGTACTTATGAGAAATCTGGAGAACGAGTTGGAAAATGGCGTTTTTTTCATGGACAGTCGTATCCCGTCTTTCTTGATGGAAAGACAAAATCTTCTGGAACTGAAATTTCTTTCCACAACTTCGGCAAAAGATCAGAATCAACAGATCAATTAACACATTCTAAAGGTCCACCAAGTTTCATCAAGCTGATAGGAACTGTGCGATGTTTCATTTCCAAAATGAACGTCTTATAATCTATCAGAAGTTACTAGACGATAATATCGATTTTTTATAAGAATATATTCACTGAAGAGTTTCAAAACTCGTGATTTCATTATACAATAAAATGTCACGTACAGATATACAGGGTTATGATAAAGTAATGCACAAAATTCATAAAACGTACAACGATCACTTTTGAAAAAAATTCAAAAACACGTCAAACTGTTCTTTTTATTCCGTATCTTTTGACATAAGTTACAAAAATAACACGTCAAAGTTGTCAAAGTTATGACGTCATCAACAAATCTTTTTAATGGAAAGCTAAGATTTTTATCACATTATGTGATAGAGCTTGTGTTTGTACACAAGGGAAAAATAGTTGCAGTAGGGCTCACATAAGAAAAAAAACGAGAAAATCAATAAAAAACGAAATAAACGTAAGTTTCATAATAACTTTTCAATTAACTAAACAGTCCATTAAACCAAAACTATTTCTTATAGGAATTGTTCAAACTGTGTCCCGTTTACTAACTGACATAGGCCAAGACGATGGTAGACCGCATTTATAGAGTTTTCGATCATCTGCGGAGTTATACGAGTCATTTCGTGTCTAATTCTTTCCATTAAGTCTTCTAAATTGTTTGGCCGGTTAATGTAGACCCGATTTTTCAAATTTCACCACAGAAAAAAATCAATGGGGGTTAAATCAGGTGACCTAGGTGGCCACTCCATTGGTCCACGTCTTCCAATCCACCGTCCTTCAAACTGGTTATCCAGAAACCTTCGAACAGTATGACCATAATGTGGTGGTGCGCCATCTTGTTGGGACCAAATACTGGGATCCAAGTTGTCCCCATTATTTGGATCCGGAAATGCCGCAAGTAGGTCCGGAAGCAATGCCATACGAAGATGTTCCAAATATCGTTCAGCTGTTAAATTCCCGCGAAAGTAATGAGGACCAATAAATCTTCCCCGGATGATTCCTACCCAAACATTAATTTTTTGGGGACGCTGGGTGTGTTTTGTCTACATCCATTGGGGATTTTCCCGAGCCCAGTAGCGAGAATTGTGTCGATTTACAGAAGCACTTAGACAAAACGTTGCCTCATCGGAAAATACTACACTATTAAGAAAATTTGTATTTTCGTCACAATGCCGCATGAAGATTTCACAAAATTCCAAACGTCTGTCCGGATCATCTTCTGAGAGTTCGTGAACAAGATGAACTTTGTATGGGTGTAGTTTTTCTTTTTTTAACATCTTTACTACAAACGACTGACTAACATTTTCTTGTAAGGCAATTTCTGTTGTAGTTGTGTGAGGGTGTTCTTCTACTGACAGCAAAATATCTAACTTCACATCGTCGCTTATTCCTGGTCGTCCAGATTTTGGAGCATCCCTCACGCTTCCCGTTGCATCAAATTTTGCAACAGTTCTGCTTACTGTGCTTCTAGCAATTGGAGGTCTTTCAAAATGTGTTGCGTTAAATAAAGCACATGCTTCTTCATGACTTCGAAGGCGATCGCCGTAACCTACCATCATTAGAATTTCTATCCTTTCTCTTTCGGTTAAACGAGCCATAATAATAAAACTGTGGTGACACTAATTGTACGACTGACACTGGCAAACCGTTGTTTTAGTAAAACAATTGAAAAAATGTCTCGTTGTTTTTCTTATGTGAGCCCTACTGCAACTATTTTTTCCTTGTGTAAAAACACAAGCTCTATCACATAATGTAATAAAACTCTTAGCATCCCATTAAAAAAATTTGTTGATGACGTCATAACTTTGACGTGTTATTTTTGTAACTTATGTCAAAAGATGCGGAATAAAAAAAACAGTTTGACGTGTATTTGCATTTTTTTCAAAAGTGATCGTTATACGTTTTATGAATTTTGTGCATTACTTTATCATAACCCTGTATATAAAAACACTGTTGAAACTTTCACGGCGCTACGAAGTTACCGACCGATAGGTAGATAACATTTTCTGCAGCTGTGTGTATCATAGGTTGCCTACTTCCTTTACTATAAACTGTACTGTAGAGTCAGAGGCAGACAAGTCGTTCATTGTCATATTTATAATAATTCAGGGTTTGTCGTACATGAGTAGATTGGTAATATATATTAATTATTCCTTTGATACAATTTGAAAGGATGTGTATATTTTACTGACTGGCCTGTGGATGTAACTAATTTGCAGGATTGCAGGTTACAATAACAATGCAATTTAACGAATCAGCTTTGGAGGTTGCACCGAGCGCTGGTCTATTAGCCTAAAAATATGAGAAAATTGTGAAATAGTTTCAGTATTCACAAAAACAGATTGACACAAATATTTGCAGATTGCAGATGAAACTCGATGAAATCGTAACATGTTTGATGTTTGACTTTACGTGAAGAGAAACTGAACGTGTAATATCCTCATGAATCTGCTACCGAATATTTTTTATTCGTCGTCTTTCAAGAAGCTAATCATGATGTTGCAAATTACAATATGTATGATTTTATATCCCATTGGTGGTTTCACTAGCGTCGATAACTGTATTTCTTTTGTGGAGAACGCCGAAGTAGGTACTAGCCAACACCAATCTATAATAAAGTACGTACCCCTCTCCTAGAAGGAGAAGTAACCCTCCCCTAAGAAAAAATTCTATAAGTGCCTGGGTGGTTTGATTCCTTAGTCAATAGTTGTGAAAGAGAGGAGAAATAGAGAGAGAATTCCATCAGCAAGAGCAATTAAAAAAATGCACCAAACTATTTATTCAACATTTGCCAACAAGAAAAATGCCTAGCTAGGCACAATAAATTATGAATGTTCAAACGTTCACCAACATTTGCGGTGGTATACTTTGAGAAACCATACCATCAAAACTGATTATGATGAATAAAGCCTTTTTTTTTCATAAGAAATATACCAGTCAGGCCCTGTCTCCGGAGCTACGATACTACCGGAAGGTGCGCTGGTGTGTAATCAACCCCAGTAAACACTCCCCACGTCCGTGGGGTGAGTGATTACTGAGTCCGAGAGTCATGTGCCCTGAGAAGATGGAGTGACCCAAGGATTACGGCCTTCTGCATTCTTCCGGACAAGTTTTCTGCCGCATCATGGCAAGCCGGTATGATTTTCAAGTTTGAGAGCAGTGTGTCCATCATTCCACCAAGGACCCCTATTATCAGAACCACTATCTTGACAGAATGGTTTGGATAAAGCCTGCGGAGTTCAAAGAGAAGATCTCTATATTTAGTCCGTTTTTTCCTCCTCTTTTCGGACGATGTTCGTTTCGGCAGGAGCTGAAAACTCAATGACGAAAATCGTCCTTCGACCATTTATTTTTTTAATCCGTCAGGAATTACTCAGACAGGCCCTGTCTCCGGAGCCCCGACACTTCCGGAGAGCGCGCTGGTGTATCATTAACCCCAGTGAACACTCCCCACGTCCGTGGGGTGAGTGATTACTGGGTCCGAGAGTCATGTGCCCTGAGAAGATGGAGTGAACCAAGAATTACGGCCTTCTGATGCATTCTTCCGGCCAAGTTTTCTGCCGCATCATGGCAAGCCGGTATGATTTTCAAGTTCGAGAGCAGTGTGTCCATCATTCCACCAAGGACCCCTATTATCAGAACCACCATCTTGACAGAATGGTTTGGATAAAGCCTGCAGAGCTCAAAGAGAAGATCTCGATATTTAGTCCGTTCACCCCAAAAGCATGCGTGTGCGAGCAAGGAAGATCCGGGGCCTTTAATAAATCGCTAGGATGTTAGGCGACGATAATCTTCGGTTATATTTCAAACTTACCTCAAAGTAAACAACCACTCATCAGTCGCTCACCATATGAAGTATTTTTTTATTGTAATAGAATTTAATCAATGTATATGATGTTGTTTATACTTTAACTGCCACCAGACCCAGAATATAGATTTAAATCCGCTCTGAATCACTCGGATTTATAGGCTCAGGGGATAGCCTCCCCAAAAGCCAGAATGCTCAACTTTATACTTCACAGCTCTACTGCCCCTAGACTCCAATGATTAGAAATGTTTTACAGAATCGAAATGTGACGTCATATTCGAAATATCGGTACCTCGGTACTATGCTTCCCATTTCTAACGTTAGAATATGACGTCACATTCTCGACACATTTCGATACTATGAAACATTTCTAATCATCGGAGTCCCAGTGCTGGTTTTCGTAATTCCACCATCATCTCTGAGGCCAAGGTGTAGTTTTGAAGATTCAGCCACGGCATCACAAATGCTAGAACTTTGTATGAGGAGTTGAAGGGGTGAATAATAGTCAGCTAAGTTCCACGAACCAGCTTTATTAACCAAAGCAAAACGGTGAAAAATGATAACGCAAATAAAAAAGTACCAAATAAAACATGAAGATTTGTGAAGAAAAAGAAACAACTCTAATGTACAATTCATCGTAAAGATTAATACACTCTGTATTTGAAAATAACCGTAAATCTTGTCAAGTCTTGAATTAAAAAGCTTGTTGATAACCACTTAATCCAAAGAATTCTCCTTTGAAAGTTCTAACATAATGTACCGCCATTTTGTTTTGGATAGATATTTTTGTCTGAAATTTTTCTGTAGTATAAAGAATTGAAAGACGTTTCGAATGTGGTATCATTCGACTCCCAATTCCGTTTAAAAAATTCTTTCAAAATGGTGGGCCCGACGCCATTTTTAAAGTTATACATTTTTCATTATTGTTAAATAACACGTTAGGAATTACTATTTTCCAAAAAAAATGAGAAAAATGCCATTCCGTTCAAAAGTTAACAGGAATGATTTCTTTATGGACAGACTGTATATCATTTTCTGCACAAAGTCCTACAGGATTTATGTATGCATATTGTTGAATATAGACATGGCTTTTTCAAATTCGATTGCATGCAACGGGATTATCTTAACTCCGAAACTCTTATTTTGCCTAGGTAGGTAGTTTAATTTTGTAATAAAACTATTTTACTTTTGCGGCCTTTTCTTTTCAAATCATCCCCCAAAGTTTCTATTTGCTCATTCGTTATGGCATCACTAAGAGAGGATTTGAATATTGCGTAAACGTCAAAAGAATGAGTCAAAATGGTAGTTCTTCAGCCCAAGAAATCGTACATCCAAGTGCCCTACCAGCAATATAATCGCATTCTCTTTTGGCAAACTTTTCGTGTCAAGCATAGCAGATCATAAAAAGTGAAACGTTAGAATATCACTATATTATATCTCTAGTAGAGGGCTAATCTAAATCACAGACGGGCTAAGGATCAACTATTGAACATGATCTGTGGATTATACCATGGACGTATAAATTAATAATGGACCCAGCAATCCCATACCTGCAGTACATTTTGTTTTGAAGCCGCTTAGTTCGTAGGCGCGCGGGTTGCGAGGAAAGAGGAGACCTGCGATAGACTGTAACCTACCCTCCAGCGACAGTGGCGTTCGAAATTTAACTAATATAGGTATTGATGATTACAAAAATGTGTGGAATCTGATTTGTTCCTAAAATACTCATGTGACTGTCTTCATTTAATAATTTGATTTAAAAAAAAATTCTACTTTCGAAGCAGTGGAATAAGTTGTCCAGAAAATTACACTGCACGTTTAATATGAAAAATATCATTTTTTATGAGCTTATATTTAGTTTCACTTCTACGTTTGTTTGGGTCATATGTTGCAAGTGATTTTTGAGCCACTTCTTGAAATTAGGCAGGTGTTCATAACTACCATGACAATGCGTTATGAAATTTCTATTAGAGAAAACAAAATGGTGGCTCCAAGATGGCGGACAAGTTTTGTGACTAAGACCCGATTCCATTCATAATTGGTATGAGAGATTTTGGGGTCGGAGATTATCAAATTTATGTCACATTTCAATTAAAGAATGGAATTCATGAAAAACTAAAAATTATTAAATAATTTTTTAAGACAGGCAGCTTTTATACAAATTGGCTATAAAGTAATAAACAATTTCCAATTGTTTGACATTGGTTACTTTGTGAGTAAGGGATTCGAAAGTTTGTTGTAAATACAAAATAGGTACCTACCGTTATATATTTGATAAAAAATAATGAACAATTTCCCTAATTGTTAGACATAGGTTATTCTATGAATAACAAATTCAAAGCTGACCGCGAATATAATAAAGTTATTCTTGCACGATGAGAAGCTTCTGAATCCGATATTCGTAGAATAACTTGTCTAACAATTAAGGAAATTGTTTTTTTTTCATTCTTAATGCATTTTTATAGAATCTTGTGTTTAAAAAAGTTTTTATTAAATAATATTTTCGAACATACTGCACCGAAAAAGATAAGAGGAATAACAAAACAATGTTTCGGATAGAGAATTTTATTTGAATATATTTTTTAGTAGTCATTTTGGAGATCATACTTTTTCACATTATCAATACAAAATATATAAAGATAAAGAAAATGATTAAAAAGCTGCACTAGTTTTCAATCAAATGTCAACAATTTACTCACTGGGTGACAATGAAACTAAGGCTATGTCCATATCTCCGAAATCAAATATTACCTAAGTAGGCTTGCATTATTCTACAATTCATAAATGAAATTAAAATATTTTTAACCCAATTATCATGGTTTGAAGCAACATACTTTTGGAAGTTGGGAAGATTCGGAATGGAAAACACGCTCATTTCAATGATTACGAAATGAAACAGTTTTTATTAAAATGCTCCTGATTCGTACTGTCGATGAATCTAATTAACATGGATTCTAATTCAGAAAGTAAGAGACTATTTGGAGATCTGCAAGTTTTGTTTCGGATTAAATGTGTACCTAAAGATTGTACTATCTTGTCGGAATAAAATGATTATATTATATTCTAATGAATATAGACTACGTGGAAAACTCACTCTCAATGAGGTGTCACAATCTCCATGCACCAAAGATTTTTCAAATGGTTTATCAGTGAATTCAGATTTGTCCCTTTAGACCTCAGCCTTTGCACTGACTGTTGTAAAAGATTTATTTTGGTTTTTTGGCCTAGTAGTTTTTATTCATGATTCTGAAATTTCTTCTGGCCTTGTGCTGTTGAAAAATCACTGGTAGATAAGTCAATAACAGCTCTGAAATAAAATTAAAAAATCTTCAAATTTTTAAAATGAGTAAAGTGGTACTTTCTTCACGAGTAGGAAATATTGACGAACGACGCCGTAGGCCCGTAGGCGGAGTGCGGCAATTCCTATGAGTAAAAAAATCACTTCACGCACGTGTTGCATACAATATTTTTTCTACAACTGTCAAAAGATAGGACAACTAATCTTTATACTCCATCAGCTACTCAACTAAACTTAATAACACAACTTTCAAAAAAAGTGTACATATTTTGTGTGCCGAAAATACTGTTTCATTATTATACAAAAAAGTGTTAAAAAGGTGCACTTTTTTGACAGTTGTAGAAAAAATATATTTTCAAGTTTGATAAGCATTATACCTACTTTGAACATTCTTCAATCCACAATGTGATTTCGATAAAGATTCATGTTTCAATAAAAATGAATCCTGAATACTTTGGAATACTAATAATTTTTGTTTACTACTACCTTCTACTCACTATTTTGCGAATTTGTGGGCCTGTTTCCTTTTCAGCGATTAACATACGAATTATTTCAGTTTCGGAAGCAGTCAAAGTTTCTGAGAGAGACTCAGTACACTTTTAATATTCTCTTTTTGGATTAGTATATATTTCTGAGGCAGTCCCATAGTAGCTGATGAATCTGTATGGAATCTGTAAAGTTTTTAATCAATACATAAATGTGGGTGAAACTTTGAATATGTAGTTTTGGGCTAATCTAAAAATCATACCAAAATGTAAACTCAATCTGATATTACCTCTTCATTGGGGGTCCAAAAGAATCGATGTTTTCCGAACAATCAGTTCCTGGGTCCTATCTGTTGACTCTGTAGATGACTTTCTCTTAGTATTATCCAATCTAAAAAAGGTAAAATACTAATAGCCACAAGCTATCAACAAAATTTTTGGAACTTACGTAGTTCGGCCTCCTGAACAAAAATTCAAATGAAATTTTTGGCGATCTCAACTAATTTTGGAGATATGGGCCTATTTTTGAGTGATGACTGGCCTTTTTTAGGACACGTTTCTACCGCAGAAAAATACTCAGAATTCTTCCTTCTATAAACTAACACAATGTAACCTGTTTCACACTATTTCAGCAAAAAAATTCATCCTTCTTTTATGATCACATAAGCAATAAATCTAGGCAAAATAGTTTGTGAATTTTATTCATGTTAAGTTGGTTTCTGGAAAAAGAGTTAGTGAATAATTTCCTATTCATGTTGAAATCAAATGCCTGGAAAAGTCGGCTGTGCAAATATGCAAAGTTTAATGTCACCAACTTGACATAAATAAATTCACTAAAAATTTTACATAAATGTGTTGTTTTGATGTTTTTAAAAGAAGGTTGAATTTTTGGAAAAGAAATACCGTTTTAAATAAAAAAATGGGTAGTGTAAAACGGGTGAATTAGGGTGTGTACATTGTATATTGTGTTAATTTAAAGAAGGAATAATTTTGATTGTATTTCCGCCGTAGAAATTAATAAAATTCACTAACCATTTTGCCTAGATTTGTTGGTTTTGTGATCGTAAAAGAAGGATGAGTTTTTTTCTTAAAAAGGAGCGTTTTCAATAACGAAAGAGTGTGAAACACGTCAATTACGGTTTGTACTTTGTGTTAGTTTTAAGAAGGAAGAATTTTGAGTGTTTCTGCGGTAGAAATGCGTCCTAAAAAATGCCAGTCATAACTCAAAAATAGGCCCATATCTCCGAAATTTGTTGGGACCGCCAAAAATTTCATTTAGATTTTTTGTTCAGGAGGCCAAACTACGTGAGTTCCAAAAATTTTGTTGATAGCTTGTAGCTATTAGTTAACGGAATTTTACCCTAAACAAAGTTAAATTTATATTTGGAGACTTAAGAGAATAATTATGTTCAATGATTAGTTTACCTCGAAGTAGAAGCAGTTTCAGTAATTGGGATATACTATCATTAAAAAAGGGGGCGAGCACTCTTTTTCAGATATATCTTTCCACTGGGTTTTATTTCAAAAGCGGTTCCCTAGAAATGAGTAGAACCAATTATAGCATACTTGGAAACAGTTTCAGCTAGTGAACTCTTTCATTCCCAACTTTTCCAACCAAATAGCTCTTTCATGGGCATCAGCAGAAAAATCCGAAATTAGACATTTTTCTTCTTTCGGAACAATGTTAAATAAAATAGAAACTCTTTCATAACCCTACTTCACCAAGTTTTCAGTTTGAATAAAAAATCACTGAACAAGAAACTGTTGCTCACAGAATAACCTAGGTCACACATCACAAGAAATAATTTTTTTCACTTTTAGTGCATTTTAGTAATAGGTTGTACCTAATTTTTGAATTGATTTTATTTATTCTTATTCTAATGCAGAATTAATAGGAGTTTCTACCTTGACTTTATGAATTTTGACAACTGTTGTTTAGTCAAAAAATAATGCATTTTCATTTGAAACGGTTTATTTGTTTGTACTTACGTAATTTTTTTGTTATTGTTGATCGTCACCTTCATATAAGTAACACTATTTCACTACCATTTCATTTTGTATGTATAGAAATTTGATACCCACTGTGACGCCAATGAAGAATATGAACGTCATAATATTTGTAAACAATCTTTGTACTTACCTATGAAAGCTGAGATTATGGTTGTTAGAACGCAAACCCAACAGTAAAGCACTATTATTAGTATCTATATCTATTTTTCTTTCACTGTTTATTCCAAATGCAACAAAACACCAATATTTTCACATATACCGTACATGACAGACAAAGTGGTGAAATTTGTAAACAAACAAAATTGATGAGAAACAATGCGTACTTCAACAGCGTTGCCGCACGTACAGCATTGCAACAGAATGTACAGAATTTTTTGGAAGTGCACACCGATTTTTCAAATTGAATTCACTAGTTTTGATTCTGGAATGTATAATGTCGAGTTTCATTACATAAACGGATCGGAATGTTCATTTACTGAATGGAGTTCGCTGGCAATTGAATTTAAGCTAGTGTTGGTGGTAAATGAAGAATTATCACAGACTCTATGGGGCAACTCCCAACTCAAAAGCACGATCTTAGGATGGTGCCTTTCAGCGACTTCACTTGACGATGTAAATAACTGGGTCCATTATTCATTATTACGTCCATGGATTATACTGAGAAGTTCCGGTGAGGAGCCTCTTGGACAGAACCTATATCCGTGAATAAATGACCAGTCATTGAGTAGATCCTGTGCTGATGAGTTGAAAAGTGACATTCAGACTATACTCATGAGTCCAAGATAAGGATAAATGGGAAAAAAGTTGCGTAACGGACATAGGGGTTATCGTTATAGTTGGATCAGAATAAAAATACTTCTTTGTAAACATTTTTCTTGAGCTTTTTTAGGATTATATCAGGCCCGTACTGGAAGATTTTTCTGCAACGTTATTGAATCGTCATATGTGATACATAATCGAATTCAGATAAAAAATACTTATCAAACCGATTTTCCTCAAACAATGGCCGTATTTGAAAAAATTAAGTTGATTTATTTTTGGAAATTTCATACTTCCATATAAATAGCACCTCTGTTACACAACATTTTTCCCATTTGATCAAAACTGTATCTATTACCGTTTCTGATATTTATACCTACCGCGTAGGACAACCTTATCTGCTCGGACTAAATTTATAGTGTAAGCAAAGGCTGTTTTTTGCAAACGTCGTGTTAGACTACTCGCTATGCTCGTGTTCCAATTTTACGTCTGGTATAACAGGGTGAAAAATAGCTATTTAATTCGCTACTTTGTATACGTAATCTTTCAAAACCCTGGATAGCCATTCAAAAAGTCACTTTTGATGACATCAGTTATACAAAATAGATATTTATGATACAAGTGTGTGAGATGGATGTTATTTGAAACATGGATGTGAATGTTTGCAGAATGACCGATGACCGTAGCGAATTCTGCAATCCAAACCAGTGTTTAAAATACACTTTCCAAAAGTGTATCGTATCATATTTTTTGACACGTACGTATAATTTGAAAGAACATTTTAACATCCCTCTTACCTAGTTTAGGTATACAATACGAATTTTATATCAACTTCTTGATTAGAAATTATTGAGGTTGCTATGTCGGTTGCCATGATTTTCTTACAAACAAATATTTTTTTTTTATTTTTTTTTAAAGAAATGACATAATATAGAAACTTTTGAACAAAATATTCATTTCCTAACTACGATTCCTAACGGCAGGGGGTGATTCTTTAGGTCATTTTAAGAAGAAAAGTTCCTACGAACATGTCCGGATTTCCTTCGTTTCTGAGATACAGGTCATTGACGTTCAACAAATACGGTAATTATATCACGAATTTCCTATAGTCTAGTTCCTAAATTGTAGATAGTGACTCATCGGTTGTACGGTTCATAATTCATATAAAGCAGGTCAAAAAATAGAACAGAAATGAGCTAGGTACTTTGGCTTCGAATTAAGTTTTACTTTGCCACTTTCGTACATCCCCTCTTCAGTTTCAAATCCCGTGATAACCAGAAAATGTACCATGAATCACTATCTACAATTTTGGAACTAGACTAAAGAACCGATTTGATTGAAATATGGTACATTTATTCGAACTAATAAGGCGTTAATTTAGCCCTAACTTTTTTGAAATTATTAAAGAAAAAGTACGCTACTGAACTTTTTATTGGTAGTTAGAAAACACCCTGTATAGAAGGAGCGAAATAAATACTAGAAAAATCCGAGCACAATAAAAGCTGTTTATCAATTAGTTTATTCCATTTGATTACTTTTCGCGTTAGCGCGAAACATTTATTACTTTTCTCAGTATAAAAATAGTAATTCTGAAGCAAGGATAGAATGAAAAATTCGAAACTCGTGGTTCCTCGCTAGGCTCGCGTTCGTAATTTTTCACTGATATCGATTTTTTCTATTTCTAACTGACTATATTTTCTCCTCGACCAGAATGTATGAATCTAAAACCATTAAATTAAAATTAAAATTCCATTGAATTAATGTTTCAGGTGGAGTATTGTGAAATTCCGTATTTATTCAATCCATTTCTTTTCTGAAACCATTTTCATCTTCTGTCACAGTCAGTTTTGAAATCCACGGCAATCTATGTCGTCTACTTCAATTACGGAATATTGATTCCGTACCTTGTTATCGAATGAAAATACACGAAAAACACATGAGAAGCAAGTGTTTCAGAATAAATATTGTATAGGTATGTTCTATTATTGAAAATTATTTAGTTACTACATTCTTCAATGTTTATGGAGAAAAAGGTTTTTCTGTACCTATTGTACCGACCAGACGTCAAAGTTGACAAGAGTCATCCACTTGACGTAGAGATTTTCAGACTATGATCTAGTCCGTTTTTTGAACTTTTCTGTTCGTGTCGTCCGGTAACTTTCTTCTTCATCCGAAGAATTGTAATTTTTTTGTACTGGTGGAAGAAATCACTATTTTTACAACTGTAATTTTCCAAAAACCAAATTAGGTAGATAGGTATACCTATCTACGTACCTACAAGGAATGTATCTAGGTAGGTATTTATCTTTTCTATTTTTCGATTCATTTCGTCAATTTTTGGCAACAACTCGTAGGTACTCCGTCAGTTTTCAGAATTGAGCTAATTAAAGGACGAGGCTCCCAGTAGGTACAAAGCAAATCACTGAACTCGTTTCTCGACGAGAAACGAGTTGATACCTATCACGAGAAATTCTCGTGATATCAAAAGTGATTGATAGGGGACAGATTTGTTTGATGCCCGCGGCGTCCTAGGCAATGGCCGAAATGACAACCAGAGTTATAAGCGACTGCGCAATTTTTCAAACTTCGCGTCGGGCGTCGGACACAGTATAAACCAAAGAACCTTCGGAATTAGCGTCTACCTAGAAAGTATCACTGATATTCCCTGAAATATTGCCATGCGCGCGCAATCTTCAGCTGATGATACTCCCGCATTTTTGTCGAATTTAAACTGATGATAGAATTGTGAAGTTCATTGTTTATGGACTATGTGTTGAATTTGGTTTAAACTATCAACGCAAGACTGCAAAAAAGATGTTTAAATAGTAATATAGGTGGGTACTCACCTATTATTACAACATTTCATATTTTGAGATACCTACCTATTAGAACCTAATCGTGAAAATGTGAAAATAGTAATGAAGGAGGTACTCTGTATACGTTAGGTTAGTCATGTCAGGTTAGATTAGCTAATAACGTACGCATGGGTAGGATTCAACTAAAAATAATTGTAACTTTTCTGCTCGTAGACGTAGGGTTTCCAGGTGAATTGCTTCTATTCACACGATTCAATACCAATCAGTAAAGCCCTTGTCATAGCATAGTCATACGTACAAACAGGTAGGTACATTCGTTTTAAATCAATGAAAATTCGGGATTATCATCAGCTATTGCGGCATTGCGCGCGCAATGTAATGATACTTCTGGCACCTTCTGGGAATATCAATGATACTTTCTAGAGACGCTCTTCGGACAGATTTTGTTCTCGTTCTCCCTGTTGCAGTTTCAAATGAAATAACCAAACCACAGCAATGCAAAATGAGAGGGAATTATCCATAAAAACTGTAGGTAGAGAGAGAACGGATTGATATGTCGTTTCCATTCCCTCTCCAACGGTTTCAACAACTATTGCAATTTTTTGCCATGTTGCCAACTTTGAGTTCTTTCACAAGTTTGTCGAAAAACGAATACGTATAAAGGCGTTTGTTTTGTACATTATCTAGCAAAGCAAAAATACTCTGAGATATGGGCAGGAGTATTATTTATATAAATTAGATGAAAGTTTTATCTTCATACTTGATTTAACACGAATTTTCACAAAATAAATACCTATAGTTCATCAATCGAACGAGTTACTAATGATGTAACTATAGGTATAGGAAAAGGACAAGACCCAATGGGTACACGTGGGACATGAAACAATTTTAAAGAAAATATAACAATATTTCAAACCCTAATAGGGTGCATTCAATGAAGTGTCTGATCAGACTATTCTTCACACAATGGTTGTCGATTTTATGGAACTTCAGGTATATATAAGTACTTGACGAGTATCGCACTGATGATGGCATAATAACCGAAAGCACTCTTAGCAATTTGATACATTTATTTACACGAAATATAATTTTTCTTGATTGACTAGTCACGTGTACACAGCTCTAACAAAGTTCTTCAATTAGACTACTCTGACTTTTCAAAACAACAATTAACGGCGCAATGAAAGCAGTCATTAGATGTTTTTTGAAAATTCGGGTTTTCTAACTGAAGCCGTTGATATCCGGTCTGAAAGACGTGTAGGTATGTTTGCTTTACTCTTCGAGGTTCATCCCAATTGTCTTCATCACCAAGTCAGTATAGATAGGTAATATTCAATAAGAACGAGTCTATATAGGTTCCTAGGTATTTGGTATCAACCTACCAGCAAGAGTAACATTTGTAGTCAGGAACAACTCTCTGTTCACTGAAAGTTGTATCAATTCTGAAAAAATACCAACCCACTTATCTGTTGTGTCTGAATGATTTACATTTTTTACCGAGGTATATATCCACTGCTCACAGTGCATAGGAGATACTTTTTAATGTATATAGGTAATAAGGAAATGTTTTATTACATACACACTGTTCATGCAATATGCAATTACGCAGTCTCGAAAAGAGCGGTAAAATAATTTGATCAAATAGCCTAGAAGTACCCAATTTGAAAAACACTTTGAGAAGAAGTTACGTCATCAGTCTAAGGCAGTTTTTTCATTGTTCATTCTTTTTGACCGGCGTATGCGAAGGAATGAAGACACATTTTTCAAATTAATTATACAATGTGACAATATAACTTAAAATATATCCAACATTTTAATAATAAAAATCATAATACTCCCTCACAAACACGCGACATAGGCAAAGGCATAGTCTGTGCGGGTAGAGGACGGGTATTATTATTATTTGCCGTGGCGCTCCGGGGCGATTTACTGATTTTTGGTGGCGTATTCACTTTTCAGTTGTAGGAAAACTTATAGCATAGCACCACCCCGGGTGGTCGGCGCGAACTCCAAGCAAGCACCAGACGTCGGGATTGACATCTAGACAACTTACATTGCCTATCGACTACTAAGAAATTGAGAACATTTTTCTCGTTTTGCAGGATTCAAACCTGGCCAAATGCAAGAAGAAGTTTATAAGGCCGGCATCTAACTGCCTCGCCATCGAGCACCCCATTTTCATGAAGAGCTTTTCTGTACCAGAGTGTTTCGTTGAACTAGTTCGTGATTATACAAAAATCCTCTACTTCATGATTAATTTTAACTATTTTTAACAATTAAAATGAATGGAGTAGATACTTAACGTCACACTATAGAGAAACGAATTTGTCTATGCTTCTGCGTCACACTGTATTTTACTTTGACGTAGCTTTCTAAATACTGATGTTCAGTTGGAAATAATCCATATATTTTTGACATAACTTGGCAACGTCTCTCGTCTCATAATGCTTGCATAGGTTAAGTTTTGATCGTTCACAAACTCGTCTGGTCGGTGAATTAGTGGTGGAGGTAAAATTGTCAATTACTTTAGGAACTAATTTATAAATGTAACGTATTATGAAAAGAGCATTCAGTGAAACAGTTCGATAAACCTACTTATTATAGTTAACAGTAGTGAGTGTTGAAGTGTAAAGTGAAACCACTAAAAATACGAGACAGTGTAACCTATATCTTTGAGAGTCCAGAGACATTTTGCTGAATGGTCGATTATGAAATTTTTTGTTGAATTATTACACCATTACCTATTCATATTGGTACTGGCAAGGAAAAGAAAAAGGCTGAAGTTCTAATTAGCAAAAACTATTTTGCAAAGGAGAGAAATTCTTATTTACCGACTGAAGTACAATTATTTATACTTAATTTATTACCTAACTACCTATTCCATAATTTATTTTTAATTATTCAACCAAATTTTCGAAAATGAAACCAAGTTTCGCGTGATAGTAAAAGAGTCCTGTAATTAATTAAATAAACTTCGTGATAAAAATGAACGGTAATCCGAATATCAGAAATAACTATCCAGATGCACGGTACACAACAGTATTTCAAGAAGAAAATGTTAGCAAGAAGAAAAAGAAGCAAGGTAAGTTTTTCTTTTTCTGGAATTCCTGATTTAAGAATTCTGCTAATTGATTAACACGTGTTCATGTTGCACGTGTATGAGAATATTGAGAATACCGGCACCGGCCACTATTACTGTGGACAGTGGAGAGTGGAGTGTGGTAGTGTGGATTTGGGGTTTGGAGTAGTCGGTAGTCGGAGGACCGCGGACCGGTTGTACCTATCTACTCTATTTTGAAAAATTAGCGGGGAAGATTGGGATACACGAATGAAGCTAAGTGTAGCCTGAATAATTTTAGAGTTCTGTTGTTTAACGGTCTTCATCCATGAGAAGAAAGATTTTTTTTTCGATTGATGGATGAATGTATGAGTGCATGAAGATAATAATAAAAAAAAAGTTTGAAGTGTTAGAAGAATGAACAGTACCTACTTATATTTCCACTCATTTCGGGCCATTTTTGTTCATTTCTACCATTAAAACGAATGATTATTTTTGTGTGGTTTTATCTCAGTATTGAAGTCTATCATTTACTCAGTTAAAACTCTATCTCACTTTTTTCCAAAGCTTTAATTTTTGTGTAAATAATTTTGCAAGAATGTGTTTTTTCGCAATCAATTGATGACACGGCGACATTTTTAAATTAGAGAGATCTTCCAGGATACAGCTGTTATGGATATAAAGTAGAAATTTGCTGGTGTAGTATAAAAAACAGATTCGTATTCGAAAATAAAATGGTTTAGGGTGGCCCAATGTGTACAATACTTGCATTGCATTGAATTTTTATTAACAAATTTGGATAGTCCACAAAAAGTTGTTATGAGAAAGTGCCAAAAGTTTTTAAAGTACTCACAGAATAAAAATATCTAGGCAAATCAATAATTCAGAAGTTTTCTGTTTTTCCTGTATAAGTTACTCCAGAATCAAGGAAACTAGGTGAGATTTTTTTATTCATAGAATAGACCTATGAAATACGCTAGCCTGAATTTAACCACCCTTCTATCACTTATCGTTACCGATGTCCCAGTACATAGATTCGAATTTGAATATACTAGATAATATACATACCTACCTATACAGTAGGTATTTTTATCCTCTTTGTTTTTTCTCGGTTTACCTACTTCTGGAATTTTGAAATCACATAAGCTCACTAGATGGCACTTTTGGCATATTTGTAAAAAAAATCAACTCCCGTTTTTACCAGAAGATGTATCATTACACTTTTGAAATCTTCATGATTTTCTGAATCCAATGATGTTTTAAAGTTCATATTCCATCTGTCAGAACACTCTTTTTATTTTTCGATGTAGGGATACTCGGACCCCATTAAAATCATTCAAAATAGTGTTACACTATCTCACTTAATTTTCAAAAAGTATTGTGGTTCGACATACCTACGTGCAAAAAATGTACACCAGGCTATAACATACATAAAAAATTTTGCCTCATTGGAAAATCGTAATGAAATCTCGTTTCTTCTGCTTATTCGGTATTTTTATACATGTGTTGAGACTAAACTCAAACAGAAAATGGATTTTCGAGAGATACCTCCTGTGAGGATGACAAACAACTTATCGGAAAATTGGAAATCCTGGCGGCAGTGTTTCGAGATGCAACCTGCAAGCAACGGAGATTTGCACGAAAGAAGAGACAACCCAGTGTGTTCAATCGCTTACATTTGAGTATTAGGCCAGGCAAAATAGACCGGCAATTCACAATAATTACAAACATTTATTTAGCACCGTCATATGTTAAGGTATCCAGTAAAGACTCAATATAAAAATTTGCACAAAAATCCGGGGACCGGAAATTAGGCAAATTCGAATAAAACGCGAATTAGCAATATCTCCTTGGGCAAAATTGCAAACATTGTGCAATTTGTGGATGTAAAAACGAACTTCATTTCTACATTCCTCTTGAAATTTGCACCTGCAATTTTCAACCGGAAATACGAATAATCCTCAATTACGTTCTAATTAGCGCTTATTACGATAACAAAATTGCAAACATTGTGCAAATTTGTGGTAAATCATGGTACAGTCACCCCTAAAATGCTTTGAATTTGCACACTTGTCATGCGTACGGAATATCCAAAATACATGGATAACGCTAAAAACAGTCTCAGGGGCAGAGTTCTAGGGGTCACAAAATTGCAAACATCATTTTCGTGTTTTGCAAACTTTGCTGGTATAATTTTAAATCGCCAATTGACTCTTTTCAGTATCTCGGAAGATGGCACGAATGAACAGTATCTTTAGAAGCAAGTTTTGCAAATTCCACAAAATTACAAACTTTGTGCATTTTTTTCTTAAAGTTCTGCTATCGCAAAAAAGTCCATGTATAAATTTGCAACCCTATAAAATGTCGGGAAAGCCGGGAAATATCAATATATCAAGTATTATCAATTAAGTCGATTTTCGCGGGTGATACAAAATTCCAAGCAATTTTTTCTCAGAGTTCTGGTATGTCAAACAAGGCTACTTATTTTGCAACCCTATTGACCGTCGGAAAAACAGGTCAATAGAATATTATCAATTAAAATTATTTTCGCGGATGATAAAAAATTACAAACTTTGTGCAATTTTTTCTCAAGGTTCTGGAATGGCAAACAAGTCCACCTATAAATTTGCAACCCTATGAACCTTTGGGAAAGCAGTGCAATGGAATATTGTCGATTGAGTCGATTATCGCGCATGACAAAACATTTCAAAGTTTGTGCAATTTTTTACCACACTTCTGAAAAATCATTCAAGTTGACCTATGAATTTGCAAACCCATAAAACTTCGGCAAACCCTCCCCGTCCGGCTTTCCGACGCAATCGCCGTGATCACCCTTTCGTTCGCCTCAGACTAGACAAAGCGATTCTATGTTTGTTCTATTTTGGAATTTTCTTCCCTTGACATATTCTTCTCTCGTTCTTAAAAAGGAAGTATATTTATATTTTCGTTTGAATGATCATTTTGTCCATGATAATTTATTGCTTATTATCGTTTTTTTTTAATTTTAATTTTTCATAAATTATGTTTTGAAATTACTGATCCATATTTAACACTTTTTTCACTAAGAAATATACCTATAAGTGAAGAAAATTCTCCAGCGAATATCCTATTTAATAGAAATTTAAGGGACTTGTTGCCAAAAGCAAATGCGTTTTTCGAACCAAAACTTTTCAATTGCAAGATGCAAACTTATTTCTATAACAAAAGAGGAACAAAACCTCTGCCAGATTTATGAACATGCACTGTACTGTTTGGAACCTTTCGTGTAGTAATGAATATACTGGAGTTTTATCCTAACACCAAACCACTATTTTCAACACCTCGACACGTGTTTCGGTCGCCAAGTGACCATCTTCAAGAGGAAGATTAAACTGGTCAAATCTACCTCTTGAAGATGGTCACTTGGCGACCGAAACACGTGTCGAGATGTTGAAAATAGTGGTTTGGTGTTGAGATAAAACTCCAGTATATTCAGATTTATGAAACTAAGGTTTTAGTACGAAACCGTTTTGAAAATATTTGGGAAAGTAGAAATTTAGAGAAAATTGGTATTAGAAGTTACAAAATATCCAATCACTGCCAGAAACAGAAGATTCATCAAAGTCTCAAGGAATACTACGATTGAACCTCTTCCCAAAGAAGATAATATTGACAATTGTATAGAGGATTAGGTATGTTTGTCTACCTGTTATCATCCAGCAGTCCTATGAGATAGTTATATTTCATTGCTTCTACCCATCCCAAATATATTACAGGGTATACATATTAAATTCTTTAAGTACAAACAATACGATCATAATTATGGCGCTAAGTCTAAACATTTCGTCTGTCTGTAATGACAACAATTTTTGAATTGCAAATGGACCATCCTGCATAATATTAATTTTTCAAAATCTTCGTAATTTTCTGAAAATTATATTTCGAAGTTGTATTTCATCAAAATCCTCATATGAATTGATAGTCTAGATCTAGATCAAAGGTACAGAAACCAAATAGTTCTCAATTAGAATTCATGGAAATATATTGAAGTGGCTCATGTCATTCTTGAGGCACAGAAAAATAATCGTGAACCTCAAAGGATCCCAATCAGAAATAATTAACGTGAACTTAGGAGAGTTCGAAAAAATCATGATTTTGACCTGCCACTAAAATATTACTCGAAGAACCTACTTACGACTACTTTGTTCCATGCTGTGGTTATTACATGTTTTGCTAACATTCTGACGGAAATTACCCCCTCCACGAACGCAACGAACATTTGGAGGTTGTTACGTTTAGAAATGAGAAAACGTAGAACTACTGTTTCAGTGTTATCTACCGCCTGTTCTAGTCCAGCCATATTGCCGAATAGTGCTCCTTGTAAACAACCAATATAGGAATCATGTGATAATGGGTGAAGTGAATGAATATAATCAAATGCTATTACTTGAGTTTTTTCGAGACACACATATTCGTGTTAATGAAGTATGCGGAATATGAATCAATAGTGAGAGCTTCTGCTGAAATTTATTCACGACCCATTATCTTACATGTTTCATTTCGAAACTTCTTTCTTGTTCGTCACTGTTAGAACACATTCCGACAGACATTTTACAATAATTTTTCATTGAAAACTATACAGTTTTATATATAATACTGCCCTAGGGGTAATTGTACACACCAGCGATAGCGAAGTCAGATTCCTACAACTATAGCAATACCTTTTAGTCATAAGTATGTGCACTCGCTGGCGGTAGCAAAGTTTACCAGCTACCACAAAAACATTGTCTACTAGCTATAGGTAAATGCATTCCATTGCGGTAGCAAAGTTCGAGAAAATAAGTTATTCGACAATTTCTATTTATCCCAAGTAAGTTATAATCAGCAAAGTCGACTTTATAACCACAGGTGATAGCTCGCTTGTCCCCTATGCTATTAGAGTTTCTTGCTAGGGTTATTGGATTTCTAGCTACGATTAATAAAAAAATTCCTCAGTGCGTGCAGTATAATTGTAACCTTTCAATGGCCTTGCGGTACCTGATCAAATAGTTAGTGAGATGCATTGAACAGCTCATGCCACTCTGAAGGACATAACATCTGGCCAAGTCAGAGTCCAAATAGAGAGGTTTGTTTCGGGGAGACAACCTCAGCCCTCTTCTCTCCTGCATCTCCATATTGCCTTTGTTTGTTGCACTACTATAAAACCTGCGGAAACAATTTTGGTACCATCAGCCGGAGGCATAAGGTCACCTATCTGTTTGACATGGATGACCTTAAACTATATGCTTAAGGGTGGTGCAAGGAGTACACGTATGCTATCAGAATGGAGTTCGGAGTCGACAAATGTGCCACGGTTTATCTCAAAAGAAGACGATGCCAGGAATACGGAGAAGACGTTTAGCTCCTAGATGGATGCATCCTTCATCATCTTGATGCCGGAGAGACTTATACTTACCTAGGGGTGACGCCGTTCTCAAGAGGTGACCACTGTTAAAAATTCTCTCGTGGCAAGTATCAGCACAAAATCCGACAGATCTGGTCATCATAGCTTTTGGGGAAGAACAAAATTGCTTGCCGTTCCCATTCTACTTTACTCCTTTGTATGTTCGATGCGGTTTTCAAATAACATATTTGAGTCTAAAATTGTGCCCGAGAATTTTCTTAAATCTGATCCCATCAAAATAGCATTATGAATAATGAAACTTCGAGTGCTGTATTATTCAGTTTGATGGAGTCTTGCTGAAGTCTGGTGCTAGCTTGAAGTGCGCACCGACCACCCGGGATGGTGCTGTGGGTTTTTCTGGGTTTTAACCAAGAATTACGGCCTCCTGTTTTCTGCCACATCACGGCAAGCCGGTATGATTTTCAGATTCGACAGCAGCGTGTCCATCATTCCACCAAGTACCCCTATGATCAGAACCACCATTTCGATAGAATGGTTTGGGTAAAGTCCGCAAAGTTTAAAGAGTAAATCTCGATATTTTGTCCGTTTTTCCTCATCTTTTCGGGCGATGTTAGTTTCGCCAGGAGCTGAGAACTCTATGACGAAAATCGTCCTACTTTGATGTTCGAGGAGGACTACATCAGGCTTATTGGCCTGTATTTGCCTGAGGGTGGGGAATGAGTAGTTGCAATAGATTCGGCACTTCTCATTCTCCACATCGGCGACTCCGGAGCCCCGATATTTCCGGAGGGCGCGCTGGATCATTTATCCAATAACCACTCCCCACGCCGTGGGGTAAGTGACTATTGGGTCCGAGAATCATGTGCCCCGAGCAGGCGGAGTGAACCAAGAATAACGGCCTTCTGCATTCGTCCGGCTAAGATTTCTGCTATATCATGGCAAGCCGGTATGATTTTTAAGTTTGAGAGCAGTGTGTCCATCATTCCACATTCAAGCTGTTAGCAGAACCCAGTTACCGAAACAGATATATAGTCAAATGGCTTTATTATCAAGTTGGCGTTGGTTTCAACTACAAAATGCAAAATGCATACAGTATCTACATACTTCGATAAATCATTGATAAATATCAAGAATATCAATAGACCCAGAATAGATCCCTGTGGGACGCCTAGGTTTCAGGGTTCGCCTGATTTGCCGGTGGCTTAGCGGTATAGTGCACAGGCCGTCCGAAACTCCAGCATAGCGATAGTCGGTTCGAGCCCGATGTAGGTACAAGAGATTTTTTCTCAAATACTTTATATCGGATCGATAGGCGACCGCATGCCTTGTTAAAAAGAAAGTGTATTGTGAGTTGTCAAAAAAATCAAAAATCATGTTTTTTTTTAATATGTGCTGTCTCCTCATCAGCTTCGGTAGAGAGAGTATTTTCTATATTTGGACTCCAATTAACTAAAAAAATTAGGAGTGCGAAAAGCGGGAAAATTAGTATTTCTTTACAAAGACCATACTTAATGAAAATTAAGGTTGTATTTTTTAAAAAATATCTAATATTTTTTTAATGTTGAGAATGTAGTTTCATTTGCAGTTTGTATCAGTTTAATTTGTATTTCAACTGCCTATATTTTGTAAAATAAATAAATCATAAATAAAATAAAAAAATCACTTAATAATAATATAATGATAATACTCGTTGGGTGTACCCAAAGGCATAGCCTGTGCGGGTAGCGGACGGTTATTATTATTATTTGCCGTGGCTCTTCGGGGCGACTTACTGATGTTTTAGGTGATGTATTAACTTTTCAGCTGTAGGAAAACCTACAGCACCATCTCGGGTGGTCGGTGTGCACTCCAAGCTAGCACTAGACGTGATTGGCATCTAGACAACTCACAATACACTTTCTTTTCAACAAGGCATGCGGTCGCCTATCGATACGATATAAAGTATTTGAGAAAAAATCTCTTGTACCTACATCGGGCTCGAACCGACTATCGCTATGCTGGAGTTTCGGACGGCCTGTGCATTAGACCGCTAAGCCACCAGCAAATCAGGCGAACCCTGAAACCTAGGCGTCCCACAGGGATCTATTCTGGGTCCATTGATATTCTTGATATTTATCAATGATTTATCGAAGTATGTGGATACTGTATGCCGATGATGAATTTGTAGCATTTTGTAGTTGAAACCAACGCCAACTTGATAATAAAGCCATTTGACTATATATCTGTTTCGGTAACTGGGTTCTGCTAACTGCTTGAATGTGGAATGATGGACACACTGCTCTCAAACTTAAAAATCATACCGGCTTGCCATGATATAGCAGAAATCTTAGCCGGACGAATGCAGAAGGCCGTTATTCTTGGTTCACTCCGCCTGCTCGGGGCACATGATTCTCGGACCCAATAGTCACTTACCCCACGGCGTGGGGAGTGGTTATTGGATAAATGATCCAGCGCGCCCTCCGGAAGTATCGGGGCTCCGGAGACGCCGTTGTGGAGAATGAGAAGTGCCGAATCTATTGCAACTACTCATTCCCCACCCTCAGGCAAATACAGGCCAATAAGCCTGATGTAGTCCTCCTCGAACATCAAAGTAGGACGATTTTCGTCATAGAGTTCTCAGCTCCTGGCGAAACTAACATCGCCCGAAAAGATGAGGAAAAACGGACAAAATATCAAGATTTACTCTTTAAACTTTGCGGACTTTACCCAAACCATTCTGTCGAAATGGTGGTTCTGATCATAGGGGTACTTGGTGGAATGATGGACACGCTGCTCTCGAATCTGAAAATCATACCGGCTTGCCGTGATGTGGCAGAAAACAGGAGGCCGTAATTCTTGGTTATAACCCAGAAAAACCTACAGCACCATCCCGGGTGGTCGGTGCGCACTTCAAGCTAGCACCAGACTTCAGCAAGACTCCATCAAACTGAATAATACAGCACTCGAAGTTTCATTATTCATAATGCTATTTTGATGGGATCAGATTTAAGAAAATTCTCGGGCACAATTTTAGACTCAAATATGTTATTTGAAAACCGCATCGAACATACAAAGGAGTAAAGTAGAATGGGAACGGCAAGCAATTTTGTTCTTCCCCAAAAGTTATGATGACCAGATCTGTCGGATTTTGTGCTGATACTTGCCACGAGAGAATTTTTAACAGTGGTCACCTCTTGAGAACGGCGTCACCCCTAGGTAAGTATAAGTCTCTTCGGCATCAAGATGATGAAGGATGCATCCATCTAGGAGCTAATCGTCTTCTCCGTATTCCTGGCATCGTCTTCTTTTGAGATAAACCGTGGCACATTTGTCGACTCCGAACTCCATTCTGATAGCATACGTGTACTCCTTGCACCACCCTTAAGCATATAGTTTAAGGTCATCCATGTCAAACAGATAGGTGACCTTATGCCTCCGGCTGATGGTACCAAAATTGTTTCCGCAGGTTTTATAGTAGTGCAACAAACAAAGGCAATATGGAGATGCAGGAGAGAAGAGGGCTGAGGTTGTCTCCCCGAAACAAACCTCTCTATTTGGACTCTGACTTGGCCAGATGTTATGTCCTTCAGAGTGGCATGAGCTGTTCAATGCATCTCACTAACTATTTGATCAGGTACCGCAAGGCCATTGAAATGTTACAATTATACTGCACGCACTGAGGAAATTTTTTATTAATCTTAGCTAGAAATCCAATAACCCTAGCAAGAAACTCTAATAGCATAGGGGACAAGCGAGCTATCACCTGTGGTTATAAAGTCGACTTTGCTGATTATAACTCACTTGGGATAAATAGAAATTGTCGAATAACTTATTTTCTCGAACTTTGCTACCGCAATGGAATGCATTTACCTATAGCTAGTAGACAATGTTTTTGTGGTAGCTGGTAAACTTTGCTACCGCCAGCGAGTGCACCTACTTATGACTAAAAGGTATTGCTATAGTTGTAGGAATCTGACTTTGCTATCGCTGGTGTGTACAATTACCCCTAGGGCATTATTCATGTTGTAGGTATGCTATGGTAACACATATATCTATTTCTGTAACTGTATAGTTTTCAATGAAAAATTATTGTAAAATGTCTGTCGGAATGTGTTCTAACAGTGACGAACAAGAAAGAAGTTTCGAAATGAAACAAGTAAGATAATGGGTCGTGAATAAATTTCAGCAGAAGCTCTCACTATTGATTCATATTCCGCATACTTCATTAACACGAATATGTGTGTCTCGAAAAAACTCAAGTAATAGCATTTGATTATATTCATTCACTTCACCCATTATCACATGATTCCTATATTGGTTGTTTACAAGGAGCACTATTCGGCAATATGGCTGGACTAGAACAGGCGGTAGATAACACTGAAACAGTAGTTCTACGTTTTCTCATTTCTAAACGTAACAACCTCCAAATGTTCGTTGCGTTCGTGGAGGGGGTAATTTCCGTTAGAATGTCAGCGAAACATGTATTAACCACAGCATGGAACAAAGTAGTCGTAAGTAGGTTCTTCGAGTAATATTTTAGTGGCAGGTTGACAACTGTATTACCGTAAGTGGATGAACTTCTATGCGATGATCCACTTATCGTAAGCGAAAACCTTACGGCCATAGGCATGTAATTCACCAGTGATCATTCACCTGTGAAATTATGATTTTCTGATTGAAGAACTTACTGTCCTAGACTGACTGCCTAATAGCGACAGCATTATACCTAACTGTGGCAAAAAAGCACCTTCAGCAAAATCGTTTTTGCTGCCATAGAATTTGAATGTGCTACTTCTGTTCTATAATTTGTTATAGTAATAGTATTTCTTATTACAGTAGCAAGAAATATCCCAGCAAAAACTTTAATAGCAGAATTTTCCTCAGTGCGGAGTCCTGCGTGATACATATATCGATTCTCCTTGCACCTAGCGACCTATTTCTTTGACCCTCTTTGCTCATTTATCCGTTCGGGTGTTCGATTTTGCATGCCCGACAACCTGAAAATCGATTTTGTTACGTCACATCATCACTTGTATGGAGGCTTGAAAAAAATTACTATGAAGAGGCAGAAGTTGTGGCAAAATGACAAGATATCAAAACAAGTTATTTGAAAATGTTGCTATATGTTATTTTTTTCTTCTGAATAGCTTGACTGTAGTAGAACATTTGTATTTCGATGATAATGAGAGAACTTTCTCATTTTATAGTAGGTAAAATATTTTTCCATAGAAACATAATTTATGGTGGACACTGTATGTGTGGATTTGTGTTCTATATAGCCACCTTGATAACATATGTTACATCCATGATAATGTTCGTATTGTTCATACCCAAGAAAGGTTAATTTCGATGGAAATTTCTAATGAGAGTTAAAATGATTAAAAAAAGAGTTTCCTTGTATTTTTTGGCACTTATGTCGATATAACAATACCTACTCTTTTAATCGGATTTGCAATAGGTAGTGCATTATTTCGATCATTTGAAATAATTTCAAGGGGTTCAAGGGTCCCTAGATCAAGAAATAAAATGATTGTTCTGAGAGATGGAATATCAACTTTAGGGTATCATTGCGAAGCTGCCAACTGAAACTCACCTTTAGTCATTCGGGTTATTACAAAATCGCTCGTCTCATCCGCTCGAAATTATAATAACATCGTTGTTTAGATATACTATTATTTCGAATATAGTTCGATGGGTGTGCCGGAGATTATCAAATAAATCTGTATATTCAAAATTGATAATAAATTCACTCCAGACTCCCTTTCGAAATTCTATTAATTGATAGACGAAACAGGGTTTTCATAGTATATGATAAAGAAAAACCCTGACACTGACACCGCCTTCTCTGGTATAATTATGTAATCGAAAAATCTTTTAAAATTATAACTATTTTGAGATTGAGTTGTGTCCAGAATGTATTTTTAAGCGTGACGTAGGTATTGTAACTACACACAAAAAAATTATTTCTTGGAATAAGCATAACTGCATTGACTCAAGTAAATAATTTGTTTGTATATAACGAAAGAGATGGTTGTTTTGTTTCAAAGAATTAATTTTCTCAACAAATTTCTTAATTGAAAACAAATATATGCTTATATGAAAACATTTTATATCTCGAGTGGAAAATTTAATTAATTCACAGTAAAAAAATTATTTACTTACTTCAATAAAACAATTGTTTTGAAGTAGAAACGAAAAATATCCATTGAAGATGGATATTTTCTTGATTTGAAACTATAAATTTCTCGTAATGAAGATTACATTCATTCACTTCAAGAGGAACGGTTTATTTAGTTACACAATGGATACTTCAACTTGATGAAAGGATATTATTGATCTGAATATATACATTGATCAGAATGAAACTTAGGTTCGTTTTCTTTAACAAAATTACTCGTTTGAGGCAACATATCTATTACTTAGATTACTTTAAATATTGGTATTGATCCGAAAATATGAATTAATTATTATAAAACTTTGAATATATAGAGTAATATTGTGGAATCAAATATATTAGCTAATCAGAATGAATCTTTCGTTCATTCCCTTCAACAAAAATATTCAATGAATTAATTCAATGAATTATAAATAATGAATTCCATCGTACGAAAATAATTGAAACAAAAAGGTCAATGAAAATAGTTTTATTCAACATAATTATCATTCTTACATGAATCAAAACAATTCTTTGGTTAACAATATTCTAACATATGATTCAAAAAATCCTTATTATCAGTAACTTTGGATATGAACTGAGAAAAAATAAAAAAACCTTATTTCACCAGAAAAAAAAAATAAACACAAATAAAATTTTCTACATATCGATGCCTCAATTCGCAAACCCGCTAACTCCACGTTTTATCAATGGAGCAACTGGTTTGCGAGTTAGGGCATCGATATGTGATCAAAAATATGAGAAAAACATCAAGATCTACAATAAAAACAGAATTTTCTGTCCATAAATCTCCACCTCAGTCTTTCAGTCTTAGGCTTGATTGAGTCTTTGAGTCACTTGGATTTGATTTTGAGTCTTTTCAGTCCCACTTTCGAGTCTCTAGTCTTTCAAATATCTTGAGTCTTGTATATATTTTAGCTAGATGTTTCCTCCTTGCTCTGTATATATACCGTAACATGTACAAGAATGCTTCTTGGCATTCTACAGTAGAAAATTTCTGTTTCATTATTCAGCTTCACTCTGCCCCTAGGTGGAATCGTTGAGGCAGCAGCAAAATCTGTTCGATGAAGTTGACGTCTAAAAAAAATTTGCACCTATTACCTACTATTGACAAACTTGACATTACAAGGAATTAGAAATAATTGGAAACCCAAAAATTCCAAACCGAAAAATTGATTAAGTTTAGTTCAATTAAGTTTACGGAAAAAATAATTTAAAAATATTTTCTGGTACACTGTTTCTTTTGAAATAAAACGAAGAATTGCACTATTGTTCTCTAAATCATGTCTTTCAATAGAGCGTGAATTTCTCTGAATAAATAATACACATAAAATTACCTGTATTTTCAGTGGTTTCAATTTTTTCGATCAGACTCCCAACACTTTTTCTTGCAGTTATTTTCTTATATTGCATAATGGGGTTGTAAAATGGTGCCTATTTTACATAAAAGTTCATAATCGATGCAGGGTAGAGCCTCTCAAAGTCCATGTCTATCTAAAATGATAGACAAGTTAATGAAGATGAAACAGTTTTGAAGAAGTAACAACAATTCTATCGATACCAATTTTTATTTCACTTATTCATCCCGTAGAAGGATCCTGTTACGTTGTCATATGAGCTAATTTCTTCAAATATTCCTCATTCAGGAAAGGCAAATCTTCGATAGTTACTTTGTTATCTGAAATAATGCTTATTTAATAAACTCAAAATTCAAACGAAATCATCAATAGTTTCTCAGAAATGTTTGTTCTTCATGAAAGTTTGAATACCTAAATTCTCAAACGTAGAGCTCATCTAAATAAATAAGGATTCAAAAGAGGTATTTTTCTAGCTTTCTAACTTGTAGTTGTATTTCTCAAGAAATGAAAATAATTCTTTAACCACTGAATAATTTTGATCCTATACAGAATGGCTTCATTATCCCCATAATACACCTTATTTTCTTTTCAATAATATGTTTGTGTTCAAAGAAATACATATTTATAGTTTTGAATCAAGAATATAGAAGTATCAAAATACACTGATGCAAGTGCGTCTCATTCCCATGTAGGTAAATACCTACACATTCCTCTACTTTTTATACCTATCGATGCAAAGTTATTTCTTCACATTCGTTGGTTAGGCATAATGCCGAAGTACTATGAATTATTTATCCATTAACTTTTCTATAAAACTATAAAACAGCCTACCACCTTTTGTAATCCAGTATCCATGGGGTTGTGCCGGTCATCTTTTAATACTCACCTACCAAGGAAGTTTGATACAAGTACTTAATCCTTCCATCAAGGTTGCACAGTTTCAGAAGTTTTTGGATATCCATGTTTTTGTTTTCATAACTGTTTCTCACAATTAATATGAAATATACCAACTCCAGTCCGAATGTATGTAAACGCACAATGGCCCAATATGCACATTAACCTCAACGAGACCTGTAACCTGCGAACGGCGAGACCCGAAAAACACTTCTAACTACAATACTGAAGCAGACATTACACCCCTCAACCCCCTTACCAATTGCACACCAGCCTATGGAATCCGTCAGGGCCGGTCCTAGAAGAATGATGTCAGTCAACAATGTTAGAAATGTATTGAACATTTGCTGCACCTATCTGGGATCCACCTCAGATCTCTATAATTTCTGTGGGACTCAACATGTTTTTAACTGCTGATCAAGGCTATGGAAACAAAACTCTGCACTTCAGCATACTATCGGAATAATGGCCCTTTAAACGTCTATAAGGGTAATTCGAGAAATTTTTTACAACAATTTAATCACAATTTAGCAATACTTACTGTGGTTTTACCATCCAATTTTAATATTATCTCAGCTTCAAATGTAATATAACAACTGTAATATAAAGTTGAAGACATTTCATTTTTTCATTGAAAGAAATCAAAATGTATATACTATTATTGAGAAAATGAAGTACTGAAATAAAATTTCATATTTTTTCAATTGAAAAGAGTCAGTAATATCAACTTTAAGTATTTCCGTTTTTTAATTTGAAGAAATGTATATTTATATTCTTAAATCAAAAAGAGGAAGCATTAAATCAATAAATTAGGTTTATTCATTCCGAAAAATCAACCATATCAAGCTGAAGAAATTACATTTTTAATTTTATAATGGTGTTCTTGGATTGAGCAAATATTTCAATAAAATTATATCCTTTGCTTGAAAATAACAGATGTTTCGATTCAAAGAAATATGCTCAATTGAAAAAAGAGTTTTACTTGAATTTTCAAAGAAATGCGTTTTGTCAATCTGAGATAATTTTTTTTTGTGTGTACCTACCCAAATGCCCTGAGCAGCCGCAATTGATTCAAATTTCCGCTTAGAATTGAAACATTCATAAATAACGAATATTTAGGTAGTTACATAGATAATGTTCATGGAATTTTTGGCCCTGAATAATGAAAATAATTTATAGCTGAACATTTTATACCACGTGTTCAAACCAATCAGAAGTTTAATAAGATTAAATTTCACTGCATTGATTGACACCCGTGAGGTCAGTTCTTTTAATTTGTTTTTGTTCTAAAATCCGATGTAATTCAAATTTCATCTCATTTTTATCAGACATTTTTCCACACTTTATTTTATTATAGAATAGGAGAATAATAAATAAAAGTGAATACATTTTTTAGAGAAATATACTGGTCCCATAGACTAGTCCAAACGGTTCATACTTGTAAGCATATTTTAGTATGAGTTCAGTTCTTGTATTTTGTTTTGAAAAAGTAATATTTCTTCATTTCATGCAATAATGAAAACCAGTCTAATTCGAATTTATTCTCATTGGTATCAGAATTTGTCCACATTTTATTTTATTAGGATACGTAGATAATAAATAAAAGTCCTATACTCAATAGCCTAGCCCAAACTGTTCATACTTTTGTAAGCAAGTCTCAGTATGAGTTTAGTTTTCTTTGTTTTTGTTTTTGTTTTTGAATAGTAGTTACTACTTCTTCATTTCATGCAAAAAAAAAGACAATCTGATTCATATTTAATCTCATTTCCATCAGAGATTTTCCCACACTTTATTTTATTGAAGGATAATAAATAAAAGTAAATACATTTTCTAGACCAAACTGACTAGTCCAAACTGTTTATACTTTCAGTAAGCATATTTCAGTATAAGTTCAGTAATATTACTTTGTTTTTGTTGTGAAATAAGAATACTTCTTTCTTTCATGCAGTAATAAATACCAGTCTAATTCGAATTAAACCTCATTTGTATCAGATTTATTCCGCATACTTGATTTTTTCAGAATTCGAATATAATAAATAAAATTGACTATCGCCTTGGCTATCCGTTCGCCTGGAGTTCGAGAGGTCCCCAGGATCGATTCCCAGCCGGGGCGAGCTTTTTTCATTTTCAGATGTGAAAATTTGAATGATTAAATCTCGTTGCCGACTGGGAATAATCCACCAATTTCATATACCTATACTAGATGAAGCATTCCCATAAATACGTGAAAGCTTTGTTTGGCTCAATAATAACGTAAACAATTGACAGTTTTCCTACGCAACTAGGGAACACCAGCCCACTAGCTCACGGTCACAGAGTGTGCTCACAACAGTGGCGGTTACTTGAGAAGGAATGATACGCAATAAACACTGTTCACAAAATTCACTGCACTACTGCTGCTAATCTGATATCAAACCGTTAAGTTTTTACATTTTCTTCGTGCTTCCCGCCTAGATGTTTATCGGCGAATCACTCAAACCCAATATTTCTCGCCGTCCTGCGAACTGCGCAACTACGGTAACAGAACCTGTACGAACCGCCACTGTTGAAAAACAAATTGGTTGCGTTATTTGTGTAGGAATAATTACCATAATTTTTGTATCAGCCAATGGGCTGCGTTATTTGCGTAGGAAAAATCTGAATAACTCATATGCATAAATTTGCATTGTTTAAGGGCCACTTTGGTTTGTTTACTTCTCCCTCTATTCATAAGAACTCGTTGGAATAATCCTCCACGATTCACTGTTGCGTTAAAAATTAAGAATGTTAATATCAGGGAATATCTTCTTGGTCTCAAATTTTATAAGAAATTTTCAAAGAATTTGGACCTCGAAAAAATTCCTGGTTTAGGGAGATTTTATCGACAAACATCGAACGGAAAGGATCATTTGTTTCGATGGTAAATTCCGAGCATTTACAGCCTGCAATCGATGCGAGTATAGAAACATACGTAATTTATATTGTTTTGGTTAATCAACGCTTCCTTTGAATTACACCGTGTGCCTACTACGGATGCCTGGATACAGAGGAATCCCAAAAAAAATTGCGAGCTGTTGAAGTGTTGAAAACGCATATTACAGTGTCATATGAACCAACTAAGCTGAAACTTTCTTGTTGTATATGCCTTGTATATGCTCATATCACAATTTATGACTATACTTAAAGGTTTATAATGATTATATCGTTTATTATAGTGAGTACACAGAAACGCCATTAAACAATAAATGATAAAAATTATTTCACTAAAAAATCGCATGGCGAAACTTATTGTAAATTCAGCGGAATTGTATATTGTGATATCACGACTTCCACATATTCTAAGATACTGTCGTAACTCATTTTGCCAGGAATTTGGGTATATGAGCTAGCGAACAAGCAGGCTTTGTCTTAATCATCGGCATTACCAAGTATTACTCTCCCAATTTTTGCTTCAAAATTCGGCTTCGGTTCAAGATAAACGTATTGAATACCGAACCTCATGAATCCTTCGACTGAGGCGCATGATTCTAATCTAGTTTGACTTGAAAATAAACTGGGCAGGTGGCCGGCACCCTTCCCAAATGAAGAATAAAGCAAAAAAGCTCTTCCGTTTGCTTACAAAGAGATTTTGCAATATTGTTCTTGATGAATGTTGAGCAAATGTCTTTTGAATGCATTTCAATTCTCAACAGCCAGGAAATTAGTAGTTTTCTGTCAGGTGTTGTTTGCCTCTTACTTTGTGTGAACGTTTGGAGAAAAAGGAATTTCGTGTTGAAATTCGTTTCATTTCGATTGTTTGAGTGGCTGTGACAATCCTCCAGTGCATCAACAGTAGCAACACATCCCGATTTTTTCATTTGTTTCAAAATGCTCCGAAAGCGAACAAGTTGAGTTGGGTTTGGCATTTCTTGGAACCCAAACATTTGAATGACGTTTCGATTCTGTCCTGTGTGAATATATCCAAGTTTCATCACCTGTTAGGAGTTTGGTGGACGAACTTGAATTTTGCAAACCATTTTTTGTAAACAGTGGCATTCGATGGCAGCAAGATGAAGTGAGTCGATGCATTGTGATTTGAGTAAGCCTACAAAAAATTTACTTTGATAAAAAGGATAATGTGTATTTCATTATTCATGCCTATGCCAAATTCTCAAAATTTTGTTATCAAAATCTTTAGATGATATCAAAAATAATTTTGAACTTTTGAACGTAGAATGTCAATGGTAGGAAGCATGGACTGCTAGAGACAGATTCCTGAAGAATATTAAACCTTCCATAAAATAATTTCAATAATTGGACGTAGTTAAGCAGGGAATGTCCAACCCACAAATTATAAAAATTCATGTTGTCATATGTTGGGCGACTATAAAATTCCTGTTTGCTAAATTTGCAGAAATCGTCCACACAATCGTTATGTTGAATGAAATGTGAAATCATTCAGCCCTATGCTGTATCATTTCCGTTAAAAATAACCTCACCATTTCCGTTATCTTGCTATTACCAAGCAATAGCAAAATAACGGAAATGGCGAATAACGGTGACGTTATTTTTAACGGAAGTGATACAGCATAGGGCTGATTGTTTCAGTGACTAAATCTTGTTTGTATTGAAATGACATATATAACAATTTCAAGTTGACATTTTGAATAATTGCTATTTTTGAGTTGGACGTTTTCTGCTAGAGCTACATCCAATTGATCATGAAAAATACATCGTGTAGACGAGAACAAGTTGCGTTCACACATTCAAGAATAGGTCACACCAACCTTACACAAATACAACTACAGAAGGGAGAATGGCCATCAGTATGCATTCACTGTAACCAATCCCTAACAGTACCACATATCCCCGTGGATTGCTCCAAATTTATTACTATACGTCAACAATTTTATTACTCAAATCAAATACGAGATATACTAAATCAAATGGAACCTCAGAATACCTCAGACAAACACGCCTATTAACAAAAATATAGAATAATTGGAATATAATAATAATAATAATAAATCGTCTTTATTTTCGGTACAAAATAGGCGAAGTTTAGCTTAGGGCTACTCTTACACTCAACCTAAGTTGTACAAATGGGAGACAAAATATGATTAAGTTATAAAGACATTCATGCGGTAAAGAGAAAATAAAAACATTAGCATCGAAAGCACTGGTACTTCATCAAACATAATGTATAACTATGAGTAACTGAATTTTTAGTTTTGAGAATTCACAAAATTTGGCTTTCAAAAATTTCTTAATTTCATATTCAGATGAATAAATGTGATTGATAAGAAAAGAATTATAAAGTTTGACGGCTTGATAGGTGAAGGATTTCTGAAACATGACCGAACAATGACGAGGAACATTAAAGTGATGTCTATTTCTCACTTCCAACGAATGCAGAGATGATCTAGGTATTAATTTACGATACAGGGCCAGAGGAATTTTGTTCTTCAATGTTTTGTATAAAAAGAAACAAAAATTGTACTTGGTACGATTAGTCATTGTGAGCCAGTTCAGTTCCCTTATTTTATTGGAGACGTGATCGTATTTTCTAAGTGAGAATATTAATCGACAACAAAAGTTCTGTACTTTCTGAATACGATTCTGGTAAAATTTAGTGAGTAAATCACCATAAACAATGTCACCGTTATTGAACCTGGAGAGGACCAGTGTTTCACAGAGTAACTTTCGCATGGGTTGATTGAGGTAGTGCCTATGTGGATAGATCATTTTCAAAGAACCAAAGGATATTTTTAGGAGGCCATTGCCATGTGACGTGAACTTAAGGTCTGAATCAAACGTAATATCCAGATTTTTCGTAGATACCACAATAGCCAATGAGGTGCCATCGATTTCAATAGATATATCTTGTGAAAGACTCGTTCTCAAATTTTTGTTACCAAATAAACTGAAGTGGCATTTACTTTTGTTAAGTTTTAAGTTATGTTTGGTAGCTAGGTCACTTATTATTCTGAGATCACTTTTGATGTTTTTTTGAACAGATTCAAGATTTTCCATGTTGAGGTTTGAATAAATTTGGGTGTCTTCTGCGTATGCTTGAACTTTACAATATTCAATCGAGGTTAGTATATCATTCGTATGTATAATGAAGAGTAGCGGTCCTAAAATAGACCCGTGGGGTACACCGGATGTTACATTTTGAGAATTTGACATAATATTGTTAACAGAGACGTTTTGAGTGCGATTCGACAGGTAAGAGTTGATGAAGAATACGGTATCAGAAATACCTAAATATCTTAGTTTATAACAAAGTAATGTGTGATTGATCGTATCGAAAGCCTTTGAGAAGTCGAGTGTAATTAATGCTGTTAAATCTTTACAATCGGTATTTCTGACGATATCATCAGTAACTTGTACTAACGCTGTTGTTGTATTGTAGCCAGTCCGGAATCCAACTTGACAATCTGGAATTATGTTGTTTTCATTAATATACAACGTCAATTGCCGATGAACGGCTTTTTCTAGAATCTTCGATATTGCAGACATAATGCTAATTGGCCGTATATCTGAAAATTCTTGAGAATTCTTTATTTTACCGAGACGTTTGATTACAGCCACTTTCCATAAGTTATGAAAATAGTTTTTCTCTATACAACAATTCAATATGTGTGTTAGATAAATATCAAATGTTGAACTACAATATTTCAACATGTTAACAGTTATTCCATCGAAACCATTAGCATTAGATTTAATACTTGATAAAAGTTTTCTGACTTCCATAACAGAAATAAAGCTTATTTTAAAGGGATAATCATAATTTTTTAATTTAGGAAATTTTTCAGTATTGTAGAATTTTAAGTGATCATTATCAACTTCTTGGTCAATGAAAACAGAACTGAAATAATTGTTGATTTGTTCAGGTCAGAATTGTTTTTCTTTGGGTTGATTTTATTTAGGGCACTCCATAATTGTTTCGAGTGGAAAATACTATCGTAATAAGCCTTCTTTTCCCTTCTGATTGATGATAGGGTGTAGTTTCGTAACTTCTTGTACCTAGACAAATCAACAGGCGATTTCGTTCTTTTCAATTTAGCTAAAGCTGCATCTCGTTCTTTCATCATCATTTTGATCGGAAAAGTCAACCAAGGTGCAGGTTTTTTGTCATACGAGCTATTTTTAGAGGTGCGTGTTCATTAAATAATGATAGGATCAAACTAGTAAAATAATTAACTTTTTCATCGATATCATCTATATTGAAGATGTCATGAAAAGGTGCATTCATTAGGTCAGCCTGAAAAAGGGCATTATCAAATAGTTTGAAATCTCTGTAATAATGTAATTTACTTTTTGTTACAACGGATTCAAAATGAAGCTCGCAATAAACAAGACAGTGATCCGCTACAGTACTAGCGTCTAAGACCCCACATTTTTTCACATATTCCGCATTACTAATAAAAAAAGGATCTAACAGGTTCATAGAACCCTTAAAAATTATAAATTCTTGTAGGTTCATTTATGACCTGAGTGAAACCATAGGCTTCTAGGGAGTCAGTAAGAAGATTATTGTGAGCAAATCGGTGTTCATGTCACCTAAACATATTGTAGTAAAACTGCACTTACTAATTTTTCTAATTTATTTAAAACACTACTTAAAACAATTATTACACTAAAACATAGACTTTAGTAACTATTTTAATTTATTTCTACTGTGGCTATCTATCAGCAAACTCTGGAACTGTTACTAACTCTGAATTCTGACCCTGTCGCCCTCGGCTATCCAGCTTATATACTCCCAAGCAGATTCCATCCACGGCTCTCGATTATTCAGGAGTATAGAATATTTCATCTAGATGGCTCTTCGAACCGTATCGAAACGATCGATTTTATTCCAGCTTGATCTCGGCGATTCGTAGGCCAGCAGGTATGCTGTCGTAGTTGAACGAGGGTGCATAATTAATTAGATCAGGGCTCGTCTCGGGGCCGGTCTCGAAATCGTTACAATATAATTTCATCAACAGTCGGAACAATTATGGACAGAGATGTATCCAAATAATCGATAAAAGATATTAAATTGCCTTTGGGGGGGGGGGGGGGCGATAAATATTACCAATTCCGATTGATGCTACTACTTGAGGTTATTAAGTTTGATCTGAAGTTGTTGGAGATATGAACACCAACTCCTCCACCTCGAAATTGACCATCCAATCTGTAAAAGTTATAACCAGGAATAGATATACTAGCATTGTCAATACCATCATTCAACCATGTTTCAGAAACACCCACTATATCAAAATCATTTACCAGCGTCTTGAAATCATCAAAATGAGATACAAGTGATCGAACGTTCAAATGACATATATTGACGTATTTAATCATATGAAAGAAATATGTGAATCACTGTAGTGAATCGCCCTATAATATTTTTATATATAAATTCATAAATAGAAATAACACCAACTGGTTTATTAAGACGAAAATCAATACAAAAGAAAAAGAATTCATGAGCTAGTTCACGTATAAAAATAACAAAATTATGTTTTTTGTTAACAGTTTGTCGATCGACTCAAGTCACAAATTCAGTTCAGTTTTAATTAATATTTCACTTCTAAAAACTCTCGGACAATGCTATACGAAATAATACGAAAAAATACCAAGAAAATAAATATAAATTTATGATTCAAAATTATAATGAAACTTATAGCTATACAGGAAAACAAGCGTATGGGAACCGATACGAGATTATGATAGATTTGAGCATTAATCGGCAGGATGGCTTATTTATGAATGAGGTTGAATTTGTCTGAGTTCGATATCACTTTTGACATAATGTTTTTTTACCATCGATCAGGACACATATTATTCCACTCTGGGACCACACATTCCGCTCACCGAAAATTTCTCTAGCATTCACCAAAATGTCATACCTGGACTTGGTTAAATCTTCGGTAATTGTGACATAAGAACCTTTCAACTTCTTTTTGTTGAAAATCACCTTACGACAATCTTCAGGAGATGCAAATTTAACAATGATTGGTCTTGTTATCCTCTTACTCTCCTGCTTGGACTGAATTCGATAACAGTTTACAATTCGGAGATCATCCAGTTCTAGTGAAAGTTTATCGGTGAAAATTTTTTGAACCACCTCCTGAATGTTCTCATTTCTACTTTCCTTGACTCCATACATTCGCAAATTGGCAATCTTCTTATCCTGATGCACTTGATCGAGTTCATCTTGCAGTTTTTGATTGTTTTCAGTTAGTTTGCTAATACGTACATTCATTTTGTCCATTTTATTTTCCAATTCATCAATTTTTTCAGAAAGTTTTGATGAAACTAACTCTCATAATTTGTCAGAGAGAGAGTTATCATCTTTGAAACACTCATATATAATAATAATATATATAATTAATTTAATATCTTGCTTTTGATCTTTCGTAAAAACCATTTTGATAGGCAGAGCAAATATATTGTTACATTTTTGCTAAATAATGAGCCGAGCAAACTACCAAACTGTTTTTTTTCTAACTTCACTAAAAACATACAATAACGTCACTGACTAATTAAACACTTAGATCCATACCACAATACAACTAGCTAAATATTCCAAACATTTCTATACTTCTTCAAAAACTGCTTAATATCACTTCTTCCTAATCTTCTTAATCCAACTTCTTTTCATAAAACGTCTTCCTCCCAGTCAAATGTCTCGCGTTTATATAGGTACTCAAGTGTAACCAGAATCTCTGTTATTCTGAATATTCATTACCGGCAGTTATCTGCCTTTTTCTCGGAAACCATATCGACGATACGCGTGCAAGTCTATCCAGCGGCATAGCTAGGGGATTTTTATCAATCTCGTAACATTATCCCCCTCTCAATTTTGATCGTCCCGATCAAACAATGTGTCGTTGTCTCCATTATAACGTTTGAGTCTCTCTAGGTGAACGACTTCATTTTCGCTTTCGGGCTGCGTTGAATTCTATAGACCACGTCGTTTATTCTTTTCACTATCGTATATGGTCCTTCCCAAGATGGTGTTAATTTGGGAGAAAATCCTTTCTTACGACGAGGATTGTACAGCCACACTCGATCTCCTTCTTTGAATCCACCAGTATTGGCCTTAAGATCGTATCGAGCCTTCATTCTGTCACTAGTTATCTTCAATCTTTTTCTTGCAAATTCGTGGATCCCATTCAAGCTATCTGGCAGTTCGTCTGCATAATCCTGTACCTCCTTTTCTTCAGAACTTGATCCGAACACCAAGTCACAGGGCGACCGAAGTTCTCTCCCGAAGATGATGCTGGCTGGAGTGAGCTTTGTGGAATCGTGCACACAGGCTCTGTAAGCCATCAAGAATAGTGGAAGATGTCGATCCCAGGTCTTTTGGTGCTCCTCTACTACTTTGGAAAGATGTTCTTCCATAGTCCTGTTGAACCTTTCAACCATGCCATCAGACTGTGGGTGGAGGGCCGTTGTTCTGGTCTTGCTAATTCCCATCAATTCACAAACTTCCTTGAATAAATTTGATTTAAAATTTCTTCCTTGATCGGAATGTAGCTCCATTGGGACTCCAAACCTTGAAAACATGCTATCCACCAGAGCTCTTGCAACTGTGGATGCTTCTTGATTAGGCAAGGCATAAGCTTCAACCCATTTGCTAAAGTAATCCATGGCAACGAGGATGTATTTATTGCCATCATTCGTCATCGGGAACGGTCCTGCTACATCGATGGCGATTCGTTCGAAGGGAGCACCTACATTGTATTGTTTCATCTCTCCTCTCGATCTTGTCTTGGGACCTTTGCTTGCTTCACACTTCAGATATCTTCGGCATCATCTCTCTACATCTTTACGACATTGGACCCAGTAAAATCTCTGCCGTATTTTATCCATGGTCTTATTCACTCCAAAATGTCCTCCTGATTTGCTGCCATGCATCTCCTCCAAGACATCACTTATCCTCGACCACAACCAATTGAGAAATCACTTCTCTGCCGTCGGCTGATTCCCAAGTTCTCTTCAAGGTGGTCGGTGGATCAGCGGTCTAATGCACAGGCCGTTCGAAACTCCAGCATAGCGATAGTCGGTCCACCCGAGGTGGTGCTGTAGATTTTCCGAGTTTTCCTACAGCTGAAAAGTGAATACATCACCTAAAACATCAGTAAGTCGCCCCGGTGCGCCACGGCAAATAATAATAATAGCCGTCCTCTACCCGCACAGGCTATGCCTTTGGGTACACTCAACGAGTGTTTATGAGGGAGTATTATTATTATTATTATTATTATTAATGGACCATTCTCAACAATCAGGGAATCCCATTGTGCCCACAATGCCTTGAAAGCTGGTGATCGTAAGGAGATTTCCTTCCAGGTGGGTCTTTTCGCTCCGCTTTCCTTCTATCGTAGAAAATCTGCAACGTTTGGATCACTTTCTTAGTCCTTTCTCATTTTCGCTGTGGTCCAATTGTCGTCAACCATTAATCTCACTTGGTTGATTCCTTCGCGACGTTCAATTCGCTCACAATGCTCGCAGGTATCCGAACAAGGCATCTGCGTTGTTGTGCAATGGTCCTGGTCGATGTTTTATCTTAAAGTGATAATGGTTCAACTTCTCGATCCACCTTGCTACTTGTCCTTCAGGAGTCTTCATCTCGAGTAGCCACTTCAAAGCTGCATGATCTGTTCTAATGAGGAACTCTCTTCTATATAGATATTTGTGGAAGCGGTCTACAGCCTTGATTATTGCCAATAGTTCCTTGTTACGCAATGATTTCTTTCTGGTTTGGTAAGTGCCTTGCTGTAAAACTCAATTACTTTTTCTTAGCCATTTTCCTCTTGTGATAGTACGGCTCCAATCCCATTGTTACTGGCATCTGTGTCCAAAACGAAAAAGCCTCTTTGACGTGGAAAACTCAAAAGCGGACTGGAACATAGAGCAACTTTCAATTTTCCAAATGCCCGTTCACTTTCGTTGGACCAGACGAATTTGACTCGGTCTTCTGTCAACTTATGTAGGGGTGCCGCAATATCAGCAAATCCTTCTACAAACCGACGGTAGTAGGTGCAGAGCCCTAGGAAGCTCCTCACTTCATGTTTGTCTTTAGGTCTCGGCCAGTCTCGGATCGTCTGTATCTTCCTTTCGTTTGTTCGGATGCCGTCTGTTCACACTGTGTGGCCCAGAAAATCAACTTCCTTCTGGAACAATGAGCATTTCTGAGGATTCAGTTTAAGGTTGGCATTCCTGAATCGTTGGAGTACTTCTCGCAAGTTTTGTAGATGTTCTTCAAATGTCTTTCCCATGACTAAAACGTCGTCAAGGTATACAAGTCTTCCAAGTGAGTCCTCGCAGGACCAGCTCCATAAGCCTTTCAAATGTTGCTTGGAGCATTGCATAATCCAAAAGGCATGACAGTGAACTGATAAAGTCCGCTTCCAGTCGAAGATGCTGTCTTCTCCTTATCTTCTTCATGTATGCCCACTTGCCAATACCCGCTCTTCAGATCTAGGGTTGAGAACCAACGTGAACCTGCTAAAGTTGGTTATGTGTCGTCAGTCCTTGGTCCTTGGTCCTTCGTTACTTCATTCAATTTCCTATAATCCACACAGAATCTCGTGGATCCATCCTTCTTTCATTCTTACATTTTTGCTAAATAATGAGCCGAGCACACCACTAAACTGTTTATTTTCTAACTTCACTAAAAACATACATTATCGTCACTGACTAATTCAACACTTAGATCTATACAACAATACAACTAGCTAAATATTCCAAACACTTCTATACTTCTTCAAAACCTGCTTTTTATCACTTCTTCCTAATCTTAATCTTCTTAATCCAACTTCTCTTCATAAAACTTCTTCCTCCCAGTCAAATGTCTCGCGTTTATATAGGTACTCAAGTGTAACCAGAATCTTCGCGATGCGACGGTTTGGTTAATCCGAATATTCATTACCGGCAGTTATCTGCCTTTTTCTCGGAAACCATATCGACGATACGCGTGCAAGTCTATCCAGCGGCGTAGCTATGGGATTTTTATCAATCTCGTAACAATATACACACTAAATATCGACTATGACCTTGGTTAAGAACGCCGAAACGCCGAATCTATGGCACGACTACTTTGCACGAATGTACATTGATGAATCCCAAAATGACCAATGTAGTAGTCTAAGCAGTGGTCATCAATTATATAAATTCATATACTCCTTAAGACTGCTTATATACAGTATCGGGAAAATATATGTTGGGTATAGACAAATCTAGTAGAGTAACAAGAAACGCAATTATAATAATACCACATAATCAAGAGAGACGCAGTATGCTCCCTTGGAATTCAAGGTTTTCCTGAGTATTGACATTGATTAACGTATACATTTTCATTACTGCTGTAATCGGATATCCTGGGCAATAAATCTCATTCAAAGTCATTTTGGCGCATTTATTTATAATCAATGAAAAGAGGGTAGATATGACGAAAAATACATAGATACATGTATAGTAATAGGATTGACTACACTATTAAACACTCCAATATTTGATTAATTATGGGAAATTGTTTATGTAATCCGTTATCCCGCAAAAAACTTATGCAAAAGGCATTGTCGTCGATAAGTATCCAACAAAAAACAAATACTGCCCCCGACGACCCTTGAATTATATCTGTTCAATAATTTGCCAAGTATTAAACTATATTATAGTTCCTGAATTGTAGATAGTGACTCATCGGTTGTATTGTTCATAATTCATACAAAGCAGGTTAAAAAATAGAACAGAAATAAGCTAGGTACTTTGGCTTCAAATTAAGTTTTATTTTGCCACTTTCGCACATCCCCTCCCCACTTTCAAATTCTTTAAAAACCAGAAAATGTACGATGAGTTTCTAGCTTTGTTCTGGTTCTGAAAAATAGTGGTTCTGGGACGTCAGGATGCGCAGTTAACCAGAAGAATGCACTTAAGGTTCAAATTCGTTCACTTTCATTCAACTGCGCATAATCCTGATATCCCAGAAGCACTATTTTATAGAACCAGAACAAAACTTCTATCTACAATTTAGGAACTAGACGGTTATAGGATGAATCACACAAGCTTGTATCAAAACATTATTTTCATTTATGTTCTCTGAAACTTTGTATTCAAGTATTTGAGCACATTTAAAGATATTACATTTTTTGTTACAGATTAGCGATATAGTTTTATGGGGAATATTTATAATAAGTATGGTTTCAGTTTTATAGCATGCGGGAACCATCTTCAATTTTTTTTTTCAGAACAAAATTTGATTGATTGATGAATTTTTGTAAATATCTTCGAAATTTGAAATTTCAGTTGTGTGAAATATCATGCCTTTTTTGTTATGCAATGATGGGATTTATCTGTGCCAGGATTGTCACAAAAAAAGTATAGAACGAAGCTTTGAGCTCCAGAGGATGTCATTTTTGTTAGCGGTAGTGTCCATTTCTTTAACAAAGAAGTATAGTTATATGACACCAGTAACACCGCTCATATAAGTAGTTCATCAAATTCTTGAAAAATTACTTCACGAATTTCAGATTATTTTTTTTGAAGGGCACATAGAAACATTTTGTTTCTCATTTTGATTTCAACATCCAGTTAAAGGGATATAATTTTAATGGGAAGAATCATCCAACGGAGTTAGTAGGTCTTATTCTGATAAGAACTGAAATTAGATCCGATATAGGAAATTTAAACAAAAGTAATTCTGAAACAACGGTGCAATTCAAAGATGACGTTTTACTTTATATTAACTTCATAGGAAAATCTAACAATTAGATTAGCTTACTTAAGTCGTTACTGTTTTTAATTACACTTATAAAAAGATGATTCTGTTTATTTGGCACTTTTTTGTGCGGTTTATTGCTAAGGTTATATTTGTTGTATGCCAGAGACATGACTTGACAATAATTATAAAGATTATATATACAAGGGGTCTGTGGAAATACTCATGTTTTATCGAACTTCCATTAAATACATGAGTAATTTGGGTCAAGTTAACCGTAGATTTCACTGGAATAATAATGCGCGATAACGTCATCCCACCGGCGAGATTAAATATTTACCAGAAAACGTTAATACTAAATGAGGATAGATAATGGCATAATTATCAGATAGAAGAAACTATACAAATTGCCCGATAAAGAGTTGAATCCATATGGAAAGGTTTTAATTACTTATTTTATTAATTTTTTTCTGTAGGTTTGATTGGGATGAGAATCAATGCAATCGGAGAAAAACTGTTGTTTTTATCGCCAACGTTTCAAACTATATTTAATTCATCAGCAGGGCTTTGTAACAATGGATTGCTTTTGAAAATATATATTATTTTGCCACAATCTTCTACTTATACCTCGACGAGAATAAAAAGTTGAATATTTAGAAGGACTTACTATATGCGATATAACCGAGATTTTGGCTGTATGAGATCTGGGACATCCGGTATATTTTTTCAAACGTTTAATTTTTGTTTTATGCGAAACATTTTTCAGTATTTTCGGCAACGATAGTTTTTGTATATCCTTTGAAAATGGTGTCCCGTAATGATAGTGAGTTCAGCTTTCTTATATCGGTCTTATACATTTATGGAGGAAATTTTAATAAACTTGTTGCTATAAATTGAAATATCCTAGTTCTTATAGTTTTTTTGCTGCATTTATTGTTAGGAAGTCTTCAGACTTATTTATGATTTGGAATGATCGTCAAAGGTTTGCAAGTCTTACCAATTTGATACAATTTTGTATCTCTTCACTGGAACGGAGTTGGCGTGGAAGCAGGCAGTAAAACAAACAAATTATTTCGGGAAAACAATTCATATGCAAGACGGTGCAGCAAAGCGATGAGGGCTAGCTGTAGATTTCCAAATCTCGAAGATCCAAAAACTCGAACAATTTTCTGTCGACAGCCTAACAGCAGCAAAGCTCGTTGTATAGGACAGGTAATAAAGAGTTGCACTGAGTTTAACTCTAATATACAGCTGACTGGGTGTTTCACGAATATGTCAGGCTTGTATGCAAATAAAAGTTTGGCTTTGATAAAGGCAAATTTTTAGATTCAATGAAAAAGCCAAGAGCACTGCTAAGCGACCTGTACCGGAGCGCAGAGCAAAACTGAATGCTTCAGCGACCCGTATCAGAGCGAGGAGCAAAACTGAATGAAGAATTGGGCTTTTCGCCTCATAATCATAGTTATTCGTGGATTTTCTCCCAGTTTTGGGATTTCCACGTCGCTAATGTAAATCCGTGCATTCAGCGCGGTGGGCGTGGCCTACTGAGCGGACTTTGCCGGTCAGAATCCAAAACCCGCAGAGACGATTCGTGTGGGCGAAGCCTATCGAGATCGCTCTGGAATCATGACTCGAAAAATTATTTCGTGCACGTTCTTAGACGTTAACACGAAGTAAATGAATAGCATTAAATTCATTGAAACAAATGGTTTATTTGTTCAATTTAGGCTGTGATAAAAATCCTTTTTCAAGCTTTTGCTTGAAATCGAGTTTTTGGGGAATGATAAAAATCTGCTCAAACACGCTTATTTGGCAGATTATGACATGCAATCGGTGTTGTTAACAGGCACTACGATAACTCCGGCACCCACTAAGAAAGTGAGCAGCAGAGCCATCTATAGAAACCACAGAAAGATTCCGACCAGTAACACGACCTCGTTTGAGCCGAATATCTAAATTTGCATCATGAGAAATATTTAAATATTTCTCAATTTATTCTAATTCGTTAAAAATTGGGTTATTCATTCAGTTCATCAAATTCCAATATATATACAATTATTTCCTCTGTAGGTTTTCTCGAATATATGCCGCTGATAAAAGAACATTATAAATTTCTGTCAGGTCTTTCAATTGTTGTGAACTCAAGTGAGGAAATTCAGGGGCATGCAGATGATTCAGAAGAACCCACCGACCAAGAATAAAATGAAGATTTTCAACTTAAACAAAGGTTTGAACTCTATTTACCTGATGTGATTTTTCTAGGATTTCTCTGACCAACTCAACAGTTCCTGACATGTTTATTGGAGGATGAAATCGATTTAATATTTCGATTTTTCAATCTCACATTATTTGTTTGATACCTTGTGACCCTATTGGGGAAAATTTCCAGTTTATATATGTTTTAATTATGTATATTTTTTCCGATTTCTACCAACTTGTTTTCCTGTATTCGATACGAGAGTTTCCTGGTACGTTTTGTTGTCACAACCCATATACGTGGTAACTTTGGCAACTGATATCTCAAAAAGTAGCCATTGAAGGTGAATGAAATGGATGATACTGATTGGAATATCATCACTCGATGAATTGATGAAAAATCAAACTCTACAACATACTAAAATTTCAGGGACTTTAACCGAAGGCCATTTTCCATAAGAAAAATGCGGGGTCCATTTGGTGGGTATAAAATAACAAGGAATTTGTTGAGGGTTGCTTTTTGAAATTTTGAAACATTTATAAGAACTTTATATCTAATACATATTACATGATGTTCCCAATATGCCTTGCATTAATCTAGGTCAGTTCTCGTCTATATTCAGATAATCATCATCGAACGCTGATTGTACTATTTTCAGAGACCCTACTGTTTTCAGCGACCCTGTAAAACATCGTTATTCAATGACAACTGATTTGCACTTGACTTGTAAGTTTCAAGGAGAATTTTATTTTTGAAATATCTGTATTTATATTTTTTACACTTGCTTACCCACTTTTCATATGGTGCGTTCGGAATCTGAATCGCTGTAATATTTCTTTTAGTTCTTTGTGTTGATTCAATACGCTTTTTGTTGTATATAATGTGTCCACTGCTGTACAATTGCTAGAAAGAAAAATAAGTGTGCCCGGAACTATCTCCAATTCCGTACCAGCTCAGCTACTGTTCATTCTTGGTACTTTGCCATTCAACGAAAAAAGAACTGGATTACTACCAATGTCCAAATATATAAAATAACAGGACCCCTATGTCTTGTTATTTCTGAAGTAGTGGAGCAGCTTGTTATAAAAAATGAACAATAGGTAACATTTTCGAAAATTGAATTTTGTTGGACGATACATGATGAATTCCATTCTTGGGATGTGACATGAGTTTGTTGTGTCTTCTTGTAGTTCACTGGAAGTTAGCTAAGCATCCCGATTTTACATTGCATAGACTGATTTTTATGAAGGGACAAATAACAAAAGTTATTTCGTACTGCAGCACCTTCGCTGTCACTTTTGTTTGAGGAAACAAAGTAAATATGCTAGCTATTATCTGTGAAGATTGGAAGATGCCTATGAGTATTGTTAAAATCAATCTTTCCAAATGAGAAGTCAGAAAATACAGACCAAATTTAGCTATTTTGGTCATTCCTAGGTAGGTGGCTGAGGTAATGACAAATATCTCATTGCGAGCATCAATCACGAAAATGAATTTTTTTCCTCGATTTGGCCAACAAATAATTGGAAATGATAACGTCTAGAAGTATTCACCTCTTACTTGTTGTAGCTGCTGCTCCACACTATTTGTAAAATTTGTTTTGATTTCTTCTATACGATCTCTATGGTGTGTCTACGGTACGCTAGTTACTCAAGGAGAACGCCAGTAATCCATGAGGCTCCATCAGCCTCCAACATCATTTTAGAGAGTGCTGTTCTAACACATGTTGATACAATTGTTACAAGAGCTCTGCTAAGCATATGTTCATTCAGACATATTATGGAGAATATAAAAAAACTCTGCCAAAATACCTAATTGAAAATGTTATACATTTGATATACATTTCAAGAGTATGAATCCAGCTCAAAATTTATCTAGTAGATTGACGAAAAACTATCAGAAATACCTAATTCATAGATACTCAACAAACACAATAAAATAAAATTGAGATAAATATTATATAACAGGTAACATAGCATATGTAATTGGTATGTAAACTTTTTACCCCTCTGATATGTATACATATCTTTCACAAGGAAACCTTATTGTTACGTAACAGTGATTCAACTACTTTATTGAACTGATCGTAACAAACACTAGATGTTACGTAACATACCACTTTTCTGTAGGAGTTTCTTCTACAGATACTACCTGATATATAACTTTTATGTGACAACTTTACACAAAGTACCTGTACCTACCTGTGAATCCTAACTACTTTTATCTAACAGATGTACAGATTCGGAAATAAAGTAAGGGACTAGAGATTTTACAATGTTTAATTATTAAAATGAAACTTAGAATTTCTAACATTTTTGGTTTACAAAACCGCGACAATTGTTTTGCCATACAATGGCTTATTCAACGCAGAAGACAAGTTATACAATGAACTAGAACGAGAGGTACAATTATTAGACCAGCACAAAATAATATCTACCAATGAAAAAAATTATTACCCATCAACTCTCATCGTATAATTGTTTTTCGTGTCGATTTACCGAGATTTTTTCTCAAATAGCAAGTTCTTTAACTTGACAGAACAGACAGACGAAGTCTTAAATTACAGTATCTTGGTACTTTTATCATTAATATATATTAGAATCTAGAGGTATTAGACACTCAAGTTTTTATTTTGTTTCAGGACGGTTTGGAACAAGGCACCTGGTCACTTTCATGCTGTTTCTTGGCATGGCAAATGCTTACATCATGAGAACAAACATGTCCGTTGCTATAGTGGCAATGGTTAACCACACGGCAATAGAGAAAGATAACCACGATGATATATTGAGTGTCGACGATGAATGTGGTGTTGAGAGTAGTGAGAACGTAACGGTGAGTTTTTATTTACTACACTTTATTCTTGCGGGTCAGAGAAGAAACGTATTTGTTCCAAATGATTCTAAGTGATAATGCCTTTTCAATTTGAACACAAAAAGAGATAAATAGTCACATAAAAGTCATCAAATGAGCATTTGGTATTATCACGAGCTACTATAATTATAGGCATTCGTATAATTGAATGTGGTTCTGTCCTAGTAATCGTAGAAATTTGATATGCAACACAATAAAAAAATGCAACTGACGGTTCCTATTCCAGTAGTTTCTTGGGGTTATCTGAGGAGCTACAGTTATCAAACATAGGTGAATCGAGTCGACGAACTATTGTAAACTGATGACGAATTTTTTTTTTATGTGAAAGTATGGCTTAGAGGTTTAGGTGTTGGCTGTTGAAACTTCTGCTAGCATTGGGGCCGGATCGAGACAGGTGCGCGGGAATTTTTCTCGTATTGGCATCGATAGGCGACCATTTGCCTTGTTGAATAGCATGTGTGATGTTAGGTGCCTGAATGCCAATTCTGGTGTCTAGTGCTAGGTAGGACTATATGTTTTTCTACATGAGAATTCAAATTTCTGTTTGAGTCACCTATTGTAGTTTGTAAAGGGGTCGTGCAGGCTGTGCAGCCTCACAAAGCACCTCGACCTGCAAAGTCTTCTATGCGTGATCTTTTATCTATTCTAGACTCAGGATTCTGATACTTTGTGCGAAGCTTATCAGTTGTCTGGGAGCTAAATTCCTAATGTCGGAGAACGCTACGAATGCCCCTTTCAGGAATTCAAGCCTCTTACAGAAGAGCGCTGGGCATTCGCAAAGTAGATGTTCTGTAATTTCCGCGAAGTTCTCGCATTAGCGGCAACCATCAATCTCTGACTTGCCCATCTTTTGAGGTGATACCCCAGAGGGCAGTGCCAGAGTAGTCCCGTTACCAATTTCAAGTCTTTTTTGTCCAACTCGAACTGTTTTGCTTTCCTTGGCCATAGGCTCACTAGCCTTGCCGCTTGTCTTTTGTCCTTAGAATTTATTCCAGTGAGATTTCATTTGATAGAATTCCCATCGCCGAAAGTCTTCTTTTAAGTGGACTTTGGAGAGTCCATGGAGGGTTCTGTGCCGGGAAGTGGTGTGTTTGCCCTTTCTTTGGCAAGGGAATCCGCTTCATTATTGCCTTTAATGCCCCTGTGACCTAGCACTCACATTAGGGTTACCTGATTGTTTGCTGCCAGTTGTCACAGAGTTTTCACAGATATTTCTTTTCATTTATTTGATTCCTCTCCGATACAAACTTTTCAAACTTTGTTCAATTTTAAATTTGTTTTTTTCTATTTGTTTTCTTCTTTGATTTCTTCTCAATTTGTTTATATAATTGTTGAAATATGAAAAAAGTGCTATGCATTATTATAGAAATTTCATATATTCAAGGAAGTATACTTCCGACAACACAAAGAATTTTCAAGCCGAAATTTCAAACGACTGAAGTTATTGTTATTTTTTAGACTCATACCGAGGAACTTAATGGTGAATTTGTTTGGCAGACTGATGTACAGGGATATGTTCTTAGTTCATTTTTTTATGGATACGTGGCGACTCAAATACCCTTTGGTATACTGGCAAAACGATACGGAAACATCTACTTCTTGGGCATTGGAATGTTGGTCAACTCATTATTTGGCTTACTAGTACCCGTTGCCGCCAATATGGGAATTTGGTGGCTTATTGCAGTTAGGTTTATACAAGGCCTAGGAGAGGTGAGTAGAAAATTCTAAAGAGTACAAAGTGAGAAAATATTATTGTCCACTTGAATTTATCATTCTTTTTTAAACAAAAAAACTCGGCAGTGGGACAAAAATATTTCTTATATCTCACTTTGGTACCGGTACTGGTTTTCAATTGTCCCTTTCTGGTCAGGGTCCTATAGTCCCATGCACACACTCACTTCTGGCAAAATGGATCCCCCCTAATGAGAGAAGTCGAATGGGAGCTTTCGTTTATGCAGGTACTATATTTCTGCAAATCCCGAGATACTTAGAGAGCAGTATAGTATAATTTGGTTTTGTTGTATGTTTACACATAGACAATGCAGTGGTATGATAAAAGTGACCATTTGATAATTTTATTGAGTTTTAGTAAAAGCTGTCAGTATTTTTCAATACACAATCACACTTTATTGATTTCGGACACTCAACAGTTGTCAGATGTTTGTTAATTAAAGGTTGTATCAGAATATATGTTATAAACATAAATTATCATTAGGCTCACTGTTTGCACAATGAATTCTTCATATTTTCTTCAAATTCATGGTGAGTTTTTTGTGAACTGGTGTTTGTAAAATTTATCTACCAGATCTGAGAACTCTTCTCTTGTCATCATAAGAAAGTGCAAAATTTTTTGTTTCAACTCTTACAAAATTGTTTGAATTATTATTGGAAAATGCTGGTACCTAAGTATTAGAATTTGTCACTGTTTAGATTTTAAATTGTTTTTGTTTTTCTGTGAATTTTTACCCATTTTCAATTACAAATTCCATCCCTATCAGTCATTAGCGAAGGTAAGTCGTGAAGACTTTTGAAAATATCTGCTACTGCAATGTTCAAATTTTCACTTATTGTTGAAATATTGGAAAACTCGTTAAATTTCAATACAATATAACCTCAATAAGAATGAAAAAAACGTAAGTTTTTGCAATATTTTCTGTTAATAACTAATATAACTCAAAATATACAAACAACATGAAATTACGTTGATAATTTGAGGTTGTTTGTCCTAAACTTTATCGATAATTTGCTTCACTATCAATTTTTTTTGTTATATTAATTTTTGTTTTGTTAGATTGAACCATAGAATTCGAGTAGATTTGAAATACACCCATATTCACTTTATTGTAGTACTTCATCAAAAAAATGAACCAAGTAAAAATATTATTTGTTAACAGAATTTCTTCACCATAATACTTATCTACTATTGTCAACTGTAAACTTGTTATAAAAGTTGTTTGTGATCGATGATTTATAATTCTTGGTTGAAAGTCAAAAATACATGTTTTGATAGTGTAAATTATCACAAATTTCAACAACAGTTTACAGATTTCATGAGCCAAGTTGAGACAACTCCACAAAAAAATGATATTTTAATGATTTATTGAAGTTTTTGATACATGAAATTCAAGCAGATTGCTATTCCATTTACCGTGTCCTAACTTCATTATATCGGTCACTGGTAATTGATATATGAAAAGAGTTTAATTGAAAAAAGGATGCCTGATATTAGGACCTCTTGAATGAATCGCACATTTGGTAAGTAAAAATTAAAAAGTATGTCAGTCACTTTTTTCGATGCAAACAATGAAATGCTGTCAATTCATTATCAGTTAAACATTTAGCTTTTTCTTGGACACTTATATAGTTTATTATAAAATAAGTTAAATTGTAATATTATTACTAAAATTATTTTTTGAAAAGTGAATTTTAAATTACATGAAAGGAGCTTTATTTATTTCATTACTGTAACACCAATAAATTAAGCGAAAAAAGAAGTTCTAAAGCTGGAATTATTTTTGTTGAAAACTTTCTGTTGAAACCCCAGAACACCCACTAGAACTCAAATTGGTGTGCACTTTTTGCATAATATGTACATTTCACATTTTTTTATTTCACAATTTCACATTGCTTGGCTTACAAAAATTTAATTCATTTGTCCTTTTAACTACGTCAATGTAGAAAATCTTTCAGTAGAGGTAGAGGTAGAGGTGAAATACTTTTCCAGAAAAAATGGATATTCTTTACGTTGTGAGTGCCTTTTAACTTTCTGTGTCTTGATATCTGCGCTACTGATCTAAAAATTATAATATAACTTTGGGCTTATTGGACACGAGGAGTAGGTATGCATATATTCTGTGAGGAACTATTTTGGGACACCCTGTATATATAATAATCATTGATTAATTAAGATTTGAATTTTTGTTAAATTCAACAGCACCCGACAAGCTACATCGTTAGTTGGGGAGGTGTCTTGTAATATAAATGTGGATATATATATATATATACATAATATATAAAGAAATGAACATACAAAAAACTTTTTTCTCATTCAACCTCTCACGCACCCATTATTATATCTGATATAGTAAGGTTAGCACACGCTGAATGAAAAGTTTTGTCACAGCATTCCAGAAGTCTGTGCATATATACTTCATAAATTATTACTTTCACACAATACCAAAGAATATATCAATTTTTGTATGGAGTTTCAACTAATTTTGTATAGAATTTTATGTCTGATTTCAAAGAATATGTTTGCTTTCTTTTTCTAGGGGCACAATTTGGAACTGTGATATCAATGCCTTTGAGTGGTCTTCTGTCTGAATGCAGGTATGGTTGGCCATCAATATTTTACGTTTTTGGTGCCATAGGGGCAGTATGGTGCGTTTTCTTTCTCATTTTCGTGCACGAGGATCCCCAGAGTAATAGAAAGATGGACACAGAGGAGCGATTGTATATTCAAAAACAATTGGGAAGTAAAATTGGTTTACCGGTAGGTATTTGTTGCACTCTGAATGTGGATCTGTATGTCATCATCAAAAAAAATTTTTGTTTAAAAAAGTCAGCAAATCCCAAATTGAAGACATGTTGAAATTTTTTGTTATGGACGTTTTTGCAAATTATCTTTGAATTGGCGGTGAATGATTTTGAGAATTATGTTCATTCCAGATGAAAATCAACATAATATGATTTTTTTGTTTAGATTCCAGCAGTTCCTTGGATGTCTATAGCAAAATCCATGCCATTTTATGCTATTCTCTTAGCACACATGGGCCACAATTATGGTTATGAAACGCTCATGACAGAACTTCCCACATATATGAAGCAAATTCATCATTTCAGTATTAAAGATGTAAGTTTCTCTCAAAAATAATAATTTTCACACAAATATAGTGAACATTTTCCCTACAGGAAACTGATTGATCAAAATACAAATTTCTTCATATGTATACTAGGTTTACTGAATGTACAACTTTTTTAAAACCAGTAGAATTTTTTATGTGTTATATAATATGAAAAACCTTTTTTTTTCTTTTACTCAATGAATTTTCCCTTCCAGAATGGAATTCTGTCGTCTCTTCCATATTTGGCAATGTGGATATTTTCTATTTTCATCAGCCATGTTGCCGACTTCATGCTAACCAAACCATTCTTCACTCACACTCTTGTAAGGAAAATCATAAATGGAATTGGTGAGTTTTTATTAACTTGGATATTTGTATTCCGGCTGACCTTGAAACAGTCTGGCATTAAATTATTACTAGAAATTAGGGTTTCAAATGTGGTATGTGATATTGAGGACGAGATGTGCATTAAACTTATTTACAGATTATATTCATACAGTAAGCACAGAATTCAATCTCATATTTTGTTGACCTCATTTGGCTATTTACAAAAATTGATAAAAGGAATTATATTTGTTTAATCAATAAAATTACAGAAATTACAATAATAGACATACCAAAGTAAAATGAGAAGGTATTAATTAAACTGTTCTAAGAGGTATAGCATATTTCTTATTGATGCCTTTTAGTCCACGTTTGAAAAGCTCCAAACTTTTCTAACTCTTCAAGGAAGAAAACAGTAGTTTATTGATAAACTACTGCCTGTTGAAGCTGCAGCTCAGTATCTGAATTTACTCTTCAACTTCTTGAATAATAAGGGCCCATTATTGAAAACAGATGGTGCATTTTTTTTTGAATAGGAATATGAGTAGTCCCATCCGAATGAAGAATAAACAGTGTGCCATTTGAGTAAATAAATTTGAATTATTTTATGCTCACTGTATATTAACTTATCAAATGTGAAGCTACCTCAACTTGAATCAAAATGATGGTCTGTTTCATTTTTGTGGTTAAATGATGTGTTAAAAAACTCCATACTTTTGGACTGTTTTATCTGCTTGAAAACTTTGTCTTTTTCTGTAATTCAGGTCAGTATGGTCCAGCCGCGGCACTGGTGGGAGTAGCATATACTGGATGTGATAAATGGTTAACTGTAGCTGTTCTCACCGTTGGCGTTGGTTTGAATGGTGGTATTTATTCCGGATTCAAAGTGAATCACTTGGACATATCTCCACAATATGCTGGCATCCTCATGTCATTCACGAATTGTATGGCAAATTTGGCTGGATTACTGGCCCCTATTTACGCTGGAAATGTGGTTGTAGGAACGGTAAGTATCTGTTAAGATATTGTCATACCCATATGATGTGTAATTGTTCAAGTATTCGTATTGATTGAAGTATTTATTTTATTTGAAGGTGATGAATAAAAAAATTAAAAATGTCTATGGTAAAAGGAAGTGGATTTTCTTGAGAGCTATGACCTTGAATATATCTGCGCGTCGCTTGCAGGCAACAACAAAATTACTGAAATGTAAACCGAAAACATTGACTTAACGACTCCACTATAATAGAGCCTAGCCTAGCCTATAACAGCCTACGTTCAGTAGACGACTGCCGAAACGTAAATTTGTTCTCTGCGACGGTATGAGTCATAGCTCTTACGAAAATACACTACATCTACCTACCTAGAACAGAAACAACTTCACATTAATTTTAGTATGCAGATGTTACTCAAATCTATGCACACAATATCTCAACTATGGCCTATTATTTTAGATATTATATGGTCCAGTGACAAGAATAACTAATAATTAAGTACTATATTTGAACAATTGAGATAATTAAAGATTTGTCCTACCGGGATCACGTGAAACTATGCAATTGATGAATTTTTGCCATTTTTATAACTGTCGTGACGCGGTTGTCGTAGATAATGAACTTTTCCAGGAAAACCTAATACACTTAGTGAAAATATGTCGATTATTATAATTCCTGTACTTAGGGAGTTTTACCTGTCACCCGACGATATGTCAGTATAATATCCGGATATCGGGAAACTATCATTTCCAGACTCCTAAAGAACTGCCATAAAAAAACTTAGGTCGAGATTTGTAGGTAAAGAAAAATATTATAGTAAAAGCAACATGTAATGAAATTATAGATAAAATACAAGAATACAAGAATAACTTTTTCTGTAAGATGTATACAAACCTTTTTTTTTCAGCCGAGTATCGCCAAATGGAGAACAGTCTTCGTTACTGCTTCCTGTGTTTATGCTGGATGTTGTTCATTTTACATAATGTTTGGGTCAGGAGAGCGGCAATCTTGGGACCAACCAGCCGAAGATGAATTAGAAAAGAAGGAAAATGATAGACCTCAAATGATTACAACACAAGCTTGAAGCCAAGAATCAGATAGTGGTTGTGATGTATTATTTTATGCTTTAGTTGAAAGTATTACTAACCTAAGTTTTCAAATCTTCTTATTTCAAGCTCCAAGAATACGAACTCAACTCGTTTTCAAAATTTTCATTATGTAGACAGCCAAACTTAAATCACTGTTTATTGAATTTTTCTTCACTTTTTGTTACGTTATTCATTTATTCGAATATCTCAGGACAAGTGACAATCATTACACTTTTTTCGATCTGTGATTATTTGACACTATTTATTCCTATAAGAGATTTAAAAAAGATGGTTTTGCTCTTCTTCCAAATCTACATTATTGGCGTTAAGGCACTGCTAGGGGTGTTAAAGCATTGTCTCATGCAGTATCGCTTCCTGCATTGTAGTCTATGATAGTAGATGGAATCTCTCTTCATTATCTGGACCAACCTCAAGGCAATTTTGGCAATATGTAGAGTTTTTGTGCCAAACTGCAGTTATGCAACAAATCATGTTAGGTAAAAGTAAAGATCCACTGGTAGAATGGTGATGAAGAGCGACTGTGTTATTTTGCAGCAGAATATTTGCAGGATGTTGGAAGTTGTGTAGTTTTTTTAGTCCTACAGGTCAAATGAAAGCAAAAAGAGATGAATGTCACTCTTGTCCTGAGTGACGATTCTTAATTCGGTATTCAAAAATTTTTTTTGTCATTAAATTTATTTTTGTGTTCTATAATTTTTCAATATGATCTTGGAGTTTGATGATGTATTAGATCAGTAATTTTTTATAATGATTATGTAAATAGTAGCACTTAGTTGATTTCTCAAAGCAAGTGCCTTCCAGGTTTTCTGTAGAAAGATGAACTCAAAAATTGTTATCCCTATTTATTTTGTGAAGAATTTATCAAATAAATAAATTTATACGAGATTGTTTTGATATTCATTAAAATTTTTATTTAAAATTGCCTAGATCGACGCGTGAACAGTTTGGCAGAGTTATGAACAAAAGTGTAATTAAATAATTAATCATGATGCCAAACTTAGACATGGTCACATAATTCAGTATAAAAGTACAGTCTATTACAAATGAAATGAACAAAATTGGCGTGATATTACGTGAAATACCTGCAGACATCTTATGTTTTTCGAAAACATGGTGTAATGCCACGAATATTAATATGATTTGATTTGATGACTACTGTCGAGGGACATATTTCAACAAAATTGAAAAAGGTCACGGAGGAGTTGTAATATTTGTCAAAAAGTCTGTCATTCAATGTTTCTCCCCTTCTTGATAACATTGGCTGAGAAAATTCACTTTTAATGCTGTAATATCTCTTTTGTACTTCACAACTGTAGTTATTGTTTATTGAGTATATACAGATCCCCCGAGGTTAATCTCGAGACATTTCAAAACAAATTATTTACAGTACTAAATTATTGTAATGTTCACTTTGACAATATTATTCTCTGTGGTGACCTCAATACAGATCACTTAAAAGAATCGCGAAAGAAGGCTGCACTTAGAGACGTCAGTGAAAGCTTTCAGCTAGGTACTCTGCCAGAACGAAGAAACTAGATGGGTCTTGAATTAAAGAACATGTTTTGGTTGACTAAACACTGCTGATGCCAATTTGCATGATGGTTTAAAGAACTAATAAATATGCCAACAAAATTGATCAAACAAAAAAAGTATCATTCCAAAAAGTTAACAAACGCAAAATTTACAAGGAAAGCAAAAATTAATCTGGAGAACAGTTAACAAAAGAAGTGGAAAATCGTTGAATTCACATAAGATTGAGAAAATTTAATTGTCGGGCAACGTTATCGAACACAAACGTAAAATTGCTGATCTATTTGCCAAATTCTTTGCGTCATCTGCATAACATTCAATCCACTCACATTTCGGTTGTGATAATTTTAAATTTTTTTATGAAAATGCAGGTAGACAAAACGCCAGGGTATACTTCTGATATGATTGTAGCAATTAACTCTTCAAGAAATGTTAATTCAGTGGAAATTGACTGCATTTCCACTAAGATTATAAAGTCAAAAGCACCTCTATAGCTGAAACTCTCGCAGATTTAATAAATGAATCTGTTCAGCAGGGTTATTTCCCCAATGATGCAAAAGTGGGAGCGGTGACACCGATATTTAAAAAAGGCAACCATCTCTTAATGGAAAATTATCGACAAATCACCATACCCACAGTGTTCTGCAAAGTTTTCGAGAAGTGCATCTATAATAAAATGCTTTCTTTCCTGGATAAACAAAAGGTATTGAGTTCATGTCGAAATGGCTTTCTGTAGGGTAGATCAACGGAGAGCGCGGTTAGCACGCTTCTCAACACAATCCATACTTCGTTGGATTTGGATCAGGGAAGAAGTGTGAGAGCGTTCTTCTTTGATCTATCTAAGGCATTTGACACTGAACCTCATAATGGCAGATGAATATAACACATCTACAGACGACAAAATTTTAACTACTACCATAACAGATGTATGTATAGACTGCGTATAGTAATCTCTATTTTTTCGAAGGTAATAGAACAAGACCTCGTTTATCAGTGAATACATTTTTCAATTTCAACGAGAACGATTTTGTTTGAAAATTCATCGAGTTGAATTTGGAGGTTTATGTTCTGAATAAAACCCGAAAGCTTTAAGCTCGAGGGTTTTATCCTTTGAACATAAATCTTCGAATTTAACGAGATGAATTTTCTAAAACAAAAATGTTTGAATAGAAATTCCAAAATTTATTCGATTTGATAAACGACTGTCGAGTTATATTTCACCAGAGTATTTACCAAATATGTCAATTAACCAATAACATTTATTCCACAACGTACATACTTATTATTTATTTATTTTGAAGTACGTATTGTATTTGATACGATTATTTTTTGAATAAATTAAGTAAATATATAAACAATTTATTAATTTAAATACAGATTGGTGCAATGAAAGTTAACAATTATTATATATATACTACGTTTTTTTTAACTGAGTTATTTTCGGCGCAGGAAACGTGGCCACTGCTCATTGAAGTGCTGGAAATACTGGAGGTGTTATTACTTGAACCTGCAGCGTTTTTAAAATTGGATCTCATCTTATTTATTATGTTTTGGTGATGTTGATCATCTATCTGTAGGTAGGGTTTGATAGAATTGCTATATCCATGTCCTGTCATTTTAATAAGTTCTTGTTCCGATACACCTGCTTTTGCCAATTGTGAAACAGCAGTGGCACGGTGAGAATGATTTGAAAATTTTTTGTTTGTCAAATTCAAATTTGCCAATTCTGCAGACTTTTTGGTCCATTTACTAATTTCATGCACTCCAATTGGCATATTTTTGTACCAGCCAAGGGTTTTTTCTTTTCTCCAGTTGGAATTTACTGTCAGAAATATCCTTTCTATTTAAAAAATTATGATTTCGCTTCTTTTCATCATTAGCTTATCTAGAAGTCTCACTGGACCTCGACTCACTTGATTATGGTTAGGTACAAGCCATTTATTATTAGCACATGGTTTTGCTCCTCCCTGTGTGATTTTGGTAAAAATAGGATTATATTGTATTCTACCAGTTGGAGAATCATCATTTCCAGTTTCTTTTTGAAAATAATGAGTCAAGCATGACGCTCCTTCATTTCCTCTCCACGCAAGTTCTACAGAAGCAATTAAGAAAAATTTAATCTGTAATCCTTCCGGTGTATTTTCATCCCACGCTTCTATCATTGCTATGTACTCGTTATCTTTAAATGCTGATGCACTAACCTTTCTCTTGTCCGGTAACATTTGAAGTTCCCTTCTTTTTGAATTTCTTGCGTTTCGTGCGGCTAAAAATATGGGACTAGAGAATGGATCAATTACTCTATTAAACTCCTTCATATATTTTTCTTGTACTTGTTTTGCCGTAATGTTCCACATCGTTTTAACCACATTTTCTTTATAATTTTCTCCATTACATTTTCGCATATTGAAAGCTCAATCTTTCAAAATGGACGCTATCATTTCAGTGGAAATTGATTCATTTAGCACATAGTTTCTTTCACTGCAAAACGTAAGAAATTGTTTCCATACGTACTTTTTTGTTTTCACTCTATTATGAGGCTCAGTATTTTGTATACTTTCGTCTATTGCATTTTAAGATAAATCTCCGAATCGACTCATTTTTGAACAATTTTTGATAAATGTCACAATTTGACAGTTCTGTTTGTTGTATATTGATGTCGATGCGGTTACTATGAAAATTAAATTATTTTTTCGATTGGTGGAGCTACTCTATGTATAATCAGGTATTATCGAAATTATACGAGGTAACTTAACTAAATTGGACATTCTGATTGGTTGAAAATCATACGAAAAAAATAATCTTGGATATCATACTCGAACTCATTTATTGTATTTTTTCTTAAGCCCGTGGCTCACGGTCAAATAGTTTGGTCAAACTGCCTTCCAGTGACGTAATTTCTAGTGGTTTGCTTAAAATTTTGTGAAATAAACCGATAGAAATTACGTCACTTCGGAGCAGTTTGAACAAACTAGAACAAACTATTTGACCGTGAGCCGCTTTATAGCTACTATACGGAACTGTTCCGAGGAGCTCGTTTCAGTTGAAATATTTACAGTTGTGTACGACCTTCGGTTTTTTATTGCCAAAATTCGTTTATGAGTACACTGTTTAAGTATTCCCACAGAGTTTGTTATTTCGTCGGTTAAATTTGAGATTGTCTCTTCAGTCTGAGTTTTCTTTCTACGATGAATTTCAATATAACTTTCTTCGAAACATCATATGCTTAAAGGGCTCCAGTTTTCAGTTATTTGATTTTTTTTGAAAATTTTGACAGCCTTCACAAAAAAAATTATTTCTGGAAAAGAGTCAGGTCAAATATTGCCAGAATTTGCATGAATGAGACCTCAAGCTCCCTAGATCTTTAGAAACTTATCAAAAAAATTATACGAGGTGTTGAGAAATACTTATTGTTTATTGACACTTCAGTAGGTATTTGTTTCTAGTCAATTCTTTCAAAAAAAGCTCTCTAATAACCACATGGAAATTTTAGTGCTTCCAAGTTTCTATAAAACCGCTTAATTTGGATATAGTGTTCTCCTGTTCATCAAACTTTTTGAGGTTATATTGAAGCAGAGAATCATAAAATATTTTGAATCTAATAAATTTCTTAACTGCTGTCACTTTGGTTTTAGGAATAAATGCAGCACAAAATCGTGACTGAGATAGTCGATAGTTTGGAAAAATGCATGAATACTTCTATTACTTTATGTAATCTATCAAGAGCCTTCGACAGTGTCTCTTACACCAACTCCATTGGATAAACCGCGTGTTTATGGCGTCAGAGTGGTATCTCTTGATTTGGTACAGTCAGTCCCACCTGAGCAATAGAAAACAAGCAGTATACATCAATGGAGCATTTTCTGATTTTCAAACGATTTCACGCAGATGGGGTACCTCGCATCACGTATTATCGACGTGAACGACTTCTTTTACTTTATGCCCCTCAAATAATTGCGTTGCATAGGCAAATGACACGACATTAATAAACATGCAGATAGTCTTTTAAACAGCGGGGCACAGAACTGGTTTAATGCTCACAACCTCAAATTAATAAACTGGTTTCACTAATGGAATTGCTGGCAGTGAAAAGAGTGTGTCAAGCTTCTAGGAGTAGTTATCGATGATAGACTATCATGGTCATCCCATATAGAGCAGTTATATTATACACTATTCAGTTCACTTTTTCTTTTCCGTAACACGAGAAAGAAACTCTGCTACAACATTGTACGGTCGAGTAATTTCTCTTTCAAACTAGTGGAGTAAATGACTTAAGGCCTTCCCGATATAGGCTTAACAAATCTCAGATGAATTCAATGCATATGTATTACAGTTCAAAATGCTCAATTACAGTTGCTTCAAATTGAAACGACACCTACTGTTCCACCGTTTCAACTCTAACGACGAATATACAGGGTGTCCCATAAATACCACGTCAAACCGAGGGAGAATGTAGATCAAAGGATAACCCACCTGCTATAACAAAATCCCATTATAAAAGTCTTACCGTTTTCGAGATAGTTTTTTTTGAAAATAATGAATTTTTGCCCCTTTCAATAGTTTTGTCTTTACGGTTGGTACAATTTTACACCTTTTTGGTTCATTTTTTCAGTAAAATATTACTGAAGAATGATTTTACCGTTTACATTAAAAACATTCTCCGAACATTTTAAGGGAGGGCTGTGAGAAATATTTTTATTGAAATTTTGGTAGTGGATTCTTTTGTTCATGAAGTTTAGCCCATCGTAGTAGAACCAAATAGTACTGAGCTACTGCTGCACATTACACCAATAAATTGTCTATTTTATAGTGATTCCAAAAAGGTATAACACAAGTCATTTGTTATTCAAAGACAAAAGATATGGCTGTTTCTATCCAACAGGGTACGTTTCTGACTATAATTTGACGGTTATTATTTAGGTACTAATATTTTGAATGACATGAAAAGCATTTACAATCATTACAGAACATGTCGGATATTTCCGCTGCAACTACTCGGATGCGTTCTCTCAATGCGGCTTCATCACGTATGGGTGTTGCGTATACTTTGTCTTTTAGGCAGCCCCAATAATAAAAATCCAGAGGATTTAGGTCAGATGAACGGGCCACAAAATTTCACCTCCTCTTCCAATCCACCAGTGGGGATAAGTTCTATTCAAATGTGCGGTTACTTCGCGTCCATAATGTGCTGGGCATCCATCATGTTGAAACCACAGACTACGTCGCAGCGCCAGTGGCACATCTTCCAATAAAATGGGCAGCTGGTCGGTTAAAAATTCCAAATAATTGTTGGCGTTCAGTGATGGCGGCAGTTCGATCGGGCCCAAAATTGCACCATTAAAAATATTTCAGTCCATAAATTGAGCTTGAATCGATATTGTGATCTATCTTCTCTCATCTCGTGTGGATTTATGATCTACCAGCTAGGCAAATTGTGGAGATTCATGTACCCATCCTTGGTACAGGAAGACTCGTCACTCCAAATGATCTTATTAAAAAAATCTGGATCTGCATGATGTTTTCGCAACATTTGGCGCAAAATTGAATTCGCGCTGGGTAATCCCTAGGTAGCAAGCTTAGAACTCATTGGACGTGGTAGGGGTGATAATTGTGCCGCTGCAAGATTCGACTGGCAGTTGCCTGTACGGCGTTCTATCAGTCGAGTTAAAATTGATGGATCTTCTTCGACTGCATCGAAAACGATTTCATCATCTACCGTTGCGGGCCACTACTGGTACGACACCCAGGAACTCTGCCTTCGGCAATAGCGTTGTGTGTTCGGATAACCACTTCATAGTTGGGGTGTCGGCGATTAGGGTACTGTTCTGAATACACCCTCGCCGCAGCTCGAGCATTAAGTCTCACTTCTCCGTAAATCAAATGCATGTCAGCGTATTCCCGCGACGTATACGGAACGTTTGCTTAAGAGATCAGAGTCCACAGAGCGCTAAAGTTCCGTTATCACTTCACGAAAACAAAATCCAATTCGTTAGGCAAAACAAAGTCCAGGTCTGGAGCAAAATCAGATACCTAGTACGTGACCGATAACCAGAAAGCGAGAACGATGCGCGAGCTGAGCGCAGGCAAGTCACATACTGAAGAATGACAGGGCAAGTTAATCTCAAGCGAACCCACAGCTGTACTGCCTGTGTTGAGTTCTCTGCCTAAGACAAGTGGATGAATGAGCGAGATGACAAGTACTTTACTAGGTCCGCGACAAATGACCCTACAAATAATGGCCGTTGTACCGCTGCACCTCGTATGTGAGGAATAATTTTCGTTGAGGTGAATAATTATGCTGGTAATATTTTCACACGTAGACGATTGCCATTGATCACTAGGTAATGCATAATCGAAGATTTCTCACAGAATTGACAAACTTGATTTTGTAAGAAATGTACCCATTTGGATAAAAACAGCCATATCTATTTTCTTTGAATAACAAATGACTTGTGTTATACCGTTTTGAAATCACTATAAAATAGACAATTTTTTGATGTAATGTGCAGCAGTAGCTCAGTACATTTTGGTTCCACTACGATGGGCTAAACTTCATGAACAAAAGAATCCACTACCAAAATTTTCAATAAAAATATTTCTCACAGCCCCCCTTTAAAATGTTTAGAGAATGTTTTTAATGTAAACGTAAAAATCATTTTCCAGTAATATTTTACTGAAAAAATGAACCAAAAAGGTGTAAAATTGAACCAACCGTAAAGACAAAAATATTGAAAAGGATAAAAATTCATTATTTAAAAAAAATATCTCGAAAACGGTAAGACTTTTATAATGGGAATTTTGTCATAGCAGGTGGGATATTCTTTGATCTACATTCTCCCTCGGTTTGACGTGGTCTTTACGGGACACCCTGTATGAGAGCGCCCCCAGTTCTCAATAAGGTGTCTTGACTCTACTTCGCGTAGGTGTATATTGTAGTAAAACTGCACTAAACTAATTCTTCTAATTTATTTAAAACACTACTTAAAACAGTTATTCACTAATACATTTAGTACACTATTTTATTTCTATTTGGCTATCTATCTTCGAACTCTCGAACTGACTACGACTATCCCGTCATCTAATACCCAGTGGCTTATATACTAGTATTTACAGTTCTCGGCCATTCGAGCCTTTCGGGCGAGTTCTAAGATGTCCCCAGAACCTTCGTTAGAAGGTTCGCGATTCTTCCACGTGATTTATTTGTTTGTCAGCGGAGAACTTGTTTACATTTTGAGTTAACGATGATCAGGGCCGGACTCGAGGCCGGTCTCGAAATTGTTACATTGCTCCCTTCTTCCCGAAATGTAATTTTTGGAGTGTGGAGATATCTGAAATGGGTCGAGGAAGATGGTTGCAGCACACCAGAATCCTGACGCCGCTGGATCTGAATATTGTCTCCAACATGCTCCATTAATCCCACAGGCCAATTTTGGGATTGCCAGGATCACAAGATTCTGGTCCAACATCATGTCTCTTAATCTGGTGAGACTCTTCCGGACATCTTCATATGACGGCTTATCTCGAGAAAGCTTCTTGGTAACCAAATAATAGATGTTTCTCTGGCCCTTTCTCAGCTGATAGCCAACTTCCGTGTTCTTTTCCCGCAGTTCCCGAGTCGACTGAACTTCTTGGAGAATACTACGGCAATGCCTCTGGACATTTGGAGATCTCCTGCCACACAGTGAGCTAACGCGTAATCGGCAGGCACCTTGAAAAGATCTCGTGACTCCTCTCGGGTTACCCCATATTGAATTTTCTGTCCGTTCGAGTACAGGGACATGAACCTCTGAAACGTCATTTCGTCTTCCGGTGATGTGATGGTGCGGACTTGATCGTGGTTTCCGGCGTAAGGGAACAACCTATTGAAGTGGACTACCCTAGGTTTTCCTCGTGGTGGCTTATATATGCGGTAGACGAGGTCGTTTATTCTTTTCATGATCTTATATGGGCCTTCGCACGAGTTCCGGAGCTTCGGTGATAGTCCACGGCGACGTTTAACCACCAGCATCAGCCTTGATGTCGTAGGTCTCTTTCATTTTGTCGCTGGCACTCTGGATGTCCAAACGGACCCGTTCGGGGATGTCGTCCATTTTCCGTCATAGTTTGCTGACGTTGTCATCTCCCGCAGTTTCTTGTCCTGGTGGCGTCCCAAACTTCAGGTCACAAGGAAGTCTCAGCTCTCGGCCCATTAAAGCACTAGCAGGGGTTTGGCCAGTTGACTCGTGAACTGCGGAACGATAGGCCATCAGAAACAAATGGAGATACTGGTTCCAATCTTTCTGGTGGTCAGAGACTACCTTTTATCGTCTTATTCATCCGTTCCACCATTCCATCGGACTGAATGTAGAGCCGTGGTTCTCGTTTTCCGGATGTTCAGCATCTGACACATCTCCTGAAACAGGTTTGACTCGAAATTCCTTCCTTATGGATCCGAATGCAGCTCTAACGGGACACCGAATCGACAAATCCACTCCTTCACCAAGACGTCGGCAACGGTGATGGCTTCTTGGTTGGGCAGGGCATAGGCTTCGGCCCACTTGCTGAAGTAGTCCATCGCCACAAGGATGTACTTGTTCCCGTGTTCAGATTGTGGAAACGGGCCAGCGATGTCAATGGCGATCCTTCCGAATGGGCTGCCTACATTGTACTGGCGCATCGGGGCCTTAGGTCTTATTCGAGGCCCATTACTGGCAGCGCGAACAGATAATTTTCTGCACCAGTCCTTGACTTTAGCTTGACAATTAGACCAGTAGAACCGTTGCCTAACTTTCTGGAGGGTCTTCGTCACTCCCAGATGTCCTCCGGTGACCCCATCATGGATTTTTAGGAGCACTTCCTGTCTTCTGCTCCAGGGAACTACTACCTGACGTCTTTCTTCCCTGCCATCCTCCGACTCCGACACACGCTTCAAGACTCCATTGTCTAAGGTGAAAGAGTTCCATTGGGCCCAGTCAGTTTTAACGACTGGAGAACAACTGGCTATTTCCCCTTCGCTCACTCTTCTTCCAGCCGATGACTAAACCAAGATCTGGATCTTTCTCTTGGTCTTTTTGGATCTTGTGGTCATTCCAGTTATCATCGACCGACGTGGTTCTGCAGAGTGTCGACTCCTTATCCTCTGCTCGTCGGCAGTGCGAACAGTCGTCTGCAGAATTCTTGGAGCCTCTCGATCCAACGTGCCACTTGAATTGTAGGAGCCATTAGAGAGCTGCATAATCAGTTCTCAGTAGGAATCTTCGTCCATACACGTATTTGTAGAAGTGCTCTACTCCCTTAACCACGGCCATCAGCTCCCGCCTGGTGACACAGTAATTGCGCTCCGGTTTACTAAGAGTCTTGCTGAAGTAACCGATGACTTTGTCCTGTCCTTCTTGGATCTGGGACAGGACAGCTCCAAGTACCACATTACTTGCGTCCGTATCCAAAATGAATTTTCCGTCCGGAAGAGGATAGCTCAGAATTGGTGCGTTGATCAATGCTCCTTTCAGCTTCCTGAACGAGTCTTGGCATTCTTCAGACCACTGGAACTTTGTCCTTCTTTAGGCCTGGTCAGCAATGTTAGCAAATCCCAGCACGAATCGGCGATAGTAAGTGCACAGGCCAAGAAAACTTCGAAGCTGGTGTATGTCTTTCGGAACGGGCCATTCCTTAACAGCTTTGATCGTCTGCTCATCTACTTCCACTCCTTTCCCAGAGACAACGTGGCCGAGATATCGTACTTCTTTCTGGAACAGATGACATTTCTTGGGGCTCAATTTCAGTCCGGGGCTTCTCAGACGCTGGAATACGTCCTCCAAATTTTTCACATGATCTTCGAACGATCTGCAAACCACAATAATGTCGTCGAGATACACCAGACACGTCTTCCATGATAGTCCTTTCAAAACCGTCTCTATCAATCTTTCGAAAGTGGCTGGAGCATTGCAGAGGCCGAATGGCATAACTGTGAACTGCCAAAATCCTGAGCCGATGGTGAAAGCTGTCTTTTATCGATCCTCCTGAGCCATTTCTACCTGCCAGTATCCACTCTTCAGGTCTAGGGTTGAGAAAATCGTAGATCCAGCCAGCGTGTCTAGCGTGTCGTCGATTCTTGGTAGAGGGTAACTGTCCTTCTTCGTCACGTTGTTGAGTTGACGATAATCGACGCAAAACCGGGTTGAACTATCTTTCTTCTTTACCAGTACTACTGGAGAGGACCAAGGACTATCAGATGATTCAATAACACCTTCTTCTTCCATATCACTGACTATTTTGTCAGCCTCTTCTTTCTTGGCAAGGGGAAGTCTCCTGGCTGATTGTCGGATCGGTCCCAGTGTCGAGCTTATGCTGAACACCTTTGTTCTACCGCCTCTGCCTACTCCGGTATCGAAGATGTCCTGATACTTCCTGACTAGTTCCCTCAATTTGGGCTTTTGTGCTGGCCCCATGTCCTTGGATGAGATAGCAACCAGCTTCTCCAATTCTGCTGGCATGTTACTGGCTTGGCTAACAGTGCCGCGTACACTCCTAATCACAGAGGAAATTGACGAGCAGTGCCCCAAATTCGTTCCCTTCTTCAAGATTACCGTGTAATAATTGACATTCATTACCCTCACTGACACAAATTTATCAGCACGCAACAAGGTCTTCCCTAGTGCGATTCCTCGTCCAATTTTCTCATCATGGAGCTTGGGCTTGAACATCACCATGTTTCCATTGCTCGCACCCCTATCCAGGCGAGCCTCCAAAATAGTTTCAGTCCTCTCCGGTACGCTCACATCTTCAGCCAGCAGAACACGAATCATTTCTTCACTTCTTCCGTGAAGCACCAACTCTTCTCCATTCACTCGTAGGACACCGTCTCTGAAACAGGTAGGCTGTATACTGGCTCTCAGACTATTAGGCAGTTCACATTCGTGAAAAGCTCAACGCACGGGTTTACTTATTCCATTGACCGTTTGGGTTATAGCTAGCTTACAAAGAAAACTAAGTGGTTTGGTAATTTTCTATTTTGGTTGGCATAGAATTAAACGAATGCAAGTATTCTATCGATATATAAAAGAATGACTTAGTTCAATAGTTAGTTGAGATTGAAATGATATTTTACATCTACGCTTAAACTCCTGAAATATTTGAAATATACTGGAAATTTCGAAAAATGTCACTTTAACTTGAATGACAATATCCTACTCAAAGTGCTAAGTCCTACCTGTCATTCTTACCAAACCCTTCAGAACATATAGCTATTTTTTATATTATGTATTTAATTATTTTAACACTGACCAACTGACCACTACCATTCCTATTAAATGTAAATTTTCTAAAGGAGAATAAACCTTATTATCATATTTTCCACCTGCGGAAACTCAGCCAAAGAATATTTCGTATTGGAAACTGGTTACTAACGTCTTTGAGCATGGATTATTGATGCATTGCTCTCCGGGGAAATGACTAATTTTATTTTCGGTTGCGTTTTGGCTGACCTACCTTACACAGGATGCCATCTTTGAACAAATAGTTCAATGTTTTGGTGAAGAAAGTGACATACAATGGTGCAATCTATTACAACACGTTGAATAATCACATGACAATATCTATTCTTTCTCGTATGTAGCTCAACATTTTATTCTAAAATTTTTTCAGCGAGTTTGATGTTCTGAGAAATTGTTGACATTTCTTGAAGAAGTATATTAACAAAAGACACTTCTGCGAAGGATCAAGCATTACGGTTCCTTTGGAAGGAATCACAAAATTCTCATTTCTAAGCAGATTTTTTCGTCTGTACCTACAACGGTTGTAACAGGGATACATTTTCAAGCTGGCAAATGGAGCTAAAACAAAAAACTTCTTCTGAAAGGGTATGAAACATGGCGTTATACATTACTGTAATGCTTGCCACTCCACCCTCCATCACTAGGGAAACTACAAAAGTTAACCACACTGTATTCGGAAGAATGTCAATGGATAAGGTTGGACAATGGTGGCCAAAACCTTTTCGACAAAAATCATCACTAGACATGGCGCATTACAGCAACTACTGCAGATTCAAATGTCCAGTTCATTTCAAAGTTGTTCAAAGATATTTGCAAAATTCTGATTATTTAAAAACTCTCAACCACTCCCTGTTAGCATGCTTGCAATGGGATGATTGAGATAATGCATGAGGATATGAAAATGAAAAAGTAGACAGACGAAGGGACTATCACGCCACCTGTCTTTTAATGTTGAAGTTGTTACCTCTGTTACATATATCAGAATCCTGAGTGAGCCCTTTGTCCCAGAATTGCGACACGCCCAGTAAATATTGCATCAGTTTCTACGCGATAAATGGAGGATATTACTCAGCATGTTTGAAGGTATTCGTGGAATAACAGGAACTACGCAGAATCCAGTCAGCATTACTGAGCCTATATATAAATTCAAGAAATCAACTAACCGAGAAGAGATTGTTGAAATTATTCTAAATGTTTTTATATATTATGTATATATTTGTGATGTTTCCATGTATTCAAATATTAGTTGTTGATTTTAGTATTGTCAATATTTTGTCATCTAATTTTTTACCATTATTGTTTTGTGAATTATTCATTCACCGTAATTAAAACTGTTGCTGAAAACCGTGTTTCAGTCATTCACAACAGGTTATGGGCCCAGTCACGACCTGTTACTGAAAATTCGAATACCTATTCTACTAGCATTTGCAACACTGTAAAGAAAATATGGTAGATAAAACAGAAGTGGCCTGTATTAATAAGTTTGACGGCCAGAACTTCTCGCAATGGAAATTCCAACTGAAATGTGCCCTAAAAGCCAAGGGACTTTTTGGAATAATAAACGGTACGATGAAATGTCCAGTTCCTCCCGTTGAAGCCGAAACTTGGTCGAAGAAGGATGCACAAGCAATGTTCCTGATAACTTCTGCAATGGATTTAGCACAAATCACTCGTCCAAAGAAATGTTTGACCGTCTAAATTCAATTTACGAACAGAAATCAGAAACCAACAAGATGATAGTGCATGAGCCATTTCATCAGTATAAAATGAACCCCAGTGATTCGATAGCTCAACATGTCTCCAAAGTAGGAAACCATGCCAGACAAGTAAAGGAATGTGGTGAACCCATTAGTGACACGGCTATCATGACAAAAATGTTGAGCACAGGAAAAAGGCCAATTCACTCAAAGTGGGTATTCAGAGTGAAGAGAAACCTGGATGGATCAATAAACCGGTACAAAGCTCGGCTGGTAGCAAAAGGTTTCTCCCAAACAAAAGGTGTAGATTATTCAGAAATATTTTCACCAACAACCAGATATGACTATACGAGTTTTGCTAGCCATTACAGCAGAAAACAATTTTCACATGATGCAGTTCGATGTAAAAACGGCATTTCTTCATGGAAATCTTGAGGAAGAAATATACCTGAAACTTCCTAGTGATATGAAAAATGATGCAGTTTATGGCTTAAAAAGTCGCTTTATGGATTGAAGCAAGCATCAAGATGCTGGAACAAGAAATTCAATGATTTTCTGAGAAATTTTGCCTTCATCGAATCAGAAGCTGATAAATGCGTTTACCGTTGTAATCTTCTCGGTGCAAAAGTTTTACTGGTGATTTACGTAGATGATGGACTGATTTTTTCATCAAGTAAAGAAGCAGTTGAAATAGTTATCTTAGAAGTCCAAACGACATTTGAAATAACTGTAAGTGAACCGACTTATTTTGTGGGATTAGAAATCAAAAGAAATAAAAATGACAATTCCATTTGCATCAGTCAGTCCAGTTATGTTAGACAACTTATAAACCGTTTTGGACTGGAAGATGCTAAACTCATAACAACTTATATGCTGAAACTGAGCCATATCTAGAAGAGATTGAAGTTCCCTATCGACAAGCAGACCGGACATAATGCATGCAGTGGGAGTTGTGAGTCGTTATTTAATCAATCATACCAATGCTCACTGGAATGCAGTCAAAAGAATAATAAGTTATTTAAAAGGAACAACAGAATCAGATATCAGAAAACATCATCCTTACCACTATTAAGTGGATATTCAGACGCAGATTATGCTGGTGATTCTGAAACAAGACGCTCTACTACTGGTTATGTCTTCAAAATTAGTTCTGGTCCTGTTACTTGGGCTAGCAAACGCCAGAGTAGTGTTACACTTTCAACAACAGAGTCGGAATATGTGGCTGCCTCAAATGCTGCCAAAGAAGCTATCTGGCTGCAACAGTTATTGGAAGACATCGATCAGCATGTAAGAAAACCTACATTATATATCGACAACCAGAGTGCGATTCGGCTTATCAAGAATCCCGAATTCCACAGTCGAACGAAGCATGTCGATGTTCGTCTACATTTTATCATATATTACCAGAATACAACAGAACGGCAGGCTGATATTTTAACAAAAGCATTGTGTAAAATGACATTTCAGTATTTGCTCAAACTGTTGGGTGTTGATAATATTTGAATTTCATGTTATACAGGAGGTTACTAAAACATCCAGAAAGTGGGAGTGTTGAAATTATTCTAAATGTTTTTATACTCTGTATATATTTGTGATGTTTCCATGTATTCAAATGTTAGTTGTTGATTTTAGTATTGTCAATATTTTGTCATCTAATATTTTACCATTCTTCTTTTGTGAATTATTCATTCACCGTAATTAAAACTGTTGCTGAAAACCGTGTTTTAGTCATTCTCACAACAGAGATGCCATTCAAGTCGTCATTATTTATCCTGTAACATTTGTTATTATGATAATTAGAGAATTCACCAAGCACAGTATACATATGCAAAACTGATAAAGAAATCAAAAGGTATAGAAAACGAACCAATCAAGGAAAAAGACGAACCGATGAACCGTGAACGTTGTACGAAAGTACGAGAGTAGATGAAGACCAAAAGTTAATAATGAGGCTGTGGAAAGCTCGGACTACGATGACTATTTGGATTTCGAGTTGACTCCATCTCTTCAGACGATGAAGAAATAGCAGACAAGGAAAGAGCCCTTGGAAAAATATCGTTTTTAGCGTTTTAATTTGATTTTAGAGATGTCACCTATGCCTTTTTTACTCAATACTCGTCGACTAGCGATGTAGTGGCTCCCTTGCACTCAGTTTCTAGAACCGACACTGGATATAATTCCAGGCCAAAAAGGAGAATATGAAGAATGACAAAGCACCATCTGAAGGAAAGGAGCAGTCGAACACCACCTATAAATAGCCGAATGAAGATTGTTACCTCTGTTACATATATCAGAATCCTGAGTGAGCCCTTTGTCCCAGAATTGCGACACGCCCAGTAAATATTGCATCAGTTTCTACGCGATAAATGGAGGATATTACTCAGCATGTTTGAAGGTATTCGTGGAATAACAGGAACTACGCAGAATCCAGTCAGCATTACTGAGCCTATATACAGTGTGCCCAAGATAAGAATGAACAGCATGGGGATATCGGAAACGGTAAGTGATACGGGGTCGATTAAATTAGAGAAAAGTAGCGCATTTATGTGCCTAATAATATGCCATTTAGAAAGTTTTAATATTCCGAGTAGTTTCGGAGATATCCGAGAAAAACCGAAATTTGAGAATTTCGTTTTTATTTTCTCCTAGCTTTATTTTCAAAGGAAATGTAAAACAAATAGCACTTTGCCATGGCCACTTTTTGAGGACTACACGATAACGTAAGCAGAATTTTTCTGCGACGTTTCGTCTTTTAGAAAACATCATCAACTTTGTATTTTTATATGGGCCGAAACTAAAGTATACCCTGTATACGACTCCATATTTCATTGTGAATACAGCAACGTATCAAACAATATGATTTCGGAACAATTTCTCGCGCAAAATGTAATTTAGTGATTACTTAATATGTTTTTCTTCAATTTTAGATAGTAGGCGCTGGAAAAAATGACACATATTGTTCCGTTGTCATAATAATACTGTAGTTTGGTAGAATTTTTGACACATTTTCGTTCCTACGTTTACATCTCGCTACCTACCTAATTTGTGTTAAAAATGGAAAACGGCAGCTTTTCGAATACTGAAAAATTTGATATGTTGTCATGTTACATTGTGTGCCAAAGAAATTGTGTTGATGCTGAACGTGCGTACTCTAATAAGTATCCAGAGAGGCGACAACCTGGTAAATCAATATTTAGACGGTTAGTTTTTAATTTAAAAGAATACGGATCATTTAAAAAACCTGTGGTTTCCCGACAAAAGCAATCTAATGAAGAAAGTCAGCGTGATGTGTTACAGGCCGTTGTTGAAAATCCTGAGATATCTACTCGCACCATTGAAGATAATACCGGAGTTGCCAAATCCACCGCTCACTTCATTTTAAAAAAAAATAAATATCATCCTTATAAATTTAGGATTTGTCATGGACTCAGGCCAGGTGATGATGCAAGGCGAAGAACCTTTTGTGAATGGTACACTAGAAAATGCCAAGACGATGAAAATTTCCCTTTCAAAATAATTTGGTCTGATGAAAGTATGATCACCAACAATGGCATTTTTAACAGGCGGAATGTTCATTATCGGTCACAACAAAATCCGCGGGTACACAAAGTGTCCAGACACCAACATCGTTTCGGTTTTAACATGTGGGTTGGGATTCTCGGTACGAATGTAATTGGGCCTTTTATCTACCGAAACAATTTAACAAAAGAGCGGTACATAAATTTGTTAGTAAATGATTTGGAAGATGCTCTAGATAATTTGCCTTTAGCGGTTACTCACAGCTGCTGGTTTCAACAAGATGGTGCTCCAGCACATAACGCTATAATTGTTCGTGATTATTTGAACCGTCGCTTCCCAGGACAGTGGATAGGTACTCATAGTGATACACCCTGGCCTGCAAGGGCCCCCGACCTAACCCCACTAGACTTTTTCCTTTGGGGACATATCAAGAATCAAGTGTACTCTAATCATAATTTTCAAAATGAAGAAGATTTGCTAAGATTGGTAACTGCTTCCTTTAACAATATTTGTCCGAATATGTTAACTCAAGTTTTAAATTCGTCTGTGAGACGAGCGTACTTGTGCTTAGAAAATAACGGCGGGTTATTTGAACACTTGTTATAAGTTTCTGTTTGTTTCCTGTAATACATATCAGCTCCTTGTTATTACATTACAATTACATTTATAAAGTAAACTTTTGATTTGGCGACTCATCTTTGTATTCAACAACGCAAAAATTCTGGAAAGTGGTAAGTTTAAATTTAGTATAAATAGGACTAATCAATTTATTTCATGTACCAAAATATGTCATTTTTTCCAGCGCCTACTATCTAAAATTGAAGAAAAACATATTAAGTAATCACTAAATTACATTTTGCGCGAGAAATTGTTCCGAAATCATATTGTTTGATACGTTGCTGTATTCACAATGAAATATGGAGTCGTATACAGGGTATACTTTAGTTTCGGCCCATATAAAAATACAAAGTTGATGATGTTTTCTAAAAGACGAAACGTCGCAGAAAAATTCTGCTTACGTTATCGTGTAGTCCTCAAAAAGTGGCCATGGCAAAGTGCTATTTGTTTTACATTTCCTTTGAAAATAAAGCTAGGAGAAAATAAAAACGAAATTCTCAAATTTCGGTTTTTCTCGGATATCTCCGAAACTACTCGGAATATTAAAACTTTCTAAATGGCATATTATTAGGCACATAAATGCGCTACTTTTCTCTAATTTAATCGACCCCGTATCACTTACCGTTTCCGATATCCCCATGCTGTTCATTCTTATCTTGGGCACACTGTATAAATTCAAGAAATCAACTAACCGAGAAGAGATTGTTGAAATTATTCTAAATGTTTTTATATATTATGTATATATTTGTGATGTTTCCATGTATTCAAATATTAGTTGTTGATTTTAGTATTGTCAATATTTTGTCATCTAATTTTTTACCATTATTGTTTTGTGAATTATTCATTCACCGTAATTAAAACTGTTGCTGAAAACCGTGTTTCAGTCATTCACAACAGGTTATGGGCCCAGTCACGACCTGTTACTGAAAATTCGAATACCTATTCTACTAGCATTTGCAACACTGTAAAGAAAATATGGTAGATAAAACAGAAGTGGCCTGTATTAATAAGTTTGACGGCCAGAACTTCTCGCAATGGAAATTCCAACTGAAATGTGCCCTAAAAGCCAAGGGACTTTTTGGAATAATAAACGGTACGATGAAATGTCCAGTTCCTCCCGTTGAAGCCGAAACTTGGTCGAAGAAGGATGCACAAGCAATGTTCCTGATAACTTCTGCAATGGATTTAGCACAAATCACTCGTCCAAAGAAATGTTTGACCGTCTAAATTCAATTTACGAACAGAAATCAGAAACCAACAAGATGATAGTGCATGAGCCATTTCATCAGTATAAAATGAACCCCAGTGATTCGATAGCTCAACATGTCTCCAAAGTAGGAAACCATGCCAGACAAGTAAAGGAATGTGGTGAACCCATTAGTGACACGGCTATCATGACAAAAATGTTGAGCACAGGAAAAAGGCCAATTCACTCAAAGTGGGTATTCAGAGTGAAGAGAAACCTGGATGGATCAATAAACCGGTACAAAGCTCGGCTGGTAGCAAAAGGTTTCTCCCAAACAAAAGGTGTAGATTATTCAGAAATATTTTCACCAACAACCAGATATGACTATACGAGTTTTGCTAGCCATTACAGCAGAAAACAATTTTCACATGATGCAGTTCGATGTAAAAACGGCATTTCTTCATGGAAATCTTGAGGAAGAAATATACCTGAAACTTCCTAGTGATATGAAAAATGATGCAGTTTATGGCTTAAAAAGTCGCTTTATGGATTGAAGCAAGCATCAAGATGCTGGAACAAGAAATTCAATGATTTTCTGAGAAATTTTGCCTTCATCGAATCAGAAGCTGATAAATGCGTTTACCGTTGTAATCTTCTCGGTGCAAAAGTTTTACTGGTGATTTACGTAGATGATGGACTGATTTTTTCATCAAGTAAAGAAGCAGTTGAAATAGTTATCTTAGAAGTCCAAACGACATTTGAAATAACTGTAAGTGAACCGACTTATTTTGTGGGATTAGAAATCAAAAGAAATAAAAATGACAATTCCATTTGCATCAGTCAGTCCAGTTATGTTAGACAACTTATAAACCGTTTTGGACTGGAAGATGCTAAACTCATAACAACTTATATGCTGAAACTGAGCCATATCTAGAAGAGATTGAAGTTCCCTATCGACAAGCAGACCGGACATAATGCATGCAGTGGGAGTTGTGAGTCGTTATTTAATCAATCATACCAATGCTCACTGGAATGCAGTCAAAAGAATAATAAGTTATTTAAAAGGAACAACAGAATCAGATATCAGAAAACATCATCCTTACCACTATTAAGTGGATATTCAGACGCAGATTATGCTGGTGATTCTGAAACAAGACGCTCTACTACTGGTTATGTCTTCAAAATTAGTTCTGGTCCTGTTACTTGGGCTAGCAAACGCCAGAGTAGTGTTACACTTTCAACAACAGAGTCGGAATATGTGGCTGCCTCAAATGCTGCCAAAGAAGCTATCTGGCTGCAACAGTTATTGGAAGACATCGATCAGCATGTAAGAAAACCTACATTATATATCGACAACCAGAGTGCGATTCGGCTTATCAAGAATCCCGAATTCCACAGTCGAACGAAGCATGTCGATGTTCGTCTACATTTTATCATATATTACCAGAATACAACAGAACGGCAGGCTGATATTTTAACAAAAGCATTGTGTAAAATGACATTTCAGTATTTGCTCAAACTGTTGGGTGTTGATAATATTTGAATTTCATGTTATACAGGAGGTTACTAAAACATCCAGAAAGTGGGAGTGTTGAAATTATTCTAAATGTTTTTATACTCTGTATATATTTGTGATGTTTCCATGTATTCAAATGTTAGTTGTTGATTTTAGTATTGTCAATATTTTGTCATCTAATATTTTACCATTCTTCTTTTGTGAATTATTCATTCACCGTAATTAAAACTGTTGCTGAAAACCGTGTTTTAGTCATTCTCACAACAGAGATGCCATTCAAGTCGTCATTATTTATCCTGTAACATTTGTTATTATGATAATTAGAGAATTCACCAAGCACAGTATACATATGCAAAACTGATAAAGAAATCAAAAGGTATAGAAAACGAACCAATCAAGGAAAAAGACGAACCGATGAACCGTGAACGTTGTACGAAAGTACGAGAGTAGATGAAGACCAAAAGTTAATAATGAGGCTGTGGAAAGCTCGGACTACGATGACTATTTGGATTTCGAGTTGACTCCATCTCTTCAGACGATGAAGAAATAGCAGACAAGGAAAGAGCCCTTGGAAAAATATCGTTTTTAGCGTTTTAATTTGATTTTAGAGATGTCACCTATGCCTTTTTTACTCAATACTCGTCGACTAGCGATGTAGTGGCTCCCTTGCACTCAGTTTCTAGAACCGACACTGGATATAATTCCAGGCCAAAAAGGAGAATATGAAGAATGACAAAGCACCATCTGAAGGAAAGGAGCAGTCGAACACCACCTATAAATAGCCGAATGAAGATTGTGTAACTGGTAGCTAGAAGTGCAAATAGATATAAGTAAGAATAGAGCCAATAAAAATAAGGATATAATAGTCTACAATCCATTCCCATGACTTAACTCTCTATGTTTGATAGTCATCGGGCTAAATAATGAAAAACAAAATTATTACCAAACTGTTGAGTTCTTCGTATATCTGCTCTTCGTGCAAAGTTGGACAACAAGCTATTAGCAAAAATTCCGAAATGCCCAAAAATGTCGTCGGACAAAGTTACCACAAAATTCATGATATTTTCAAAATTCAAGACGTTTTAAGGTTTTTCTCTGTAAAATCAAGGCTTGTGAACGGATGCACTACTGCACCGGCTGGCCTATAAAACATCATGAAGCACCTAAATATGTCGGTATCAATCTGAAGATTACTACGCCGCAAATAAGAAATTTAAACGTCGTGCGTTGTGAAAAACCTCGCCCCATTGAGACGGTGGATACCTGAAGCGGGGTTATTTTGTAGTATGAATAAAATATCTCTTTAATCGTTTCAATTATATTACATCATATGATTAGAACAATAATAAGTAATAGTAATTATTATAATACAAGTCAGATACTAACAATTGATGATTATATAAACGAAGATTGCTTAGACCAGAATATTTGAGACTAGAAAGTACTCATAATAATTTACAAAGAAAGACTAAAATGATACATGACGATCAAAAAGCACTTTTTATCATTCTCGTCCTTTAGGGCTGAAATATTGAACAAAACAAACTACCTAGTTTGGAAATTCAAACACTTTATTGGTCATGAAATAAGCAAAATTAATAGAACACAAATATCGTAATGAAATTGATTGTCTGCACAATCGATCCTTACATATTTCGCCCAACTGACAGTTCAGTCTTTTTAGTGATGAAAATGTGCTCAATAATATCAAGATCCTTTCTACAACAATGAATTTTTTATATAACAAATAACAGATTTCTCTACACCAGTTCACGATGAGAACGACTCACAAGTTTACTTCAGTCTTGATTGAAATTGCTGTAGTTTTAGCTCGAACAAATATTATTTATATTTTCCTTAAGTTTTGAGATTTTATAACACATTTGGTAAATTTAAGGAGTAACTGTTAGTATAATTGAAAAAACTAAGATAATCTCATTATTCGCGTATATGCCAGCTGGTTCACATTTTGTATACTTACCTGCTGAAAAGCATCTGAGTGAAACTTCGATATTGTCTGTTCTTATCGTTTCTGGGTATTTATGTATAAAGGAATAATTTTTCAGGAAACATTTAACACTAACCATAACAGCCAGACGTATTGAAAAAATTCATTAAGAACCTTGAAATCAGATTTAAAATTCAGATTGAAAACGTGAATGATTACCATTGGTAAAAAAAGTTTTTCTAGGGCTATACCACAATTCAGCTCTCTCATAATTTTATTACCACCACACTTCTTTATGCAAAAAGTCTTTCGGTCAAATTGTCCAAGATTTCAATATATTGTTGAACTGAACTTTCTGAACAAAAGTTACCAAGGGCACACAAACATTATATGTTCAGTTGACGAGATACAGAGTGTTGTAGTTGTGAGATATCACTTTCAGGCCATTATTAACTGAACTTTATTGATGGTGATATCTCTGAATTATAAGTGTTTTTTTATCTACACTACAGTATTGCACTCGGCCAGCAATATGTATTAGTCAAATTTTAGTCTAGAGTATGATTAATTACCAATTAACTTTTTTTTCTTTTATATTTCACTGGTTTGGTTATTTAGAGTCTAGGAAAAAACCCCCGGAAAAAATCCCGGAAAAAATACCCCCCGGAAAAAAAACCCGGAAAAAATATACAGTGTGACCCATTTAAGATGGAAGCACCCTTATAAAACTTAAATTTTTCAACCGATTGGAATGATTTTTTTTTGTTAGGTAGATATTCAAAAAGTCTATTAGGACACCAAATATCATGAATAAATCTCAATTTCCAGGGCCAACTAATCTTATTTTTCAAGGTCAAAAATCTAATTCGCGACATTTTCAAATGATTTACATGTGAATTACGTTGGAATGCGTCAATCAATAAAAAAGTTATAAAGGAATGAAATTTGAAAAATATGCCGTTTAATCTGAAAATCTGAATACACCACTGGATTCAGGATGTCTTGAAATATCACTGGTCATAGTTTCATCGAAATCTGTTCAGTAATAAAAAAGTTATAAGGGAATGAAATTTGAAAAATATGTTGTAAAATGAAATTTTAACAACGTTCTTACTACACCACTGTTGATTATTGAAAAAATTATTGGGGTGATTATTGCAATGTCGTACAATTATAACATCTGAAAATCATGATGATAAAAATAGTCTATAGGTATTTCTCGAAGTGGAGTGGATACATAAACAAGTACAATCAGGAGAGAACTCCTGGTTAATCTTCATGAAAACAATTTCAACAATATAAGACAAGTCTAATGTACTCCCAATAGAAATTATAACGAAAAAAATATGCAATGGATAATAATTATTATCATTCCAGTAGGTAACATCAGCTGTGATTTTTTCCTTTTGTTGAATAGCAAAAAATGAGAGTTGCAATTTTAACTGCCTGTTATTCAGAATGCATTAATGAAATAAACAAGTTAGCTGTGACTTACAGTTTCTCATCTATTTATTTGCGCATGAATTGTCATTTTGTTACGCACCATTAGTGAACTGAATAATTTGTGTTCCAAAATAAAAACAGATAATGGCTCAATTGTCAATTCAAGAAAAAATCGAAATTATACGTCTTTCCGGTGATGATTACCGGAGTGAAAGAGAAGTAACTAGAATATTCAGTGAAAGACACCCAAATCGTCCAGCCATAAATAACAGCACGGTACATAAAATAAACCAAGTTTTCAATCGGACTGGAGCAGTAACCACATATATTTTAAAGAACAATATACGAAGAAGGAACGAAAATGACCAGACTATATTAGATTACTTCAGAAATAATCCAAATAGTAGTTTGAGGGTTGCCAGCTTGGATTTGAACTTACCTAGGGAGAATATTAGGCGATGTCTGAAGAAAAATAAATTGAGGCCATTTAAACCAAAGTTTTTACATACTCTGGAACTAGGTGATCAAGAAAAACGATTGGAATTCTGCTTATGGGCCCAGGGCGAGTATCTTAATGACAGGCAATTTTTAAAGAAAATTTTATTTAGTGATGAAGCTAGTTTCACAACAAATGGAGTGGTTTCATCACAAAATATTCGCTATTGGGCCACTGAAAATCCTAACTGGGTGATAAACTGTAAATGGCAGTATTCAGAAAAAGTGAACGTTTGGTGTGGAATACTGAATGAAAGGATAATTGGACCATTCTTTTTCGACGGCAACATGAATGGCGCAATTTTCCTAAAATTTTTAAGGAATGAATTTTCGGACGCAATAGATGAACTTCCCCTTGCAGAAACAAGAAATTTATATTTTCAGTTAGATGGTTGTTCCATACATAATGCGGGAATTGTGAAGAATTGGCTGAATCAAAATTACCCTAATCGTTGGATAGGAAGGGGGAGTACATTAATTGGATGGCCACCAAGATCGCCTGACCTTACTTCACTCGATTTTTTCCTTTGAGGTTATGTTACACAAAAGGTTTACAAATCACGACCAAGGAATCGAGTGGAACTGTGCACCAGAATTCAGCAAGCTTGCGATGCAATTACTCCACAACAATTGAGGAATACTTTGAAAATTTTTCGTAAGCGATATGATAAATGCATTGAATTGGATGGAAGTTTGGTGGAGGCCACCAGAATATGAATTGCACTCATTTATTTTTCAATTCGGTATCTTCTTGGTTTCTATTTTTACATTGATTGTGAATAAAAGATTGTTTTCCGCTAGTTTGTAGCAATTAGAAAAATGTACTTACAGTTATTTTTTTGTAGATTCATTTGAAATTGTTGACACTAAAGTTTGTTGTGATAAACTGATTGATTGATATGGTTACATATGAAAGGAAATTGATTCTCCCATAAACGTTTCATGAATTTTATTTGAATAATATTTTGTTGAATATTGCCCCTAATCCAGTGGTGTAGTAAGAACGTTGCTAAAATTCCATTGAACAACATATTTTTCAAATTTTATTCCTTTATAACTTTTTTATTACCGAACAGATTTCGATGAAACTGTGATCAGTAATATTTCAAGACATTCTGAATCCAGTGGAGTATACAGAATTTTCATAAAATTCCTGAACATGAATTGGTGGGTTGATTAAACGGCATATTTTTCGAATTTCATTCCTTTATAACTTTTTTATTGAATGACGCATTCCAACGTAATTTACATGTAAATCATTTGAAAATGTCGCGAATCCAGTGGTGTAGTCAGATTTTGTCTAAAAAAATCGCTAGTAATTTTTTTAAATTTTTGACCTTGAAAAATAAGATTAGTTGGCCCTGGAAATTGAGATTTATTCATGATATTTGGTGTCCTAATAGACTTTTTGAATATCCACCTAACAAAAAAAAAATCATTTCAATCGGTTGAAAAATGTAAGTTTTATAAGGGTGCTTCCATCTTAAATGGGTCACACTGTATATGCGATAACAATGGCCAGTACACAAAAAGTAATGAAATTTCAACTGCGTGTCATGTTAAAGAAACTAGACCATATTTGAATAATTTTGCAATACCAATAAAAGTTTTAACCTATCCTGTGGAATGTTCATCGACGACGACCAAAAAAGACGATTTTTTATATTTTTATGGCTTGATTGTTCCTGAACGAGCTAACCTAGTGACAGATTCGCCTTTTTGCAAGGCTGGAAAATCTGTTGTATCACCCCTCTGTATTGTAAAATGAATCAAATATGGTCTAGTTTCTTTAACATGACACAGTTAAAATTTCATTACTTTTTGTGTACTGGCCATTGTTATCGCATATAGGAGTATTTTTTCCGTTTTTTAATGGGGGGGTATTTTTTCCGATTTTTTTTAAGGGGTATTTTTTCCGGGTTTTTTTCCGTGTTTTTTTCCGTTTACCGGTTAATTGATAGACAAATTCTATACCAATCGAATGTATGAAGCCTATGGGATATGCAAACGTTAGGGTGACTATTTTTTCCCCCCACAACTCTTGGGTTGGGCAGGTATAAACAGGTCAATCGATACTAGTAACTTGCACCGGTCTGGTTAATGAATTAAAGTTAAGTTAAAATAAAGATTATTTCATTACACGTTGGTATAGGGTTGTCTGCGAAAAATCAGTCCTAAATTCGGGTTGTCGAGTTTTAAAAAGTGAAATATCGCTGCGAGTGAATACGTGCGACAGAGATGTCCCAGCAAATCATCCCATGCGATAAAAGAGGACATAGCATTGCAGCTGTGTGTAGTTTGTCCATTGAATGAAAGAGGGTGCGCATGCTATTTATCCGTGAAAATGAAAAGGATAGCGATATACTCGTAAATGCTGTAAAAAATTCTGGAGTATTTTGTTAGAATTGAAAAAAAGTTCTACTATTTATTGTTGTTAAAAAAAATGGTCGAAAGGTGTATTCTGTGTAAGTAATTCGGATGATGGTGTAATTGATTTTAATGATGGAACTTTTAAAAACTGCTGATTAAAGTTAGCTTTTCGTAATATAAAACACTTTGAATAAAATGTTGAAGAATGTTCTGGAAGTTGCAATATTACCAAAAATCAATGAAATTCTATGTCTAAAAAAATTATCGGGTAATTTTTCTGATTTCTTTTTATTCTGCAGAGAATACAGAATTCTTCTATTTCTGGTTATTGTTCAATAGATGAAGATGCTGAAAGATCAAATAATTATTGTTATGGAGCATATCTGAAATTGATTGTTGACAAAATGACCTCCACATTTTCTACTCACTGCGAGTTCTCTCAGATTATGAGTATGCAGGATTTGTTCATAATACTCAGTACTTAATAAAATAACGATGTAAGCATCTGAACTTCACACCATGGCCGCCATCAGTCTAAACATTTTTATTGATTCGAACAGTAAAACTGGGAGAGTTTTAACACCTTGATTAACACTCTGTATCTCGCAAACCATACCTAGAATTTTTGTATGCCCATGGTTACTTTTGTTCAGAAGGCAGAGTTCAACAACATATTGAAATTTTGGACAATTTGACCTAAAGACTTTTTGCATAAGATGTGTGCGGTGTCCTTTTTGTTGTAAAAAACTTTTCGTTTTTATGTTATAGCCGTAGAAAGAGCATCGTGTAAAACTTACACAAAAAGCTCATTTCCCACTAGCATGAACTGCAGCATTCGTGGAAAATGAGTGTCAGTCTGTGCAAGTTATAAAGGTAATATGATTTCAAAAGGAAGTTGTACGAAAAAAGTTGTTTGCTACATTAAATTCTGGAAAAATTACAATAAATGAATGTTCAGATTGTGAATGAATTCCTATAGTTATATCGAGATTAATTGAATATACATTTGAAGAAAATCGAAATTTACAGAAGAAATATTCAAAGTACACAATTTTCAAATTTTTCAATCTCAGCTGTTACAATGATTACTTGATTGTACAAGCATCAAATGATACATTGGAGTATTGAATTTCGTCTGCAAGTTTGAAAATTGTATTTTCAGTTACACAAACTATGTAACAAATAAGTGAATTGATGGTAGAATATTTATAATCCTTGACCTTAATGTTCTCTTGCATCATATAAGTAACTGATTAGTTTTTCATTTATTTCTTACTAATATTTGAACAACATGAAAAGGTGACTCCTTCTCTGAGCAAATTGAAAAAGTTCCCTATGAGTCATATTATGGAAAATTTTGATCCATATGTGGAAATCGTCCAATAAATTAAAACAACAATGTATGATCAACCCTTCGTGATTCCGGTAAGAACTGGTTATTGAAATAAAATGAAATTTTAGATGAATAATGGTAGATTTTGTACAAGTACGTGGATATAAAATTAAAAATTTATTTATTCAAGTCAATTTCCAATATAACATTTATGATGAATTATCTTTAAGGTAGATTTTGAAGTTATATGGGCCTATTATTCATCATGAGAGAGGGTTTATATGATATGTTACAAGTCGAGAGAGACGGCCACTCACTTGTACAGGAAAATTGGAACAAGCTATTTCAAGAGAGATCGAAAACATGGTCAACATAATTTTAACTTCTTAATACCCTTCCAGGGACCATTTTGATGTCCTCGCACCAGAATTTTGAGTTTGGTTCAATGAAATAGAATGTCAAGACATAACCCAAAATAGAAGAGCTGAACAGTCGTCGTGGAATGTGTACCAGAAATTGTTATTCATTGTTCAATTGTTGTTTAAAAGCATTTTTCATAAGTGAATTAAGGGCACAATTAATTGTCAGATATAGTAGGTATTATTTTCACAAAAATATCATACTTTCAAAATCTTGCATAAATTAGGTTTTCATACATATTTTAAATGACTAGATAAGATACACACAATTGTCATAGAAATGTGTGAAAATGTATTGGCACTTGGTAGGAGAAAGTGATTACTTAATACTCGAAAAAACTTTCCTCCATTAAATAATTTTTCTACGTCTAATCTACTAGTACCAAAATACTAAAATTCACTAAGCCTCAAAGGTTTACAAGGAATTAGAAACTTACTTTTAGAAAATCACAAGAACATGTTCCTATTCAATTTTCACTCTTCTTTCTTCCAATACTGACGAAACATATTCAAATAATGAATACATAGCAAATGGTTATTTTGATTGCAATGAGATAAAAATTCAGTTGAAGATTTGGAATAAAAAAAGAGATACACTTATGCACTTTTGTTTATATGTACCTTTTATTCATTACTACTGTGCACAATTTTTAAGGAATAGAATTATTCACAATTGAATTTGATTCTGTGCGGACACATACTTTCTAGATGAAAAATTTTTTTTTTGGATTCATGAAAACTTTTCACAATATGATATGAATACATCCACCTTCATTCATAATTCATTGAGAAAACCTTGTTTTGGAGAACAAAATAAAAAAAATTGAAGGAAACATGAATTGAAATATTTACCTAAAAAAATACTTCGGTATTTAATAGCTTCATCATATTCGGTTTCTAATTTATGTAAATCTGTTCAAAGAGAAATAAGTAATTTTTTTTCTTCTAAAACTTATATCACGACTCGAATAAATGTCTCGAAACCTATCAGTAAATACTGAATGATTTACTCGCATCTTTATAAATTAATCAAAATAATTGTCAACTATTGATTAAATATTAGTCGAGATATTTACATTAACTTCTTGATGAGAAACTATTAATCGTTGGTATCACCCACTTTATTTATTATTGCCATTGGTTAGTGTCATAAAATAAACATATAATCCTAACATTGCAGAAGTAAGCAGGAATATGTGTTACCCATCGTGATAAAGATGCTCCCTCATAAACACACACATGAATGTAGGTACGCACATGAACATCAATGCAATGGGGATGATTTTCCCACAGAATATATTAGTATATATTTCTGCAAATGATACTCAAAATCATGCAGATGCAGCGATGTATAATACAAATATTCCCAAAAGTTTTCATTTTTAGTGATCACACAACATATAAAATGCATATTACTAGATGAAACACAATTATTCAAATAAAAAAAGTTTTCAAAAAATAAAATTTATTCTAGAATCAATCAATCCATCACGGCCATTACGGCCGATTCGATTGATAGATCGTTTGGATCTCACTTAAACGTGAGTTCAAATCCCAGCACCTGCAACCGGTCGCAAGTTCCATATCTTGCGTACTCTCACAACCTTTCAAGGGATTTTCTCTTCAGAAACCTGGGCTATTCGTTAAAAAATTGGCTTGTATCCTTGATACCCTTTTATGAAAATCTTCGCAAATCACTCAGTTATCAAGTATTTCTTTTTTTCTTAGAATATTGTTAAAATTGTCATGCCATTATGGAAATTATTTTCATTGCCTGTCTAATGTATTCGCTGAAAAACTTGCACTCCTTCCTTTGTGAATAAACTACATTGTTCTCCTTGAAAATGTCCTAATTTACACTGAATATGAATATTGTAGTAATATATTTCTTCAAAATAATATTATTATATTTGGTTAATTGAAATATGTGGTATAAAATCTGATCGAATACTAGTAGATTCTTGTGTATACATGAAATAATGTTTCATATTTTCCATCAATTCGGGTCCAATGAATAAAACCAATGAGAGAAAGCTCTCGGATTTATTTCGGAACCTAAATCTTCAAATTAAACAAAACTATTTCCGTGAAAATTGAACATTCATTTGCTAGGAACGGAATTAGGTGTAGGCTTTTTTTAGAGAATTACCTGAATACTACCATTCGTGGAAAAACATACTTTTCAGTTAGGTTTATATAGAATATTTTTTTCGTGAAATCAATAATAGCAAATATGATTGAAACCACTGTCTGTTCTCGAGTAGCAAGAATGTTTGAAAAATATCACAAATATAACTGGTGGAAATAACAAAGTTACAGCCTTTTTATTGATTTAAAAAGAGAAGTTGAACAGAAGATGCAATACAAGCTCTAACATCTCAACATTTATAAAGCTTTGGAGAAAAAAAAACATATAATTTGCATATTCAACAATAATACTCCCTTATGAACATAGCCTGTATAATAATAATAGCAAAAGTCAGTCATTATACTAGATAAGAGCATCAAACCAACGTTTCTGCATTTAGATAGTCATTCAGTAGTAGAGGAGGCAATGATGTGAACTATCGATGTGGTAAGTCCCTAATCCATTAGGTTAGATCTGAGTGCAAGTTCAAAATGAGGAAGAAATAGGTTATGCCCTTCTGAGAAAAAATTACCTTTTCGATAAAACCATACTGAAACTGAATCTATTGACACTTCAAAAAGAAGCCATTGAATGATAATTGAAGTGTTATAGAACCTTTGAGGGTTTCAATTAGGATTCAACTGAACTAATATTCTCGGTTCTAAAATTGACCCTATAAGTAATATCACCAATTCAGTGACTTTGGAAGAACTGTAAGAAATATCTAGTTATATAACGTGAACAACTACATATTCATAATTATACACTATGGAGTGCGACAATTTCAGAAAATAGAGAGGCGTTATATAATATCGCTAATATTTTAATCATCACATGCAAATTTAATATACAATTCAGCCAGTGAGTGTCACAATAAAACTAACTCTAAGGAATGTTATTGCTAAATCTACTTCCTTACATTAGAACATACAATGTAGAAAAGAACACAATTAAATTGTGGGAATGTTTTGGCTTTTCACAAGACCTTGAGCACCGTAAATACCAAGCTTGAAAAAGAGACCCAACTTATCAACTAGCTCCGAGCACAAAGAGCAAGCAGCAGCTTTGCAAAGGTAACCAATATCAAGGTCTGATTATCTATAGTTGAAGAAAAATTCCGAACTATAGTCAATAGTTGAGTTTATGAAAGTTTCATTACATTTTTATAAGCTTTCATCAATATTTTTTCCTTTGCAAAATGTTTGAGGTTGTTTTTATTGTAACTCTTACTCATTTCAAGTCTATGATAAGAGTGAAAAATGACAGTCAGCATAATACCTATGATTTAAAATTTCATACTTATTGTTTCTCAGATATGTCATAAGTTGCTCCATTTAACTTATTCGACGTCGCTTTGATTCTTTCAAAACAAAAGACCGAATTACATATTATTTTATTTTTGTTTGCATTTATCTACCCAAGATTAAACGTGTTGCACAAACTCTGGGTTGAGAAATGAAAAACCCATAAATTCAGTTTGATCCAGGTTCATCATGAATAATTTATCGGTTGGTGTCAAGTCAGTTTTCTCAGACGTGAACTGTTTGTCGAAATTGCTGACGTCTTTGCGATGTTTCTGAAAAAAAGTATTATTTTTATTAAACAGCATCTGCCAGAATATTTTTTAGTACATCTACATCAATATCATTGATAAACGCACTAGAAAGCGTTTGAAATATTCAAGATTAAAAAAGGCCCTGCTAGAAAATGAGTACTGTTGCTAGGCAACAAAGCCTCCATGCAAACACTACGTTACATCAGATGTCTATAACTCACTTAATGAGATATGATAAAGTGAAAAGGGACATTATTCTGAAAATGAGTAGTGTTGCTAGGCAACAAAGCCTCCATGCAAACACTACATCAGATGTCTATAACTCACTTAATTAGATATGATAAAGTGAAAGGGATCTAAAATTGATTGCCATAATTTTTTTGAAGTCACGATGTAGGGATAGTAAAAAATAGCATATTATGATACACGTGTACAAGGGCTTCAGAAGCAAGCGTAGAATTTAAAGACAGGACATGATGCGGAGTCTGTTTTTCACTACTTAAAATAATTACACTCATTTTAAACTTATCTCGACACTGAATTTATGAAGAAACCTTCTAAAGAGGAACAGGGAAATACGTTAACTGAATATTCAGGACAATTCAACGATTCTGAGTTCTCATTATTTTCGGTCATTATTGTGATTTTTATCAAGAATATATGTTGTAATTTTTACGTCACCTTCTGGTACATTTGAAGAGGTATGGCAACTCTCAGGATTATTGGACTAATATTTTTACCTTCGCCATGTTAGCTCCCGGCCGGTTAGCTCGGAGACCAAGCTATTGTAAATTACTTTTGTCTTTTTATACTCTAGCGAATGTTGCTTTTCTTTGATAGCGAACAAAAAATGGAAATTCCTGATGCGTGATTCACTCTACACCCGCACACAATGTTTTTTGGGAAGTGTCATTTTCCCGCACGCTAAAGTTATAGGTGAGTTTTTTCCGCACTAGAGCGGGAAAATAATCTTTGGTGAGAACATCAAAACTACGTCAATTTCACTCGAATGAATGAAATTAGCTGTAAGGACTCAAGATAAGTAGAAGGGCCATGAAAATACGGTTTAAATCCAATTTTTTATACCAGGATAATCGAGTATGGTCATAACAATGCTTTGGATCGTGAAAGGGATTAGAATATCATAAGTAGATCAGTAAGCTTGAGTGATTACTTTATTACAAAAAGTTAAGGATAGCGATTATAAACTTAATATTTTCGAAACTAGTTGCAATGTAGACTCCGTATACAGGGTTCTTCTTCTACTAGTCAATGTTGAGATTTCTATGTAATTTTCTTAACAATCTCAGTTAAAAGCTGAAGGCCGGAGACTTAAGTTTATATCATTTCATTTTGATATTGGGTAATCTGAGGTTACTATTATACAGGGTCACTCAGGATTTTCCTTATCAGTTGTATTTGAATCCATTTTTGTAGGAACATATATAAAACAAAGTAGAAAAATAACTATAACATGATCAATATTTCATGATTCTTGTTTATCTGTTATATTTTGTACGAATTCTGGTCAACGGCATGATGAGCAATCAAATGAGAGCATACTGCAATAAATGTCTTTAGTCAGTAAAATAGGTACCTGTCGGAAGCATTTCAGCTCCAAATTGGCGCATTTTACTACTTCATGCTATGTCTGTTAAAACATTATTATTACGATTTCGTACAGATTCTATTTGATGATTTAGAAAATTCAGTATCAGCTGTGGTTTTTATACCGACCAACAAATGATAAGGAATAATTGTGGAAGAAGCTATAGATGGTTATTAGTGCACCTGTAAATCAACAAAAAAAATTTGCTACCCCCTTAACCCAATTGATAGGATCCGTTCAAGATACAGCAAATAGATCATAACCAAAAAATATTGTTCATTAAGTTTGTTTTTTTATTCCATTTTTGATTATTATCTACGTACGTTACAAGTGCATCTTATTTTGTACAAACAATTAAATAAATATAAATCTCAGCAACGGCTGGTAAAAGATGAATCACCCCATGTAACTATTCTTAGAACTTTTCATCACAATTACGAGTTATATACAAGATGCAACAAGAGCCACAAAATATTGATCATATTGTATTCAGTTTTCTACTTTGTTTAATATACGTTCCTAAAAAACTAATATGAATAAAACTAAAAAAAGACAATCTTGAGTGGCCCTGTATGATAGATAGCAACCTCAGATCCTCAACTTTTTGTAACAAAATAACCGCTCCATCATTGATTTTATAGTTGGTAAGCTTGCTTCTGCATGTTTAACACCCTGTATCTCGAAAACTATCCATCAAATCTCGTTGTGCCCATGGAGACATTTGATCAGGACATCATAAACTACATTAAGTATACCAAATTCGACTGGGACTATTTCCCCAGAAGAACCGTGCAGGGTCCTTTCAAGCCTTGGCCAGTATCGACTCGCAAGTCACCAAAGTTGTACATCGAATTATTGTTAATATAAAAATGACATTTCAACCGATTCTTATTGAAGAAAGAGTACCAGCTCCAAGAATGTTAAGTAGCACTGCATGTCAAACCTTGCGATATTTTCATTGGGAATTTCATTTCCAACCCATTGAGTGACTTGTTTCGATCAGACAATTGTTAATGTAAAAATTACTTCTTTCCCGACTCCACTCAAAGAAAAAGAGTATGTCATACACTTTGTAATATTTTCCTTAAGATTTTCGATTGTTTGCAAACCGCAAAAGTGGTCGTATTTTATAGACAATTGTTTTGGAATATGAATCAGACGGCTGTTAGTGCAAAAATTACTTCTTGTCCGACTCCAATAAAAAATTAATTGCCAACTTCAAGGATGTTGAGTAGCAGTGCAATCAATAATTATCAACCCGCAGATGTAAGGAAATATTTTTTCGACACCTAGTCTCGAACCGGGCCCATTTTTTCAATACCTAGTTTAACAATATCGTTTGATTGGGAGTTTTCATCGGATTTTTTTGGGTCGTTATTCTAACAGTAACTGACATCATTTAGCATAGATTGGATTTCGAATCAAATAACAAAGGATCCTGAACTTCTCTTATGGAAAATGGCCTTCAGTTGAATTTATTAAAATATCAAAATTTCAGTATGTTGTATTCGATCATCTTTTCACAAGATTTCATTGTCTCAACACGATCCTATGGCTTGTTTTCGAGATATGATGTATTGAAGTTGAAGGTTACCACTTTTATTTCGTTTTCTTTTTTTAATTAATTTCGATTCAGATACATGCGTGCCCATACATGGTTTTTGAAGCACGGGCGGTTTAAACGCCTTTTACTCACGTTCTATCACAAGAACATATTTTATTTTTCAATAGTAATGCTATTTAAGTGTTTCAAATAATCCCGATGTATTTAAGGACGATTTAGATACATGAGATAAAAGATACAGTGAAAAATACATCGAGATTATTTGAAAAACTCAAATAGAGTATTACTTCAGCATTGACAGAATTATTACAGAACCAAATAAACTATGTTCTTGTGATAGAGAAGTGAGTAAAAGGTGTTTGAACCGTCCGTGCTTCGAAAACCCTGCAAGGGCACGCATGTATCTGAAACGGCCTTTAGATGATTTAATATTTCTGTTTTCTGGCGGTCATTATTCGTGTTATCCCAAACATAAAAGTTCAATCGATAAACATCCTTTATTGGGTCTGTGATAATATTTTTCAGTAAAGTTTAAAGATAAATTGGCTAAGGCTTTCGCGGCCGAAATTTTCACTATCGCTATTTTGATTCGGGTTCAAAGGCCATCGTGATTTGGAATAGTTTCTTAACGTTTTGCTAGCGCAAGTGGCTAGCTTCCTCAGAGGTCTGTTCATCTTCGTTCTTCTCCGAAGACAAGGATTACTGATCCATTTATGGTAAACACTTCTGAACCACCCAGTATAAGTGTGGATATCATACATAATTTTTGATTGAGTTGTGTTTAGCACATTTTGATAAATTAAATGTTACCTACTGAAAAATATTGTCAAAACCTAATGAACGATGTTAATCAATTAAGCATATTCCTGTTCGAAACTTACTTACCCTGTGGATAATATAAAAATGGCCTCTATCAATCGTTGTGATAGTACCAAAAAAGAAACAGAGTCAAACCGACATGAAACGAAACGTACTGCGGCGGCGATTCCCTGCAAAACTGTGAACAAAATAGACGTTTTTCGCGTTCCAAAAAACAACTGAAATTTGAAACGCTTAAACACGCAAAAATGCAGCCACAATAAACGTTTTCGCGTTCTAAAAAACAACCTCAAGATAAACCGAAAAAACTGTATGTTTTCATGTATTTCTTATGGAGATTTGACATTTCAAAATTGCTCAAAATACACGTTTTCGCGTAAGAAAAAACAACTGAAATTTGAAACGTTAAAACATGCAAAATGCAACTAAAATAGACGTTTTATAAGGTTAGTTCAGTAGTTCGTTCTGCTTCGATCAAACTGACTATCTGTCACTCTGCCTGTCTGTCAATCTGTCTCCTATCTCCTATCACCGAAAAAAGAAACAGAGTCAAACTGGCACATTCTGGGTATCGCACGTTAAAAATGACGGACCCCATCAGTGGTTGATTTTTTCTCTTCAAATTTTTTTATATACTTCAATATGTCCTTCAATAGCCTATAGTTTTTGAGAAGGATCGGAAAATGCTAACACGGTTTTCTGAATGTTCTGAACGTTCAATCTTCAGGTGAACCGTTGAACGGAACTGAAATTTTAAAGTTGCAATCGATAGAGCCCTGTATATACTATTGCTGAAAACTTCGCTACCCCCATTGCCCCAATGACCCATTTCCCACATGACATTTGACACACACGCAGCAGTCACGTTTATTTCTCTTAAATAATATGTTTTGAGACACCCTGGTGTTTTTTTCTCTCAATTGACACACCCTGTATACCCTGACAAATCCTTATGTTTCAAACGGATCTACAGCGATGAACGCGGAGCAGAGACGGCCGACTCCCTATCCGACTTCTACCGATCTCCTCTATCCAACTCCGAGTATTCCCCCGATGGCGTTTGGCATGCTTGACCGTACTGCGCATGCGGTTCGAAAACACCCATAGACACTCTACTCTACTATCGGCAGAAAATAAAAATGCATAAACAATAATGAAATGGCTACTTTCAACTTCAATAACCCCATATCTCGAAAAATGGTTATTAATTTCTATTGGTTGATCGAACCCTACAACAAACTGAAATTTGAATGAATTCACCCAAAGGTCATTTTCATAAGAGAAGTGCACTATCGATTCAATAATGAAAGAAATTGGGTGTATTCCGTTTGAAATTGAAAAGTTGATGCAACTTCTGGTGAGACCGATGATGTCAGACTCGAACATGGACAAAAATTGAAAAAATATCTCATAAATCATATCCAAATCTGGTTTCCACCCAGTAGATCGTAGCGAAATAATACTCACAATTTTTGGTTTAAATGGTGGTTGCACTTCCCTGTTTTCAATTCGATCCCAATCGATTCTCCTGAAAAATGCGTGACCTCGCACATCTTCCTCTCCACGAGGGCCACATCCTAATCGTTTGGCAGGATTTTTAGTTAGGAGCTGCGAATATAAGAATATGACAGTTATTCATTTAAAACGTTTTGAATATTTGTTAGAAGCCAATAAATGTTTAGAACTAATAATTTGATTTGGCTTATACAGATAAATTATGAATAGCAGTAAAGTACTACGAGACAATTCAAGAGTGGGATTCGCGGAAAAAGAGTTTCATGGAAAGGTTTGTATCGAGAAAACAATTTTCTATAAGAATTGGATGCAGTGAGAAGTTGGGAGTGCAAGACGTTTTTTTTCAACAATCCATAATTGGAATTAGATGGGAGACAGTTCAGAAATGAGAAATACACCGAATATTTTCATATCCAACGATGAAAATCTGTGCATACACAGAGCATTTTTTAATGATATGCAAAAATTTGAAGATGGGATTCTACATGGGAAATTAATGATAGTTTTTTTTTTTAAACTGTGCTCCATAAATATTTTCTTACGAAAATACGCGGTGTTAAAGTTTGACAAAAAATGGGGTTTCGTTTACGGCATGGTGATTTTCTTCCGATCTCTTGAAAAATTTGCATCGTCCGTGAACAGAATATGTTATTGAAATTGCGGATTTTTCGCAACATTATCAAGATACCACTTACAAAAGGTCATACGCTTTGGAAAACAATACTCTTAAAATGTGGTAAGGATATAACGATTGATAGACAAATATTTAAGTTTCTAGTAATCTTCCTCTACTTCTCACATATTTAAAGAAAAATGTCATTAATTGAAAAATGCTTATCTGTACCTCATCATCACAAATACAATCGATTAATAAACGAAAGAGTACTATTCTTAAGGTCACCACAGTACGACATCTATCGGAACTTCTGTTAGAAAATGGCATATCGTTGTAATCTAGAGAAGAGCGAATTTTCATGAAAATAGAATAATTTTAGTTTTTTCCACTGGAGAAATCCTCCTGGTACTATATCATTAGCAGAATATTCTTACCCCTTTGCACACTTCCTTTGCTTCTTTTGATAATCCTTTAGGATAACTGACATTGTGATCTGTTATTGCAGCAAATAATTCTTCTTCATCTTCCCCATCGAATGGAGGTTGACCTATTAGCATTTCATATAATAATACTCCGTATGCCCACCAATCAACTGATTTTCCATAGGGTTGGTATAATATTATCTGTAATACAATGAACGAACGGTAAATTGACATTCGATATCACTATACCTACATGAAAAACTAACAAGACTAACAATTGGTCGATAATTAATATTTAATTATGTAACTTCTTTTCCCAAACTAACAAAATCTGGTGAATTATATTCCTTGTTCTCTTGACTGTGTTTTTATTGAATACTACGGCAACCTAAATTCAAGAAATGTAACCAAATGTTTAAATATTTCAAATAAATGAGGGAGGGAAGAATATTGATTCGGGATATTAACAAATTCAATGCAAATTATCAACTACCACAGAATGATAAGCTGGAAATCAGAAAATCAGTTCCCAAAAATAATAACACAAATGCGACCAGAGGTCCCAGAATTAATTGATGTCGGAAGTACTTACAAAGTATATTTGTTTATACTTGTTTGAAGTTGAAAATAGCAACATTTGGTAATCTTTATGAAAAGTTAGACAAGAAGTTGGAAACGAAGAATACTGGAGCAAATTAAAGAGATACATGATAGTGATAAAGAAGACATTGGTGAAACCTTGATAAAGAAACAGATTTCTAGAATTTTTGGTTGCGAAAGATTAGTAATTTTTTTTTTTTTTCAGTTTGCAATCATCACCAAAAACATTAACTTTGTCAGTTTGACTACTTTTATTATTATACGAGATGGTTTGCGTGAAGAAGAAAAAATGTAACTGAATTTTCTTCAGCAATGGAGAATATCTGGATTAATGATACTTCCTCATGAACAGTCATGGAGTATAGCCGAAGGTTCTGTGTGGGCACAGGCCGGCTATTTTTATGTGCCTTGGTAGAAGGGCATATCTGGAAAATCAGAACCGTTGGAAGTATCCCTATAAATGAAGTTTGTGGACATTCTGCTTCAAAAGGTTTACTACTTTCGCAGAAACGTGAAATACCTAAGTATGCAGACTCAAGAGAATTCCAAAGAATTTAAGGCGAATTCATGCAATAATGAGTTATTAAACGCACAGGAAGTTAGGAGGCAACAATCAAGAGCAATGGGAAGAAAAGCCAAGAGAAAACGCAAATAATATGAACGGGAACTCACGAGGAAACAATATCAATAGGAATCAAAAAAATAAAAGAGAACATGAACAAAACAATTATGGTACCAATTTAAAAAAAAAATGAGTGGAAGGAAGAACGAAAGAAATGAGAAACGTGGAGAAAAGAAAAGGAAGAAGAAATAAGAAAAAAAGGAGAAAGGATCCATTAGATCAGCATCTAGAATCTTTCTTTCAACGAATTAGCTGAAGTCAACAAATCTTCCAGAATTATATCATTGAAATAGTCCAAAAAGTTAATAATACAGTCTGGGGGAGTCAGTGGAATTGTTCGGGTGTTTGAGAGGAAACTAGAAGTCGGATGAGGAGTTTAGTCAGAGAAGAAGTCCTGGAGGACAGATGAAAAGTCTTAAAGGTCAAAGGAAAAGTCCTTGAGGCCAGACCAAAAGTACTCAAGATCAGAGGAGTCCAGTCCAGGTGGAGAATTCAAGAGGTGAGCGAAAGAGTCCAAGAGTTACAAGATGTTAAAAGTACACCAACCATCCCGGATAGGCGAAATCGTGGCAAGTAAACTAGCCAAGAAATTCAACGCAGTGAAAAAATAAAAAAGAAGAGGTACATTCCTAACTGACAAGCCCTATTCATAAGAAATTGCAGCTGAAAAGCATCCAAGAATCGATAAGTTATATTCGTGACATATGTCGATTTTGAGGCAATAGCTGGTTACGGTAAGAAGTGGCTACTTTATTGCTAATAGAATGCTTCAAGAATGCTTCAAAATTGTGGAAGCTTTGAATATTATATGAGCAGCTACTTCTGAAACTAGTCGACGGGAAGGAAGCCCCGAAGTCGAATGAAACAGTGCTGTACTATAGAGCTGATGTAGAGTGATTTTTCAATGTACCTTACCATTAAGCACCCAAAGAGTTCACCATTTAACAAATAGGACTCCATACATTCATAGACAGATTCAAATATAATAAAACTTATTGAAAAAGATGAGGGGGCGGGCATTATAGTTATAAATATTTTCTTGAAAATCCAGTTGAAATTTTGAAATGAGAGTTGATGAAAGTTGAATTACAAAACTCGGCTAAAAAGAAGCAGATGGTGGTATATCTGTATCTGTATATCAAAAGTGACCAAACCAAAAGTTGGTTGTTCTCCGCAGAATTATTCCAAGAATGGACTCTCCGATTCAAGATCTGACGTTTAGGAAGTACTGATGACATTGGGGGTTATTCTAAATATATCTTTTTTTTTTGTTTCAAGCCACAGATATAAAATTGCAAAACCCGTGTTGAATATTGAATATCAAGTTTAAGAATCTCAAATAAAAAAAATTGGGCGAAATGTCGGGTGATTGAATAAATTCCCATAACTTCAGTTAGTATTTAATGCAAAAATAAATTCGCATTAGAGGAATTGAAAATATATTGTGGTGTTTAACCAAAAATAATAGTTGATTACGGATAATACTTGAAGTGAATTGAAGTGTGTGGTGTAAAAGCATTGTGATTGGAACCAGTATCCAGCTCTCTCAAAAGTGTATTCAATACAATTTTCAGTCTTACCTCAGGTGCAATATAGTCTGGCGTTCCACAGAAAGTCTTGGTTGATTTATCTCCATTGATTCCTTCCTTGCACATTCCGAAATCAGCTATTTTGATGTGTCCGTCTTGATCTAAGAGTACATTATCCAATTTCAAATCACGATACAGGATTCCCCGGGCATGTAGGTAGAATAAACCAATCGCTATTTCAGCAGAATAAAATCTGTAAAAATGGCATAACTTAAAATGTTGAGGTATGTACAAAATCAATTCATCTTACACAGCCACTGGCTCCTTGAATTTTCCAAACTGCTGTATTTGAAACATCAAATCGCCTCCATTCACATATTCCATCACAAAATATAAGCGATCCTGAAAAAGATATTTTGCAAACATTTCTGCAGTTGTTTTAAAGCCTTGGAATTAACTCGAGAAATAAATATTTATCATGATTACGCTGGCATAAAATTTTCGTTATAAATGTTTTTACGCCTACCCGCTATTAATCGTTACAGTTCAATGGGCGGTCTGGTTTGTGGGACTTACAGTTTGATTTCGCACAGGTGTCAATCGTTTTTCGCTCGATTCAACAATGAATAATTCTCCGTACTTTTGTCCTAAGACCCATTTTCAGTATTTTTGTTGCTCCTTTAAGACCACTGTATTGTACATGTGGCTATTATTAGGAGTAGTTCAAGGCATATAAATGGGATTGATGATTCCTGCCTGGCAAGTTTACCATCCTTCTCATAGAAGCCAGAATCCCACTTTTTGACAGTTTTATTTTTTAATGCTGTGTGGCTGGCTATTAGGGAAACGAACTGAAATTTAGAAATATAACCAATTCGATGAAACTACAGAGATCTGAATCAATAGAAATAATTCCGACTACGGCCAAAATTCCCTTCTCTCCACTCATTTCCACGAAGTAGAACAATGAGGCAAATATCTGGCAGAAAACAACTACTTCCCCCATGCATGTTTCGAGGTTATCTCCTCTCATCAGTGCAGGAATAGGTCAGATAAAACGAACGATAAAATTCAAAAGCCTTATAGTATTCTCCTACGAATGGTACAATCACAGCACCAACCGCGAGGAAAAAACAAAACAGCATTCCTCTTCATCACATACTCCACATACTAGCACCAACTGTCAATTGTCAATATTCTAATAAATTTCAAATCTCCATTCAACTGGTCAAATGTAATTTTATTGTCAATCAGAATCTTTCTAAAAATGTAGTTTTTTATATTGGAGCGAATTTAGATTGTTTTTCTAAACTAAACACGCTCTAAAATAAACTAAAAAACAAACTACAGTGAAAATATTTGCTATTGGTAACATTAAAAGTGGACATTTTTTCAAAGTAATTTATAGGATTTTAATCTACTGATAACTTTTTCTATATGTCTACCCTTGATTTGGCAATTTTTCTTGTCCTTAGTTGTTCTGCAGTGAGGCACTCCATTTTACCCAGAAGAGGTGGTGTGAATAATTTAATATTCATTCCAATTAATATATTTTGAATTAGGAAGCCTTTATGAGGCATAATCATCATTCTTTATCGGGATAGATAAATTAAATCCATGGGCTACTTCTCCATTTAACGTAAATTCTCTTCGAAGTCTTATACAACCTGTTTGAGGAAATTGAAAAATGTTCAAACATTTTTTTGCTGGAGAGTATCAATTAAATATAAACCCATCTCTCCACACGTTTCCACAAAGTGGAACTTTCCTTATTTAATCTATTAGAATCCCTCCTATTAGATTAGTTTCTCTCCTTTGATAAGTAAATTGAGGATATTTCATCCTATCTATAACAAACTCGTATAAAAAAAGATCATATATTTCGAAACTCTGAATTGTAAAATATTTGAACCGGATTGGATTTTTTTCATGCCCGGCGCCTCCACCATATGTCGCGATTAGGGCCGTTGGAAGCTATAAGCCATATCGCTTGGGACTAAAAATTCAACTCCACCATATGTCACGACTAGGGGTTGTACCCTTTATTTATGAGTAGGGAATTTTTGTGAAAATGTAGCTGTTTATGATTGAATTTGATAGACATACTTCAATATTGTCGCCGAATCCGTTTATCCCCACTCCACTAGTACAGACTGACTAATATGCTTCATCTGTTATTATATTCATATTTTCTTTCCACTGCCAAAAGTTTCAAATAAAGAAAATACACATTTGACTAATGGAATGAGAACAAGATAACTCGGTTATTATTGGTAGCAAATAATTTCTAAATTGAGAGTTCCAAAAAGAAAGTGCTCGGGTCAATTCTATGACTATTTTACACGAAACGTTCCTTACATACCATTGTCTGAAAACAAGAATGTAATTGCACTAAGAATGGAGGTTTGTTGGACAGTGCTAATACTCGTTTTTCAACCATTGTACACTCGACATCATCGTCTTGAATGATAATATCTTTCTTCAAAATTTTAATAGCATATAACTCATCAGTTCCTTTTCTCTCTGCCAACACCACCTTCAATAATATAGAAATGAATGCATATTCACAGCTCCTCTGATATGAACACCTACCTTGCCAAATGAACCTTTGCCCAAAACCATTAGGAAATTGAAGTCAGTAGCCCTTATCATATCTTTCTTTCCCATATTGTGTGGCACATCTTTATCTACCAACATGGATGGTTTTTTGATGATTGATTTCGTCTACAAAAAAGTTACTAAATCTACTTCTTTGTAATGGTCTTTCCACATACCCTCTGTTGATTTTTAATCGTAATCATATCTATTCCTTCCTCTGGCACTGGCACATTGTAGAATTCACCTTCTTCTTGTGTGAGCAGTTTGAACCAGCCATCAGCGGGCGATTTCAAAATTTCTGAAATTCCAAACGACAAGGAACCCATGAAATCGTTTCTTGATGTTCGATCCCAATCCCAAACTTCAATCAGGAGACGGCGATCTTTGTCCTCAGCTTTCAGCTCACTGAAAACGATTTATGAAAAGAACAATTATTTTAGAAGATAAGCTTGACGGCCATATTCTAGAAGTGGTTCTGTCTGATGTTAGTTATAGACTACAAGCCAATCGTAAATTTTGAAGGGGTCAAGTGACCCAGCACGAATTATATTCAGTATGATGCAATGCTGCTATATGGACGGATAGGTGACAACGTTCGTAGAATATAAAAAAAAATGTAGAAACTACTGAGTTATGAAACTACTTAGTTATGACATATTAGTTCAATGTTGCAAGTGCTGATTGTGATCAAGCAATGATTAGTATCCCCAAGTGAGTGGGTAATATGACAAACTAGGAAAATCAACAGAGTCGAGTGCATTTTTGTTTCAAATTGAATGACATGTTAGCACTTTTCATTAAGCATTTTTGTGATCTTCGACCACCCATCCATTATTATTGAATATCTCTCATCCATTTGAAAATTATGATTATGATGTAGAAATAATATTCCATTTGATATCTCTAATTCATTCTCATGCCTTGAAATTATATAAGTAAGGTGGTTTAAAATCAATTATCAAAATTGACATTCCTCGTTTTTCAAACAAAACCCTGTATTTTTCGAACCTGTGATAGAGGATTAGGTTCGTACATTCGAAAGTATTGTAGTATAACTGCACTAATCTAATTTTGTTAATTTATTTTAAAACTAGTCTTAAACAGTAATTTATATCACAGTCACTATTTTACAAATTTATCTTCACTGTCAGTCTCTACCTGTGAACTTTGGAACTATATTTGTAACTCTCTGTGGCTATCTCTCTGACTACCCTGCCATCTCCCGCCGAGCGTCTTATATATATCCGCAGTTACAGTTCTCGATAAATTGAGTCTATCCGGCGACTTCTTAGATGTCCCTAGAACCTTTCGTAAGAAAGTTCGCGTTTCTTCCACGTGATTCATGCGTTTTCTCGAGAAGAACTTGTTTACTTGTCGAGTGTGCATTAATTAGATGATCAGGGCCGGTCTCGAAATCGTTACAGTATGTAGCCGACAAACGAGTGCGGAGACCTATGTTGATATTTTGATGAACATATCTCGGACTCCTCAAACAGTACGTTGTATAAAAAATTCATGAAGATTAACAGATTCTTTATTAAAATACAGGGTACTATAGAAAAAAATTGCATGTTTTAGAAAAACTTGGACTGTTTCTCTTTACTATGACTATGCGACGTAAGAATGTTTCATATAAGTATATATTACATGCTCTCCCCTATCCGAACTGAAAAACTAGGGGTTGACGCACCCTTATTCTTGAATCATTCTGTATGAAAAAAAAAAACTCAGTTATTTTCGATCAAAATTGAGGGCTATAATTGCATCTTTGATTCTCATTAGAGAACTTTCACTGGTTGGTGTACATTTATCGGATTGAACTTTGGTAATCCTGTTGTTGTAGAGTACTAACGAAAAGTATAATGGATAAGAGATCAAAGTGGCATTTTACCATTACTGGGGTATGGTATTTCCAGAATGCATAGGCGTTTTGTCAATTCCCGGAATTGATATAAATTGTTGTTATATAAACTAGCCAGCCGATTTTTATGTCCCCATGGACACTTTTGCCGATGAAGTCGAAATCAACAACTTACCAAAAATTCAAGAAATTGAACCAAAAGCCATTTTCCGTAAGGATGGTGCGGGGTCCTTTTCTAATTCCTCTAAGTCCCGCCACTGCTTATCATTCGATCATAGTGCATTATTCTGTTGTTTATTTAGTGAATATCGATTATTCATCAGATTTTTTTTTGGATCTATATCCACATTGTGATTTATTAGAGCTGAATGTGATGTCGTCATTGTATGTGAAACGGACAAGTTTATATCTTTATTCGTTACATCCAGCAAATTGAACCCATTTACACAGTACAACTGTTGTTATCCACTTTTTGACATAATTTTTTCGAAATAAAGAGACAATTTTAAATAAGCATAATTGTGGGATGTAAAACAAGTACTTATTCCTTTCGAAATACAGTGTGATCATTTTTCAATTGCCACAATCAATCGACATTTTTTCTAACGGGAATGCCCTCTTTATGTCAGCGAAAAGAGGGCAGGAAAATATTTTCAATAGTACTCTGTAACGAAATGTAAAACATTGCGTTACCATTTTTTCGGTTTGTTGAATTTCATGTTGGTAACACCATCTCATTGAGCTGTTCCAATTTATTCAATTGTGCTATGCGATTGGTAACACTGACGATAGACAGAGTGAGAGAGATTGACTTCCTCCTTTGGAGAACTTCTGTCGCCCCTTTCTGAAGTGAGCATTCGAAGCGGTGGTTTGTTTTCTCAGTTTTCCCATCGGGAAATTTAAAATTTTTCTAGAGCGAGGAAATGAAAGGTCGTATATATTATTATCTTTAAAATGATTAACTTCTATCTGATTTGTTAATCGAATCGATATTCTTTTGGCACGTTTTATTTGAAATTTAATATTAATTTTTGCTACTTTCTAACATGAATGCAAAATGGCCGTAAGTGCGTCATTCATGATTATCTTTGAAATCTACAGATCTTTAAATAATTAACTTAAACACAATTAACTTTTATCTATTTCACTGATCGAATCGATATACAAATCGATATTCTTTTGGTACGTTTAATTTGAACTTTGAAAATTCGATTTTGATACATTGTAAAATGGCCGCATGTGCGTCACTCTGTCACTCATGAATTTCATGATTAATTTGAAAATCTTCAAAGTTTGAGTATTATGCGTGATCATAATCGAATGTCATTTTGTACTCGTACTCTCTTTTGACGAGTCGGTCCTGAATCCTGAAATGTCACAGCTCACAGCTGAAATGAATTCTAACCTGTGAAAGTCGAGACAATTTTCATTAATTCTATCAATCTTGAAGTTAAAAGATTATGAATTAGATCTGTTTCTGTTTGTGCTTTATGGTTTTCAGTGATACAAGTGTTTCCACAAGTTTTTTCTGAATGTTCAGAAGTTATCAATCTGCTTAAAAGGCAAGAACAGTAAACTAGGATCTAAATTCCTGAACCTGGATGGTGATCGGTGAGAAAGTCTGATATGGCAGCTTGGAGAACAGGATTCATGGGTGAGTAAATGCTTTGAGTTCCTCATTTCTATATCTTAATCAGAAGAAGCTACACTCACTCATGAAGCTTTGAGCTCTTGGTAAGATCTTTCGCTCTCTTCTACCCATGTTTAGATGCCTAGCCAAAAGAAGTTTGATATATTTTGATAACCTTTCATTTTCAGTAGTTCTGGACACAAATAAAGCCATCTGCTTTCTTTGTGACTTTATAAGAAAGCATTATCTCAACCCTCTTGCTTTCTCTCTCTCTCTGTTTCTCCTCAGTCAGGAGATACACATTTCCTTTTCATCCTTGATGAGATAGATCAAGTTTCTTATCATTATTTTGCTTGTCAGTTCCACTGAACGTTGAAAATTGACTATTAAATTGAAAAATAATAGAAAACAATATCTTTATGAAAATCTTTATCTTATGCTCGCTTGAGATTGAACTCTTCTCTAACATCGCTTGAGAAATTACTAAATTTGAGCTTCACTGTAAAATTGAATTCTTTCCATACCTATTGAATATTTCAATCATTGTTTAACTCAGCAAATCTTACATTTATTGTAAATTTAAATTCTTTATCTCATTTATATATTCCCTGAATAATCTATATATTGTAAATTTAAACTGTTTCATTTCATCATCATTCATTTTGATAATCTATAAGTAAATCTAGATTAGATTTGTACAATCATGGTCATATCTCGAGTCGTGTAACTCAACCTGCCACAAGATACTGGTTTGTGTTTATTTTTCACAGCGTTACCTCATCGTTCGAACATCTTATGAGATCCAGGAAAGACCCCAGACCGACTACAGATTGTATCCTGTTAGTAGAGCAGCCATTGTCTCGAGAGACCATACAAGGCTCCTACATTCTTCGATAAAGTAGAGCTCTGGAGTAAGTCTTTCTCATCGCAAGAACTGATCATAAAATGTGAATAAACCAACCAGTCATTTCAAGGCAAATATTGAGAAACCAGAATCCTTTGTAACTTTAAAATAACAAATTTGATTGTAACTTTGTCACTTCATTAGAATCTTGTCACACATGTTTTGTCACATGGGACTTGTGAATATAGTGTTTTCTGATCTTTGTTTTTTTATTGTTGAGAAGCACAAAGATCATCCTTTGACAAATCAGTGTTTTTGGTATTTTCATTGATTAAAAAAGTACCTGGTGCCCATGCATACCTAATATCTTTTATCTTTATACCTTACATTTGTCAAAGGATATATCTGTCGTACTAGCAGATAACGATACCCACGACCTCCCGTAACAATCTGAGCAGCTCATAGGCATTGCTGTAAAAAAAGAGCAAGCAAATAAGGATAAGTGTTTATCTATAGTTGCAACTCAATACACAGAATACAGTAGTGGTTACGAACAACATATATGACTCTTCTTAGAGTATGTGCTACCAACTAATTATTTTTGGTGTTGAGGTATGGGTATGGTTCGTTGGATGGGACAGGATGACTATAATGTTAGCTGACCTTAGCACTAATGAGAAGAAATAACCTTTGTATGCCATATTAGGCAGGTGGTTATGTTACACCAGATGGGGGATAATATTCAATGCTTGATTACAATTAGATCTTGCAAGAGTGTCCTTGACTTGTTTGATATCTTTCATTGAAGTTACTTGTAGATCATTTTTTGTTATCCACAAATGAATATATACTGCCACTGCGTAAAAATGCATATGCTGCCTAAAATATATATTAAAGAATTTCCTGACTTCACAGCTTCGTTGTGCTCATGAGTATCATTCACTCCTCATATTGAGTGCCTATACTCCATTTTTGAAATGCTCTTCGCACACTTCATGAAGAATACAGGTAATTCCCATTGAGGATATTGAAACATAATCACCTTGAACATTGAAAGAATGCTTGTTTTGTAGTTCACCCATATGCAATTTCCTCATTAATTCAAAAAATAAAGTCAAAGATGGGTGAAAACAGTTAGTGAGTAACACTGTACCTGCGTGATTCATATACAAAAAGTAAATCAGTGAAAATGGCACTGTGAGTATACAATGAATTGATAGAATATAAGGAAAAAAATATAAACGAGTTATAATTCTGGATTTTAACTTTCTCTTCTGGTTCTTTAATCTCAAGTGTATTTCTATTTTTTGAATTTTTTACAATGGAAACAGTCAGTTGATGCCACTCTGTTGTTATTATTTGCACCCGATGCTGATATCGAGCGCGTTTTATTGACATAATTTCTTGTCTGTTCTGGTGTTTTAGTTTTTGTTTTCAAGGTTTTCTCTATTTGAGAATTTTTAAATACGTTTTCAGTCGTTCTTCCTGGGTGATGACTACTAGTTAATTCGTGTACTAGTTTAATGTTGTTCTCCATCACTATTAATTCTTCTTCCTTCAGAGTTATTATTTCTTCTCTCAGTTCAGACAAGATTTTACTGAACTCTTCACTTTTCAAGAATTCACGAATTACTTTCGAATGATTTATTCGAATGGACATTTTATATATTTTACGGATACTGTACACCACATAAAATATCTGGTGCAGCTTTGAGGGTATATTTGTATACGTAGACCCTTTGAAGTTATTCTTTCACCACGTCACTGAATTCGAATTCAAGTATTTCTGTTATAGGACTCCAATTTTTCGAATGTTCCAGATTCTCAGGAGACATTGGAGAAGGTGAGGCAAGAGTTATTATTACCAGCAACAACAATAATTAACAGTTTGAGCAAACCGAATGAAAATTAATATTTTTTTCCATACCAACTGTGGTATGAATTGTTTCTTGATTTCTTACAACTTAAAAAATATGAAATCATTTAATTTTAATTTTTTTTCAATAGAAGACACACTTCGTCTGTTTAAATTTGACACACTGAATTGGAGAGCACATTGTGAGTCTCTTATACGAAAATTAAAGTCATTTTGTTTTTCATTTCGGAATTTAAAACTGTTGTTAACTTGTGAGCAACTAGTTATACCACGTTCTAGTCGAATCCCGTTTGAGATATGGTCTTCAGTTTGGGGAAATTTGTCTTAAGCACCTAATGTATTCACAGCACAAAAAAACTTGTGAGAATGATCACTGGTGTCTCCCAACGCAGTTCCTGTAAACCTTTATTTGATTCTGCCCCTGGTATGTATATTTATTATGGAAATATCCGTTTATGTGTTTAAAAACAGAAAACTTTTTCTGACCAATGACTGAAAACGTGAGACATCAAAGGTAACGCAAAAACGTAAGGTAAGGTAATATATTTTTCCTACAAGCGTGCGTGTTCCCGCACGCTAATGTCACTTCAAGTGAGTTATTCCCGCACTAGTGCGGGAATAATTTTTTTCTACAAGCGTGCGTGTTCCGCCCTATTCCCGCACGCAATTTAGTTTTAGAGGTGTCATATTTCCGCACTAGTGCGAGAAAAATTTTCCCGCACGCTAATGTCACTTCAAGTGAGTTTTTCCCGCACTAGTGCGGTAATAATTTTTCCTGCACGTGAAAGTTTGTTCAAGAGCATCACATAAGATGTTTCAATGCTCTTGTAGAAAAAATCTTGATCCTTACTTATACGGAAAGGTACTATCCCGCACTCGACTGCTTACCCGAACTCCGTTTTGCGTCGTTCGGGTAACGGCAGTCTCATGCGGGAATAGTACTCTTTCCGTACTTGTTAGGATAATAACTATTCCAGCACGCGAAATTTTGTTCAAGAGCGCCACATAAGATGTTTTAGGGCATGTACCGACGGGCGACTACTGCAGCGCGACAGTCGTGTAGCTCAAAATGATACAAATGAACTTCCAGGTTTGTGCGTACACGAGCGACAATTTTGTAGCTTCTTAGCGGCATCCGATGACGACAGTCGCCCGGAATGAAACGTGTTCTATTTGTCGGCGACAAAAGAGACGCCAAGCGATCGTAGCAAGCTATTCAGTAAACCGGTTTCTACAGGAATGAACATACGGGCTACTATTTTGTCGCTAGTAGATGGCCTGGCATTTCGGTAAAGTATTTCGTACGGTGCACACGTCCACAATGTGTGAAATTAACACCGAAAGATTAATTTAGGAAATCGAGGTTCGGCCTGGATTTTACAACACGGCATTACCACAATACAGCGATCGTAATTTGAAAACCAAATTATGGGAAGAAGTATGCGAACACGTTGTGCCGAATTGGAAAGACTTGGAATCCAAAGAAAAGTCCGAAAAAGGTAGGACATAGTTTTTTAATAATCATTCTAGAGTTAACTAACAAATTATCAAAGTTTTGTACAGTGTAGTTAAGGTAATTTAGGTTTCTTCTTCAATACCACTGTTCCCCCTATTAAATTATTTTAGGTACCATTAATAACAAAAAAAAAAAATATTTTTCGTTAATGCACAATTTATGTATTGTAATTCAAGTAAAACCTTATACATAAGGTATTTTATATTTTGTCATATTGCCACGGTATTTCACCTCTTGGGGAGATAAAATAATCTGCAAAATAGTCCCTGTTAGATATTCCATCGCCATCAGCTCTGGTTCCTACACGAGCAATATCATCAAGAAAGCAATCATACAAGGTATCTTCATAATGCGTTCCATCTCTTTTCCGAACAAAGTTGAGTAGAACACAGCAAGTTTGTGTTATTAATTGTGCAAATTCCACATCTACATCCATAGCCTTATGAAGAATTCTCCATTTATTGGCTAATATACCAAAGGCACATTCTACCATTCTTCTTGCCCTGGTTAATCTGTAATTAAAAATTCTTTGCTTTTCACTGAGATTTCTGTTGGGGTATGGTCTCATAACGTCCCTTGATAAAGCCAATGCTTCATCCCCCACTATAACATGTGGCATACATCTACCATTGGCATCATGTGGTAGTGGTTTTGGGGGTGGAATATATAGTTGCTTTTGTCTTATTCGTTGACCCAAAACAGAATTTTTAAATACATTTGAATCGCTGGATTTTCCATATGCTCCAACGTCAATCGCAATGAAGCAGTAATCAGCGTCAACCAAGCCAAGAAGTACAATTGAGAAAAAACTCTTGTAGTTGAAATATTGAGAAACTGAATGATTCGGATTGGTAATCCGAATATGCTTCCCATCTATCGCACCAATGCAGTTTGGAAAAGAGGTATATCCGTAAATTTTTTCTGCTATCTGCTCCCATTCCTCTTGAGTTTTCTCTCCCTTGTGAGTAGATAGCTGTACACGTATGTTTAACAATGGAACCGATGGTTGTTCGTCCCAAAAGGTATTCTTAGTGAAGAGAAGCGAAGCTATTTCCCGATGCCAAACACCTGAAGAAAATATCAACATATTATTTTTCAAACTTCAGTTATAGTACTTTTATTGTTACAGGCAAAGAAGTACAAAAAAGATGGAAGTCCTTAAGAGACTGCATGAGGCGAGAACTGGCTCTGCAAAAATCCCCTTCTGGTGGTGCTGCAAAGAAGAGAAGAAAATACATGTACTTCGACCAGTTATAGTTTTTGCGGACCACGATGGCAGATCGTCAAACGACATCGTCTTTGTGTTCGGTCACAGCTGAAAGCAATGAAGCCGCGATCACTGACACGGAACCAGTGGAAGTTCCTCCAATACCTCCTGTACAACCTACTGAGACACCTAAATCAATGAAAAAAAGGCCAACTAATAATAATTTTGAGCAGGATATTTTGAAGCTGCTTGAAAAGCGCAGCACCAACCCTATGGATGATCTTGATGATGATAAGCAATTTTTGTTATCTTTGCTGCCGCTCATGAAAAAGTTCGACGACGACAACAAAATAACAATAAGAGTGCAGCTAATGAACACCATTAGAAGGGTTCTGAATGACATAAAAGCACAAAAAAATTGCCAAAATGCACTTCAGTCTCTGGAGCCTTCACAGGGAAATTCTCAGTGGCAACCACCCAACATCCCATGGCAGCCGACTACTAATAACCAATGGCAGCCCCAACCTGGCCCATCATGGCAGTCATCACAAACTAGCTACCTTCCTCAGGTTACGCCGATACCTTCACCAAGCTTATCAGTAGTCAGCAGTGAAATTATCGATCTTGGCGAATCTTTAATGTAGGATTATTTTATATACACAATATTATAATTACTCGTTCTACGTATGGTTTGTTTGTAAATGTGTAATTATAAATAAAGTATATTAAATTCGTACTTACCTGAGTGTTACTGCTAATCTTTCTTCGGGACTAATAGGTTTTCTCATATTCGTTGTTTCAAACGTAATCGCTGGACCAATTGATGCAAGTAGCTCGTCAAACGACGCCACCGACATACGAAAATAATAAAAAAATATGTCAGGGTGGGTCCTCAAATCTGGATATAACTTATGAAATTGCCCTTTTAGTAAACGTTGGCTTACTATAGGATGCACCCAATACCGTCTTCGTTTTTGTAATAACCGCCTTCGGCGTCACACTAATAAAACAGCAATACATGCTAACTCGGTAAACTCCATCTTGAGACTGACGAAAAACAAAACCCAGAGATCACAAAAGTGTGGAACGACATAAACATCGCTTGTTTGCTCTGTCGTTTTCGCCACAAAAATGTGGTTCGTCTGTTCACGTTCTAGTCGCGGCGCTTCAGCGACACGACTGTCGCGCTACAATAGTAGCCTTTCTGCACTTGCCCTTAATGCGCTTGTAGGAAAAATCTTGATCCTTACTCATACGGAAAGGTACTCTCCCGCACTCGACTGCCTACCCGAACTCCGCGTTGCGTCGTTCGGGTAACGGCAGTCTCATGCGGAAATGGTACTCTTTCCGTACTTGTTAGGATAATAACTATTTCCAACGACCACATGGGAAAGTAACGTATATCGCACTGTATAGTTACACGGAAAGAGGCTTATATCGGAAGCGTGCGAAATATTTTCCGCACGCTCCGTTAGCTCAGTTCGTAAAGCAGAAGAATCATGAATGCCCGGACTTGCATAAAGTCCGGCATTGCTCGTGATGAAATTGAGGAAGTCACCCTCGCTCTTATTCGTGATATTCAGGTCGGTCGCGACCGGGCTATCACGAAAATTGATATCAGGAGAAACCGGAATATTGTTCCACCCGAAGTTCGGGCCTTAACTATCTTGAAGAACTCCCTCCTAAAGAAGTGGCAAGCCAAGACTGCCGGAGCATAAAAATGATATGCTCCGACTAGGAAGAGAGATCTCCGAGCTTATTAACGACCACAACGACACGGTGTGGAAGAATAAGCTGGAGAAGCTAGACGTTTGGGACAATTCGCTGTGGCGGATGACGAAGCGCATCTCAAAGCGCTTTGAACCCGTTCCAGCCATAGTGAAGGGTCCCGATCGTGCAGTGACGGATCCTCAGAAGGCGGAACTGTTCGGTGAGCACTTCGCCAGCGTTCATAGAAAGGCGCCGGACGTTAGCGACGGTCATAGAGAGAAGTAGATAACGGAAGACTTTAGACAATCTATGCCCGCCCCTATCTGTCCTTATATGCTGGCAAAAATTTTGGCGACCTATGAGGTGCTGACGGAAGTCATAAAACGACTTCCGACGAATAAGGGCCGGATGGGCTTGACGCCATTCTGCTCAAGAACCTGCCAAGGAAGTCCCTCGTCCAGTTGTTGCACCTTGTCAACGCGATCATCAAATGGCAGTATTACCCAGATTGCCTAATGGAAGCATTGTTAATTCCTATCCTGAAGCCAGACAAGGATGGCCACCAGCTTGACAGCTACCGCCCGATCTCATTGTTGAGCGTGGTTGCCAAGGCAGTGGAGAAGATTCTCCTCAAACGTTTGTTGTCCCTCGAGGAGCATCTCAAAATGATCCCTGCTGAGCAATTCGGCAGATTGTCCGAGTTGTTCACGAGGTGAAAGAGGCGGCTCATCGAGGACAAAATACCGTAATGGTCCTTTTGGACATGCAAAAAGCCTTTGACTCCGTGTGGGTAGAATGTCTAATTTGCATAATGCTGAGAGCAGGTATGCCTTCATACATGGTAAGGCTGGTGAATTCTTACCTGACTAATCGAACTTTTGCGGTGAGGGTTAACAGCACAAGATCCGCAGAGTTTCCGATCGAAGTAGGAGTCCAGTCTAGCCCCGCATTTGTACTTCTTGCATACATATGATTTTCATAAGAGCGAGAGAACGAAGACGGCTATATACGCGGATGACACCGCGATATACGCCCATTCGTTCTCAAGCGTCGCAGCTGCTATGTAAGTCAAATATCGGTTGGACAGGGAAATCATACCGTATCTCGAGGAGAACAAAATTGTGGTGAATCCGGCTAAGTCCGAGGCAATCAATTTCTCGAAGAAACTTAAGTTTTCTAAAGTTCTTCAGAAATTGAAGGTCAAGGACAAAGCCTTGGATGTCCGGACTAATGTGCGATACCTGGGGGTACAGCTTAACAAGCGTATAACATGGTACAAGCATATTAACTTGGCTATACAGAGGGCCGCGGCAGCGGTAAAACGCACCTACCCACTGATAGCCAGAGGTTCACATATGAAGCTTGAGGCCAAAATGATGGTATACAAGCAGATCATACGGCCGGCGATGTTGTACTCTTGTCCAGCGTTCTGCAGCCTGCCCAAGACTCCGTTTATGAGACTGGACAGGATGCAGAACAAAGTACTTCGTATCGTCACTAATAGCGACAGATACATTGCTGGCGTCGACTCTATCCCGACATATGTTAGAAACCTGTCGGATAAATTCTACAGGTTCCACCTCCCCAAAACTTCGTTAACCATAGACCTTACCAGGCTCAGAAAACACGATAATCAGCCCCGCAAACACGGTGGGCTGATATATCGATCGTTGGCCATCTTCCAGGAAAGATGGGAGGAACCGGTTCCATAGGGAACCAAGGCGCCGGTCAGACCTAAAGCGCGAAATACTTCAACCCGGTTTTTTGCATCAGCCTTTTCCGGGACAGCACGTTAACAACCACCTCTGATCAAACTCAGACAAGCGCATTTTCTACATTGAATGTAACCTGAACGACATGCATGAGCGTTGCAGGAGGCAGGAGGCACCACCACCACTATGGGTTGAAATGTTCGACCCACCGCCAACACCAGCGGGGGTGGCACCAGCGCCTCTTTGTCGGGACCCTGTGTACCCCTCGGCACAGGCGCTCCCCCTCCCACCGGCCAACAATGGACAGGGGGAGAGGGAGGCGGCCCTTAGTGCATCCTCGCGAACCTCTCCTCTCCAGAGCCCTCCCGGGCGGAGATTGAGCTGCAATGTGCGGGAGTTATGAATCTATTAATCCTAGTGTAGAAATCAAAGATTACTATGAAAAATAAACTTTTATTTATTTTTATTTTTTTTTAATTTGTTTGTTTATTTGTTTGTGTTTGTGTGTGTTTGTGGTTGAGTTTTTGTGTTTGTATTGTGCTTGTGTTTGTTTATTCATTTATTCATTTATTGATTTATTCATTTATTCATTTATTCGTTTATTAGTTTATTCAATTATTCCATTATTCGTTTGTTTGTTCATTTATTTATTTATTTAATTATTTAATTATTTATTTATTCATTCATTCATTCATTCATTCATTCATTCATTCATTCATTCATTCATTCATTCATTCATTCATTCATTCATTCATTCATTCATTCATTCATTCATTCATTCATTCATTCATTCATTCATTGATTGATTGATTGATTGATTGATTGATTGATTGATTGATTGATTGATTGATTGATTGATTGATTGATTGATTGATTGATTGATTGATTGATTGATTGATTGATTGATTGATTGATTGATTGATTGATTGATTGATTGATTGATTTATTTATTTATTTATTTATTTATTTATTTATTTATTTATTTATTTATTTATTTATTTATTTATTTATTTATTTATTTATTTATTTATTTATTTATTTATTTATTTATTTATTTATTTATTTATTTATTTATTTATTTATTTATTTATTTATTTATTTATTTATTTATTTATTTATTTATTTATTTATTTATTTATTTATTTATTTATTTATTTATTTATTTATTTATTTATTTATTTATTTATTTATTTATTTATTTATTTATTTATTTATTTATTTATTTATTTATTTATTTATTTATTTATTTATTTATTTATTTATTTATTTACTTCTGACGAAAAGTACGCGGGTACTTTCTTTTCATTATGATATTGAAAAAAATTACTATTCATTAAATTTTCTTGGACACATGTCAGTATCATCTATATTTCTTGGAGATTGATTTAAACAAATATCCATTTAAAATCATCCTGAATCATCTAAATAAAGCAAGGAATTTTCAAAATTCATGTTTATTTTCGTTAAATAGTTTCATATATCAAATCTCTACTTTAGTCTAGCAATCTTGTAATCGCCTTGTTAGTTATTTATTGTATATAAGAAGCAGGCTTTGAAAAATTTTTGTGAAACGTCAAAATATTTTTATACATTATGTGGTGAAATTATTATGTGGTCGTAGGAAAAATAGTGTACATTACTCGTGCGAAAGTGAATTTTCCACTCGTGTGATTGCCACACTCAGCTTACGCTTCGTGCCACAATATGTCACTTTCAGCACTAGTAATGTAATATTCTATGTACGGTTCACAAAAAAGGAAGGTAGAATTGGCGCGATTGACAGTTGTTTATCCAATTTGTTATAAAGATCAAATTTCAGACTTTATAAAGTTTTCACGAAGCTAATTATTTTTACTGGTTTGACGCGCTGCTGACAGGTCCTGTTGAACATTTTTGGAGGCTGACCATAATCACACAGTTTTTCAGTTAATTCACTACTTGTAAACCAAATTTTATGAAATAGTTGCAACATATATAGATATTTTAAAAGGCTGATTTTCAGGAAACGGGCTGACTAACGGTCTACCCACACACACACTACAAACATGACTTAATTTCAAAAAAGAACCTTTACTGAATTGTTGCATTATTTTTACGCTCAGCTATTGGACTATGATTCAAGGCACTCAGTTTCGTTTTATAATTATTCAACTTCGTTAATGTATTGACGTTCAAAGCATTGTTTACGTTCAATCGTCTGTCACGCATAAAATATACATACACATATACATATCCACTTCAAGTTCTCAGAGTACAATTTCGAAATTTCTTATGCAAGAAGCTCCCAAAAATTGCATAGTGAGATATCATTATGAATTTATGAAATGAAGGTAGACAGAGATGGACGGAGGTACAGGAACAGAAAGATTACAAGATATCTGAAGGTAAATTTTTGGTAGAACTGTCAGCAAAAAAACGAAGAAATTATTGAAAAGTCGTCGTAGTGTCGTACCACCTTTCTACCCTTATCTATCGTATACTACTGATACTTTATACTTACAAAGTCAACGTTTCATTCCAAACGGGATTGAGACAAGCTTTGATGGTTCTCGTTTTCTTTTTAACATTGTCTGAGTCCGGAATGAGCTTGAGTTTAACGTATGGATCGCTAAGACCATTGGGATCCATTGGTATCATATTTCTTCCTTGCAAGACTGTAATCATATGAGTTTGATGAACGAACGAAATTATGATATGAACATACAAATCTAGAAAATTAAACATCCCCAGTCGATTCCATACGGAGCCCCCCAGCAAATGATTCAGAATAACATTTCAATAACATGATTCGAATATGCTTATTTGTCCACCAATTGTATGGGTAAAATAGAAATTAGATTTCGGAAATCGGATTGCACGTTGCTCGACAGAATCACATTTTGATTGACAATTATAGTTCGGTAAAAATCCACGATTCCCTATCACATTTCATACGAATACCTCTGTGACTATTTCAGCTTTCTTATGTAGAAAAATTCACAACTCAGGATGATTGAAGTATCAATTAAATCATTACGACTATCAGATGATTTCAACCGACCGTAACAAAAATTGTCATGAGGATTTGTAATCAGTTTAGTTTTGCGGATAAATTGTTCAATATTTTATGAAAATCGCGATTTGGTAAATTCTAAGCTATGAATTTACCAAATCGCTCGATACAGTTATAATCCGTTACTACTATCAGATATTTATCCATCGGAGGCGATCCATCACATACAGTGGAGGTAAGATACAACTGGGTAGTTAAATAACTTTCAGTCAACTCCACCAAAAATCGATCTTTAATAACGATATAGTCATTATCAACATCGTTATTAAAGAAAGGTTTTTGGTGGGGTTGACTGAAAGTTATTTATTTAACCAGTTGTATCATTTATTTATTCCACTGACCGCAAGGAAACGTTCCCAGTATGTCAACTGATCATTATAAAATGTCTAACAACCCTGGTGTAGAGACTTATACCTTATAAATTGTGGGATCAAACGAAAAACATTCTCCAATTTGATAACGAGAAAAAAAATTTAATTATGGAAATGTTTTCAAATATCCTACTATATTAATAGAAGTTTCAGGTAGTGTCTACGAATATGAAATGATTAAAACAACATAGTCAGTGGAATATACAGAATCACTTTAACTAGATAATGATTCTGATAAGTGTCACTGATATTCTTTTTATACATACTATAATTTTTTGGGAAAATGCAACCTCACATTTTAAATTGAAATTCGATGATCAGATAACACGCATAATCAATGACAATGAAGGCGTTTGCCTGTTTTCTTCGAGGTAGATATAGCCTTATGTATATCGAAATCGTCCGTTAAAAATTAAGTATAAAATTTTGTCCGTGATGTTAAGTCACACCACATTGATTTTTATATTCTTTTCACGTTGGCAAAATACAGTATTTCAAGAAAAGGGACGGCAGTGGATTGACAATATTTGAATCGGTGTGGGTGGAGTATTTCGTTTTCTTTTGGTCTTTTGTGTATGTGTAGAGGATCCGGTATAATGCCTATACTTCCACCCGTTAATCAAATAGGACTCCCCAATAAATGTGATACCTAGACATTGTTTAAATCTGATTAGACAAACATTTCTCGCAAGACATAACTCAGGTAGTAGTAAACTCATTTCGGTAACGGTACCACGAACAGAAAAGAAATCAAAAGATCAAAAGAAAGAATTATCATGTGAGTATGATAATTGAGAACGGATCAAAGAGGTGAACACGCGTGTTCAAACGCAGCGGCCCTTGAAAGCTATTAATCAAAGGACGAGTGCTTTATGAGCAATTAATTGTTGGGTATGACTGTTCAGAAGTAATGAATAACGAGGATACCCTTTGATATATCAATAAAATATGTACGGCTGGTGACAATTGAGCGTAATTCATCAAGTTTCCGCGATATAAGTATGACTGAGCTCGGGAAAGGGTCGGTTAGTGATAGTCTGTGTCCAAGCTTGATCCAAGCTTGATATAAGAAGCGTCTGATGTTTTGCATATCTCGTTCGCTCCGGTATGTGGAAAGTGGTATAGTTCCGGTTAGTCCATACCTCTAAATATATCGAAAGTAAAGTCAATTCGAGAAATACATTTTTTATTTTTTTAATAAGATACCTACTTGAAGTATTGCGAACTATATAAACTCAGTTATAATTGAAACAGTGCGATATGATAAATCATAGTAAATATATTAATTTAGAATAAAGTTGAGTTGAGAAGTCAATTATTTTGCATTCCACCGTATTGGTCTGAATTCACATATTTACCCGTCGCATTCAAAGTTGATGAACTGAGCGTCCATATGGTGCTTAAAGTTGAATTATCTCGTTTGACATAATTTATGATGGTAGTAATGAATACGATGATTGCTGATATGATATTGAGGAAATTTTATCATTTATAAAAAACATATTATTTATCGAGAATAACGATTATCCATTTTTTATAAATAGCCATGATTGGTTTTTAATATACATGTGCTGTACTTTCATTTTGTTCTTTTATGCGATGTCTGATGTATTTAACATTAGGGTGTTCTATATCTTTTTGCCAGCGTTTAAATTTATGAAGTTTATTTGACGGTGGATTTGGGAAATGCATTCAACCTCACGAAGTAAAGAAATATTTATAATTGCATCTTGCCGATATTTCTCAGATTTCGTATGCTAACGGTCCTATTAAATGCATTAATGCTTGTATGGTTATAATGGGGTTAATTGAATATTCAATAAAGTTGTCATTTGTTGAAGGGTTTGCATTATTTATGTATTTTTAAACTGCACTATATAGTACAGGTATGTGTTGATGCAATTACATAATAATTCAATGTTTAATGAGATGTGCTATCGAATAATATCGATTAATGATATTACATGAACTGATCGATAGAATTATTGAAGAATTATGAATATCACTCATCCATATTTAAATAATATGAAAGGTCATTGATATCCGTTGCTAGGTATGAATTGTGTACAAGGGCTGTTTAGAGTTGTTTACTGTTGTTATAAGAGGTACCCTGCCAGGATTTTGGTTTAGTCTAAATCATTGAAGTTACAATGCTCCAAACCTATTCTATGGAATATCAATATACGTAATTTAATGAAAGATTTGAGTGTATTTCATTCTTGTTTCCAAACATAAGGAATACAGTTGTACCGCCCCAACGGTACACCCAGCAAAATTTCTTCGTCTCTCGCTTATCTTCAGATCACTGTTGTGATATTACCAGGAACACGTCCGGTTGAGGGTGTATTGTGTACAACTAGGCCAACAAAAACGAAACCTTTGTAGCAACAAGGTATGTTCACGGTTCACTAAGAATCTACTGTTATAGAAAAGCCAGACAGGGTGTTACATATGAATATATGGCTTACACTTTTACATTTTCAGAATTGGCTTGAGCCATCGAATCATAATATTATGTGGTGTATTGAAATAAACAATCGGCTTGTCTCGAACATGGTTTTACTAAAGCTATCGGCAATGCGGGAGATGGACGCCTGTCATTATTCGTTTCAACAAGTGCGAGTTAATTTAAATCGATCTAGAAACTATTCGAATTCACCATTAATGCATCCACATCACATTCAGTATCGTTGGTTAGTTCATGGGTTTCATTTTTTTTAATTCAGATAGGGGCCAAGAATTGCTCAGTTCATAGTTTGATTATGAGCAAGTCTAATGTCGATGAATATATGGTGTTGTGTGTTTTTATCGCTTTATTCAGAATATAACTCATTTTACAAGTTTGGAATAGAGTTCAGCAATCTCCTACTACATAATTTCATCCTTTTACCAAAACAATGAAAATAGTGAAATGAAGCAAAAAACGATTAGCCATAGCTATAAATTCTATAATTCCGACTTGGTATCTAGGATTTGCGAATAACTAATTCGGAATTTCATAATTACGAATTGGCATGTCGGAATTCCGAGATCACCCAGTCGGAATTATGAAATTCTGAGTTGGTAACTCGGAATTTCGAGATTCTAAAGCTAAGTTTGTATGTATACGAATTATTCATTTTTCGTATGAAATCTGTCAAAAGCTGTTCAAATATATTTCGTGGCGGCAAATTTGAACTGATGGTACGAATACATTCAAGAAGTTGAAATAAAGTGAACTCGTCCGAAATTTTAAAATGAAACAATGATCAGTGCGGTTATGTATGTATGTTCGTTTCCAGGCGCATTAAAAAGGTTAATGTTAAATATGAACAGCAATATCATAATTAATAATATGAACAGCCATAATATTTTATATTTTACCGATGACGTATTGGTATTTTGAACTGAAGAAAAAGAGAAAAAGTGCACACATTTGATTACGGAGTGACGTCGAATATTTCATTTATTCCTTGAAGGCATTTCACACGAATGAAAACCGCTCAAAATATCATTCGAAAAAGTGACATTTCTTTAAAATTTCCTTCGAAAACCGAAATTTCGGATGCATGAAAACTTAAGTCGAAATTAAGTAGTTCCGAGATCACAAATCGGAATTATAAAGTTATTCAGTAAATTGGAATTCCAAAATACCAAGTAGAAATTATGGAATTTCGAGTTACCCATTCGGAATTCCGAGATACAAAGTCGGAATTATTAAATTCCGAGTTGGTAAGTCGGAATTATGAAAGTAACTAAGCTGGAAATTGAAAAAATAGAATTGGTGTGGCCTTTCTTCGCCTTGGTACAAAATAATTATGAGAAATTACATATTTGGTGTCCCAGTATTGCCACTGGAAAACATAAAAACACAAATTCAACAGTATGTGAAGAAGTTCATGCAAATTTTGTATTTTATGAAGGGACTCAACAGGGATCACAGATGATATATCCAGCCACTTTAGAAGTGGTGAGAAAGGTAATTCTGAACCAGTTACTGTTATCGAAAGTCTTATGTTGAATATGAAAGCAACCTTGTCCCTTTTTATTATATTTTACCGTATATCCGAAATAATACAAACCTTCGACAGTTAACTTGCTTCCTGTACAGTTGATTTTCAACTGAATTCTTCCTCTCCTCTCAGTATGATCGCAACCACATAAATTCGGTACACTCTCCTCACATCTTTTATGAACGTTCATATCACATGCTAAAATTACAGAGTAAATCAGTATATTTGAATAATTTTCTGTCATATTCTAATCATATACCTTATGCATATCAGCATTCATAGTTTTTTACAAACAAATTTTGACAGGCACGTTTTTAATGAATAATAAAACAACATTTCGCTCATTTCGCAAAGTTGAATTACTATCGCATACTTCGCCATGACCATCGGTTAGTAAATAAGTATATACTATATTTTTGAAATATAACTGGTTTATTTTTTTTTATTCAACCCAAGAAGATGAAATTGTGGTGAATAGGGGATTTTTGTATGAAAAATAAACTTTTGTTTGAGGGTTATTTTCGTAAATAAAATAATCTTGATATTCTTGGTTTTTATAGCTTCCACCATATAAAAATGTAGTTTCGTAGCAACAATTCGAAATAGAAACACATTAATAAAATATTTATTCTTAAACCTATTTGAAAGTTTTTTTCCTGAATATCACAGTTCATAAATGAGTATAAATTTTCAGGACCAACTAAAGTTATTCTTTCACCTAATCTCACCTTGATGAGGTTTTCTAATGGTTTTGACCATAATTTCGTTGATGTGCGGTCGTCATTGAAAAACAAGGAAATAAAATTTGAAAATTTACCATTTTATGATTTATTTTAATAATAAATAAAATAAAATATAAAATGAATGATAATTACTCTAAACGCTAAAATTTTGTAGTTTCCATCTAACAAATTGAGTGTAAAATCAAAATTTAAAACGGTTACTCAATTGTGAGTTCATGATGAACTGGCAAGGAAGAAAAGTGCTTCTCTTCATGCCAATTTTGAAGAATTATCTTTGCATTATTTTCATGTGATTTTTAGTTTTTACGATAAGTCGCTGTATTTCACAAAAATAAAAAACCCTGTTAAAATGTAACATTTGAAATCAGTTATTATAAATCCAAGATATTGTCAAGGATTTTGTTTACACTGTAGTGATTGACATATTTTGTGAATAAAAATTATCAAAGAAAAGTGGACTACGAAACTCTGGATAGATATTTTAGAATCTGTAAAAATGTACGTGATAAAGGGAGAAAAAACTAACTTTGCCATCTTCCCTCCCTCATCATTTTCTTTCTAGATTATTCACTGAGGTAGTAGAAAAATATCTATTTAAGTACCTGATGCGAGGTTTGGTAGAATCCACAAACATTTTTCATATCTTTTTTTTCTTGTTTCCGAAAGTTTGTGGGAATTAGAACAAAATTACCGATATCTTGATCATTACCATATCATTATAGAAATTGTTTGGTAGAAACCACAAACATTATCCTCTTTTATGTTTCGTTTTCGTAATTTTCATTGTTTAGGAGATTGTATTCTGTAAGTTTGTTGAATTTAGAAAAAAATTACCGATAAGTATCTAGATCATTACTATATCATTATAGAAATTGTTTCTTCTATATCGGTATCATGAGTACTTAGTAATACTACAAGTGATTGAATTTTCGCGAACATTTCACATGTGTTTAAATGTCCATTACTAAGTACGCATGTAAACTAAAGTTTTCAATAAGTTCATGATACGTATAGCAAGTACATGAAAGTACTCATACTTTCGATTGTCGGATCCGAATAGATTTATCACCTTGTTGTCACACGTTATTATATTAAAGATTTTTTGTGACTAGCATGTCTACTGTCTTGAGTCATTATACTTCATAACCACGTTCTCCTCGACCAAAATGTAGTTACGGCTCTGATGAAACACGAATCATTAATAATTCAAAGCTGCAAAAACCAAAAACATATTCCTTGCTTATCGGCTGATCAATCATTACGTTTTCTAGTGAGACACGGGTCGCGTCGACTATTTGAATTCTTGAGTTGTCTACTTTTAACAAACTAATAATTTTTTATGCTATGTACAATTTTTGAACAGATTATATACGATCTGATTCAATGGACTAGTTCAGTTATTTATTATAGATGTAATGATCATAAAAAGCTTCCATTAATAGTTGGGTTTTCGATAAATTTTCTTTAAAGCAAATTGAGTACAGGTCAAACCTGCAGATTCTTTAGTTTAGTGTGGGATAATACTGCTCTTAATTTAACAATACCCAATTAAAAAAGTAGGAAATAGAAGTTTATTGGTTTTCTCAAGAAATGAACAAGATTCAGAGACTGAAGCATAGTGTATACAAATGTTTTGTGCGTGCATTAACAGAATGGACGAAACGAAATATTTGAAATGTAATTCAATTACTTGGAATTTACGAAAATGGTGCACGAGATATTTGGATTCGGGATTCATACATAACGTCACAAGATAATAATAGTCTAAGAGTCAGTAGCTGGCTACCTGTATGTATTTGACCAGACGTGGATTTGTGCACAGTGAGTCCTTTTTTACCTACCATACATGAGGTGGGGGCTCATTAAAAAAACAGGTCGAAAAATATACAGGAGCCCACATTTTGAAATATCTGTTCTAGAGACAAATATGGAAGCAATAAGTCAGGAAAATAGATTTTTCATTAAATTCTCAAATCAAAATCTGATGACTTGACAATGAGAAGAAACAAATTTTCTATAGTAAATGTTCAAAATCGTTTCCACCAACTTCCATACAATGGTACAAACGAGCTTCCATTGCCGCCCTCACATGGTTGAGAATCTCGGGAGTTATTTCACTGCAATGCCTCATGATATTTTCTTTCAAATCTGTTGATTCTATCTCATACACTTCAGACTTCAAATGACCCCATAGAAAGAAATCTAAAGGAGTAACTATTCTGTAGGACCTCTTCTGCCACCAGCGACCAGGAAAATGATCATCCAAAAATTGTCGCACTGGAGCTGCATAATGAGGTACACCATCCTGCTGAAAAACTATTTTGTTTTCGACTAAATTCATATCCTCCTCAATTGCCCTATTGATGCAAGGTATTATTCGATTCTCCAACATATTCAAATATTTCTCACCAGTCAAATTATCATCGATAAAAAAGATCATATGATGTGGTGACCTAAAATTTCTGCCCAAACATTCAGTTTTTGAGGTCGTTGGGTCGACGGTATAAATGAGGATTCGTATCACTCCAATATCGACAATTTTGCCGATTCACCTCTCCATTCAAACTAAACGTACTTTCATCCAAAAAACAAATTTTATACAAGAAATTCTGATGCAAGTTGATCCGTTCAGTGAGACTTTCACAAAACTCGAACGTCTATCGAAAAATTCTAAATCATCTTCGTTCATTTCATGAACTAGTCTAATCTTATATGGATAAAATTTGTACTCATGAAGGATCCTGAGAACATTTGTAAGACTGATTCCTGATTCTCGAGATAACTTAGTAAGAGATTGCGTATTTTCCATTAGTTCAACGTGCCCTAAAACTGCAACAGAAATATCTTCATTTTTGACAACTCCTGCACGGTTATGCTTTTTATTGTTAACAGTACATTTCTTCCTGGATGATTATTATTGAACATACGGGCAGCAGCTGTAACACTATTTCCATTCTGGTAGTACAAACTCACTATTTCAATCAGTTCTCGAATCGTATAAACCATTGCTTCTCAAGAATTCACAAAAACAGAAATACCAATTGTAACTTCACCTGTTAGGTAATCGTTATTGTAGAATGAGACAAATACAAAATGAAGAGAATATTGAATTCAAACTTAACTAGGCAAAATAAGGCTTTTTTGAAGTATACCCCAAAAAAACACCTATATGAAACCTAGGTAACAGATTGTACAGAAGTTCTGTAAGGGTGATTAGTTTTCAACTCAAATAACTTTTTGCTTCCAAACTATGAGCTTCAGACCATAATGTTCTTGAAATCTGTTCATCATGGAAAATCTGATAATGCAAAACAATATAGGGTGATCAAATTCTGATTATGTTAAAATGTGCCCACCTGTATACTATTGTTGAGGTGTTTTTAATTTTTCCTGAAAATCATTGTTCCAAAAGTTATTCAGGTTTGATGCTTTGCTACTCAAATAAATTGTAGCTCCCGAACTATAAGCGTCAGACTATATGTTGTATACTTTGTTGAAATTTGCTCATCATGGAGCATCTGATAATGCGAAACAATATAGGGTGATCCGTTTAAAAAAAAATGGTGACATGCTCTGGGGGTGCGATAGGGAAAGTAACATCAAATGAGAACATGTCAAAATGTGTCCCCCTGAATACATGACGTGTTTTTTAATTCTTTCTGAAAATCATTGTACCAAAAGTTATTCAGGGTGGCTCGTTTTAAATGGAAATATCAAACGATTGAATCAAAATACAAAACTTCACCCTACAAATCGGAAAGTAAACTATCCATTTTTAAAGATTCCACTACAATGCCAATCAACAGCAGTATGTGTTAGACAGTGAATAAATAATTTGCTGTTGCATTGACAACGAAATAGTAAGGCCCAACTTGCTCACTATTTTTCATAATGACCAACTTGAAATATCTGTAGTTTCAAAAATTCAAAATTATCTATATATTTATTGATGTCAGCAGATAGAGCCTTATAAGTGATTCGGATCATAAACGTGCATTATGGTGCAAGCCGTGTTATTGGGCACGGCTCATCGCATCGACCGATAATATTCACGGCTTCTAACATAATGACCATCATCATCATTTAGATCCTCATTACATGAATAACTATACTGCTGTATCAATGTTAAGGCACAGCTTACTCACTATTATTCATAATTAATTATAATAATTTTAATTAAAAGGTAAGTCGTTCAATTCCTAATTATGCATAATTTGACGGGTAGATGCATTAAGCAGAATTGATATCAAAACAAATTGGCATTTACTAACTGGCAAAGTAGCTGTAGACGACTCCCACTATCAGGAGGTCAAACCTACAAATCAAAATTTACAAATTCAGAAGCGGATAGTAACATAAATATAATTGGTCATTGAGGGTTTCAAAATTGGTGTGTTTAATCACTTCATTTATTTTCAACGCTTCCTACAATTTCATTCCTCTTCCTTTATTGCACGTATATGGAGTATTTTCATTTTATCTGTATCTGTTATGTGATTTGTTTTTTGTAAATGTCCATACATTGCTTTTTTTTCTGTCCTATAAGACATTTCCAGTAACTTATCTCAGAATATCTGACCGTTTTGCCTGTATAAGCTGCTGAATATTGTTCATAGTCCAGTTTATAAATACCAGATATTTTCCATGTATCTTTTTTGGGTTATGCGTAAAATAGCATTTTGCCTAAATTCCTCTTATTAATTAGTAAACGAACTTATCAAATTCTGAAAACTAGTTCCTAGTGTTTTCGGAGACCAGATTTTCTTTCTATTCTGTTTTTTTTATACTTACATGATACATTTTCGGAACTGGAATATGGTTATTTGTTGCGATCTCATTTATAATTTTGATTGCTTCTTGAAAAACTTACTCTGATGAAGGAATAATAAATGCCCTATGTACCATAATGAAAAAGTACTCAAATATAATCCACAAATTTATTCAGACTTTCAAGATATAACTTCAAATTTATTTCAACCAACTATGGTAAATAGTGTCACTACGGCTATGCCAACTCTGTAAATCTATTGGCTAAGCTCGGGTCCCTTATACATCCACGCAGATCGCCAGTCAGACCAGTCTGGACGGTTCGATATTTTACCAGTCACGTCGATACCGTCGCATTAAGAAGCAATTAGAACCTAGATTCCGCGAATTCTGACGGTGACTCAGTTATTGTTTACGCCGAGCGACAACATAACGAGAAGCGGACAGGTCCGGCTCTTGGATCGTTACATTTCCCCTTCTCAAAAACGTTTTATCTCGAAATGTCATCTTTGGAGTGTGACGACATCTGCACCGTAAGTAACACTCCACAGTCTCAATAATATTCAATCGTGGAAAATGTACCTACAGCACACCAAAATCTTGACGAAACTGGATCTGAAAATGATCCCCCCACATACTTCCTAAAGCTCGCCAATCCAGCCCATTAATTTCCCAGGACAATATTGGGATTGCCTAATCCACAAGACTCTAGTCCAATATCGTAACCTCTACTCTGGTGAGGCTCTTCCAGAAATTTGCATTGAACGGCTTATTTCGAGATTGCTTATTGGTTACCAGGTAGATAAATTTCTCTGGCCCTTCTTCAACTTCAGCACCCCTCCAACTTCAGGGTTATGTTCTTGAAATTGATCGAACTTCCTGAAGAATACAACGATGATGCCTCTGGACATTTAAAGGTCATGTGCCACATAGTGCGCTAGCGCGTAATTGGCAGGCATCTTTGAAAGGTCTCATGGCTTTTCTCAAGTTACCACATATACAACTTTCTGTCCGTTTGAGTACTAGGGCATGACCTACTGGAATGACATTTCATCCTGCAGTGATAGTAATTCGGCGTAAAGAGCCAACATATCACAATGAACGACCCTACGTTTTTCTCGAGATGGCTTATGAAATTTAAAATTTAAAATTGTTCAAAATTGTTTTTTCCGTTTACCAGCTGTCATCCATCCCCCTACGAACGACAGCGCTCAGAAGTCGGAACTTTTGCGAGCTAAGGATTAACGAGGTCTTATCTTTTAACGTGCGATTCCGGTAGACAAGGTCGTTTAGCCTCTTCATGATTTCGTTTGAACATTTTTACAAAGCTCAGCAACTTGGTGAAAGTCCTCGGAGACGTTTCGGGTAGTACAGCAGGACTAGGTCATCAGCCTGAAATCTCCCAGTATTGGTTCTTGACGTCATAGCAATCCTTCATTCCGCCTCTGGCACTCTGGATGTTTAAACGAACTCTTTGATGGATGTCGTCCATTATCTGCTAGAGTTTGCTGACGTAGTTTTTTCATGCGGAATCTGGTGGCTAGCTAAACTTTAGATCTCACAGAAGTCGCAGCTCTCGGCTCATGATATTACCAGCATTTCCTGGAATAAGTTGGACTCGGAATTTAATTTCCACCTTGGTCTCAATGAACTTTCAATTGAACACCGAATTAACATATCGACTTCTCTACCAGGAAGATGGCGACTGCAATGGCTTCCTGGTTAGGTCCTGGTTCCACGAGGATATATTTATTCCCATGATTATATCCTGGTAACGGGCCGGCGATGTCAATGGTGATTCTCTCAAATAGGCTGAGTAAGACTGAGGTCTTGAGTAATGTTCAAGGTCTATTGCTGGCATCCCATACAGTGCACATTCTGCACCAGTCCTTGAAGTCAGCTTGGCAATTGGCCCAGTAAGATCATTTTCTCACTCTCTGGAGGGTCTTCGTCTTCTTCCTTCCGCACCGTCCTCGGACTCGAACACTCTCTTCAGATCTCCATTGTCCAGCGCAAGTCCTTCATTTTGTTGATGGGTATCACGATCTGTTTTCTTCCTTCCCCACCGTCCTCAGACAGTCTACGTAAAAACGTGTTGATTTATCTTTCGACTTCATCAATACAACTAGAGAGTTCCAGGGACTGTCGGATGGCTTCCTATCATTCACAATATTATAAGCCTCTTCTTTCTTGGCGAGAGGAAATCTTCTAGCCGATTGCTGGATTGGTCGGGCATTTCTAGTGCCCTAGTGTCAATTTTGTACTGAACCAGCTCCGTTTTGCCCCTCTGCCTTGTCCGGTATCGAAGATGTCCTGGTACTCGACTAGATTTCTCAATTTGAAATGGCAACCCACTGTTCTAATTCCGCTGACAACTTGCTGGGTTGGCTAACATTGCCACGTACATTCTTAATTTTTTTTTAAAGTCACTGGGTGATAATTGACATTCATATATCAATACGTAACAAGGTCTTCCCTAGTATAATTTTTCGTCCATTACCACATTTCAGCCAACAGAATTCGAATCATTTCCTCACTTCTCGCATGAAATATCACCTCTTTTCCATTAACACAGCTGCTGCCTTTCCTGTCGCTATGCGTAACTTCCAATGGTTCCATTGTTGCCGGTGTGTTGTCAAAAGTGGACAGGCCGAAGAAGTGTTCTAGACGCACCTGTATGCTGCGTGGCTCGTTGTTTATGGGACAGAATGACGACATATGCGTAATTAAGTGGGGGCTTGCTGTATATATGCCGACGATTGCTCCTTCTCAACCTTCGTTACCGAGATATAGGTAGGTAGAAGCAATAGTTTTTGGCATAAATTTATTTTTGATTGTAAAATAAATTTTTCGTCCCTGTGTAGATATAACTGTCCGTATATGCGCGTTCTAGTCATATGAATAATCTCCCTTACCATCACCGCTCCCAAGATCAGTCTGCGCGCGGACCCACCTTAATAGGATTCTCGATATGCCATCCCGTCGATGTAAATTAAAAATGATACGTTATTTATTCATGAGTATCCCATGCCACCAATAGAGGACCCAACCAAACAAAATCGCGACCCGCACAGTTCATAAGGTCTTAAGGAGACAGAAGCGACCGCGAAGGCATGTTTTAGGTATTCTGCGAAACAGCACCAGTGAGGCTAGTAAATCTCCGAATGAGAGTTAGCCGGCAAAATAAGTCAGTGAGTGAACACCAGTGAACAGACCGTCGCCGAAGAGATCAGCTGCCTGAAAGGATTCGAAGCCCGTTCCAAGCAATTGGGCTTCGAGACCCACATTCACGTGATACTTAAGAACTGTTGCCTCGAGATTTGTAGATCTTTGGCTGAACTTTGAGCTTCCGATTATATCCCGTTTGTGTCGTTGCCGACTCAACTCAATCCTACATCCTCTCGCTTTCCCGTTGCTTTGCTAATATTGCATAACTCCTTTAGTGTACGAATGTTAATGTTGTTGGTTCCGCCCTGTAGTTTATGAATGAGATAGCTACCTATTGATGAATGTAGTGAGTCTCTTAAGAAAAAGAAAGTGTTTGTTGTAATCGGCGTTTCATTTTTACTTACTAGTGATAATAGATTATTTTTTTCCCTCCAAGTTTTAGGTTATATCCAGAAGTATATTTCTTAGTATTCACAACTAGTAGCAGCAGGTACCCAGGAATAGAACCCAGGTAAGGCAAGTAAAATCAGCCTTACTGGCCACAGTGCTTTGGTCAATACCATAGTGACCCCTGAAGTATTTTATTTCTTCACTGAAGCTGCCCGGAGCACGTAGAGCATACCACGCCGAAAACTGGCGCCTGAGGAAACCCGTAACCTGGACACGTAACGACGAAAGGTCATTACAGAATGGCGGGCATTTGCTACACACGTGCCCATTTTCTTTCAGGTTCGGCATGTTTTAAGTCTTTTCTGGAGCAATACTTTTTCACTTTTTTCATGGCAGCCTCAACAGTAGCAGGCCCCTGTGTTTGAATCTTCCTCAGCCATTCGGACGATACTCTGGCTTTTTCAGCTTGTTTTGCATTCTCGAATTCCATTTTTTGGTTTGGCTTGGTATGCAAGGAGAACTAAGCATGTAATACAAGACTTCAAATTCCTGTGTGGATTCGCCCGTTTTTTAGCTGTACATATTATATGTATTCCAGGTGAATCTGACCAAACCGTAATTCCCGATGTTTTACCAGCTGCTCATAGTCCTCCAGTTCTCGGGCGGTGGGAGTTTGCAGAATATTTGTTGTATCTCCTCGTAATGCCACTATTAGTGCTTATCCCAGCATTCCATCCATTTGATTCGGCTGCAGCCCTAAATTGTAGGCGGTAATTTGCCCACCGAGTTTTTCCGTCGAACCGAAGCAGCCTCAGCCTCAAAGTTTCCCTATTGCAGAACTGATCTTAACATTTTTCAGTCCCTTTTGAAATCAATCCAAGTTCAAACTCTGGACCATCGTTTCCTCCATTTTGTTCTTTAGTGTCTTTCTGACCGATGAATGACTTTATTTTCTCTTAGCATGCGAAACTGTCCAATTCTCTAACATTAATTTGTTTGACAAGTCACTAGAATATTACAAGTGTAAACGTAATGTCCATTGTACAAACGCTCATTTATTAAAATGAATCTGACTACTGACACCACTGTAATAAAAATTACTTAACTTATTCAGACTTGCAGGATATACCAAATCATTTATTTTAACCAACTATGGTAAGTGTGACTACGGCTATGCCAACTCTGTATTGTCTTTTTGATAACTATTCCTTTCAGCTTTTCGGGTTCCCTTATATAACTCCGCACCTTGCCAGCCCGACTAGTCTTCACGGTTCGATATTTATCCAGTCACGTCGATACCTTCGCATCGAGAAGTAACTGGAATCATTGGTTCCGCTAATTGTGACGGTGACTCTATCTCACACACTGAGCTATTGAAAAAACAACGTTTGTACATCTCCCAACTTCCAAAAATATATGTTTCGATCAAACTACATAAAGAAGTCATTGGAGTTACCAGGGGAGTCTTACATTGACGCTTCAACCGGTAAGTTGGCAAAATCTTGACTTCAAAGTTCAGAGAGCTTACAAGTTCTACTCTAGCAAACTTAATTCTAAACTTTATAGACTTGGCAAATGAGTCGTCTTATATCAACAGCAATAATTATATTGAATTAGTGTCTAGGTAAACATAATACTAGTCCATACATCACCGATGAATTAATTGAACAGCCTCTTCAATAGAGAGATATTGCAGTTCATAATAACGTCAGTCATTAATAAAGTTGTACTTATTTTGACATATACGCACGCGCAATGTGAATCTGAAATAAGGACAACTTTATTAAAATACTGCCTGCCTTTAGTAGAAGACGGTTAAGTCCAGGATTTCAAGTTCCTTTATTTTCACTTCGGGTGAGATCGTGGACACGACATAACTCATGCCTGATTATTATTTGATTTTTTCAACACAAATCGATATGGAAGCCCCTTTTGTCCATTTTATCATCACAATAATTGTATCTCAGTATACAATTAATTATGTAGAACGAAAAATCTGAGAAACTAGATTTCCTTTAAAGGTTATGAATAACAAATGCCTGTGTAAATAAGGGACAGACAGACAAAACTTCAATATGTCTGTTTTCAATCACAGTCACTATTAAAATGAAGTTGCCTGCAATACAGGCTGGCGTTATTGCAATATCTCTCTAATATATGTCTCAAACAAACGTATTTCAAACCAGCAGATATTTTATGAGCAACCTAGAAAACAATCATATTCTCAATAATGCCTCACCCTATTAACATATTGCGTTCTGGTTTTTATGGTTCAACGAGACATACGTCAATATTTGAACTTTCTCAACACTCTACGATAAGATAAAATTCATGGTAGAAATTGAACAAAATAATAAAAATAACTTTCTGATCCTAACTTAATAACTACAATAATTAATAATAAACATTTTAGCACATACAGAAAATCTACCTTTACAGATTGTACATTTCCCATGGATTCCTTTAGTCCGCTATGACATGAATTGTCTGCATTCAGATCAATGGTACATTTTTATGATTCCTTCGTCGAAGAAGGCCTTTTAAGAAGAAATGAAATTTTAAAACACATTGCAATACATTACTATATTCCAGTTCAACTAATTGACAAAATCATATTGCCAAAACGAAAACATCAAGAACTATTTTTCCGAATAATATCATCATTTACTAGTAAGAGTAATTTAGGGAACATGCTATTGAACGCATAACACAAAAGCAGTTAGCGCGTAAAGTATGAAAGTATGAAGATATCTTTGAAACCCCGTAACAACAAAATGTTAGTTATGTGTACTGCCCTCCTATTATAAAAAAACCCGCATCTTCAGAAAAGTCGAAAATTGAGATATATTGACCTACTTTTACTATTTTTGTGATTTTAATCGAGAAAAATTGTTTCCTCATAAACGACAACTCATGCTCAAAAAGTACGAATAATCATGGTTTTGGCATATCGCTAAAAGAATCCCCACATTCGACCCACACATGCGAGGTTTTGACTAGGTATAATGAAGTTACGGGATTCTTGCTTGGTTTCGTTAGCAGCGACCTGTTAATACGGAGATCAAACTGAAGAAACTTCCCACATTTGTAATCAACTGCAGTGCCAAATCATAGTATCTATTCCAAGTTTTGATATAAGTTGCTGCTCGTTAGTGATTTGTGTCAATAGTGTAGTAAAAATGCACTTTACTAATTTTGCTAATTTATTTAAAACACTACTTGAACAATTATTCAACTAAAACATTGACTTCACTATTTCAAATTTATCTTTACTGCCACTCTTTATCTGTGTACTCTGCAACTATATCTGCAACTCTGTGACTATCACTGCCCTCTGCTGTCGAGCGCCTTATACACCCGCAAGCAGATTCTATTTACAGTTCTCGATCCATTGAGTCTATACGGCGACTCCTTAGGTGTTTCTCGAAACTTCGATTTCGTTCCTCAGAAAGTTCGTGTTTCTTCTACGCGTGACTCATGTGTTTGCGAGCAGAAATCTTGTTGACTTGTTGAGGGTGCATTATTAATGAGGTGATCAAGTCCGATCTCGGAATCGTTGGATTTCTCCCTTCTTAAAGACGTTTCGTCCCGAAAGGTAATTCTTGGAGGGTGGAGATATCTGCAATATTCTCCATATTTGCACCTGGACGTTCAATGGAGGTAGCACAGTTGGGTCAAGGAAGATGGTTCCAACACACCAAAATCTTGACGCCGCTGGATCTGAATATTACCTCCAACATGCTCCTTATAACTCTCCAGTCCAGCCCATCAATACCACAAGCCAATTTTGGGATTGCCAGGTCCACAAGATTCTGGTCAAGCATCGTGTTTCTTATACTGGTAAGGCTCTTCCAGACATCTTCATATGACAGCTTATCTCGAGAATACTTTTTTTGTAATCAAATGGAAGATATTTCTCTGGCCCTTCCTCAGCTGTGGCACCCCTCCAACTTCCGGGCTCTGTTTCCGCAATTCCTGGAGTCCACTGAACTTCTTGGAGAATACTACGGCGATGCATCTGGACATTTGGAGATCTTCTGCCACGCAGTGAGCTAACGCGTAGTCGGCAGGCACCTTGAAAAGGCCTCGTCGCTCCTCTCGGGTGACCCCATGTTGAACTTTCTGTCCATTTGAGTACAGGGACATGAACCTCTGAAAAGTCATTTCATCCTCCGGTGGTCTGACGGTGCGGACTTGATCGTGGTTTCCGGCGTAAGAGGACAACATATTGAAATGGACTACTCTAGGTTTTCCTCGTGGAGGCTTGTGTATTCAGTGGACGAGGTCTTTTATCATTTTCATGATCTTACATGGACCTTCCTACGAGTAGCGAAGCTTCGGTGATAGCCCACGGCGACGTTTAGGGTTGTAAAGCCAGACAAGGTCACCCATCTGATATCCGCCAGCATCGGCCTTGATGTCGTAGGTCTCCTTCATTCTGTCGCTGGAACTCAGGATGTTCAAACGGACTCGTTCATGAATGTCGTCCATCCTCTGTCGTAGTTTGCTGTCGTAGTCATCACCCGCAGTGTCTTGTCCTGGTGTTGTCCCAAATTTCAGGTCACATAGAAGTCGCAGCTCTCGACCCATAATAACTCTATCAGGGATTTGGCCGGTTGACTCATGTACTGCGGAACGATACGCCATCAGAAATAAATGAAGGTACTGGTCCCAATATTTCTGGTGGTCAGATACTACCTTCGACAGGTGGCGATTTATCGTTGATCCGAATGCAGCTCCAACGGAACACCGAGTCGACATATCCACTCCTTTACCAAGACGTCGGCAACGGAGATGGCTTCTTGGTTCGGCAGGGCATAGACTTCGGCCCACTTGCTGAAGTAGTCCATCGCCACAAGGATGTACTTATTTCCATGATCAGATTGTGGGAACGGGGAGCGATGTCAATGGCGATCCTTTCAAATGGGCTGTCCACATTGTACTGGCGCATCGGGGCCTTAGGTCTTGTTCGAAGCCCATTGCTGGCAGCTCATGCAGCACATTTTCTGCCCCAGTCATTGACGTCAGCTTGACAATTGGTCCAGTAAAACCGTTGCCTCTCTTTCTGGAGGGTCTTCGTCACTTCCAGATATCCTCCGGTGACCCCATCATGGATATATCGGAGCACTGCCTGTCTTCTACTGCTGGGAACTACTATCTGACGTCTTTCTTCTCAACCATCCTCAGACTCCAACACACGTTACAAGACTCCATTGTCCAGGGTGAGAGATTTCCATTGGGCCCAGTGAGATTTAACGACTGGATATTTTCTGCCACGACGGTCTTCAATTAATCTTCTTCCAGTAGATGACTAAACCAAGATCTGGATCTTTCTCTTGGTCTTTCTGGACCTTGCTGTCATTACAGTTATCATCCACCGCCGTAGTTCTGCAGAGTCGACTCCTTCTCCTCTGTTCGTCGGCAGTGCGAATAGTCATCTGGCATGATCTTCGTGATAGGGCATCTGCATTCTTATGGCTGGTCCCCGCTCGATGTTCGATCTCAAAGTCGAATTCCTGGAGCCTCTCAGTCCAACGTGCCACTTGACTCTCGGGATTCTTGAACTGTAGGAGCCATTTGAGAGCTGCAAGGTCAGTTCTCAGTAGGAATATTCTCCCATACACGTACTTGAAGAAGTGTTCTACTCCTTTGACAACAGCTCCGCTCCGGTTTACTTAGGTTCTTGCTGAAGTAACCGATGACTTTTTCCTGTCCTTTCTGGATCTGGGACAGGACAGCTCCAAGTTCCACATTGCTTCCATCCGTATCAAATATGAATTTTCCTTTCGGAAGGGAATAGCTCAGGATTCGTGCATTGATCAAAGCTCCTTTCAGCTTCCAGAACGAATCTTGGCATTTCTCTGACCACTAGAACTTTGCAAATCCCAGTACGTATCGGCGGTAGTAGGTGCACAAACCAAGAAAACTTCGAAGCTGGTTATGTCATTTGGAATTGGCCATTCTTCTACAGCTCTGATCTTATGTTCATCTACCGCTACTCCTTCCCAAGAGACAACGAGGCCGAGGTACCGTACTCCCTTCTGGAACAAATGGCATTTCTTGGAACTCAACTTAAATCCGGAAGTTCTTAGTAGTTGGAGTACCTCTTCCAAGTTTTTCATATGGTCCTCGAACGATCTGCTAAACACAATTATGTCGTCGAGATACACCAGACAGTCTTCCATGAGAGTCCCTTCAGAACCGTCTCCATCAATCTTTCGAACGTGGCTGGAGCATTACAGAGGCCGAATGGCATAACTGTAAACTGCCACAATCCTGAGCTGACGGTAAAAGCTGTCTTTTCTCGATCTTCCTGAGTCAGTTCTACCTGCCAGTATCTGCTCTTTGAATCTAGGGTAGGGGAAATCGTAGAACTGGCCAGCGTGTCTAGCGTGACGTCAATTCTTGGTAGAGGATAACTGTCCTTCTACGTCACGTTGTTCAGTTGACGATAGTAAACGCAAAACCGAGTTAAACTATCTTTCTTTTTCAGCAACACGACTGGAGAGGACCAAGGACTGTCAGATGGTTCGATAACTCCTCTTACTCCATATCACTGACTATTTTGTCAGCCTCTTCTTTCTTGGCATGGGAAAGTCTTCTAGCTGATTTTTGGATCGGTCGAGCATTCCCAGTGCCGATCTTATGCTGAACCACTTTAGTTCTACCACTTCTGCCCACTACGGTATCGAAGATGTCCTGATATGCTTGACTAATTCTCTTAGTTTGGGCTGCTGAGCTAGTCCCATGTCCTTGGACGAGATGGCGATCAATTTATCTAATTCTGCTGGCAAGCTTTTGGCTTGGGTAACGGTCTCACGTACACACCTTATCACAGAGGAAATTGACGAACAGTGCCCCAAAATTGTTCCTTTCTTCATGGTCACCAGGTAATAATTGACATTCATTACCCTTACCGGCACAAATTTATCAACACGCAACAAGGTCTTCCCTAGTGCGATTTCTCGTCCAATTTTCTTATAATGGAGCTTGGGCTCGAACATCACCACGTTTCCGCTGCTCGCTCCTCAATCCAGGCGAGCTTCCAAAATGGTTTCAGCCCTATCTGGTAATCACACATCTTCAGCCAGCAGAACACGAATCATTTCTTCACTTCTTTCGTGAAGCACCAGCTTTTCTCCATTCACGCGTAGGACGCCGTCTATAAAATTCATCTCGAACCGTCTGGAGTTCATGATCATCCCTATGATTGCATCATCCTCGGTATCCGCTACAAGAGCTCGGTGTTTCACTTTAGTGCTGCCTAAAGTCAGTTCGATCGGGAGTTCACCATAAACAGTTGCCGGCTCTCCTGTTGCTGTGCGTAGCTTCCAATTCGACGAATCAATTCCTGCCGGTGTTTTGGCAAAAGTAGGCCCAAGGATTGTACTATTCACACCTGTATCTAGCAACATGGTGCAAGGCTCGTTGTAGATGAGACCGTCTAGAAAAACACCTTTGTTTTGTCGTTGAAGGACAGCGACATATGCGTTGTTATTTGGGGCTTGCTGGATACAGGCCGACGACTGTCCCTCATCATCGTCCTTCTTTAGTTTGCCAGTGACTTCTTTTATTACTTTCCTCACGACAGCCTCGATATTAGCGGGATCCTGTAGATATTCCTCAATCATCTGGACTCTACTCTGGTTTTTGCAGGATTGCTTTGCTGCTTCAAATTCCAGAGCGCGTGCCAATGCATCTACGACATGTAGGGGGCGAGCTAGTGTTAGGGCTTGCCAGGTTTCTTTGTCATGAAGTCCATCCAAAAATACCTGAACCGCTAGTCGCTCCATAACACTTTCCGGCGTGGCTGGATATGCAAGGCAAACCAAGCGTACAATGTCTGCTTCAAATTCTTGCAAGGATTCGCTTGATTTCTGGCATCGGCTCTTCAGCTGTGAGTGATATAGGTGTTCAAGGTGGGCTTGGCCATAGCGACGTTCCAGATGTTTTATTAGCTGTTCATATTCATCCTGTTATTGGGCAGAGAGGGTCTGTAAAATGTTTGCTGCTTCGCCACGCAATGCCAGTGTCAATGCTATAGCCTTTTCCACAGCATTCCATCCGTTCGCTTTGGCAGCAGCTCCAAATTGTCGGCGGTAGTTTGCCCATGGAGTGTTTCCGTCGAACTGAGGCGGTTTAAATGAGAGCTTTTCTGACTCCGTACTGACATTGAAACCTTTTTTTTCTCTTTGGACTTTATAAGTCCAAACTCGAGTCCAGCCATAAATTTTTGTTGACCGTTTCTCTGGTGTATGCAGTATAAATTTGCTTTTTCAACTCACCAATTGTTTTCTTTATACTGCCGATTTCTGTATCGATTCCGCCTTTTATTTCATCGTAGAGCGTTTCCTTATTTTTTTTTCATTTTTTCCTCCATGTCATCTTTAATTTTCTCCATCTCTGTTTAAACAGTTCCCATTCTTTCTTTCAACCTATTCGCTGCACTGCAAATTTATTTCAAATTATTTTCTAGAAGCTCCTCTCTAAGACCATTTGAATTTTCCAGAAGCTCGTCAAGTTCTTCGAATGTTCTAAAAATGTTTCTTCAAAAGTATGCGAGTTTTCTAGAAGCGTAACTTCTTTCGAACTTACCGAATTTTCTAGAAGTTTTTCTTTCAGGCTCACTGAATTTTGTTGAAGTTCTTTCTTCAAACTATTCGAATTTTCCAGAAATTTGTCTTCCAGACTCGCCGAATTTTGTTGATCTACTAAAGAATGCTGAATATATCAATGTCGATATCGAAATATCGGTCGCTCTTTCTATTTGAGAATAGTTTAACGATAGTATATTGTGCATCAAGTGCAGAAAAGTGCTAATTTCTCAAGAGTGCTGCAATTCAAACGAGTGAGAAATGGCATTTCTGCTCGTGTCTCACTTTTTGCTAAAAATAATACAATTTTATGAGACGGAATTAAATGTCATTGACTCATTCTTAGCTTTATGGTGTCCAAGAGAAGCAAGGAAAGAGGGAGAGGATTTTAAGTCGCTCTCATTCGTATTTTTTCTGAACTTCCGTCTTATAGTATAATTAAGTTTATTTCCAAACAAATATTTATTTATTTACTTTTTTGGTTGTCACTTTGCGGCACACCAATGTCAAATTTCAATTATTGTGAGAAATTGTTTGCGAACGTAAAGCTATGCAGAAAAGCGTGTTTTGGAGTGTGGTTGTAGAAAAAAAAATATTGAGCCTACTGAATCAGCCAATAACTTCTATTTAAAGTGAAGAATAGAAAAAGTATACAAATCTCTATCAATTCACTACATGATATTATTTAGCCAACCTCTTCAAACTACGGTGATTTAATTTAGCAACATCGCTCCGCTGTGGTACTTCCAGAACTCGTAGGTCAATTTTTAGATATTCCCAATCGATATTTGGTGATTTTATTTTGTAAAATTCAATTTCTTTTTCCCCAATCACCCGAATTCTACTAATATTCAAGAAATGAATTACAACTATTTGACAACAGACAACATAATTATCTTTGATTGTAGATTTCTCGATTTCTCTTCGGACGGAGATACGGGGGTTTGTAATAGGAGGACAGTATATCAGATGGACCATTGATTTTCAATTTTATATTTCTGATGTTGACAAATGTACAGTTTCTGAGATATGCGAACAATACGTTAATTTTTAAATAGGACAACCCCTATATATTGTTACGAGATTGATAACATTCCCCTAGCTACGCCGCTGAGTGAACCATAAAAACAAATCGCATACAAATGAGTTGACGCCGCAAGTATTTATGTAATCAATCAGTTCCAAGAAGAGATTATTTGGGTGGACTTCTGTCCTGAGTAATCTAGAGCTGAATCTGAAAGAATCTGGCCTGCACGGCTTGAGTTTATATGGCGACATTTCACAAGTTTTCATGAAGTTTTTGTAGAAGTGTTTGGAATATTAAGCCAGTTGTAAAGATCTAAGTGTTTTATTAGTCAGTGGAGTAGTTGTATGTTCATAGTGAAGTTAGAAATAAACAGTTTAGTAGTATGCTCGGCGTATTATTTAGCAAATAACGTAAAAATATTAAATTTCCTGTTACAGTTTTTCATTGCTAATGCAGCATACAAACTGTTATTGGCCAATATTGACCAATGATTTCATGATATTAGGAAAAAAATATTTCTATTGCAACCGTTGGCCACTTGGTATCTGTTCAACGCGTTCTTCGTGTTTCCATACTTTACGGGTGCACTGTAGACTGAAATGCGGAGAATGTTCAGCAGCGTATACAGACCAAACGGACAGAAACGGTACGGAATACGGTACCATTATTTTATCAGATAAAAAATTAACAATGTATGGACACATAATGAACAAAAATATCATGAAAATCCTTTGTACGTGCAATGAAGGAACAGAGTTGACCTTCATATAAGCGTTGGAAATAAATAAGCTGAATGATAACCCCAATTTTCAATGGGGCCGGATTTCAGATCTACAATTAACCATGTTTCATACGATCACACACATGAATATCAGAATTACTTGATAAATACAGTTCCAGTTCCAATTTTACTCACTTAATTTCAGCATATTGTTCCTCCTAGTGAAAGAATGTGTTTTTCACGTTTGATCACACACTTCAAGTCTTGATTTTTCGTGTTTTTTCCAATAAAACTGATTCATCTGTATGAAATGAGACGAAAAAAAAATTGGAAGCCACGCGAAATTAACCTTCAATTAAAATTTCGATCCAAGACAATAACCAATTAGATAATGTAACTATTCTCTTCTGAATTTAGAAATTTTGATATTATATTTTGGTAGTGTGGATCAGTTTTTTCTATCTCTCTTGGAAGTACCTCAAGTTTCCCAAAAGTGCCCAATATGAATCACCCTGTACACACATCTGTCCTCACGTCTCGTATTTTTGATTCGATATCATTCATTTTTTGCGTATAAACCCGTCCTGTTCTTTATTTGTAACTTCGATCTTCATATTCATGCCTGTCTTAGAGCCATCGATCTTCATCTTATCTTCACCTCGTTTTGAATTTTTTGGCCTCCGTTCTCCATCATCTTATTTATGCTTGATTCTTGTTATGTTCATCTTCGTTTCGTTATGCTTCCATACTCTTCATCATATTGGATAAACATTCATTTACGTTGACCGATTATTTACGGTGTATTTTAACGCGCTCAAAATCGTTGATTAATGACCCCTGTTAATGAATGATTTTATATTAATCAACGATTTACTTATATGCAACCCAACGTACATTGCTCCAATACATATTATATTTATATAGTGACCTGTGGCGTATGCAACCAAACATATTTATACTTACCCACTAAAACATTAATTTTGAAATCAAGTAGCTGTGTTAATACTATCTGTCATTATTTATTTCATTGTTGTAATTTCTTAAAATACTACGATTATTTTGAAATCAAAAGATGGATAGTGACGAAGTTCTGAAAAAAAAAATAAGAAAACATCAAATATATCAGTAAAGTTGTCAGTAGCAATAATAGCTAGATAGTCTCGCAGCCGGCTGGTAAAATGCTGGTTTGAGTCGGTACCATTTTTTTTTGAAAATTACGTTCAACGGAAAAGTTTTGTAACGAACTCGTGAATTAAAATGGCGATTAACAATCTTCATCGTTAATGGATATTTAACGAACAAAATAAGGGCGATTAACAATTGAGATATTTCAACGCGTGAGCGGAGCGAGCGCGTTAATGTTTGAGATTGTTAATCGCCATTTTAATTCACGAGTTCGTTACAAAACTTTTCCGTTGACCGTAATTAAAAAAAAAAAAATGGTACCACTTGGGACTCATGACTCAAACCAGCATTTTACCAGCCGGCTGCGTGACTATCTAGCTATTAGCTACTGACAACATTACTGATATATTTGATGTTTTCTGATTTTTTTTTACAGAACTTCGTCACTATCCATCTTTTGATTTCAAAATAAATGATTTAGCGGGTAAGTATAAATACGTTTGGTTGCATACGCCACAGGTCACTATTTAAATATAATATATATTGGAGTAATGTACGTTGGGTTGCATATAAGTAAATCGTTGATTAATAGAAAATCATTCATAAACAGGGGTCATTAATCAACGATTTTGAGTGCGTTAAAATACATCGTAAATAAACGGTCGACGGAGAATAACCATTAATGGCCCCCGTTTCAGCAGTCTTTTGTCTTGTCGTTACTATAAGTGTTCTTAAAAATTCTCACAACTTTTCGATAAAATCACTTCTGAATACCATATTTCTCCAATAGCACTCAATCAAAACGCTCATTTCACAAAATAATTTATAATTAAAATACTCCAACTGCTTTTGTACTTGGTTAGGCTGGTAAGATTTAGGCCAGCCATATCAAGGCATCGAGAATATATTGATAAGAGCAGAAACTTCAATAGAATGCTTCAGTAGAAGAGAAAAAAAATCAAAATTGAATATACTAAATGAATTAAATCATTTGCCAAATTGAAGAATACCACTTACAAGGCTAGTTATTTGCTGTGATTACACTAGAGAGTGTCAATTCAGTAAAAAGTTTGTGTCAGTAATGGGTCAAGGCGAAAAAAAAATTCAAGACAAAAGGCAGTTGAATTCGATATGACTATCGAGGAATTTTCATTCATTTAAAAAACGTGAAAACGGATATCAAGAACCAAAATGCGTCTGAAACAATACCGTTTCAAAAACAAAACATAAAATACCAGATTGAATATCATATTATTTTGTGCAATATTAAAGTACCTATAACCCAGTTACCAATCCTTTATGTTTTACATTGGGCTAGATACTCGAGCCAGTGGACCAGCCCAAAATATATCAGATTATACGCGATGGATAATCAAGTATTTAATCATGTATTGGTTTGTTTTACACTTTTAGCTAGATGAATGCCCCGGCAGTAAATCTACTCATAATGGAATACCTACCTGTAGCAATATTTTGAAAAATCTGTTGTAACAAATAAACCAAGATTCAGTTTGAATAATCGATACTCACCTCCAGCCAAAAACCTCATCAAATACCATCAATGAAATGGCTCATTTGAAAAGACGATAATAAAAACTATTGAAAATACGAAAAATGTTTCTGGAATTCTCAAAACGAACTCATGTAAGTTTGAGGACATCAATTGTAAATATTCCTCGAAGTTGTATCCAGAGTTTGTCCTGTCTTCACACTTTGTTAATCGAAAAGGTTTACGAGATGCTACTTAAATTATAAAGTGTGACAATTTGAAAAAAATATGGATACCAGTTGTGAAAAAAGCCTGATATCTGTTTGTGAAAATGTACAAGAAAAATGAGTGAAAAAGAAAGTAAATAAGGATTTCAGAAAGGAACAACAGTGTTCATGCTTTTTTTTTATAGGGAAGTCTAAGAAAAGCTCAAGCTTCTAAAATATACAATTCTGTGGATACACAAGCTTTTTATAAGATTACTGCAAGGTACGAAAGTTATTCCAAGATTCAAAGGATGTTTAGCATTTGAATACGTTAAAACGCTTATTGAATATTTTTGTTATGGCATCCTTGACACTTGGAATTTTTGTGATATAGAATCAATGTTGAAGCTATTATACTTTTCCTTATCATTTATTATGTACTTAGTTAATATTGAGAGACATGGAATTATGTTTTCAGAAGAGTGGACAAAATACTTTGATTTTGAATTGCGTTTCATACTTTCGATCAGAAAACAATACCAACGTATGTTGATAGAATTTCTGACAAGCTTTTGTGGAGGGTTGAGATCAAAATTGCCATGTATTGATTTACAATTACCGGCAAAATCAGGAATATTTCATTTCCAATTCCTTTCTTCAAAAACTGTTAGCACTAATGAAACATTCCATTATAGATAGATAAAAACTGAATTGTCGCTGCCATGAACACGAATACTTTCCCACATTTGAGATCTTTTATGACAGTTGCCGAGAAGAATATGATAAAAAAAAGAAGTCACATGTCACTAGGTGTGTTTCTGAAAACTTATTCAGATTTCGTAATTATGAAGAACTTCTTTCTCACAATGTTTTTGTAGCGAAACCTATCAATTGACAGAAATAGTATGAATAAAATGTACCGTTTTTCATTACTAACTTGACTGATGAAATAACAATATATATTTTTTACAAAGGGACTCAAGTGCTTCCTTCAATCTATTGAGGGTTCATTGCTCGAGCTCTTATTTGCATTCATAATCTAATAATATAAGAAATCAAACCATAAATTCATCATGACATGAATATTCAATTTTTAAAACTTCGAATGAATCATTACTGAAGTAAAAATTTATGATAAAAATATTATGATAATGATATGTTTTGGTAAATGATTAGTCATTTTGTTCCAATGTTAGGATGAATAAAATAGTTGGCTGGAATCATTGTTTCTAATTACAATTCTTGCCAGGTTACAAGGCAATTTTTAATTAACTCGTAATCCTACACCTGAGTTACTAAAATTGGAGATTAAAGTGCGGATTTCAGTTCTGAGGGTGCAAACAGGGCGTGTTCAGAATTTTTTTTCATTAGATCATTCCTGTCCGATTCATTAAAAGTTAAAGAGTGCTGAATGAAGAGTTTTGGGTTAGGAAACTGGTTGACAGATACACTAATTTAGCTGACATTTGTAAACCAATACTCGACGATATGATTCCCACCCTCAGTCAAACATGAAAGTATTACCGACATGTATGGAGTATCTAACAAATAAATAGAAAATTTTGTTTAATACCTGCTTCTGATTTCCTGTTACGTACTTCTTTAGATGAATTAGCCAACCAGCGTGCATCTCTACGAGGTCTACTTTCGATTTTGTATTCCATTCAAAAATGTTCTCCTCGTACCTGCGATCAGGTAATATGAAAAAAAACTCTTGCTATACTCAGGTTCACCTCAGATTCTCAGTAGGAGATGAAGCAATATAATACGGTGAGAAATACAAAAAACGGGTGAGGCAATTTTAGTGTGACAATATAAAGAAGCCAGTCAGTAAGTGAACCTTTACAAAGAGTGTTCCTAGGCATTCACATGGTTCCAGTTACGACTGGAAAAACTTACCAATGGTTCAGAATGTAAACGATGTCATTACATGATGTTTCACGGTTCACATTCTAAAGGATGGTTTTTCAATGTTCAGTTGAGAGACTCAGCAATACCGGGAGAAAAGTATCTAATAATTACGCAACCTTCGAGATATCGTACTTGTCGAATAAACGACATGCTATCGAGAGTGTATGCAAATAGAATGTTGTCCCACTCGACATGAAGAACAGAATAGATATATGAAGTCTCAAAGGTTAAGGACTCATTAATTTTCTTCCTGAATTGGGCCAGAGGACTTATTGCCGTAAGCCAGCTGGCTGAAACTCTTAAGTGAACAATGGAATAGCGGCCCTAAGTCCAACTGGAACCTATAAAACGGACCTTAAGTAGTACACATATCGTGTTTTTGTTGTGTAAAGCGCGTAAGTCTATTTGAGTGACAACTTGATACTTTGATAAATCTCCGAAATTTTTTGGTGAATTAAATTAGGTATAATGGAAACTTTCCTTAGATTTATATGCAGAGGAACAGCATTTGAACAATATCTTGTACCATGACCTCAATGGTATGAGGTATTATTCCAGGAAGAAAGTAGATAATTTCAGAATATTATAAATTTTTTAAATGAATTCTTGATCTAGCCTTTGGTAAGTTAGAATCCGCAATTATATACTCAATTACGATCATTTTATTACTTTGTGCTATAAATTACCAAGGGCTATTTTGCTGAAATAGATTTTTATACATTACAGAATTATCGAATTGGAGTCATTTCCATTCTTTGAAGTCAAAGGAAATTTTTTGCAAAGGTCCACTAGGTTGTTGATGAATTACATCTTCCGTTCTATAGCACGATGACTAGTTACTATAATTCTGTTGCTAGCTAGCTACCTACTGCATTCTCAGTGTGGTCCAGAGTATAGTTTTTGAAGTAGTTCTTCATTACTCAAACGATTCAACACAAAACTAACACATATCTATCCACCCTTCTTCATATAAAAGCACAGTTAGTCGCCAATCATTGAAATATGACTTGTCTTCTCAATAATTTTATCATTAGTGCATGCTCTGTTTTCATCAAACACAGTGGAGGGTACACACATGTTTAGATACTGTAGAGGGTGCAGTATTTTTTACCATCTATTTATAAAATCGTGTTGCATTAAGTATAAACAAACTATTTGTGATTTGCATTGAGCGAACCATATCAGACCTTGCGTCTGATTCGGTAGTTCTAATTATTTACTGAGTTGTTTATGATGTTGGTCCAATGAACAATACAATTTTATGAACAATGTCAAAATCAAAAAATCCAAGACTTTTCTTCATGTCTTCAGTCATTAGCAATTTCAACCCTAAAGGACCAGTTTGTGATTATAACTATGCTACGTTTTCAAGTTATATTGAATTTGCTACAATTTCAGTCCAAACCCGTCTGCATACACCCAAAAGTTTTCAAAATATATCTTTTCAAAAGGACCACGCACGAAAACATATGGGAAATTGGCTCTCGGTCAAATTCGCTGAAATTGTTTCATGTTGTAGTAGAATGGGTCGTAAGAAAATAGTATCAGTTTAAATGATTTTGTATTTGTCGTTTCTGAGATATATCCAGTCAAAGTTCGTAAAAACGACGTAGTTGGGTGGGATTGACACAGAAAATAACTGTTCTGTTGGTCGAAATGAGACAAATTCAGGATGAAAATGTATTTACCGTAACTCGCTTACATGTCCATTTAAAAGTCTTATTAATAATAGTAGATAACGGTTCATATGGGCCATAGTCAAAAAGATAGTTTTACGGATTTTTTTTCTAGCACTGTTTCAGAACAAACGTCATATTTTGGTAAGACATTATAGTTACAGCCTATTGAAATGTATTTTGTTTTTGATAACTTTCTCTGTTTGAAATATGAATTTTTATAATTTTGGAAAATACTCATGTAATGAAAAGAATTGACAGGTGGTTTTTGACAAAAAAAAATCGTTGGTACTGTAGACTAGAAGAAGTAACTTTGTGATAAATTCAATTGATCAAAATAACCTTTTATTCAGATACAGGATGAGTAAAATTTTTTATTTAGGTCATTCATAAAGTTCTTATTGAATATTTCAAAACTTGTTTGGTTAATTTGGATCTAATTTTATTCAAACCATTTAGAAAATGTCAACTATTATCTACGGAAGTTTTTTCAACTTTGTATATTGTGTTTCCAGGATGTGAAATTTTGAAGTTTACATTATTACGATATTTGGGGTTGTTATTATCAATTGTTATGACTTGCTAGATAGGTATAAATGATTGAAGTGGACTGTAACACCTTTTTATTTACTTTAATTGCATGAATATAACGAACGACTTCACAACATGGCAGTTCAGTCTATACTGACTCCTAGAACACTGAGAACATCGACCACTCTGTCGTGTTTTTTCGGGTGCAACAGTAGCGGCACACTTTCGGGGGGTAACACTTCCGAACATCAATTAAACAAAACTTCAGGAAACTTTTCGAAAACATTTAATTCTTATGCATAACTTTTCGGAATAAATTGTTTGATAAGAATAAAAATTCAATAAAAAATTATGAATAACGACTTCTAATGTAATATTGTAACTGTTACAGTACTGTTCAAATTATTTTTTTGTTGTGAAGTATCATTCAGTTCTACTCATGACAGCTGTCAAGCCAGAGGGAAATTTCCACTTATTAATTTCCCTCTACGCAGGGAAATTTCCGAAGAAATTAGGTTATTGTCAGAGCAACATGTCAAAATGCAGACATCTGATTGGCTAAAATTAACTGGTATAAAATTTTCTACAGTATTTTGTTTGTTGTTCTGTGGAAATTTAGACCTATGAGCTATTTTCTTCGGGAAATGTCCCCTCCCCATATTGAAAATGTTCGAGGGGACCTACAGATGAACCACTCCTCACATTTCACATATTTCTCATCACTAGCACTGTTCTTCATGTTAAATTATCGAAGCCTTGTGTGAACGTCTGAACTATCAAACTATCAAAAATTATGTTCAGAATTAGAATACACTTTATAATTCAGCCAGGGCCAAATAAACAAAAATCTGTAAGCGCAAAACTGTCACAACATAATATTATTGAATTTATTGTTCACTGTATAATAACAAAATCAAAACATGAATGAACTTCTTATAACTTCTAAAGATGATTTAGACAAAAAATTATTATTGTTGAAAAAAGAGAAAAAAACATGTATGGTAACTGAACATCAACTAAAATGAAATTGAACATATTTGAATAAACATAAAATAAATCAAATAATTATCTAGTTTAATTTCTGGTATGGAAGTACATTTTGCCCTCTAGGAAAAGTCCGGTTGAGCATCGTTGGTTTCTCCACTGGAAACATCTGCAGCAAAGTTATAGACGTCTTCCGTTAAAAACATAAAAGCTTCCTTCTGTTTCTTTACCCTGTTGAGTGTATATATAGCAGCTGCAGACAAAAGTTTGCCTCAGATGCCTCTTCCTGCAGCGTCTCCGGCCATCATCTAGAGCCTGAAACCTTGTGAGGCGAATATAAACCTCTGGGCTGGAGGGTTCAACACCGAAGAAAATAGGCCAGAAGGTTGATTACTGAAGTGATTTGAAATTCTCATCTATTCGCCTCTGCGTATCTACTTTTTTCGACATCCTTCACATCTTCAACTTCAAATTGTCAAAATTTAAAAAAAAAACAAAAAAATGTTGTATCAACTTCCAAATTCAAAAATGTATCGATAGTTTTTGTAAAATTGTATTTCGGAAAATATTTGGTCCACAGAGGCGGTTCAAAATTGAAGCAAATTTAGCCAACTTTGAAATTTTTTAAAGTAGTTATCATTGTAAAACTAATACTCCAGGGTTGAAATCGCTGAAAACTAAAGTGGAGTAGAATTTTTTTTGTTTTTTGTTGGATTTCTTGGATTTTTGAGAACGTTGCGTTCGACGCTCGAGGTCGAAAACATGAATAATTCATTCTGCAAACATCATAAACAACTCAGCAAAAAATCAGAATTACCGGATTCAGCAAGGCGACAAGGTTACTGGACAATTTATTGTGGCGGGTTGTTTGTTTGGAGTTTTTAAAAACATTATTTCAAAGCGATGTTTATGAATTTCAACTTTTGCTGTCTAGAACGGCTATATCAGCATGACTAGTAGGTGAGATAATCTTCATGTCATCACTTATTGTTTCATCATATTCAAGAACTTCAATCATAAAAAAATAACGCAAAAAATATATGTCGATGGAAATTTCCTTGAGTACAAGGATTTGGAAATATGTACCCCAGACGAGTGAAAATAAAATATTCAAGATATGGATAAACTGATAAAGAAACATCTTGTAAGAGGGAAAATGATGATCATGAAATTGCGTTGATCATTAATGTGTTTTAAATGAGTTTTAACAGCGGTATATAGTTTAAAGCGTATGACGGGAAACGTAATAGTTATTGTACACTAAGCATGAAATGACATATAATTCCCATTCCACAAAATTTCATATACATAATTTACACTATAGTTTTCTACGACTATTTGAATTATATCATATGAAATCTGTTTATAATAATAGTTCTTATCATAAACTTGTATGCCGTTATTGAAAATAGAAAAATTAAAAAGTGTTAAAATGATCGAACATTACACTAGGTAAATAGAATATATTTTGTGGGCGGACAGAACCATAAGCATGTAGGCCTCTCATTCGGGCACTGGTTTAAATTTGAAGGTAGCTCATTTTGCGAGCGAATGAATCCAGCCTTCTAACCGATACCCTTCCCACACTCTCCGGGTTTGGAACGATGCTCCCGATGTGCGCTTCCCGTATTGCTGCCACTGCCGGGCATTCCGTGAAGATGTGGATGACTGACAAAGCACCATCTGCATTCAGTATCATCCGTGAATCTTGAGCAGAGTCTTGGTCCTCCTAGTAGAAGGGCCTTCGATGTGGAGTTTTGATTGTCTCATGCCTGTGGCCTCTTTGCATGAATTTGACTTCCAAGATTTCCTTCATGGTTGAGAAGCTCCATGACATGATTAAGAAACTCCTAGGATAGATTCTGGGCCAATCGCTGAGTTTCTCGCACCTTTTCTGACCAAATTATTGACCTGTTCGTTTCCGGGCACTCCAGTATGTCCGGAAACCCAAAGCAACTTCACCTTATTGACATAGGATTGCAGATCGTCAATGCACTCAGACACTAGCAACGAACTAAGTCTGTATGAGGTGAGGGCTTTGATCACCGCTTGGCTGTCGGTACATATCGTGATTTGCTGGCTGTGGTAGCCTCTGCTGATATTTTGTCCCTCACAGGAGTATGGCATAAACTTCAGCTTAAAAAAAACAGACGCAAAAATTCCCAGGTCGTAACAAAGTTCCGCTCTCGAAGATTACCCGTATCTTGGAACCGTCTGTGTACCAGATGATTTCAGAGGTGGAGATCAGTAGGTGCCCAATCTGCTCCCAGTCATTCCTTTTGCTGAATAGTATGGTAGATAAAGAAATGTCACTCGGCAACTCTAGGAGGGGACAATCCTTTACCGTTTGATTCTATAATTGAGAATGTCCATACATTCCCTCGCTCCGCCGTTGTTTGGAGCTTATCAGGCGAGCAATGGCTTTGTGTACCTCATACTCAATGAAGAGGTACAGAAGAGGTACGAGTATCTCCAACGCCCTAGTGGGTGCCGTCCTCACTGCACTTGCTGTTGCAAGGCAGGCAAGTCTCTGTACCGTATCTAATTGGGTTTTCGATTTGCCGGATACTGTACCTTGCCACCATACGATCTCATGTAGATGTCGTGTAGATCCAGTCGAGAATCTTGGGGCTAAGCCCCCACGTACTGCCAAATGTCCTTATGCATGCCCAGAAAGCATCTGTGGCTTTCCGAAATTTATGTTCAGTTTAGCTTGAAGTCCAAGATGACTCCAAGGGACTTGTATTGTAGAAACCTCCCATTGAGTAAGATATTTGGGAGGTCCCTTGGTTTGCTTTTCCTGGTGAAGAGAATCAGCTCCGCCTTTTCAGGGTTTACACTCAGCCCTACCGAACGACACCAATCATCCACCCTGTTGAGGCCCTTTGTATCGGGCCACTCATGAGGCCGGTCCCCTCTGGTCATCGACCAAGATGATAATGTCATTCGCCTAGGCCTGATTGAAGTAACCCAGGTCTTTTATTTCTAATAGGAGGCCCGAGGCATCGAAGCAAAGGGGACAAAACCCCTCCTGCAAGGGTATGGCGTTGCTGGAGTTACTTCTAAGAGTTGCTCTAGCTAGCCTCTGAGAAAGCATCCATGATATTATGGTTGGATACACGCCCCTTTCCCTTGTTACTTGACATCGATAAAAAAAACATAATTTGATAAGTATTTGAATTCCTTGCTACCGCCTGAAAAGCCTTAATTCTTAACACTAGAAGCCGATTCTTACTTACTTGAAACCTGAAATTAATTGCTACATTATAATATTAGGTGGCGTCAAATTTCACTAGCACTGTTGCTACCCCTATTTAGATAACGCCTCGATACCTTTACATTTTGACATGAATTTTACGAAAAATATGAAAATAAAAAAAAATTGCAGACGGACTTATAAGACTCGATTCGATCTCATATTATTTGTGAATGGTAAAAACACAAGAACCTTTATTTCATTGAATGAATTTCTTTTCTCAACGAAATAATTTTGAATGTCAGTTGTTAGAGTGTCCCTGTCAAATTGACTCATACGTCATCATTGAATGGGTTTCTTTCTACAGGAGTTGATTCATTTTCATAAAATTCGTTAATATAATGACAGTCCAGACAGTCTAGTCAGTCTAGCTTATGAAAGTGGTAGGACGTACTTGAAATGTACACTTTTCTTCATGGTTGTAGGAACAATATTATAATAAGACTGTAGGATTGAATTAGCCTTCTTTAAAATATATAGCAAATTTATTGGTGGGGATGAAGACGATTTGAATTTAACGTAAGTATTTATTGCATGATTTTTTGTGATCGATTGAATAAACTTGTGATCACAGTCGGGGCAAATTGAGTTAAACAACGTCAATATGTTTCTGTAAAATAATAATAATAATACTCCCTCAGAAACACTCGTAGAGTGTACCCAAAGTCATAGCCTGTGCGGGTAGAGGACGGCTATTATTATTATTTGCCATGGCACTCTGGGGCTACTTAATGATGTTTTCGGTGGTGTATTCACTTTTCAGCTGTAGGAAAACCCGGAAAACCTACAGCACCACCCCGGTAGGTCGGTGCACCAGACGTCGGGATTGGCATCTAGGCAACTCACATCACACTTGATTCACAACAAGGCATGTGGCCACCTAAACAGACCCGTGCACTTGAGAAATATGATTCCGTACTGGAGCCTCGAACGTCTGTCTGATGCGAGCTAAAAGTTCCACTGCTAGAGACCTTAGCCCCTGAGCCACCGACCGTCTGATAACACGAAAATGTGGATTATATTGGCTGTATTGTATGATAGATGGATGAGGCTTAACGCTTCAATCATCAGTTTACCTACATGACGCTTTCCTGAGACTACAAGGCTTACAACAGACAAGTTTTTGAAATTCCCCAAAAAAGATAATGAACATCTTTCATTGTAATATCTACGGCAAGATCATGATAAACAAGTATGTATGATTTTATTTTTGAATATTCCTTTACTGCTTCCATTCTTGTCGTTGTGAAACCAGTATTCCGTTCACAATATTTATATGCTTCTTCTTTGGAAAATACCAGACAGTGATCTGAACGGTTATTTTTTGCCATTGTATCAGAAATTCTAAAAAACAAATTATTTTCTTTTTTGTTTGTGAACAGGCATTTCATGCCTCCATATCATTACACCACGTTAATTTTAATCGTGGAATATGCATTACTGTGGAAAATACATTTACAAATTTAATTCTTCTCATTTGAGAATTTCTGTACTTACACATGGCGACTTTCAGTGTGATAACTTACTTAGAACGCTGATTATTCAATTTGTTCGATTTCGCGTTTGTTTATCATTTTATAATTAGGAGCCTGATGGAAGTTGAGATTTATTTCCTTTGGCTACTGCTAGGATGTTTCTGAACATCATGATAAATATTTTATTTTGATACTACATGACAATGAGTTATGTATAAACCTTTCGTGAATAATTGTTGATAGTAACAAATTGAAAGCTGGCACTCCCGACTTTTACAGGGTATAATATGATGATATTCTTTCATCATTATTCTAAATGAATACCTAAGTTTTGGTAAACTTAGCAGGTCGACAAAGAAACAATCAAATATGTGGTCCTATCAAGCTGAAACTTCAGAATCAAGCATTCAGAATTGCAGAAGGTTATTCAGGTGGAATATATGTCTGAAATATGTTGCTTCAGATCTGGTGATTGAGTAGGTTAGCCGGACTAATTTTATCCACATCCAAAGTCTTGGAGATAATTCGAGGTATGGAAGAGGGATAATGACATAAAGAATTTAGGAATTTTGTGATGAATCAAATAACTGTTCATTCATTCATAGAACATTTAATAAACCATCCCGATTCGAAAACTGAACGAAAAAAATGCTTTTAACGGAATTTAACAGAAATTTCGAGAAATGGATCGATACCCCGGGAATATTATTTGCATCAAAGGCAGAAAGAAGTTGAAGTGCTTGATTCACCAACATATTACATCAGCGGCAGCTATATTAATAGGTTCTTTGAAGACTCACGTAAACATTCCAAGCGGAGCAATGCTCATTCAACAACAATGAAAGAGTTTGGGGAACTACATAATCCTAACCAAATTTGGTACAAGAAAAATAACAGCTAATGGGAAAAAAATTGAATCGGCAGATTAGGAAACATCTTAGAAACAAATACGTGTCCAATGATATCCAGATGTTCCTTTCGGAAAAAAACTCTGAAGTTTGGCCAACCGTTCCCGTAATATAGTAGTAATGGTTATATTTTACGAAGACAGATCTGCTTTCAGTAGTTCTTTATTTCAGATATAAAAAAATTAATAACATATATGAATATAACGAACTAGGTTGTGAATACAAATCGACAGTGGTAGAGAATTACCCAAACACCAAAACTATGTCAATTTAACTCGAGATGCTATTAGTCAATAAAGCTAGCTGAAAGTTTTGGCCCCTCTTGTGATTCATTCGACAAAATTCCATTTTGCATCTTGTGATAGAAAGTGAAGTTTGTGGTTTGGGATATGAATATTTTACATTCAAAACAAAAAAATATTTGGTTTTTTAATTTTGAGCTTAGATCAATCAATATTTTGACAGTAAGTGGAACAATACTATATGTTGTTTCAAAATGATTTTTCTGTTAGAAAAGCATGATATTCATATTCAGTTCAGTTAATCGAAATTCACCGACGTTTTTATGACATACAGTTATTATTAGTAGTAGTATTATCTTAAAAAGTTGACCTAATATTTATGAAATGTATTAATAGTTTTATAATGTACGTTTGACTCAAATTGATTTGCTGTTTTTATAAATCATAGATATGCAATAGTTTGTTTATACTTTGAATTTCACTAGACAGAGCTTGCACTAACTAGTTTGTGGATTAAAATGGATTTTATTATGCTACAAGCATGTGCAATTTACGTGAAAGAAAAGCAATATGAACACAATTCTGTCATATACTCAAAAATAGAGGTTTTTGTTGAAAAAAGTAAAATTAATCATGCAAAATTAGATTATTCTATACAGGTCATAAGAATAATGTTCACTTTTGAGATATTTACCTGTACATTTCATCCCTTGATGTAGAACACCATATAATAATGAACCACAATGGTCACAAAATGTAGGAGATGCAAATGTATGCACCTTGAAATTATGCCGAGTTCGTGTGTCCTGGAAATAAAAATAATTATTAGCATCATGAATAAGCAATAAAGAATAAGTGAAATATTTCAACCAGTACCTATATGCATAGTTGGATCTTGCTTATAAAACGTATCTACTAAAACTCTTGTTCCTTCATATTCATTGAATTGTGCAGTATGGATATTTTATTCCATTTGTAGAGCTAAAGTTTGAAAAGTACGTAATCGAGGGTAACCCAAAAAAAAACGCACAGGAAATATCCGTACAGAAAAAAGAACCCAAGTGTATACGTATATTATATTTTTTTTATTTTACATTGTACTAATACCACAGAATATAAACCTACACAGAAGAGAATTTTCAAGCTTTTGGTGTATAAGCAATTCATAAAGCCACTCCCTCGCAAAGTGGGACACCAATAAGGAGTATGGTGTTCGTTGTTCTAACGGCAACACGACTCCACCTCTTGAGAGCAGTATTCTATCTCTTATATTATTGGAATAAGACAAAGACAGATGCAGTATTTATGGAATCAGAGTGAACAAAACGAACGAACGAATATTGAAATATGACAGATGACAGAGAATGACAGAGATACATATTCGTAAACTCAAGTAAACTGTTGCAAATCGTAAATAGACGCGCTACATATTCATCTGCAAGTGCAAGAATATATTTTACTAGAAGGACAACCACGTTACTTATTGAATCGTATTCTAAAGTGAAATCAATTCTCTATACGATTATTTGTACAAGAATATTTTTCATTAGTTAAAAATGCATCGTCGAGGAGGAACTGTTTGTATATGTTCCGGATGTTCGTCAAAAACGGGTGGGAATGTAAGCATGTTTTCTCTTGTGAAAGATCCTACAAGGTATGTATAATAAACTTCACATTATAATGAGTACATAATATACAAATGATCAAAATCATCAAAAACTGTTTTTTTTTAGACTGGCATCGTGGCTTAGGGCAGCAGTTATAGAAGATTTGCTTGGAAGAAACTCAGAGGAACTTTATAAGAATTGTAGAATTTGTGAGCTGCATTTTGAGGAAAAATTTATTATCCAGGGCCAATCCAGGAAACATCTCTTTGATAATGCCATTCCATCAATCTTTCCACAAGTAATACCTACCACAAGAGAGAGTGAAACTGAACTTCCCAGCAAAATAATGTAGGTATCAAAGTAAGTAATGAAGGGGATATAGCATAAATAATAATAAATACAATGTGAGGCTCGGTGAGATTGTAAATAACCAAACAATATTTTAACATTTCACTTCAAGTTTTCAATGATGTTACTTTTTCAGATATATCGATTGTCCCAGAAGGTAACACATCAGAAGTGGATCTTTCAGTGCAGTCTTCTGTCAAAGGTATACCATAGCTTTTTGATTTTACCAAAGTTCAGCATTAAAATTTCAATGTATAATTCAAGAAGGTTGAATTTTTCTATATTATAAGCAAGTGTTAAAAAATTACCGTGAGAAACTTGAAGTGGCGATTTTGCTCTGTTTAATGGTGCTCAGTAATATTGACATACCCCTTCCTCAGCATGTTCACTAGCATTAGTTCATGGAACACTACTGGGTTTTGAATTCAATAAAAACTTGAGTTTTCTTTAATATTACCATTTGATAATTCAGATGTTTGAGTTCAGGTTTTATTTCGGGTCCTGATACCTCCTCTTCGGTTGCATCACAAACCCCTGCCAGTTTGAACTTTGCTTCACCAAGAAAACAGAAGTTGAGAGCAAAAATTGTTTCTTTGAAAAGGAATATTCAAACTCAAAGGAGGCACATGAAAAAACTGTCAAGTTCTGAAGAAAAGTGGACAATCATAGATTTTCATAAGATGTGCAACAAATTTTTGAGCAAACCATTTGCAAACCTGTGTTTGTAGATGGGGATAAAGAAATTATATATTTATTTGATTCCTGTCATTTGATCAAGGCAACAAGGAATAATATAATCAATAATAATTATTACTTTGATGATAAAAAAACTTAATGGTCTTTTATAGAGATGTTTTATAACGAGGATAAAAAACAATTTTATAGATCTGCTCCAAAGCTTACTGATTCTCATATCCATCCATCCAACTTCGAAAGAATGAGAGTTAAATTGGCAACCCAAGTTGTTAGTCATAGTGTTGGAAGCGGTATGAATATGCATTTGACTTTAGGTTTACTGCCTGCAGATGCAATAGGCACCATTGAGTTCTTGGAGAAATTTGATAAACTTTTTGACTTACTAAATTCATCCTGTTTGGAAAATTCGAATCAATATAAATGAGTGTTTGATAACAGTGACTACCAGAAAAATTATTTGAATGATATGATTGAATTTATAAAAAAATTGAAGATATTTAATAAAAAAGGAGTCAATGTCATATGTAGATCAAGATCAAAAAAGTGCTGGATTATAACCATAAATGGTATAAAAAAATTATGGGTAAAATTATCACAAAGTGGTTTCAAATATTTACAAACCAGACGGGTTTATCAGGATTGCCTTGAAAATTTCTTTGGTAGCATGAGACAGCAAGGAGGAACCTGCAATAATCCTAATCCAATTCAGTTTCAAAGAGGTTTCAGGAAACTTTTTTGCCAAAGTTTCTTACACTCAAATGAGATGAATTGTAAAGACGATCTGGATGACCTATTGATCAATTTCAAAACTCGACATGTTGTTAAAATAGACACCTTTTCAGAAAAAAAAGCTATGAAAGCCATTACTCTTCCAGACTATGATTACCGAAAAGAACAATTGACTTTCCATAATGGTTTCAATTATGTGTGTGGATATTTAATCAAGAAAGCACTTGCTATCCATAGTTGTGACATCTGCATCCAATTTTCAAAGGCTGTAGAAGTTTTAGATTTAGGCCATTTGCTTACATATTTCAAGGCTTATGATTCTGAAAATAGTATATTTGGTGGACTTAGAGCGCCTAGTGAACTATTTGTAAATTACATCTACAAATTAGAAAAGAAGTTCTCTTCTTCATTCGAAGATCTTTGTATGATCTCGGGAATTTCGAATAAGCTCTTTCAAATAATTGAGAATGTACCTTTCGTACATCCATGCTCCTCATTTCCTTCGTTATATGTAACAAAATTATTTATAACATTACGCATATTCTATTCTATTAAATATGCCAATAGAAATTTAATGATAAAAAAAACAAGAAACAACCCAGAAAACTCGCAATTTTATCACATGTATAAGTATGATTTGTAAATAGTTTTAGTTCTTGAATAAGAACAAGAAATTTAAGGTTTCAGTTAGACATGCAATATTTAAGGATGGACTATTCTCTCTATTACAATATATTTAAAAAAACCATAACCTATTGATGATGCATTTTTTTATGCAGTTGATGAGTTCCTCCTTCACATACCCACCTGTACATGCGAGTTGAATATATAAATTTAAATTTTGATTGTTTCCTGTTTGTCCTATTACTCTGTAGTTGTCTGAATTTTTAATTTGAAATTTTAAATTGTATTTGTGACGTGTGTAAAATTCTTGAATTTTTATATGAATATCTATCTGTCTATCATGTAATTTATTGAAAAATAAATATTTGTTTACTTGCATTATTTGCATTTTGATATTCTATAGTATTGTAGCAATGCTTTGAGTTTAAGTCACAAAAACCAAAGTACCTATTTTTTTCGTGACGATGTAATATGTGACAGTGTTAAACAAATAACACACACATACATAAGGATTCTAATATATGAAAATAAAAGACGATGAAGTTCAACGATGTAGAAATTCCTTTCTCTCCAGAAATTTTCATACAGCCGAAAATATTTAGCAACTATCTGAATGAAAATGACAAGGTTCTTGGCTGAAGCCACGACAGGCGTTGAATTACATCAAACAAATATTGTGTAAAGAGGACACTATTTGAAGTACTTTTTGGGATCAAACACCAGATCTTATGTTCCACCTGCAGACTAGTTTCGTAGATGTTTCCAGCTGGTGTAGGACGTTTTCGTTCATTCCTCTATACGTAGTACGAAATGCTTTTAAATAAAAAATAATAATTTTCGGAGGCATTTAAATATTCCGAGCACAAAATTTCTATATTATAATATTATGAATTTGTAATCCGAGTACCTCATGTATTTATAATACGAGCAAGTTTTTTTTTCTTAGTGTAGTTCTATGTTGTTTATCCCTTACGTGACAGAACACATTTTGTTTTCTGTGCTTTACTTTTCCCAGTGTGGCTGCATGTGGTGTTCAAGGATTCTGATTCTTGACCCTCAAACATCAAAGTGCCGACAAAGAGCATTCGTTTCTGTGTAGGTCTATATTCTGTGCTAATACCGAATAAATGTAATGAACTAAAAACCATACGATTTGTTTTTCTATGAGAGGTTATATACACGTGGGCTTTTTTCCGTGTTCGCATTTTTCTTGACAGCTTTATATCATTATTTCAATTTTAAAAAACTATACCAAAGTCCGGTAATTTTAGAAACATATACGTAAAAACCAATAGACAAAAACCTTTATTGAAATGCACTAAAAATAAGAATTTAATTGCTTTAGATGTGTAACGTAGGTATTCTGTGAGATTCAGAAGCTTGTAGTGCAAAAATACATAATTATTTGTGAATAATGTGATAACTATACCCACAAAGAAGTTTTTGAATCTGTTACTTCTAGAATAACCAACATCATACGTGAGCTCATAGGACGGTAGATTAATTTGTACGTGGATGATATCAAAAACCGTAAAACTTGAAAAACTATATTTAAATCTTTGTAGAATTGACACGTATCCCAAATAGTAACTAACTCTGCAGGCAAAAATTCATGCCTGATTCGGTCAGAAAGGAAGAAGGGTAGGGCAATTTGAACTCGAATAATCCAAAGCAATTCTTTTCTTTTCGTTTCAGTGCATTTGAGTGAAGGATTTTTTTTTATTTTCACTTCAATTCGTTTCATTTCAATTATACATTTGAATCATGACGTATCAACTTCAATGGATATATGGGAGATTTCCCTCGTGTGTAAAAATGTCCATAAAAGGATATCGCGGATAATACAATAAGTGCTTTGAAAATTCTGAAAAAAATGTGTATTTTTTAAACTGCAAGAATCAATTTTTTTCGTTATTTCAAAGCCTACATTGATTGAAACAACGAAAAAAATAACCGTATTTTTAGATTATTTGGTTAATTTCTAGAGCATATTTGGTACAAAATTTCAAGAATATAAAACGATTCATATTAATTGTTGTAATAGTTGATACTACAATAATTATTGTTAGCATGTCCTGTTATTCATCAGTCACTTCAGTTGAATTGTCATCTAGCGCGCTGAATTACAGCGATTATTTCATTTATGATGAAATAGACCAATTAGACAACACCATTTTTCGAATATATTTTGTTTAAATAAGTGATTATTTCACAAGAACTGTTTAATCGCGATTAAATTTTCGTCTTCCATATTGTGATATAACATACGATTATTACACTTATGCTAAAATTGCGTGTTTTGATTGGTTGAAATTTTTGCGTTGATAATTGAAAACATCATAGATTATTTCATGAATAAAATCGAAACCTTTTGAACTACTATGGCCAGTGACTTTAATTATTTGTTGTTCTTCGGTTCCGGAACTTGCTAACTGACTGACAGCTGTATATACATATCCAGTAGCCAATCAAGAGCCGAACTACAAAATCAAAAACATGATGTTTTTAATTATCAACACAAAAATTTCAACCAATCAAAACACGCTATTTTAGCATAAGTGCAATAATGGAGGATAATACCACAAGAGGTTTTTATTTTATCGGATAAACTTTCATTTTGCACGAAAACTTGGTTGCTTTGGTAATTGACGAGAGCAAATAACATGATAAAATCACGACACCGAAGGTGATTTTATCTAATGTTATTTGGTCGAGTCATATTACAAGCTACCAAGTGTGAGTGGAACAAAATTAAAGTTTATACGATGAAAACAAAACCTCGAGTGGTATTTAGTTAGATAATTTAATGAATCAAATAATTGAATTATTAAACAAAAGTGAATAGAACATAATTTATTAAATAACATCAATAATTCATTGAACAGAAAGTACATTCAACGGAAAATATTATTTAAATGTACAATTAGTGAAAGTACAGTTTTGGTATACAATCCTACCAGAAGAAGACTGCTGAATTTGATTATTTTACTCTCTTAGATTTGTCACTGAAGTGGAATGATGCTGTGAGTCTAACTGAAGGTATGGCTTCAGAGAATTGGCGTTCAAATGCCCGGTCAGCTTGATAATTTGTTGATCTGAGACTCCTGCTTTGGCAAGAGTAGACATAGTGCTAGACATAGTGCTAGCCCTATGGGAGTGATTAGTAATTTTTGTACCATCCCTTGGCATTTTCATTTTTCCAAAACGGATTTGGTGTTAGAAACAATCTATCTGAAGAAATATGTTTATTTCGTTTTTCTAGACGCATTTTCAACAATCTTACAGGACACACGTTCGGATTTTCTTTATTTGTAGTCAACCACTTACTTTCACTGCACTTTTTATCTCCACCTTGAGCTATTTTAGAAAAGACCGTGTTGTACTCCACTCTGCCTGTCAATGTTCCATTATTATATTTTTCGGCTTTGAAATAATAAATATTAGACTGCGCACTTTCACCACCTCTCCAGACTAATTCAAAAGCGGCGATATGAAAAAAAAAATGTTTTGAAGTCCCATTGGAGTATTTTCATCCCACTGCTCTGCCATTTTTATAACTTCTTCTTTACTTTGTGCTATAGATTCTTGTGTTCTTTTATCTAAATTGCTCTGCAGTTGCTTGCGTTTAGCATTTTTAGCGTTTCTAGCGGCTTGAAATGTCACATTTTTGAAAAGTTCAAACAGAATCTTATAATCCATATAATATTTTTCTTGCACAATTTTAGCTACAGTATTCCACATTGTTTTAACTACGTACTCCTTGTCATTTCCGTCTGATTTCTTCATATTATACGCCCAATCTGCCAATATGCTTGAGATTTCCGGCTGCAACGTTGAAGGTAATAGTTCATACCCCTTTTCTCGACAAAATAATTCGAATTGCCTCCAAATTGATGATTTGTTTTTTTTTTTGGTGTTTTTTGGAGTGGCGTTGTCTATTGCAGAATTTATTATTTGAGTAGTTGCACTACCAAATCTACCGTTAACGCTCATTTGAAATTAAAAACAACACTTTGTAACAAAAAGTATGAAAATTTGTTGTCATTTGGCTTTGTTGATAGCAACGCGTCCTTGGGTACAGCGTCGGATTCAATAAAGTCATACACAATTATTAGTTGTTGCCGTGGTGAAGGTAAATAACAGTTTATCCACTTGCAAACAGTAACGTTCCATTTATCCGATAAGAAACTGCCAAAACTGACGTTTCTTATGGACGATTTTATACATGAGTTGAATTATCACTGTAATTCAGCGCGCTAGGTGGACAATTCAATTGTTGTATCAACTATAACAATGAATAAAATAAATCATTTTGAATTCTTGAAAGTTTCTACCGAAAACCATTCGCGCCTTGAAAATTACCCAAATAATTCTGAAAAACTGCAGACAAAAAATACAGAAGTGAAAGTGTATGCATTATTTGACGAAGCTTCGACTGTCACTCTTATGGAGGAGGAATTGGCAAATAATTTAGGCATACAAGGTGAGGAAACCATTTTAGGTTTAAAATGGACAGATATAGAATCCAGAAAATTAAGTTCGAGAAAAATTAAATTAGATATTGCTGACAAGGATTGAAACGAATTTCATAAATTAAAAAACGTTTGAAAAATATGAAGTTACCAATTCAAACTATTGATTCTAGGAAAATGAAAGACAAATGGAGGCATTTGAGGGAAATCGAATTCGAGAGTATGCAGAACGTTAAACCTAAACTACTCATAGGACAGGACAACTGGGAGTTAATCACAAGTTGTGAGGTCATAGAAGGTCCCAAAAACTCACCAGCATTGTCAAGAACAAAGTTAGGTTGGGTTGTACATGGAAATCTACGCCAATTCAGAGGAAGAGTGGATGATACCATATAGAGCAGGCCGTAGTGGCGCATGAGTATGCAAAAGTATTCGGACGCGGTTTCTGTTTTGATTCTGTAATATGACACTTTAGAGAGTATAAAAATGGAGGGTGCCGGCAAAAATTGTGGTCGAGATTATCTTGAGCCGCCATTAAAGATGGCGGATGACAACCGTCATACCAAATCCTGTATCTCCATATCCCGTCGTCCGATTTTAGTAATTTTTATGTCAAATGAAAGGTAATAAAATTTACTGAAAAACACATATCAATCATTTTCAGCATATCTCTTTCCGTTTTTTGGTGAATTTGTATAATACGAAATAAAAATATTTTAATCCTATTGATGCAAAGCATCTGAAGTGCACGAAATTCTATCTAATGATAAAACAATTCCAACCGATCGGGATATGGACAAATAACGTCCTTCATCAGCCGTTGTTCCTGGTTTATTTATTAGTTTTAAATATAGCTGTTCCAGAGCTACTAACTGAGACTGAGTCCAGTCCATTTCCCAACGGCTTAAGGGCAGCTTGTGCGTTACGTTTCTTAACTTCTGTGAAGGCTGATTTTTTAGCCGAAATTTTGCTCGTACTATCACAACCTGTGAAAGCGTCAAGTGCGGGAAGGACATCAGTAATTTCGTCTCCCAAGAAATCAAATGCCAAGTGGCAACCTAATGTCCGTGACTTTTTTGATGTTACTTTCATCCATAATCCTGAGCAGTTGTAAGTTTTAAGTTTTGTCCAGTAATGAATTGCCAAAATAAAAGCGTCTGTATCAGAACTAGTAATCATTATCTGTGATCCAGGTTTTACAGTATGAAATGCATGAACAAACATTCATGTATCTGCTTCAATATGATTCGATCTCAAATCTAAAACCTCCGACTTCACGGAACCCTGAATTCAGAAGCACTTAGCTGGTTCATCAAACCCTCCAGATATTACCAATTCCTAATTTTCACAAAGCTTGACAAAATAATTAGCACGTTTGCACAGGAATTTTACAAGTTCTTGTTCATTAGAAGTACTACAAATGGAATTCTTGATGTTACTAGGTATATGACTAGTTGGACCTAAGATCTTCAGTTCCACAGGACTGGACCCCTTTGCTCGTCTCTTCGCTTCCATAGACTTTATAGAGGTGTCATCATACCTGTCGAAAACCACATCAATTCGTTGAACATTCGATCGGCTATAGAAAGATGTTATGTACTTGAAGAAAGCTTCTGCAAAGTCCCCAAAGGTGTTGTATTTATGTAGTTGAATTATAAAAACAAGAGCCATCCCATCAAAAATGTGAATCATACAGTGGCCTAACGACAGAACATACTTAAGATCCGAAGAAAAATTTGCTTCATTCTCAATTACATTCATAAGAACATAGATATCTGTCTATGCACGAGGATAATCTCCTAACTCAGAACTTGAGAAAGACTTTAGACTACATCCACGTTGGATGGATAACATTAGAGTCTTTTGAACGTCAAGAGATTCTTTAGATTTCTGAATGATGGATGAAAGTAACATCAAAAAAGTCACGGACATTATGTTGCTATTTGTCATCTGATTTCTTGGGAGACGAAATTACTGATGTCCTTTCCGCACTTCACGCTTTCACAGGTTGTCATAGTACGAGCAAAATATCGGCTAAAAAATCAGCCTTCACAGAAGTTAAGAAACGTAACGCACAAGCTGCCCTTAAGCCGTTGGGAAATGGACTGCCCCTTACTCAGTCTCAGTTGGTAGCTCTAGAACAGCTATATTTAAAACTAATAAATAAATCAGGAACAACGGCTGATGACGGACGTTATTTGTCCATATCCCGATCAGTTGGAATTGGTTTATCATTAGATAGAATTCTGTGCACTTCAGATGCTTTGCATCAATATGCTTTACGTGCATCAGCCCAAACATACATCTGGATCAACGCTTCTAGCCCTCTATACGAGCCCCTTGATTTGACAGAGTTTGGTTTCTATCAGTGTGACGACGAACTTATGCCAAAGTATATTACCAAGGAAGCAGTTCCTGACTTCCTAATATCACCGTGCAAATGCAGATCTCATTGCAAGACTACCAGTCGTAGCTGTAAAAAGAAGGAATTGAACTGTATACCTTTGTGTGGTTGTATTGCTGCAACAACGTACTGTGTTTTGAAGATAAAGAAGAAAAAAAATACTATATTTTATGCTCAAAAATATTGTTTGAAATGTTTAACTCTCACTAAACCAATGTGAGATATAATTAAAAAATTTAATACGTTTTTAGTTACATATTATTGCTTTTCATTCCAAAAAGTCAAGCAGAACAGACAATGGATCTTACAATTTTACAGTTCAACTAAAATCGGTAAGAGATATAAAAAAGTGTTATTATATATGTTATTGCATTGGCCTCAAACTAAGTTAACTTAACAATTCTAATTGAATAATTTCAAACAGTTCAATACAAAAAACTGTAATTTTAACAACGATTAAAATAGTTTTATTTCTTATTTTACAAATTCACCAAAAAACGGCAAGAGATATGCTGAAAATGATTGAAATGTGTTTTTCAGTAAATTTTATTACCTTTCATTTGACATAAAAATTACTAAAATCGGACGACGGGTTATGGAGATACAGGATTTGATATGACGGTTGTCATCAGCCATCTTTAATGGCGGCTCAAGATAATCTCGACCACAATTTTTGCCGGCACCCTCCATTTTTGTACTCTCTAAAGTGTCATATTACAGAATCAAAACAGAAACCGCGTCCGAATAGTTTTGCATACTCATGCGCCACTACGGCCTCGTCTAATAGTTCTTTTCTACGGAGTCATTTGGTGTTAAGGTATCGCCCAAAAAAAATTCTCAGCGACGAAGAATAGAAAGCAGAACAAATGATGGAAATATTGACGGAGAAAATAAAAAATGAAAATCGTTGGGAAACAGGTTTACTCTGGAAGGAGGATGCAACATTTTTACCTGACAGCAAGCCCATGGCTCTTCGGAGACTTCATTATATAGAAATACAAGTATTTTTCAGAATTATCGGTAATTTTTAAAGCACTTATGGTATTATCCCCGCGATAATCACAGCCATTCACTTTGATTTCATGGATACGGACAAAAAATCATAACCCCCAACACCCCCGTAAACCAATTTTGAATAAGGACCATAATCGCAAAGCTCACCTGCCATCTTAAATTCATAATCTACGACCCAAAAATTTCCCACATACCAATTTTCAATAAAATCCGACTATATGATCGGACATCTTGAATTAATGAAGTTTGAATAGAAATTCATAATCTTGAAACCCGAAAACCACAAAATACCAATATGGAATAGAATCGGATCATAATCATGAATCTCGTCCGCCATCTTCACGTCGCCATTTTGTTTTTTCTCCAACAAAAATTCCTTTCGAAAACGTACTGTCGCCGGCATTATAAACACCTATCACATTTCAAGTGAGTCAAAATTCATCTATAAGATTTCACCCGAACGTACAGATAATAGCATAGTACGCAACAAGTTTTGACGTCTTTTTAGTGAAGAGTATTTCAAACAAGAAGGCAGAATAGCAGCGCGTCTCTTTGTTCAATATACGGGTTCTAAAGGAGTTAAGTTACATACCTTACCTTTTCTATCAAGTCATATCAAAACTACAAAAATGTATTTTTTTGAGTTGATTTATCTCTCACGTCATCATGACAGTTTCAATTGCCATGCCAAGAGCTGCCAAGAGTGTAAGGCGGGTTTTTATCCACTGAAATGAAACCGTAACTAACCATACTTGGTGATGTATTCGAACAATGGAGTTGTCATGGTAATGTTTTTGAAAATTTGTACCAAATACAGAATGTGAATTCTGAATGCTGGCATACCTAATCACGAGGCAATCCCGTTCACATTCCCAATTCTGGGAATGAAAATCAAATTGACGATACATTTTGGAAGTAATTACTCTAATGAGTAATTTCTGTGAATTTGCACGTCTCAATTTCACTATTCAATGGAATACTATGCTCAATCACAATAATTCCTCAACCGATTTCCACACCAGCTTTGCGCATAATTTCAACAAAGCTTTCACATGTCGCCTCATTAGTAAGAAACATCTAAAGTTCTGCGGATCTCCTCTAAAAACCTATGCCTTCATCATAAAATTTGCTTTCTCTCACTTCAATAAATATGAAGCTATATACTACAATTCTAGAATAACAAAAAGTTTCTATAAAAACACATTATTGGATTCAAATAATAAACAAATGGAGACCTTGAAGGAGCAACTAGTGTCACAACCAACATCAGCACCCTGCCTTGTAATGGGCTGAACAAATATCATAGCTCAGCCGCTTCGAATATATCAATAACAAAACCATTTTCGGAAGATCCCCTCAATTATGAATCCAGTAAAATATCCAATGGTATACTGTCTTCTTTTCGAACCACATCACCCACATATCTCATTTTCAGCTGATTAGTATGAAATCTCAGTAAGTTCTTCCAGGATTATTCATCAAAACATTACACATCACATTTCCAAGTTTATCAATAACTTTAACCAGGTTTCGAAACGAAACGATTATATCTGAAAACTTTACTATGAACAGGATGGTTGTGCTGATAAAATACGCTAATGAAGGTTTTAGAAGTCTTCGATAACACAACACAAGAAATATAGTAGAAGAGTTGACATGACGTGACGCGTCACGTCATGTGATTTAAATAGACCCTCAGCTATTGGTTCAATCCGTGACTTAAACTAAGACATCCTTCGAAACCGACCAACTCTCTATCGCATTCGGTTCGGGAATAGCGTCCCGAAGAAATAATTTTTCGGGTTAAAAATATCACGTTCGAAATGTATCGTGTGAACTGAAACATAGGGTTCCTGGTGCATTTTGATTGGGTGTTGTTCTATAGCTTGATAAAAAAAAATTTTAATTCGCTTGACTAAAGATAATTCTGATTGTCCTCTTCCAATTTTCTTCAAAGAACGTTTGAATGTGTCCACAAACCTCTCTGCTTGACCATCGACTGAGGCCAATAAGGTGCAGTTTTTATGTGCTGAATACCATTCAGATCAGAAAAGTTTTTGAACAATGAACTAGTAAACGGTGTCCCCTTGTCCGTAACTATTGTTTCTACTATTCCAAACCTCCCGAACACTTCTAACATCTAGATTATATATGACGATGTGATAGTTTTGGTGTTGCAAACTTCAGGCCATTTAGAATACGCATCGACAATAATTAGGAAATTATCACCATCGACTGGACCGGCATAATCAATGTGTAACCTTTTCCATGGACCATTTGGTAGAGGCCATGATGACGGTGCTACTTTTACTGGTGACCCTTATATAGTTGCTGCAGTATCCTACTTTGGAAAACATGCGGGATCACCACTCTTGTTCCAAACATTAGACAGCCATTGACAATGGAGAATGATTCTCTTCTAGCAATAAATTTATGAAATTTTTCTGGAAGGTTATTCTTCTATGGCCAACCATTTTCAAAATACCCTATGCCTTCTTGTAGGCCTGAATCACGTGCGATTTCTTGAAAAATCATGTTTTATGTAACGGGTAACAAATCGATGAAATTCAAAATTTATAATATTTCAGACTTAATTCTGACAGATGAAATGATGTGTCTGAAGAGTATGTCTGCATACCCAAAATCTTCAGTTTTGATAAAATCAAGGCATATCTCTTTCTCGATCTGGCTATATTTTTTTTTTGGTTCGGTCAATGTCCTAAGATTTTTCGATTTAATTGGGTCGAACTAGCCTTTGCTGATGATTGGCAAGGACCATGAAACCGGTACGGAGGTGTTGCCTCAATTAAATCGAAAAATAATTTCAGCTTTGATATTCAAAATGCATTGCAGAGTAATTATTGTAGAAAACTTTGCCAAGTATTGAACAGATATAATTCAACAGTCTTAGGGGGCAGTAGTTATTTTTTGTTGGATACTTGCCGATGACAATACCTATTGTATAGGTTTCTTGCGGAAGACTGAATTATGTAATCCACCATTTCTCATAATTCGTCACTCTGAAGAAGTTCTTTGAATTTATCAACAGTCTGTTGACACTCTTTCGTCCATGACCATTTACTATCCTTCTTCAGAAGATTGTCCGAAGGATAACGGAGTTGATGTATATTTTTGATGAATTTTTCATAGTAGTTGATGGCTTCTAAATATGACCTTAACGACGACAAAATATTTGGTGGAGGCATGTTAACTGCTGTTTTCGCAGGATCCGGTTTAATTCCATCTTTATTGAAAATATTTCCCAAATATCGGATTTCTGGAACCGAAAATTTGCACATTCGAATGTTAAGATGGAATCCATAATTAAGTCCTGATATTATGGTGTTCATTATCTGTTGAAATATTCCTGGAGAAATTGTGGTCGATTGTACACGAAAAGTCCATGATGTGTATTTATTGTCAAATATTTGCGAAAATCTTCATAAACTTCAACTTGTAAAAAACGCATCTGACAAATCGATGACACTAAAAACACATGAGTTTGCGAGCTTAGTGGAAATGTCTTCCAGACTTGGTAAAAGATATTGATAAGGTTGAAGAATATCATTCAACTCTGTGAAGTAATCTTCACAAATTCTAACATCGCCACTAGATTTTCGCGTAACAATAATCGGTACAGTCCATTCGGAAAATTTAATAGGGGTAATTATATTCAACATTTCAAGACTTTTAGGCTCTTCTTCTACTTGAGGAATGGCGGCATAGGCTACTGGTCGTTTTGCCTTGAATACCGCTTTACTTTCAGGTAAAAAATTTAACTGAACCTTCAGTTTCTTACATAGTCCTAAACTGACATGAAATAATGAAACGAACAAAATTGACTAAGTCGAAGTACTTTGTTCGAATTAATACATGTCATCAAATAAGTCGTTTCAATTTATCTGCATCAGTGAAAATTTCCCCAGATGCTGGATTTGCTGCATACTGAGTTTAGAGGAATGTCCCATAATCCGAATTTCGTTATCCTCCTAATTCCTAGTACCTACATTGAAATTCGATACACTAGTAATGTAACATTTTCTTGAATATGACTTGTCGTTGTGTATAATATTGCAGTTGAATTTAGAATGTAAGTACACTATTTCACCTGAAGCACTTTTGTCAATACATTTGGTAACGAAACACTTTGGTTGTCAAGTTTTCAACTTTATTTCTTCGAAAATTAGTATCAAATCAGATGCAGTATCGACCTGAAATTTAACTGGAACGCGATATATTTAAACTTCAATGTATTTTCTGTCGTCTATTTGATTGTCTTGAAAAACTCCTTCGGACAGAGAAAATCGCTCGTGACTTTTTTTTGTAAAACAGTAACCTTCTTTGTCACATTTTTAGCATTTAAGCTTTTTGAAATGAGAATTTTTCGAAAAATTAAGTTTACCGCACAACCAATAGGGACTTTATGGAACAATTTCACATGAAGGTCCTGATTTGGATGTGGATGAATAATTCTGTCCAGATTGATTGAATGTCGATGGATGAATCTGATCTCGTGTTTAATCTAGTGAACATTTGAAGAACTTTGTACCATTGAAATATCTCAACTGGTCTTCTTTGCTTTCATGCACTGATATCTCGTATTTGATAATTGATGTTTTGGTTCCAAACATATTGCATAATGTTTTAACCGTTTCTTCAAAATCAGTTTCTTTAGAATTCTTATAGGTACAATCAAACTCACGAACTGTTGATGAAAAGTAGTATCAAGTTTTCTAATAGTAACCTGACTATTCTGCGTCTGAAAGTTTTTGTGCATCTTCAGTGGATGAACTTTCGTATCTTTTGAACCATGTTTCAAATGTGGGACTCTCTGGATCATAATGAAACCCTTTGATACCATTTTCTAGACTTTCCATGATCAACTCATTAACTTTGGTTTCTGAAGTTTTATCCAATGTGAGATTCCTTGTCAACTGAATCAGCAATTCTTGTTGATTCTTCATCAGCTTTTCTTGTTGTAATTGAGCTTGTATTTGCTGCGCCTTTATGAATTCTAATATGGATTTTTGAAAATGTTCTGACATTATGAACTTTTTCAGAGTTTTATGAATTCACGTTCAGTATCCTCGTCGCCAACTGATACGATTTTATCGTATATAACTATATTTTTATTAGAGAAACTGAATATGAAATGAAAAAGACAATTTGTGTTCTTATTATACAATATATCAGTGGAAGATATTTATTCCTAAATACAGAATGCCGAGCCCACTTCACAACACTAACCAAATATAGGAAAATATACTACGTGCATTATTGTAAAATACCACTTAACTAATTATCAATGCGAATAACCCCTTTATATTTTGAGTAGGAATTAACCACTCGGAATAGAATATAGACCTATTCGAGGTTTTTCCAAAATCTCGTCGTATTTATATCATTTCTCATGATATTTTCAACCAAATATCTAGTGCTTATCGAGTAAAATCGTTTGTGAATAAGTCGCAAACTGTTATGTCTCCATTACTCACAGTAGTTTTATCAGAAATTTTTATGAAATTTCTACGTAAGTCACAAAAACACGTAAATAGTCTTCCTCTACCATAATCAGGACAAAAAGTGTTTCCTGTCCACTATTGTGTTTACGGCATACATTTCCTGGAGATTTAAGTGCTGAAAAAAATAATCGTCTCCAACTACCGTGCAAGAACTAATCGCCTAACAGCAGGAATAATAAAATCTGCAAAAATGTGTAAAACACATCAAGTGGACTCTGCATCCATAAAATTTTATCCAAAGACCTGGTGCAGGAGTTGGGATAGGTCAAACGTACAGTATTTTTTGTTAAAAGCTCTATTTTTTCCCAGAGGCCGTATAAGGATCTTCAAAAAAATAGATCTTTTAACAAAAAACACTTCCCAGATAACCCATTACTCTGGTGGACAATCAACCTCCAGTCGCAAATATGAGTCGAAAGTTCTTCAGTTCTGTTAAAAATAGGACTGGAGGCAAACTGCATATCAAACTATTCCTTTCTGCTAAAAAACTTGGATAGTGAAATAATATGTGATATACTGATAAAACATCCCCTCGCTTGTATTATGAAACCACAAATGCATTAGTAAGCCAAGCAGGGGCAGTCCTTAAAGGGAAGTTCTCTTCCCACTGCTATGTGCACTGCTGGTAGATAAAATGCTAGCAATTTTAATTTGCAAGTATATACCGACGATCTGGTCCTAGCAATAAAGTACAAATGTGAAGAGACGACCTCAAACCTCCTTTGGGATATACTGAATAGGTACCACATATGAATATTGTGGGAGAAAGAAAATATTCATTAACCCTCCCAAAATGCTCATAGTAACGATTACCAGAAGAGAAAATTTAATCACTTAATGGGTCGTATGCATAAACCTTGAGCAAATGCTTTCAATCGAATTTCTTGAAACAGTTCTATTCATGAGAGAGACAAACCTTTAGTCAAAGCCTCTGCTAACTTTTATGAATATTACCCAATACTTCGTTCCGTTAATGGCAATATGGTTCTCTTTGTCAGTAGAACAAAGTATCTAGGAATTAAGAAAACAAGGGATTTGAAAAAGCTCCCTAGTTATTTGAACGATGAAACTTGGGAAGAAGTTATGAAATGTGAAGGAATACCTATGTTATTTGAGAAATAAAAAAGATCAAATACATAAACCTCTCACAAAGTTTCAATTCAATAAGTAATAGACACTATAGATTGCATTTCATGGATAACACAAGGCTTATATTCAATTAAACACCGAGAAAAAAAAAGACGTAGGAAAAAATATTTAGCAACGCTTCGTAAAGAGTGAAATCGAATCAGACACAAATGAGACACATTGATAAATACAACAAAGAACCAATGCTATAAGCAAAAATTGAATACCTTGAAAGGAAATTGTAAAATCCTAGGAGATAATAGATGAGATCCCGAAAGATAACGTTAACAAAGTGTAACAAAAGTGTACTGATATATATATAAATTACCAAACGGAAATGTAATATTTGAAAATGAGAAAAAGCTGGTAACTAAGGTGGTAACTATAATTCTAATATGTATTGCTTCATACATTGCTGGAATTGAGTATAATTAAAGATATAAGTCAACATGGACATTTCAAAATGGAATTGTACCGATACGACCCAATGCAAAGAATCGATTGTTACTCCTATTTACGAAGCCGCAAATGAATGTAAATTGGGAAAATCTCTGTAATTAATAATTTAGCCAAAGTTTTTGAATCATCAATTAAATGGGGGTTAGTGGACTTTTTTAAACTCCATGTAATAACTACAAAGCAATATTGTTTCCTAAAAAGAATGCTAAAAATGCAGTTCTTGATTTCACAAGTGATGTTACTGGCTATGCAAAATACATTACCGCTATTTGTTTTTCAGAAAACTTAATCTATAAACAGAAACTCACTGATCATATCGAAGTTTATAAGCTTAGTATGGATGTTTGTTAATAGAATGAGATATCAAGTTATTGAAAATAGATGCAATACCCGTTTGGCACAGCATGTATGTACCGATAAGACCTTTCAACTTACGTAGGGATCGCGCTAATGAATTGCTCAGCTAAGATTTTCAGTCAAACTATACTAAATGGACTTTGTATTTGGGTTGAAGATAATGCAATTCTTCCAAAGAATCAGACTGGTTTTCGAAAATGCAGAGGATGCCTAGACAATGTTCAGTTATTTTATAATTGCGGGCATTGCGGCTGAAAAAACGGAAGGTTTTCCACTGTTTGTAGACTGCAAACGCGCATTTGATTCTATCAATCACTTTCTACTGTGGTTGAAACTGATTTCTATGGGAGTGAGTTTTAGAAGGATTGCATTGGTAACAGAATATATATTAATGCTTGCATGACAGTTAAATCCTCAGAAGGTTTCACAACATCATTTCATGTTACTGCAGGGCAGGGGATATTCAAGAGAAATCACTGAATCCATTGCTATTTGTTGTTTTTTGTCTGATATTGAAATTTTTTTTCGTACCAGTGGTACAAAACTGATCATTTAATGCTCCTTTATACGGACCCTTTGGTGATATTGGCGGACTCGAAAATAACATAGGCCGCAAACTCTAACTACTCGAATGCTACAGCGACACTAACTTGCTCACTGTAAATGTGTTGAAAACTAAAATCACCTATTTTGGGAATTCAAGATTCACATATGAAAACAACTGCATTGAAAGAGTGAACAATTCCATATAACTAGGGGTAACGTTTTCCTCTTCGTCACTCTAACGAAATATGACATACGCGTCAGCGGATAAAGGTAAACAAGCCGTTGAGCTGCATTCCATGTCATGGCAGAAACAACCCAGAGAAAAAGTGAGACTTTCTTGTCCGGAGTGTCTCAACCAGTTGTATTCCGGTTTGGATTTTACATTATGTCGATGTTCTGAACGAATTCAACTTCATTATGAGAATGCTGTGCCTACCGGTAAATATACCTATGCTGTCAGACGTAGATAGGTAGAGTCAAGATTTCATACACCATTTTCTAACTCACTTCGAATTGGTTGATCAAAATACTTGCAATGGACGACAGTCGTCTGCTAACAATTTGTTTCGAAAGAAAACTTGAACTAAATGTTGTTACGTTTTCCTAAATAATAGACCGAGCACACTACTAAACTGTTTATTTTCTAACTTCACTATAAACAAACATACAACACTTCACTGACTAATAAAACACTTAGATCTATACAACAATACAACTAGCTAAATATTCCAAACACTTCTGCTTATTATCACTTTCTAATCTTCTTAAATAATTCTCTTCAGTCAATTTTGATCGTCCCGATCAAACAATGTGTCATTGTCTCCATTATAACGTTTGAGTCTCTCTAGGTGGAAGACCTTCATTTTCGCTCTCGGGCTGCGTGGAATTCTATAGACCACGTCGTTTATTCTTTTCACTATCGTATATGGCCCTTCCCAAGATGGTGTTAATGTAGGAGAAAATCCTTTCTTACGACGAGGATTGTACAGCCACACTCGATCTCCTTCTTTGAATCCACCAGTATTGGCCTTAAGATCGTATCGAGCCTTCATTCTGTCACGAGTGATCTTTAATCTTTTTCTTGCAAATTCGTGGATCCCATTCAAGCTATCTCGCAGTTCGTCTGACAAATCCTGTACATCTTTTACTTCAGAACTGGGTGATCCGGACACCAAGTCACAGGTCAACCGAAGTTCTCTCCCGAAGATGATGCTGGCTGGAGTGAGCTTTGTGGAATCGTGCACAGTGGCCCTGTAAGCCATCAAAAATAGTGGAAGATGTCGATCCCAGGTCTTTTGGTGCTCCTCTACTACTTTGGAAAGATGTTCTTCCATAGTCCTATTGAACCTTTCAACCATGCCATCAGACTGTGGGTGGAGGGCTGTTGTTCTGGTCTTGCTAATTCTCATTAATTCACAAACTTCCTTGAATAAATTTGATTCAAATTTTCTTCCTTGATCGGAATGTAGCTCCATTGGGACTCCAATTGAAAACATGTTATCCACCAGAGCTCTTGCAACTGTGGATACTTCTTCATTAGGCAAGGCATAAGCTTCAACCCATTTGCTAAAGTAGTCCATGGCAACGAGGATGTATTTGTTGCCATCATTTGTCATCGGAAACGGTCCTGCTACTTCGATGGCGATTCGTTCGAAGGGAGCGCCTACATTGTATTGTTTCATCTCTCCTCTCGAATTTGTCTTGGGACGTTTGCTTGCTTCACTCTCCGGACATCTTCGGCACCATCTCTCTACATCTTGACGACATTGGATTCAGTAAAATCTCTGCCGTATTTTATCCACGGTCTTATTCACTCCAAAATGTCCACCTGATTTGCTGCCATGGATCTCCTACAAGACATCACTTATCCTCGACCTAGGCACAACCAATTGAGAAATCACTTTTCTGCCGTCGGCTGATTCCCAAGTTCTCTTCAATAGACCATTCTCAACAATCAGGGAATCCTATTGGCCCACAATACCTTGAAAACTGGTGATCGTAAGGAGATTTCCTTTCAGGTGGGTCTTTTCGCTTCGCTTTCCTTCCATCGTAGAAAATCTGCAACGTTTGGATCACTTTCTTGGTCCTTCCTCATTTTCGCTGTGGTCCAATTGTCGTCAACCATTTATCTCACTTGGTTGATTCCTTCGCGAAGTTCAATTCGCTTACAATGCTTGCAGGTATCCGAACAAGGTTTTCTGGACAAGGCATCTGCGTTGTTGTGCAATCGTCCTGGTCGATGTTTTATCTTAAAGTGATACTGGTTCAACTTCTCGATCCACCATGCTACTTGTCCTTCAGCAGTCTTCATCTCGAGTAGCCACTTCAAAGCTGCATGATCTGTTCTTATGAGGAACTCTCTTCCATATAGATATTTGTGGAAGTGGTCTACAGCCTTGATTATTGCCAATAGTTCCTTCCTTGTTACGCAATAATTTATTTCTTGTTTGGTAAGTGCCTTGCTGTAAAACTCAATTATTTTCTCTTGGCCATCTTGCTCTTGTGATAGTACGGCTCCAATCCCATTGTTAATGGCATCTGTGTCCAAAACGAAAAAGCCTCTTTGACGTGGAAAACTCAAAATCGGACTGGAACATAGAGCAACATTCAGTCTTCCAAATGCCCGTTCACTTTCGTTGGACCAGACGAATTTGACTCGGTCTTCTGTCAACTTATGTAGGGGTGCCGCAATATCAGCAAATCCTTCTAAAACCGACGGTAGTACGTGCAGAGCCCTAGGAAGCTCCTCACTTCATGTTTGTCTTTAGGTCTCGGCCAGTCTCGGATCGTCTGTATCTTCCTTTCGTTTGTTTGGATGCTGTCTGATGACACTGTGTGGCCCAGAAAATCCACTTCCTTCTGGAACAATGAGCATTTCTGAAGATTCAGTTTAAGGTTGGCATTCCTGAATCGTTGGAGTACTTTTCGCAAGTTTTGTAGATGTTCTTCAAATGTCTTTCCCATGACTAAAACGTCGTCGAGGTATACTAGACAAGTCTTCCAATTGAGCCCACGCAGGACCAGCTCCATAAGCCTTTCAAATGTTGCTGGAGCATTGCATAATCCAAAAGGCATGACAGTGAACTGATAAAGTCCGCTTCCTGTCGCAAATGCTGTCTTCTCCTTATCTAGTTCATGTATGCCCACTTGCCCATACCCGCTCTTCAGATCTAGGGTTGAGAACCAACGTGAACCTGCTAAAGTTGTTAATGTGTCGTCAATCCTTGGTAAAGGGTAGCTATCCTTCTTCATTACATCATTCAATTTCCTATAATCTACACAGAATCTCGTGGATCCATCCTTCTTAGAAACTAACACAACAGGTGCAGACCAAGGGCTCGATGAGTCTTCAATCACACCATCTTTCATCATCTTGTCAACAAGCTCTTCCACCTCTTGTTGTTTGGCAAATGGAACTCTTCTTGGTGGTTGTCGAATCGATCCTGTGTTTGACCAGGTTAGTTCTTCCTGTTGTTGTTGAATCAAAGATGTCGCTTTCACTTCTGATGAAATCTTTAGCAGCTCTCAATTCTTCTGTCGACAAGTGTTCAAATGATTTTACAAGAACTGTCATCTGAATCATAGCTTGCTATTCCAATAATATCGCCTTCTTTAGTTGTTATTTCTTCGAGATACACGTTGGCAACTCTCACAGGAATAGCTTGTTTTGTCTTCACCAGGGCTCGTGCAAGAACCAAATTGCTGGATTCATCACATGGCTGTAATATTCCAACGCAGCACCCATCTAATGTAGCATAAACTACTTTTTCCGAAAATCCAGGAATTTTCACGGTTTTCACTAATCGCAGTTTCACAGACATCGTCCTCTCTGTTGGAGTTGTGAGGACAAATTCTTCTCCTCCAAACTTCATGATCCTCTCTTCATTGTCAAACGAAAACCCATACTGATCAAATCCATCCCAAGTATAAATTAATCTTCTATATCCGCGACGTACACTGTATTTGTGATGATGAGTCGCCCAAGAATCAGTGTAATCTCAGCTTCTCCTCGAATAGGTGCATTTTCTCCAGTGACTGTTCGAAGCACAAGGTTTGAAGAGATAGGTTTCACGCTTTCTGGCCGAAGAATGTCACTGCGTACCAACGAAACTGCAGCACCGGTGTCTATGGTGCATATGACGTCTATTTCATTCAATTTTCCTGGAATGGTAAGGCTATCAGTTGTTCTTCTTCGCCTGTTGATAGGGATGACCCTAGGGGCTCCATTATTGTTAGCCAGCATGCGCCCCGATATGCTGGCTAATTCTAGTTTTCCTGCCGCTAACTGTTCTTTGAAATCTCCCGGTGCTTCTGGGTAAGCCAGCTGAATTAGGCGTCTCACATCCGATTCAAATTCCTGCAGACTCTCACCTGATTTTTGGGTGCGCGTTTTCATTTGAGCCCGATACAGATGTTCTCGATGTTGATCGCCATACCGTAAGTCAAAAGCAGTAATCAGGTCTATATATTTATTTTGCTGTTTGATAGGTATCGTCTGTAACATATGCAAAGCTGGCCCTCTCAAAGCTACTATGAGGGCCGTAGCTTTTTCTTCTTCGCCCCATCCATTTGCCACTGCTGCAGCTTCAAATTGTCGGCGATACATGGACCAAGAGGGCTGTCCATCAAAAGTCGGTGGTTTTACGGAAATTCCTGATGTGGCAACCCTGTCTCGACGATCTTGCTTCTTGAGGAGTGCTATCTGATTTTCGAGTCCTTTCACCTCCTCTCGCACTGTATCCACTTTCTTATTAAGCTCATCGTCGATTTTCTTGACGTCTTCCTCTATTTTTCCTTTCAGTTCCTCCATTTGTACTTCGGTTTTCTGTAGAACGTGTTGAAAGAACTTGTCTTGATGTTCTAGAACCTTCTGGAAGTCTGTTTTCTTTTGTTTTTCTATTCGTTCCAATTCATTCCTTTGTTGTTCGAGAATTTTCTAGAGTGCTTCTTCTCGTTTTTCCCTTTCTCATTCTTGTTTTTCATCTTCTCGCTCTTTTCTCTGTTCTTCTCGTTCTTGTTTTTCTTTTTCTCGTTCTTGTTTTTCATCTAACCGTCGCATTTCCTCTTCTCGTTTTTCATCTTCTCGTTCTTTCTTTTCCGCCTGTCGACGCTTTTCCTCTTCTTGTTTTTCCTCCAGGCGCCGCTTTTCCTCTTTTTGTTTTTCCTCCTAGCGCCTTCTTTCCAAATCCGCAAACTGATTTTGGATAAATTTCACAATGTCCTCCATCGTATCCTACGATGTACTCCTCGAATTCACCATAAATAGTTTATAAATAGGTTGTTTCTGTTTTTCACTAATATTCCGCTTCGGACACCACTGTTACGTTTTGCTAAATAATAGGCCGAGCACACTACTAAACTGTTTATTTTCTAACTTCACTATAAACAAACATACAACACTTCACTGACTAATAAAACACTTAGATCTATACAATAATACAACTAGCTAAATATTCCACACACTTCTGCTTATTATCACTTTCTAATCTTCTTAAATAATTCTCTTCATCAAAATTCCTCTCCAGTGAAATGTTTCGCGTTTATATAGATACTCAAGTGTAATCAGAATCTTCGCGACGCGACGGTTCGGTTATCCAGAATATTTATTACCGACAGCTATCTGCCTTTTTCTCGGAAACCATATTTACGATACGCGTGCAAGTCTATCCAGCGGCGTAGCTAGGGGATTTTTATCAATCTCGTAACAATATCATATATCAAAGATTCAGTTGGTCGATACAAGTCTCTAAAGATCTTGAATATGCTGATTTTCATTTATCTTTATTACGGGTCAAACATGTTAGCTTTCTATCTCAGAAAAAGTTAGATCTGCTCTCTAGATATATGAACACACTGAAAAAGGAAAACTAAGCCTTGTTATTTCGTTCCATCACTGCGTTATTCACCCAGACTCTTGAAATTACCAAGCAGCCCTAAATAACCTTCACCCAAAGGTGCTCATTCAAGTCACTCAATTTTGATTATGTAATCAATTCATGATTAAATCCAGCTGCGGTGGTTCAACCTACCATATAAACCCGACGGACCCCTTGGGAGTCGAGGTTAGGAAGAATTGATGCAAGGTAGAGTCTGCCTATCGTGAAAGGCGACTGAGAGGCTACACCAGCAGAGTTACCAAAGCAGGGACCTCTGGAACCCATTCAAGGGGAGCCAAACCAACCGTATCGAGGGTGCTGACCTGAGGAATCCAAGCAAAGGAAACCAGAGGAACCAAAGGTACGCTCAAAACGCAAGTTATGAGGAGAACCTCCCAAGATACCCCTGAAACCACCCATAAGGGAAAACGAATCAGGAACTTTGGGGACCCATTCTAGGAGAGCCAAGCCAACCGTCCCGAAAGCGACGATGGTGCAACCCTCGAAACCGAGAAAAGAGAACCAGAGGAGCCGAAGGTACGCCCAAAACACAAGTTAGCAGTGTCCCAAGGAACACTTGAATCCACCTATAAGGAAAACCGAAATAGGGACTTCTGGAATCCATTCGAGGGAAGCCAAGCCAAACATCCCGAGGGCACCAAGCCAAGGAACCCAAAGGGTGCCTCACGCGGAGCCTGGCACCCGAGAAAAGGGAACCACAGGATAACCTTCCAAGAGACTCCTCAAACTACGGCAGAAGGAACCTCTATGGGTGCCTTCAACCAAGTCCAAAGATGTGGGTGCACAAAGGGTCCAGACTAAGAGGCCTACGTCCAGGGACTTCGAAACCCGCCCAGCCGTGACAGAAGAAGAAGAAAACTGACGGAAATTTGTTCGGTATGTAACAATGATGATCTTGAAACTATTGATCACCTGCTATTTGATTGTCCTATTTACACATCAGTGGGACCTGCTAACCTGATTTGCACGCTTAACAATATCATCACCCCCGCAGCAAAATCAATCTCCTCATATGTGTATGTGTAATATTCTGAAAATCAGATCTTTTATCATTGATGAGTAATCCTTATTATTTACTATCATTTTATTATCTTTTTGTTATCTTTTACGTGTTATTTTTCGTTTTTTATCTCCTCAACACATCAAGAGACATTAATGAATAATTTTTCTTGGCGGGCTCAGTTGTATGCTGCCATTTGATAAGTAAATAATGCTTAGTTTATGACAAATTATGTTTAATGCTTATTTTAAGTTATGTACATTTCTTGCTCTCATGGAACCGAATTTCTTGGTTATGAAAATATTTATTCATTCGAACCATAAAGAAGTGTATTTTTAATTTTCCGAAACCTCATAACTTTATAAGTTAATTAATAAGATACAAATCTGATCTCAAAAAATTCATATATCAAAATCAAGTACTGACAAAAAACATCTTCAGAACAAATAGAAGCATATTTGGAACATGTTAAATGTCACCTCATAACGTTTCCTCTCAGTAATAAAAGGACAGCTACTTCACATGTTCTTCAAGAAAAATTCCTGCCAGCATGTTGTCCAACTAGACATGAAGATCACATATACGAAATCTCAAAGGATGGGAAATCATTATTTTTCTTTGGTATCTACTGGGCTCGAAGACTAGTAGCCGTCAGCCCGCTAACTGAGACTTGACTGAACAAATAATGAATATTTGGAAAATTTGGTGAGAATATAATTCAAGGACTCGAAACTACTAAAAACACCAAAACAACGTCAATATCACTCGACGCGCGTTTCACCAACAAAATTGGCATCCTCTGGGGCTCGAAAAAGCGAACTGAGTACATTAAAAAACCGACTATAAACTGAACATTGAAACCGGCTAGGTAGTTAGATAAATGTAGTAAAAATAACAACAATGAACCAGGGTAAACTTAATGGACTACAGATATTAGCGTATCTATGTATCATTATGTTAGGAAATATGAAGCATATCAAAAATAAACTCATTTTCAATGCTGGTAAAGGAAATAAATACAGTCGCCAAAAGACAATAATAGTCATAAAAAATACTTACATCCGAATCGGCTCCCTTGTCAACTCCAGGACAGGTGAAGGAAACGTACTCATGACACCTCTTATGTACAACAAAACTACAAACTGAAACAAAAAAAAAAATATATTAATGTTTAATTTTTTGTCTGGTTTTGATATTTAAAAAAAATACAAATGAAATAAGACCGATATACTCCTACGCACAACAGTTCCCTCAACGTTATTTCTGGCTGAGATACTACTACTGACCGAAGTTATGGGCAGACTGAAAACTTGTTTCTCCGTGAGCAGGCCATTTTTTCTTAAAGGATTGACTGATCTCAAATCATGAATAAAATCAAAAAAATATTATTTTTGTTTGACATATTTTGGCATGAGTAGATATTTTTACTCCGATCACATTTTCCACAATTACTTAATTTATCTCTTATCATTTCTTGAAAAAAATTAGCTCAACCAAAATGATAATTGAATTACAAAGCTTCTGTCATTTCTGTTGCATTTTCAATTCTCCACACATTTTTTTGGGTTTGAAGTTTGCACCAACCTATGAAACAAAATGCATTAATGGTTGTGGTAGTCAAGAACTTCGAAACATAAATGATTATTTACGTTGTTCGTCCAATTAGGTGAAGTTACTTGTCAAAATAACGATTTGATGATAATTTATTGCCGACCAGTTAATTTTCTTAGAATCGTTCAAATACAATTTTTTTTTAAATCAAATGGTGAGTTTGTCCGAAAAAATGTGTAATATTTTCAGCCAGATGCTTTGAAATTTTCGGTATCATGAGACCCTTTGACTGTTTACAACAAACTTGATGAGCAAAGTGATTGTGCCGTAATGCCAGTCCAGAAGTAAAAAGCCATAATACAGCTAACAACATCGATTCTCAGTGTCGAATTCCCGATTTCAACCTGACTTTCCAAATGTATTCATCCGGAAGATTGAGAAACTTTCTTGAAAGGTTACGTTTCAATTCGCAAATTCACGATCAAGGCAAATTTTAAAAATTTTTCACACCCAACTCCTATAAATGTATTAACAGACTTCCCTACCTTCTGATACAAATAACACCACCATATCTAAATCCTCCCCGATGACAATCTATGAATTACCTGATCTGGTAAAGTTGATCCCACTACGGAGTCAGAAAACCAAGAAACTAAAAGAAGAATAAGAGGACTTTTAAATTTTAAGATATTATTTAAATTTTTTCACTACAAACAGAATAACATTGTTGGATTAATGTTCTGATGTGAACTTTATTTCTTTGTATTCGATAATGATAAAAACCTTTAGAAAATTTGCAAATGATAACAAAAATTATTTTTTACATATTATATTTGTAAAATTTTCGTTAGATAACCAAGAGATGTGTGCTGTCTGATAATTTACAATATTTTAACAACTTTTAAATTGTCTAAATGCATGAAATGATTTGCAGAAAAGTTATTGTAGTAAAAATGCACTAAAATAATTTTTCTAGTTTATTCGGCCAAAAAGATAGACTTCAACTATTTCAATTTATTTCTACTGTGGCTATCTATCTGCGAACTCTCGAACTGTATTTGTAACTCTCTGTGACTGTCCATGGCTACTCTGCTATCTGGTATCCATCGGCTTATATACTCGCATTTACACTTCTCGATCAATCGAATCTATCCGGCGACTTAGATGTCCCTAGAAACTTCGTTTAGAAAGTTCGCGTCTCTTCCACGCGTGACTCATGTGTTTGCGAGCTCAGGAATGTTTAAACTTGGGGTGCGCATACTTAATGAGGTGATATACAAGGTCGTTTATCCTTTTCATGATCTTATATGGACCTTCCCACGAGTTCCGAAGCTTCGGTGATAGGCCACGGCGACGTTTAGGGTTGAACAGTGTGGTGGTTCAATTCCTAAGTACCCTCTGTCTATTCGGGAAACGAACAATGGAGTGAAGTGAAGTTGGGTATGGGACGAGGCGGTCGTGGACGATCCGTCAAGCTAGAAACATAATGTGACAGATACTTAGTTTTTTATGTAAACTGTTATTATTATGTGAAAGTTACGACGTTTTATTGTGAATACAAATTTGAACAACTGTTCGTGATCTCTACCTTCAATTATCCACCCTACCATGAATCCACTCCCGTAATTATATCATAAGGTCTCCGGTGCTATATATAATATTGGGGCCTATTCAACAGCAAGACTAGGTTACCTGTCTGATATCCACCAGCATCAGCATTGATGTCGTAGGTCTCCATCATTCTGTCGCTGGCACTCTGGATGTTCAAACGGACTCGTTCGTGGATGTCGTCCATTCTCTGTCGTACTTTGCTAACGTAATCATCTCCCAAACTTCAGGTCACATGGAAGTCGCAGCTTTCGGCCCATAATAACACTAGCAGGGGTTTGGCCGGCTGACTCATGAACTGCGGAACGATAGGCCAGCAGGAACAGATGAAGGTACTGGTCCCAATCTTTCTGGTGGTCAGAGACTACCTTGGACAGGTGGCGATTTATCGTCTTATTCATCCGCTCCACCATTCCATCGGCCTGTGGATGTAGAGCCGTGGTTCTCGTTTTACGGATGTTCAGCATCTTACACATCTCCTGAAACAGGTTTGACCGAATCTAATGGAACGCCAAATCGACCAAATCCACTCCTTCACCAAGACGTCGGCAACGGTGATGGCTTGTTGGTTGGGCAAGGCATCGGCTTCGTATCAAAATACAGTGTTTCAAATAATAAAAGCCAAAATTCATTACGAACCTGACAGCAAAAAAAAGATCACCGATAGCCTGTGGAATATTGGTAGGTAGCTCGTCATATACCGTGGCTGGTTTTTCCGTTGCTGTGTGTAGTTTCCAGAATGACGGTTCAATTTTTGCTCTTGTTTCAGCAAAACCAAGAGGGCGAAGACAGCTTCGAATTCCTGTAACACTTTGCTGTAAATGTGAATGTTTTATCAGCTGCTCATATTCATCTACTTATTGGGCGGTGACAGTTTATAAAATACTTTTAGCTTCTTTGCGTGATGCCAGTATTAGTGCTTCAGCTTTCCCCCATGTGTTTCATCCATTTGCCTTGGCTGCAGCTTCAAATTGTCGGCGGTATTTATACCTGTGGAATTTTTCTATTGAACTGAGGCGGTTTCATGTAAAGCTTTCCTATTTCAGAACTGACAACATCTTTCAGCCAGGTTCATCGATTTTCACATTTTATCCTTCAGTGCCCTTTCGACCGAGATATTCGTCTATTTCATACAAAAACTTCTTCAGTTTATTTTCCTGTAATACGCAACTGGTCCACTTCGTAAACACTTATTTGTTTAACAGAACACTAGTCTATTCAGAGACGGAGACTGCCAATTACGCGAAGACTTATTTATTTTTTGAAATCCTACTTCTTACACCACTGTAATAAAAATGCACTTAACTGTAATCTACAAACTACAATAATTTATATCACTATCGCTAAGCCAACCTTGCCTATTTGCAAACTCTGATTGCCACTAACAGTAAACTGGGAAAACTTTCCAACTCAAGATTCCTGTATTCATACCGGCAATAGGCTCTGGATCATTCCAGTAACGCCGGGAGATGTCGCAGTCATATAGAACGCTTCGGAACACTCAGCAACTCGTCTAGATCAGAGCATTCTCGGGTGATGGTGTCATGCATCGTTAACAAGCCAACCTTGATTATCCTAATAAGTAGTCAGGCCCGGCTCCAGGAACGTAAAAATGTCTTCAATCTCAGTAAACGTTTGGAGGAACAATAAATATATCTGCCTCCAATAGATGGTCACATTTCAAAATGAGTAAAAATAATGATAATAACTCACTCCTATACTTATTTACTTTTATTGTTCAAACATGTCTAAACGTCTACTGAATCTTCTCACAAATTCTCAAAAATCAAATTGGGTACCAGAAATAGCTTACCATAGAAAAAACAGATTTTTTCTACTCATGTATATGAAAATGAATATTTTCGGATACCCTACATGAAAGTATATACATACATATTCGTGATGAATTACGTTATATTCGTTTGTTAGGTTGCCACACTCAGTCCGCTTCGCTTCGCTCGTGGACAAACTCCCACCTCACGAAAAAAACAGTATTGTCATCTCTTGTAAAATATTCTCATGAGAAATGTTGACAAAAAATATCGAACGGAAATTGGATTTTCGATCAATATATTCTATATTGAATCAAATATTCGAGTTTAAAAAAGAACATAAATTTCATTTATACTTTTATAGCATTTTTTATTGAATGTAATTAGAGCTATCAAAGAAAGATCTCATGCCTCTGGACTCACAGGATCATCGTAAGGAAGAGCATTAATAATAACAAGGTGTCTAATAAATAATTATCATTTCTTTCATCCAAAATTGTATTTATATCGAAACAGCAGAAGATTGCCAACTAAATTATTTTTTCGTTGAACCCATAACGTTATCATACGTTCATTGCAGGAGTTCTCAGCTGTTCCCATTAAATTATCGTGTACTATTGATAGCTCACTCAGATATAGGCTGACATTTAATACTGCACTGTTTGGAACAATGACTAAACTGGACTTCTATTGCTAAACGAAACCGCTATTTTTAGACTTCGAAATGTTTTCGTTATATATCCATTAGATACCTTCTAGGTACGTGTGTCTAAGTTGTTATCCATCTTAAATTGAGTTTACAGTGTTGCCCTATTTACTATCAGGTAATTTAAATTGATTGGATGTGCTAACTACATAATGTGGTATCGAGTAACAAGATTTTTTTTTATAAAAAACTATCCTTTTTTAAGTTTTTGGCTTATGGTTGGCTGCAGCAAAAAGTCTTCATTAACAAAATTAGCTCATAAAATTTTACATAAAAAGTTTTAATATACTTTTCGTTCATCCCTTACACCTTTATAGTTCCATGCTGTTAATATTTTCGGGTAAGACATTCAATTGTCACCTCCTTGAGAGACTGGATGATAAAATCATGAATAATGATGACGGACCCGTGGCTATCAGTTTACTTTATAGTTTGTTAAAATATTTCACCTTATATTTGATACCCCATCAAATTATTTGTTTCATTTATTTGAAACTCTCCGATACACCTTTCGGACTATGTTCAAATTTATGCATATTGTAACGATTTCCAGACCGGCCCCGAGACCGGCCCTGATCTTATTAATTATGCACCCTCGTTCAACTACAGCTGCATATCTGCTGGCGTACGCATCGCCGAGAACAAGCTGGAATAATCGATTGTTCGATACTATTCGAAGAGCCATCTAGACGAAATGTTCTATACTCCTGAATATTCGAGAGCCGTCAATGGAAACTGCTTGGGAGTATATAAGCGGGACAGGCAGAATGGAGAGGGAGTTACAGTTCCAGAGTTCGCTGATAGATAGCCATAGTAGAAATAAATTGAAATAGTAAATGTTTTAGTGAATAATCGTTGTAAATAGTGTTATAAATAAATCAGGAAAAATTGTTAGTGCAGTTTTACTACATTTGGCGTCAGAAGTGTGATGTTTAAAATAAATAAGTGTTAAAGTGTTCACCGTTCAAAAACTGATAGACGTTTATCGTGCCTAATAGACAGTTAGTGACCCGTTGAACATTTGAGTGCAAAGTGGACAGTTTTGCGCGTCGCGGGACAATAAACTGAAAACTGTGTGTGAAATAAATAATAGTCTGATATTCCGGTTAAAAACGATAAAAGACAAAATGTTTCCGAGGAGAGTTCACCTGGTTGAGCTAAAAGTAAATGAATTGAAGCAAGAGTTAGAGGAGCGGGAGTTAGAAACAACTGGAAAAAAAGCCGTACTCCAGAAAAGACTTGCAGATGGACTGATTGAAGAAGGAGAAGACCCCGAAACGTTCTTATTCGAAGTTTCTGGAATTGATTTGAGTTCCATAATGAATAAACTCGAAGAAACTACTAAGTCTCTGAAAGACGAACTCCAACAAACTTCGATAAACTTGGAAGATAAATTTCTGGAAAATTCGAATAGATTGAAGGAGGAACTTCAACAAAATTCGGTGAGTCTGGAAGATAAATTTCTTCAAAATCCAAAGAGTCTGGAGGAAAAGCTTCTAGAAAATTCTGTCAGCCTGAAAGAAGAACTTCTAGAAAATTCGAATACTCTGAAAGAAGAACTTTCGAAAAATCTAGAAGAAAAGCTTCACGAAAATTCGAAAAATTTAGAAGTGAAGCTTCTAGAAAGCTCGGAGAATTTGAGAGAAGAGCTTCTAGAAAATTCGAGAAGCTTGAAAGAAGAAGTTTGCAGTGTGGCGAATCGGTTGGAAGAAAGAATGGGAACTGTTGAAACAGAGATGGAGAAAATCAAAGATGAAATGGAAGAAGAAATGAAAAAAATTAAGGAAACGCTCCACGATGAGATAAAGGAAAAATTTAGTGAGCTAGAAAAGCGAATGGATTCTGTGCACATTCCAGAAATTTCCAACAGAAATTCAATGCCGGATCTGAGTACCAACTTGAAGGAAGTTCAAAAAGATATCAAAGATTTCAAGGTCAGTTCGGAACCAGGAAAGCTCTCATTGAAACCGCCTCAGTTAGACGGAAATACTCCATGGTCAAACTACCACCGACAATTCGAAGCTGCTGCCAAAGCAAATGAATGGAATGCTGGGGAAAAAGCTTTAGAATTGACACTGGCATTGCGTGGCGAAGCAACAAATATTTTACAAACGCTCACCGCCCAACAACAGGAAGACTATGAACAGCTGGTAAAACACTTGGAACTTCGCTATGGCCAAGCCCACCTTGAACACGTATATCACTCACAGCTGAAAAACCGATGCCAGAAATCAAGCGAGTCGTTGCAAGAATTTGAAGCAGATATTGCACGCTTGGTTCGTCTTGCGTACCCAGCTACACCGGAAAATGTAATGGAGCGACTAGCGGTCCAAGCATTTTTGGATGGACTTCGTGACCAGGAAACCCGGCAAGCCCTAACACTAGCTCGCCCCGCACATCTCATGGATGCATTGGCACGCGCTCTGGAATTCGAAGCAGCAAAGCAATCCTGCAAAAGCCAGAGTAGAGTCCGGATGATCGAGAAAGACCCACAGCCACAGGAGCCCGCTAATATCGAGGCTGTGATGCGAAAAGTGCTGAAGGAAGTTGTGCCTGAGAGAAGACTGATACGATGCCAAAATTGTAGAGAACTTGGGCACGTGCGTAGCAAATGTCCGACATTGAAAAAATCGATATCAACGATGAAGGTCAAGAAGGAGCAATCGTCAGCCCGTACCCAACAAGCCCCAGTTAACAATGCATATGTCGCTGTACTTCAAAGACAAGACAAAGGAGTTTTTGTAGACGGTCTCATCAACAACGAACCTCGTACCATGCTGCTTGATACAGGTGCGACTAGGACAATCCTTGGACCTACATTTGCCAAAACACCGGCAAGAATTGAATCGTCGAATTGGAAGCTACGCACAGCAACTGGAGAGCCGGCAACTGTGTATGGTGAACTTCCAATTGAACTGACTTTGGGCAGCACTAAAGTGAAACATCGGGCTCTAGTAGCGGATATCGAGGACGAGGTAATAATTGGAATGGACATCATGAATTCCAGAGGATTCGAGCTGAATTTTAAAGACGGCGTCCTTCGTGTGAACGGAGAAGAGCTGATACTTCATGGGAGAAATGAAGAAATGGTTCGAGTTCTGCTGGCTGAAGACGTAAGCGTACCGGAGAGGGCTGAAACCATTTTGGAGGCTCGCCTGGATGGAGGTGCGAGCAGTGGAAACGTGGTGATGTTCGAGCCGAAGCTACATGATGAGAAAATTGGACGAGGAATTGCACTAGGAAAAACCTTGTTGCGTACTGATAAATTTGTGCCAGTAAGGGTAATGAATGTCAATTATTACCCGGTGACCTTGAAGAAGGGAACAATTTTGGGGCACTGCTGTCAATTTCCTCTGTGATTAGGAGTGTACGCGGCACTGTTAGCCAAGCCAGTAACATGCCAGCAGAATTGGAGAAGTTGGTTGCTATTTCGTCCAAGGACATGGGGCCAGCACAAAAGACCAAACTGAGGGAACTAGTCAGGGAGTATCAGGAAATCTTCGATACCGGAGTAGGCAAAGGAGGTAGAACAAAGGTGGTTCAGCACAAGATAGATACTGGAAATGCCCGACCAATCAGGCAATCAGCCAGAAGACTTCCTCTAGCCAAAAAGGAGGAGGCTGACAAAATAGTCTGCGACATGGAGAAAGACGGAGTCATCGAGCCATCCGACAGTCCCTGGTCCTCTCCAGTCGTGTTGGTGAAGAAGAAAGATGGATCAACACGGTTTTGCGTAGACTACCGTCAACTAAACAACGTGACGAAAAAGGACAGCTACCCTCTCCCAAGGATAGACGACACGCTAGACACGCTGGCTGGATCTACGATTTTCTCGACCTTAGATTTGAAGAGCGGATACTGGCAGGTAGAACTGGCCCAGGAAGATCGAGAAAAGACAGCTTTTACCATCGGCTCCGGATTATAGCAGTTTACAGTTATGCCATTCGGCCTCTGCAATGCTCCAGCCACATTCGAAAGATTGATGGAGACGGTTTTGAAAGGACTATCATGGAAGACGTGTCTGGTGTATCTCGACGACATTATTGTGGTTGGCAGGTCATTCGAGGACCATGTAAAAAACTTGGAAGAGGTATTTCAGCGACTGAGAAGCTCCGGACTGAAACTGAGCCCCAAGAAATGTCATCTGTTTCAAAAAGAAGTACGTTATCTCGGCCACGTTGTCTCTGGGAAAGGAGTGGCAGTAGATGAGCAGAAGATCAAAGCTGTTAAGGAATGGCCCGTTCCGAAAGACATTCACCAGCTTCGAAGTTTTCTTGGCTTGTGCACTTACTATCGCCGATACGTGCTGGGATTTGCTAACATCGCAAAACCACTGACCAGGCTCACGGAAGGACAAACAAAGTTCCAGTGGTCAGATGATTGCCAAGATTCATTCAGGAAGTTGAAAGGAGCTTTGATCAACGCACCAATCCTGAGCTACCCCCTTCCAGACGGGGAATTCATCCTGGACACGGACGCCAGTAACGTGGGACTTGGAGCTGTCCTGTCTCAGATCCAAGAAGGACAAGAGAAGGTCATCGGTTACTTCAGCAAGACCCTCAGTAAACCGGAGCGGAATTACTGTGTCACCAGGCGGGAACTGTTGGCTGTTGTCAAGGGAGTTGAGCACTTCTACAAGTACGTGTATGGACGAAGATTCCTACTGAGAACTGACCATGCAGCTCTCAAATGGCTCCTACAGTTTAAGAATCCCGAGGGTCAAGTGGCACGCTGGATTGAGAGGCTCCAGGAATTCGACTTTGAGATCGAACATCGGGCGGGGACCAGCCATAAGAATGCGGATGCCCTATCGCGAAGACCATGTCCAGACGACTGTTCGCACTGCCGACGAACAGAGGAAAAGGAGTCGACACTCTGCAGAACCACGGCGGTCGATGATAACTGGAATGACCACAAGATCCAGAAAGACCAAGAGAAAGATGCAGATCTTGGTTTAGTCATCGGCTGGAAGAAGAGTGATCGAAAACCGTCGTGGCAGGAAATAGCCAGTTGTTCTCCAGTCGTTAAAAGTTACTGGGCCCAATGGAACTCTTTCACCTTAGACAATGGAGTCTTGAAGCGTGTGTTGGAGTCGGAGGATGGCGGAGGACATCTGGGAGTGACGAAGACCCTCCAGAAATTTAGGCAACGGTTCTACTGGGCCAATTGTCAAGCTGACGTCAAGGACTGGTGCAGAAAATGTGCTGTATGCGCTGCCAGTAATGGGTCTCGAACAAGATCTAAGGCCCCGATGCGCCAGTACAATGTGGGCAGCCCATTCGAAAGGATCGCCATTGACATCGCTGGCCCGTTCCCACAATCTGAACACGGGAACAAGTACATCCTTGTGGCGATGGATTACTTCAGCAAGTGGGCCGAAGCCTATGCCCTGCCCAACCAAGAAGCCATCACCGTTGCCGACGTCTTAGTGAAGGAGTGGATTTGTCGATTCGGTGTCCCGTTAGAACTGCATTCGGATCAAGGCAGGAATTTCGAGTCAAACCTGTTCCAGGAGATGTGTCAGATGCTGAACATCCGGAAAACGAGGACCACATCTCTACATCCGCAGTCCGATGGAATGGTGGAGCGGATGAATAAGACGATAAACCGCCACCTGTCCAAGGTAGTCTCTGACCACCAGAAGGATTGGGACCAGTACCTCCATCTGTTCCTGATGGCGTATCGTTCCGCAGTTCATGAGTCAACCGGCCAAACCTCTGCTAGTGTTATTATGGGCCGAGAGCTGCGACTTCCATGTGACCTGAAGTTTGGGACGCCACCAGGACAAGACACTGCGGAAGATGACTACATCAGCAAACTGCGACAGAGAATGGACGACATCCATGAACGGGTCCGTTTGAACATTCAGAGTGCCAGCGACAGAATGAAGGAGACCTACGACATCAAGGCGGATGCTGGTGGATATCAAACAGTTGACCTTGTCTGGCTATACAACCCTAAACGTCGCCGTGGACTATCACCGAAACTTCGGAACTCGTGGGAAGGTCCATATAAGATCATGAAAAAGATAAACGACCTCGTCTACCGCATATATAAGCCACCACGAGGAAAACCTAGGGTAGTCCACTTCAATAGGTTGTCCCCTTACGCCGGAAACCATGATCAAGTCCGCACCGTCAGATCACCGGAGGACGAAATGACGTTTCAGAGGTTCATGTCCCTGTACTCGAACGGACAGAAAGTTCAATATGGGGTAACCCGAGAGGAGTCACGAGATCTTTTCAAGGTGCCTACCAATTACGCGTTAGCTCACTGTGTGGCAGAAGATCTCCAAATGTCCAGAGGCATTGCAGTAGTTTTCTCCAAGAAGTTCGGTCGAATCCAGGAACTGAGAGAACAGAACCCGGAAGTTGGAGGGGTGTTAGAGCTGAGGAAAGGCCAGAGAAACATCTACTATCTGGTTACCAAGAAGCGTTCTCGTGATAAGCCGTCTTATGAAGATGTTTGGAAGAGCCTTACGAGATTGAGAGACACAATGCTGGACCAGAATATTGTAGACCTGGCAATCCCAAAATTGGCCTGTGGGTTTGATCGGCTGGACTGGAGAGTTATAAGAAGCATGTTGGAGACAATATTCAGATCCAGCGGCATCAACATTCTGGTGTGCTCCAACCATCTTCCTCGACCCAAAATGAAGACTGTGGAGTGCTACTTCCATCGAACGTCCAGGTGCAGATATGGAGAATCTTGCAGATATCTTCACACTCCAAGAATGACGTTTCGGGGCGAAACGTCTTTAAGAAGGGGGCAATGTAACGATTTCCAGACCGGTCCTGATCTTATTAATTATGCACCCTCGTTCAACTACAGCTGCATATCTGCTGGCGTACGCATCGCCGAGAACAAGCTGGAATAATCGATTGTTCGATACTATTCGAAGAGCCATCTAGACGAAATGTTCTATACTCCTGAATATTCGAGAGCCGTCAATGGAAACTGCTTGGGAGTATATAAGCGGGACAGGCAGAATGGAGAGGGAGTTACAGTTCCAGAGTTCGCTGATAGATAGCCATAGTAGAAATAAATTGAAATAGTAAATGTTTTAGTGAATAATCGTTATAAATAAATTAGGAAAAATTAGTTAGTGCAGTTTTACTACAATATGATCTTTCTGCAGTTTATGCTACCGGCGAGGAGTTCTTCTTATTTTTTTACTTTGGGTGTTATCTTTCGTTGGCTGGGACAGAACAGAACGACCCTTATATTATCTGAACTATCCTGTAGCACTGATGAGAGGAAACAACCTTGAAACATGTCAGTATTCAGGTATGCTTCGAGGTAGATAGTCACGAGTTAGTTTGCTCCAACTTTAAAAAGAGTTATTAACAGTGAAACAGTAAAGTAAAGTCGAAAAAAAAAGTGCACAATATATTCCAGTAGAGTGCCTTCTGTGATTACCTAAGTGGATACAACATGTCTGGTACTAGAAATAAAATGGAAATACAAAATCTAATCAAAGAATCAATCAACGAATTGTTCACAAGTAAGGAATTTATTAGTCAAATCACAAAAACCATCACCGATAAGATTGAACAAAAAATTAAGCTACTCGAGGATAATGTAAAAAGCATGGATGATAAAATTAGAAGTCTCGAACAAAAAATGGATAATTTCGAACAAACGGAGAAAATTAATAATATATGCATATACGGGGTGTCTGAACAAACTGATGAAGTGTTAACGCCTCGCATGCTTCAATTATTCAATCAATATGGACATATTGATATCAAGAAAGAAGACATACGGACTGCTTTCCGCATAGGAAAACAAGTATTCCAGAATAAACCCCGGCCGATTATTCTGAAATTCCATTACTATGAACATAAATTCCTGGTTTTTAAAAATGTTGGTAAACTGAAAGGTAGTAAAATTTTCATTGCTGAGGACCTCACCAAGAAACGAAAAAATATACTTTTAGAAGCAAAGGCAGCTTTTGGAGAGAGGGAAGTATGGACATCCAAAGGCAAAATATATGCCAAAATCAACGGAAATAAGGTCAGCATCAACGATATATCTGATATCGCAAAATATAGAGTGGATTAAGCATGTTTGTCAATATTTAATTATTAAGGTCTAAAAAATACTTCTCCTTTTTAAATATGTATTATTTTATTTTGTCTCATTTTCATACAACTGGTATATAAACAAATGGCTTGGGGCAATTCTAGCAAACTATACTACCTATACATTGTATTTGCTGCGAATATATTCGTTAGTAACTTAAGAATTTTTTTTATATTTATCTTTAATCACTTTTCAATTTTATGATTGATTACTTGAATGTGCTTGAGGACTGTGTGGAGAGAGAGACTATAGTATTTGATAACATTGGCGATAACGTAACAAATTTTTCAGGTAACAAATATTTAAACATAGTTCACTTCAATATAAGAAGCTTAAGGAAAAACTTCGATGAGTTCTTGTTATACATTGAGACTTTTGATGCAAACAATCTAGATGTTATAATTCTCTCGGAAACATGGTCAGTTAGCAACGTGGACAGTTACAAAATTCCACAATTTAATATATTATACAATGAGTCGAAATTCAATCAAAATGATGGAGTTATTGTATACGTCAAAAGTACTATCGATTACTTAACCTCAATACAACGCTTCACTGAAATTAATCTTCTAGAAATTGAATATACATGGTTAAATGTTTCTTTTAAAATAACGGCATGTTATCGTCCACCTGCAACTGACTTGACCTTGTTTTTAGAGGAACTGGAACATTGTTTGTCAAACCAAAATAGTGCTGACGTAAACATTTTTATGGGTGACATCAACATAAATTTAGTAAGCACTACGGACACTAACACCAATAATTATATCTGTTTAATGGCCCAGCAGGGATACTTTTCTTACATCAATAAGCCAACCCGAGTAACCAAAGACACCTCTAGTGTGATTGATCATATTTACGTAAAACTCTCAGGTAAACAAATTCATAAAAAAATCGAATTTAAGTCGTATATTTACAGTACCAACCTTACTGATCATTATACAATCATGATGTCGATAAAAACATTGTCAGCTTCCTTAGATTGCTCGAACAACAACATAGCAGAAAATACAAACACTTATTTAAAACATAATATACTAAAAAGATTCCTTGAAAAAGAAAACTGGAATGAAATTCTCAACTCGAATCAACCAGAAATTGCTTACACTTCTTTTACAAATAAAATCACTGAATACATTAATATATCTACCAAAACCACACAAATTAATCGTATTGACAAAAAAAAATTGAAACCTTGGATGACCGCTGGTCTTTTAACTTCTATAAGATACCGGGATAACCTCAAAAAAAGATTGAATAAAAAATTCTCAGAAGAACTTCAAACAGAATATAAAATATATAGGAACTACCTCAATAATCTTATTAAAAATCAACAAAAGAATAATTATTACATTAACAAAATCAACGATGCTCAGAAAAATTATCGTAAAATTTGGCAGAATATAAATGAAATGACCAACACCAACTTGAAATCCCGTGACAAATATAACATCATAGATGAGAATGGACAAAAAATATCCGAAGACAAAAACAAAGCAAACCACTTCAATAGTTTTTTTGCAAATATTGGTCAACAAATGGCAAATAGTATCGATAAACAACATATTTTACCAGAAAAGGACTCAAAAATTGCAGACTCCCTTTTCATAAGTCCTGTTTCAGAAAACGAGATTATAAAAATCATTTATACGCTGAAATACAACAGCTCTGTGGGCCCTGATGGTATATCAGCTCAAATCATTAAAAAATATAATCGGTTTATCGTGAGTCCATTGTGTCATATTATTAACTTATGCTTCGAACATGGATATGTACCTATTGCTTTTAAACACTCTTTTACAATCCCAATTTTCAAATCTGGAGTCAAGAAACTTGCAACAAATTATAGGCCTATAACTATCACGAACAATTTCGCCAAAGTTTTCGAAAAAAGCTTGAAAAACAGAGTAACTGATTTCCTGGAGAGGAATAATATTTTACATGAATGTCAGTATGGATTTAGAGAACATATGTCAACAGAAAATGCTGTCTTTCAATTGGTTCACAGTATATGGAATAATTTCAATGATAGGAAAAAAGGCCTTACAGTTTTTCTAGATCTGGCGAAAGCCTTTGACACTGTAAACCATCAAATCTTGCTGAAGCGCTTAGAAACAATAGGAGTTAGAGGAATCTCACTACAACTGTTTGAAAATTATTTATCAGACAGACTTCAGATTGTGAAAATAAACAATACTTGTAGTGATCCACTATGTATTAACATGGGCGTCCCTCAGGGAACAGTGCTAGGCCCAATCTTATTTTTAATATATATTAATGACATATATAAACTTGAAAATATCCGGGGCAGTATAATATCATATGCAGATGACACAGCGCTATCATTTTCAGGCGATACGTGGGATGAAGTTTATAAAAAAGCCGAAACGGGGCTCACATCAGTTTTCTCATGGTTAAACACAAGTCTTCTGAGCCTAAACATCTCAAAAACAAAATAAGTAACGTTTACCCCCACAAACAAAGACCAGCCTGCCGAGAACACACTCACCATACATAAACATCTATGCCCAACCCCAATGAAATGCACTTGTCCCAAAGTCAATAAAGTCAACAATATGAAATATCTTGGTGTACATCTAGACCAGCACCTGCGATGGGAGGAACATATAGATCAGACAGTTAAAAGACTCAGCAATATAATATATAAATTCTACCAACTCAGACATCTTAATAATAAAAAGCTCCTGACAATGATATATAACTCACTTGCTGAATCAATTTTGAGGTATTGCATTATAATATGGGGTGGTGTCAGCAAAACTATATTACACAACCTAGAAGTAATGCAAAATACTATCCTGAAAATTATTTTCAAACGAGATAAAAGATACTCCACTGTAGCACTATACAAAGAAACCGGGTTATTTGATGTGAGAAAATTATATACCTATCATTGTATTCTATGGATGCGTAATAAACCAACTTCCTACATAAATCATAATTATGATACTCGAGCTAAATTTCAACAGAAAACGAATGTTCCTCTATGTAGGTTAACTCGTACTCAAAGATACATAACTTACTTAGGTCCAAAACTGATGAACCTGGTACCTATAGAAATCAGATCAATCTCAAAAAAACACAAATTTAAGTCAAAATTAAAAGAATATGTGAATCAAAATTATGACCTATTGAAAACTGTATATGAAATGGATTATTAAGAAAATGCTTCCAAAGGTCAAAAATTTTCTACAAATTTTAAAAAAACTATTTCGAACTACTTCAATTATTCAGTGTTACCCCTCTCTCTGTCTATCAATCTTACTCTCTCTCTCTCTCTCTTCTACAGGTCTCCTCATCTGCTTATTTATAATGATATTGTTGTTATAATGATATGTAATATTTCTATATCTACAGTTACGAATGTTAGATTATTTTATTATTATTCATGCAAAAACACGCTAGATTGTATGTACTTTAAACTATATTTTCAGTTATGCACGTCTAGGATGATTACAGGTTGAAAGCTACAACTCAAGCTCTGCTTAGGTAGTTCAACCTTTATATTAATTATATTAATTATTTATGATTCAATGTACATAATAGAATCGATCAACATTTAATTTACCTGAATAAAATTTCTTTCTTTCTTCTTCTTGTCATGTCTGCAGTGGTCATTCCCAACCAAATGGAGGATAGTATTCAATGCTAGATTACAATAAGCATTGTAAAACCAATTCAACATAGATTTTAATCAAGACGCAGGTACCTAGAATTTGGACAGATGTATTTAGATTTAATTCAATCTTCTGTATTTATATTTTACACACGGGTAAAGATGAGAATTTTTCTTTTGATAATTTAAGGAAAAGATTGAGGTTGATAAATCAACTCCTGTAGAAAGAAACCTATTTAATAATGACTTCTGAGCCACTTTAACAGCTATAAAAAATCGCATCCTTTTCAATCTTAATATAGTTATTGACGTTACAAGGCCGATATGTAGCAAATAACGGATGAGGTTAAATATTGTTTTCCGAGGCGCAGCCGAGGATTATAACAACCGAATCCGTTATTTGCGTATCGGCCATGTGTCGTTCAAGACTTTTCGTACATTTTGATTCCGAGGAAAAAACAAACTACGTACCTCGTAATTCTACAGAAAAATCTCAACATCGTGTTGTCATGGAAGAGTATAGTTTTTTGTGTTCGCGAGTTCGCTTAAACAACGACCATGGATGAAATTGAAGAAATTGACGAAGAAAATCAAATTTCTTAAGAAATATTGGTAGATTCATGTGCAGCGAGAGTTTTATTTATTTATTTATTTTCATTTATTACATTGTCATTCAGGTACAAACAGGCAAAAGTCCACTAAAGTACCTATAAAAACATATGAATGGTTATGTAGTACACAATATCAACATTTTCATCCTATAAACCTATACCTATTAATACAAGTTGTGAACATATGCGTAATAACTAAATGGCTATGAACATCGGGCTATTATATAGTATAACATAGTATATATAGTATAATAATATCAAAATTATTTGATGAAATGATTTGAAATAGACCTACTAACTTAAAAGGAAAAGGAAGTGTTGTATCCTTGTAAGAAAAATTGTTTGAGAGAACGTTTAATATTTTGTTGGGATGAGAAAAAAATATCAATTTGATCATTGTAGTTATTTGTGTTTCGAACAATTCTACATAAAGGAGAATTCTGCGACGAATTTGTTCGCCTAAAAGGTATGTGGAATAAATTGTTTGTTCTTAGATACCGACCAGGAGCATTTATTTGAATTTGATTCAACAAGTTTGGGTTGTCTATAGTGCTGTTTGTAATTTTATGTAAAAATAGTATATCCGAAATCCTCTTTTCTCTCTGACAGTGATATTAGTTTGAAATGTTTTCTGGCGTTATCGATTTCACCGTTGTAGTTGTAATTATCTTTGTGGTTGATGTATCTAATGAACTTATTCTGAATGTTTTCGAGATGGTTTATGTAAGTTTTATATTGTGGGCACCAAAGTACACAAGCAAAGTTATGCTTACTAAATACAAATGCATAATAGACACATTAAAAGCTTGATGTTCAAAAAATATTTACAAGTTCTCATCACATAACCTAACATTCTGGAAGCCGAGTTTGCAATTGATTCCAATGTAGGTCAAATATCAATTTGGAGCCATATATAATGCCTAGGTCCCTAATATTGTCAACTCTAGTTATTTGATCGTTCCCTATATAATAATCTGTGTGCGTTGAATTGAAGTTCCTTGTGAAAGTAATACAATTACACTTCTGAAAATTCAAGAATAGGCTAGATGAGTTGCAATATTCTATCAATCTATTCAGGTCTTCTTGAATTTTCAAACAATCAGGTGGGGTTTTTATGGTGAGATAAAATTTAAAATTATCTGCATATAAGGAAAATCTACAGTATTTGAAACATGATTTTATAGAATTTGAGTAAATAATGAAGAATAACGGACCGAGGTGTGATCCCTGGGGGACACCTGATGTAGTTATATACTTTTTCGAATTGAATCCCTGTACTGTTACAAATTGTGATTTGTTTTTTATGTACGACTCCACCCATCTTAAGAGAGATCCGCCCACGCGCCCACTCCAACCTCAGCAAGCCGCTCGAGAAGTCGGTGTAGATGGCGTCAACTTGTAATCTTTGGTCCATATTTACATATAGGTATTCGGTATATTCCATATATTCGGTGTTGATTCACTTCCGAAAATAACTCAAGTGCGATATCAAAAAGAATATGAAAATTTTGAAGAGTGGCGTTAAAGCAAGAATGTTAATGAAGATGTCTATACGAAAAGAAAATCAGAGGTTTATTTCTCCTAACTCGCTGTGGACCAAGATTTCAATATTGAAACTTGCTTTGAAAGTTTATGACAACATTAACATTTCAAGGTAAGTTATTTTAAATCGTACACCATATTGGATTATTACCTACAGAAAAGGTATTTTCAGATTTGGAAAATTATTTTTGAGGCAAAATTTTGATGGATACTCACCAAAGAAACCAAAACTTTTGTCTGAAGAAGAAGTAACTAAGTTTTTGTTGGAGGCAAATGATCATACTTGGTTTCTTGATAAGGTTGTATTAATGTGTGGTATTTTTGGCGCCTGTAGACGTGACGAACTTGTTAAGCTGACTGTGGATGATTTTGAAAGCACCAGTACCGGAGTTTTGGTTACACTGAGGTATACTAAAAAGAAAACGGTATTTGTCAATTCCGAAGAAATACTTCCTTTTGATGCCTATAGTTTATACCAAAAATACGTAGATTTGCGGCCTTTAAATTTGGAAAATCGGCGATTCTTCATTGGTTATAGGAATAGTAAATGTGTAAAACAAGTCGTGGGCATTCATGCTATTGGAGCTGTTCCAAAAAAAATCGCAGCATTCCTAAAATTGGGAAATCCTCAGCTTTACACAGGGCACTCGTTTCGCAGATCCTCGGCTACTGTGCTTGTAGAAAATGGTGGCGATCTACTATCGGTAAAAGAACTTGGAGGTTGGAACTCCTCTGCGGTGGCGGAATCGTATATTGAAAATTTAGTATTGCATACATTTCTTTCAATCCAAACTTTTTACATTAGTAATTTTACTCGAAAAACTGACATCAGACAAAGTAGCACGACCTAAGGTCTCTCAATTTATTTATATGAGTTTTTTTCGTTAAATCACTTCTTGGTAAAATTACATATATCGTTGAGAAACGAAATTTATCCGATAAAATATACCTTTGTGTTTTTACCGATGAAAAATAGGAACTGTTGAAAATAAATGAAAATAGTTGAACGAGAGCCTATGATATGAAAGAGAAGAGATGATCGTCGCATTGAGAATTTGCTTAGGAGTCATATTTTAGTAAAGTTTATCACAAACATCAGAAAAAAATTAATAAAAATTTCTTAATTGTGTGTGGCAGAAGAACTGTTCACGGCCATGAAGAAAATTGTAACTTTGAATACGATTGATAATAGATAATAAAAGTTTTCCATTCGGAGTAATTCATAATCTTACTCTTTGATCATTCTGAAAGTTGCGGTTCGTGGCTAATGATTACCGCCATTAATGCCACTATAAATACAACCTAATGAAGCATAACACAAGGTCGTCTCCTGATATTGCTAATGATTCTGAGTGTCTACGTTTGTCTTGATCACTAAAAATTCAAGAAAAATAACTGATCTCACACGTTTCATATGGGTATTAAACTTAAACTGTGTAGATATAAATGTGGAACAGTATTGAAATTTTTCACCAAAACTTCATTCCAAAAACATCTACAGGAAAATCAAATTTATAGAAAATGGCTAGATCTTTTCTATTCAGCTGTTTCATTCAGAAGGGGTGAAACTGTAATACATCGTTAGGGTGGGTGTAACGAATCTCTTTGGTTATATTCCAGACTTTCGCCAAAGCAAACAACTACTTCTACGTCGCCCACCCTAAGAAGTGGGTATTTTTCATTCATTTTTAAGGCAGTATAATTATATTACCCTGTCACCAGATCAGAGTATAGTTTTGAATCCGCTCTGAATCAAACGGATTCAAGCTCAAAAGCTAGAATAATTAACCATACTGATGGTTCTCCTATTTCACTATCATCCCAAAGGGCTTGTTGTAGATTGACAGATTCAGAATGCGTGTACTTTGCATGAGGGTTTTGAGAGGTAAATACTATAGCCAGCAAAGTTCTACGAACCATCATAAATCACCAGAGCCAAAAGGTGGAAAATATTCAAACGATAAATATAAAAAAATGTGAAATATGTGCAACATGAAAATAACTCAAATTCATCCCTTAATGTGAATTTTATCGAAGGAATCAATACACTCCATATTTGCAAATAAATGGGAACATCATTACAGACGTCAATTAAAATGGTTAAATAAAATGGTCGCCCTCTGATAAAGAAACTGAAAGCTCGCTCTACTGTTAAAAAAATGTTTCTGGAAGCCAGCCACTCACCAACAAGCCTTTTCCTACCAGATTTCTCTCCAAATTGAGACTTTGATTCATAATTTATATTATGTAAAAGGCAGCCAATTTATATCTATTATTATTCTCCTTCTTGAACTAAAGAACACGGCTGAATCTTATATTGAGACTAATAACGAGAATACAACTGATCCTCCCTTATTCCTATCCAAACTATTGAAGCGAACAAAAAAAAACAAAATCAATATTCCGATGACTATCACTATTATTAGTATTGGCAAAAAGCTATGTTCACAATAGTGAACCCACACTATCACATTTCGTCGACCCTAATATACACTATTATTATTTCGTTTCAGTAGCACCCATTAGAGGGTCGCGCGAGCTACTTTGGCCCACCCGAATTCTCACTGACGTCTACTCTCTTCTTACGCAAGTCGATCGATAAAACCACAAAACACTGCATAGACAGTATGTCAATATTTGTATTCAAAACGTAACAAATATGCACATAATCTCCATTCTTACATCAGATATACATACATTTTTGAACTTAAAAATAACATGTTACCTCCGGTTATTTATCACGTGAGCTGAATTATGTTCAAAATGTACATTCTCACAACAAGTACTAGAAAGCAAGCAGCAAATGATTTTCAACATCAATTTATCCATCATTTATTACCATAAATAATACAGCAACAGTAGCTCTGAATTAGTCCTAACTTCTAAATCAAATAAAAATATTCGAGGCTCACTCCGAATTTACTTCGTAGCCAAAAATACCAAAAAAGTGTTGGCAATTTTTATAAAGAAATGTGACAACATACACCACTGAATTTTAAATGTCATAAAAAAATATGGATGCCTGAAATGGCATAACAAAATTTTAATTGACCGTATTGACTATTTCAAATAATGAACCATGAACAGAAGCACCTTCGCCATATTTTGACTACAAGATCAGTGTTTCACCATAACTTACTTCCACTACCTCTTTCCAAGTCGGTGACATCAGTGTTTCACCATAACTCACTTCCACTACTTCTTTCCAAGTCGGTGACAGAACCGCGAATTGACACCAAAAAAATCGTACCTTTCAGAAAACACTTATCAAGGAAAATTTACTGAATGAATACATATTCATTGACTTATAATGATGAATAAATTAATCGAATCTTCTGCATATACAGGGCTATTTAAATTGCCCTCTATGCATTGGGATCTTGGTAACAGTAAAAGATAGCGGGGTGATTAACTGGGGGCAAAGTAGCGTATTTCAGTGATCAATTAGGAGATTCAAAAAATTGTAATCTAGCTTTTTTAGTTCTGGTGTTATACAATTTCGAAAGTCCTCATTTGCCTATTTCTTTTTATTTGTGAAATTTTTTAAAACTTTTGTTTCTTTGCCACACCTCTTTGTAGAATATCTGAAGATGTGACTAGAAATGATATACAACCATTTAACCACCCCTGCATCTCTTACCGTTACTGAGATTCCAATGTAGAGACTCGATTTTGAATAGTCCTATATATTAAGGAACCTCTCACCTACATTATAAATAATATTATTGAAAGAGGAATTTGGTCTAAACAGTTTAAGGAAACTATTGTGATGTATCTGAGACTTAGGTCACTTTCAGACCAATTTTTTTAATAACACACTTCGAACTTTTTTTGAAAGGATTCTTAATGTAACAAAGTATAATTTGATATTCACCAACGGAAAAAATCTCTCCACATAAGATACAACATTGTCACACATCTTGAAGATATCTTTTGCTCTTTTCAATTCGTGAGACTAGACACAACGTACCTACAGAGCTACAAGAATAGAGTATGGTGTACCTCAGGAAACCATATTAGGACATATTCTCTTAAGTATATTCATATAAAAACTGAATTCTGTTTACGTTAGAGTCGAACGTAGAGTAGAAATATTAGGATTTGCTGACGATACTGACATCTTTAATCAGGGAATTACTTGGCATGAGTTGAAGGTCGTTGTGGAAACAGATTTTCCTTTGTTAAAAAACCGGTTAGAACTGTAAACTTGAGGAAAACATTTTATATGCTATTCAGTTGTTACAGAACAAACAGTCCACCATTCCAAAACCTAACGACAACAGCACACTATTCTGCCAGAGAGTAAAGAGAAAGATTTGGATACAAACCTCAGATAGAATATACACTTGAATTATATATGAAATACATACATTGAGATCAATTATTGTGAACACATTTGAAAATTTGAGGAATATTCTACCTTTTTACCATGCTTTGGTGTAAAGTAATTATAATAATTCGCTCATAAGTGTACCCAAACGCATAGCCTGTGCGGGTAGAGGACGGCTATTATTATTATTTGCCAAGGCGCGCCGGGGCGACTTACTGATGTTCTTGGTGTTGTATTCACTTTTCAGCTGTAGGAAATTCCTGAAAACCTACAGCACCACCCCGGGTGGTCGGTGCGCACTCCAAGCTAGCACCAGACGTCGGGATTGGCATCTAGGCAAGTCACATCACACTTGACTTATAACAAGGCATGTACCTAAAGAGATCCATGTAGTTGAGAAAAAGATTCTCTCATACCAGAGCTTCGAACGTCTGTCTGATGCGAGCCAGAAGTTCCACTGGTCTACCGACCACCTCAGTCATAGAGGATATAGCATAATAGGCTCGGGACGCGCATTCGAAAGAAACACATCTTCTCACTTTCGGAAATTTGCGAAAAGATTTTATAGACATTTTTATAACTGATGCTTTTCTGAAATATTACCAATAGTTCCACGGTTAGCGATCCCATCGAGACTGACCAGTCGAGCTCATGCTTCACATCCATTGGCCGTTACTTTTCAGAGCACACAGCCTTAAGAAATTGAAAAAGAACACTAAATCAAATCAAAAATATCTGTAATAGGGTATTAACCGTATAATCTTTCATTTTACTAAAAATGTTGAAACAAGATATAGAATATGACGTTTTTTGGCTCCTATGAGGATCTCATTCCTTGAATGAAGTGTGGAATGTGGAGGGACATCATTGATTCTCTTCTGGAAACAAATGTCGTCTTGGCCTGTATAATAATAATATAATAACGATAATAATAAGGGAAGCCAACCTCCATCCAAGGGATTGGAGAGTTGCGACACCACTTTCCTGAGCAACTGGTGCAAAACCGGACTGGCAGCCGAGGCGCACCCTGGAGGAAATGCTCATTTCTTCTGATGTCGGCCGTGGGTATACTAGGCTAACCACCCGGTATACCCTACAACCGGTTCCAAATGTACGAGGAAGAGGCCCCCACAAACGACCCCTTCGGATAAGGGGTCATAGGCAAGGCGGTGTGGCCCAGAATGATGGATTGCTACATGACGACGACCGCAATGAACACGGACGCTTTGAGTGGACGGATAAATTAAGTGACGGTCTTCTGCATTGTTATGAGAGCAGTGAGCCCGCCCGAAGAGGATACATGGCCCGAAGAGGATACATGTTGTGAGATATACCCAGAGCATGCCGCATCAGAACCCGCAGGGCGCTTCATAACACGAAGTCCCTGAAGCCACAACAACTGGCACGGGTGAATGCGGATATTCACGATATCCTCACAGAAGAGGCTGACATCTGGCAGATCAACTCTGCCGTGTATGACGCCGCTCAGGCCCTGTCCCAAGCAGAGAGGAGGGATACCACCCCTCTGATTGGAAGGCATGAGCGATGCATTCACAAGATGGAAGCTAACATCAAGTCGGCGAGACAACAAGCGTCTTGTATCCAGTGTGTGGTGGACTACGTGGCGGCCAATAGGCCCTTCACGACCGCAGTGCAGCGAATTGTCGCAAATTTGAGACGAGCTCACTACACACTAAATCAAGGCGTGCTGTTTACCATTAAACAGCACTATCTTGATAGGATACGAATGCTGGTGGCTGCAAAAAAGTCATTAGTGAGGCCGGCGAGAAGTTCCGCGATAAACCTTCTCGCCTATTCCAAGAGCCTCCACGTGTTGTGGATAACCCGCCGGCGGCTGATCGGGTAGAAACCTTCTGGAAGGGCATTTACGAATTTCCGCAACCACTCAACGTAGATACTACAGCCCTAGCGCAGTTCGAAGCATTCTGCAGGAGGCTTCGTCAGCCTGAGCTCAATGAACTGCGCAATCCGATAGCCCCGGAAGAAGTTCAACGGGCCCTCAAAGGCTCGAAGAATTTTGCTGCTCCAGGTCCTGATGGCCTTAATAACTATTGGTGGAAAAAATTTCCAAGTACCCACCACCATCTAGCAAGAGTTTTCAACTCATGGCTAGATGGGGAGCAACAGATTCCGGATTGGTTTGTCGGGGGGCAAACCGTGCTAATCCTTAAAAACGGAGATTTGTCTGATCTGAAGAACTACAGACCGATAACATGCTTGAAAGCATGTTATAAGATGTTTACCCGCATTTTATACATGCGAATACTCTCCGCAAAGGAGCCGGTGTATGAACGGATATATGAGCAAAGAGGGTCAAAGAAGGGGGTCGCTGGCTGCAAGGAGAACCTGCTGATCGACAGATGCATCACGTAGGACTCCGTGCAGTATAAGCGTAACCTTTCAATGGCCTGGATCGACTATCGCAAGGCATTTGATACAACATCGCATGAACTCATCATGCATTTGCTCAGATGCCTTGCGGTACCCGATCAAATAGTGAGATGCATTGAACAGCTGATGCCGCTCTGGAGGACTCGATTTACCATATCAACTGGTCAAGTCAGAGTCCAAACAGATCAGGTTATCTTTAGAAGGGGCGTGTTTCAGGGAGACTCCCTCAGCCCTCTTCTCTTCTGCATCTCACTACCCATTTGTTTTACATGGATGACCTTAAACTTTATGCTTCTGGAGAAAAGGACCTTCATCAGTCTTTAAAGGTGGTGCAAGAGTACACGCATGCTATCGGAATGGAGTTTGGGATCGACAAATGTGCCACGGTTCATCTCAAAAGAGGACGATGCGAGGAATACGGAGAGGACGTTCAGCTCGTAGACGGAAGCATCCTACATCATCTGAATACCGGAACCACCTAGGGGTCGAACAACGCCATACCCAAGAGGTAGCTATCATTAAAAACTCCCTCCGCGGCAAGTATCAGCACAAACTCCGACAGATCTGGTCTTCAGAACTGTCGGGAAGAACAAAGTTTCTGCAACTAATATGCTTGCCGTTCTTTTCAAGGCAGCAATCCGTGCAGCCGATGAGCTCGGCTCGTATTCGACACTGAACGGACGAACCCAAACTCTGTCACCGAGTTGGATCCCGTTCAGCAAAAAGCCCACGTGAAAGCTGCGGAGTGTGACAGGCTCCTACAGCTACATAGGGATAAGCCAATGCATGGGGTCTTATTCAAGAACATTGAAGACCTTGGCTTATCCAGAAACCTGATATTCGCTTTTCTCAGGTCAAGTGGGCTGAAGTCGGAAACCAAGGGATTCATTATGGCCTGCCAGGATGGTGTCTTCAACACCCTCGTCTACCATAGTCGCGTGATGGGTATAGAGGTCCCTGACACTAGATGCAGAGCGTGTCGTGGGGCAGCTGAGACCATAATGCATTTGCTGTCAGCTTGTCCAGCTTATGCGGTCTCAGCCTATATCCAGGGGCATAACGCGGCCCTACGAGTGTTGTACTACCATCTACGACACTCGTACGGTGTAGACGAGACACCAGTGTTGCTTTATGCTCCGGGGGATATTGAGTCCGTTGTGGATAATGAGTAAGAAGTGCCGAATATATTGGAACTACTCATTCCCCACCCTCAGGCAGCTACAAGCCAATAAGCCTGATGTAGTCCTCCTCGACCATCAAAGTAGGACCGATTTTCGTCATTGAGTTTTCAGCTCCTGGCGAAACGAACATCGTCCGAAAAGAGGAGGAAAAACGGACTAAATATCGAGATCTTCTCTTTGAACTCCGCAGGCTTTATCCAAAACATTCTGTCAAGATGGTGGTTCTGATAATAGGGGTCCTTGGTGGAATGATGAACACATTACTCTCAAACTTGAAAATCATACCGGCTTGCCATGATGCGGCAGAAAACTTGGCCGGCAGAAAACTTGGCCGGAAGAATGCAAAAGGCCGTAATTCTTGGTTCACTCCGTCTTCTCAGAGCACATGACTCTCGGACCCAGTAATCACTCACCCCACGGACGTGGGGAGTGTTCACTGGGGTTAATGATACACCAGCGCGCCCTCCGGAAGTGTCGGAGCTCCGGAGACAGGGCCTGACTGGTACATTCCGCATGAAAAAAAAAAAATAATACCTTTATTGCTTCTTAAAACATCGTTTTACAGCAAGAGTTAAGTAAAAGGAGAAAAGAAAAAATTACATAATTTTATATAAACTTCTTTGCTCACTAGGGGAGAACGGGTGAGTTTCTCCCTTGGTGTTAGCGGATGCACTCGGATTTCATTCAGCTTGCTGGCTTACAGTTTTCAGCCATCCCCTGTACCCCTCAATGCTCATAAAGGGGTTTATTGTAGCAATGATCAGATCGTAGAAAGTGCATTCGGAGGTGTTCAAACTCCACTGAGAGATGAACATTACAAGATATTACTATTCGTGGGATCTAGAAGTGCCATAGAACACACAATATACCCTCAAATCACAATTACCATTTAATTGGTGTCACTGTTCGAAATGAAGTAGATGAATGGTGAATAAATAATTTTTACCGTTATCAAGCAGATATAATTTCCAATGAAGATAATGTGGATCGTATAATCAAGTTTACTCAGAATTGTATTTAAATCATGAATTATTTAATACTGTGTAGTAGTAGGTAAGTTATTAAACTGATCTGGCACTCAATTTATGGCGAAGGAACCGATGTTCATAAATCATGCTTATATTTTTCGTAATTGAACGAAAGTGCTTTTTTTGTAAGTTGTTAGAGGTAGTCCACGTCTGTTTCTATAGGTGGAACAGAACAGTTGTGATAATATGCAGATAACAGAAATCCAATCGCTTTGTACACGTTTCAATTTTTATGACAACTGATGGAATAGTTTGGACGTTATCATCGTCCTCATGAGGCACTATTCGGCGCGTAACGAGTACAATTTACAAAAAGTCGTAGCATATTAACGATTCCCGTAGTATTCGTGGGTGATTTCTATGTTTCCTATTGCTAACTTTCTTGGTGGGTACTGGAGTCATCGTAGGGCCAGTTGATAAAAGCAGTTGGAAATCGATTGCAGGACGATGGATTCGAGCACTTCGTCCTGAGTGAGTCACTGAAGATCAGCAGAACCGTGAAACTAGTATGCAGATAGTCACCGTATTTTCTGTTTGAAGTTTGCTGATGAAACTCCTAGAGTATTCGCGAACGGGTGATTATTTATAATCAAAGTTTTTTCCATTTTACAACCTATACATTTTACGGAGCATTCAGCTCTGGACTTACATAAATGTAACCTTTTATGTGTTATTCCGCAACTACATGTCAACGAGAACACACTATTCCTAATAATCTGTAGTCATGCAGGGGTGATCTGCTATTTGTTCAGTTATAATAAACAATAATCAGGTTCAGAAAGAAATTATTGAATTTGATTCAATAACAGTATGGTGAAAAAGCGTTTAATTAAGGTTTTGGAATATTTTATGATAACTTCACGATAGAAGGATGTATTATCAAGCGTTTGCATTAGTAAATACACGATAATGAACCATGCTAATCATCAAATGTACCATTTTCATAATACTTAACTTTACTACACAATTTAACGGGATATCAAGTGGTTCACAAAGCACTGAGAAGTCATTTGAACAATGCCAAAAAATAAGGTTAGAGGCTACTATTTGTAATAACCAGTTGGCCATAAATGGAAATTATTATTCTCTCGAGGCCCTCAACTCAAATTCAGATTTTCTGAGTGGACTTCCAAAAAACACCAACACCAACAAGAGGAAATGGGCCATGGGTCATGGGCCGCGGTGGTGTACGGGTTGAGTCCTCGCCTCATAAGCCAGAGAGCGTGACTTCGAATCTCAGCATTGCCACCGGTCTCGTGCATGGCATCACACGTATTTAAAGGTAAGGGCTACGTCTTCCCCTAGCTCGCACAAGTCTCTGACTTTTGAGGGTTGCACGTAGGGTTGACGCATATAACAATTTTAACAATTTAACAAAAAGGAAAGAAACCTTGCCACCTGAACAGTTTCACACCAAAAAGACGCTGAATAACTTATTTTCTGTCACGATGGTCTTCGATTGCTCTTCATCGAGCCAATAACTAAACCAAGGTCTGGATTTCTCCCTTGGACTTTCTGAATCTCGTTTTTGTCCCAATTATCCTGCCGTGGTTCTACGAAGTGTCGACTTCTCCTCGTCTTGTCGGCAATGTGAACAGTCATCTGGGCATGATATTCGCGAAAGGGCTTTTCCCCGCTTCATACTCGATCTCGGAATCAAATTCTTGAAGCCTCTCAATCCAACGTGCCACTTGACCCTCAGGATTTTTTACTGTAGAAGCCATTTGAGAGCTGCATGATCAGTTCAAATCTTCTCCCATACACGTACTCGTAGAAGTGTTCTACTCCTTCGACCACAGCCAACAGATCTAGCTTTGTGACGCAGTAATTGCGCTTCGGTTTACTCAGTGTCTTGCTGAAGTAACCGATAACTTTTTCGCGTCTTCCCTGGATCTGAGACAGGACAGCTTCAAGTCCCACGTCACTTGCGTCCGAATACAAAATGAATTTTTCGTTCGGAAAGGGATAGCTAAGAATTGGCGCGTTGATCAATGCTCCCTTCAGCTTCATGAAGGAATCTTGGCTTTCTTCAGACCACTGGAACTTTGTTTGCCCTTCCGGGAGCCAGGTCAGTGGTTTAGCGATGTTAGCAAATCCCAGTACGTAACGGCGGATATGTGCACAAACCAAGAAAACTTCGAAGCTGGTGTATATCTTTTGGAATGGGCCATTTCTTAACAGCTTTGATTCTGCTCATTAAGTGCTACTCCTTCTCCAGAGACAACATGTTGTCGGCCTCTTTCTTCTTGGCAAGGGAAAGTCTTCTAGCTGATTGCCGGATTGGTCGGGCATTTCCGGTATCAATCTTAGGCTGAACCACTTTCGTTCTACCCCCCTTTACGTTGTCCGACATCGAAGAAGTCTTGGTATTTCATGACTAGATCTCTCAGTTTGAGTGGTTCAGCTTCATCTATGCCTTCAGAAGAGGTGACAACCAATGTTTCTAATTCCGCTGGCAAGTTGTTGCCTCGGCTAGGCTAACAGTGCCGCGTACACTCCCAATGACAGAGTAAATTGCCCCAACATTGTTCCTCTCTTAAAGGTTGCCGGGTAATAATTGGCATTTATCACCCTTACCGGGACCAATTTTACAACACGCCACAAGGTCTTTCCTAGTGCGATACCTCGTTCAATTTTCTCATCGTGAACTGATATTTCCATTGTTCGCAGCCCAGTCTAGGCGAGCCTTCAGCATGGTCTCAGCCCTCTCAGGTACGCTTACATCTTCAGCCAACAGGACTCGAATCATTTCTTCACTTCTCCCATGAAGCACCAGCTCGTCTCCGTTCACACGTAGAACGCTGTCTTTGAAATTCAACTCGAACCCTCTGGAGTTCGTGATATATGTCCATCCCTATGATTGCCTGAAATCAGTACGATTGGTAACTTGCCATATACAGTTGCCGGCTCCCCTATTACTATACGTAACTTCCTAGTCGCACCTGTATCTAGCACCAAGGTGCAAGGCTTGTTGTTGATTAGACCGTCTACGAAGACACCTTTGTTAGATACAGACCGACGACTGCCCCTCCTCATCGACCTTCTTTAGTTTTTCTGCGTCAGTGTCGATTCAATCAATGTTGGACATTGCTACGCACATGCCCAATTTTCCCACAATTCCAGCACGTTATCTGTTTTTTCTCAGGCAGTTCTTCCCTCATTATTTTTTTATGACAGCCTCGATATTAGCATGCTCCTGTGGATCTTACTCCAGCATTCTGACTCTACTTTGGCTTTTACAAGATTGTTTTACGGCTTCATATTTCAAAGCCAGGTGTGTGGGACGAGCTAGTGTCAATGCTTGTCTTGTTTCTTGGTCGCGGAGCCCATCCAAGAATGCCTGGACCGCTAATCACTGCATTCCATTTTCCGGCATGGTTGAATATGCAAAACGAACTAAGCGTACAATAAAGATAAAGATCGTTTATTTCCGTGGACAATACATTACAGCATCGTATAGAAAATTGTCAATCAAGAGCAAGCATGTATACAATAGTATATGAAAAAGAGAAACATAAATAAAAACAGAAAATAGACTGAATTACAAATATACATGAAATACATGAAACAATGATGGTTCAATATGGAACAAAAGTTATTTTGAAAATACAAACAAAAACACAAACACGTGTCATGAAGTCCGTCAAATCATAAAAGCATTTTTCTAAAAGAAAACGTTTGCGTTTCACCTTGAATAGACCCTCAGACTGACTACATTTCAATTCTTCAGGCAACAAATTAAAGATTTTCAATTCTAACTACTTAGGTGTATTCAATGTCACCTTGTATTTACAAAATGGAATATATAAGTCTTTATCCTGCCTAGTTGATTTCTCACGTTTACAGTCATTGGTCAGGAACAATTTTCTGTTTTTAAACAAATAAACGGACATTTCCAAAATAAATATACATACCAGGGGCAGGTTTACAGGAACTGCAATGTCAGCTTCGAATTCCTGTAACGATTCTGTCTGCGACAAGATCTGGGACAAATGGTAGTATGATTTAACTGCCCCCATGGAACCCGGTTGGGCAGGATTGAACCAAGACCCCTACCCCCTACTACCCCACTTTCCCTATATTATGTGGTATGGAGATGGTTTCACTGCATTTCATCCATTTAAATGTTATTTGATGTAATATGTATATATTTTTGAATTTAAAGTTCATCGACTTTTCAGCACAATCGATATAATAATATAGGTTGAATGAAAAGACAATCTATTGAGATATTAGGTGAAGAACCAGGGAACAGAGTAGTTGTGATTTTAAAATACATAATATTAACCACTCACCTTGACACTGATATCCTTGTTTACCAAATCCCCTGCAAATGAAAAACATTATTAATACAAATTCGTTATGGTGCAGTTCACCAAAATAATTGCTTATATTGGACAGACATGGTCAATTAGCAAATCTCTAATTACTTGTTCTGATGTATAGAATCTGCCCTTCACTTTTATTCTTTCCGCATACAGATAATCTCGTAATGAACAGAACATAGGAAAGAATAAATAAGGTTGATTGTTGCTCAGCCCCGCGTGATAAATAACGACAAGCGAAATCCAATCTTACTTTGCCCCTTGACATGAATCATGGACGATTGCTGATGAAATATGATATTGCCAACTTTATTACGAGTTTCATCAGTATCGACTGAAAGTCTTCCGGTTCGCAATCCACACACTTTCCACAAACCAGCAAACATTTAGCGTATCTGTAATTTTGGTATTTCAATTTTATGGATATTTTGTGCCCATTTTGTGCCAATTTTGCCGTATGTTGTAAATTTTGTGCCCGTTTGAATTTTGATATGTTCATAGTTAGGCAGGGTTGCCAGCGCTTCAGAGGTTGAAAAATAGTAGAATAGTGACTTAACTTTCACAGAAATAGACTACTTATTGGCTTTTTTGTCTAAATAGTGACATTTTCCCAACCAATTGAGGAACTTCTATGAAAGCTGGTCATATTTTCTAGAGCTCATTTGGAGTATTTTAATGAGAAATTTTTAGGATATGGGAAGTAAATGAAGGCCAAGATAAATACTACAAAAAGAGGATAAGAATATTTATCAAGATTAAAGTAATTGAAGTAATCTGTACTTTGAAAATTGTACTTAAAAACTTACTGAAACTTCTACCTATCATTCAAAGTTAAGCTTTGGAAAGAAAATCTTTTTTTTGGGCCAACGTTTCGAACTATAATTAAATCATCATCAGGGTTCTGTAACAACGGATTTTTTTTTTGAAAATTTGTTTTACTTGCCACGATGTACTAAAATTCGACGATAATAAAAGTTTGGATATTCGGGAGGACTGACGAAAATTTTGTTTTCCTCTTCTTAAAATGCTTGAAATAATTTCAAAAACGGACATTTCAAGATTATTTGAACAATTAAAACATCAACACATACACGAATACTGAGAGCCAAGTACAAATGTTTTTTTTTTCTGAAAATTTTATAAAACGGACTAAAAAAGAAGGGGAAATTAAAACATCAAAGACATGAATATATGATTAAATACAAACTAAAAAATATTGTGTTTTAACCTTCAAATCTTTCTGGTATTGACACTGTTATGTTTGAATATGTGAATAATTTCACATAGTAGTCTTTTAGATAAAAAGGGTTGCGTATAAAAAACGATGGTCATAAAGTTAAAACTGTGATCTTTTTTTGTGATGTGTTACAGGTAACATTTAGTATGTCCTATATAGCCCTGAGGGCAATTCTCACACTTAATTTGGTTAACCATATTTGATGTTTTTGTTTTTTGGTGTGAAGAGAAATGTCTTACAATGGTGTTTAATTTTCAAACGCTATTTTTGAATATTCATTTTAATACCCGCTGCAAGTCTTTCTGAAAGATTTTTTACATATAGTATTTTGTTATATGTCGATTTTGTTGTTCTACTCGTTTTTTCAGTGTTTTGTTTTTCGCTTAATATTATATTTGACTAATGATATTTGGTAATTATTTTGTACAAGGTATTTTTTTATCATTTCTAATTTTTTGGTGGTATTCTGGATTGGTAATTGTAAGTGCTCCTGGTTTTAGATTTTTTATGATGCAAGGTATTCTAACGAGTACCTTATTCAAACCAATTTTAAGCTCTAAAATAGTGACAATAGTGACCAAATTTCGAAAATAGTGAGAAAAGTGACACGATTTTAAAATAGTGACCAATAGTGACAATAGTGACTCACTGGCAACCCTGTAGTTAGTTCTTTCTGTGAATCACAAATTTGATGGTGTGATGCATATATGAAAATAACAATATTTTTTTGATTAAATTGTGCGAATTTGTGCCCATATAGTATTCGAAGACCACAAGGGTGACTGAGGGGTTGCAGCCATCGGGAGTAGCGACCCGTGTGCCTTAGCTTACCGTACACCGACGTCAAAAACGCACATATTCCCCCGACACTCAACATACACACTCACACATTACAGAGGGATGCGAGAACTTGAAGATCTGCCTTCAGTGGGAGCTGAGGAGGGGCCTCGGATTGGGTGTTGCGGAACAGGTAGCCGGTAATGAATCACCCGCGGACATCGCATCACCCTATCGAGAACCAGCTGCCCTACGAAGACTTTCACGAGAAGACGGATGGAAGGAACTCGCCGTGAGAACTGGATACCTATAGCCTAGTTCCTAAATTGTAGATAGTGACTCATCGGTTGTACGGTTCATAATTCATTTGAAGCAGGTCAAAAAATAGAACAGAAATAAGATAGGTACTTTTTGGCTTCAAATCAAGTTTTACTTTGCTACTTTCGTACATCCCCTCCGCACTTTCAAATCCCATAAAAACCAGAAAATGTACGATGAGTCACTATCTACAATTTAGGAACTAGACTATAGTCTCCTATGGAAGCCAAGGAGGAGCTTCGGATCGGATACTGCGGGTCTGGTAGCCGGTGATAAAATCACCCGCGGCCCTACCAGGACTTCCAGGAATAGGCAGATTGAAAGAACTCAATCCCATGCAAGCACCCACATACAAACATACATATAGTATAAGGATTTATTTTGAATAGAAGAAGGTTGTTCAAAGAGTATGTCACGGATAAAGAGACAAGGGGATGGCAGAAAGGGCTCATGGAGGCCTGCTTGCCTGGCTGCGGTAGCGGCCACCCTACTACTACTACTACTACTTGTTTTCGAGATATTTCGAAAATGTTACATTGGTCAACAATTTGATGCTATTTCCGATATACTGTGCTCCTTTTGTGTTAATTCGTATCGCAACTATGAATTTTGTGCACATTTAGTTTTCGAGATATGTTTTGTTTTTCCAATTATTCAAGGTGTTGTCACTTTCAACGAAAAGTGTCTACAGTATTGCTACCAAATAATTGGGGAATTATTACGTGTTGTATGATAATAATAATACTACCACATAAACACTCGTGAAGTGAAACCGAATGCATAGCCTGTGCGGGCCTATAGGACAGCTAATATTATTATTTTCAGTAGCGCTCCAGGGCGACTAGCCTCACATTATGTAGGTTATGTACGAAGGAAGCTCTTGCTCGCATGATGATGGATATCTTCAATGTAGTATTATTATTAATATCATGCCTACTGACAAAAGAAATGCAATAGAGTTATTAAACATACAATGCTACCTGCCAAACGACCCAACAAAAAAACCTGTAGAAGTCCAATCAACTAATAAAAATGCATTCTATATCACCGGAGACACAGAAGACAAGTTGCGGATCTAAAACATTATCACCAAAGGCCTTTGGAATGTAATAGTCATCATTGGGTGGTTCGAAGAAATTCGCCATATATATCGCCAGCGATATATATAAAAAGGGAAGTTATTTTTGACTTTTCCCCTGGATAAAACGTCTATTATTGGGTGATATATGGTGGTATATGCGTCAACGCTTTTTTCAGGTTGGTCGGAATATGTCAATCCTTGATAAAATTCCTTAGCATTGTTCTTTCAAGGAATGCGGTCAGATCCTGCAAATCCTTCCACTCACCCGTTTTGAAGCTGATTGAGCAAATTCGAAGGCATTCAGATCCACGAACAGCAGAAACAGCGAAAACGTTTACAAGAATAGCACGTTGGTCCGAGCTCACTTTCAGTTGAAACTGATTAAACACTACGCAGTGTACTTGTCTTTGCAGAAACAGGTGAAAACAATTTCATTTTCTTCAACGAGTTAACGAGGACTCATGCCATTTTCCGTACACCACGCCTGCAATATTTAAACGTTCCTTGTGAATTTTTCAAAAGTTGTTTTTGATGTCACCCACTTTCTTGCTATAAAAACCCGATTTTAGTTTTTTAGGCAATCGCTTGAATATCAATTTTTGAAAAATATTTTATACTTCCAAAGCTATGGTTTTCCGGTATCCTTTTACTACTTCTAGGGTAAGTTTACTTTTCACGTTTTCGTTCAACAGGTATCACCAACATTTCATAATATTTTCTAGTCAACCAAAACCCACCTGTTATCAGAGCTTGATCAAATTGAACGTATTCGAAAGAATACAAAAAATATAATAATAACGAAATTATAATAATCTAGTCACAAAACAGGCAAGTCTATTAATAAACAGAAATAATTCAAATGAACAACTGTAGCGATTGATCGTTGTCGTAGTTCTTTTCGAATATATTATTCAGTACCAAAATTTGAGAGTAACTGGTATAACTGGTTTGCAGCTACAACACATTCGTTGAATGATAATGAATTTATATAGGTATGAATAGGTAGAAATAAGGTACAAGGTTATGTAAATCAGGTGACGAACAAACGGTAACTGTAAACATTTTCATCATCACAATAGGGTATTGCACTTTCAGTTGGTAAAAAGAAGTCACTCAGCTTCTGAATGAATTGGGCAGTCTTCTATGTGTATGCAGGAACCGTGGTCATACTTAGGGGATTAGTCCCCATTTATACACGAAGTGCCTGCAGATTCTATGATTTGTTCGAATTATTTTCATTATGGTCTAGTTTGAAATCAGGCGGAACCCCTCTTTTCGATAGGATACGTGTAGATGTATTGTAGGCAAATTTCATTTGATTTCTTTCCTCCAGTGGTAGGTTGAAAAGACTATGTTGACAAAGTATAGTTTTTTGAGATAGATGTCTCGATTTGAGCCTAATTATACGAAGATGGATCTGTTTCAGGTGAGGAGAAAGTTGCGGGTTACTGTTTGTAGGTGGAATATGGAGGAGAACATGTAATCAACTGATCGTCCGTAATCATCGTACAGGTTCTCCTGACAACGGAACCAGTAGAAGCTGCAAAGGAAGCCATACTGGATAAGATCAGTGAGATATGGAAAAAGGTAACCACAAAGCCTTTCTTCCACAGCTCACATAATAGACGTGGCTGGCTAGCCCTGATGAGCGCTGATAACGCCACCGCCAGCGATGCCTCACAACGAGATTTTGGTTGCGTACCTTCCAGGCAGCCAGGGATATTCCACGGAACAAATCTTTGGATTAATAGAGGCCCAAAATGACCTCAACGCTTCGAACTGGAGGGTACTTAGGAGAACATCCGAAGGCCCTCTGGAACTTCTCACTGTCTTGGTTGACCTTCAGTCGGCCGAAAGATTAAGAAAAACAGGGTTGGAGATCAACTAAAAGTTTGTTCACACAACCCTCAGGGCAAGAGGTGGCAAACACGAATCGGCCACACTTGATCCCTCAGAACCTGGTACCTCGGGTAACACTCAGAGTTCAGATAGCAACAAGAAACAGACCGAAGAGGCTGCCAAAAATGTTGCAAAATCTGCAAGTTAAGGGCAACTGACCGATAGCAAAGATGTGCCTCGGATCAAGGACAACCCTCATGTCGGCGGAGCCAGGAAAGAGGGGAAAACAAAAGCCCCTCCTAAGTCACCGAAAAACTGAGCCAAAAGCTCAATTGCCTTCAAATAAACCTCCAACATTCAAAAGCAGCCACGAGTGTGCATAGAAGGAGTTTCATTGAAGGAAATTTACACATAGGGATGCTCCAAGAGCCTCTGGATTAACGGAGGACGGAGAGAAGGACTCAACATTAAATCGTGTAGTCGTAGTAATAGATGTGGGGTGGCCACTACTGCAGCCAGGCAAGTAGGCCCCCATGGGCCCTTTTTGCCATCCAACTGTGTCCTCATTCGTTACATGAACTCAAAAACACTTCCTTCTCCTCCTCAAAATGAATTCCTATAATATATTCGTGTGTGTGGGTGCTTGCCAAGGGAGCAAGTTCTTTCAATCTGCCTATTCATGGAAGTCCTGGTAGGGCTGGTTCTCAGTAATGCGGTGCGGCGGCCGGGGGTGATTCTATCACCGGCTACCAGACCCGCAATATACGACCCTGGGCCCCTTCTTGTCTTCCTTTGGAGACTAGTTTTCCAGCTCTCACCGCGAGTTCCTTCCGTCATAATAGGGGGTTCTCGATCGGGTGGTGTAGCGGCCGTGGGCGATTCATTCACCGATTCGATTCCCCTCATTGGCTCACACTGAAGTCCAGATTTTCCAGTTCCCACAGCGAGTTCCTTCGATCCCCCTCCTCGTAAAAACCGTGGTTCTCAACCGGGCGGAGCGGCGGCCGCGGGTGATTCATCACCGGCTACCAGTCCCGCAACACCCAATCCGAGGCCCCTTGTTAGCTCCCACTGAAGGCAGACTTTCAAGTTCTCGCATCACTCTGTATGTTTGTATGTGTGCAGTGTCGGGGGAATATTGTGTGTTTTTGACATTGGTGTACGGTAAGCTAAGGCCCACGGGTTGCTACTCCCGTTGGCTACAACGCCTCAGCCACCCTTGGGGATTAAATCGTGTAAGTCTCGAAAAAACACGAGGAGCCATATTGCTCGCACTTAATATTAAATTCATACCTGTTCCATAGTTAATTACTGGAAATTTGGCAACCGCCATCGTGGAAGTGCCAACTGAACCAGACAAGAGAAAGGTGGTCATTGCCTCGGCCTACTTCCCAGGAGACTCAACAACACACCCTCCACCAGAGGAAGTTCAAAGCCTCATCAGATGGTGCAAAATAGCGAACAGGCACTTCACTCTGTGCTGCGACGCGAAAGCCCACCACCTTACATGGGGAAGCACAGACACTAACGCACGGAATACCTTTAGAATATTTCTTGGCCACTAACATCGACATTCAGTCTTATGCTGTATCCCTTTCGTTAAAAATAACGTCAACGTTATTCGCCATTTCTGTTATTTTGCTATGATTGGTAATAGCAAAATAACGGAAATGGCAAATAACAGTAACGTTATTTTGAACGGAAGTGATACAGCATAGGGCTGATTATCAATTGAGGTAACAAACCCACCTTTATAAATGCGATCAGAAAAGAGGTTCTTGATCTAACCCTTGCTGATCCATTTATAACAAATTACAACAACTGCGAACAACTGGCATGTTTCTCATGACTATTCAATTTCGGACCATCAGCACATTAGATTCGACCTGGAGACATCGGAGACATGCTTCGACGGGTGACAAAAGTGACCAACTGGGATGTTTACAAAGAGCATCTTGGAAGAGAACCAGAGGACTACCAAACATCCATCGAATCAATAGAGGAACTTGACGCAGCCTCGACACAAATTTAAAATGCTATAACAAAAGCATAAGAACTCAGCTGTCCTGAAAAACAAAAGACAACCACTCGGGACGTGCCTTGGTGGAATAAGGAAATAGCAAAACTCCGGGTGAAAGTCAGAAGACTTTTTAATAGAGCTCAGAGCTTGGGACACTGGGAAGACTACAAAACAGCTCTTTCTGAGTTCAACAAAGAACTTAGAAAATCGAAAAGGAGAACATGCAGACAGTTGTGCGAGGGGATCAAGGAATTGGCACCAGCACAACGTTTTCAGAAAGTCCTCTCAAAACATTCCAACGGAGTTTCTTCAAAAAACCGAACGGAGGATACACTGATAACCCTAAGGAGGGTCTAAGTGTTCTTATGCATTTCCCTGGTTCTAAAGCGGTTGTGAAAAATGAACAGCAAAGTGCTCACCTAGACGGGGTCGTTCACAACTCCAACAGAGCCAGATGGGCTATCAAAAGTTTCAAACCATAGAAGTCGCCAAGAAAGGAAGGAATATTCCCCGCCTTACTGCAACATGGCCTTGAATTAATTGAGTCCTTCCTGAAAAGGCTATTCAAAGCCAGCTTCATCTTTGCCTACATACCACAGACCTGGAGAGAGGCTGTAGTAGCGTTCATAACTGGAAGAAGCCCAATGAACGAACCAAAGTCTTACCGCCCCATTAGCCTCACCTCCTTTCTCCTGAAAGCAATACAGAAAATAATAGACTGTTATATCAGAAGCGAACTCCTCGAGTTAAGACCGCTTCACAAGAAACAGCTTGCTTATCAAGCAGGAAAATTCACGATCAATGCCTAATTGAAAGCATTGAAAAGACATGTGGCAAAATAAATGGCTCTTTGCGCCTTCATTGACATAGAGGGTGCTTTCGACAACACCTCACATACTTCCATAACCAGATCGTTGGAGGAAAGGAACATTAACGCCTCACTGATCATATGGACACAATCAAGGCTGAAAAGCAGAATTATTGTGGCGACCCTTGGGGGAGAGACAGTCAAGATGACAGAATCCCCAAAGGGGAATTTTATCGCCTTCACTGGTTGTCGACAACCTGCTAGTAAAGCTACACGAATCTGATTTCACGACTCAAGATGACCTAGTCGTCACCATTAGGGGCAAACATGACGGAGTAATCTCCGACCGCATGCATTGGCCCTGAACACAATCAGTAGCTAGTGCGCTAAGAAAGGACTCAACGTCAATCCTAGCAAAACAGTGCTGGTTCCACCAAGAGGCGAAAGTACGAACTCAAAGCCCCAACTCTGAATGGAACCCAGCTAACATTTTCGAAAGAGGTGAAATATTTGGGAGTTATAATAGACCAGGAACTGACTTAGAACAGCCAAATCAACCACATTCTTTCCAAAGCTATAGCAGCAAGCTGGACATGCCGCATGGTAAGACACGGGGTCTGGAACCAAAAATGATTTACTGGTCATACCAAGAATCATTAAACCCATGGTCACCTACTCCTCACTGGTATGGTGGCCAAAAATTCAACAAATTTCCGCATGAGTCAAGCTGCAGAAAGTGCAGCGGCTAGTCTGTCTGGGAATCACATGGACAATATTGACGTGGTCTACTGCAGCCTCAGAGGCAACACTAAACCTTCCGACATTGCACCTATGTGTAATAAAAGAAACAGCAAACAGTGCCTTCAGACTGAGCCAGACAAAAAAACTTAAAAGCAGGAGATCTGATCGGATATTTAGATTTTGGAACACATTTCCCTAGAAGCCATGTCTAAACCGACAGATTTCATGCCATCTAGATACGACTTCGAAAGGCACTTTGAAGCGGTCATAAACAACCACCAAACTTGCACAGAGAACGGACCTCAACTGGTCGTTACAGAACCAAATTTCAGGTTCTCAAAACCCTTTGGTAACACCCCAACCATCTTCCGAGCAGAAGTATATGCTATTGAATTATGTGTACAGGAATGCCTTGAAAGAGGCACTCGAAGGTCAGAAATATATATACTGTCACATAGCCAAGCAGCACTAAAAGCTTTGAGGTCATACACATGTGTGTCTAAGTTGACTTGGGACTGTAAACAATCCCTATGACAACTGGCAGTAAACAATCAGGTCACCCTGATGTGGGTGCCAGGTCACAGAAGAATTAAAGGCAACGAAGAAGCAAATTGCCTTACCAAAGAAGGGGCAAACACACACTTTCTCGGCCTAGAACCTTCTCAATACCCTCCGACATCAGGAACTTAGCTCCTGGGAAACTGATAAACTTCACAAGAAGTCTCGGAATCCCGGGCCTTGAATAGATCAAGGGTCACGCACAAATGAACTTATAGGTCGAAGTGCTTATGAGACTGCATACCCTGTAGGACCCCCTTACAATTTACAATCTACCCTCACATCTTGATTGACATGTTAATACGGGATACGAAATCAAATAAATGAATAGTAGGAACAAAGTTGGCATCCTCAGGAGCTCAAAAAAGTGTATCCAAAACGGTTTGTACAATAAAGTGATTGAATTGATGATGAGGATAATTATATGCTTTTACATACAACTTAAAATCAAGTTTCCACTATTTCGTGGGAATAATTCAACAAAAACCATGTATCACACAGTACATTGTTTTCACGCTTTCCAAATGTGAAAGATATCAAGAAAACATTCATTATTCATATTCAATTCAATATGCGCAAGAATGACAAATGTCTATAGCGAGAAAGAAAAACAAACAAAATTAATTACCAATTCAGTGATCGTAAATTTCCCAATACTGTTTCAAAACCAAGTGGAATTGCTAAAACTTTCAGCATGAACAAGACAATTTATAAATAAAACGTTCAATATTTTTAGAACAGATGTTCTTTCGTTAAACAACTATGTGAAACGATTATATTTGTTATTCATGGAAACTTCATTGATAACACATTTAAATTGAAAGTTTACTGAGAATTATTTTAAGGGACCTCGGACGGTACATTTGATCTATATTCAATAAAGTTTACTTTACGTTTAAGATATCGTTGGTGCGTTGCGTTTAGACTGTCATGTTCAGTACAAAAATTAGCGTCTCATGCGGAATGAAAATGATGACGGTAGTGATTCTACAGCACAAGATGTTCAAGGTTCAGATACTTTCGTGGAAACCAAGAATAATTGTTTATCAGTATTAAAAAGCATGATCATGTTAATAGGAAATATATGAAAAATTGCAATCATGTTTATGCAATAAGATCTTCAACCTTTCGCTTCTTCTGTTCACCTCCAGAATCTGTCTAGAATTCAGATAAATAGAGATACAATATTGAATTTATTCATTTATTACCTACTGCTGTTCAATTTTCAACTTGATGCTGAAAATCACTGAAGTTTATAGGAGTTGCTCGTTCTAGTATTTGTTTTTCATTAGTCCATCGGTTACCCGTTACGGGCATAAATATAATAGGAAAACTGTTGTGTCGAATTTTTGGCTCTTTACAAGGCTCGTAGTATACTGGGTCCTGCTCTTTATGAGTTAAGATTGATTTTTCGAATTGATATTCGGATAAATTATTTGTTCCACGTCTTCGTGGAATACTGTTTCGATATTATTTCATTTCGTTGCTTTGCTATGGTGATAATTCATTTACTAGTATAGAAAATAGGGTATTGGACGCCAATGAGAATAAAAAATAGTTTTCGCCTTCACCACACTAGTAATTTCATTCTTCGATGCATATTATTTGATAATATTGTAAAATTCAGTGGAGAAACTCGAATAAAATTGACATCAACGATGTTGGGAAAAGTTTCCCCAAAATATCTAAAGCCAACCCTGTTCATTTTCTACATCCGCTTATGTCATTCAATTGACAATTTCTCTTATATTATATAAACCAATCAAATGCCATAATTTTCTCATTTCGAACCAATGAGAACAGGACTTTTTGAAAACACTTCCTCCAGCCCGTGGTATTTTCAAAACGGTGTTTTGCTTCTAGCTTGTTACGACAATCACAGTAAATATACAAATATCCCTTCAAAATGCAGAATTTCCAAAATACTTTCACCTTGCCAGGCACTCAAACTGTGTTACTGTACAAAACAACACTCGAGCAAGCTCTCGTGGTGTTTCTAAGCAACTCAGTTTTCGTGCCAGCAAGGCAAAAGTATTTTTAGATAATTCTGCAATTTGTCGGGATATTACTACTGATAATTCATGTACAACTGTTAAAAAAAACTAGTGTGCATATATCATAGCGACAGTCGATTAAAAATAGTATTCATAAAAAGTTCTTTCAAACTAGCGTCATCATTTTTCTGTTGAAAAAGATTCCTTTAATAAAATGTACATTCTTGATATCCTAATATAATTCATGAGTAGATGATATTCTACAATTCCATGAAAAAGATTCTATGAAATTGCTGCAATTGCCGAGTTAAAATATCCAGTTGTCAAATCTGACAGTTAAGCGTACATTTCTCCTGCAAAAACTGATACCAAGAAGCCTAGTTCCTGTAAGGTATTTATTTTCAACAAAAACGGAAGAAACCAATCACAAGTATCACCATTTTGCATTAAAGCTATTTTATCTTTCCTTCCTGTCTCAGAGACGGGTGGTCCTTCATTGCTGTAACGAATGACAATTTGTGTATCAAACTACGAAAACATAGCAATTGGCTGTTGATTTTCAAACTCCTGGTACTCGATTTTGAACCAATGGTGGATCATTCTCACCCCAATTAAATCGAAGTGAAGAATAATTATTTTCGAAAGGAAAATTATTTTGAACCCTAGCCCCATTCCATATATGAACGAATATCAATTTAGCAACTCTTGTTTATTTATTTTTTAAACATGATACATAGTGACACAAAACAATATAAATATGCATTTATCATAATAACCCAAGAATTTCAATAAATCAACATTCCCACTAATTTCTTGGTTTCTATTGAAGGGTGCCCAACTCTAGCTTCAACTTCAAGTATTCAAATTTCAACTTGGCTAGAGGTTTCGTGAATATTTTGGCCACCTATTCATTGCTTTCAATAAACTGAATATCAATCAACGTCTGATTAAATTTTTCCCTTATAAAATGTTATATATATCGACATGTTTCGTATGCTTATGAAAATCTTGAATTTTGATCAGTTTGATAGCACTCTGTCGATATAAAGTGTACACGAACTTGTGTTGCAAATAATAATACTTTTGTAAAGCCTGTCCAACCATATCAAATCCTTCACAGCCGTACTTGCAGCGATATACTCAGACTCAGTTGTGGAGAGAGCTACTAACTGTGCTTTGTCTTTTTGAATTCCAACTTATTGTTGCAAAGCGGAAAATATAACCGGTAGTTGAATGTCGATTATCAACATCACCTCCTTAGTCTGCATCACTAAATCCCTTTCTCTTTCATTCTGAAGAAATCTCATAGAGCAATTTGTTGATTCATTTAGGTAGCGAAATATTCTTTCAACCATTCACCTGTACTTGATTTTAGGACTTTCCAAATATTGGCTAACTTTCGAAACTGCGAAAGATATATCTGGTCTGGTTCCGACCACCAAATAAATCAAATTACGGACAGCTTCTCTATATAAGGAACTTCCACCACTTGGTTGTCTCTTTCTTCATGCATGCACAAAATCGGTTTGGATCAGCGTAGAAATATTTTTTGAAATCTCCATGCCGAATTTCTCCAATATTCCTTTGCAATAGTTTTGTTGCTGAATAAATATCGAAACATTTGATTTTCTGGTAATTTCGAGACCTAGATAAAGTTCCAAATTCATTTCGAATTCACTATTTAGAAAATTTAAATTGTTTTGTTTAAAAAATTTCACGAATCTCTCATTCCAGACTCTTGGTGGTTGTTTGAGCCCATACAAGCTTCTATTCAACTTACAATCTTGCTGGGAACCATCTTCATAACCATAGGGTTGATCCATATAGATATCTTCTTGTAACTTTCCGCGCAAAAAAGCTGTTTTCACATCGAATTGGGATAATACTAAATGTTTCTGTGTTGCAATTGCAAGTATTGCTCGAATTGATTAAAATTTCACAACTAAAATATACGTGTCTTCATAGTCAATTCCATATTTCTGGGCATATCATGTTATAACCAGTCTGGCTTCCCATTAGTATTCCGTTTCACCTTATATATCCATTTATTCGTTGTCGGCTTCTTATCTGTTGGTAGGTCTGTTAGAGTCCAGGTATTGTTAACCTTATGAGATTTCAGTTCTTCATGCATGGCGTTTTCCCTTTCTTTTCTGTCTGCATATTGCAGCCTCGAATGAAATTGGATCATTGTTTTCAGCAATGAGAGCAACAGTTTCTGCCAAATTTACAAACCTTTCTGGTACATGAATATTTTCTCTTGTCCTCAGATTATGTTTTCCTGTTATATCTTCTTCTGTAATATTCCGAATCGCTTTGTTTTGGAATATGAACAAACACATCAGTGCCGAAAACATGGAGTGAATTGATTTCGAAATGTTCATTATTCCACAGTTCATATATGGTGATTCATCAGAAACTGGACTAGGACCTGTTCTGTTCAAGAGATAAACCGCTGTATTTGTTGCCTCTGCCCATAATTTCTTCAAGAGGTTCTCAGAATGAAGTAAAGTACGAGCTATCTCCACAACATTTCTGTTTTCTTGTTCAGCAGACCCATTTTGCACTGATGGGTATATACAATTTTTTGATGTGTAATTACAAAGTTCATCAGCACTGACTCGACTATATTGCTACAATATTCTTATTCATTATCTGTGCGGATAGTCTGTACTGGAAAGCCAATTTTCTTCATGTACACTGAAAATTATATTATTTTAGATTTTATTTCATCCTTACTATGGATAAATTACACTTTTTTTTCATTACAAATAACCGCATTCAACCCTTTGGGTCATTAGCGGTGGATTTGATAAAGAACAATTATAATTTCTTAATCAAATGCATGGCATGCAAAAATGATACGATTCTGTTACAATTACTATAGTTTAACATTTCTTGTAAGTTATGGGATATGTTGAATGTGTCTCTCTGAATTTGGAAAATGAGACATTGCACTGTTGATAGCAGAACTTCACAGATATCACAGGTTGGTTCATTTTGCCCAGATATAAGGTATTCGTAGGTGAGCCTCGTGTGTCCTAAGCGGAGTCGTGTCATCATCACCTGTTTTTTCCTATTTGTTGGTTGATTTTGCCACGGTCCAACGCTTGATTTGATTTCTCGTAGTTTTGATTGTGAGGTCTGCCACTTAGTGTTCCAAATGTTCCTGATGTTGTTTAAATAAGATTTCATGTCAATCGAAGGAGTGTATTGCAACGCTACCTGATTAGGATTATTGATTGCTTCTCGTGAACTCATATCAGCTGTTTCTTTTCCAGGTATTCCTATGTGTGAAGGAACCCAAATTAGTACTACGTCTTTTCCCAATGATTGGATTACGTGAAATTCCCTTTCGATCAGTTTTCCTATCGGGTGATTGAAATATATTTGGCGAAGCAATTGTAGGGAACTTAGTGAATCCGAAATGATTATGAACTTTTCAGAATCTCTCAGTTTGGCGTAACGTAATGCTTGGAGGATTGCAAATAGTTCCCCTGTTAGAATCATTTTGGTTTCTGGTAGGCTATAAGTTAGGGTAGTTTGAGGTGTTACTACTGCTGCTCCAACCCCAAGATATGATTTGGAAGCATCTGTATATATTTCCAAAAATTCTTCATATTGGTGTAGAATTTTACGGAAGTTCTGTTCTATAATTTGGGTGTTTATGTACTTTTTGTTGAATTGAGATAGGTACGTGTTGATGATATGTTGGGATATCTGCCAAGAGGGTGGAGTGTTTATATTTAAGGGATTCAGGGATGGAAATTCTTGCTTTTGGAGTGATCTTAGGTAACTTCGAATCCTCCCATAGAATGGTGGATCAGTTCTGGGTTGCTCATATGCTGACAGGAAGCGTGAAGTGATTGCATTTCTGTATGATGGAACATTGTTGAGCGAAGCTATTCTGGCGGCATAGGATAAACTCAGTTGATGTCTTCTATGCTGTAGGGATGGTTCTCAGAGTTCGCATTCCATACTTTCAATTGGGGTAGTTCTGTAGGCTCCTAGGATGATACGTAAAGCTGAATTGTGGAGGATGTCCAGAGTTTTCAGTATTGAGGATTTTGCAGAGGCATACGCAATACAACCATAATCGATTTTAGAGCGTATGAGAGCTCTATATAGAGTGAGAAGGGTCGATCCGTCTGCTCCCCACTATTTGATAATGCGTGTAGTCGTCTTCGGATAAGACAAAGTAGTTTGACCCTCTTATCGAACATTCCTCTATCGGGCCAAATAAATCTGACCAAATGATCTATCCTATTCTGTTTGTTTTGGTTTTACTAACAGGAAACGGTAATCGATGTTGTTTGCCGTGTAGGAATTCTTTGCAGATGAGCTTCGAAATGGATATGTATGAAAGTTGGTGGAAACGTTTTTAAACATTAATTATAGAAAATTTGTTTCTTTTTTTTTGTCAAGTCATCAAATTTTGATTTAAGAATTTGATAAAACATATCTTTTTCTGATTTATTTGCTTCCATATTTGTTTCTATAACGAATATTTCAAAATGTGGCGTATAATTGTTTACCTATTTTTTTATTTTTACTGCATATCATTGTTCCAAAAGTTATTCAGGGTGGCTCGTTTTCAACTTAAAAAATGTGTAGCTCCCGTACCATAAGCTTCAGACCTCTTGGGGAGCGATAGGGAAAGTTAGATCAAATGTGAATATGTCAAAATGTGTCCCCCTGTATGCTATGTTGACGTGATTTTCAATTTTTCCTGAAAATCATTGTACCAACAGTTATTCAGGGTAGCTCGTTTTAAATGGAATGCACTGTATAGAAAACCGTAGGTGGGACGAATTTGAAAATTTGGGAGCTCAATATTGTTGATAAGTGCTATGCTGCTGAAATATTTTGAAGATTGTGGCACTTCTGGTTTTACCGGAAGTGACCCCAATGGAACACCCTGTATATTATCAAAGCTTTAGATTTCACGCATGATTCTGAACATGTTTCATGTATAATGTCCTATACCCAAGTCTAACTGTTTTCGAAATATTTCAAAGTTGAAAATAGCGTTTGCAGACCGAAAAATATATATATATTTTTTTAATTTCTGGACATGATCATTTATTTTCGATTGTTCATCGATTTATTCGTAGGAGAGGACCCAGTTCGGCAGAATTTTGATATCAATTCGATTAGAGTTAAACAGGGCGTTCGTCAGAAAATATTATAGATTCGGTTGAAAAAATTATTGTAAGTCCATTTTTTCAAATGGAAACCTCCCAATTTTGTTCTCATTCGATTTGGCATCGAAAATGAACCTAAATTTGAATGAAGTTATCTAGGCCTACACTCAACAGTTTTCGAAATATTGGCGAACATCTCATATTCTTGAGTTTACATATTCTGAGTTGGTCATGGCGTCCGCGGTTGCGTTGGAAACAATCAACTGTTATGGAAATGTCATTATAAACAATCATGCCGGCTCGTTTGAATTATTCGAAGGAAGATTAAATCTATTTTTCATTTATGGCGAATGTAATAGGGTTATCTCATGAACATATGACATAATTGCTATTCGTTATCCGCAGAAGCCCTCACAAAAGACTGTTAAACGAATTACAGAAAACTTCGAGAGGAATTTTCAGCCATCTGGGTATTTTTATGTTCAAAAGTTGCGGTAAATTTTCCAACCAATTCAAAAACTTCTCTTTCAACTCGCTGTCTACTTCTTCGTCCCAACCAACTTTAGTTTTCCAGGATTTCTGCAATAACAATTTGGACAACAAAGATACTGGTGATGAAAATCCTATAGGATCAATAACTTGTGAGCTGCAGATGAAATGGTTCGTCTACTAATCGAGTCTGTTCGAATGTTTTGCACACCAACTGGAAGATATTTGAAGAGTATCCAATTCTTTATTCCAACTGAGTCTCAAAACTGGTGTCTGGTTCGTTGCAGAATACTCAATACTTAAGTACTCCCACTCTCAACTCAAATTTTGCATCAACCATTACATTAATCGATTGAAGGAATTGAAGTAACTCAATATTATGTACTCTTGTTAGACAATTATCGCCATAAAAACTATTCATGAGTTTATAGATCGCCATCTTGGTTCATTTCTTAAATTAATGATGTTCGATACTTGAAAGCACCAAGGAGGAAACGGACTGCATGTTATACCAAGTCTGTAAGTTTGTCTCTTCATTATCAATAAGAATAGATATGCATTACGCATGTTTGTCTTCTTTCGTTTATTCAACTCCCATATTCATCTGTCATATAAGTATGGTGATTTGTAACGTTATTTATTTACTTCTTCGATTATATTTTCATTAAGCCAGTCTTTGAAAACTGAATTATAATCTTCGTAGTATCCATCCTTCTCCAATTTCTTCGTGAGATTTGCCAGTCTCTTTTGAGCCAACTCTGCATTGTCAGGCAATGCAGGGTGACAATCAATCCACGTCATGGAATCCTCATATTTGCTAACTTCTCGAACTTCTACTGTATTTACGAAATTCACCTTAACAGCTTCTTCGATTTATTTTCTAGATTTACTTTCCGTCGGATCAGTAATATCCAAAGTATCAAAATTCCACAATTCTGTTATTTTTATATTACAGAATAATGCCATTACTGATATTAAATTCGAAGAAGCTTTGGAATTACCGTGGTTCGAGGAAATGACTTTTCCTGATAAAGTCCAACCAAGAAGTGTTTCAGAGGCCACCAAACCACAACTCAATTTCTGGCGTTTGCCAGTGAACAATTTTTCCCATATATCGGCTCCTACGAGAAATTCGATTGGACCATCTTCAATATCCGATATTCGGATTCCGAATTAACTAAGTTTGTACATTTTATTATTGTTATTGTTTATTTTGAATCATTATATATGTACGTTCATCCATTTTAACACAAGCAATGTTGTTGCAAATGATTGTTTGGTCTAAGGCTTCAAAATTCAAAATAATTTTCATTGATAATTCTTAGTAGAATTCTGTAGCACGAATGGTTGACAGTATCTGTTGTTGAGCCTCCAAATAGAATATGTATCATGTTCTCCACTCGCTTTGGTTTATAGTGCATATCAGCTATGTCGGATTTCGCTATATATGATTTCTGTGAACCAGCAATCTGGCATAATGAACATTGCTATCACAAACCAATTTGACTTTCAGAGTTTGCAGAAGAACTTCGGTGTGGGTGTTATTTGAAAGTAAACTTTCCACTCTGGTATTTTCTAATTTCGCAGAATTAGTCTTCTGGCACATGAGAGTAGCATGTCTACCATTGCAATAGGAACATTTAATCGATACTCGGAATTTTTTAGCGAGATGTTCAAACTTAAGGCATACATAACAGCATCCTCTTTGCACCAACTTCTTTTCACGATCATCAATGGTTCACTTTTGTGCTTCTTGGCAATCTTCATTCGAGTGTGATTGAAGACAGAAAATACACTTTTTCTCGGATTTAATAATAATACTCCCTCATAAACACTCATATAGAGTTTACCCAAAGGCAGAGCCTGTGCGGGTAGAGAACGGCTTTTATTATTATTTGCCGTGGCGCTCCGAGGCGACTTACTGATTTTCAGTGGCGTATCCACTTTGCAGCTGTAGGAAAACCTGGAGAAAACCTACAGCACCACCCCAGGTGGTCGGCGCGAACTCCAAGCAAGCACCAAACGTCGGGATTGGCATCTAGAAAACTTACATTGTCTATCGACTCCTATGAAATTCTGAAAATTTTTCTCGTTTCCCAGGATTCGAACCTGGGCAAATGCGAGCGGAAGTGCATCTAACTTCCTCGCTACCGAGCACCCTTTTAGATCAACTAATGCACATGCCGATGTTGAAACAGTTTTCTCTCAGGAGTGGCCTTTTTTCTTCCTGTTGATAATGAAACCAGAAATAGATAAGTTAATTCGTTCTTCACAAGTGACTTCTTTCTTGAGAAATGATATCAACTTTTTCAGTCGATCTTTAATTGGGGATTCATCATTATAATAACTGCTTCTTTGTCACACACATATCAATTCCTCTGGAAGGTAGGATTCAACCAATGGGTATAATATTGCAGCACAAGTATCTGTATTCTGTAGAGTTTCGAGAGCTCTTATTTGGCATTCACTTTTATCGTAGAGCGAACTCATTAGACTTCTACTGGAGAGGTTATTCAAGACCAACTTTAACAATTCTCTCACGAAGTATTCTACCAATACATCTTTTCTGCCGAATCAGATCGTAAGGCTCTCTATGACTTTCGGATAATTGACTCCAGTCGGCGGGTAACTTTCAACGATGAGTCGAGCTTTGGAGCTCGGGATGGTTTTCTGAATTAGATATTGAAATTTATCTTTGTTGTCCATCTGCTCATCACTATCCATCTTCTTGAACTGACTCCAGAAAGGAGGCAAATTTTATATTTACACTCCAAATTTCTTAAATTAAATTTCATGTTTCATGTTTCTTCTTGATTGACTAACGCTTCAGATCATATACTTTCATGATTGTCATGACATGTCAGCGGTTCAACTCTCAATATCAGCTTATGATATTTGGTGCAGTATGCATCAGCTAGAGCCGCTTCGGCATCAATTGATTTGGTGTCTTTGTCGGATGCCAATAGATGCTCCAACATTTGTCGATCCAAATCAGTGATGATATCAATTTTCTGCTTCAACCTCCTCGGACCCCGGGTATCATATATGATACTACGGTTCAAATTTATTTTACTATCATTCAATACCTGATGCCAGTGTCTGGCCCGCTATTATCGCCTTTGATATGCGTCTACTTATGCGTACAAAATCGAGCGATCGGGGGATCACGTGTCTTGAGAGAGTTGTTTGGTAGTCAATAAAAATTAACAAAATCAACGTGAGTACCTCATATTTTTTAATTTTTTCTACATAATTACTGTAATGAATGGTTGAAAAGTGTTGTAGCATACTTGTTAGGGAGGGGAGAGTCGGGCATTACCAATTTTTCATCCCCTGAACCTAAGGTATCATTGATGATAGCTTGGGACCCAAACGATACTTACATTTAAAAAAATATTTATTTTCAGGAAAACTTACAAACGCAGAACTTCAGGAAATCGCGGATAATTTGAATTTGGATGAATCTGATTTAGATGAGAATTTGCTTGACGATGATTGGAATGAATGGGATACCCCTGTAAACGTTTTCGGAACCGGATGAAATTATGGTTGAAAGTGACGAGGAAGATGAGAATGAGGATGGCACCAAATCCAATAATAGTTCAGATGATGAATCACCCTTGGTGAATTTGATTCCAAAAGGAAAGAAACGGAAATGGAAGAGGACAAATTTTAACCCTCACCTGAAAAAATTTTCGCCCTTTCCTTTGGATCGCGAAAACATTCCCAAACCTATCACCTACTTCAACAAATACATTGATAACAATTTTTTTCAATCCATGTCCTTGTACACAAACATGAAAGAAGTAAAAATCTCTGGAAAATCTTTGCAGACTAGTGAAGAAGAATTGAAAAAGTTTTTTGCGTGTTGCATTGTTGTTGTTGTTGTTATTTCCGTCAACCAGCTGCACACCCTTAAGAGTACAACCCTCAAAAGTCTTCGAAAGACTTGTACGAGCCAGGGAAGACGCAGCCCTTACCTTATAACGTGTGATGCCATGCACGAGACCGATGACCATGCTGGGAATCGAACCCATGACCCTTAGGTTAAGAGACAAACGCTCTACCATCATGACCATCACGGCCCATTGGAATTTACCCAGAATCCAAATGTTTTGGACACTAGAGTACCAATAGTTTCAGACAACTTGTCACGAAATCGTTTTTTTTTCAATCCGAACGCGGCTCAAACTTGTGGGCGATGATTCTGTATCCAAGAAATCTAGAGCAAATGATAGGTTCTCGAAAGTAAGACCGATGTTGGATCGAATTCAAAAGGCATATCTACAAAATGAAAGACCTGCAAATGTATCTATCGACGAGCAAATGATTCCCTTTCATGGAAAAGTTTTGATGAGACAATTTGTGCGAGGAAATCCGAACCCTGTGGGGTTGAAAAATTTTGTCTTGGCGACTCCAACAGGGATTCCACTAGACTTTCACATGTACGAAGGTAAAGGCAGATCTACTGAATCAAGCTTGGTTCAGACTCCATCAAAATTGGATGTAGGTGGAAGAGTAGTTTTAAAACTTACAGATACTTTGCCAGTGGGTGTATCTGTTTTTGTTGATAGAATGAGAATACCAAAAACCAGTCTACAATTTTTGACAAAGATTTACAAAAGTCTGGAAGGGGCTCCCATGATATGCTGGTAACTGAGGATAACAACGTGGCTGTTGTGAAATGGTTGGATTCTAATCCTATTCACATGGCTTCGGCAAAATTTGGAGTAGAGCCTCTAGGATCCTGAAAGCGCTGTTCGGTGAAGGAGAAAAGATACATTGAAATCACTCGGCCATTGGTCATTCAGCACTACAATGAGAAGATGGGTGGAGTGGACTTGCTGGATAGGGTTATGTCGAAATACCCTATGAGCAGCAGAGCAAACAAATGAACCATCCGATGTATTTTGGCTTCCATGGGCTTTAGCGCTGCTGCTAGCTGGCTACAGTACAGAGAAGATTGTTTGGAGGCTGGAGTTTCCAAATGGGATATTGAAGATTACTTGTCATTTAAGTTTTTGCTTGCTAAATCTCTTTTGTACTTACTCGGGAAAAACAAATTCATCCGATCAGGAGGATAGTGATACAGAAATTAAGCCAAACAGAAAAAGAAGGAAAATCACGCCAATTCCTGACAGGCTTACGAATTGTGAAAGCCAAGCATCTCCCTGAATTCATAAGTGAAAAGCAGAAATCGAGATCAAAATGCAGATATATTGGATGAAAAAACCTAACATTTTGTAAATGTGTTTTGAGTGCGATGAATTTTCGTTGTAGCATTCAAAGAAATTGTTTTAATAATTTCCACAAATAAATGTTACTAATATTCTACTTTCTTATTTCCAAAGTATCACTAGTGATACCACAATTATAGAAAATAAAAATATAAATAATTTTTTTTTGACGAATATTACTGTAATTGAACTCCCTAAGAGTCTTCATTTTGCTTGGCATCGCAAAATTCATGGTAATTCTTTCTTGGGTCCGAGGAGGATGACACATATTATTGAACGTCAATTAAGTATTTTTCATTCAATAAGCTCAATACAGCATCATACAATCGATTGAAGGAATTCCGATGTATTTCTAACGCTTTTTCTACTTCATCCATTATATTTTCTTGGATCCTGTCATGGTCGCCAGATAATTCTCAAAAGACACCTAACCGGTGTTTTGAAAACTTTTTAAGAAGGACCCAAATGAATACGGCAAACTAGCCAAATGAATATAACTCCAATATCTTTAGAAAAGACTGTATTAACTTTATTCTGACAAGATAATATTCTAACTAACTGAAAATTTTATCAACAACCTCAAAAAAAAAACAAAATGGTGTATATAGATACACAAAGCCTTCGGTTTCTTCAACCATGGCGAATAGTCATTTATGACTCAACGAAGTATTCGGCTTTGTTATTAGACTCAACTCGCATATCTTTTATGGCGAAGTTTGCTATTTCTGAAGTATTTGAGTCATTTTAAACGGAGTTCTTGTCATTATTCTGTGAAAACGTATTTCACATTTCAACTTTTTGTTTTATGAGTGACCCAGAATTTTAATAAATGAAAAAATTACGCATCTTCTTTCGAACGAATATGAGTGTTTTCAAAGATTCACAAGATTGTATTAGTGGGTTTACCTAATCAATGATCAGCAATTATCATACTGCTTTCAAGAAATACATTTTTGATACGTAAATAAGTTTCTTCAGTGCATTATCGAAAGACCGAGTAGAAAAAAGAGTTCGAATTCCTCCGGCTATGCTAAAGTAATAGCGTATTCTCTGAACCAACCGAAATGAGTGAATGTCGTGGAAGGCATTCCTTCAAGCTTCAAATAATATTCAAAGTTCTCTTCTGATTTATGAGAGTACATTTGTTTCTGTATAAGGCGAATTTATATTTTGACACGAGCGAAATTAAATAATTTCTGTTTTGATTAAACGTCATGTCACAACGACCATGACATTCTGATGGATTATTCAAAGAATAATGAGTGAATAACGCGTCAAAGGTCATTGTCATGATATTAACAAGACCATTTAACGTACTTATATCACTTTGTATATTGACGTAATATATATAAACAGTGTAATATTTTAGTGGAACTGTTGAAAAATGTGCACTTTATATAATTGAACTGAACTTGTATCAAAATTATCTGTTATACGGTGTCTTTAGAGTATACGCAGCTATTTTATTTGTGAATGACTTCTAAATATTTCAAGAAATACCTCTGGGAAAATTACCTAACTGATGATGAATCTCATCAAAAACATCAACTCTATTGCTAACTTATTTTGACAAGAACAAGATTTCTTCACGATCTGTAGAATCCATGAATCCTGCATTCTTCCTCTTTAGTTTTTGAAAAATGGATCACTTTAGAAAAAATTGATCAGTTTCAAAAAAGATTCAAACAAATTTATACAAGAAGTGTTTTTGAAAGACTCCACACGGCTTCAGGTCCAGGTCCAACTACGTAAGTTGCTCCCGCTGATGTAGCGGGTATGTCTTATACAAAAACCAGAGTGGTGAAGGTGGTTTACAATTATGGAAGGAAGTGTCTTCAGAAACCAGAAGAAACATGGCTCTCCCCATTTGTTTTCAAAGCTTTCTCTTTTTCCTCCAGGGTCTCCTACATTTTTCTCAATACATGCTGAAATGCCGACATTCTTGATGTGCCAGATCTATGTGCATATTGGATAAAAACTGATTGATTTGAAACGAGTACCATGTTTCTGATATCTCTAGCAAGGATTATCTCTACTGTTTCCATTGCGAAAGACATCAAAATTTTTGGTGTCGATGACTCAGCCTGAAAGCAATCGATAAGACCATTATTTGGTACAGTTTTCAGTACTGAGCTGGCACTGAATATCATCCCAAGTTTTTTTGAGATGCAGATCTGTGCCCTGCTGAAGCACTGTCGGCATATTCCAATCTGGACACAGAGTCCTGAACGTCTCAGACAAGTCCACTGTCAATCTGCTCAATCGGCAATTGAGAATAGGAAACCCTATCAGATCCACTAAAGGAGACTTCACTGTCATCTTTTCCAGCCCCTGTGAACTATCCCTAGTTTATGATTCGAGAATTTATAGTGAGAATATTCTGTAGCCTGGAACATTTAGAGATACTTCCTATTTCCTCACAGTCACTTCTTCAGGGCCTCTGTGAGCCTTTCTTCACTCCTTATTACATTCGGTAGGAAACCATTATAGTAGTCATTATAACATGTTTTTTTTTGTAATATTGAACATACTTCAACCAATATTTTTGGTAGGTTGTCTAAATTATGGAGTTGATGACAGTTATCTTGCATTGCACCCAATGGTTAGTCAGTTGGAGCGGGGCAAAAATATGTATGATACTTTGAGAAAACAAGGAAAGAAAATAATTATATCCAGCCTCCGGTGGATAGGGTGCTGAGTTTTTGGAATTGGATAACAATAATAATCAATAAATTAATAAAACAGTATGAATAAATTTGAAATTTTGATAATTAAAGTAAAGCAATAGAACTCAAAGAAGTCAAATTGTTTCAATATCTAGGAGTGACGATAACTAAAACGTGGGAGAGAAATCCAGAAAAGCAAGAATAAATTAAAAACGCAGACAAAGCCTTATTTGCCAATCTAATAGCCACAAAGTTTATTTATCATGGTTTACATGTTTACATTTGCATTCAAGTACATAACGTCGGCGTCGTTCTTTCCTCAGGATTCCTGAGGAGACGGCTGGGCTGCATAAGTTTAGCCTCAGTTTTTCTCCAGCACCAGTAGTTTACTAACACCATAGTAGCAGTTGTTGAACTAGTTAAGCAAGTTAAGCTCATATTTGATTTATGTTGTGTTGTATGTGTAAGATAACGTATATGGTATGAATGTTTGCAAGGGTAGAAGTTTCAGTAGGTTTTATACATTTTTGTGTTATCTAGTCCTCACATCCCTCGGCAAACGATCATCCAGGCCACACGACAGTGTTTTCTTGTGATCTGGGTCGCATGCGTCCGAGCTCACAATTCCAAACAACATGCCATTGAATTAGAATTTTATGTGTTTTGGGTGGATGTCTTCCTAGTGAACCATACATACACGTCGTTCCCCACGTTAAGAGTTCGTCGAGCAGGGTTCTGTCGTTTAATTGCTTTTTTCTATCAGGTTTTTCTCTTGATTAGTGATTTTGGTCTCGTCGATGTTTCTTTCTTCTTGTCTAGGTTTTTCTATCTCCATTTTCTCATTCACTGTATAGGAAGACTTGATTTTTTCCTTCTTGCATTTGTTGTTGACGGTAGTACTCTTTCTCGTAATTTATGACATCCATTAGTGTGGTATTTAGCGTTCGGGTTTTACTTAATAAGTAGCCCGAATCGATTTTTGCATCGATATTCTTTTCAAGTATTCTAACGTCCTATACGTCCTTTGTACAAGCTTCGCTGTTCTGCTGACTTTATTTATAGGTTGGATTATTCTTTCTCTATGTGTATATTTCAGTTTTTAGAGCTTGAGGTGAATTGGCACTCTTAGCTATTATTAATTTCCGTGTTGTCCATTTTTATCTTCTCCTAAGGATTTTTTATCGTTTGATTCATACTGCATGGCTTCATCTTGGCAGAATGCCGTTAGTTCATCTAGTTTGGACTCGTAAGGCTCCAGAGACTTTCCGTTGTGGTTCATGTTTATATGTGGGCGTGGCCGACTTGGATTTTTGTCACCTATATATACTTTGGCTTGGAATACATCAATTTACTGTCATCTCAACTGAACAAATGACTGAACGATTTTCCAGACTTCTTGCAAGGCTTTGGTGCATGAGTAACAAAAATTCACAACACTTAGTTTGATGGAATTGTGTTCACTTACTGCGGTTAATGGCGGTGATTCCTTGTGTTGTTATTACAGTTCAAAATCTAATCAGACTGTTAACATTCATTATGTGAAATTTTTGCTAACCTTTCTAACGATTTCACTTTTTTCATTGTAACAGACATTCGCCTATAGTATGGAATACTTGACTACTGATACTCTTTCTGTTTATTGTGATTGGTATCTTGCTTTTTGTATTTGTTCTGAAAGTTTTTCATATTATCCATCTTTTCATATTGGGTCAACTGAAATTCATCTGAAATTCCTCTCATCATATTTGGTGAATAAAACCGAAGGTAGAGAGATATATTCACTTTCATCATTGATTTTTATGATATATTGTCTCCAGCTTGAGATCTACTAGTTTTGGTTATTTGTAGGGTTATTATGTATCTGACGGTAGCTCATTTTCATATTTGACAGTAGATCATTTTCATATCTGGCAGTAGCATAATGAACAGCTTGTTCAGGCACACTGAGCAACCATGACCGACTGTCCGCGACCGTCCAACTACGACCAAAATTTCCAAAACGTACCTATATTCTTATCGGATAAATCACACTGAATGATCGTCTTCGAAGATCATGTTAAAAATTGCAATCTGCTGAAAATTTTGGTCGATCAGTGTGAGTTTGAAAGTTTTTATTGATCCCTTTCAATTTTTGGTCGTTGCTGGACGGTCGCGGACGGTCGATGCTGGTCGGTCAGTGTGATTCCTAGCTTACTGTCGTGCATTCGAGGTCTTTTATTTGAGATGGCCACTCTGCGCTTTAGTGACGTCATTATTTTGTTCATTGGTTTCAACGCAATTTTTACACAGAGTGTGGTTTATAATTAATTTAATTTCGATTCTGTGATGCCTCATGATTTCCAGCAACTATTTTTCCGCTGCCAATATAATTATTAAAGATTCTCTATTCGAACAGATGACATTTGACAGTGTTTATATTCGTGGGTGAATACAAACGACCAAACTTTGTTCAGTTCATGTTTCTGAAAAGGAGATGTTTTTTTTTTGGGTGAGGGTTAGATTCGTTTTATTTTTAAGAGGACCCTCTTCCTCTTCTGTGTGCTACGTTGTTCAAGCAGGTGTGTGACCAGACCCATGTAATTAATTTTCGTTTATTATGACTGTGAAACTGGATTTAATTGATTTCATATGATTGAAAAATTTTGGACGAGATTTGTGGACTAGGATAGTCATATTAGTATATAATATATATCAGCGAGAGTACTCAATAGGGATTTTTTGTTAATGTCACCAACCGCCACTTTGAACGCCCCAAGTCTGGAAATCTAGAATTTTGAAGTGATACTTCGATTCCACCCGATCAACAGTATCAAAATGATTGATTAGACACTTGGATATTCAAGTTGTACCAAGCTACCGCAGGATATTGGGAGTCTTGGAGGGACAAGAGGAACTATCTATTAGTATTACGAGAGGGCAAAGTTGTTGGATCTTCTAGTTGAACCAAGCTACTCGTGTTCGTACTATCTATCCTAACAGTCTATTCCGCCCACCTCAGAGCATTGGAAGTCTTGGAGGGACGAGAGGAACCATGCATTATTACTCTGAGAAAGAGAAGTTATTGGTTTTTCAGTTGAACCAAGCTCGTACTATCAGTACGAGTCAGATCGTCTGTTCTATTTGCATCAGGGCGCTGAAAGACTTGAAGTTACAAAAGGAACCATTCGCTAGTAGTCTACAGTAGTCTTCAACTTAAATTTTTAACGAATATGGCTGAAATTAATGAAGTTATTAAGTGTACCATTTCAGTTATTTTCCACTGATACTTCATCTGTTACGACTGGTTTAAAAACAATCTCGATTAATTATGAGGTACTTGATTTTTTATGTGCTGGTTCCCACGAAAAAAAGATCCTGTAATGTTGGGAGAACATCGTGAGATCCAAGGAAAAGTAAGTAAAATTTGGTGTTCTAGAATTTTGGCAGGTTGTTTGCGAACATTTCATTTCAGGAGAGCAACGTCCATAAAAATAACAGTTAGAGATCGCCAACCTTTCTCTGAAGTTTTGAAAAAGTGAGCAAACGAGCTTGTAAGGCATCATAGTGAGGTGACGGCGATTGAAATAGCTATTGGCACGAAACTATTTTCGATAGGTACTTTTGGCAATGAACCTCACATAGGTTTCATAAAAAAGGGTACTGTTGGTGGTAACTTTTTCAGAAACCATATTTAAGTTGTTCACATTCCTCTCACGTTCTTTTCTGGATTCAAGGGCAGAAAGTGATATAAAGGTTATTATTATTTGCTGTGTACTGGGTCTAATGTAGCATTCAACAATTCATTTTTATGACGAAATAGTGTTGGTACTAGAACGGATTCCTGTGGAACACCAGCATTTATAGGTAGAGTGTTGGATGAAACCACAGGCTGGATAGCATAACTGCGGGAGTAAGCCATAAGATGGAAGCTTAGCGAGCTCAGATGAAGGCGATCAAATACCTTGGAAATATGTAATTCAACGGCCATAGTTTAGCCATATTTTTGACTGGATTTAGTAGATCTCTGATGGCGGAAACTTTATTGTGGATCTTTCACAATTCATGAGCGTTCTGAATATTTCAGGCTCAATGTTGATGACTTCTTCCATGACCTTCGAAATAACAGACAGCACGGAAATATATCGTCTCCAAATAATATAACGATCACCTTCATCAAACCGTCGTCAAAAAGCCATAATGAAACATACACTCTATCCATAAAATAACCCCGTCCTCTGTTAACTTTTGAATGGATTGGAATTTTCCGATGATTTTTTTTGGTAAATGGCAGTTCATAAGCTACTTTTAGACAACGAAAAAATGGCTATTTTTCAAAATGGCGGCCTGATGACATTTTTGCCGATTCTCTTTACGACAACAAAACATGAAACAAAAATATTCATCCAAAACGAAATTGTGGTACATAATGTTAGAGCCCTGCTATGAGGATCCTTTAGATACTTCAGTTCTAGAAAAACCATCTAATAGTTGATAACTCAATCTTGCACTTTACTAGTTTTCAATATCAAGGTGAGCGACTTTTCACAACAGATCACTCAGTGGTCATAACGACCAAAATACATACTCTGTTGACTTCTTTATTGAAGGAGAACTGTAATTGTAGAACTTCCGAGTCATTACAAATTTTTAGTTTACTTTCAATATTCTACCAATACATCCAAATGATATTGTACCAATATTAGTTCAGAATATCCCACCAATATTAATTTTATAATGTCCAAACAATATTGGACCAATATTGCCAAATATTCACATTTTTCTCGCCAATATTACGTTTTAATATTTTGCCAATATTTTCATAATATTGTACCAATATTATCCCAATACAAGTGTACCTATGTCGCTGAATATTTTGAGGCCAATATTGTTTTTAGAATATTTTGGCAATATTACACAAGAGATATTGGACCAATATCGCAGAGTGTTCACATTTTTTTTTCTTGCCAATATTGCATTAGAATATTTTGCCAAAATTTCCATAATATTGTACCAATATTGTCCCAACATGATTGTGCTACCTGGGAGGTTTCACGTTTTTAATAGACATAATCATCGCTATTGGAACACTGATAATCCTCATGAGTTCAGGAAAACACATACTCAGTACATCCAAAAAGTTAATATTTGGGCTGGCATATTGGGCAACCGTATCATAGATCCATATTTCTTGGGAGAAAAATTGAATGGAGTTCGATATTTGAAGATGCTACAAAAAGACAGCTATCTGGAAATAATTCAGGTGGCTGGAAATAACATAGAAAATATTCATTTTCTAAAATCTTGATTTGAACCATTTTGATTTTTCTTGTGGGAATATGACAAATCTCATGTATACAGAACCGCCCTAGAAATGATAAATGAATTGGAGGAACGCATAAGAGGCTAATATGCAGGAATCTTACACCACAAATGTTTGGAAATGTAAAAAGCGTATTTCAGAATCGTCTCTTCATGTGCCAGGAAGTCGATAGCGAACATTTAGAACATTTGATTTTATTTTACTTCTCAATTATTCAGATATTTATGTAAAATTAATATTGCTCTCTATTCTGGATGCTTTTCTTAATTTTGCTGAAATTCAATAAAACAATCACGTGCCTTGTCACTTAAATTTAATTCGAAGATGGCTCTCTTTTACAATTTTTAGGAGAAAAACTTTCATTTAATGATACCAAAAAAGATTTGATGATTTTACTAGAACTCATTATTAGCCATCGAAAAGATCCTCATATGCATGGCAGAGCATAAATATTTTTGTTTGAAATTTTGTGGACTCGTAGATAATGATAAGACGTTTCGAATGATGTGTCACTCGATTCCCCATGCCATTTTGAAAAATAAACATTTTTTATATTGCAAAAGAGTAGCTTATGACCCACCATTTAACTAAAAAGAAATTCTAAAATAAAATTCCAACCCGTTCAAAAGTTAGGATGGGGGGTACTTTATGAACAGACTGTATAATTCTAAAGCTGAGACACACAAGAAAAAAGATTCATAACACTACTAAATACAGCTCTGTCCTCTATTTAACTTGCGATAGCAAGTGTTCGTGGGATTTGCTGATAGTCCGGGAGGCGATTTACCAAATAGACGATATTGGGACTTTCTTCAATAACTGTATTCGATATACAGTTCGATTATTTTATCTTTACCCATGCGTCATCAATTTATGATCAAAAAAATCGAACATCTCCTTCTATCAACCGCTATGAGCGAATCAAACTTCGTTAACATTTGTCTTCTAAGCTAAGAACTATGGTATTGTGATGATCCATTAAAACTCAAAATAGTGAAAAGAGATAGCCATAAAACCGACAGTTCTACATTTCAACTAAACTTGCCAACCATCAATTGCGTCATTGCTTTCTGTCATTGGGGTATTGTTTGTCGCCAGTTTTACTTTGTTTTGCAGTCGAATATATTATCAAAACTGTTTTTTTCAAAGCTTAACGTCTCTTGGAATCACTACTTCCAAAGTAAGTACAATACAATGTGTTTTATTCACAAATATTCTTTGAAATTTCTAACCTCACAATTGACATTTGTGACTATAATCCCGTACTGCCGCGATATTCACACAAGATTTATTCATAGTGTGAAAATCCTAATGAGAGAAAAAACATTACCTAAATCTATAATTACAGGTGAAAACATTCACAATATATTTGAACTGTTTTTTAGATTATGCATTTAACTAATTCACACGCACAACCATTCAAATTGAAAGGGAAAAAGCGAATGGTGGACCTTTTTTACCACTTTCATCTGTTCAAGAGGTAACAATTTAAACCACAAAAGAAGTGTCATAACTCTACTGTATTTTAGAGATTTGCAGATGCACTTAAAATATCTCGAAAAACGGTGTACATTAAAATGAACGAAAATAAACCCATTCCATCAAACACACACTGAATCACTCATTGAAAAATGGTATGAACAAGAAAAGCTCCTTTGCGATATGGTTATTAAACCCATTATTATAAACATTGGTGACAATTCTGAATCTGAAAGTGATTAAATATATTAATTTTGTTTTTACTTTCATAACTGGCCATAGTTCTACATGCCCGCAATACATAAATAAATGTATGAATACATTTTATGTTAATCATGTGTTGAGTATTTCATTACCAACTATATTTCAACTGGTGTATTTTTACTTCTTAGATATTCATTTATTTATCATTGCATCCATGCACGAATAGGTAACTCAATTTTTGATATCAAAGTATGCAAAGATTTTGGAAATATTGCACTCCAACCTAGTTTTCTGAACAACTTTTTTCGTTAACTGTTACATCTACAGAAATTGCATTACTGTGGATAAAATTAGGATTTGATGGATTTGTGTCAAACGGCTGCGGAGGTATGGATAAAACAACTTCCTTATATGAGTGTGACTGAAATAAGAATACAGTAGGGAGGTCAAGAGTTTCTAGTAAACTCAATGGGCAAATGAGGAAATTCCATGAACATATCTCTGCCTCCATGTTTCATTATCTTATCTATCAAACCTGGTGGATTCGTAACAATTGGAATACACCGTGTGCTAGGAATCAAACGTTAAGAGGAAAGACCTCGTTTATCCTTGGCTCGCATAAGTTTCGACTACTGAGGGCTGCCGTTCGTACGGGGACGACAGCTGGTTAACGGAAAAAACAATTTTAAACAGATTCATTCCTTTTCTACTGCAATATTTTTGAAATTTGGAACATTGAATATGCTCACTGGACGGCTCTTTTTGACATATTTGGAAAATAAAGGAAAAAAGGAAAAGAGAACTGGGGGGTGTACCCATGAGTGTGTCACACGGTATTCTGTTGGAACTAAAAAAAACTCTCATTGTCTGGTGGTTCGCCATTTCCATGAATTTGAAAATGTTTATTTAATAATTCATTATCCTATCTTATTACCTACACGTTGTAATTTTATCGGGATATTAGCTACGGCATTCTACATTTAGACGTAATTTTGACAAACGTCTCGACTTATTTCATATGCATATGCATAACACGGGTAAAGATAAAATAATCGAACTGTATTTTTCTACTGAGGGAACCCTGGTATCAGCCACGATGGTTTCGTTGGAGGTGATTGTGAAACAGTTGTAGGTAAACCACCACAAAAGAGGAGTTTGTACGGCCAATTGAAATTTGTATGACGAGGAAACTTAGATTGTGGAAATTGCTACTATTGTTACGAGATAAAAATCCCCTAGCTACGCCGCCGGGTCGACTCGCTAGCGGTTCGTCGTTAATTACTTCCCGGAAAATCGTAGACGATTTTCGGTATTGAATATTCGGGATAATGGAACCGTCGCGAATGATCTGGTCTACACACGTATCGAGTATATAAGGAGACATTCCAGTGGGATGAGGAAGTTTCATGAAGAGAAGTTATGAATACGAAGTTTATGAAGAAGTGATAAGCAGTTTTTGAAAAAGTATAAAAGTGTTTGGAATATTTAACTAGTCGTATAGATCTAAGTTTGTATTAGTCAGTGAAGTAGTTATATGTTTTTAGTGAAATTAGAAAATAAACAGTTTAGTGTGCTCGGCATTATTATTTAGCAGATATCGTAACAGTGATGTCCGAAGCGGGATATTAGTGAAAAAGAGAAACTATTTATGGTTAATACGAGGAGTACATCGTACGATACGATGGAGGACATTGTGAAATTCATCCAAAATCGACTTGCGGATTTCGAAAGAAGGCACCAGGACGAAAAACGAAAAGAGGAAATGCGACGGTTAGATAAACAAGAACGAGAAAAAGAAAAACAAGAACGAGAAGAAGCACTTCAGAAAATTCTCGAAGAACAGAGAAAAGAGAAAGAAAATAAAAAACAAAAAGAAGAATCACGTAGATCGGAGGAAAAGAAAGAACGAGAAGAGGCACTCCAGAAAATTCTCGAAGAACAGAGAAAAAAGCGAGAAGATGAAAAACAAGAACGATAAAAAGAAAAACAAGAACGAGAAGAAGCACTCCAGAAAATTATCGAACAACAAAAGACCGAATCAGAACGAGTAGAAAAGTAATGGGAAACAGACCTTCAGAAGATTCTAGAACATCAAGGCAAGTTCTTCCAACATGTATTACAGAAAACCGAAGTACAAATGGAGGAACTGAAAGAAGAACTAAAGGAAGACGTCAAGAAAATCGACGATGTGGTTGATACAGTGCGAAAGGAGATGAAAGGACTAGAAAATCAAATAGCACTCCTTAAGAACCAAGATCGTCGAGACAGGGTTGCCACATCAGGAATTTCCATAAAACCACCGACTTTTGATGGACAGTCCCCTTGATCCATGTATCGCCGACAATTTGAAGCTGCAGCAGTGGCTAATGGATGGGGCGAATAAGAAAAAGCTACGGCACTTATAGTAGCTTTGAGAGGGCCAGCTTTAGGTATGTTGCAGACGATACCCATCGAACAACAAAATAAATATAAAGACCTGATTACTGCATTGAAGTTGCGGTTCTAGATGAGATTAAACCTTTGATAAGCGTAATGAGCACTCAGAAGAACAGGGCGTGCTATAGATGTGCAAAATTGGCACATCTCAGTAGATACTGCAGGGTAAGAATGCCACCACGTTCGCTATCACCTGTGTTGAAAAGTGTTCAATTGGCGGTAGGAAAAATTAGAATCAGACAACATGTCGGGGCGCATGCCGGCTAGCAAAGATGGAGCCCCCAGGGTCATACCAGTGAAGAGAATGAGAACAACCGAATTGATATCGGGCGTATGCCGACTAGCAATGATAAAGCCCCCGAGGCTATCCCAGTTAAGAGGCTAAGAACAACTGAATTACCCAACAACGCAGATGCTTTGTCCAGAAAACCTAGTTCGGATACTTGTGAGCGAATTGTACGTCACGAAGGGATCAACCAAGTGATATTAATGGTTGACGACAATTGGACCACAGCGAAAATGAGGGCCAAGAAAGTGATCCAAACGTTGCAGATTTTCTACGATGGAAAGAAAGCGAAGCAAAAAGACCCACCTGGAAGGAAATCTCCTTACGATCACCAGCTTTCAAGGCATTGTGGGCACAATAGGATTTCCTGATTGTTGAGAATGGTCTATTGAAGAGAGCTTGGGAATCAGCCGACGGCAGAAAAGTGATTTCGCAATTGGTTGTGCCGATATAAGTGACGTCTTGGAGGAGACTCATGGCAGCAAATTAGGTGGATATTTTGGAGTTAATAAGACCTTGGATAAAATACGGCAGATATTCTACTGAGTACAAGATCGTGAAGATGGTGCCGAAGATGTTCGAAGTGTGGAGTAAGCAAAGGCCCCAAAACAATGACGAGAGGAGAGATGAAATAATAGAATGTAGGTGCTCCCTTCGAACGAATCGCCATAGATGTAGCCGGACCGTTTCCGACGAAGAATGATGGCAATAAATACATTCTCGTTGTCATGGACTACTTTAGCAAATGGGTTGAAGCTTATGCCTTGCCTAATAAAGAAGCATCCACAGTTGCAAGAGCTCTGGTGGATAACATGTTTTCAAGGTTTGGAGCTACATTTCGATTAGGGAAGGATATTTTTATCAAATTTATTCAAGGAAGTTTGTGAATTGATGGGAATTAGCAAGACCAGAACAACGGCCCTCCACCCACAGTCTGATGGCATGGTTGAAAGGTTCAACAGGACTATTTAAAAAAAAATAAAATTTAAATTGTTTTTTCCGTTAACCAGTTGTCATTCCCCTACGAACTATGGAAGAACATCTTTCCAAAGTAGTGGAGGAGCATCAAAAGAACTAGGATCGACATCTGCCACTATTCTTGTTGGCTTATAGGGCCTCTGTGCACGATTCAACAAAGCTCACTCCAGCCAGCATTATCTTCGGGAGAGAACTTCGGTTGCCCTGTGACTTGGTGTTCGGATCACCAAGTGTTGAAGAAAAAGATACAGGATTATGCAGACGTAATGCGAGATAGTTTGTAAGGGATCCACGAATTTGAAGATAACCAGTGACAGAATGAAGGCTCGATACGATCTTGAGACCAATACTGGTGGATTTAAAGAAGGAGATCAAGTATGTCTGTACCATACCTTTTTAAGGGTGATGTCATATACGGACGTAAATTCGAACTATTTAGGACTGTACAAGCAGTACAAGTACGTCGGCCACCCATCCAAAGGGATGCTTGATTTCCGACTACAAATGTTACCAAACATTATACTTATAATTGTGTTCAATGAAAATCTATACTTCATATGTATATTTTAGTTTTCATAAGTCAAATTGAAAAACAGCTTTACCTAATACCTACCTCCCAATAATTCCATCCAATAATTTAAGGTATTTTGTTATCTTCTTTTCATTGTTCAACTAGGTGAATTGGGTCGATTATTATCATTATTACACCTAAAAACAAAAGGCATCTAGCTTTGTGAAAATCCGGCAGTCGGTAGCTACTATAGAAAAGATATCACGTGTACGGTCCGAACGCAATGATCATGCCAATTCATTTCCTCGCCACCCGGACTATGAAATAATTGTAGAAGCCAGTAAAAGGCACCTTTTTTACTCTCTTTTTCACACTATAAAAAATCGTAGAGTTTGCCGAGTGAGTCTTGAATTTTCATCTCAGCCTTATCTCAAAGTCGTATTTTAGCAACGTACTTATTTGAAAAACTTGCAAACTTTAAAAAACGAAATTTTTAAATATATCATGTATATGTAGTAAATAATAAGTCAACATAAAAAAATAAAAATTTAAATTAACCGGTGACAATTTTTACATACGCTTGCTGCCTAGTTTGTGCTGACAAATACATTTATACTTATTATTATTTGCGGAGAAGCGGTCATTTCGATAACGCTTCGCAATCGCTGACTTTCCGCACTTTTATAAAAATACATATTCAGGATGGGCACTCATATTTTGCTGATATATTTCAATAGCTGAGAAATAGCTAAATATTTTATCATTGTTCTGAAAACAAAACATCAGTCGCACTGCCATTTACTTGAAATTGATGAAAAAAAATTGCAATTAAAAATATGACTACGTGATTAGTTACGGTTGAACCGAAAGTAACAATATGTGGCAAATAATCTCGTGCTAGGAATCGCACGTTAAAAGGTAAGACCTCGTTAATCCTTAGCTCGCACAAGTTTCGACTTCTGAGGGCTGTCGTTCGTAGGGGGGTGACAGCTGGTTAACGGAAAAAACAATTTTGAATTTTTATTTTTTTTTTATCTTTTCATGAGAATTGTATAAATGTAACAGACAATGGGTAGTATGAATAAAAGCAAGCAAATGCTTCTTTCTACTATAGGTTTGTCCTTCTCTTAACTGAACACAATGAATAAATCTGTTTCGAGAAATCAGAGTAGAAGCATTTGCTCAAAGTTTATTCATAACACCCAATGTTTGTATGCGACGGGAATTTTGTTTTTTAACTTCAAGTGGGAGTTTGTTCTTTAACATACTTCAGACAACACAATGTAGTAGACAGCTAAAATCACCACTATTATCTCAATCGTCCTTCCACTGCAGTATGCGTTTCGACGCGTATTAAATAACATACAAGTTTCAGTCGTATAATTATGTGGGTGGAAACTATGAACTGATAGTAGTAATTTTACACTTGAGCTGGGACGAATTATCTTTGTTAACATATTCAATAGATATAGTTTATTGTGGATATACAGGGCCCATCATAAAGTATGTAATAATTTATTTATGAGAATTGCACAAATTTTATGGGCGATGTTTTCAGATTGCCATATTGTCACAATAGTAGTACAATTCTGACAAACAGATACGAATCAATGTAACAAAGAGCAAGTGACTTCGAAAAAACAATTTTTGCGATTTAGTGCCATCTGGGGTGCAGAAAATGAGAATGTTCTTTTATCATCATCAAAATACAAATGTTTTACTACACTCAAGCTATTCAAAAAAAAATTGGAATCATTCAACGATATAATTGACCAATTCAGAGTAATCTACCAATGAATGATAACATCAATCTCTTCAACGCTGGTATCGTCAAAATCACCCATCAATTTATTTATTCATTTATTTATTTAGCAATCACTGAATCTAACTTTATGCCGATAGATCCCTCAAATACAGCTATGTATTGAATGAAAGTTTTATTTTACGAAAGACGTTCTTAATATGGTTGTTCACGATTTTAACCTTCCACATGTTTTCATTTCCATACTGTGGACGAATAAAGTCCTAAAAAATCACGTCAAAAAAGTCACAATCAACATTTCACTACTATCAATCTATTCAAATGAATGATCAAATTGTTATTGATCGATTTATGGACTAGTGCCTATACAGAAAATATAACTTCACATAGTAAAACAAGTAATTCTGGAAGAAATGTTTATTTTGCCGAAAGAAAACATAAATAGAGAAACGTCGAGATATGAGAGGTGGTTCTAAATATACTCTATCAACTCACTAGCAACGAAACCAGAACCCATTTAATATCGGTTTATTGAATAAAATTACTAATATTTATTAATAAATCTACTCAAAAATATGTGATTCTACGATAGTTCGTAACATATCATTCACAAAAAAAGTAATGAGCTACATTATACAAAACATCTAACCGACCTGAAAGGTGAAGCTGAGATACCATTTTTGGTGCGTAACATTGCCAACAAACCGTTCTTAGCTTCTAGTTTGCCTGAGTCGATATGACGGTTCATCAATAATTACATAGCTCAGATAATTTGTTTAAATTTTCTTCTGCAGCATCCTTAGTCTTGATTATTTTATAACTCAGATATTCCGACTTTATTTGAAAATGTGAATGGAATTATGAAGATAAAAACTCATTGATTCTAAACAAAAGTAAGTTTACTACTCTGGAACACTCAATTACGGTTTGAATCAACTTAATCAGTGGAAATATGTCGTTAAATTCATAATATAACTGACTAATTAATACAATAATTATTAAAGTACTAACGAATGACGTGTTAACATTCGAGGCGACGGAGTACGAGCCGAGGCAAGGTAGAGGCCTGTTGTTTGCCGATAATGTCAATACAGTTGACACATTCCGTGTGCCTTATTACGTTTGTCTACCGCCGCACAGTGGGGCAAGATACCCAAAAAGTTAGCAGAAAGTCAGAAAAAGGTATTCAACTTTAGAAATGAGTACCATCTCTATAATACATAATTTTATGTAGAAATCAGAATCGGTGCCTTCAGTTTCTTCTCCGTCCATTTCTTCTGATGACGATAATGAATCGAATGGAGATGACACCATCAACAATTGCAAATCTTCCACGTTTTGTCATGTTTCCTCTTTTTGATTTTCCGTTTGCTTGCAATAACTGGATCGCTACTTACTGATCAAAATTAAGTTGAATATATCTTCATTACTTTTGGATCTTTGCCGTATGGCCATCATTCGTGTTCCCAAAACCATCAGGCTTGAGAGTGTAGACTTGAACCATAGCGAAATACAAACTCTTTCTGAATTCTGGCTTTATTTTCGGCCCCGAAATGTTTGTATTTTCCAGCTTGCGATTTCTTTATCGTCAATTCATACGCAATGTGAAGCAGACACTCAAAAATGCAAATTCATCCATGTATACTGACAAACGGTTCTCGGTGTTTACACTTGTGCTAATCATGTCTTCTATGTTATTGAATATTTTTGATGTTGCGCCACATTGAAAATATTTCTGTGCTGATGTATCCGTAAGCGCATTACATATTTTTCCATCAATCATGGCTAAGATTGTTTTTGAACAGTATCCACTCTATTCTTTTCTGCAACTGATATTTGCTTGAAATCTTTACTAAATTGAATTTTCATTTATCGACAGCATACAGTCGAAGCAGTACTCGGATTTTGCCGTGTCAACTTTTTTTAGAGCTCCATAACAAACGTTCCAAAATAGATGCGTGGCATGCCAAAACTTCGACAACATGTAATATAAAAATGCACCATTGACCTACTAACTTTTAACATTCAAATGATAGATTCATCGTCAATTACCTGAGGCTGAATTGAAATAATAACCAGGGAACAAAGTACTGAGAATCCATTCGACTATCCTACATCCAACAATATCAATTTTATTTATTTTTTGTACAAATAAGAACCTAGACTATTATATTATTATACAGCAATAGTTCGATTCTGTTATGCAAATACTCTATTTTCCATTGTGACGTGTTTTGCATTTTTAATAACAAAATACTTTAACAAATGATAGCAAGTCACCAGAGCCGTGCGATATAGCGCAGCAGTGGGGTGCTGACAGGCAGTCGTATACAGGGGTATACCACGACGAACCAAGTCGATATGTATGTGGAAAAATACTATGAGTATTTTTCTGAAAATTTGTATATTGAAGTGTTTCCAGGAACTCATTTCAATTAAAATATTTTCAGTTGTCTACGACTTCCGGTTATATCGGAAGTAAACATCTTTGTTTTCTTTTGGAACCCACTGTTTTTTATTGCATTTTAAGAATCTACGATGGATTTCATTATAACTTTATTTGTTACATCATATGTCTAAAAGGCTCCAGTTTTCAGTATTTTTTTTTTAATGTGTGGAGTGGAGGTTCATATCCTCCTATTACGCTATTGAAAATTATCAAAAGAGAAAAGGCATGTATCACCATTAGAATATTGCCTGACAAAAAGGACACATATCGATAATCTTGAAGAAATACAATTGAAATCGAACGTTTCGAATACTAATCCAAGTGTTCATTGTTGACAGCACTTCATCCACTGGTAACGGTACATCTTAAAGAAGAAAAAAGAACTAAACGACTCCATACATGTCAACATACGTATACGTCTTCCATTATTCATTTTTACGGATAACAATCTCTCTGGAGATTTCACTGCAACTCACATACTACTACTGATAATCATAAGAAATCTCGAGCACTATTCAATTTGTGATAATATTTCAGTCGTACTAAATATACAGTGTGGTCCAACGAAAACTTAACATCTCGATTTTCCGGCTTTAAAATGAAAATGTGGAAAATCGCTCGGACCCGTCAATTTCTAATACGAGGGGGAACAACTTTTCCGCTGTTTTCATCCCCGTAACTTTAACCACCTAACGGGGGTGAGCACAACCCCTTGATTTTGAATAGGGATGCGGGGTGTTGCGATACCTCATTTTGAAGATCTCATCGTGTACTATCTGACCGTAAAATTTCGCTCCAAAATATCCATCGATAACGAAAGGACAGGTAAAGTAGTGGAAGAGTACGTACTTTTGTGATTACTTTATTAAATGCTCGAAATGGGCACCATCCACTTCCATGCAGTAATATAAGTTTTGCTGAAAACGTTCACGTACATTACTCAAGATTTCTGGTGTAATTTGACGGCATTCATTATTGATCCGAGTTCGCAAATCATCCAGTGACTCAGGCTGGGTAGCGTAAATCTTGGATTTCAGGTGACCCCATAGAAAAAAGTCCAGTGGAGCCAGATCAGGTGATCTGGGTGGCCACTCAATATGTCCCCTTCTTCCAATCCAGGCGTGAGGAAAATTGTCATCTAAGAACTGACGCACCGGTTGAACAAAGTGAGGTGGTGCGCCATCTTGTTGGAAAATGATCATTTGATGGTCTTCTGCATTCTCCAATACTTGCACGAGGGCTGGATAAATAGCGTTCTCCAATAGATCGAGATAAATTTGGCCTGTGAGATTACCGGGTATAAAAAAAGGGCCGATTATGTGATTTCCATATATACCCGCCCAAACATTTAATATTTGGGGGGCGCTGTGTATACACCTCACGAAATAATCTCAGATTTTCATCTGACCAATACCGACAGTTATGCCGGTTTACAATGCCGTTAAGGTAAAATGAACACTCGTCCGAAAAACAGATATCGAATATGTAGTTTTGATTGCCGTTAATTATTTCACTGATCACTTCACAGAACTGGAGTCGGCGATCGGGATCATCCTCATTCAGTTCCTTAACCAATCGTATGTTATAAGGATGGAATTTATGTTGTTTCAGGATTCTCATGATTGTTGTGCGTGAAACACCAGATACATCGGACAATTTCCTAGTACTAACGGTCGGATCCATTGCTATATGACCTAAGACAGCCACGTCCCTCGCTTCGTCTCTTTCATGCACCCTCTTTTTGTTTTCAATTGAACCAGTAGCGTCAAATTTGGCAACCAGTTGCACAACGTAAGCAGCGGATACATTTTTTCCAGGATGTCGTTCGTTAAATAAAGCCGCTGTTGTGCGCGCAGAGTCGTTATTTCGGAAAAATAATTTTATCATTTCCACCCTTTCTTCTACGGAATACACCATTTTAATTCCACTACCAATTTACAATCGCTTTGACACACTTGTACCGTTCTTAAACATTCACGATAGACTAAGGTACAAAAACAAGGTCCGTCTACTTTTTTGGACAAAAAATTAACGACTCAATACCTTTGAAATGCTTTGGATACGAATACTATTCTCGAGATAAATTCCATATTGCCTCTTTCACTATTTTCGCTGTTATTTCATTATCGATGGATATTTTGAAGTGAAATTTTACGGTCAGATAGTACACGATGAGATCTTCAAAATGAGGTATCGCAACACCCCGCATCCCTATTCAAAATCAAGGGGTTGTGCTCACCCCCGTTAGGGGGTTGAAGTTACGGGGATGAAAACAGCGGAAAAGTTTTTCCCCCCCGTATTAGAAATTGACGGGTCCGAGCGATTTTCCACATTTTCATTTTGAAGCCGGAAAATCGAGGTGTTAAGTTTTCGTTGGACCACACTGTAAACATTTTAATACATTAATTATCGTTTCTTGCTTCCCAAAATTATTGAAGTTGATCATATGAGTAATTCAATAAAGTTTCACATATTTATTGTTATGTACCTACTTCTCAGAAACTATAGAACTATCAAACGTGTAGAAAGATTTGTGTTTTCTTTAAAGTTTCTTCAAATACAGACTTCTTCGTTTAGGGAAATGAGTCTTCCATTGATCATCTTTGAAAAGAAATCAAAATTGGAAAAGATAAAGCTGTGGGTGTTTGTTTATAGATCACGTGAGTTTTTTGACGAATACCTTAATAAATATTCACCCTGATTCCGATCGCTCCAACTCACTTGAAGACTTCAACATTGAATATCTTAAGTTGCAGTCAACTATCACTTTATTTTCATTTTAAATTTGTTGCTGAGTTTTCCAATCTCAAACAGAATATTTCAGAAGAAACTCATATCACGAACACGTCTATGACTTTGATCATCATAAGTATACCAATTTTAAGGAAAAAATTACGGTAAGACATTTCTTGATACCTTGTGTATTTTAATCAAATAGCCATCCACTACAACGCAAAACAATGTATTTTCTTGATTTTGCCATAACTACCAACTAACGAGAAAATCAAATATCTGAATCAGCCGTGGATAACACACAATATCAAATAAATGCAAAAACTAAGAGATGAGATATTAACAAGATATTTTTTATTTTTGTAATAGATCTTTCAGGTTTCCAGAGAGAGAAACTCCTCAGAAGCTTCTAGGAGCTTGTGCGAGCGAGGAAAAGAACCGAGACCGATGGCCGTGCTGGGCTTTGAAACCACGACTTTATGCTTGCAAGGCGAGCGCTCTACCACAAGACCATCACGGCCCATATAAAAAGAATAATTTGCCGGCGCAGCTAAGAAATTTCACGTCTTCATCAATCAGAAGAGGAAAAGCATATTCAGAATTCAAACTTCCTCTAAACAGAAATGGAAGGAAATGAAAAAAATTAAATATCAAAAAAAAACAAATAACGTAATAATTACCAGGATCACTGAGAAATCCAGAAGAGTACAATAACTTTTTGATCAATGAACTTTGGATAACTGTCAAGCAGATATGGAGTTGCTTTATTATTACAACAACAATATTGATGAAAGAGTTCATAACTTATTCTGATTCAAGCATACAAATGAAAGAGAAGTTTCACAAATTACGAGGGATGTTTCACTTCCCTAAAATTTGTACACCAAATTTTCATTTTAGGTATTTGAAGTGGATTTCAGAACTTTTGAACGGATTTCTGGATTTTATAAGAAATTTCAAGATTTCCTTTAGGTTTTCTGGATTTCCCCAAAGATTTCTGGATTTCATATGGATTTCATGATTTCATTCGGATTTCAAGATTTCCTGTACGATTTCTGAATTTCACCGGAGATTTCTGGATTTCATAAGGGATTTCAGGATTTCATTCGGATTTCAAGATTTCCTTCAGGATTCCAAGGTCAAAACAATGCTGCACACAGTTGGCAGTAATGTATTCAAGCATACGGGTGCAGGTTCATCGAAATTTCATTGCTTTTCGAGAATTTTTGCGCAATTCTTCATTCGTTGACAACCAAATGTAAATGAGAGGTATGATTTGTTTCTAACAGTATCATTTGTGATTTTTTTAGATATAAATTGGATATCGGGTGCGTTTCACTTCTTTAGAAATTGTATACCAAATCAGGATATCTACGAGGGGTGTTTCACTTCCGTAATATTTGTAACGAGATTTGTCCATCAAATCAGGATTTCTATTGGATTTAAGGATTTCATATACATATAAAAATACAGTGTGTCCCAGCTAAAACTTGTCACCCCCCTAATATCCGAACTCATGAAAAAAATTGAAAGTCGCTCAGACCCGTCGATTTTTATTTCAAGGGGGAATACTTTCACCAAATACACCATCATTGTGTTGTCAACCCCATCAACCCCAGCACCTCCTACTTCAGAATTTTCAATGGGACTACTATACTTGTGATACATCATTTTGAAGGGAATTCAATCCCAAATACATCGGTGTACTGAAATTGAGGATCGATCAAGTGTTGTGGAAGTTTTCATGAAAACTAATTTTTTCCAGATATTTTTATTTTTCATCACCTAACATGTTATCATCGTATGAAAGGTTCAAAATGTGAACCATTTAGTTCCATACAGAAGTATAAGCGATCTTCGAAATTTCTTCGCACATTGCTCAACATTTCTGGAGTCACTGCACGACACTCCACAACAATTCTCCTGCGTAGATCATCAAGAGAAGTTGGCTGGGTAATATAAACTTTGGATTTCAAATGACCCCATAAAAAGAAGTCTATTGGTGATAAATCAGGAGATCTAGTCGGCCATTCTATTGGTCCTCGCCTTCCAATCCATCGCCCTGTGAAATTGTCATCTAAAAATTGACGTACAGGTGCAACAAAATGTGGAGGAGCTCCATCTTGTTGAAAGGTGTGCTGACCGTCAAGTAACCTATCATCGTCTTCAAGTAACTGAGTGATTCTGGGGTTCACAGTTGTATCAAAAAGTTCAAGATACGTTTGTCCGTTGAGGTTACCATCAATAAAATATGGACCTACAATATGGTCTCCCAGAATACCAGCCCAAACATTCAATTTCTGGGGAGTTTGTGAATGAGTTTCCCTGTACCAATGGGGATTTACGTCACTCCAGTATCTGCAGTTGTGCCTGTTCACATGTCCATTTAAATAAAAAGAAGAATCGTCAGAAAAGCACACATTGTAGAGGTAATTATTATCACCAATCAATAATTGACTCATGATTTCACAAAACTCTGTACGTCTGTCAGGATCATCTTCATTTAATTCTTGTAGGTACATTCTGCATTTTATAAGGATGGAATTTTGCGTCTTTCAGAATTTGATGTACGCTGCTTTTCTAAACTCCAGAAATAGTCTCAAGTTGTCTTAACGATTGAATGTTGTCCATCACTGCATGTCCTATAACTGCAACAGCGACCCCTTCATTTCTCATAGGCTTCTCTCGTTCATGTTTTTTGTTCAGCACTGATCCCGACTCCAAGAACTTATTCATCAATTGAAGCACGTACTGATATGATGTGGTGTTTTCTGGATGACTTTCATTGAAACTTCGAGCCGTAGCTCTAGCACATCGTCCATTTTCAAAATACGCAGCTACAATGGATATTCTCTCTTGTACAGTATAAACCATTTTCGAATGTTTTCAAATTGTTGAATGCAGTGACTCGAATACATCATTTACCAAGGCGTAAACAAAGATATGCGTATACAAAAACACATGAGGGCAATTTTTTTTTCATAAAAACGTCTGTCTCACCTTCGAAACTATTATTTCTGACAGCATATTATTTTTCAATACAGTGGCGTACCCACAGTGAACCTTTCTTACGACGCTAACATTTGAGGTGATGAAAAATTAAAATATCTGGATAAAACTTAGTTTTCATTAAAACTTCAACAACACTTGATCGATCCTTAATTTCAGTACACCGATGTATTTGGGATTGAATTCCCTTCAAAATGATGTATCACAAGTATAGTAGTCCCATTGAAAATTCTGAAGTAGGGGGGGTGCTGGGGTTGAGGGGGTTGACAACACAATGATGGTGTATTTGGTGAAAGTGTTCCTCCTTGAAATAAAAATCGACGGGTCTGAGCGATTTTCAATTTTTTTCATGAGTTCGGATATTAGGGGGGTGACAAGTTTTAGCTGGGACACACTGTATATGGTTACCTATTAACGTGGGAATTAAAATTAAATTGAAACCAAACGGACAGAAAAACATGACGTTAGATGTATGACAATGGGTGAAATATTGATATTTTCATTCAATTTAAAAAGGTAGGTGAAAATTTGACTGAGATTGTTTAAATCTGTTTTATTTGTTCATTGATTCTTCATTTTCGTTGATATGTATCATTTCCAGAAAAATGGTCATTTTGATTTACATGTTCCGATAATAAGAACTCATGTGCCTTATCGGAACATGTGAATCAAAATGACCATCGAATGAACTATAAGATACAGTTATTTTAAACAATGAAAGTAATCAAACAAAAATAATTTTTCTGAAAATGATTGAGAATTATATGTAGGTACATTAAAACAATGAGTGGAAAAGTTAGACTAAAACCTGGAGTAGAAGCGAAGTACTGAAACTGAAATTTCTGAAGTTAGAATTGGTACTTCAGTACTTCGACCACGCCACTGAAGATGACTGCCGCAGTTGCAGTTGAAACGTTTGGAGATTTTAACCAAAGCAGACCACGGCAAAACCCGGAAACCAACCAGAACATTGACGCCAGCCGTGAAAGCCTACAGTATAAAGATTATTCCACAAATATCACAAATATCTAGCATGAATTTTGACCCACCATTTATACAAAACTTATATATTTATATTCACTATATTTTTGTAAGTCATTTAAAATCATGTAGATACTTTAAATATTTTTACTCTTGTATACGAAAGCAACATATTTACCCTGTATAAAAATAAGACCTCTAGAGTAATGATCATTTTGAACAAATATTTGGGTAATAGTTAACTGAATAAAAAAAAAATCAAATATCCAATTTGTTGATATAAAAATTTAAGTGAGAGTTTTTCCCATAAGATTACTTATTAGTGCCATGTGTATTTTAATAAAAAAAGTGATAAGAATGTTTCATTCGACCCTGGTATTGAGTGACGCGAGGAGTGATGTTAAATAGCATAAGTCAAAATATTACTGAATAATTCAATTCCTCGCATTTTCACACTTATAAAGTCGTTTTTATTAAAATAGTCAATCACCATAAAGTAAATTTACAGAATGTGCTTTAAAAAATACAGTATTTACTGAATACATCTTAAATAGCAAAAACCACTAACACTTTTGAAATATAAAGATATTGCAGCTGGAATCGCAACGGTGTACTACCGAATATCAGACCACAATATGCAAAGTGACGTCACAATCAGTTCTGTCGCTTTTTAACGGAGCTCCATTTTCAACCTTTAATATCTAAGTGGCTCACGTTCAAAAGCTAAAAATTTTACCAGATATTTTGATGATTGAGTTTCACAAAATAACTTTAAAAAAACCGAGAAAATATTTCATTGATAACGAGCCCATTGTTTCAAAATTTCCGTATAGATCTTTTCATTTAAGCATTTTGGCTATATCGCATGTGCCATAATTCGGAAACAACTTTCACCTGTTTTTTCCCTAGAGGGGATTCAAATAATTTTTCGACCAATCAAATGATGAGAATGAATGCCACTTGTCATCGAATATTTCGACAATTCATTGTCGTTCGTAAGGGTCGGCATTGACTTTTTAGGAGTTTTTAAGTGTGAATTTGAACTTTTTAAACAGTATAAAACTCTTGTCTATGCTTTAAAAGTATATTTTCTAGTTTCCGTCCTGTTGGGTTTTGTGATTTTTTTTATTAAATAATCATGGTTATAAAGTGCATTCATGTGATGTGAAATTCATAATCACCCGAGATCTTTCCACCGGTAAGTATTGCTGTTATTTATTATATATTGGATAACCTAAATTTCTATTATTGTAACGGTGTTACCGTAGAGTTTCATTCAAATTCATTATTTTTCGCCATTTTAAGGTTATGATTTCTGTGTACTGTATAATCGAATAGCTCAAGATCACGCCAAGTGTTGATATTCATTACAATTTTGACTAATTATATTTCCAATATTGAAATTATTCATCTAAGTCTTGATTCGTTAAAAAGATCATTACCTCTTTTCTGATTTTTTCGAGTTCATTCTATCGACTGTTGTCGAATATTGGTATTAAAATGAAATTTTAAGATACTATAAGCTGTAGTTATAATATACACAATCATTTGAAAGTGGAGATAATTATGGATTTTGTATATTTCTTTTCGACTTGTTAAATGTTAAAAACCATTTCATTCCATTTGGAAAAGTAAATATAATACCCATTTACGCAATTTATCAACCTGATATATTAATGTAATAGATTTCCTGCAGAAATTGGGAGAACTTAATGGTTATCTTTTCTAGGGTTGGAAAATGTAGATACTATCGCCAAATTTGTTTGCTCAGACCACTTCACCGAAGATGAATTTATCATGAAACCCAGTGGTAAAAGATATTTGAAGTTTGGTGCCTTGCCCATTATTCATAGAAAGCCTCCAGTGAGAACACTTCCAATAATGTGAGTTTTTTTTTTTCATTTGGTTCAGTAGGTAGTATTGTTCTACGTTCTATCAATGAGAAACTGTCAATAATGAAAAACCCCATTTTCATTAAACTTGCATTTTCTCATTGATGGAATTTTTGCCAATCATAATAACATATTGTTACGAGAATTACAATCTTCAGTTTATGGCTTATAAGATTATAATTATGAGTGATTTCTCACAAAATTTCATTATTTATCAAATTGTATAGTATCTAAAAAAGTGTAGCATTCAAAGGCTAAACATACAAAAATACACAAACAATAAACAAAAATATAATTCTTTTACAATAAATTTAAATGATCCATTTTTCATGAGATATACTTAAACCAATATGTTATCCTATTTATGTGGAATGTACACATGAAAGAATTTAGAAAATGTGGTGGCCCTATGTTTTGTGTTTCATAATTTCTTGCACTTCCAGACATTTTGTGGATTCAAATTCTTCAGTTTCTTCAACATCCACGTCAACATCTGGACCTATTATTCAGAGTGATAATGGGCTTGAAACTAACAGGTTAAGAATGGAATGTCTTTGAAAAAATTAATTATATACAATATTATAATTCATTTACACTTTTTTAAAGAAATATGTTTGATGCTAGGAACCAGTTTGAATTTCCATTGATTATTAATTATATTTTATTTTTTAATCTAATGATTACATGTTTTCAATATAATTACATTTTCTGAATATAAATCTATTGTATGATCATAATGGAAAGAAAATCACGTTTCTGTTGTTTGGTTCAAGTGTCAGTATGCTGTAATTGATAACTTACGTTACCACTCTTAGCTTTCATTTTCATATGATGCGGGTCCATACAACAAATGGGTTTCTTGCTCCAAGCAGTAGATCAACCTTCTGAACACAGATTTATTCATTTGGTACAAGTGTACAATTTCAGTTACATAAAATTTACTCATGTGTATTTTCTTTCTTCTGTTGTCAATTTCTGAATACAAACATTTCAAGCAAATATTAAGTTTCTAAAAATATTATTCTTAACTCTTTCAATAACATTTAAATAATATTTCTGTTTTCAGTGAAATGGTGGAAAAAATTACTTCCGAATCAAAACATGATGATTCAACACAAACATTTACTTGGAAGGAAGTTGAGTCGTTGAAGATAATTGTTGTTCTGCATTCTTGTTTTCAAGTATTCCTGTAAGTAATATATGAGATCCTGCATTTAAAAACATTTTCAAAATTTGGATACTTCTAGGTAGGGCTTGAAAAATTAAATGGTATAATAGTCATTGTACTGAACAAACTTTCATATTTCACTATGGTCTTTATACCAATATCAAAAACAATTTAAATCCACTGAACTGAAGAAAGAGGAATAGCAAGACATAAATTAAACTGGAGAACTGCACAAATTCAGCAAGGAGACTTTTTGTTGAAGAAACATTTGAAGATCTTTCAATAGGTACCACTAGATGAAAATAGAATTTTAACCGAATGTATTAAAATCTCATTAGGAAAAATATCCAAAGATTTTCATAAATTACTATCTAAATCGAATATAAAGATATAATAAAGTTTTAAAAAAAGTAACTATCAAGCATTCAAAGTAGAAAATAATACACATTGGGTTGTATTCATAAAAGAATTTTTTACAGAATAAAGCTTTCAAGGCCAAAGAAATTGGTTGGAAAATGGCAAAAAATATCGAAGGGAAGCTCCAACATATTAATTATTTTATAATAAAGCAGTTGCATCAAATTGAAGAGAATTACCTACAATTTATCAAATTATTCAGACACATTTTATGCTAACTATCAAGAAAGTTTGAACATGTTGAAAAATTGTTTATTTTGGGTAGGCTGCTAACTTCCTTATGTATAAACTTTTGTTTAACTTCCTTTGTTCATTTCTTTTTTGTTAGCTTTGTTTTCAAGTTCAGTTGAAATCTTTCAGACTGTTTTGCCTCTTTTCTAGTTGGCTGATTAACTTGAAATTTGGCAGGTATTCACTATTCCATTGACCACGCCTTATGAAATTTTTCATTTTTTTAGAAAAAAGAAACATTCAAAAACAGGTCAAAAAACAAAATAAATTATTTTTCACCTACTGCTTGATTTTTTATTTACTTTTTCAACATAGTGATATTTTTTCAGAGCTTATTCCTTTTTTTTCCACAGCAAGCATTCCAACAATTGTACATTACATAGTGCATTCAGGTAAACCATTTGAGTGAAGACGTTGCATGAGAAAAACTCAACCTGTCCATCATTTCATGATGTATCCTGTTATCCAATGAAATATTTTCCATGAAACACAGAACAGAGATCCCAGTGTAAAAGTATTCATCAAAGTTGAACTGAAGAAATTCGAGCAATACAACAGAGACCCATAATTTGAGTATTTGTAATAAAGGAAGTATATCATTGTTTGCATAAAAAAAATCAGGCTGTATTTTAGTAACATTGCTATTTTTTGCGATACAAGCTTAGTATAATAATAAAAGAGCTTTATTGGCATAAAATGAAATAAATCGAATCGCCATCGATGGGAGATCAAACGTGTAGGTATTCAAATTCTTTATTTCCTACAAATATCAATTTTTTTTATTTTGTGTAGTAGTTAAGAAAATGTCTGATACTAAGGAGCAATGACAAAATACAAGAAATAATTAAAAAATGAATACATGAATAAAATACAAATTCGTTCTGGTACAGGAAAACACAGTGGATCGTATAAAAAATCATCGAGTGTCTAAAAACAATTACCAAGTAGTAGAAAATACTTTAAACTTCATTTGAATGTTGTAAGATAATTTTTTAATTTTGTTAATTCCAATAGACAATTGATGATTTTAACAAGTGATTTATGTATGATAGGTACATGAATTGACAACCACTTAGTAACAATGACCAGAAGATTAACAGTTTAACAAAAAAAGTTTTTGCATGAAGATAGGTGCAGTTGTTGGTTCTTAGTAATACGATGTGAAAAATTGTATTTCTAACATATTGTCCTCATTGTTCCATTGTTGAATTATTTTTGTCGAATTTGCTTGATAATTGTACCATTATTTGCTGGAACAGTTCTGTTCGAGTTCTATCATATAACAGCTGGTTGAGCAAATTGAATAAGTATGTATGTATGTATTCCAAGGATGAAATGTGTTTTTAGTAATAATAAAATTCCAAAAAAATTATATTACTGTTGATAAATCTAAATCTTGTTTTGATTACCACGGTTTTATTTTATTACTTCAATATAAATCATGTTACTATAATGTTTATTTAGTATACTTGTGCATAAGTTGTTTTTTGTTAAGTGTCTTTGGAAAGAACTTATGTGATGTATATTTTCTGATGTTTTGTATTGTAATTTCAATAAAATGTAATGAAACACAAAACATATTTCTAGAACCATTGAGCCATTGGCTTCGTCTATTTTATTGTTTCTTCTAGTGAAGCAAGAGGTAAGTCATCAATTAAATTATCATCTGAAAGATCTATGAGGAGATCCAACACATTCAATGAATCTGCTGATACATTTATCTCTGTTTCTATGTGATATGGTGGATTTATGCAGCAGTTGTAACAGGAAGTTCAATCATCGGTTTTCAGCGAGAACATATTTCTACTACCAAGGTTTATCACCGAAGCCACTGTGTACACTTAGATGTCTAACAAACCCAATATCCATTGACTCCAGATTAACGTCCCTTCCGAAGGATGGCTTGACCTTCACATTATATCTCGAGTTCATTGATATATCATCTGCAGGTATATGCTATATTCGCTACTCTATTTGGGCTTTTGATATAGGTGTTACTCCTCAAAGTACCAACTATACTTCAAGTTTCTTCAGATATCGAATGACAGTCAACCTGAAGAGCCAATTTCAAGTCATGAAAAAAGGGAGGACATAGCACTAATATTTTTGATATGGACATCGAATAACTGCTCAACAGTATACAATTTTATTACCATTATTTCCCAATGGATAATTAATATTCTTAGTGCTAAATTATGAGGAAATAGGTACATCATAACTTATCATATAAAGAATCAAACTGACTGCTTCAGGTTAAAGGACTCCAAGATGCCCTAGATAGATAAGTTGCTAAGCATTATTTCATTGTGAACCGATTAGAACTACAATTAGTTTTTTGTTTTTATATCAAAATAAAAATAGGATAGTTCTTTGCAGTAATCATAAAATAAAATTAACAGCTAGATCTGTAGAGATCCTGTCATTTACAGTTTGATTGTATTGTTAAATATACAGACGCTTTGGTTTGTATTTTTTTATAAATAAAAACCTAACCTCAACGTACGGCGAAACCACAAAACTCATAATTATATATCTTAAGATATGTAATTATGAGTTCTGTGGGCGGAACGCCAAACGATTTGAAGCTCCTTGAGTTTAAGGCTACTGTTCAGTCACGATCCGTAAATAATACTATAGGTTAATTTTCAATATTTTTGGATATCGCTACTGTGAACGTGAACAGTAGCCCTTATTTCAGTCATTTTCTGCCGTAGATGAGTTTCATTTAAATTTAATCAAACATCTTTTTAAAATTGAAATGAGTAAGAAGCACATTAAAACTTCAAGCTTTCATATGCTATTTAAATCCCTGTTCTTTAATGTAAAAAACTTCTAATCAATCTAAAATGCCTATATATATAGAGCTCAAATTCGAGATATCCGAGTATTATCTCATTCTTAGAATTGCGGTAGATTGAGTCGAACATTGAAAATAACAATTCCCACTCCAAATACTTTTATAAAAATTTTGAATTTTAGCTAAATTCCGAGTGGGATCTGAGTTTCTAGATCTTCAAGAATTTAGCTTTAAATTATTTGTACCCTAATAAATTTGGAATACCTCCTTCCATTTCGTTGTTTCCGCAATATACAGAACAAAAGCTAATGAAAAAGTCTATAGAATCCTTAGAGATATTTGCAAACTGTCTCGCAATGTGCCCTTTCTTATCAACTGAATTTGAAATAATCATTTATTTATGTTTATTCTGAGAAGTACATCTGTGCGTTACATAATATTTAGTTGAATTGTAGCACGAATTTTCGTTACCCTCCGCAGCCCGCTCCGCAGGTGATAAACACCATAAGCTAATCTAACAAATGATTAAGTTTTTAATTTTATTTGATACCACTCGAGATTTTTTTTTGATGTTTGATGTTATGTAGTTTATAACTTTACTATATCCTCACCTCTGTAGCCTCATCAGCCATATTCAATTCTCGATTCAATTATACATTAACTTTGTTTCACAGAAAATGTTTCTAGGCGGCAAACTTTACCGGCACATATACTGCAATAACATGTTTCTGTCGGGTTCTGCCGGTTTCTGCGTCAGTTTTCACTCTTCAACAATCAGGTGGGGCTTTATGCGGGAATCCACGAGTATTTGCGAAGTTTCTTTTGAGATTTCACCAAGGATTTCAGGATTTACACTTGGATTTCAAGATTTCAAAAGAATTTCAAGATTTCATTCAGATTTCATGATGTCATTCGGATTTCAAGATTTCCTGTAGGATTTCTCAATTTCACCTGAGATTTCTGGATTTCATAAGGATTTCATAGGGATTTCAAGATTTCATATTGGATTTCTGAATTTCATCAAAGATTTCGGAATTTCAGGTTGGATTTCTGGAATTCAACATGGATTTCAAGGATTTCTGGTCATGTTGTACACCAGATTTCCGAAGTGAGACACCCCTCGAAAAATTATTAATATGATTAGAACTAAAGCTTTCGGTGTTGACAATTTGAACATTCATTGTATATTTTATCAATATCTGCTTAACCGAAAGTTATTTTCCTGTTGTTCGGAAGAAAGCGTTTGTACTATCATTACCAATGCCTCCGATTTCAGTCGTCTGCCAACGCTTTGAAACATTTCGGACAAATCCATAATTATGTGTCGGAGAAAAAACTTTTGCTAACAAAACAGTCTGTATTTAGAACCAGCTATAGTAGCTCGACGGTCTTGACAATAATTTCTCTTTGGACAATAACAAAATTTGCGCCCCAATTATGTTTAACTATTCTCGCGCTTTCGATACATTAAATTATCAAATTTTCATACAGTAGAACTACTTAACTAGTCGTGAACAACCGGTCAAAATAGATAATGAACTATCGAGTTTTATCATTGCGGCAAGGAATACCACAGGGCTTTCTTTTATATATTATACGTTGAAATTTCATTCCGTTATTATCATTTTTATACAGACGACACACAAGTTCATTATTATTGCGAATTGACAGATATACCTACAAGCAAATTATATGATGCTCAATAGAGATTTCGTAACATTTGTATTATTGATATAATGACTAAGCATTTTACAACCCTCGCACAATGTTCTATATGGCTTTCCTGTTTTCGGTCGTGTATCCATTTATCTTGACTGTTAACGTTTCGACAACACGAGAGGTTGGCTTCTTCAGAAGTTACAAGTATAATATTCCCCAGTAGCACAACATATTGGCCCGATATTTATACGTGATTGGTAGTATATCTTTTACAGGCCCAATATTGGGAACTTGTAGCCAATATTGGCGTTTGATTGGCTTAAAACTTTCATCTTATATTGAGTAGAATTATATTAACTATATAGGACCAATATCTTCAAAACTGGTGGTTTTATCCATATATTGGTCCATTCATGGATATATAACTAAACGCATATATATATATATATATATATATATATATATCTATTAACTAAGTAGGAATTCTCGGGTAGCGGTCTGTTAAGTTATCATGTTATTTTTATGTAGTCCTTCAACAACTTATATTCCTTTTTAATTGTAGCTCTTCCTGAAGAAGTCAATAAAGGTTGACGAAATATTGAAGATTTAAATCGAATGAGTTTCATTGTTCAACAGACCGCTACCGAGAATTCCTACTTAGTTTATAAATATATATATACCGGGTGGCTACGGAAGTATTGCCTACGGAATATCTCAGTTATTGTATGAAGTAGGTTTGTGAAATTTGGATCGTCGATATAATGACATAAGAGCTAGAATTTGAGCATATTGACATGTCGAAGTTAACTTCCGGTCTGACCGGAAGTAACATCAACTTTCTTATTTTAAATGGAAACCGTATTTTTTTTTCTTTTCGCTTTATTCAGCATTCAATTCCCTTTCTAATGACATATCACAAGTTGGTATCTAACCAGAAACTAGATCAGAAAAAAATTATTATTGAAATTCACCGAGTAGGCCGTGGAAGCAAAATGAAAGCCAAAAATTGAAAAGTTGGCTATGGAAACCATATGTCACTTGATAACAGTTGCTACTACTGTGATATTTTATTTTCATTCGTCGGCGTTATAAAAAGCCGCCAAAAAAAATATTGGAAAAATTGGGAAAAAAACAATACTCTGTAGGTCCATAACTTAAATAGGAACATACAACTTTTTCTTGCCTGTACTATTCAGCATAACCATTCCTTTCTAATGATATGATAGAAAGTAATTTTTTGAAATGAAATACCAAAAAATCCAATTATTATTCTTCAAATAACAAAACAGATTATCGCCATACGCAAAAATAACATTAAAAATATCGTAGAATGATAAATTATATCCTGTAGGTTCTAGGTTAAATAAGAACATAAACGTACTTGGTCTGTGCCATCGTCCATAGATATTCTAATATCTACCTATGGACGATGTTTGTGCTATTCAGAATAATCATTCCATTGCAATAATCATTCGAACCAAAATATTAACAAGATATTAAGATGTATTTTGGAATGAAACAAAAAAGAAACGAGAGCTCTCACGAACGCTGCTATCCATATTATTTTGACGTTCGAAGTAGTGTTTTTGATTCTGCCATTTTAAAAGGGTTTGGAAATCGAAATCAGTTAGTGGAATATTCAAAAAATGCCCCGTTATTCACGAACCGAACAAATTGACATGCTTCTCATTTATGGTGAAAGTTTAAAAAATTCTTATGCTGCTGAACGATTGTATTTAGAGCGATATCCAGGGAGGGAGCAACCGTCAAGAAGGTATTTCCAGTGGCTTGAAGAAAAATTAAGAACTGAGCCTGATGTTCACGAAGACCAAGAAGCATTTGTTATTAATGAGGAAACTGAAATTAATGTATTAGCTTTAGTACAATATGATAGCACAATTTCCTCAAGGCAGATTGGCGCCGAATTAGCTATAAGTAAGGACTCTGCTAGGAAAATTTTGAAAAAACATCGATTTAAATCCTTCAAGTATCAGTTGCATCAACATTTGTATGAAAATGACGGTGAAAGGCGCCTGGAATATTGTAATTGGTTTTTTCGACAAAATGCTGAGAATCACCTATTTAACTATTATATCTTGTTTACGGACGAGTCAAGATTTACCATCAATGGATTATTTAACAGGAATAATACAAGGTAGGTACTGTACTTTATTTGGATTATTGTCGATAGTCGAAGTGTAAAGTGCTAAAAGTGTGAACGGTCTTTTGTTTCAGGTACTGGGCGATAGAAAACGAGCACCGGTTTCGACAAGGTGGCTTCCAGGAGAGATTTGGTGTGAATGTTTGGGCAGGAATAGTTGGAACTCATATTGTTGGCCCCATTCTTTTTCAAGGCCAACTAACCGGAGAGAGATACTTTAATTTTTTAAGGAATGAAATTTCGGAATTCATTAACAACCTACCAGCGGAAATAACTGAGAGAATGTACTTCCAGCAAGATGGCGCCCCTCCGCATAATTCAATCAAAGAAATAGGCACCTAATCTTTGCTCTAACCTCAAATAAAGGTGACTTCACCATATATTATCTCAAACTTCATTAATAATGTTCATCTCACCTATTGCACAGTTGCTGTAGATATGTGACTGTCAGTTTAATAGTATGATTCATTAATTTACAAGAGGATACACCAACCTTTGTTTAAAAAATAAATCAAATGTAAAAAGATAACGATCCAATATTGGCGAAATATTTTTCAAATTGAAATACATGAGCAATAAGAACATTGTGCCAATATTGGATATATAATTTCTGAATTCAACTATATCTATAATATCTTTAAACGAGCAATTTCTTTTATATATATATATATATATATATATATATATATATATATATATATATATATATATATATATATATATATATATATATATATATATATATACGGTTCCAACGATTTTCATGAAATTTATCTGGGGCGATAAATCGATCTAGCTAGGTTTAATTTTTAGAAAATGTCGTTTAAGGTATACAGGGGGTTTCGGTGGCGATACATCGATCTAGCTATATAGGTTTAATTGATATTGCAGATCCCAGCACTTATTCCAAAAGGTCGAATGTGGCAGTCACTTTTCCTGATGGTATGTAAGCGAATGATATCTCATATGATCGATCCTGACGATAAATTTGTTGTTGATTTTAAGCTTCTACGCCCTCAAAGACATCAAGAAAATCTCTGTTCTTGAACCATGAGCAAAGTCGTAAAAAACAAAAAGTATGTTCAGGTACACCCTTGGTCCAAGATAATAATGATGAGAACCATATAGAATGTGCCACAAACACCACTGGCGATACAGTTAGCTTCACAGGTATCATTTATAGTGTATACGTAGATAATCATCCTGTTTTATTTTCTAATCATCGACTTTATTTTCAGCTTCTGAGAGATTGGTATTGAGAGAAATAAATAAGATAAACTGGGAGATAGGTGATCTGAAAAAAGCCGATAGTAAAGTTCACGACCTTTTAGTTACAAATAATGCCATTGGTGTTGATATTGCTACTGAGGAGCCTTGGCAACTACCGATTGAAAATATGGCTCGACTAGAGTCATTGGAACAGCTATTGAGGGATGAGAAAAATGTTGAAGTTCTGGTATTTATGAAACATGTTAAAATATGATACACAAATAGTTGAAATTTGCTGTTGTTTTTTAGAGCAAACGATTGTATCTCTGTGGAGGAGACACTACTCACAAAGCTGTTTTCTTAGCAATGAAGAAACTCTTATCCAGAGAAGTAGCTTTACTTCACTCAGGCACCGGTAAGAAAGGAAAGCTGTCTTTTCAGAAATTGACTTGCTTCACAGCTGTTATAAGTAAGTTATATGACAGATAAAATTTCTTTTCCAGAAGCTGTTCGCAAACGTTTTACGAACGCCACCGATTCGGAAATTAATAAGTCCATATCGCTGTACTTGGCAGGCGCTGCAGACCGAGAAGGCGGACGAAAAAACAGACAAAATTCATTCTTTATAACAATTCATTCATTTTATTTGTTTCTTTAGTAATTTTCCAGTACTACCCAGTCTCCGGAGCCCCGATGCAGGCGAGGGCGCGCTGGTGTCATTTTCCCTGATAGTAAATTTTCAGATTAGAGAGCAGCATGACCATCAAACGAAGTACCCCTATGATTCGAACCACCAATCCAACAGGATATATTATATTATTATCATTATTATCAATATTATCATTTAAAATAATACTTATAGTACATTTGCATTAAAAAGGAGTAAATTTTCTCAGTGTTCTCTTGGGAAAATTTTAGGATTTTCATAGAAAAGTAAGAAAGGTACCTACACATTCCTTTGAAGTTATCCACATCCAGAAATGTACACTGAAAAAATATATTGAAACCCATTGAATGCACAAATGGCTCTGTATACGTTTTAGCTTGGGATAGGGCCAGGTAGCCAAGTGGTTAAAATCACCGCTTTTCAATAATTCTGACTGAGGGTCGTGTGGCTTCAAAGCCCAGCGACTGCAGAATATTTTTCTGGTGGCCTGAGAAAGTGCAAGGAATAGCACGTTGAAATGTAGGACCTTGTTAATCCTTGGCAACAATGCCTATAGGTATATAAATTACAGTCTAGTAATTTAGAAAATGTAGCAATGTCTTTTCTCATTGCTCCTAAATTATTAATGCCAATTATTTGTGAGTGATATTTTCCATTTCGATATTAAAAGAATAATATCGGTAGGACGAAGATTTAACCATATTATAGAAAATCAGTGAATTTTATGTCAATTTTTGTTTTTGTATTAGGTACACTGACCATAAAAATTGAGAGCTACTTTGACATTCGGTTCGTAAATAATTCCAAGAATCTTTTTCAATTTCGGTCGGTGGCTTAGCGGTCTAATGCACAGGCCGTTCGAAACTCCAGCATAGCGATAGTCGGTTGGAGCCCGATGTAGTCACAAGAGATGGCTATGGAAACCATACATCACTTGATAGCAGTTGCTACTACTGTGATATTTTATTTTCATTCATCGGCGTTATAAAAAGCCGCCAAAAAAAATATTGGAAAAATTGGGAAAAAAACAATACTCTGTAGATCCATAACTTAAATAGGAACATACAACTTTTTCTTGCCTGTACTATTCAGCATAACCATTCCTTTCTAATGATATAATAGAAAGTAATTTTTTGAAATGAAATACCAAAAAATCCTATTATTATTATTCAAATAACAAAAAAACAGATTTATAGAAAAAAATAATTCAAATTGATAGGATTAAAGATAAAATAAATTCAAAACAAATGTTCGAAATGCATTCCCTCAGCGTCAATACATTTATTGACTCTGGTGATATTTTCATGTAAAACGTTTCTCAACATTTGGGGCGTGATATCTTGGAAAGCTCTACGAATTTTTACTTCTAGCTCATGTAGAGTTGTAGGCTGTGTGGAATACACCCTATTTTTAAGATGCCCCCATAGAAAAAAGTCGCACGGAGTAAGATCAGGTGACCTTGGTGGCCACCTGACTGGACCATGGGTTGTTATAAGTCTATCTTGAAAGCGATTTTGAAGATAATTTCTTGCTATTCTTGAATTATGCCCTTTTAAAATGGCAGAATCAAAAACACTACTTCGAACGTCAAAATAATATGGATAGCAGCGTTCGTGAGAGCTCTCGTTTCTTTTTTGTTTCATTCCAAAATACATCTTAATATTTTGGTTCGAATGATTATTGCAATGGAATGATTATTCTGAGTAGCACAAACATCGTCCATAGGTAGATATTAGAATATCTATGGACGATGGCACAGACCAAGTACGTTTATGTTCCTATTCAACCTAGAACCTACAGGATATAATTTATCATTCCACATTATTTTTAATGTTATTTTTGCGTATGGCGATAACCTGTTTTGTTATTTGAAGAATAATAATTGGATTTTTTGGTATTTCATTTCAAAAAATTACTTTCTATTATATCATTAGAAAGGAATGGTTATGCTGAATAGTACAGGCAAGAAAAAGTTGTATGTTCCTATTTAAGTTATGGACCTACAGAGTATTGTTTTTTTCCCAATTTTTCCAATATTTTTTTTGGCGGCTTTTTGTAACGCCGACGAATGAAAATAAAATATCACAGTAGTAGCAACTGTTATCAAGTGACGTATGGTTTCCATAGCCAACTTTTCAATTTTTGGCTTTCATTTTGCTTCCACGGCCTACTCGGTGAATTTCAATAATAATTTTTTCTGATCTAGTTTCTGGTTAGATACCAACTTGTGATATGTCATTAGAAAGGGAATTGAATGCTGAATAAAGCGAAAAGAAAAAAAAAATATGGTTTCCATTTAAAATAAGAAAGTTGATGTTACTTCCGGTCAGACCGGAAGTTAACTTCGACATGTCAATATGCTCAAATTCTAGCTCTTATGTCATTATATCGACGCTCCAATTTCACAAACCTACTTCATACAATAACTGAGATATTCCGTAGGCAATACTTCCGTAGCTACCCGGTATACTCAACAAGTAAGGAAAGAGGCGTATGACAGGCGACTGTTATGTTTCACGAGCAGTTTAGTTGCTAGTGCTCTTTCTAGCGAGTTGTGTTTACAATTTTTCCCAAAACCCAGGATGACAAAAAAACACTTTCAGATAACAAACTCAAATCAATACTATCGAAAACAGTGATGAATTATTTGACGAGGAGTTGACACATTTTGAAACAATATAACGCGTCTGACAGTCAATGGATTTGACTAACTTCGCCATTTATTTTTTTCGGACCATTTGTGTCATGTGGAAAAAAAAATAAAATTGAAATTGTTTTTTCCGTTAACCATGCAGCTGTCGTGCAAGCGAAACTTGTGCAAGCCAAGTATTAACGATGTCTTATCTCTGAACGTGCAATTCCTAGCACGAGACCTGTGACCATGCTGGAAATCGAACCCACGCCCCTGTGATTGAGAGGCAAGCGCTCTACCATCACGACCACTGCCATTGAGAAAAGCTTGTTTAGGCTCATTGTGATGTTTTAAATTTTTTTTTCATGCATCAATCATGCAACATCTATATGGTATCGGGTAGTTTTGAAAATCAGTCATGGCCACGAGTGTGCAATACCAAGTTAGCCCTCCTGAACCGTTTAATTTCATATCGCATTCAGACTGGAGCAGGAAGGTAGAAAAAATTTAAAGATTCCGGATAGCCTTGGTGATGAATAAGCCGCAGAAGATTTTGATGAAGTTGAATATACATTTGAAAATTATTTGGGATTTTAAGGAACCAGTAAATTCTTTCATTTAATGACACATAAATTAACAGAAACTTGCGATTTTAGATCATTGGAATGATAATTGATAAGGGACCTACCTGAAAGTTATTTGCATTAAAAATTAGAGATTATCTAGGGCATTTTCAATGGTCATTGTTATCTGTTCATAAATATGGTGAAAGAAATAGTTCAAGAAGTTGGCAAATATAATGAAGAAACAAACTCCGGTCACTTTTATTTAGGCGAATTAATAATCACAAAAGTAGATGCCCTCCAGTTCGAAAGGAGAATCTCAAGATGAATGATGAAGAAATATAATTTTAATTAAATTCTGGAGCTGACGATCATATTGATCATTGTTGATTTTATTATACCTACTCGATTAATTTATGTTGTCAAATTAGTTCAATCCTCCGAAATTAAGATGTAACTATGTAGTATTGGTTTAAAACGACCAGTACAGTCGGAGTTATGAGAAAATATCATGTTAAAGCTGATTGACGTATAAAACTTTTATGCATCAGCCATTATCGAATACATATTTTATAGTTTAACAGAGAAATCGTGACCAGTAAAATATTTTGTTGAATATGTCAAGACCCCTATACAGTCCTTGAATGGTTGGTATTTTTGTCTCGTTATCCAATCTGATAATTATTCAAATCTAACATTTATCGACCGGTGTTAAGTATACAGGTATACTCCAAGAAAAAAGTTGGGAAAATATTTTTCAATTCTTTTAAAAGTGATAAAGCGATAAAAATATACTTATCAAACCCATCTATCATTGTAATCAGCACAATAAAAAAATTGTTCAGTATTTCAATCATAATTTTGTGGTGGTTCCGGGGGATAAAGGGCTACCTTAACGCTTGAGCTGATGCAGCCATCAGGAAACTTTTTTCTGAATATGATCGGACGATTGCGAGTGAAATACAAGAAGTTTAGACATGTCGTATCATAAGGTGCAAAAATCACCAAATAATCGAATAAAATTGCATAAATATCATTTTCTATATAGTAGATAGTATGTGATTTCAATCATATGACTAATTGCGGGCAGAAAATTTCTAGTGGAAACTTGCTAGGGTGAAAAATTTATTTGTTAAATGCAAAACGAAAATGTATTTTATATTTCACCCAAATGATATGAGCGAGAAGAAAAATATACTTACTGATTTTACCATCTTCGAAATGCGATGCGATAGAAAACATCATAATTTTTCAATTATCAAAATAATATACAGGGATGTATTTTCTCATTGTCTAACCGATTCAGGGTTATATTACATTGCAGTCAATCCATCTGAACTGATGAATGAAAATTTTCCAGAAATTCATATTTAATCAGCCCTATGCTGTATCACTTCCGTTCCATATAACGTCACCGTTATTCGCCATTTCCGTTATTTTGCTATTACCAATCATAGCATGCGTCTGTGTTCACAACTTGATACGACCGAGAGCCCTGCAATTTCTCAATATTTTTGCCCTCTGATTTTATGACTCCAATCATCACCGGAAATAGTGCAGCAGGAATGTATTAGATTACATTCAACCCATCTGGGCCGACTGGGATGAACATTTCCCTATTATCAATTTTCAATATCTACGTATGGCGAAAAGATCGATTATCTTTGGAATATTGCAATCTTTCGATTTTACCATTTTATACCTCCAATACAATGACCGATACATGCAAGGAGAAGATGGATTCGTCAATTTTCAATCTTTGAAAATTTGAATTTTTTGTGCTTTCCGACTTATAATGCTTTGAAGACCGTTAAAAATATATTATTATAAAATCATGCTCTCTCTCGGTCGCTTCAATTAATTTCAGGGAAATTTTGATTTCAGTCATCTCAGAATGTATATATAAAGTTAGCAAGGCCACTTGCCGGAAAATCGATGAAACCAATTCCAGTAATAGTCGAATAATTGTTGAGAATTTGTCGCGCTTATAGTTTTTTTATATGGGGTGGTTGTGCTAACTTTATATTGAATTAGCACTGCCACTAATATAACTTCACAAATAAACATCAAATTTTATCACTTGTCGAAATCTATCTGAAGTAAAAAAAATGCGCACAATCTTTCCTCTACAGTTTATATATGTATTTTTTATTGGAATTCTTGATATTCGGGGAAATTTTGAGTAAGTGGCAACACCGCATACGTATAAGGATAGTTTGAGCTTTTTTCATTAAACTATTGTCAAATATGAATTGATTAGGCATTCTTTTTGAATCAAATGAAAAATTTATTGTGAAAAATAGGAAAACTCAGTGTTAATGAAAAAACTCATCAAACTTGGTGCGTAGGTAATATCGAGAGAACGGAAATAATTGAATTTTACCGATTATAGGTAGTTTTTCTGCTTCCGAAAATGTCAACGTTCCACGACAAATTAGATTTAGTTATTCGACAATTGACGAGTTAGTTTTCAGGAGCAGAAAAAATAATCCAACCAAATTATGTGTGTGTATCACTAAGAAAAGGGAATTTTCACATTATTTAGCGTTTAAAAGTAATTTTCTGGCCTTTCAAGAATGAAAATTTTCACGACATCTGTTTTCGTAGTTTGACAATTTCCGACCAAAAAATATATATTCAATCATCATACAATGCTTAGGTATTACCGAGAGACTGAAAATAATAGAATTTTACCAATTATAGGTAGTTTTTCCGCTTCCGAAATTTCAACTTTCCACGACAAATTAGATTTGATCATTCGACAATTGATGAGTTGATTTTCAGCCACAGAAAAAATAATCCAACCAAATTATGTGTTTCTATTATTAAGAAAAGGGAATTTCTCCATTATTTAGCGTTTAAAAGTAATTTTTCGGCTTTTCAAGGATGAAAATTTTCACGACAAATATGTTTTCGACGTTCGACAATTGTCCTTGAATTTCCGCACAGAAAAATTATATTTAATCATCATACAGTGCGTAGGTAATATGGAGAGACTGGAAATAATTGAATTTTACCAATTACAGGTAGTTTTTCTGCTTCCGGAAATTTCAACGTTCCACGACAAATTTCAAGAAACAAATATTTTCTTGAAGGAAATTAATATTGATAAGAATTTCTAATATTTTGTTGGGGAGGGAATATGGTTAAATACATAACATTAATATATTCAAAGTCTTCAATCCTCAGAATAGTTTTAGGAACAGAAAGCATGGAAAAACGAACATTTATTAAATAGTAATCAATTCAAAACATACAGCTATAGGTGATGTTCAGAAAGAGGTAGATACAAATACTTTTTTCTGTTTTATTGTTCCAAGTTCAACCAACTAACACTACGGAAGATTGTAACTTCAGAAATTTGCCACAGTTGAAATTTATTCTTTTCCTTTTTGCATCCTCGAAATCTCCTGCTGATTTGATATGGATGAAAGGGTTCCCACTTCCTGGAATATATCGTTTCCAATGGATTTTTGTTAGTTCTCAACAGCCAGTGAAGTAGTCACATGAAATCATGCACGTTAGTGGATATGAATCATTTGGAATCTGAAAACAAAATAAAAAATATATTTGACTGTAAGAAAAACTTTTTAAATCTAATGAATGATAATGTGAAAGTCAGTGTCTTCTAGAAAACTTTTGTGATATGATAAAATGTTATAATTTTCATAAATTTTTTTCACACAAAAGTGTAACGCCTAAAAAATAAAAAAAGGTTTTTTATTTCACGATATTCAATGTAATAGAAAATGCTAAAATATCTTTTTTGTTGATGAATTAACGGCAACTGTATAATACAATAAATCAAATGAAATACTATATCGATACAAATGAAATACTGAATCGAAACAAATGAAATATTGAAACGAAATAAGTAAAATACTGAAGCGAAACAAAAAAAATACTATATCGAAATAAGTGAAATACTGAATCGAAACAACATAAATACTTGACTAACTCAAATGAAATAACTTGGAAACATTCAATATATTGAATCAGACATAACATACATGTAGTTATATGTAAGTATCGAGTATTCAGTTTAAAACAAAACTCGAATGAAAGTACCTATAGACCTAATTGACAAACAACTTACCTTCAAAAAAACTCCCTCTAGTTTCTGCATTTTCACACAACACGAGGAAAATAAATCAATTACCGATTAAGTGTATCACTATCAACAATATGTTCAAATCTTGATTAAAATCAAATGTAGGTACTCACATAGAATAGAACGCTACAAACAAACACTCAGATAGATCTGTTACTGATTCGCGACTATTCGCGAGAGAGGCGAGAATGCCAAACTCACATTGACCACGTGACATTGACGCATGCGTGATATCCAAATTACAAAAATTCTGACAAAATGATTAACCAAATATTTTACAAGATCAAGTTATTCAAATTCTTGTTTATCACAGATGGTACACGTTTGACTTCATCAAATAATTGCATTGAATTAAGTAATTTTCAAGAAGAAATTTAAACAAACCTATTGTTCAAATGAAATAAACCGATTTACTACATCCAAAACATTAATGTTTGAGCGAATTGAATAATACTCAAACTAAGTATTTATATTTCAAATAAATCGAAATACTATATTCAAACATTCCTTTTTTTTCTGTGTACAAATGATGAGTGGATTTTCAGCCACAGAAAAAATAATCCAACCAAATTATGTGTTTCTATTATTAAGAAAAGGGAATTTCTCCATTATTTAGCGTTTACAAATAATTTTCCGGCTTTTCAAGAATGAAAATTTTCACGGCAAATATGTTCTCGTAGTTTGACAAATGTTCTATAAATTTCCGACCGCAAAATTTATATTTAATCATAATACAGTACTTAGGTAATACCGAGATACTGCAAGTATTAGAATTTTACCAATTATAGGTAATTTTTCCGCTTCCGGAAACTTAAAAGTTTCACGACAAATATGATTTATTCATTCGACAACTGACGAGTTGATTTTCAAATAATGTGAGTACATCTAAAAAGGAATATCTCATTTTTTCTTCAATGGTATTTAGTTTTTCAGTTATAAAAAAGTAGGAGTTTTCTCGGACAATATGTTATAATTCGCAAATCGTTCAGTGAATTTTTGAGCCTATAAAAAAATATTCAAGTTGGATGTTTTTTTTTGAACAATGAGTTTCACTATTTTCCACAATAAATTTTTCATTTATTTCAAAAAGAATGCATATTCAATACATATTTAAAAATTATCCTTATAGGCATGCGGTGTTGCCAATTAATCAAAATTTCCCCGAATATCAAGAATTCCAATAAAAAATACATATATAAGCTTAAAGAAAAAAATGTTCGCATTTTTTTAACCTCAAATAGACTTCGACAATTACTCGACAATTGTTGGTTACCATAGTGATAAAATTTGATGTTTGTTTGTGAAGTTATATTAGTGTCAGTGCTAACTTAATATAAAGTTAGCACATCCACCCCATATTAAAAAATCTACAAGCACGACAAATTTTTTTCGTTCACGACAAATTCTCGACTATTATTCGACAATTACTTGGAATTGGTTTCATCGATTTTCTGGCCTTGCTAACTTTATATACATCAGCTCAGATGGATCGATTATGTTTTCAATCGTATCCCGTTTCGAAAATATTAAAATTAGTATATTTTTCTTCCTGCTCATATCATTTGGGTGAAATATAGAATAATAGGTTCTCTTTTTGCATTTAACGAATACATCAATTTATTTTCCCACAATAATAACCATATGAATAAAACATCACTTAGTGTTGCTTCAGTGTTCAATTTTGGAAAAAAAATTAAGGAGTCGAATTGTGATATTTGGGCAATTTAATTCGATTTTTTGATGACTTTGGAAGTGACATTTCGAAAATTCTTGTATATCACTCGAAAGTTACCAGAAAGTTATAAACTCTAGCTAGCTCAAAAGTGGTAAGCTGGAGTTATAAAATTGGGAGTTATGTTAGAAAGAAGTTATTAATTAGTTGTGAAATAATGCACTGTTTTCTTCAGTGAGAAAAACAGAAACCACGAATGTATAGATGAGCCTGAAAGAGCCATGTTTCAGATTTTGTCGACTGTTGTTTGATTATGAAAATCCGTGTGAATCATCTTTGTTGATAATCGGACTTGCGCCTGTATCGAAGCGAAAGTCACACCTGAAGTCAAGGCTGGAACGCAACTGCAGCTTTTCGGAAAGGCATTAAGAATTTTTCAAAGCTATACAAACATGCTCAATATTGAATGAACGCTTGATTTTTTGAATGAAAGGTTCTTGGGTGATTTTACCTTCCAAAATTCTTTTTCAAACAACGTTGACGTTTCGGAGACTGTATCCGCCTCCGTTATCAAAACTCGATGAAAACTCTATTCCTATCAAGTCTCCACAAACCAGTATTCCTTACCTGTACAGATCGAACGAGCTGCATCATTCAACGAATTGTCTCCCAACAACTACTGGTACGTCTCAAGTACGAAGTCAGTCACCATCTAATCTGACATTTCAGCACAACCCTCCCCAACAGAGGCTGCAGGAAATTAGCAAAGGCTCAGAGTTTATCTACAGACTGATCGAAAATGTAGTTGCCGTAGATTTGAATTGGATTAGTCCAGGGTAGATAATTTTTGAAACCAAAAAAAATTATAGTAGAATTAAACCCATTGGAAACGGAAGATAATATGACAAGATTCGGATTCGAGTATTTTTAGTTTTTTGCGTTTTCTAAGAAAATTTACCACAGTAGTGTATATTTTTTTACACCATCGGAAAGTAGAGATTTCAACAAACAAAAAGCCCATCAACTTTTTAAAAAAGTCGATATTTTGACGTGAGATTTTTCGATTGAAAATTAGGGTGCTTTTTCGATATTTATAGTCAAAATTAGGTGAAAAAATTAATATTTCAATTCAAAAAAATTACAGTGTATTTGGAATATAAAAAAGTGAGTTTTCACCAAATTTTGTGAATTTTTTTTTTGTTAAAGATAAAAATTAAAAACCAAACACTTGTTGAATTTTTCATATAAATTTTGAGGTTATGTGAAAAAAGTGTTCATACAAAGGTTATAGATCTTTTTATTACCTACAACTTTGCCATTTAACTTTTTTCCATAGGACTGGTAGTTTTGCCGGAAATCGAGATAAACCGTATTTTACCCTTAAAAGCTCACCCCCTCCTACTTCTTGACCTCGGATCGCCGTATTTTACCCTTAAAAGCTCACCCCCTCCTACTTCTCGACCTCGGATCGCCCTTAATTTATTTTCCTTTCATTTTTGTCACATTGTCTTCCGTTTCCAATGGGTTTCATTTTACTATAATTTTCTTTTACTTTTTACCATTTTTAAATGCTTCTGCCCTAGACTATATTCGCAATGCTTAAATGACGATTGAGATGAGTCTGCGAGTCCTGAGCTTTTACCAACGAATGATTTGGGATGTATTCCGTTGGCGATACACATAACTGTGATAAACCTGATGCACTTTCATTGCATCTCTCACGGCCAGGCGCGTGCCTGAGGGAGGTAATGAGATAATTAACCCTCCCCCCATGAATGCCTTACTGTGACTGAAATTTAACTTTTTCGAACCTATATAAAACCTTTATAGTAAAAAATATGCCCGAAAAAGATGATATTTCCCCCCCATGCATGGTATGACCGTAGACACGTGCTTGCTCAGGCCCATCTCAACCAAAAATTAATTATAACATCTATTCCTATTTTACAGCAACTCATACTGATCCTCTGCCTTTTCACTACCTAATGATGTTTTTTGCAGTATTCAGTGTTATACCAGTACATTTATATATCAATTTGGGTGAATGAAGACCATTACTATTATAATCATGTTTATGTTTGAAATGTTTGCGATAAAGTGGTGCAACATCACTTGACGGAAGATCATCAATAAATTATGGCAAATGGACATTATCCGGGCTTTCGCTATACATTTTCGGCAGCAAGTCTTTAAAAGAAAACAATTAAATTAACAAAATTAGAATTATATCTGTAGATTATTGGCAAAGCTTTCTACAGTACCTACCTACTTTGAGGTGTTCTATAAACCTCATACCCAAACTCATGGTTCAATTCAAAACAGGGGAACATAAAATTTATGCCGATTTTATGTTCATTGTCGATCACCAGGAAATGCTAAAGCACCCATGCAATCTTATACCTTTGGCTCAAGATAAGAATATATGAAAAAACTGAAATATTAATCCATCTCTAGGGTCTCTAGGGTCCAAAAGTACCTCGACTAATATCAATTTCATTATGAAGTGAAATCATATTCATTGATGAAGAGGTTCGACATGGCATGATGGAAGATCCGATGGAAGATCATAAGACCAATAATGAAAAATGGGCTAAATGCAGAAGTCCAGATTATTTATGACCCTAAACTGAAGGTGCTAGGAGATAAGTTCGCCGAAAAATGTGTTGCAAAAAAAGTCTGCTTTTATCAGCAAATATTTAAAAAAAGTTTTGATACGTAGAGGAATGAATCCATGAAGAGACACTTGTAGGGAACTTATCATTCAGAGTTAGCTCAAACCGCAGGCTCAAAAACTTTTGGAATAATTATTACCAGTCACCTCTAGGGAATCAAAATTGCGGTTTATAAACTATTCTTGTACTACACTTCTTACTATTTTGTAATGTTAAGAAGTAATCTGAATTAACCATATATATTTGACGGCATTTTGGTGAAACTTATGTTGGATTGCACCTAATAATCACGTCTGAGCGTATACCAGAAAACGTTCAGCCCACATATTTGAAAATATCATTGCGTGCAAACTATTAGTGAGATACATATATTATAATTTCAATTCAATAGTTATAATTTGTGGGTGGGGCGTTTGATGATTTTAACTACCTACGTCTAATTTTCATTCAGAAAAGAGACTTAGGAGAAGATGGAACGTTGGATTTTTCTCAGCAGTTCCCATTTGAATAATATAAAGTACTTGGAGTTTTCTTTAAATATTCTTCGGTACTTTTTGGTAGTACCTATACCTAGGCAGTGACAAAAAAGTAGTCATATTTCCTTTGCTCTTGCTACCTACAACTGTCAATAATCACTTAACATTTTTTCCTGGTAAATGGGAATTTCTTTTATGGGATACCCTATCCATGTTTTCATCAAATTATTACAAGAAAATTATAGGCATTCACAGAAAAGTGAATACACTTTTTTTATTGAACCGCGTTTCAACTCATAAATTAATATGTCTTGATCTGAAATTCCAGATTTTCTAATCTTGATGGAAAAAGCAACAGAACAGTCACACGATCGGATATTTGAATATTCTTGCATCAATTTATCAGTAACAGTACTTATTTCGGAAGAACTGATCGATTCATTCCAATTATATTCATTCCTACAATACCATCGGTAATTAATCCGAATCTGCGTGTGCGTGAACATTTCCAGGAAGTCTCTATTTATTGTTCTACATTCAAGCATTTACATTCAACATTCTCGCCCAAAATTAAAACATCATTTTAAATAACTCGTATTATTAGCCTTGTAATCGAAATCATGGACAACAAATGAAAGTATCAAACTAACGCAGGTACTCTCGAATATCCATCCCGTAGGTAGATAGTAATGTTTTATGAATGAACGGTCCACCTAGTTGCTGATGGTGGCAGGGATAAAAATCAATTACGGAGCTGAAGCCATTTGAAACAAAGTGCAGATACTTCACTTACCAAATGAAATCCTTGCAATGCGAACAGAACGTCGGCTGCTTGAAAAATCTGGGAATGAACCGATGATCTTTGATATTGTAAACATTTTTCTTTTTTAGGGCACCTTTTCTCCCGCGTAACCTTAACCCAAATTTTGTATTGAGATCACTGGCATCGTCGTTAAAGTTGTCTTCTTCCGCCATAGCTACTGTTCAGTTGATTAAAGATAGGAGAACAGACATATATTATTATTATTAGAGCGCACAATAACAGCAAACAGCACACTACCCGTCAAATGTCAATAGTCAGGTAGTATTATCATCTCTATTGAAGTATATTTAGGTGCAACAGTTGAGTTAAAACTGCCGCACGGTGAACACAACTGTTCTCTCTGCTTGCCAATTTCCTGTGCGATAAAATGAGACAAAGCGAACGTGCGGTAGCAAGCAGAGTTGCGCAATCGCATTGATTGTACTCGATTGGGATATACCATTACGCTGTTACATTACCTTACCCTTCTAGAAGGGCTTTGGCTTTTTATTTACAGATTTTCAGTAATGTTGCGCTTACGCAACGCCTTATCTTCAGTTTTCAGCATTCATATGAACAATGATTTTATCTAGAGCTTGTTTAGATATGAAATTACAGGGAATTAATATCTTTCATGAATATTACCGTTATAAAATCCCAATAATGCCATAGGCGTACTTGCACTTCTTTCTGTAGGTAGGTACGTAAGTATTTGGTTGTGAAATATTTTCTGAGATTCAGTAACTATTCACAAATTACATTTGATTCATACCTACTACAATACCGATAAAATACAGTGTGTCCCGCTTTTCATGAATACACCCTAATATCTCAGTTATTAATAATGCGATTTTCTTGAAATTTTGGTGGTGATTATATGTTAGGTAAATGAAGTATTTTGGCATAGTGAACATTTTCATCGACCATAGGCGTGCGGTGTGGGGGGGTAAAAAAAAGCTGTTTTTTGGGAAAAGGATATTAGGGCTCATTTTAGATAACTATTTTTATCAGAATTAGAATCAGCATCCCCAAAAACCCCCCAATCCATATTTTCGAAATCTCAAGAGCTGATTTGAGGAGAAAAAATAAATAAATTCACTTTTTTCGTCAATGCACCCGAAAATCTGTTATTAGCGATTTTCTTGAGATTTTGGTGGTGATTTTATGTTAGAAAAATGAAGCATTTGGCATAGTGATCATATTCATTCACCATTGGCGTGCGAAGTTGTGGAGAGAAAAAAGGCATATTAATGCTTATTTAAGACAACTTTTCTTATCAGATTCGGAATCAGCATCCCCAAAAACCCTTTAATTCATATTTTCAACATCTCAAGAGCTGATTTGAACAAAAAAAAAGTTTAAGTCTTTTTTTTAATAAGTTCTTTATTTGTAACAGTGGTAACAAAATTACGAATTACTTTATTTTAGATTCTTGTGTTTTCAACATAACTACCTTCTGAAACAATACACTTTTCAACAATTCTTCTCAAACGTACATTCACTTTTCTTAAAGTTTCGGGAGTTATTTCCTGACACGCTTGCCTAATTGCAAAGCAAAGTTCCTCTCTATTACGCGGCCGAGTAGCATACACTTTATTCTTCACAGAAAAAAGTCACAAGGGGTAATATCTGGCGATCTAGGGGGCCATGGTTCCAAAGGAGAATTTCTACCATTCACTTCATAGGGAAAATTGCATTTAAAAAGTTCCGAACTATCCCAGAATTGTGTGCGGGGGCCCCATCTAATTGAAAGAATAAGTTTTGTCTTTGTGCTAATGGCAATTCCATGAGAAAATCATAGAGACCATTTTGTAAAATATTTAAAAAAATTTGTTCGGTCAGGTTATCCAGGAAATAAGGGCCAACAATCCGTTCGTTGAATATGCCATACCACACGTTAACGTTTTCACTGTATTGGTTTTTACAATGAATTACCCAATTCGGATTTTCAGCTGCCCAAAACCTACAATTTTGACTAGACACCACACCGTTTGTTGTAAACGTTGCCTCGTCAGTAAACATCATGTTCTTCAGAAAAAGTCTGTCGTTAAGATAGTTACCCTGCAACCATAAGCAAAATTCAAACCGTAGTTCAAAATCACCATTTAACAGAGTATGTAGAAATTTTGGTTTACATGCCCTAATCCTGTTGCGTTTCAAACATCTCCATACTTTGTTTTTTGTTAAATTCATTGTCCTCGCAACTGCCCTTACAGTAACATTTGGGTTGTTTCGAAATTCTGCTAAGATACGTTCGTCGTCTGGATAGTGTCTTTGATTTAAATTGTACCTCCCTGTTCTTATTTTGATAACCGCTCCAGTCCTTGCGAACAATCTGTTGATTTTGGCAACGGTATCGTGAGAAATTGGTTCTCGATCATGATGCCTTCCATTGAATATTCCAGCAACTTGACGCGTAGATCTTTCATTATTACCAAATCAGCGGATAATCTCTACTTTTTCTCCAATTGTAAGAACTACTCTTCGGTTGTGTGCCATCTTATTAACAGTTAAGTAACACTGCTTGACTTATTGACATTTCGTACTGATTACCGATGTCAAACAAAAACTTTTGTTTCAAATCACTCTTTCATTAATTTGCATGAAAACTCAAATCGGCAAGCCAACGGTAACAAAGTGTGCGTATCTTCGGAAATACCTAAATTGTAGTATAAGGGCAGTTGCAAACGATACAGAATATAAGGAAACGAAGGTGTTTGAAATTTAATATAGGATTAGGGCATTTGAAATAAAAAGTTAGAAATAAACAATCTATTGAAAAAAAGTGAATTTAATTTTGTTTTCTAATCAAATCAGCTCTCGAGATTTCGAAAATATGAATTGAGGGGTTTTTGCGGTCGCTGATTCCAAATCTGATAAAAAAAATTGTCTAAAATGAGCCCCTTATATCCTTGGAGAAGAAGTGGAGATTATCCGATTATTTGGTAATAATGAAAGATCTACGCGTCAGGTTGCTGGAATATTCAATGGAAGGCATCATGATCGAAAACTAATTTCTCACGCCAAAATCAACATATTGTTCGCAAAGACTAGAGCGGATTTCAAGACAAGTCCAGGGAGGTACAATTTAAATCAAAGACACTATCCGGACGACGAACATTTTGAATTTCGAAACAACCCAATTGGTACTGTAAGGGCAGTTGCGAGGACAATGAATTCAACGAAAAACAAAGTATAGAGATGTTTGAAACGCAACAGGATTAGGGCATTTAAACCAAAATTTCCACATACCGTGTTAAATGGTTATTTTGAAAGACGGTATGAATTTTGCTTACAAGGACTTATTGAAAAAAGAGTTGAATAATTTTTTATTCAATTCAGCTCTTGAGATGTTGAAAATATGAATCAAAGGGTTTTTGGGGATGCTGATTCCGAGACGAAAAAAGTGAGTTTATTTTTTTTTCTCCTCAATTCATGCTCTTGAGATTTCGAAAATATGGATTGAAGGGTTTTTGGGGATGCTGATTCTAATTCTGATAAAAAAAGTTATCTAAAATGAGCCCTAATATCCTTTTCCCAAAAAACAGCTTTTTTTACCCCCCCCCACACCGCACGCCTATGGTCGATGAAAATGTTCACTATGCCAAAATACTTCATTTACCTAACATATAATCACCACCAAAATTTCAATAAAATCGCATTATTAATAACTGAGATATTAGGGTGTATTCATGAAAAGCGGGACACACTGTATATATTTTGTATACCTATCTCTATTTTATTTTACGATGGCTCTGAAGGGACATTGTAGATTTTTTTCTCGTAATTATGAGTTGGTTATCACATTATAATAAGATGGTTTACTCATTTTAATGACTTGCGGTAGGTATTTCATAATAATGAGGAAATTGAACTGGTTATAATGACTTACGCTAATTAGTTATCTCATTATAACGATATACCGTAAGTCATAATAATGAGATAAAAGAAAATTCGGAAAAACATGTTTTTGTTAGTGCTGCGTTACCATAGTTATTGTGCATTATACCTATGTATGTTTCAACAGGTGATGTTTGGATGTTTTAGTAACCGAAGTTTCAAAGAATTCTGATGCATATGAGAACAATAATATATTAGATGTTATGTGCATGAGCATTTTCCGAAAGATGGCGTTCTAAATTAAAAGAAGTGATTATTAGAACTTGCCTATACTTAGATTCATGGTTTGACCAGAACTGGTTAGAATATTATGTGGTACCATTCTAATGAAGGGTATTAGGGGTAACATTAGCCATTAGCTCCAAAAAATTTACCACAAAAAGTAGTCTGATAGTAAAACGTAGATGGTAGTAAAGTTGTGTTTACTAAATGCTGAATTTTTAATTCTCATCGTAGAAATTTCACAGAAAAGTTTTTCCATGTAATTTGAACCTATCATATGTACGTATTTGTGACCAAGTGACCAGAAATAGCCAATCAGACAAACATTTAACTGATAAGTGCCCCAGTAAATTATGACTATTGAACAATCGAGTTACCATGGTTATGACATAGTTTGACATTTACTCAATTAAATTTTCAAAATGCCAGTCCCTTCGAGTAGATATGGATATTTTCAAAATGAGTCGATCGAAATGATTATAATAATAATAATAATAATAATAATAATAATAATAATACTCCCTCATAAACACTCGTTGAGTGTACCCAAAGGCATAGCTTGTGCGGGTAGAGGACGGCTATTATTAATATTTGCCATGGCGCTCCAGGGCGACTTAATGATTTTTGGTAGCGCATTCACTTTTCAGCTGTCGGAATACCCGAAAAACCGACAGCACCACCTCGGGTGGTCGGTGTGCACTCCAAGCTAGCACCAGACGAGATTGGCATCTAGACAACTCACAATACACTTGCATTTCACAAGGCATGCGGTCGCCTATCGATCCGTTAACAAGTAGATGAGAAAAATTCTCTTGTACCTACATCGGGCTCGAACCGACTATCGCTATGCTGGAGTTTCGAACGGCCTGAAATTATAAGTGACAATTTTCTTGCTGAATATCCTTCGGCTATTGATAAATTCTCAAAATTTGTCTTAACTTTTCTCAAGCGAGTTGCTTTAAGGTAAAAGCTCTCCGCCTTCGGCTGGCTGTTACCAAGCAACTCGCTTTCGAAATTATACGACAAATTATTTTAAAATCATCAATAGCCTTGGGATATTATAAGTGATAAGTAGCCTTCTGTTTTTGTAACAACTTCTGCTGTGGAAATTTTCTGTTTTCAGGCAAAAAATTGTTTAGCAAATTTGAAGGATGTGGTAGTATTGTAAATACAGTTTAACCTGTTCATTCTTCAAGAAATAACTGAAATGATTGTAGTTCATGGAGAAGTTGGAAAGTGTGCACGAAGGGCGGCATGCCTTTTGAATGAAAGACATCCAAATTGTCATGTAAGTCACCGGTATGTGCTTGATTTGGTGAATACGTTTTACGAAACTGATTCAGTGACAAATGAAAAAAAAAAATAACCCCAGAGTACTAAATGAAGAAGCTCAAATTGAAGTTTTGTGAACATTTGCTGAAGAGCCAACGAGTTTCTTACGATCAGTATCAGAACAGATGGGAATGTCACGCGAGACTATAAGAAAACCATTGGAAATGCATAAATTACATCCATATAAAATGCAGATTCGTCAAGAGCTCCACGAGGATGATTTTGATAGAAGAATAGAGTTTTATGAACCATGTCTCATCGTGTCAGTACCATCCCTAATCTTCTGTTAAACATATATTTCAGCGATGAGTGTTCATTTTTTCTGAATGGCAATGTTAATAGACAAAATTTTTGCTATTGGAGTGACAAAAACCCACATATTTTTTGGGAACGGCATACACAACACCTACCAAAAGTTAATGTTTGGGCTGGTATTCTGGGAAATGCCATTATTGGTCCATTATTTTGGGAAGAAAACTTGACTGGCAATCTGTTCCTTGGAATGCTTGAAGAGACTATCGATCCTCTTATAACTCACGAGCTAGAAACTCAAATTGAAGCAGAAGATAATGAATTTTTGCAGGAGAATCTGTTACATTTACAGCAGGAAGGTGCTCCACCTCATTATTTTTTTCCTGTCCAGTGGTTAAACGAGAGATTTCCGGATAGATGGATTGGCAGAAGGGGAGCAGATGAATGGCCGTCGAGATTACTCCCTTAGATTTCTTTCTTTGGGGGCATCTTGAATCCGTTGTTTATAAAATACAACCTTCTGATATTGAAGAACTTAAAAGACAAATTACCGCAGCATGCTAGTCAATTCCTAGTGAAGATTTCCGTAATATTAGAGGGGAGTTCGAAAACAGAATTTTTTACTGCTTAGAGCAAAATGGACGACATTTCGAAAAATTTATAAGATAAGCGTGAGTAGATCTTATGTTTGCAATGTCTTTCTCGCAAATTGAATTTTATTTTGTAAAAGGAAAATAAGCAAAAAATAAAACTTTCCACGCGTAATAAATTTATTCCTGTCATTCAATGGTTGGAAGGGTGCCACCTACTCTTCTTACCATTTTTATTAAAAGGTGTCAATACAATAATGCATCTAGAACAGACAAATTCCAATTACATGTATAAGTTTATAACGCTATTTTTCGGAAAATGCTCAAGAAATAAAATGTCAGGGTATCATTAGAAAGAGAATTGAGCGCCAATCGAAATGATGTGCCACTTTACCCCCCTCCCCATTCAAGATTCTAAGGGTAACATCTATACCTACTAGGGGGTTGAGCCACGAGGGCAACAAATATTTCTTGAAAGTGTTCCCCTTGAAAATAAAATTGACCTGTTTTTTCGATTCCTCATATTATTTAGTGAATGGAAGATATTAGGGGTGGAAAGTTGTCAAATTGACACCCTGTATTTCTGCCGATATATGCATAATTTAATGAAAGAAAATGAAGATAGGCAGAGGCTTGACTTAGATCGATATTTGGAGTTGAGCAACTAATTGAAAGATATTTTTCTGGTTTGAGCGAAGCATGCATTTATGAATCAGTTAGAATGTGAAAGTATTGATATATTCGACACACTATTCAAAACATTCTATCCGATTCTAAACTGCAAGTGACACTTAAGCATTAAGTGTAACCGGTGGAACTGGCCCTTTTAAAGGCTCAACTTTTACATCAGGACGTAGAGATCACTGAATGACAGGTGAAACAACGGTAGTTGAAACAAACTTTCTTGTACAGTGCCAAACATTGCATAGACTTAGGAATCATATCTGAATTTAGCGAAGTTCAAATACGTGCATCAGGCATTAGCCGTATATAGCATGAATGACTATAGAACTTTGAGAAATAATATGGAAACAGATAATAGGGGCAGTGAACAGAGCCTGTTTTGTGAGCAAAAATATCTAGAAATTATATATAATTAGCTCATCTGTATGGTACAAGTCCTCAATAATAAATTTTTTTAAGCACGATATAAGCGATTGTCTTTTCAGAGCCATCTTAGTATTCTGTGCAATTTTTTACAATGGGACAAAATTTCGAAGTTTGAATGTAAGGTTGAGCTGGAAGAGTTGACTTTGAATTTGAGTCATGTTACAGATCAAGAAGTAAAGCTTGGGTGAAATACTAAGACTCATTGGCTAATGAAAACGAGATTTTAAATACCGACAGTCCACATCGTTGCGCCCATTGGTCAAGAGTGCACTGAGATTGGATATAGCGTCATAAAGTTCACGCTAGTTTTCATTTCAAGAAACAGTCGGCATTCCTTTGGAATAATTGATAGTGCCACAAAAAATTAAATAAATTATTCCTATTATCGACTATTTACCTATAGGTATGCTATTGCATGTATATCTTTTATCAGCGGCACATCTGACATCCACTGACTAAAACAACGTAATAACTAATTAGGTTTTGACTCGATATTGTGTTGATGTTATCTCTGAATGAGTCATATCATGGAAAAATTCTCCGATCAAATAACATAACCTAGATGAGTAACTCGTCGCACACGCATAAAGATTTGTATGTATGGGACATCTTCCCCTCAACGGCAGTGTCGTGTGTTGTTAACAGAAATATTGAGGTTCAATAAAATAGAAATGATGGAAACCCTATATGGAATGGAAACCTGAAATTATAATGAAATAATCTCCACAGGATTTTGTGAACAGCCGATGCTCTAATTGACATGTTTTTTCATAATTCATTCATTTTTCTCTTTTCCAATTTGATTTCCTTTCCTCGATAGTTACGACACTGGTAGCTTCAAATGATTGTTCTGTCAAATATCAAATGCAGCGTTGTCGTACTGACAAGACTATCGACAACGAAGAATCTCCGTTGGGCGATGGAAATACTATCGTTTTTAGATGCACAAGCTGCAATGAACGTTTCAATTGCCTTCTTATTGTCATATATTTCATCCAAGACAGTATTTTGGGATTTTCGTTGCCATGAATCTACCCGACAAATATCAAAATCTAGCTGATGTGCTTATCGTATACTTAAAAAATTGCGACATGGCAATAATGTCATGATTTATAATAATAATAATACTCCCTCATAAACACTCGTTGAGTGTACCCAAAGGCATAGCCTGTGCGGGTAGAGGACGGCTATTATTATTATTTGCCGTGGCGCTCTGGGGCGACTTACTGATGTTTTAGGTGATGAATTCACTTTTCAGCTGTAGGAAAACCCGGAAAACCTACAGCACCACCTCTCTGCCTGGAGTGCAATATATAATAAGTCACATCGATTTGATAAAAACTCACTTTACACATATTTAATGAGAACAGTTATAGATGGCCATCATTTATTAGGAATGAAAAGGCGACGTGTTAGCTGAAAATTTTTTACTTTATCCTCTTTCCAATTGAAAGTTTGTTACACTTGAAATGAAACTGAACTGAACTTGATCTGACTTCATTCATAGGTTTATTTGGAACACAATTTTTGTGGTCTGTGCGATCACTTCAAGAACTACCCGGAGTTACTTGGTGATACCCCCAGTAACAATAGCAAAGCGGCTTTTAGAAAATCGTACAACCATAAATACATTATTTTCTCACAAACTCATTTATATTTCAACCTCCAGTCATATATATCAGGAATAATCATCTCAAGTACGTCCCTAATATGCTTTTCCACACTTGGTTACGCTACAATTCATATCCACCAAACTTCCGCATAGGCGATCCGCATGGTCCAGTCAGAACAATAATTGTGTTTAATTTGGACAAATGCATTTTAAACAAACAATAATTGTAACTTTTCTGCCTGTAGTCGTAGGTTTTCCACGTTCATTTCGCCATACCCACCACAACACAACTGTTCTGATACGGCGGCCCAAGCGGATCGCCTGGACGGAAGTTAGATCGATTCGAATTTCTGTCATGTATCCTTTGTAATAGAAATAAAAATCCCCCTTATGTTGCTGTAGAAAACTCTCACTTTCCACAACTTTGACGTGTGCTTTTTACTGAACAGGTTCCAACTCGGTGACAGAGTTTGGGTTCATCCGTTCAGTGTCGACTATGAGACCGAACTCATCAGCCGCACGGGTTGTTACCTCGAAAAGAAATGCTCCAATTCCTGCTTTCCATGGTCGCAAATCATTGTAACAAATGCTAAGGCACTTGTAATTCAATGATAACACATTTTTGAAATACCATCCTGTATAACAGTCCACTTCGGAATATACTTTGTATATTATTATCGAACAAATTCTTGTTTGCAAAAATAATTGATCTTTCTCGACTCAATGTGATTTAATGTATTCGGCCAAGCGATAATGGTCTCTTTCATACATTTAGCTAATCTTAACCTATTGAAGAACGGAAACACTTCAGGTTGAAATGAATATTCAGTTCCACCGTCAAATAAGCGTATCTGTATACAGATTTTGGCGCGAGGGATCTTTTGCTCTCAGACACGTTTTGAAACACGACAGAAATTTTGTTGGTATAACAAAAAAAATGACAAAGCCATTTTGGAATGGGCGGTACAAATTTTGTTGTCAGTATCAGATAAAAATAAATGACCGAATTGACGAATGAGAGAGGCTTCAAATCTGTGGGTGGAAAGGCTTCCGCTATCCGGCCGACGGGGATAGAAAAATCTCTCTTGGACTGGAAGAGTTTTTTGGGACTTAGTTAGTACTGAACATCGAAGATGAATTGTAACGTTTGTTAGGCGACCGTGTGGGCCTCGGGTACTTAAACTTAGACTTGTGATGAATAATAAACGGGATGTGCAATCGATAACAAAAACGTGTTTCCACAGACGATCAAATGGGACTAGCTGCTATAAATAAGTTAAGGATGAGTAAGAAATATACAAAAAGTTGTTGTAACTAACCACTGAGACTCTGATTTCGAAGTCTACAATTTATAAATAATAATCAGAATAATAACGGAAATGTTACAAAGCCAGACTTTCCCAGAACACCGCTCTACATTGGGTATGAGTAGGATTGGCTCCACTATGCACATTTAGCTAGTAGGAAAATATAGGAGACACCTCCCACACAGTTTATTTGTTTTGTTCTCTTTCCAAATTATTTCACTTATTCAATTGATTATTATACCTACATTGTCTTTTCAATCTATGTTTTCAATTTGACATTCCACCAAGATTACTTCAAGACTTCCTTCGCGCGAGAAGCACGAACATTCTATCCTTTCATATAATTAGTTCCAGATAAAAAAAAAACAGTAAGCCTTAAGCACTTAGATTAGGGCTTCGCGAGACCAAGAGATTATAGACCACTAGAAATTAAAATTTTGCGATCGAACGTGTGCTAGGCATATAGAAAATTAATTTTATTTTTGCAGAAAAAAGTCGTTTTTTATTTAATTTTCTCGTTTATGGCTTTTTAATACATGAATAGGTTAAAAAATCTAAAAGTGAAAAACTATAGCCATAAGGTTTGCACGTACTTAAAGGGTTGAAATAGCGGCAAGATCTTGTAAAAAAATTGTTGGTTTCTGATGCATTTTGTCGCTTATGGCAATCGACAGAATGAAATTTAATATCGTTAGGAACCCGAAAAAAAATTCTCATAAGCCGGAAAGCTCTTGAGGTATATTGTCCGGGCGGAAAATTTTGTAATTTTTTTTTTCGTGTTCCGGCAAACTTTCTCGTTTATGGAATATGAACCATATGATTTTGATGATGGATAAACATCATAATAAAATTCCCTCAAGCTTTGCATGTACCTCAAGAAAAGCCATAAGGTGTAAAGTTGTAGGAAAATTTGTGTAATTTTTTTTCATTTTCTGGTTGATGGGAATTGGCATGTGAGAATGAAATAGTATGTCAAAACAAGAAAAAAAGCCAGAAGTCGGAAACATGATATCGATATTTTATACAGTGTGGTCCATTTAAAATGGAAGCACCCTTATAAAACATACTTTTTTCAACCGATTGAAATGATTTTTCTTTCATTAGGTAGGTAATCAAAATGTTCACTAGAACACAAAGTTTCATGAATGAATCTTCATTTTCAGGGCCAACCGTTCTTTTTTTTTTCGAGGTAAAAACTGAAAAATTTATTCAGGATTTTTTTAGAAAAAATCTGACTATTTTCGTGACGTTCTGAAGTGATTAATTTTAAAATTTTGTTGAAATTCGTCCATCAATAAAAAGTAATAGGAGATTTTTTATATATTTTTTTTTCATTTGCTAATAACCGCTTCGACCCTTTGGATCATTAGCGGTGGAGTTGCTGAATAACATTAATTATATTTTCTTGATTAAATTCGAACTTTTCAAAAATTACACATTCTGTCGCTATTTCTATAGTCTAACATTTCCTTCAAGTCACTTGATATTTCAAATATGTCTCTTTCGATTTGAAGCATGGGACACTCCACTATGATGTGTTTCACTGTCAATCGCACTTCGCAAATATCACAATGTGGTTCATTTTGTCCAGATAATAGGTACTCGTGGGTAAGTTTTGAATGTCTCAAGCGTAAACGAGACATTACCACTTGTTCTCTTCTATTTGATGTTTGTTTTTGCCAAGGTCCAACGTTTAGTTTGATTTCACGTAACTTTGATAGTGAGATTTGCCACTGATTGTTCCAGATCTCTTTGAGTTTGCTTTTTATATAAGGTTTAATATCGGTCGAAGGTGTGAATTGAAATGTCATCTGGTTCGGATTACTGATTGCTTGTCGTGATTTTGAATCAGCTGATTCATTTCCAGGTATTCCTATGTGTGAAGGGATCCACATTAGTACTATTTCTTTTCCCAATAATTGGATGTTGTAGAATTCACGTTTGATCAACCTGCCTATCGGGTGTGTGACATATACTTGCTTTAGGGTTTGTAGTGGCTGAATGAATCCGACATTATAACGAACTTTTGAGAACTGAACGATCTTGCAAAACGCAGCGCTTGCAGGATTGCAAAAAGTTCTCCTGTGAGAATCGTTGTGGATTCAGTGCTGTGTTAGATGTTATCACTGCTGCTGTTTTGGATGAATCTGTGTATAATTCCGTATGTTCTTGATATTGGTAGAGGATTTCCCTGAAGTGCTGTAGGATGATTTGGGTATTTGTGTGGTGTTTATCAAATTTGCAAAGGAGGGTGTTGATGGTTGGTTGATGGATTGTCCAAGGTAGAAGGGTACTTAAAAAGATGGATCAGTTCTTGGTTGCTGGTATGCAGAAGAAAATCGCGTTATTATGGTATTTTTATAGGGTAGAGTGTTGTTTAGAGATGCTATTCTGGCAGCGTAAGAAATGCTCAATTGTTTTCTTCGGTACTGTAGGGGTGGTTCATCAACTTCAGATTTTAAACTATCAATCGATGTAGTTCTGTAGGCTCCTAGAATAATGCGTAGAGCTGTGTTATGGAGAACACCCAACGTCTTCAAGGTTGATGGTTTGCCAGAGGCATATGCCATGCAACCATAGTCGATTTTAGAACGTATTAGAGTTCTGTATAGTGTGAGTAATGTTGGTCCGTCTGCTCCCCATTGTTTATGGGCTAGGTACTTCAGAAGATTTAGTCTCTTTTGACATGAGAGAGTGAGTTGCCTAATGTGTGATTTCCAGTTTAGGTGTTGATCAAATATCATTCCCAAAAATACAATTTCGTTGGTGACGGTTAGATTCATATCATATAGTGTGAGCGTTGGTATTATGGGAAAATTAAATTTAAAAAATATGCGGTTTAATCAACTCACCATTTCGATTTCTACTGTTATCCAAAATTCAGAATAGACCACTGGATTCAGGGAGTCTCAAAATATAACTGATCAGATTTTCATCGAAATCTGTTAATAAATGATAATAAAAGAATTATTAAAAAATTATATTTTCATGAAATTCCATCAACAAATTTTTCAATTTGTTATACTGTGATTTTCTTATTTATAAATAGATATTGATAGAATTCTGACCAGTGATATTTCGAAACTTCCTGGTGTATTCCAAGTTTTTATTGAAATTGAATTGGTGGGTGGATAAACGGCATAATTTTAAAATTTCATTTTCTTATAACTTTCTTATTGATGGACGAGTTTCAACAAACTTTTAACAAGAACTATTCGACAATGTCGCGAATCCTGTGGATTGGTCAGATTTTTTCTAAAAAATAATTTTAGATTTTTTACATTGAAAAATGAGAATAGTAGGCACTGAAAATGAAGAATTACTCATTAAATTTGTTGTTGTTGAAAAATTAAAGTTTGATATGAGTGCTTCCATTTTGAAACTGAAATGTGCCCATAATTTATACTGGGTGATCCATAATTATAGAAACTGTATGAATGTAGTTGAAGAATGAACGCGCTGGTTGCAATTCTTTTCTTTTAATGAATCTAAATAAAAAAATGTGAAAATTTGACAACTCGACTTATTTATTTTTTCTGACATCGTCAATGCGATTTTGTTTTCTACGTCGCTAGGTTCACCAGGAGCAATCATGGGCGCCGACTTGGGAAGGAAATTGAACATGCCCCCACCTTGAAAGAGTGACCTTTCAATTCATCTTCAGCGGAACAGCCTCACGGGACAGAGGCAGAGGACACAAGTTAGATATAGCTCTTCGAATTTCATCATCAACTGTACGTAAAGCAGCTACTCGTGGAATGTTATCGGAACCAGGATACAACTGGGTGACTCTACCAAGCTTCCATTGTAAAGGACTTAGGTTGCAGTCTTTGATAAGAACCAGGTCGCCAATTTTTATTTGTGACTTATTTTCTTTCCATTTCTGTCGGCTTTGAAGCTCTGATATATATTCGAGAGACCATCTTTTCCAAAGATGCTGACGGAGTTGTTGGAGTCTCTCAAATTGATCCAATCGATTCAACTTGATGTCCATGAAGTTATGCTCAGGAATAGAGGTGAGCGTGCGGCCAATTAGGAAGTGGGAAGGAGTTGGGGCGGTAAGGTCAGAAGGGTCTGAGGTTAAAGGAGTTGAAGGACGGGAGTTTAAAACAGCCTCCACTTGCACTAAAACAGTTTGAAAGTTCTCATATGTGAGAAGTGCTTCTGATAGAACACGTTTTAAATGTCTTTTCATTGACTTCACGCCAGCCTCCCAAATGCCTCCGAAATGTGGGGAGTACGCAGGAATGAAATGCCACGATATCTCTTGACAAGATGTAGAACATTTGATTTCATCACTGTGATTTTTCAAAAATTTACCTAGTTCCAGTAACCGGTTTTTGGAACCTACAAAATTTGTACCGTTATCGGAATAGATACTTTGCGGCTTGCCTCGTCTTGCAATAAACCGTTTAAAAGCGGAAATAAATGCATCAGTGGTCAGGTCGCTGACTAGTTCAATATGAACCGCCTTCGTTGATAAACATATAAAAAGGCTAAGGTAAACCCTTGCAGGCTTTGAAACCTCGGCCAGGTTTGTCTCTCAACGTAAACGGACCTGCGTAATCCACCCCTGTATTGATGAAAGGAAGAAAAGGAGTAACTCGTGCTTCAGGAAGATCTCCCATAAGAGGACTTTTAGCAATCGGTTTGGCTTTGAAGCACACGATACACTCATGAACTTCTCTTTGCAAGATTTTTTCCAAGAATGGGCCAATATGTTTCACGTATTGATTAAAGCAATTACTGCGGTCCAGCATGAAGAAGCCTTTGATGCTCATAATGAAATAATAACTTTGAGAAATGATGGTTTGCGGAAATGATTATAGGGTGCTTCTTATCAAATTCAAATGGAAAATCTCTTAGTCTACCACCAACCCTGAGAATACCCGTTTCATCAATGAAAGGATGTAGGGACAATAGTCTACTCTTGCGGGGAAGTGTTTTGCATTTCGATAAGTTATGAAGTTCGACTGGGAATGATTCAGCTTGAGAAGATTTGATAAGATAACAAAGTGAGGAATTCAACTCTTGCATAGAAAGAGGACCAGAATTTCTTTTCGAGGATTTGAAACGATCTGATGCATTGTGAAGAAATCTATAGGCACAGGTGCGTTTGAGACGATTTAATGTTGAAAATCGTTCAAAAGGAAAACTGGAGAGGGCTGTCAAATTTAGGAAAGTTATTTCAGTTCGTTTCATCTCTGGAAGTTCATTGGTGAACTCAAGCAGTTGAGTGAAACAAATTTGAATGGAATCATTCAGAAATTTGGGACCATGCCACCAAAAATCAGATTATTTTATACTTTGTGGATTGATACCCCTAGAAATAAGATTGGCAGGATTTTCTTTCGTACTTACGTGGTTCCAACAAGAGATATCCGTGCTGGATTGAATTTCCGAGACTCTATTGGCCACGAATGTTTTAAGAAGATGAGGAGAAATTTCAAGCCATCCAAGAACCACCATAGAATCGGACCAATAAAATATTTCATTGAATTTAAGAGAGAGGGATTCGAAAAATTTGGTAACTAGCCTACTAAGTATTACAGAAGCGCAGAGCTCAAGACGCGGAATGCTGATTTTTTTAAGTGGAGCAACCTTTGACTTTGCGCACAATAGATGGGTTTGGACGTTACCTGATTGATCTAAGCTACGGATATAAATAGCGGATCCGTAGGCTAGTTCATAAGAGTCGTAAAAACCGTGTAGTTCAATATGAGCAGCGTTGTCTAGTTTTACTTTACGAGAAATTTGAACATCATTGAGTTGTGGGAGTTGATCCCTAAAAGCTAGCCAACTAGAATAAATCTGTAAAGGTACTGACTGATCCCAGTCTAATTTTCCCAGCCAAAGTTGCTGTAACAACATTTTAGCTTGGATTGTAACTGGACTGAGAAGACCTAAAGGGTCGAAGATGCGAGCTATACCCGACAGGATTGACGTCTTTGTGATTGTCTTCGGAAGATTTTCCGATGGGATAACATATGTAAGAGAGTCAAACTTGGGATACCAATGGAGTCCAAGCGTTTTTGTGTTATCGTTTGAACCAAGAGAATAGGCAATGTCCAAGGAAGAAACTGATTGCTGAATAGCGTCCAATATCAAAGGGTTGTTAGAGACCCATTTGCGCAGTGGAAAATGAGCTTTGGATAGGATATGGATGATTTGCTTACAATAAAGAATGGTTTCCGAGATTGAGTCAGATCCAGTTAAGAGATCATCAACATAAAAATCGTTCGCTATTATGTTGGTAGCTTCAGGAAAACTTTCAGAATACTCCTGCGCTAATTGATTCAAGCATCTGGTAGCACGACTGGCCCGACCATTTGGATGTCGTTGAGTAATAAACCGGTTAAAGAAGGAGACGATCCGTCAAACACAACACGAAGTTTAGTGGTAAGACTGTCCTTCTTCAAAACTCCGTGATGAGGAAGGTAATAGCTGAATGGTTGATGATGATCAACCTGAGTCATGTGACCCATGGAAACGTATTCTTCCATAAATTCGACATAGATTTTTTTCAGGGTTGAATTGTGTTGAAACTTACGCTCTAGACTATAAAACCTCTTCTCGGCTCTGGTTCTCGATTTCCTTTCAATTGACTCTTTGAAAGGCACTGACACTACGAAACGACCATCTGAATTTCTTTCATGGGTAGATTTGAAGTGCTCCTCACAATGCTCCTTCTCCTTAGAATGGAATCGAGCAGAGGGAAACTCTTCTATTTCCCAGAATCGTGAAAGTTCATCACAAACAGTATTGTGTGAAAAGTTACAGAAGGCATTCTGAGAAGACTGTACCTGGGGAAGAGGACCTGAGATGATCCACCCAAGCCTTGTCTTTTGAAGTATGGGTTTTTGCGGGCCCAGATTGATCTGCCCCACGCAGAGCAAGTTATAGAAGAGGCTGGCCCCTATCAGGAGGTTTATATCTGAGGTCACATTGAAATTTTTATCTGACAGCTGAATATTATCAGGAATGCGCAATGAAGAAATGTCTATTGGAGAACCTGGGAGCTAATTGCATATGGCATTGACAACTAAACAAGTTAGGGATGCCGAAAATGAAGAGTGAAATGACTTAAGGAACACGTCACACTGGAAGTTTATATTAGAGGAAGTTTGAGCAATCCCTATCACAGAAATGTCAATTCGCCTTTTGGGAAGACCTAATTTAGAGACGAAATGGGACGAGATGAAATTTGATTGCAAGCCACTATCCAAGAGATCTCTGCATTCATGCGCCGTACCAGAACTATCCAGAACTTGAACTATTACTGTGGATAAAAGAACGAGATTATTTCGAACAGCGCTATTTGAAAGCGCATGCGAAACTTCATTATTTGAGTCTGCTTCACTGGAAATCGAAAAGACATTCGGAACATTTTTGGTAGTTTCTATATGAATAAGTGTGTGGTGCTTCTTGCCACACTTATTGCATTTACCGTACTTACAGTTGGAATTCACGTGGCCAGAATGCAAGCAATTCAGACAAACCTTTAATTTTTTTGCTTGCTCTGTTCTATCGGTGATGCTTAAATTGAGAAAATCACGACAATTGCTCAATTTATGATCTGAAGACTTGCACAGAATACAAGAACCTTGGCTTGCTATCAAAGATTTCGTAGATTTTTTCTCAAATCGATTGCGATCTTTATTGCCACTAGGAACCTGATTAGCCTCAATTTTTTCAAGAATGTCAGCTTATGTTTTCAGGAAATTCAAAAGATCTTTGAGAGTTTTTTCTGTTGATTTCTTTGACTCCCATTCAAGAGTGGTTTCCGAATCAAGCTTTTCAATGATTAAAAAAATCAATAAGGTATCCCATTGGTCTACAGGTTGATTCAACGATTGCAGAGAACGTAAGTTACTTTGTAGACCATCAACAAGCTGTCTGATACTGAGAGAAGACTGTTTGGTAATTTTTTGCAAATTGAATATGCATTTAGTGTGATTGTAAACAAGAAGTTCACGATTTGCAAACCTCTCGCAAAGCATTTGCCATGCCACCGAGAAATTCTCGGAAGACATCGGAATACTATGAATAACCTTTTCAGCTACGCCACTGACAGACGATTTCAAGTAATGAAATTTTTGTACTGAACTGATGCACAAATTTGTGATTATCATAGATTGAAAAGAATCATGAAATTTCAACCAATTCTCATAGTTACCAGAAAATCTAGGCAATTGAACAGTTGGTAATTTGATAACCAATGATGTATGACTATTTTCACCTCCATTTGAAATAACTGAGTGAGAATTGTTAGACCTATTTTCATGTGGATTTTCGTTTACGTTGGGAGACTCCCCAACACTGGACATATGTTTGGAAAGAAGAGTTTCGGCCTTTGCGATTATGCCAAAGTAATCATTTTCAAATTGTTCACTTTGTACAAATTCATCTTGAACATCATCGACCTGACAATCGATTTCAGTTTGAATTTCCTCGAATTGATTGAAAAGAAGTTCAGACCTTGCTAACGTCATTTTTAATTCGTTTTCAGGAAAAATGAACTCTGGAGTAGCTAAATCATGTTCGAGATTATTTATATAGTTTTTGAAAATTGTGAGCTTTGATTTTATAGATGCTCGCCTTTTTCTCAACTTGTCAAGAGTAATTTTTATTTCGGTTTCTGTCATCTTTATGATGAAAAGAGAAACTGCTTTTTATATTTTTTTTAGATAAATGAAACGTGAACTATTTACTAACTATTCAATAAGTAGTATGAAAATATGTAATATAATCTGTGAAATAATTCGCACGAAATATATATGCAAGTGCAAGTAAAATCTATTTGAAATGAGGAAAAGGGATCATGGATTAGAAAAAATTACCTGGGAGACAACAAATTAATTCAGTAGAGTAGAAATTCGATGCTGCGAAACTGGAAACTCAAACCACGCTTGGAAAACGGACTTCGACCTTATCGACTGTTTGCTAGTGACTTCGGGTTTGTTTCCGAAATTTTCACGAAATTCTGAATCTTCTTACTTGAAAATCCGGTTGAAGGACCAATGAATGAATGTAGTTGAAGAATGAACGCGCTGGTTGCAATTCTTTTCTTTTAATGAATCTAAATTACAAAATGTGAAAATTTGACAACTCGACTTATTTATTTTTTCTGACATCGTCAATGCGATTTTGTTTTCTACGTCGCTAGGTTCACCAGGAGCAATCATGGGCGCCGACTTGGGAAGGAAATTGAACAGAAACTATTCACAATGGAGTTATTGTTGTTGTTATTATTATATCCGTCAACCGGTTGCACCCCTACGTGCAACCCTCAAAAGTCAGAGACTTGTGCGAGCTAGGGGAAGACGTAGCCCTTACCTTTTAATACGTGTGATGCCATGCATGAGACCGGTGGCAATGCTGAGATTCGAACTCACGCTCTCTGGCTTATGAGGCGAGGACTCAACCCGCACACCACCCCGGTTTAAGTGGACACTCAGTATTTTTGGGTTGGGTTAAGAAGTTTGTTTAATTTTTCCAGAATATTTATATATATATATATTATTATATTTATTATTATTATATATACGTATATATATATATATATATATATATATATATATATATATATATATATATATATATATATATATATATATATATATATATATATATATATATATATATATATATATATATATATATATATATATATATATATATATATATATATATATATATATATATATATATATATATATATATATATATATATATATATATATATATATATATATAGACGCATTAACCCCCATTACGAAGCCCGAAACGCTACACATGACCGATTAAACGAAGCCCGATGCATGTTTACGAAGCCCGTTCTCGGGCTTCTTAAAAATCTACGTGTATATCGATTTTATAGCTTGATAATGACCCCGCGACCCCATAGAGCTAATGTAGCCTGGGCTTCGTAATGGTGGATAATATCTCAAGATATACACATTTAGTTCAGCCGACCTCTACCAGAGGGCGCATGAGTAGTTCTGTATGTAACTATATACGGTATGTAGATGTTATACGCTTTATAGGAATCCCGTATAGTTCCACGTATTTTCAGAAGCCCGTGCAATTGGCAGCATTGCGGTCTGTAAAAACTGATTATTTCGCTCTTCTACTCTTTGAAGCGGAAAAAACAGGTGGGCTTCTCACAACGTTTTCCATGCCGTTATGCTTGTATATAAGCCGATGTCTGATTCAATATTAGATTGAAACGGAAGGAGAAAACTTATGGTGCTAAGTTTGATATTGCATTAATCTAATTTCTCTAGAGGAACCAGTAGATTGGATGATAATTTGTAGATTATAAACTCATAGCGCGGTATATTTTCAGATTATTCAGTGGAAAATTTCAAGACGAACGTATCTCGATTTTGACTTTAGAGCAAAAACACCTTTATAGCTTTCATCAAGTGGGTTTCGCCAGTTTTGAACTCCACCTAATAGTATGTTTTGGTTAAATATTGTAATAGAAACTTGCCCATTTCTACCATGGGACCTTTTTTCGGATTTCCATCATCTCACGAACTATTGTTTTACATGATGATTCAATCGAGTAAATCCGCGATCATCTCCAGGATTCAATGGTCTACTAATAAATTCAGTTACATAATCAAGTTGTAATTATTCCATATGTGAAAAAAGAGCTGAACAAAAAATCTGTCTGCGCTCTGGGGCGACTTACTGGTAATTATTGGCTAATTTGTAATCATCTTCACGTGAACTGATTATCAGGTTCTTCGATCTGTTGATACCAGTCTTGAAATGAAGAGGATATAGGGTGTCTTCTTTGGCTCCGAAGCATCCACAACAGCTGTCGATGTTCTTGTAACGTGGCTATATGTAAGTCCACAGAACCACAGTGAACGATGACTACGTAAAGTTGATAATGGAAGTCGCTGAAAGTGGGGTATTCATCCAACATGATTTTCTGTATAAGCCTAAAGTATTGGACAGAGGCTGGGTCATGCTTGGAGAACTTTAGAGTCATTACTAAATATGCAGGAGCTTCAACAAAATAATGGTTATTTTACATCAGTCTAGGCTAGAATATGATCGGCAGAGGGTTCGTATATCACTAGTTGAATGCTTCGTTCTAAGATGGTGCTAAAGCAAGCTCTGCACGGACTAGGTTTTGAGCAGATAAGGAAGCGCGAGCTGTAATTCCAATAAGTCACCGACGTTTCTACTTTTGTTACCACATTCACCGTAACATAAAACAGTTAAGATTTATCAACCAAAATATGTATGTACTAAGGAAGTGAAAGATTGTAAGTATTCATCTCTTTCAGAGCAGTTATGAATACTTATGAAGTTGTTCTCCTTCTCATAAAGTGTCTTTGGTAGGTAACAAAAAAATTCTGAACTATCCTCTTGCCGTCCGGATGAAAAGTTGGATTGCCTCAAACACTCAAGGTTGGTGAGAATCGAAGATACTTGAAAATATCTCAGTTCGAAAATAACTGGGAAATAGTTTTACCACTTAAATAAAATTTCATTCATGAAAGTCTTAATAATAAATAGCGCTTGTCAAAAACTGTTTATAAAACATGTGTTTCCCAAATTTTTAAGAACAACTTTATTTCCAAAGTCTTCAGGGTTACTTGAAACACCTTCCCCAACTCCTTAAGCAGAAGTTCTTTGATAGTATCTCCAACCAAACCATTCTGTTATTTATTGTTTGGTGATCAAAGAATAGTGAAAAATTTCATCAAAAACAAAATAGTGGGCGAGTATTATGCGAGTGAAATTTTTACGCGGAAGGTATTTGAAGAGAGAGATTAATAAATATTTGGGAAGGCAAATGGTATATTCGATATACAGCGCATACAAAAATTGGAAAATCTTGACATTGAGGTTTTACTGTTTCGAAAGAAAAGTTCATTAGGAAACGTTGTTTGCTACTGAAAATTAGGTCTGAATATATTAACCTAATATTTTTTAGGGTCCTGCATGAAGGCAGGATGCTGCTTCAACCTTTTGATGTACTTCACGATAAATTAGGATCATATCCACTAGTTCGTTATGTTCATGAACCTCTGCCATCTTGAAAAATGCAGATGCATTGGTTAGTTTCTGCCAACAGTGTCTTATGATTCGCTGAAGTAAAGAAGTTCAATTTGAAGTAATTTCTCGTTGACCAACAGAAGTCTCAAAAGTTTATATCGTCGTCTATTCCATATTTAGTTCAGTTCGCGATTTGAGTGTTGTAATTTTTGATTGATCCTATTAAAATTCGATGGGTCCAAGTTATAATTACATCAAAATGTTTATTTATCATCCGTTTGAAATGTAATTTTACTTGGTATAAAACGAAATGTTACCGTTTATTTCCGCTTCTACTTGAAGCAGAAGCCAACTTGCATTCTAGTTATATTTCAGCAATAGTGGGTTACGTATCATCAAACGATAATTTTATTATTTATTATCCATTTTGAGGATACATTCATCAGCATTTCAGGTTCCTATGTACCTAACTGAATCGCGCATACATCGATACATCCTTCTTACTTGTGTTTTTCATGTCTAATACTATAGTCCAGATTTTTTCGAAACATAACGCGCTAGTAATGACATTAAATTTACTCCTTGTGCAAATAGTGCTTTGAAATATTATTTGTAACACGTGGTCGTAGTGTTAAAGCATCGGCGATTCACTTGGATTTCTCAAGGGGTATCCGGTTCAAATCCTGGGCACCGACGGTCTGCCACGGAGCTGGGGTGGTTCAAAATACATTCTGATAAATTGTAGATCCCGAATCACCCTTGCTCGCACAAGCTCTGAGGAGTATCTGCGGAAACCTGGGTGATTCGTAAAAACAAAAACAAAAAAGTTCGTAAAAACAAAAACTTCCATTGGCATGTTAAAATTATTGAATGTGTAACCACAGATGATTTGTAGATATCATTCGGTTTACAGGAGTCCATTAGAGTTTCGCGTGTTATTCGAAGCCCGTTATTGATAGTAAGGTGGTCTGTGTAAGGCCACATATGATTTGTAGATATCATATAGTTTACGGGAGTCCCGTAGAGTTCCGCGTATTATTCGAAGCCCGTTATTGATAGTAAGGCAGTCTGTGTAAGGCCACATATGATTTGTAGATATCATACAGTTTACGGGAGTCCCGTAGAGTTCCGCGTATTATTCGAAGCCCGTTATTGATAGTAAGGCAGTCTGTGTAAGGCCACATATGATTTGTAGATGTCATACGGTTTACGGGAGTCCAGTAGATTTTCGCGTATTATTCGAAGCACGTTATTGATAGTAAGGCAGTCTGTGGATGGCCACATATGATTTGTAGATATCATACAGTTTACGGGAGTCCCGTAGAGTTCCGCGTATTATTCGAAGCCCGTTATTGATAGTAAGGCAGTCTGTGGAAGGCAACATATGATTTGTAGATATCATACAGTTTACGGGAGTCCCGTAGAGTTCCGCGTATTATTCGAAGCCCGTTATTGGCAGTAAGGCAGTCTGTGGAAGGCATGATGTTTTTTTAATATTCAAAGGGAAACGGTCAGGCGAGCTTTTTAATTCGTTTCGCTACGCGTTGAGGGTGGTTGTGTGAAATTTCATTTTAAATATGTCCTCTACCAGAGGTGAAATAAGGTTGAATGATTTTGAATAGGGATCCTGTTGAAGGTGAGTAACATTGGTATAATTTAAGTGGGTACAACATTTTTTATGGGGAAATCTGTGGGAAATTGAGGATGCTACTAATTTTGTGATTTTAACCTAAAAGCGCATCACATTTTTCAGATTGTTCAGTAAAGATTTTCAAGATAAAAGTACCCTAGATGTTAACGTATTCTTTTATTTTATCAAAGGTAATACCACGAGCACAATGGGTCGTGATGGTCATGATGGTAGAGCGCTTGTTTCTCAACCTGAGGGTCATGGGTTCGATTCCCAGCATGGTCATTGGTCACGTGCATAGCATCACACGTTAAAAGGTAAGGGCTGCGTCTTCTCTAGCTCGGACAAGTCTTTCGAAGACTTTTGAGGGTTGTACTCTTAAGGGTGTGCAGCTGGTTGACGGAAATAACAATTTAACCAATAACAATTTTAACAATTCAACTTAAAATTTTATCGAATTTTTATTATTCTTCAAGAAAACTCTTTGTTTGGCAAAAATATGAAAACAAATCGATTGATAGTCCTTTAGGACGAGTGATTTTATCTAGATTCGGTTAGTTTAAATGTTTTTGTCATGAGTGATGAAAATAAAAAAATTTCAATAAAATTTTAAGAACGAGTTGTATTTGAAAATATATTTTTTTTCGCCAATCTGAAAAGTGAATAACCATAATTTTTTTTTCATTCATTTTAATAATAAAATATCATTATAACGTTTCATATGACCCGGTCAATGAAATTGACCCTAAATAGTTTTGACAGTTCAAAGGTAAACAACGTTTTATCGGCAGTTTCCACCACTTCTATTGGCCAAAGTACCAGAAACGTGAAAATTTGACATATGAAAAAAATAATCATGATTTTTCATATTATATTTCAGTTTTCAATACTCTGTATTTTCTGTCTTGAATTTTATTTGCATTTCAGAATCAATATATTACATAATATCAAATGATTTTTCCCTTTAAATTATCCACTTTGGGGATACACTCATCCTCAATTCCAGTTCTATAGATATCTGTTGCGAACAAAATCTAAACGAATTGCAAAATCATGGCTTTCTAACATATTTCTCCTTTCTTGCCATCTTTTGCATGTTCAGTACTACCTTCCATATTTTTCTTAAACATAACGTGATAGTAATCAACTTGAACAGTGCGTCAACACATTACTAGTAATATGTGAAAATGGGTACTTTCATCTAAGTATACCTACTTATTTTCATTCGCACGACAGCATTATTGATTTTTTTCTTGATTTAGGAGTAATGTGAATAGATTGACGGATGCGTTTCCACTTAAAAGTACATAAATACTCATAAAAGGTATAATAAGCACAATCCCAATTAAAATTTATCTAAGATAAACTTGGCGACACCGCAGTGGCTTGGTTAGAGCGCTAGAACATATATTTCCATGCAACTGGGCTTTGAATAATCTATTGAATATCGGGGGACTCGTAATATCGTTCGTATATGTTTTCAAAATGTATGTATTATATACGCCCGCAAGGGTCCCCCTCAACCCGGGCTTCTACTAGCCTGTGGCATATAGCGGGCTTGGTTTCATCCGACAGATGCGTATATATATATATATATATATATATATATATATATATATATATATATATATATATATATATACTCCAAAGCATACAGGGTGATTTAGTCATAAAAAAACTGTCAACTGTAAAAATTCACGAAAGACACCTTTCTTTGAACATTTTTTGGACTCCTTTCAGGTAGGAGTTTTCTTTCACCATTGTACTTGATATGCAAACACCAATACGGCTGATAGTTTTTCTCCACTTTCTATGACTAGATATTTTTTTTATGTCCTTAGCTGCCAACATGAAAAAAAAATATTGGAATTTTGACTGAAATCAAGTGAAAACACACTCTTGAATAATCAAATTCTACTAGTAAATAAACAACAAGAATCCTAACTTGTGGTTTAAAGTTGCCAGGGGAAACTGTTTGCGTGTACTTGTTTAATGAATACTGTGGCCAAGATAGGATTGACCAGCAGTGTAGGTATTTTGGAATGGCATTTCAGAGATCATTTTTTGGAGATGGGAAAAGTGGTGATATATTTGTAATTTATTGATAATCTTCGGAATAACGTCAGAAATAAACGAAAGTGAATATCGAAAAAATATATTTTATTCGTATATATAGAAAACAAAATTTTAAACGAAGAAATTGTTTGTTAAAGAGAGAAACAGTTCCTGCAATAAAAAAGATATTCAAGAATTGATTCCAGAAATTTTGTGCCCGAATACATAATTTTGAAATCATGACATTTCGTATCAAGTACATTATATTGGTGAGGTTCAACATTGTCACCAGAATAATAAATTGCTTCTTTGTCGAAATCTCATTTCCATATTAGAATCAGTTTTGGACCAATGATGAAATCGATTTGCAGTGTCTTTGGTACAATTCAAATGGTGAACAGAAGAAAATGTAATATTTTGTTGGTTCCTGCGTATCCAAGGAACCATATCATAATGGATATGTGAGCACAAGTCTCTCATGTCCTAGCACTGGACATACAAGTATTCTAGATTATCATTCTCGGTTTCTGTAAAAACTAACTATAACTTAGGTTTCTTGAAATTTCTGAAAATATTTGGAACCTACAAAAAATTCTGTTCTCCAATGGACTAGTGAATCTCATCAAGTGTTTTCACCTGACCCCCTTATCCACTAAAAAAATTGGGTGAGTGGCTATCACTTTGAGGGAGGTGACGGAGGGGCGATATTTTATGTCACAGAGTGTCCTTTTGAAAACTTAACTCAACGTGACGCAGGGTTTTTCTTAAAAAATAATAATGTAGAAAAGTAATGTATCTATTACTTTAGGACCTCACTATATAAAACATCGTAATCATGTTTCTGACTTATGGCTTTTTTTCTGGCCTTTAAATCAGTTTTCCTTCCTACATGCTAATTCTCATAAAAGAGAAAATGATCAAAAATTCCTGTGATTTTTCTGCAAGTTCCGTTTCCTATAGTATGATAAGCACGAACTAGACTTATGACTTTTTTTATAATAGACTTTTACATTTACAAATTTTTATTGCACATTATTTCGTTGACGAGAAAATTGACCTAAACAGCTGACCAGTTGATGGGATCTCTTTTTCGGGTTCCTAACAATATTAAATTTCATTAGGTCGATTGCCATAAGCGAGAAAATGCATCAGTAATCAATTATTTTTTTACAAGATCGCGCCCCTATTTCTACCCTTTAAGTATGTGCAAAACTTATGGCTTTGGTTTTCCTTACCGATTCCGCAAATAACAGGCCAGTTGAGTCTGTCACAATGCTTGGATTATTTTACTGATAAAGAAATTCTGGATGTTGATGAAAAACCTATTGGTTTGAAGTGCAAAGAGAAACGAAGTCCTTATCGATATGTAAATTTCCTAAAATTTTAGTGATGAATTTAAAACGTTTTTCTCATAGAGAAAAATTTAATGTGACTACTTATTTTCCCTTGGAAGGAATCGACTTGAGCAATTATGCAGCGAACTAATCTCTTGTCGATGTGACCTTTATGCATTGTCCAATCACAGCGGGACTCACGGCTTACTGTAGATACCCGTACGCAGATACGTGGCACGAGTACAGTGACTCTTGAGTGTCACTTTAATACACTGGACTTGGTTTATTTATCAGATACTTTTCTACTTTCAATATAAAATGCTTTATATTCTAGTGAGTGTCCTTTAGGCTTGAAAATCAAACTTGGTTTTACCTGTTTCCTTTCTGGCTTCTTCACTCACTGACTCTACTGTCTCCAAGGATGGTGTCCCCGAAACCGGTTCTTTGTTGGTTGCTTGAGGAGCAACAAATAAGATACAAAAGGCAAAATGTTGTCACTACCCCAAATGTGTGCTGGCTAGGAGATACCAGGTATCTGAGTGCTTGAGGCTTACTGTTTTTTTTTATCTGGAACTACTTCTCTGAAAGGATAGAAAGTTCGTGCTTCTCGCGCGAAGGAGAAGTCTTGAAGTAGTCTTGATATCAATTAATGTGGTTCGGTCAATTGAATAAGTAAAATAATTTGGAAAGAGAACAAAACAAAACAAAAAAACATATCTTACAGAGAATTACAACAATATTTTATAAAGTTCATACTCATCCATGACTTATTTATTGCAGTTAGTCCGATTTAATCGTCTTGGGAGTCACACTTTTATTATCGATTCGCACGTCTCGTTTATTATTTATTATTTATCACAAGTCTAAGTTGAGTACCCGAGGCCCGCACGGTCGCATAAAAACGTTGTAATTCCTCTTCGATGTTCAGCACTGACTAACTCCCAAAAACTCTCCCAGTCCAAGAGAGATTTTTCTATCCCGTCGGCCGACTAGCGGAAGCCTTTCACAGATTTGAAGCCTCTCTCATTCGTCAATTCCATAATTTATTGTTTTCTGGTACTAACAATAAAATCTGTACCGCCCATTCCAAAATGGTTTTGTCGTAATTTTTTTTATACTCACAAAATTTCTGTTGAGTTTCCGTTCTTTAATGGGTTAAGATTAGTTAATTGTATGAAAGAGAGCTTTCAATTCCATATTGACTATCGCTTGGCCGAATACATTAAGTCACAATGAGCCGAGAAAGATCAATTATTTTTGCAAATATAATAATACTTATACAAAGTATATTCCGAGGTGGGCTGTTATACAGGATGGTATTTAAAAATGTTTTATCATTGAATTACAAGTGCCTCAGCATTCGTTACATCACTAATCACTCCGAACACACTTTTGAAAACAGAGGCATTTGTTGTTTTCTATAAGTATTTATTGTTTTTGTTTTCTATGTATTTATTTATTTTGGTATTATGTATATATTTATTATTATAGTGAATATATGTTTTACAAATACTTATATATTAGCATTTCTCATTTTGTTTTTACTTGTGAAAGGTAAAGGGAGTTATAGAATCTATAATGTCCCAAGGGAGTTATGACCTTTTTTATTGATAGCGTAACTATGACGATATATATGCTTATAATATCCTGTTCAAAAATACATGATTTATTCCAACAATGAAGAACTGCATTATGAAAATTAATTAGGCTGACTAAATCGTCTACGATTTGGGTCATGTTCGCCATTAGGTGCTATTAGTGGAAACGATTTATAATCTATAATGGCTCAGAAAGACAGAAGACATCAATATAAAAAAAAGTTGTATGATCAATGAGGCGGATGGATCGGATTCGGTTCAGTCAGTCATCAGCAATAACCATGAACATTTCTGGAAGTGAAAAATCGACAAGTTCGATAGTGATTCGTACCTACATATCTAAACATTGCCAAAATCTTGAGAATCATTCCACGTGGTAGGAAACATGATAAACTGTGGAAAAAGCTATTATGGAATTTATTTTCCATATTATGGGTTTGCACCAGCATTGGCAACGCTGTGTTTAGAATTTATGTGGCGCAATAAATGCTCGTGAATGCAAATAATATAATTATTCGTCTGCAAGGAGTATTCGGGACAAATCATAAGCACTGCCTCTCTGACTTTATTGCTTTTTGGTGGTTGTTACTTTTGGGATACTTGGGAAATGATAATGAAAGCTATTTCGCCTCCAAGCATATCCGATATCCACATGAAATATAAAGTAAAAAAATAGGAGCTAGCTAGCGTTTTGAAAATATTTGGTGGGCATGTTATGTGTTCATCGATTTGAAATCATTTTTATTTTGGACTCTTTTTGAAAATTTTATTGTTGGTCATCCTGATATTATATTGATGTGGATTTATAGAATCATAGGAAGATATTTGAATTTTGTGGTACTAAATACTATATGGGAATTGTGTAATCTTTTCAATATTCGTTATGATAACTTGAAATTTTCAATCGCAAAAGCATTCGCTATTGATCCAAGTAATGAAACTGGTATAAAACACCTGAGAATCGCGATAAGGCAAATTAAAGCCGAATATACAAAACTATTCAAATTAAGAAAAGGTGTTGAGAGGATCTTTGGACCAGCTTTTCTTCTACGGATGTTAGAAACAATACTTGACATACTGGCTAACTGCAACCAAATGACGTTTATGGAACTGGCTAAACAAAGAACAACTTACTACTCGATAATCGTGGCAATACTTTTGTCTAGCTATCCAATGGTGAGAAAAAATTATGTATTTTCTTCTCGCCTCTGATTTCAACCAAATATTCACTATGATTCTTCTTTCCATAATTGACATATTTCCTTTCTGTGACTAACGTAACTCAATATAAAATACTGAATCATTGATATCTATAAGTTGGTCCTGAATTTGTGTCGAACTGGAATTATTTCGATACTTACCTATGTAGAGATTGAAATTTGCTTCTCGCATTGCTTTTTGGGTTATTTTAACCATCCGCATCTCGACATTATTGACATTTCTTCAATTTTGCATCTTGTTTTATTTGTACAATTGATATTCAAAATCCCAAAACTTAAAACTTATTTCATAAAACTTCCATTATGTCTTCGGCTTGAATAAACAAACCGTGACAGGTTAATAGCTTACGGAAATTCTACGCAGATAACTACTATCAATTTTTTAAATTTCTAACTTTGTAATGCTTTTATATCTATGATTATTTGTTAATAATTACTAACACAAATTGCGAAAAAATAGTTTTTACGCCGGCGGGAGAAAAAGTTACTTTCTCGGGTAACAAAAGACGGACAGAAGTGACGTATTATTCCCTAGGGAGATAATTTTATTTTTTGACAATTATAAAAGTCATACTATTGCATGCAAACTCAAGAAATTATTACCACTACTACTATTATCACTAGAAAAGTATATACAGGGTCAAATCAATTTGTATGGAAAGAAAAAAATTGAAAAGGTGGGTACTAAAGTGAAATATTATCAGTAAAGTTACCGAAATTTTCAGAGAACCAAAAATTTTAAAAACCCATTCCATAGGAAACCTCTAGGAAGGTATAAATACAGAGTCAAATCAGTTTGTTTGTCCAGAAAAGTGTTGAAAAATTGGAAAATAAATAAAATTCTATCAGTAAACTACCCGAAATATTCAGAGTACCAAAAATTTCGAAACTGCATTTGATAAAAAACTATTGGAGAAGTGTACATACAGGGTCAAATCAAAGTTTTTGGCTGGAAGTGTTGTGAGTAAAATAAAATTTTTAATAATTCTTTGATATACCGGTTGACCAAGAGATGAGGTGTGCACCCCAATTTTTCTATAGTTTTGAAGATAAAATTTTCAAATTTGGTACGTCAATATAATACTCAAATACGCATATTTTGACTCCATTACCGAAAATTCACTTTTTTTTCAAACGACACCCTGTAAAAATTCTTTCATTATCCGGAAGAACACGCAATTTGTGATAACTCCATTCTTCGTCAACATCATCAGCATCTACGAGAGGAAGGTTCGAGGGAAGATACAGGTGAAAATTGGGCTTTTCATGTAATTGCAGCAACCATATTTTCCATTAATGATCAAAACGGAGTAGTACGCATAAAGATCTGCTCACAACTGCCATTTCTCAAATGGCAACATACTCTATTCATATTGTCGTATTGAAAAGTTATGAGTTATCCAAACAATCGTGTTAAAAGTTTCGGAGAATTCTGAAAGTAGTCGAAGATACGGGATGTTTCATTATGAGTGTTCTCAAAATTGAATATTCTTAAACAGAGGCAAGCGACAGCTAAGCAAAAAATCAAATCTTTTCATTCGAGTAACCTGATCATTTATCATTTTTCAATATGACAATGTGAATAGAGTATATTGCCATTTGAGAAATGGCAGTTGTGAGCATTTCTTTATGGGTACTACTCCGTTATGAGGAAATTTTTGATAATTTTTGGAAAATGTGGTTGCTGCAATTACGTGAGAAGCTCAATTTTCAGATAGTTTTCGAAAATATTGCATTTACAAATTCTCTGCTCAACAATGTGGATATATTTGAATATAGAAATAAAATAAAAATGTTCAATTTAAGAGCTCTGACGATATGAAAAGTGAATGTTTATACGGCGGAAATATAACAAATAAATAAAATCATTACAGTATAGAAGGTGTAAACGACTACCTATCTCACAAGGAATGTCTGAGAATGCCCCTAGAGGGTAACAAAGGATATATTGGTGAATTGTACGAACTTAATTCGAAATGAACCCATCTAGGTAACTTCGACCGTAAGGTCAGATTTTGCAATTATTTTAGTAGTTGTCATATGTAGTAACGTGAATTACATTCATAGATTGAAGCTGCATTTTTTTTGGTATCATATTGTACAGAAATTATGACAACTTATATGAATAATATTTTGTTTTCTGTTGATGAATTTTTTCCGGCCAAACAAATTGATTTGACCCTAAACACTCATATACTTTTCTGTCGGAATTTTATTTAATTCTCAATTTAACATGCCTTTTCTAGCCAAATAAATTGATTTGACCCTGTATTTATACCTTCCTAGAGGTCTACTATCGAATGGATTTCTCAAATTTTTGGTACTCTGAATATTTCGGGTAGTTTACAGATGGAATTTTATTTAATTTTCAATTTTACATCGTTTTTCTGGCCAAACGAATCAATTTGACCCCGTATATATACTTTTCCAATAGTCTCTCATAGAATGGAGATTTAAAAATTTTGGTACTCCAAATATTTCGGGTAGTTTACTGATGAAGTTTTATTTAATTTCCAATTTTTCAACACTTTTCTGACCAAACAAATTGATTCGACCCTGTATATATACTTTTTCAACAGTATTTCATAAAATGGCGTTTTAAAATTCTTGGTACTCTCAATATTTCGGGTAGTTTACTGATGGAATTTGATTTAATTTCCAACTTTTCAAAACTTTTCTGGCCGAACACATTGATTTGACCCTGTATATATACTTTTTCAATAGTATTCCATAGAACGGCATTTTAAAATTTTTGGTACCCTGAATTTTCGGGTAGTTTACTAATAGAATTTTATTTAATTTCCAATTTTTCAACACTTTTCTGGACAAACAAATTTATTTGACCCTGTATTTATTCCTTCTCAGAGGTCTCCTATTGAATGGCTTTTTCAAATTTTTGGTGCTCTGAATATTTCGGGTAGTTTACCGTTGGAATTTTATTTAATTTCCAATTTTTCAACACTTTTCTGGCCAAACAAATTGATTTGACTCTGTAATACATTGCTTCAAATATTTTGTATTTTAAAGTAATTATTAAAAATAAATTAAGTCAATATCATCTTTATCTCTTGGAGCTTGATTTGAACAAATATCCATTTAAAAGCATTCTGAATCATGTAAATAAATCAAGGAATTTTCAAAATTCATGTTTATTTTCGGTAAATATTCTTTGGGACAAAAAAGGGATGTACCTGGGATGTCCCTGTGTTGTTAGGGATTTGACATGTTGCTGTAAGCTTTTTTTCTTCATGCTGATCAAAGTGAAACTTACCCCAGAAGGTGGCGCGCTGAGCTCTAGCTACAACTCCGTCACCGGTATCGGTTTGATGTGGCGATACAAAGTTTCATATATCAAATATCTACTTTAGTCAGACAATCTCGTAATCGTCTTCTAAGTTATTCATTGTATATAAGAAGCAGATTTTGAAAAATATGTGTGAAACGTCAAAATTAGTCAAAAATAGTGTACATTACTCGAGCAAAAGTGATATTTGCAATTTTCATAAAGATTCGTAAGCGAATAAAATATAGCTCTTGATGAGGGTACGTCGAAATGATTCAAATGAGTGATGAGTAAGTACCTACGTTTTCTTATCTGAGTTATTCAATATTATAACGTCGTACTGCTCGACGGATTCTACGTTTATTTTATTCAAATCATATTCCCAGACGGCACCCAATATTCCTGGAATATGCCCAACATCCTATTTTCCAGCAGATATTGCAATATTCCTGGAATATTTCATGAATATTTATTTGATCTTATACACATTGAGAATATTCCTGGAATATATTTTCACGCATATCCATGAGATATTCTCCTTGAATATTGCTGGTATATTCAAAAAGCGTATCAAGCAGAAACGTAAGTTTTTGAATATTCTGGGAATATTCAAAAGGCATGTCAATTTGAACGGTCATTTTGTTAGATAAATATCAAAAGTTTCTCGAATATGTATTTAATAAAAACTGAAAAACCACATGCATTTATAAAAACTTTTCAAGTTTCGTAGCCAAAATAAAGCATTTAATTGGTTAGTTTATGAAGTAGTACGTTTGCAGTTTGAAGTGGAATTTCAACCAATCAAATGTTTCGATTATCTGCGCTCGACGCCGGAGACTGACAAATCAAATGCTGATTGGCACTGCGATCAGTTTATGGATATTTGACAGCTGTCAGCTGTAATTGTCATTTGTCAATCGTCAAACGTATCAAAAATATATACAACAATCTAACGATTAAAAGCAAATTGGATAAAAGATAAAAGATTATTAGTAATTATAGCTTGATTGAATGGTGAATTACTACTTTGTATTTATGAAATTTGCTTAGATAATGATTTTAGTGAAAGTGAAAGACCTCGTATGGGTGGAAGTGTTGTAGTGCTGTTGAGAGTATTATTACATATTCCAAAAAAAGTTGCTAGAAAATATCCGCAGTTGAAATCACCAACAACTCCTGATAAGATAATTCGGAATTTAACTCATTCTCCGAATCGCCTTATCAAAAGTTCCAAAATCTTTTCTGTTTTTAGTTTTCATTCGTTAGTATAATAATATATTTATATTTTGCCAGGTAATAATTTGCAACTAGCCAGCTCGTCTCAGTTTGTAACAGTATCAGTGGACTAAGAAAAGGAAGTGAACAGTAGTAACTCGGATCTGTCGAACTCAAGAATCTATTTTACCGTAGCAAAACAAAAATTTGATCCTGTAAAAGTAAGTAAATCTCTAAAAAGTATATTTGTGCATTTTTTTCATTGAACTTTCCTTTGTTTTTAGAGATTCTACTGAAAGGCTACACAAAATGCAAAAATGAAAACGACTATAAGAAATTCTAAGAAAGAAAATAATATCCAATATAATTTATATAATTATTCAAAAGATAATCCAAAATCAGTAGATATCGATATCCCAGCAGAGTCTTACATAATAGAGTTAATATGGAAAACTCACTGACAAAAACATAGTATTTTTTACTTCCTTCACAAATACTTTGATGAGTGCTTGTTGTTAAATTGTTGTTATTTGTACACTATAACTGAAAAGATGTAATTATTTTATTTATAGATGACAAAGCTTCTTCATGTTGGAGGCATCAGTTTTTTAGGAGATGTATGCCTCAGTTAGTTGACGAAGATGTTTTAAGGCACCTTTAGCTAGGTTGGAGGAAATGTAAGGAAAAAATTATCTAATTTAGACATGGCTACTTTGATAAAAGATAAAAATATACCACAGAGATGACGTAAGTTTGAATTGAAATTTACCTTTACTTAATTTATACTATGTAGTCTGTTTTAGTGCTTATTTCATAAAAATAAAGCTTTAAGCAAGAATAAATATTCTTTATTTATGACTGACATTCAACACTCCCCAACTGACATCTTTATCCTTCATGACAACTATACAATTCTAATGTATAGGGTGCTACAACACTTTCCCTTTCAAGAATTAAACATGAATCTAAATTGATAATAAACTAAATATACAAACGCTCTGGAGGGCGTACAACTCTTCCACTACGAGTTGTTATGAAAGACGGAATTCTAATATTTGGACTTCTGCTAGAATCTTCATTTGAGTGAACCCGCGGATTATGGTTTGAATCCTTAATTGGATTATCCTCGTCGAGGCTGAAGTCATACTTATTGTCAGCTACATTATTCCGGGTACGCTTTAAATGAACTTCATTACGTCGTACAATTCGTCCATTTTCTTTAACAATATGATAGGAAAGAGGTGAATGATGACGATCAAGTATTTGCACAGGTTCCCAATTATCAGTACGCCTTCATTTTGTAACCACTCTCTCTCCCTCCTAGAAATCTGCTGCTTTACGAGGAGGGAGCTGTTTTATCATAATATTTTTTAGATCGTATCTGTTTTTCACTCATCATTCTATGCACATCCTTTTCAGCCTTGGGTTTCAATGCTTTTGCACTAACTGGCAAAGTTGTTCTGATTTGCCTGCTCATGAGGATTTGACAGGGGGACACGGTTAAACCCGTAAGAGGCATATTACGATAATCTCTCAATAAGTCCCTGTAATCTTTTCCTACTTCTCTACTTTTCTTGAGTATACCTTCAGTAATGTGACATCCTTTTTCAGCAAGACTATTTCCTTGGTGATAATATGGACTGCACGTAACCACTTCACTTTCATATGATTCTGCAAACAATTTGAAAGTGTATGAGAGAAATGGCATGTTATCAGCATGAATCACTTTTGGGATTCCATGAGTACTAAATATATCTTTTAGTTTGTCAATTACTCCATGAGCCGTTTTTTGTACGACGGGTGATATTTCCAATCATTTTGAATATTGATCAATAACGATAAGAAAATTTTCACCAGCATACTGAAGAATATCTACTGATATTTCTTCAAAAGGAAGTTTTAGAATCATGGGGGCTTTTGATTTCAATGATTTATATTTTTCACATATGTTGCATTGAGCTACTAAATTTGATATATCAGTGTACATATTTGGCCAATAGTATACCTGTTTTGCCCTTGCAACTGTTTTATCACGTCCAAAATGGCACTCATGCAATACTTGAAGTACTAGATTTCTCAGTGATTTCGGAACAAACAATTTGTCCTCGTGAAATACTAGTCCACTATCTAGATAAAGATCATTTCTCAAAGGCCATGCCCATCTTACTATTTCTGGTAGTATTCTTCTATGATCTGGCCATCCATTCAGGCATAGGGTCTTGATTTTCAGTAGTTCTGGATCTTTGCTTGTTGCATCAATGAACTCTTCTTTTCTTTTTTCAGACATAGGCAAATGAACAACTATTGAATGGACTAGTTCAGCTAATTCATCATCTTGTTCAATATTTTCATCTAGGAAAGATCGAGATAGCAAATCTGCAATGTACATTTGAGATCCAGGAAGATACTCGACTTCTATCTTGTATTTCAATGGTTTTATTCGTATCCTTCGTAATACACAGGATCCTATCTTATGAATAGCCTTTTTCATTACAGCTACGAGTGGTTTGTGATCCGTGAATATTTTAACATGATATCCATAAACATAATTATGGAATTTGGTCAAACTGAAAAGAATAGCTATCATTTCTTTTTCAGACTGGCTATAATTTTCTTCTGCCGGTGTTAAACTGGCTGATGCAAATGCAACAGGTCGTTTTTCTTGTAGTAGTACACATCCCATACCATTTTTGCTGGAGTCACATTGAATCGATATTTCTTTGCGATGATCAAAATTCGATAATGCAGGGGCATTGGAAACAAGAGTTTTCAATTCTGTAAATGCATTCTGATGCTCAGGAAGCCATTCAAAAATTACATAATTTTTCAGTAATTTTCTGAGTGGGGACGTTATGATTGCCATATTTGGTATGAATTGACGGACGTAGTTAAACATTCCCAAAACACTCTGTAGTTCCTTTTTTGTTGAAGGTGATTTGAGATCAGTTAAGGCTTTGACGCGGTCTTGATCAAGGCTCATGCCTTCTTTACTAAAAATGAAACCAATATATTTTACCTTAGTTTGTTGGAACTGAAGTTTACTGGAGTTGAACACGATGTTTTTTCCTTTGCTCGTTTGACAACTTCTTGGACATTTCGGTTGTGCTCATCCAATGATTTTCCATATACAATCAAGTCATCTTGATACGGTAGCACATTTGGAATATCTCCGAAATTAGCTTCAATATATTTTTGAAATACTTCGCTTGCATAGCAAATTCCAAATGGTAACCTCAAGAATTTGAACACACCATAAAACAACAAAGATTACTAGATTTTTCTGTGAGAGCAATCTGATGATAACCATCTTTGAGGTCGAAAACACTGAAATATTCGTTGTATGCTAGTTTTTCTGATATTTCAGAATTAGTTGGTAATAAGTAATGTTCAGTGATAACAACTTTATTAAGTTCTTGTGGATCCAAACAGAATCTCAATCCACCATTTGGTTCTTCAACGATAACTACGTGGCTGATAAAATGTTCAGAAGTTACATTATCGACTTTTTGTGTGACATTTCGCTTCTCCATTTCGGTTAGTGTTTTTTTTACTTTTAGTTTTAACGAACTTGGAATTCTCCTAGGCGGTTCGTTGATGATAGTGGCATCCTAATGAATTCTTATTGTCAATTGTTCAGGGAAACACCCAAGACCTGTGAAGACTTCCTTATTTTTCGCTATAAATTTATCTTTTGTTCCCAAAGAATGCTTTGAATATGGATCTGGTTGTAAGTGATCAACAATTTTCACTGAATTTAATTTTATGCATCCATCTAGACCTAAAAGTGGTGCTGTGTTTGCATTAACTAAAACAAAGTCTAGATATTCTTTCATTTTATTTATTTCACACTTGAGCTTGACCACACCCAGTGGTTTGAGAGTAGATCCACCGAAAGCTTGTTCAAAGTGTTCTATCAGAGTTAAACTGTTTATATACACCGTATCATCATCAGCTTCAGAATTTGAATCCACAGAGGTAGTGTTATCTGAATTCAATTCATGTAACGGCTTCTTTGTTCCACATACACTAGCAAAATGATTGTATTTTTGACATTTCATGCACTTTCGGCCATACGCAGGGCATTGCCCAGGTAAATGTTTTTCTCCACAATACAAGCAATTTCCTTTTCTACTTTTCTCAGTGCTAAACTTTCTGCTACCTGCTTGCTGTGATCCACTTGCTTTCATTTGATTGTAGTCTGGTCGATACTTTCTTCTATGTTGCATCGTTTCAACTGGACTGAACTCTTCTGCTACTGCATGAACTGATTTTGTTTGTATCTCACTTGCTAGTTATTTACTTCTTTCAGCTGCTTGACATTGTATAATTGCTTTTTCTAATGTTAAATTCTCTACTCTAAGTAAGCTTTCTCTAAGAGTTGCACTACGAATACCACAAATTATCCGATCTCGGATAAGGTCATCTTTTAGATTATCAAAATCACAAGACTGAGGTAACCTTTTGAGAGCTGTCACATAGTGATCAAAAAGTTCACATTCTTGTTGATTTCTTTGATTGAATATATATCTTTCATAAGCCACATTTTTTCTTGGAGTTGCATAATCTTCGAAGGCTTTCATCACGTCATTATACATTTTCCTCTGCACATCAGTTTGACTAAATGTATTGAAGAGATCTACCCCATCTTGTCCGATTACATTCAGTAGGAGAGCAATTTTCTTTGTGTCATCCGAGTCACTATTATCACTTGCGATTATGAATATCTCAAAGTTTTGTTTGAAAACTCTCCAATTTGACGACATATTGCCTGATAAAATGAGTGGCGATGGTAGATTTACTGTGATTGACATAGTTGAGTTTGGTTCACTGAGTCTCTCTGATTCCACTAATAGGATATTTCTGGATGAATTTTGGTTGAACTAATTCGCTGCAATATTTTCTTCACCTGAGATTGCTACATTAACGACTGCGCCATGTTTTAGTGCTTATTTCATAGAAATAAAGCTTTGAGCAAGAATAAATATTCTATAATAATGTATAGGGTGCTACAACATAGTTTAACATATTCAAAAAACGTTTTTTCTCAATGTTGACCAACTGTTCTAGAATATTTAATATTTTTTCTGTATTTCCATCATCTACATTCCTATATGTAATAGGAGAAATTGTATATAAAAATGAGACACTTGGTCATTACAATATTTAAATGTCATATTCATTATATATTCACTTACATAATTTTCAAGTATTCCCCCTTTATAAAGTATCGCTTATATTAAATATACATGTTGCAAATATTAATCAACATGCTTAATTATCAAAATAAATATAATTCATCAAGTTTTTTCGATACTATATTGATAGTATTTTTAGGGGTATGTATGTGTGTATCCCACTCACATAGCAATTTACTGAAGAGTCGAAGAAGATCATACTATTTTTCTCATCTAAGCCACTGAGAGTTGCAATAGAACAATATAAGTAAATTATTGTTCAACGAGGTTTATTTTCTTCTACTTGAATGTTTTTTTAGGATTAAGAAAAACAAAGATCCTATATAACTGAAAAGTGCAATGAGACCGATTTGAGTAATTTGTGTTAGTATCAATGCAGAACTGAATTTCCGAAGGTCTTTATAATTGCCAAGAGAGTGTATCAGAATACATATGTATTTAATTTTTTATTCTTACACAAAATAATACTACACTGGACCTCATATTCGATATATCAAGGATAGTTTAATCCATATATAAACTAGACACCCTGGATATGTTCTGCATTCATCTTCAAGAAGCATACAAAAATATATTTCGGGCATATTTTTATGGTACGAAAGCATATATATAGCATGTGCCATTAATGTGTTTTATGATATTCCTGGAATATGTTTTGAATATTCCTGGAATATGCATATCACAAGCTTTGGAGGATATGGAATATTCCTGGCATATGCCAATATGCCAGTGGAAGATGTATTGAATATTCCTGGCATATGATTCATGTTGACCTTGAATATCCATGGAATATGCATAGCACATGTTTTGGAGGATATAGCATATCCCTAGAATATGCCAATATTCCGGTGGAATATGCCTAGGATATTCATGCAACATGATTGTGCAATATGTGCGTTGCTGACTTATGTAACTGAAGTATTTTTCTTCGCTGAAATCTTTCGAGAATAATATCACGTCTAGGTTTTTGCTGAAAACGTTTTCTTTTATTAAAGGAAAGTCGTATAAGGTCGTATTCATGTAATGGAATTTGATGGAGTCATCTATAGTTTTGGATGCTTCGGTTAATAGTACAGGGTTTCGCGAAAGTTCATCGGCTTTCGAATTTATTCGACCAGGTTTATAATGAATACTGTACTCGTACGATTCTAGAAATAATCGCCATCTAAGCCATCGTGAATAGCCATGTTAATGGACGACAGTGTGTGTAAATCTTAAATTTTTGACCATAAAGATACGGCCTATAATGCATAATAGACCAAACAATAGCTAATAATTCTTTCTCAGTAGCTGAATAGTTTATTTCTGATTGATTTAATGTGCGTGATGCATAGGAAATTGGTAAATCATTGATTTTACCTTGTGTCAGAATTGCAGCGATGACAAAATTGGAAGAATCAAGAATGAATTCTTTTTCAAATTCGGGGAATTGTAAAATTGGTTTATTTACTAGAATTTCTTTTAATTTATTGAAAGAATTTTCTTGATCAGTTTGACACGAAAAGTTAGAGTCCTTTTTCATAAGAAAAGTTATTGGTTTAGCAGCGAAATTGGGAATGAATTTCCTATAATAGCCAGCAAGACTAAGGAATTGTTTGATATTTTTGGGACTCTTTGGAGTTGGAAAATCCGTGACAGCTTTGATTTTGTAACTATCAGGTTTCACACCGTCTTGTGATATTATATGACCTAAATATGTTATTTCTCTTTTTAAAAACTCGCATTTGTTGAGTTGCAGCAAAAGTTCATTGTTTTTCAACCTATCAAATACTTTGAGTAATTTCGTATCATGTTCTCCTAAAGAAGAAGCTTATATAATTACATCATCCAAATAAACAAAGAATTGATTATTTTGTAAACCTGTCAAAACAATTGACATGAGCCTAGAAAAACATGCTGGACCATTCTTAACCCCAAAAGGCATAAGAAGGTGTTCATAATGTCCTGTGGATCTAGAAAACACAGTTTTTGGTGAATCATTTTCGTCCATTTTGATTTGGTGAAAACCGTTGGACAAATCTAAGAGGGTAAAATAACAAGAATAACCAAGTTGATCTAAAATTTCGTCTATTATGGGAAGTGGGAAGTTGACGATTCTCCATTTAGTTTTACCGGAATGATCAGTCTTTTTCGGGACTACCCATATCGGTGCGTTATGAGGGGCTGTAGAGGGTTTGATAATATATTGTTTTAACATTTTATCTATTTGTTTATTGACTTCAGTTTCGTGAACTTTTGGAAAACGGTACTGTTTTGAACAAATTTGATTCGGTGTGGTTGTATTGAGTTTGTGAGTGATCACGTCCTTATGAGTCAGTGGATCACCAGGGAGATGAAATATTTCGATATATTTTTTGCAAGTTTTCAATATAGAATCACGTTCTTCGGGATTCAAATGATCAAATCTTAGAATTTTGTTGAGTAATTCTATCCTTTCATTCACAGAGGTATTCGATTTGATGTGAGAAAAGAATATGAATGACTTATTTTCTTGAAATTCTTCTAATAATAAATTGATAAAATTGATTTTAACGGGCTGTTCATTAGTATTGGCGATATATGTAATTGCTTTCTTATTAGAATCTACAGCCAAAATAGCTTTAGGTAGGAATACACCTGCACAAATTTTTATTTCGGGTGATATATCTAATGTAATAACTCCTTCATTAATAATATTGACTCGAATGAAATTCTCAAATCTAGGTTTTAAGATATAGCACTGTGAATCTATTTGATCATTATTTTTCGTCAATTTTAATGGCATTGGCAAAGACTTGAGTTTGAGTTCCACTTTGTAGTAGTTCATTTCAACTTCTTGAGATTGGAAAAATTCATTACCTATTAATCCGTCATAGGGTACATTTGTTTCGCCATTGAGTATGTGAAATTTTATTTTCAATTCATGATCATGGATTTTTGATTGAAACAAAACACTACCTTGAGTTTCCATTGACGTGTTGAGATTGATGCCATTCAGAATAATTTTTTCATTTGGATTGAAGAATAATGAGGTTTGCTTAAGTTTATCGCTTTTAATCAGTGAAACATTAGATTCTGTATCACAAAGAAATTCGAATTATAAGATCTCATTGTTCTTTACTGAGTAAGGCAAAGTCACGTACATCATAAGTATTAGAATTCTTACTTAAAAATATTGGGTGAATATTGGCTCAACCGATTCCGAATATAGATTGGCACGGTAGTATTGGGTCCATATTAATTGAATAATTTTTACCAATATCGATAAAACAATATTGTCTATATATTGTTTTCAACATCTAGAATAAATATTGCAATTCCAATATTCCTCTCATATCGATTCTAAGAATATAACCAATATTGTGTATCCAATTTTGATAACCTATTGGTTGAATATTATTTTACAAATATTCAACAAAAAATTATGACCCATATTGGGTCAATATTGTGTGAATAATCTTTACCAATATCGATAAAACTATATTTTCTATACATTGTTTTCAACATGTATAGTGAATATTGCAATCCCAATATTCCTCTCATGTCGATTATAGGAATGAAATCAATATTGTATATCCAAGTTTGAAAACATATTGGTTGAATATTTTCTCACCAATACCAAAAAAAAACATTATTACCTATGTTGACTCGATATTGGTTGAATAAATTTCGCCAACATTGAAATAATTATATTTATACAATATTACGAAGAAATTCTATTACCAATATTTTTAATTTGAATATTTCAATTTGAATATTGGTCGAATATTAAAAAAACAATATTGAAATGAATTATATTAATACCTGTGCAACAAACCGCTAGAGGGCTCTAGATATTAAACAACAACTGAAACCTAAGGAAATATATGAAGTACTTTTCACAACTTGTTTTAAGACAAGTTCACTCAGTGGTTATGACGAACAAAATGCAGACTCTGTTGACTTCTTTATTGAAGGAGAACTGTAATTGTAGAAGATCCGAGTCATTACACATTTTTATGAAATAGTTTATTTTCAATAATCGGCCAATATATCCAAATGATATTGTACCAATATTACTTCAGAATATCCCACGAGTATTATTTTTATAATGTCCAAACAATATTGGACCAATATCGCCAAATGTTTTAATTTTTTTATCGCCAATATAACGTTTTAATATTTCGCCAATATAAGTGTACCAATATCGCAGAATATTTTGAGGCCAATATTATTTCTAGAATATTTCGGCAATATTACACAAGTAATATCGGACCAATATCGGCGAATGTTCACATTTTTATTCTCGCCAATATTGCATTCGAATATTTTGCCAATATTTTCATACTATTGTACCAATATTGTCCCACTTTGTCACTTTGTCTATTTTGATTATTGAATGGTCTTTTCCTACATTCGGAAATAACGTGACCTCGTTTCTTGCAGTAGTAACAGAACTTGGAATTTGTTCGATTTGAATTGAAATTGGAGTTGGATTGGTAATTTGACGTTGATGGTTCGGACTAATGTGATTATTTTTTGAATAACATTCTCTTATTACATGACATTTTTTCTTACAATAGTTGCAGTATTTCTCGTTTGTTATATTCAGTGTTCTTGATTTTCTAGCTAAAAGAAATTTCTCTTCGATTAAAGCTTCTGCTAGTGCATCATTAATAATTTTGGGCTTAGATCTGCGTAAAGCGCTTGATATTTCGTCATTCGAATGCAGAGTGAATCTTTGAAGTGAAAGTTCTTTATTTTAAGGAGTTCTTCCAAGATATTCATCGGGATCTTAAGGAGTTGAATTCAAAGCGTGAGTTTGAAGTGATTCAATGCGGTTAAAATAAGCCTGAATTGATGCAGTTTTGAATTGTCTGACGGTATTCAGTCCTTCTAAAATTTGGGATAAATCTCGACGATCACCAAATAATTGAATTAAACACTCTCTGATTTCGTCAAAATAAAGTTCATTTCGATCACCATGAAAATCTTTAGAAATAATTGCTCTGATATCAGTCATTGAATGAATTGGCATATTTATCATTGGATTTTGTGGGATTGGTGGATTTGGTGAATTTGATGGTTTATTATTTTGCGTGGAGTTGGGAATGTTTTGGTTTGCATTATTATTCATGATAGTATAATGTGGATGATGGAATTTAGAATCGACTAACACCAAAATCTACTTTCGAAAAGCTTATCCACATACGTGATATCCTCCTTCTCTATCTCAGGTTTTTTGTAAATTCCGCTTTGGATAATGATACTTCTGTATCACCAAATCGTTCTAGATTTTCTTCGGAGTCTTGCAACCTCTACTCGAAATCTCTGCGGGATCCTAACACGACTGCAGTAAGAGATTTGAGCCGGTTCTGGGCCTCCCCCACAACTATGACGTCATCAGTGACCTTGGGGTGACCTTCAGGGATGACCTTGGTAATATCTATAGCCGTAGACGAGTGAAGGTCGTCTCCAGTGCTCTCCTACTTTTTGTCGAAACGAGGTGTTTTTTGGACGTTGTTATTAGTGAAATAGAATATATCAATCAGCTCAGTTTCATAAACTCTGTTAAATCTAGTGTGTTTTTTGGTTTTCTAAACTGTAGCAAAGTGCATCAGCCTGAAGCTATAATGCCTAGTTGCGGTACATGCAGTTCGCCAGTGACCCGCACAAACCCAGGAATTTTTTGCGCTGGCCCCTGCAAAAAACATTTTCACTTTAAGTGTGCAAAATTGCCAGTGGCGTTGCAGGAAATCACTGAGGACTCAGGTATCACCTGGAAATGTGAGAACTGCAAAAGAAACAAGCTTGATGAAAACTCGAAACTGGATCAACTGATACTTTCAATAACATCTATACAAGATAATCTAAAAGATGTCAAACAAAAGCAAGATCAAGTTTTTGACTCTCTCAATTTCTATGGCGCTAAAATAGATGATTTTGGCGTAAGGCTCGACAATTTCCAGAAAACTGTCCACGCACTGGAAGGTACGAAAAATGATGTCGAAGCACTGAAAAGAGAATGCGGAATGCTACGTGCTGAAGTTGAATCTATCCATCAAATGAATCGCGCGGATAACATAGAAATTTTTGGAATACCAGAAAAGAAAAACGAAAATCTCCTCTTGGTCATCAAAAAAATCGGTGAAGAAATAAAGCATCCACTGCAAGACGGTGATATTATAGAATGTCACAGAATACAGTCACACCCCAACAACAAAGAGAAAAAGACTCCAACGAACATAGTTGCGAAATTCAAGAACCGTCTCCTGAAAAAAGAATTCATGGATGCCTTGAAAGTTAATAGAATTAAGCTTTCCTCAGGTATTCTGGGTTTCCCTGAAAACAATGATATATATGTTAATGACCATTTATCCCACTACTACAAGTTGTTGTTCAAACTCTCTAGGGAATTCAAAAAAGCTCAAGACTACAGATACTGCTGGACCAAAGATGGAAAAATATTCCTCAAGAAATCTGAAGGCTCTCGAGCAATCCTTGTAATAAATGAAGACACTCTAAGGAGACTTCATAATACCACCTAATAACTAATACGATTTTTCTTTTCTTCATTTCCCGTTGCAAAAAGTTATATATCTCAAATGAAATTCAACGAATTAAACATTTTTTACCAAAATACTAGAGGTCTCAAAACAAAAACTGATCAGTTTTTGAGAGCAGTCACATCTCAGGAATTCCATATTATCTGCATTACTGAAACATGGCTTGATGAAGATATCCTTACTCCAGAACTGTTTCCCTCATCATACCAAGTGTTTCGCAAGGATTGTGATTTAGTGTCTAGTGGTAACTGTCATGGTGGAGGGGTTATGATAGGTGTACATAATGACTTGATGTGTAAAAGTATGCCAAAATGGAGTAATAATGGCAAAATCGAAGATATATGGACTTCAGTGGAGCTGGGTGGGGGTAAGAAATTATACGTATGTTGCGTTTACGTCCCTCCGACTACAAACGCTGAAGAGTTAAAGTTGTACCTAGACCAAATAGAGAATATTATAAATAACAATCCACAACATATATTTGCTATAATTGGAGACTATAACATCCCTTGTTTGAGTTGGAATACAAATAACGACCAAAATTTCTTTGACCTTGACCCATCCGGCTCCACTGACAAAAAAAGCGAATCTTTCATCAACTTTCTTTCTTCAGCAGATTTGAAGCAGTTTAACGGTACAAAAAATCAAAATGGAAAGATTCTAGATCTAATTTTGTCGAATTACACGAACGTAAATACTTGCCCCGCGATGATCCCCTTCGTTAACGAAGATCCTCACCACAGGGCTCTTGAGATAACTCTAAAATGTGTTGAACAAAAAAAACTTCATAAAATGTCTCGAATCAAGGTTCTGTATGAACACTCGGACTTTCCTCAAATCAAAGATTTTCTCACCGGATTTGACTGGGTAAATGCTTTTAATAATAAAAATGTTGATGATTGTGTCGAAATCTTCTATGATATTTTGCAACAGGCCATCGATAAATTCGTACCAAAGAAACTTCTCAATAACAAAAAATATCCTCCATGGTTCTCGAAAGAAACTTTGCTTCTTATCAAACATAAGGCAATATACCACAAAAGGTGGAAAACTCTCGGAAACCCTGCAGATTATGATAGTTTTTCATATTTTCGTAGAACTCTGAAAAAAAATATTGACAAAGATTACAAAAAGTATGTAGAAAAATGTGAAAGCAAAATAAAAAATGACTCCAAATATTTCTGGTCATATATAACAAATAAAAAAAATACGAACTCTATTCCTATGCAAATGAATTACTCCGGTGTGCCTTATGAGGGGACGGAATTGATTTGCAAAATGTTCTCGAATTATTTTAGTGGAGTTTTTGAAAGTGACCAGACTCCTTGCTTGTTAGCAAAGGAGCGAACAAATCATGCCTTCAATATCACCACTATTACCGAAAAACAGATAATGGAAGCTTTGAACGAACTAGATTGTAAAAAAGGGCCAGGTCCTGACGGCCTGCCACCACATTTCATTAAGACACTACGAAATCATCTGTTAAAACCCCTACATTTACTATACACCAAATCTTTATATTCTGGCGCATTTCCATCACGGTGGAAAACTGCAAAAGTTATACCCATCTTCAAATCGGGTGATAAAACAAACGCTGAGAATTATAGGCCTATATCAATATTAAATATTTTTGGAAAAATATTTGAATCTATCTTAACAAAAGAAATATTTTTCATGATTAAAGATGTTATTACTATACATCAACACGGCTTTCACAAAAAAAGAGGCGTTATTACTAACTTGGCACCGTTTGTACAAAATGTATATAACATTATGGAAACAGGTCATTCGGCATGTGCCGTGTACACCGATTTCTCGAAAGCATTCGACAAAGTGCATCATCCGACCCTGATAACCAAACTTGAGAATTTCGGTGTGCACGGCAACCTGCTGAATGTCCTGACTTCCTACATAAAAGACAGGCACCAGTATGTCGCCGTCAACAATTTCAACTCTAGTAAGACTCCTATCACTTCGGGGGTCCCCCAGGGTTCCCATTTAGGACCAATTATGTTTAGCGTTTTCGTCAGTGATGTTGAAAACATTATCAGATTTGCCAAAATAGCTATTTACGCTGACGATCTGAAACTCTATATGCCTATCAAAACTGCATTGCATTATGTTGAATTTCAAGAAGATCTAAATAGTCTTTATCATTATTGTAATATTAATAGATTATTCATAAATATAAAAAAATGTCACCATATTGTTTTCACAAGAAACAACAATCACCCATCGAATGATCTATACTTAAACAACGAAATAATACCAACCTGTGACGAGGTCCGTGACCTTGGGATCATCCTGGATAAAAAGTTAACATTTGACTCATACTTGAATACAACCGTTAGAAAATCCCTTCGCTTGTTAGGGTTTGTTCTTAGAAATACGAAGGAATTTCGTTATCATGAATCTATTATAAGTGTATACAAAACAATAGTGAGGCCGATATTGGAATACTGTACGAGTATTTGGAATCCTTTTTATGAGAAATACGTCGCAAAAATTGAACAGGTACAAAAGAAACTGGTAAAAGCGCTCAACTACAGATTTTTTCAATATCGACATCATTACACATATGAATCAAATTTATACTTCTATAAATTGGAATCAATGTTTATTAGGAGGGAGTTCTTTGATATACTGTTTACTTACAAAATATTGAATAATTATATCGACTCACCTGATTGCATTGAACACCTTCATTTGAACTGCAACCCAAGATCTACTCGTAATCGCCTTACTTTCTATCCACCCTCGTATGATACTAACTATTATGGTAATTCACCAATGATTCGATGCATGAACGCTTACAACACGATTTGTCACTTGAATTTAGACATCTTTTATCTCAATATAATAAATTTTAGAAAGAAACTGCGGCAATTCTTGCTCGATTTTTATGCTTCCTCTGCTGAAGATTGAAAATTAAATTTTTCTCTGAGTTTAATCTTTTTAAGCACTTATCTTTCCTGTACCAAACTGTTAAATAAGCATTGTAAAATCTTTGTATATCGTTTATAGCTATTGATATCCTGATATGTTAATTGTTACTCTATCATCCTATCAAAGGATGAACCACTAAGGTTCGTCTGTTTGGATGATCAACAAATAAATAAATAAATAAATAAATAGGTGCCTGTGTGGGTCTATGACCTTGGGATGTCCTTGAAACGATTTTTAAATTTTGTAATTTTTTGACCTTGATGTAGGTTTTTATGAGGTGTTCAAGGTTTTTGTTTGACCTTGAGATGACATTTGGGTGACAGAGATTTTTTTTCATACACGGACAAGTACTTTTTCCAAGTACTTATATTTTTTTTCCTCCAAGACTAAAAACATTTATGTGTACACTTGCTACTATGTATGACTTCCATATTATGTACTAACACATGAAAATCTAGAGAAAGCACACATCCACACACCACGGAGATCCAGTCAGATATGTGAACTCTGATTCCTCTCCGATACTCACCTTGTAGTGGTGGTGGTAGTAGGCGTGTGTGACGTCATCCGACTATGAGGAGTGCATCTGAAGTAGCCCACGCTCGACGCTTATAATATATACGGATAAGTACTTTTTCCAAGTACTTATATTTTTTTACCTCCATGACTACTATAACCTTCATGTGTACACTTGTTACTGTGCATGACTTTCATGTGTACCAACACATGAAAATCTAGAGAAGGCATACGTCCGCACACCACGGAGATCCAGTCAGATATGTGAACTCTGATTTCTCTCCGCCAGTGTATACCTTGCAGTGGTGGTGGGAGGAAGCGTGTGTGACGTCATCCAACTATAGGGAGCGAATCCGAACACGATCCAGTCATACGTATCAGAAGCAACCCTCGCTCGACTCTCGCTATAGTGGGAATGGTCCGCTAACGTCACACATCCACACGATGCAGTTATGTAACGACTACTGTTCACTCTTCATCTTGTATGTATCGACAGCGTGTTAGATTGGAAGTGAGCATGGTGGGGGCTCTGTGACGTTGCATGAGTAGTCGAAGCGGATAGAATTTGTTCATCCTCTTCCCCACTTATTGAAATTATATTTAACGGAGGTGGGAATGATCATTGACCTGATTCATTTTGTCAAGAAAGGAATACGTGGTGGAATAAGTCAGTGCAGTGAAAGGAAGTATATAGCTAATAATAAATTTTTACCCGATCATAACCCCGATGAACCTTCATCGTTCATATCATATTTAGATGCCACCAACCTATATGGTCACAGTATGTCACAACCATTACCCACCAACGATTTTGCTTGGCTAACACCCAATGAAATTATCAATTTGGACGTAATGGGTGTAGCATCTGATAATCCATATGGTTATGTTCTTGAAGTAGATGTTCATTATCCCCAAGAATTACATGACAAACATGCTGATCTCCCTTTGCTCGTTAAGAGTTTAATACATTCCAAATCAAAAATTTCTGAATTAATTCCAAATTTAAATGACAAAAGAAAATATATTGTACATTATAAAAATTTACAGCAGGCTGTGGCCAATGGTCTTATTGTCATGAACACACATAGAGTGCTGAGATTCAAGCAGTCATGTTGGATGAAAACTTATATTGATTTGAATTCTGAAATGCGAAATCGATCTAACAACAAAGCTGAAAAAGATTTCTATTAACTCATGAACAATGCAGTTTATGGGAAAACAATGGAAAACGTTGATAACAGAATTGATGTTAGACTGGTTACGCATTGGGAAAGTATCAAGAGGAAAATGGATGCTAGCGCCCTAATTTCACGTCCAAATTACAAAAACTGTTCAATATTTTCCGAAAATTTTGTTGAAATTGAATTGGGAAAAGTTAATGTATTATATGATAAACCACTATATTTGGGATTTTGTATTCTAGAATTATCCAAAACAGTCATGTACAACTTTTTCCATTGTTGTATTAAACGTCATTATGCAGAAAATGCCTTACTCTACACTGACACGGATTCTTTTATTTTGAAAGTAAATACCGATAATTTTTATGATTTCATTACCAGTAATATAGGTGAATTTGATACTTCCAATTACAAAGTAGGAAATCAATTCAATTCCTATCACAAAATCAATTCTGGGTAATTTGAAAGACGAATTTCCGAATGATCCCATAATTAGCTTTTATGGTACCGGTGCCAAAGCATGTTCAGTCTGTGGGTAGTGAATTTAAGAAAGCAAAGATCCGTTATAAAGAATGAATTAACATGTGAAGATTATAAGAAAATTGTCGAACAGTGTGGTTTAATATTCAGGAAGATGAACTCGTTTAGAAGCATATTACATGACATGTATACTGAATTGAAAAACAAAGTTACATTGTCATACCATGATGATAAACGGTTCATCATTCCCAATACGACACAAACTCTTCCTTGGGGTCATAGCGACATAGAATTCTACCAGAATGATCCAGAAGAGAATATTCGTTGGGTTTTCAATATTATTCACTATTTTTCTCAATCAATTACTTCATTTATTAATAGCTGAATTGAACAAATGAAATATCATTCTAAATGGAAAATTCACCACCGCCATAATTATTTATTTGTATTCTAGATGTGATTACGCTTATTGTATGAAAGTCAAATTATACTAGTCAATTTTAGTAAATGTCTTGTTTTCCTGTTACCAAATATATATATTTTTAAATGAACACGTTATTCTGATTTCCTATTGTTTCGTTTAAGTGAATAAAATACCTACTCAGAGATATATAGAAATGGTTGTTTTGAAATCATCAGTATGAAAGATATCGAGGTGGGAGAAAGATGTCCAAAGCTATTGATAAATTTGGTCGTAGAAGAAAATGGGGTACTGTTAAAGTTCGAGTTCTTCAAGGTTCTCAGGGCCCTCAAGGTATAGGATTCAAGCTTTCACCTGATGACCAATATGATATGCAAGGTAAAAGACTGAAAAATGCTGGTGAACCGATAGATGAGAGAGATTGTGTAACTCAGTTATATCTCAATGAACAAATCAATGAGTCGAAGGCACTTGTCCTCAAAGCCTTGCAGGCTGCCATACTTGCCACAACGGCTCAAATTGTACCTGATGCCCGTCAAGCTTTTAACTGAGGAGGTGACATATGAACTGGATCGCAAGTACAGTAATCTAAAAAGTGATGTGGATATCAAAGTATGGGATGCTACAGCTACAATGACACGAAACATAACAGAGTTGACAAGTCAATCACAAATGCGATATTCTTAAAAAGGATTCGGATAATGCATTGGATATTACATCTGCAATGATGCAAAAATATGACGATTTGGAAACATCAGAGGTTATTCGAATTGAAGAAGAAACATCCTGATATTTGACTCACACATAGACCAAAAGTTGGGCTCCAGGAAGTGATCCACACCCAGCTGTTTGAAAAATGAATTTGTATTATCATAAAAATATATAGAATAAATTTAGTCATACTAAAGTTATTTTTATTTCAATACCATCATGCTATTTACACATTCACGTACACTGATGTTCTCGCTAACACTGCTTGGGAGACTCGAGTGCTCTCTACTCTTATACAGAAGAATTGTGGTGGTGGTAACCCCCATACTCTGAATGAAACATATAAAAGAAGAACTGGTCACTGAATACTTCATTCGAATTTCATAATTCGAATATTGTATTGTATTATGATGGATAGTTATATGGAAGTCCTAGCCAGCCTGTCCCACATGGACATTAACAACTTCGAGGAGTACTGGGACGACGACCTAGAGGTGGAAGTTGTGGACGTACCAGCGGTCCATGAGCTAGAGAAAATGTTGAATCAGCTGGTGTTCGAGGACCAGGTGGAGCTGGTAGAGCCGGAGGACCCGGTGGAGACGGATGTCGCTGAAGATGAGGCCGCCGACGAGGGCAATGCAGAAGATGACTTCGATGAATGAGGGTGGGATTTAATTTGGGTGGGATCATGAGAGGGGTGTGTCATGCGCAATTCAACCATTGCGCATGAGAAGTAGAGTGGAAGGTGGGTCAATTGTTTAAAAGGAGAGTTCCCTCTGAATATTCTTCAGTTGACTTCGAGTTCTCAAAGTCAACATATCCAGCACCAGCAGCAGTTTCCAGTCTCCAGTCTCCAGAATCCAATTTTCATCGGTAAGTACACAATCTTATATTCATGCATTTGTTTAATTATTTTTTCAATGTATAGCAATGGATCCATCGACATCAGCGGCCAACTTTCTCATGGTAGCAGCAGCCTTAACTAATGTTACGGTCGAGGAAGAAGTCAGACGTCGAGAACCATCTCCGCCACCCCCACCAGGACACCAGGACATCGATGATGATGGCTTCTTCAATGATGTCATGGAGACGATCAGGCAGGACGCGGATATCCCGGAACCACTGACGCCGATGGCTTCACAGGAGCAAGGTACGAAAGCGATATGGCGATTCCGTTGACGATGTTGCCCCCAAACGAGGAAAATCGTCAAAGGTGAAATCGATAGAGATCGTTGAGGACAGCGAGGACGAGTTCTAGCCGATACCACGAGCAAGTAGTAGCGGCTTGAAATCGAAGAAACAATTGGGTCAAAGCAGTAGGCGTAAGGTTGGTGTTATTCCCGCACATCGTAAGAAATGCGATAAAACCAACCCTTACCAAGGAGGATGGCCATCATCCTCAAAAGCTGCGGTACCTGTTGTGACTCCTGTCCCACCACCTGCTAAAGTGCAAGTCATCATCGTGGATGTAGTGGCACCACCGCCAGCTGTCCCTCCACCAGCCCCGATCGTGGAGGTAGTTGCCACCGTGGATCCCGTCGCTGGGTCTTCAAGGCAAGGGAGCCGATCATCCACGTCATCGCCTTGGAGTCTATCTCTCCCATGCTGGAGACGGACGTGGACCGCATAAGTATGCGGGATGACACCCAGCTCTCCGGAGCACCCCATCGGCCCTTTTCATGGCCACACAAAAAACACAAACATATGCATTGGCACCACTTAATGGTGAAAATGTACAAAGTTTCTATAACTTGAAGAGTTGTAGATGTTTAGTGATCTTTCACTCGATAGCATAAAAATCCTAAGATTAAAGGATGGAAACTTTTGGGTTGTTGATGCGTGAAAAACCTAACTCTCATTCCCACCATTACTCATCTTATGAATTAGTATAAATCAAGTGTTAGAAGGGAGTTTAACAACCTAATTCAACTACGGGTCCATTACCAGCTCTAGCAGCAGCAATCGTCAGTCAGGACAATGAGGCTGAAGCAGCACCAGCGCCTGGTCCAGCAGTGTCGTCGGAGATCACTCAGGTTACCCGATTGAATTCGACGTGACCTTTAGTGTTCAGATTCGGCCAGATTACGGACCAGGGAGATGAGAATGTGCCTGAAGTTCCATCACAAGGGCCAATCCAAGATAATGCGGTATCATCTAGGCCACCGAAACGAATATGGCCTCCCCCAAGCCCATTCTCGTCTTCGTCGGAAGATGAAGATGCTCTGCCCCCTGCTCGTCAACGTCGTTGTCTCACATGAACATGTGTGGATCGACATACCCTGGCTCTTCGAAGCAAAACAGCCCTTTTCAGGGCAAAAAAAAGGACACACGCGCATGCGCACTAAACTGGAGGAAGACATTCGGATGTAGGTTGGGTGTCAGATTTAATTGAGTAGGAAAAAAAAAGAAAGATGTTCATCAGTGCAGAAAAAAATTATAATGGGGTGGTAGAACATTGTCATCATCGGACCCATGTTCTCCTGTTGAGTGCCGCGGAGGCGCTGTGGTATGTGGGATCTCCTGTGCTGTTGTTGAAGACATGTCAAGTTGCTGAATGATACTAGGTTGTCATCGTATTTATAAGGATCGGAGTGGGGATGTGTAACATAGCTTGGTGGTAGTGGTCATTAGGCGCTCGCGCAGGTTCTATTAGAATTTGGGAGGATTTTGTGTTGCCTTCTATCATCTGCACCCGGCCTCCGTCCTCCTTCTTCCTGCTTTCGGCCCACGGCCTTCGGCTCCTGGCTTCCGGAGGATTGAAAAGTAGAAGATTGTAAAGTTATTATTCTACGGCCTTCGGCCTCAAAATAAAAAAAAAATATTCGACCAGCGAATTGAACCGCGAATTAAACCGCGGATTAATCCGCGGAAGCCGGAGGCCGAAAGCAGGAAGAAGTTGGACGGAGGCCGGAGGCCGGGTGCAGATGATAGAAGGCAACAAGTTATTATTCTACGGCCTTCGGCCTCAAAATAAAAAAAAAATTCGACCCGCGAATTGAACCGCGAATTAAAGCGCGGATTAATCCGCGGAAGCCGGAGGCCGAAAGCAGGAAGAAGGAGGACGGAGGCCGGGTGCAGATGATAGAAGGCAACACAAAATTCTCCAAAATCCTAATAGAACCTGCGCAAGCGCCTAATGACCATTACCACTGAGCTATGTTACACATCCCCACTCCGATCCTTATAAATACGATAACAACCTACTCAAAGTATCATTCAGCAACTCGCCATGTCTTCAATAACAGCACAGGAGATCCCATATACCACAGCTCCTTCGCGGCACTCAACAGGAGAGCATGGGTCCGATGATGACAGTTATATCGGAGATGCTATAGAGTTTAATCGCGTGTAGGCGGACACGAAGGAGCGGACTAGGGCATTCTATGCTATGAATGTTGGTAATGTCGGTGAAGACTCAAGCTTATCAGTCTTCACCCAAACCCCCTTGGCTCTTTGGAGCAAAACAGCCCTTTTCAGGGCTGCAAAAAAATACACACTTCCATTTGAAATTATATCTACAGTGGATAATTTTCACTATGAATATATGCAATACGAAGGTGTGAATTAGAACTATGACTCACTCGGATCATTTTGTTCTAAATCAGAATGAGGTGTGAAAATCTTGTTGACATCAGCATTAACGGCCAATCAATAGACCTAGTAGAGACAGCAAAAATTCTAGGAGTATTTTTCGACTCCGATATGAGATTTTTCAAGCAGGTTAATCATATAATCAAACTGAAAATCCTTTTCAATAATCGTGATATTCTCGACCAGAGAACAAAAATTATCTTGTGCGAGAGTTTAGTTCTCTCCCATTTGAATTACGCTGATGTTGTTTACGGACCGTGCCTCACAAATGATAATCGCCGACGATTGCTAACTATTCAGAATAGATGCGTCAGATTCATTTTTGATATTGGCAGGAGATACTCGGTGTCCAACAAACTCTCTGGGTTAAGATGGCTGGAGATGATCAAACGGAGGTATCTACACTCTGCGTGTTTATTTCATAACATCCTCAGAAACCAAAAACTCATTCATTTATCACGTAAAATAACCTTTAGGTCAGATATTCACAACGTAAATATAAGAAGGAAGAATAACCTCTCTCTACCTCGTCACACCAGTTCTTTATTCCAGCGATCTTTTTCATATACGATTTGCAAACTGTTAAATGGCTTACCGTCTGAATTTCTAAAAATGAACCCCAAAAAATTCAAATATAGCGTGAAACAGGTATTAATGAAGAATGAAATCATAATTAATTTCAGTGTGTAACTAAATGTAAACATGTATTGTTTGGTAATGAATGTTTTTTATTTTGATACTTGATTTTGATATTGTTATTTCTTGGTTCCTCTCTACTTTGGAGCAAGTGACTCATTCATTTTGATATGATTCAATTATATTATATTAGTATATGTTAGTGTTTCAAGGGTTATAGGGAAAATTGGGTTCATTGTATCTGATACAATGGAACTAACTATAGCCCTTTTCAGCTGTCTTAGGTACTGTTTCATTCACCATTATCATATGTTATTTCATAGTTTTTTTTTTATTCAATTTTAAACTTGTATTTCATATGTATGTACTTGAGAAGACTGAATAAATGACTAAATAAATAAAAATAAAAAACTTGTTTAAGATCACTTATTTCATTATCCATCCTCTCACTATAACTGTATTACTTCGCCTCCGTACACATAATTCAACAATGTTACTGCATCATATAATGAGGATAAAGTGACCATTTTCTTTGAACGTTTCAATATATTATACCTTCCTCACGTAATTCTTCAATTATTGAAATTATTTCATTGTCTTGTCCAGTATGTCCAGCTGATTTCGAGGATATCAACAGTCGTAAACGATCGACTATCTCGTCAGGTGAATTCCAGTACACATAATTCGCAGGTTTGATATAATACTTTTTTTGCATCCGATTGAACCCTTTACCTTTTTTTGTTCTACTCCTCATCGACAGATGATGTGATAAGTTCAGTACTGGTTTGATAAGTTCACGAAATTTTTTAGAATTCGTATGTTTGAAATCATTTCTTAGTTGATGTTGATTGTATGGTGCATTCGTTAGTCTCAATATTTTAGCATATGTATGACGAATTTCATCATCGAAATTGACTTCCGGGGGATTTTTCAAAAAGATCATGTCGTATAACTCCGGACTACCTGGGAATTCATGATTTTTTGTTTTATTGTCATTCCAAAATATAATATTCCCATCACTGAAACCTACATTGAGACTACCCATTTTCAGTTTTTGATTGTAGTAGGATCTAAACGTATACCATATATTGTATCATATGCAACATTCTTTGTTTTAACATTTCCCAAATGTCTTTTCAAAACATCTCCAATATTGTCTTCAAAATCAGAGAAATCAGAATCACCTATTCGAGATGATGACGGTGTTTCGAATATGGACATTTCATTTTCTCCGAATTCTTTGATAGTACCTGTCTCACTGTCAGCAGATGATATTCCACTATTATATGAGGATGGATCCTTCCTTATTGTGGTACTCGTAACTTTTATTGGAGTAGACTGAGAATTCCCTTGCTTCATTGGAAACGTTGACTTTGGTGATTTGATGGTAGCAGCTGAAAATAGAACCTTTAATGGCTTTATTATGGGATCATAGAGTTTTTCAAGCGCCATTCGATTTTCAATAAGTCCACTCTTGATAGAATTGAATTTCTGCCGTACAGCTTCTGTTGTCTCAACCAGTTGACGTTTCAAATTCAATTCATTGTTTTTATTTTCAGCTACTGAATCATATTTAGTCTTCATTTTGTTTTTGTCAAGAGAATACACTGAAGTAACCTCTATTCAATTCAACGATCGATTGAATGTGGATTGCAGTGTCTTGGATATATAAAACTATCGAACCCCATGCGATATCTACCTACATGCATTTTTCTATCCTTATCAATGACCAGAAATCCATATTGATCCTCCCAACATTTAACAATGTTACATCGGGTGACACGTGATCAGAATAAATATGATGTAGATTCATTTCATCTTGCTTGAACATTACTATAAAGTTTGTATTATCTCGCACTAACTGTTTGGGCACTCGTGAATATGTTTGAGCAAGACAAAAACAGTCAACATCTTTATGACGCCCCATACAGAAATATGATCTTATAATGTCCTGTTTTTCACATATTACATCATCGAAAATGAAAGCAGAATTTGGTTTGGCATCGGACGGTTCCACTATTTCTGCATTATTACTGAACGTATAAAATCCCAAACCCTTTATGGGTTCCAATACATTTCGTAGGAATTGATATTTGGGCTGATTGAGTGATTTCGAATAGAAATAAACGTTTGTGAATCGTATGTGGATGTGTCAGAAGAGAGATCATGGCATTCGTCTTTCCACAATTCGACGGTCCAATAATGAGTCCTCGAACAGATGATGGAAGTAGCGGACCATGCTGCAACACATTCTGTCCATTCAATCCACAACCGAAGTTTTCATCTAGATTATCTACGGCAAACTTTTCTTCCTGCTTTACAATGCGCATCGTACCGTGGTTGAAAACTATGTAAGCAAGGATATGTCGTGAACGTTTCATTTAAATGAGTAACATCAAACGATACGGATGTGTTCGTGGTGTATGCAGAAAGAGCGGACGTGGATTTGTTAATAATTTGATAAACAAACTTCCGTTCGAATTACATTTACCCGGAGGATATCAGTACTGTGGGCCCGGTACAAAATTGGAAAAACGTTTAGCCCGCAAAGATCCCGGAATCAATAAATTGGATATTGCATGCAAACAACACGATATTCAATATTTGAATCATCTAACTGATCTCACAGCGAGACATAGAGCAGACAAAGAACTCGAATACGAAGCTTGGAATAGGGTTAAATCGAAGGACGCTGGTATTAAGGAAAGAGCAGCTGCCCTACTCGTTACCAGTATTATGAAATCAAAGAGACGTTTCGGTATGGGTTGTAGTACTACTATAAAGAAAAAGAAGAAAAATCAACCGAAGGAAAAGAAAAATAATATCAGAAAAATCGCCTTTGGTTCTGGAGTGGTTCATAAAGTGCGGAATGTACTGAAAAAACCTGGGGGTGAGCAATTTGTAATGAATAATTTGATGTGGCATCACATGCGGCAGGTAAATACCTCAAAGCTGCTGTTGGAAGGAAAACAATCTGCACACCCCGCATAATTCCAATTCCTAAGGTCGGAGGGATTCTACCACTGATACAGATTTTTGCTGGATTGTCCGTGCTAATCGAAGCGAATCGCCATAATAAGAAAATGGAAAGTGTGGAATTGGGTAAAAGTGGTAGTGGTATATAACTTAAACCGTACCGTAAAGCAAATGTGGGAAAGACATTGCATACTTTGATAATTTTGGAGATCTACCCCCACCAGTAGAGTGATTCAATACTTTCAGAAATGTTCGAAAGTGAAAATTCTATATAACTGTGATCGCCAGCAGAAGTTCAACACAGTTTTCTGCGGTCACTTGTGCTTGAAGTTTCTCTCTGAATGATTATAAAATGGATACAACTCCAGCAATGACTCGAGAGGCTATCAAGGGGATGGGATTTTCACTCAAGATGTATTCAAAATATCGCACCCTGACAAGAATGGATCGAGTAATGCTTGCAAATATGCCGAAGGAAGTAATACTCGCATGAGCTGCACATGAGATTGCTTATGTTTGCGAAAAGTTACCTAAAAGTCTACAAGATGATGTCGACATAATCAAATATAGATATTGTACTGACCACCACAATCTTGACGGCAATAGCATTCCAGATTCCAGAAAATATTCTGTTGTTACTGCAATATAAATGATATGAATATTGGTGCTAATAAAAATGAAATGAATATTGATGAACCATCTTCGAAAAGGCGTAGGTTGTCTCGAATATGTTGTAGACAACAATAAATTGAAGTGTTATTCATAAAATTTATCAGTTATGTCACGGAAGTTCGAACTACAAGCTGTCGGAACGAGTGTCTTGAGTGCAGACTTTTTCCCACCCATTGAATTGAACAGAAACAGTCATTATAGATTGGGACTTTTAGGATTCTATGGATGCAACACAGTCAATAATATAACTGATAAAACCAATGTGATCAGTTTTAGAATCAGTGATGTTAGTTCACCAATACTTCAGAAATACACAATTGAAATACCATGTGGTGCCTATGAAATAGAAGAAATCAATGCAGTTATTCAGAAACATATCATGTTTACATTATTTCATGGTAAAAATCAAAACGATACCAATGCAGATGATATATTCTACCTACATGCCAATAATAATACTTTCAAATGTGAGATGCAATCATAATATGAAATTGATCTAACTCATCTGAATTCCATAGCAAAGATGATGGGTTTCAATTTTGATAGATTCCAACCGAATCAGATACATGAATCCTCACAACCGATAAACATAACAACTGTAAGACTCATCCGCTTAGATTGCAACATTATATCTGGTTCATACATAAATAATGACGAATCCCACATTATTTTTTCATTCGATATCGATGGGGAGCCTGGATTCAATCTAACAAAAGAACTAAAAGATTATTTATATGCCCATTAGTCCAGAAGGTCGTCAGTTGATTCAAAACATCACAGTGCGTATTTTGGATCACAAAAAATAATTCATTGATTTCGGAAGTGCAGAAGAGATTGCCATAATTTTGGAATTGAAAAAAATCTCATAACTATCATGGGTTTTTGATATAATAGACAGAATCGACGAGGATTTGAAAACTTTCCACAAACAGCTAAAAAGGAAGGCTAGGCTAGAAAAGGGCTCATTCCAAAAGTGTACGCTAAACAGTTAGGACACCACGCTCTGTCAGTGAGAGATCTCAAATTTTTGAAATCAATTGGACTGAAAATAAGGAACAGTGGTGCTCGAAACAAATAGTGGAAAGTTGAATATATTCGATGAGCCGATGCTCGATCATTCCCTTACAAGTTTACATGAGCACACATACAAACCATATGGACCACCATCATTTAGAAATTCAGATGAAATTCGAATTGCAATCAATAATCAAGATGTTATACTCGACATTGCTGAGAGTTTCATTTATATAGAGGGTAAATTCACACCTAAACATGAAACGAAATCATGTTATCTCTCGAACAATGCTATCGCTTTCCTTTTTGATGAAATTCGCTACGAAATGGGTGGTGAACAAGTTGCTGTCGTCAGGAAGCCGGGGATAATATCTACAATGAAGACTATGATTTCATTTGGAAAAACACATGCTAATACATTATTGACCACTAGATGGGGACTTTCGGAAACTAAACAGGATATCTTGGATACAACCAGTCATGTATTCAGTGGCAAATTACCACTAAAATATTTTATGGGTTTCGCTGAAGATTACAACAAAAGTATCTTGTATGCCAAACAAGAAATGATATTAATAATCGCTCGATCTTTCAAGAACTCATATATTGGTGAGGTTGATACTGATTTGGAAATTAATAAAATTGAGTGGAAAATAAGACACATAGTGCCAGAAGATAAGCACAAGCTCAAACTTTTGAATAGAATAAAAAAAAGTGGTCTGAATGCTAAAATCAAGTTGGCTTATCGCATGTGGGATCTCTATGAACTTCCATCACTACGTGGCACATCTTCAGACATATGGGCTATCAAGACAACCAACGCCCTTAAAACACCTCGTTATACCATTATTGGATTCCAAAGCACTACCACGTCTGAAGACAGGACAAAGGACATCACTAAATTCACAACTGATGATATCAATAACATTCGTGTGTACTTGAACTCTGAAGTATACCCATATGAACGTTGGAATTTGGATTTCGATAAGAAACTTGATACTTTAGCATATTATGCATATGAGAACTTTCAACGAAGTTATTATGATAAAGATATGAGTGAACCTCTCATGGACATTTGGGAATTTCGACAAAATCCACTATTCATCATCGATTGTTCACATCAGCCGAATGCCACAAAATCATCAACTATTGATATTATGCTCGAGTTTGCAACTAGGAAAGTCAACTTCCCAGCCAACACCAAAGTATATGCACTCATTCTACATGATACATTTTTGACATACAATGCATTGGACGGATCAGTTCACAGCAGACACACACAATTTTTATTATTTTGTATTGATTTCTTTCTTTCTTTATTCTTGTAAAATAGGAATAGGTAAATAAAACATGTATGAACTATTTTATTTTTTTCATTCAGATATCACTAGCTTACAATTCAATTAGTCTTAACAAACAATCTGATATAACCTCTTCTTCATCGTTCATTAGGTAGGTATGGTAGAGAAATCTCCTCAGCTCAAATTCAACCATTGCATCGCAGAGTTGATTTAGATCCAAAGAACCATCTGTATATTTCTCACAAAGATCTACACCTTTCTGATAGTTCTCAGCGTCACGCAAACATAACTGGATCTGCTCTTCATCATAACACACGCTCAGGTCATAGTTGGTGGCATGGTGAGCATCATCACTCAAAGCATCCAATTCAGAAGTCAAACTTTCAACAGCTGAAGAGATGTCTACAGCTTCGATCCAGTTTTGGCTCGCATACAGCATCCACATCTTTCTTGAAAATGAAACTGAAATCAAAGAAAAAATATTGAAATAAGTATGCTATAATAGAATTTATCAATAAAACTCACATATACTTTCGATGATTCCAACCGCTAAAGATTGTGTTTAACAATGTATGAAAACTTTTTATATTTTCCTTACAATTAACACCTATAATAATTAGACTTAGCCTATGATATGTGAAAATTAACTATTATTCAATGAGATCGAATTTAACCAACGATCGTGTTTTCATACCAGCAAAGCTTTGTTGAGTCTGATCCAAATATGTTACGGTATATTTGTAGTGAGCGGATATGAGTAACCATGATGATAGGAGAGATGTATAAAATGTCAAGGCATTGTCAATATATGATTCTGAACTGAAGTAGTTATTACTCTACATTGGTGACCCTGACGTGATTATAATGCCCAGGCAACGCCAAATTAGTCCTGCAGTTCAACCCCTACGACCTCGAGAATCAACACCATCGATGGTAAACCTAAAATTACCAGAATTTTGGCCTAGTGATCCAGTACTATGGTTCGTGCAGGTAGAAGCAATCTTTCTCAACAAAAACATCTTAGAGTCAAAGACAAACTATAACCATTTCGTGTCTGCTTTATCACCAGAAGTTGCCAGTGAGGTACGTGATATTTTATTGAAGCCATCTGAAGAAATGCTTTATGAAATTTTGAAACAAGAAATCATCAGACGTTTCACGATTTCCACTACGAAACGAATCCAACTGATTATATCCAAGACTGATTTTGATGAACAGAAACCTTCGCAAATACTCAGATATATGCAAAAGCTTCTGGGGGAAGATTTTCAACAAATTGATGAATCATTTTTCAAAGAATTATTTTTGCAACGTTTACCACGTGAAATCAAATTAGTTCTAATTGCCAAGAAAGATGAGATGGATGTTAATAAATTAGCACAAGTAGCAGACACAATGGTAGAATCAGCTTCTTCCGATCACTCCATTAATGCTACTCAGAAACAACCGTTATCCGATTTCAACGGACTTTCTGCAGAATTGACTGATTTGAAAAATATGAAGATCCGACATAAAATCAAAATACTGTTGGTATCACGAGAAATTTGGACAACGTGTCAACAAATGCCAACAACCTTGTCAATGGAAGGGAAACGAAGGATCCAGCAACTGAAGACGGCGAGTTCAGCTGGATTACAATGAAGTCGTCTATTTTTTATAACTGATGTTGAAAGTAAACGCGATTCCTTAGTTGATACTGGTAGTGAGGTGAGTGTTTTGCCCCCTGACTTTGCTGATTTTCACAACAAATAAACATTTTCATATCTACGAGCTGCTAATCATTCAAAAATTCCGATATTTGGTCAAAAATTGATTTCATTGGTCTTTCCCCATAATGAAATTTATCAATAGAAATTTGTCATTGCCGCTGTTGAGCAACCTAATATTGGTGCTGATTTCCTCCTCAACCATTTCAATTTATCAGTCGATATGCGTAATTTAGCTCTCAAGGATGTATCAGGAAGATATGTAATCAAAGGTATTAAGACCAACACATTTCCTATCAACTGTACAGTTGTCAGTTATGACTTTTCACAAAATATCAAAAATCTAATGTCAAAATTTCAATCAATTCTTACTCAAGAAAACAGAATTTTTTACTGTTTAGAGCAAAATGGACATTTCGAAAAATTTATAAGATAAGCGTGAGTAGATCTTATGTTTGCAATGTCTTTCTCGCAAATTGAATTTTATTGTAAAAGGAAAATAAGCAAAAAATAAAACTTTCCACGCGTAATAAATTTATTCCTGTCATTCAATGGTTGGAAGGGTGCCACCTACTCTTCTTACCATTTTTATTAAAAGGAGTCAATACAATAATGCATCTAGAACAGGCAAATTCCAATTACATGTATAAGTTTATAACGCTATTTTTCGGAAAATGCTCATCAAGAAATAAAATGTCAGGGTATCATTGGAAAGAGAATTGAGCGCCAATCGAAATGATGTGCCACTTTACCCCTCTCCCCATTCAAGATTCTAAGGGTAACATCTACCCCTACTAGGGGGTTGAGCCACGAGAGCTACAAATATTTCTTAAAAGTGTTCCCCTTGAAAATAAAATTGACCTGTTTTTTCGATTCCTCATATTATTTAGTGAATGGAAGATATTAGGGGTGGAAAGTTGTCAAATTGACACCCTGTATTTCTGCCGATATATGCATAATTTAATGAAAGAAAATGAAGATAGGCAGAGGCTTGACTTAGATAGATATTTGGAGTTGAGCAACTAATTGAAAGATATTTTTCTGGTTAGAATTTAAAAATTATGAATAAGGGCCGATCGCACTACTTCCGCTTACTGTTTTGAGCGAAGCATGCATTTATGAATCAGTTAGAATGTGAAAGTATTGATATATTCGACACACTATTCAAAACATTCTATCCGATTCTAAACTGCAAGTGACACTTAAGCATTAAGTGTAACCGGTGGAACTGGCCCTTTTAAAGGCTCAACTTTTACATCAGGACGTAGAGATCACTGAATGACAGGTGAAACAACGGTAGTTGAAACAAACTTTCTTGTACAGTGCCAAATATTGCATAGACTCAGGAATCATATCTGAATTTAGTGAAGTTCAAATACATGCATCAGGCATTAGCCGTATATAGCATGAATGACTATAGAACTTTGAGAAATAATATGGAAACAGATAATAGGGGCAGTGAACAGAGCCTGTTTTGTGAGCAAAAATATCTAGAAATTATATATTATTAGCTCATCTGTATGGTACAAGTACTCAATAATACATTTTTTTAAGCACGATATAAGCGATTGTCTTTTCAGAGCCATCCTAGTATTCTGTGCAATTTTTTACAATGGGACAAAATTTCGAAGTTTGAATGTAAGGTTGAGCTGGAAGAGTTGACTTTGAATTTGAGACAGTCCACATCGTTGCGCCCATTGGTCAAGAGTGCACTGAGATTGGATATAGCGTCATAAAGTTCACGCTAGTTTTCATTTCAAGAAACAGTCGGCATTCCTTTGGAATAATTGATAGTGCCACAAAAAATTAAATAAATTATTCCTATAATCGACTATTTACCTATAGGTATGCTATTGCTTTTATATGTTTTATCAGCGGCACATCTGACATCCACTGACTAAAACAACGTAATAACTAATTAGGTTTTGACTCGATATTGTGTTGATGTTATCTCTGAATGAATCATATCAAAAATAAAATAACATAACCTAGATGAGTAACTCGTCGCACACGCATTAAGATTTGTATGTATGGGACATCTTCCCCCCAACGGCAGTGTCGTGTGTTGTTAACAGAAATATTGAGGTTCAATAAAATAGAAATGATGGAAACCCTATATGGAATGGAAACCTGAAATTATGATGAAATAATCTATACAGGATTTTGTGAACAGCCGATGCTCTAATTGACATGTTTTTTCATAATTCATTCATTTTTCTCTTTTCCAATTTGATTTCCCTTTCTCGATAGTTACTACACTGGTAGCTTCAAATGATTGTTCTGTCGAATATCAAATGCAGCGTTGTCGTACTGACAAGACTATCGACAACGAAGAATCTCCGTTGGGCGATGGAAATACTATCGTTTTTAGATGCTCCCAACAAGCTGCAATGAACGTTTCAATTGCCTTCTTATTGTCATATATTTCATCCAAGACAGTATTTTTGGGTTTTCGTTGCCATGAATCTACCCGACATATATCAAAATCTAGCTGATGTGCTTATCGTATACTTAAAAAATTGCGACATGGCAATTTATAATAATAATAATAATAATACGCCCTCATAAACACTCGTTGAGTGTACCCAAAGGCATAGCCTGTGCGGGTAGAGGACGGCTATTATTATTATTTGCCGTGGCGCTCCGGGGCGACTTACTGATGTTTTAGGTGATGTATTCACTTTTCAGCTGTAGAAAAACCCGGAAAACCTACAGCACCACCTCGGGTGGTCGGTGTGCACTCCAAGCTAGCACTAGACGAGATTGGCATCTAGACAACTCACAATACACTTGCTTTTCAACAAGGCATGCGGCCGCCTATCGAATCCGATATAAAGTAGTTGAGAAAAATTCTCGTACCTACATCGGATTCGAACCGACTTTCGCTATGCTGGAGTTTCGAACGGCCTGTGCATTAGACCGCTGATCCATCGACCACCTAGGAGGAATAACATTATGAACAGATGTTACCTTCAGTTCTATTTGAGTATTACTCATCTTGGTTGTGTAACTTGATCGGAGGAAAAAGTAGTTGAATAGAAGAAGATATAATAATGTCTACGAACAATGCTTACGATAAAACCAGATCCTAATATAATGTTTGCGTGAAATAATTGTATGAAGGAACAATGAATTTACTTACTTACAGAAATGACTATACCTTTCTATAGATTGTCATACAGAAAACAACTACTTTCCTGTATAAAAGCTCAACATATATTTTTCTCTATCAAACATATGAGCGCAAAAAATATCTACCTTGAAGAAACAACTTTGCAATATTTTGCTGAGCCAAATGGTAGGACTTCGCCTGATCCAAATGGGAACCAAGGAATAATTACGTTATTCTGGCATATAATGACTAACCGAACTCAACCTGACCTGATGCATAGGTTTATTTAGAACATATTTTTCGTGGTCTGTGAGAACGTTTCAAGAACTACCCGGAGTTATTCGGTGATACTCTCAGTGACAATTGGAATGCGGCTTTAGACAGCACCATCATCTCATTTACTGCCCATTACTTGGGTTGGCGAAACGTCGAGTATATAACTCGTTATAAACGTCGGCCTAACAGTCAGCATGTATTATATTTCTAGGGATTTAATCATATCTGAACTCTACGAAAGTCTCTCGTAGGCAAAAAAAGTCAGATTTAGCCATAACGAAGTCCCATTTATACGTGATTGTTTATCAAATGCTGGTTCTCCATCAACAGCGATTTATTGTATTTCTTCGTTAAGTGATGTTTTATGTTTTGGTTTGCTGCCAGATTGCATAATGAAAGGCTAATTTTTCCAAAGTGTCGATATGCTGTTATCTCTTGGTACGAAACCTCAGCTATTTCCGATTAAATGATTCATTCGATTCATTTCAAGAATAAACGACTGCATTATGAAAATGAATTAGTGTGAATTAATGACAAAAATTCATCATCTTTAATGGTCTAGAAAGAGAGGAGATATCAGCAGAACAAGTAAGTTGTATGAACACTGAAAGAATTGAATAGGATTCGGTCAAGTCAGTCACCAGCATTAACCATGAACGATTGTGAGAACGAAAAATCGAGTAAAACCTCAGATTTTTGTATATATCTGACCATTGCCAAATAAATAGCAGTCACTCAACGAGTTAAAAAACATCATAAACCGCGGAAAAAGTTGCTATCGAATTTACCTTCCTTAATAAATTTTGTTCATAGTCTATAGAAGCTATTCAGAACAAATATTTCAATAAACTTCATTTTGTGTCATTCGCAACTATATTCATAGCAGAAATCATAGGATCTGGTTCTGTGGCTGTATAAATAGTTTTAACTTTTGGGATACCTAGAAAATAATTGTTAAAACTATTCTGTCTCTAAGCACATACGATATCTACAGGACTCATAAAGAGCAGAAAAAAGTAGGAAGTGTTTTGAAAATATTTTTATGGCATTTAGTAATGATAATTCTGATATGGGTACAATTTCGAATTATGTTGTGATCAATTCCGTATGATTTCTTAGAGTCCCTTGCGGCCGTTCCCGACCTATAGAATTTCCATTCTCAATTTGTGGCAGTAAATATGTTATGGGAAATTTCCAACATTCTCAGAGTTCGTTATGATGACTTGAAATTTTCAATCGCAAATCTATTGATTCGACTAAAGAAACTGGCAAAGAATACCTGATAATAACAATAAGGAAGATTAAGTCCGAGTATTCGAAACTATACAAATTAACAGAGGGATTTGACAGAATATTTGGACCAGCTTTTCTTCTACAGCTTTTATATACAATACTTGCTGTACTATCTTGGTGTAGCATGATTGTGGAAAGAAGTGTCCCTGGCCAATCAATGTACGATCTAATGATCATGATATTATTCAGTTCCGCCTATTACTTGGTGTGTTGAATTGTATACTCCTAATAATGTTATACAGTGAGGACCAAAAGTCCGTCGCCCCCCCCCGCAACTTCTTCATTTTCCATATTACAAAAAAATGTTAAATACATAAGTTGTAGGTTTTCATTCGATCTCTTTAATGGTTTAAGTTTCATTCATACAGAGTGTCTCAAAAAAGCGCGGTGACTTAGAAGTTAATTTTTTTAAATGGGACACCCTGTATTTCATTGCATTATTACATTCTACGTTGAATTCTGAACAAGTTTGATTAATGGTTTTCTATCAAAAAGTTAATAGTTTTGGACTTATGAACACTTGTAAATAATTATTTCGACTACTTTTGCGCCAGTTCAATGAGAAAATCGTAACAAATGGATCACAATGAATTCCACTTTCCTATCCTAACTCTTTGAAAGCTATCCAATGTTGCAAACTGCTGATGGCACCATGTGTAACTTACCTCGTCGTACCATTTTACAATTGTTAGAGTTGTTGAATCTCACGAAAAACTAGTACAAATGAAGTTGAAACATTTTATTATCAAATAAGGTAGTCCATAAATACAGATCAAGAATCATTAAAAACTGAAGAGATATTTTAATTTATAACTAAAAACCGGTGAGTTTTTATCTATTTCAAAAGATGTTCGACATGTCCACCATGCATTTCTTGACACATAAATAGTCGGATTGTAAATTCTTCCCTAACATTAATCAAGGTTTTAGGTGTTATTTCTGAACACACTTCAATAATTCGACGGCGCAGTTCATCTAACGACCCACAAACTACGGATTTCACATAGCCCCAGAGAAAGAAATCAAGCGGTGAGAGGTCCGGTGAGCGAGCTGGCCACTCTGTTGTACCTCGACGTCCAATCCACCTACCTGGATACCTTTCATCTAAGTAATTTCTCACCTCCCGAAAATAGTGTGGTAGCGCTCCATCTTGCTGAAATGTTACATCCAAGTAAAATTCAAGTGGGTTTTGCGCAACGATCTCATCGATACTGGGACTTATTGTGTCTTGCAGCATTTGGAGGTATCTGGGACCATTTAAATTTTCTTCCAAAAATATGGGACCTACAATGTGGTTACCTAAAATACCAGCCCAAACATTAATTTTCTGGGGAAATTGAGTATGCCCCTCGCGGAATTCATGGGGATTCTCATCACTCCAATATCTACAATTCTGGGTATTCACATTTCCATTTAGGTAAAAAGTGCTTTCATCACTAAAGCAGATGTGTTGCAAATAAAGTCGATTTGCAACAATTCTTTCTGCCATGGTCTCGCAAAATTCAAGTCGCCGGTCTGGATCATCTTCAACCAATTGGTGCAAAATTTTTATTTTGTAAGGATGGAATTTATTTTGTTTTAAAAACTCTTTACTAATGTTTTAGAAACATCACATGTCTCAGCTACTTGCTTAGTTGATTGTTGTGGGTTATTTACCATTTCGGCTAGTAGTTGAATTTCAACATCTTCCGTAATTATTTTCGGCCTCCCAGATCTCAGAGCATCTTTCACGGTGCCAGTTTGGTTAAATTTTGCCACCAATTTCTGCAGATATTTTCGACGCATCGGACGTTCTGGAAACCGTTCATGCGAATAGCAGCGTGGTAATTTCGGTTAGCTTCACCAGATATTATAACAGCTTCAACTTTGTCTGCTACTGAACGAGCCATATTAATCAACAAGAGAAATTGAAAACCGTTTGAAACAAAGTTTTGAAAACCTACAAAATGTCAATGACATTTGGCAAAAACAGATTAGGGTTTTTTGCATAGCCTACCTCATTAATTTATTCGTGAACTGGTGCAAAAGTAGTCGAAATAATTATTTACAAGTGTTCATAAGTCCAAAACTATTAACTTTTTTGATAGAAAATCATTCATCAAACTTGTTCAGAATTCAACGTGGAATGTAATAATGCAATGAAATACAGGGTGTCCCATTTAAAAAAATTAACTTCTAAGTCACCGTGCGTTTTTGAGACACTCTGTATGAATGAAACTTAAACCATTAAAAAGATCGAATGAAACCCTACAACTTATGTATTTAACATTTTTTTGTAATATGTAGAATAAAGAAGTTACAGGGGGGGCGACGGACTTTTGGTCCTTACTGTATATCCTTTCCGTGACTAGCATAACTAAAAAATATAAAATATGTGGCTCACGGTTAAATAATTTGTTGATTGGTGGATATTATTGATTGTTGAATAAGCGTCAAGCTGAATTTTTATTGATTCTTGGATTCTACATGGTTATTGGGGGGTTGGTAATTTTCTATATCAAAACCACGTCCATCTCTTGAATAATGTTTTTTCAGTTTCTTGGATTCGAATTATCTTCTTAAATGATAGTTAACGACGGTTTAGGTAGCTGACAGTTCGTTACGAAGCTTATTTTCAACACTCCCTTACTAGGGCACTCAGTACTCTGACCATTTCATTTGATTAACACGTTTTTTTAATTTAGTAGCTTTAGATTACATCGAGATTCACCTGTTTAATGAAGCTTTTCAATGTTTCACGGACCTCTATATCTATTATGAATGTCTTGGTTTCCGACTTCAGCCCACTTGACCAAAAAAATGCGAAAATCGGGTTTTTGGATAATCCAAGATCTTCAGTGTTCTTGAAGAAGCCCCATGCATTGGCTTATCCTTGTATAGGTATAGGAGACTTTAATTTCCGCAACTCTGACGTGTAATTTTTACTGAACGGGTTCCAACTCGGTGACAGAATTTGGGTTCCTCCGTTCCCTCCAATCTCTGCTTTTTTATGATGGCATACCAAGCAGAGAAAGGGATCTGAACTCCTGATGACTTTATAGACTCCATCCAGTACCATTCTGTTATGTAGACACTCCAAACTCGGTAATCCACGGCCTCTTCGTTGTCTGGGAAAGTATAACTGTGAAACGGACGATTCAGGATGGAAGCTCCTGTGAAGATGCATAATTTTGCGAGTTCTTATTTCGAATTGTCGCAGCTTTTCTAGAGTGCATTTTATCATTTCAAAAGAGTAAAGAAAGATCGGAACGGCAAGCCTATTAGTTGCAGCAACTTTGTTCTTCCCCGACAATTCTGAAGACCAGATCTGTCGGAGTTTACGCTGATACTTGCCGCGGAGAGAGCTTTTAACAGTTATAAGCTCTTGGGAGTGGCGTTATTCCACCCTTAGGTAACTATACGTCTCTCCGACATCGAGATGATGTTGGATGCTTCCATATACGAGCTGAACGTCCTCTCCGTATTCCTCGCATCGTCTTTTTTTGAGATGAACCGTGGCACATTTGTCGATCCCAAACTTCATTCCGATAGCATGAGTGTACTCTTGCCCTAAAAAGGTGATGAAGATCGTTTTCCCTGGAGACATAGTTTAAAGTCTTCCATGTAGAATAGATTGGTTACCTAATGCCTTCGGTTGCTGGGATTCAGCCCTATGCTGTATCACTTCCGTTAAAAATAACGTCACCAATATTCGCCATTTCCGTTATTTTGCTATTACTAAGCAATAGCAAAATAACGGAAATGATTGTCGCAGTTGGATTCGCGGATTTTCCTTATAAAGTACGACGACAATCCCAAAAGTCAGTTCCATTCCGGACCTGTTCTATTTACGAGTATAAAACTGATTCTTTGATGTTCGTATCGGTAACTCCACTGGACACTCGATCTGCCAGGTCGGTGTTGTTTGATTTCGTTAAGCCCGTGGCTCACGACCAAATTGTTTGATCGAACTGCATTGGAGTGACGTCATTTCTGTTGGTTAATTTCACCAAACTTGAAACAAACTACTTGAAATTGTCTCAGGTCAAGGCTGCTTGACCACTCAATCGTGAGCATGAGCCATTGGGAATAGGTCAAGCAGTGAGTGGACGAACGACAGAACCTTAGATTTTTTGTGGTTTGTTGAATACACACTCGTTGTACTTTCATTGTTGGTATTAGAATTAGTAACATTGAAAAAAAAATCAGTGATGACTCTCGTCATATTACTCATTAGAACAGTCTTGCGACTTATTCTTCCATGCAACAGTTCTACAACTAAATGTATTTTTTTTCAGGCAAAATGTATATTTTTGATACTGGCCTGTAACAGAATAGAGTGCTATGGATTGGGCATCCTCGAAACGTGCTATCTAATGCAAATCAATATGGATGTATCGCCAGTTAGCGGAGAATTCGTATACCTCACACAAATAACAGATACTTTACCGTCGCTTTTTTCAACCATTCTTGCTTACATTGTAATAAGAGCTGAATTGAAATAAGTTATACGAGATTTATTAATAATAATAATAATACTACCTCATGAACACTCGTTGAGTGTACCCAAAGGCATAGCCTGTGCGGGTAGAGGACGGCTATTATTATTATTTGCCGTGACGCTCCGGGACGACTTACTGATGTTTTAGGTGATGTATTCACTTTTCAGCTGTAGGAAAACCCGGAAAACCTACAGCACCACCTCTCTGCCTGGAGTGCAATATATAATAAGTCACATCGATTTGATAAAAACTCACTTTACACATATTTAATGAGAACAGTTATAGATGGCCATCATTTATTAGGAATGAAAAGGCGACGTGTTAGCTGAAATTTTTTTACTTTATCCTCTTTCCAATTGAAAGTTTGTTACACTTGAAATGAAACTGAACTGAACTTGATCTGACTTGATTCATAGGTTTATTTGGAACACAATTTTTGTGGTCTGTGCGATCACTTCAAGAACTACCCGGAGTTACTTGGTGATACCCCCAGTAACAATACCAAAGCGGCTTTTAGAAAATCGTACAACCATAAATACATTATTTTCTCACAAACTCATTTATATTTCAACCTCCAGTCATATATATCAGGAATAATCATCTCAAGTACGTCCCTAATATGCTTTTCCACACTCGGTTACGCTACAATTCATATCCACCAAACTTCCGCATAGGCGATCCGCATGGTCCAGTCAGAACAATAATTGTGTTTAATTTGGACAAATGCATTTTAAACAAACAATAATTGTAACTTTTCTGCCTGTAGTCCTAGGTTTTCCACGTTCATTTCACCATACCCACCACAACACAACTGTTTGATACGGCGGCCCAAGCGGATCGCCTGGACGGAAGTTAGATCGATTCGAATTTCTGTCATGTATCCTTTGTAATAGAATTAAAAATCCCCCTTATGTTGCTGTAGAAAACTCTCACTTTCCACAACTTTGACGTGTGCTTTTTACTGAACAGGTTCCAACTCGGTGACAGAGTTTGGGTTCATCCGTTCAGTGTCGACTATGAGACCGAGCTCATCAGCCGCACGGGTTGTTACCTCGAAAAGAAATGCTCCAATCCCTGCTTTCCATGGTCGCAAATCATTGTAACAAATGCTAAGGCACTTGTAATTCAATGATAACACATTTTTGAAATACCATCCTGTATAACAGTCCACTTCGGAATATACTTTGTATATTATTATCGAACAAATTCTTGTTTGCAAAAATAATTGATCTTTCTCGACTCAATGTGATTTAATGTATTCGTCCAAGCGATAATGGTCTCTTTCATACATTTAGCTAATCTTAACCTATTGAAGAACGGAAACACTTCAGGTTGAAATGAATATTCAGTTCCACCGTCAAATAAGCGTATCTGTACTTTGATACAGATTTTGGCGCGAGGGATCTTTTGCTCTCAGACACGTTTTGAAACACGACAGAAATTTTGTTGGTATAACAAACAAAATGACAAATCCATTTTGGAATGGGCGGTACAAATTTTGTTGTCAGTATCAGATAAAAATAAATGACCGAATTGACGAATGAGAGAGGCTTCAAATCTGTGGGTGGACAGGCTTCCGCTATCCGGCCGACGGGGATAGAAAAATCTCTCTTGGACTGGAAGAGTTTTTTGGGAGTTAGTTAGTACTGAACATCGAAGATGAATTGTAACGTTTTTTAGGCGACCGTGTGCGCCTCGGGTACTTAAACTTAGACTTGTGATGAATAATAAACGGGATGTGCAATCGATAACAAAAACGTGTTTCCACAGACGATCAAATGGGACTAGCTGCTATAAATAAGTTAAGGATGAGTAAGAAATATACAAAAAGTTGTTGTAACTAACCACTGAGACACTGATTTCGAAGTCTAAAATTTATAAATAATAATCAGAATAATAACGGAAATGTTACAAAGCCAGACTTTCCCAGAACACCGCTCTACATTGGGTATGAGTAGGATTGGCTCCACTATGCACATTTAGCAAGTAGGAAAATATAGGAGACACCTCCCACACAGTTTATTTGTTTTGTTCTCTTTCCAAATTATTTCACTTATTCAATTGATTATTATACCTACATTGTCTTTTCAATCTATGTTTTCAATTTGACATTCCACCAAGATTACTTCAAGACTTCCTTCGCGCGAGAAGCACGAACATTCTATCCTTTCATATAATTAGTTCCAGATAAAAAAAAAACAGTAAGCCTTAAGCACTTAAATTAGGGCTTCGCGAGACCAAGAGATTATAGACCACTAGAAATTAAAATTTTGCGATCGAACGTGTGCTAGGCATATAGAAAATTAATTTTATTTTTGCAGAAAAAAGTCGTTTTTTATTTAATTTTCTCGTTTATGGCTTTTTAATACATGAATAGGTTAAAAAATCTAAAAGTGAAAAACTATAGCCATAAGGTTTGCACGTACTTAAAGGGTTGAAATAGCGGCAAGATCTTGTAAAAAAATTGTTGGTTTCTGATGCATTTTGTCGCTTATGGCAATCGACAGAATGAAATTTAATATCGTTAGGAACCCGAAAAAAAATTCTCATAAGCCGGAAAGCTCTTGAGGTATATTGTCCGGGCGGAAAATTTTGTAATTTTTTTTTTCGTGTTCCGGCAAACTTTCTCGTTTATGGAATATGAACCATATGATTTTGATGATGGATAAACATCATAATAAAATTCCCTCAAGCTTTGCATGTACCTCAAGAAAAGCCATAAGGTGTAAAGTTGTAGGAAAATTTGTGTAATTTTTTTTCATTTTCTGGTTGATGGGAATTGGCATGTGAGAATGAAATAGTATGTCAAAACAAGAAAAAAAGCCAGAAGTCGGAAACATGATATCGATATTTTATACAGTGTGGTCCATTTAAAATGGAAGCACCCTTATAAAACATACTTTTTTCAACCGATTGAAATGATTTTTCTTTCATTAGGTAGGTAATCAAAATGTTCACTAGAACACAAAGTTTCATGAATGAATCTTCATTTTCAGGGCCAACCGTTCTTTTTTTTTTTCGAGGTAAAAACTGAAAAATTTATTCAGGATTTTTTTAGAAAAAATCTGACTATTTTCGTGACGTTCTGAAGTGATTAATTTTAAAATTTTGTTGAAATTCGTCCATCAATAAAAAGTAATAGGAGATTTTTTATATATTTTTTTTTCATTTGCTAATAACCGCTTCGACCCTTTGGATCATTAGCGGTGGAGTTGCTGAATAACATTAATTATATTTTCTTGATTAAATTCGAACTTTTCAAAAATTACACATTCTGTCGCTATTTCTATAGTCTAACATTTCCTTCAAGTCACTTGATATTTCAAATATGTCTCTTTCGATTTGAAGCATGGGACACTCCATTATGATGTGTTTCACTGTCAATCGCACTTCGCAAATATCACAATGTGGTTCATTTTGTCCAGATAATAGGTACTCGTGGGTAAGTTTTGAATGTCTCAAGCGTAAACGAGACATTACCACTTGTTCTCTTCTATTTGATGTTTGTACTTGCCAAGGTCCAACGTTTAGTTTGATTTCACGTAACTTTGATAGTGAGATTTGCCACTGATTGTTCCAGATCTCTTTGAGTTTGCTTTTTATATAAGGTTTAATATCGGTCGAAGGTGTGAATTGAAATGTCATCTGGTTCGGATTACTGATTGCTTGTCGTGATTTTGAATCAGCTGATTCATTTCCAGGTATTCCTATGTGTGAAGGGATCCACATTAGTACTATTTCTTTTCCCAATAATTGGATGTTGTAGAATTCACGTTTGATCAACCTGCCTATCGGGTGTGTGACATATACTTGCTTTAGGGTTTGTAGTGGCTTAATGAATCCGACATTATAACGAACTTTTGAGAACTGAACGATCTTGCAAAACGCAGCGCTTGCAGGATTGCAAAAAGTTCTCCTGTGAGAATCGTTGTGGATTCAGTGCTGTGTTAGATGTTATCACTGCTGCTGTTTTGGACGAATCTGTGTATAATTCCGTATGTTCTTGATATTGGTAGAGGATTTCCCTGAAGTGCTGTAGGATGATTTGGGTATTTGTGTGGTGTTTATCAAATTTGCAAAGGAGGGTGTTGATGGTTGGTTGATGGATTGTCCAAGGTAGAAGGGTACTTAAAAAGATGGATCAGTTCTTGGTTGCTGGTATGCAGAAAAAAATCGCGTTATTATGGTATTTTTATAGGGTAGAGTGTTGTTTAGAGATGCTATTCTGGCAGCGTAAGAAATGCTCAATTGTTTTCTTCGGTACTGTAGGGGTGGTTCATCAACTTCAGATTTTAAACTATCAATCGATGTAGTTCTGTAGGCTCCTAGAATAATGCGTAGAGCTGTGTTATGGAGAACACCCAACGTCTTCAAGGTTGATGGTTTGCCAGAGGCATATGCCATGCAACCATAGTCGATTTTAGAACGTATTAGAGTTCTGTATAGTGTGAGTAATGTTGGTCCGTCTGCTCCCCATTGTTTATGGGCTAGGTACTTCAGAAGATTTAGTCTCTTTTGACATGAGAGAGTGAGTTGCCTAATGTGTGATTTCCAGTTTAGGTGTTGATCAAATATCATTCCCAAAAATACAATTTCGTTGGTGACGGTTAGATTCATATCATATAGTGTGAGCGTTGGTATTATGGGAAAATTAAATTTAAAAAATATGCGGTTTAATCAACTCACCATTTCGATTTCTACTGTTATCCAAAATTCAGAATAGACCACTGGATTCAGGGAGTCTCAAAATATAACTGATCAGATTTTCATCGAAATCTGTTAATAAATGATAATAAAAGAATTATTAAAAAATTATATTTTCATGAAATTCCATCAACAAATTTTTCAATTTGTTATACTGTGAGTTTCTTATTTATGAATAGATATTGATAGAATTCTGACCAGTGATATTTCGAAACTTCCTGGTGTATTCCAAGTTTTTATTGAAATTGAATTGGTGGGTGGATAAACGGCATAATTTTAAAATTTCATTTTCTTATAACTTTCTTATTGATGGACGAGTTTCAACAAACTTTTAACAAGAACTATTCGACAATGTCGCGAATCCTGTGGATTGGTCAGATTTTTTCTAAAAAATAATTTTAGATTTTTTACATTGAAAAATGAGAATAGTAGGCACTGAAAATGAAGAATTACTCATTAAATTTGTTGTTGTTGAAAAATTAAAGTTTGATATGAGTGCTTCCATTTTGAAACTGAAATGTGCCCATAATTTATACTGGGTGATCCATAATTATAGAAACTGTATGAATGTAGTTGAAGAATGAACGCGCTGGTTGCAATTCTTTTCTTTTAATGAATCTAAATAAAAAAATGTGAAAATTTGACAACTCGACTTATTTATTTTTTCTGACATCGTCAATGCGATTTTGTTTTCTACGTCGCTAGGTTCACCAGGAGCAATCATGGGCGCCGACTTGGGAAGGAAATTGAACATGCCCCCACCTTGAAAGAGTGACCTTTCAATTCATCTTCAGCGGAACAGCCTCACGGGACAGAGGCAGAGGACACAAGTTAGATATAGCTCTTCGAATTTCATCATCAACTGTACGTAAAGCAGCTACTCGTGGAATGTTATCGGAACCAGGATACAACTGGGTGACTCTACCAAGCTTCCATTGTAAAGGACTTAGGTTGCAGTCTTTGATAAGAACCAGGTCGCCAATTTTCATTTGTGACTTATTTTCTTTCCATTTCTGTCGGCTTTGAAGCTCTGATATATATTCGAGAGACCATCTTTTCCAAAGATGCTGACGGAGTTGTTGGAGTCTCTCAAATTGATCCAATCGATTCAACTTGATGTCCATGAAGTTATGCTCAGGAATAGAGGTGAGCGTGCGGCCAATTAGGAAGTGGGAAGGAGTTGGGGCGGTAAGGTCAGAAGGGTCTGAGGTTAAAGGAGTTGAAGGACGGGAGTTTAAAACAGCCTCCACTTGCACTAAAACAGTTTGAAAGTTCTCATATGTGAGAAGTGCTTCTGATAGAACACGTTTTAAATGTCTTTTCATTGACTTCACACCAGCCTCCCAAATGCCTCCGAAATGTGGGGAGTACGCAGGAATGAAATGCCACGATATATCTTGACAAGATGTAGAACATTTGATTTCATCACTGTGATTTTTCAAAAATTTACCTAGTTCCAGTAACCGGTTTTTGGAACCTACAAAATTTGTACCGTTATCGGAATAGATACTTTGCGGCTTGCCTCGTCTTGCAATAAACCGTTTAAAAGCGGAAATAAATGCATCAGTGGTCAGGTCGCTGACTAGTTCAATATGAACCGCCTTCGTTGATAAACATATAAAAAGGCTAAGGTAAACCCTTGCAGGCTTTGAAACCTCGGCCAGGTTTGTCTCTCAACGTAAACGGACCTGCGTAATCCACCCCTGTATTGATGAAAGGAAGAAAAGGAGTAACTCGTGCTTCAGGAAGATCTCCCATAAGAGGACTTTTAGCAATCGGTTTGGCTTTGAAGCACACGATACACTCATGAACAGTTCTCTTTGCAAGATTTTTTCCAAGAATGGGCCAATATGTTTCACGTATTGATTAAAGCAATTACTGCGGTCCAGCATGAAGAAGCCTTTGATGCTCATAATGAAATAATAACTTTGAGAAATGACGGTTTGCGGAAATGATTATAGGGTGCTTCTTATCAAATTCAAATGGAAAATCTCTTAGTCTACCACCAACCCTGAGAATACCCGTTTCATCAATGAAAGGATGTAGGGACAATAGTCTACTCTTGCGGGGAAGTGTTTTGCATTTCGATAAGTTATGAAGTTCGACTGGGAATGATTCAGCTTGAGAAGATTTGATAAGATAACAAAGTGAGGAATTCAACTCTTGCATAGAAAGAGGACCAGAATTTCTTTTCGAGGATTTGAAACGATCTGATGCATTGTGAAGAAATCTATAGGCACAGGTGCGTTTGAGACGATTTAATGTTGAAAATCGTTCAAAAGGAAAACTGGAGAGGGCTGTCAAATTTAGGAAAGTTATTTCAGTTCGTTTCATCTCTGGAAGTTCATTGGTGAACTCAAGCAGTTGAGTGAAACAAATTTGAATGGAATCATTCAGAAATTTGGGACCATGCCACCAAAAATCAGATTATTTTATACTTTGTGGATTGATACCCCTAGAAATAAGATTGGCAGGATTTTCTTTCGTACTTACGTGGTTCCAACAAGAGATATCCGTGCTGGATTGAATTTCCGAGACTCTATTGGCCACGAATGTTTTAAGAAGATGAGGAGAAATTTCAAGCCATCCAAGAACCACCATAGAATCGGACCAATAAAATATTTCATTGAATTTAAGAGAGAGGGATTCGAAAAATTTGGTAACTAGCCTACTAAGTATTACAGAAGCGCAGAGCTCAAGACGCGGAATGCTGATTTTTTTAAGTGGAGCAACCTTTGACTTTGCGCACAATAGATGGGTTTGGACGTTACCTGATTGATCTAAGCTACGGATATAAATAGCGGATCCGTAGGCTAGTTCATAAGAGTCGTAAAAACCGTGTAGTTCAATATGAGCAGCGTTGTCTAGTTTTACTTTACGAGAAATTTGAACATCATTGAGTTGTGGGAGTTGATCCCTAAAAGCTAGCCAACTAGAATAAATCTGTAAAGGTACTGACTGATCCCAGTCTAATTTTTCCAGCCAAAGTTGCTGTAACAACATTTTAGCTTGGATTGTAACTGGACTGAGAAGACCTAAAGGGTCGAAGATGCGAGCTATACCCGACAGGATTGACGTCTTTGTGATTGTCTTCGGAAGATTTTCCGATGGGATAACATATCTAAGAGAGTCAAACTTGGGATACCAATGGAGTCCAAGCGTTTTTGTGTTATCGTTTGAACCAAGAGAATAGGCAATGTCCAAGGAAGAAACTGATTGCTGAATAGCGTCCAATATCAAAGGGTTGTTAGAGACCCATTTGCGCAGTGGAAAATGAGCTTTGGATAGGATATGGATGATTTGCTTACAATAAAGAATGGTTTCCGAGATTGAGTCAGATCCAGTTAAGAGATCATCAACATAAAAATCGTTCGCTATTATGTTGGTAGCTTCAGGAAAACTTTCAGAATACTCCTGCGCTAATTGATTCAAGCATCTGGTAGCACGACTGGCCCGACCATTTGGATGTCGTTGAGTAATAAACCGGTTAAAGAAGGAGACGATCCGTCAAACACAACACGAAGTTTAGTGGTAAGACTGTCCTTCTTCAAAACTCCGTGATGAGGAAGGTAATAGCTGAATGGTTGATGATGATCAACCTGAGTCATGTGACCCATGGAAACGTATTCTTCCATAAATTCGACATAGATTTTTTTCAGGGTTGAATTGTGTTGAAACTTACGCTCTAGACTATAAAACCTCTTCTCGGCTCTGGTTCTCGATTTCCTTTCAATTGACTCTTTGAAAGGCACTGACACTACGAAACGACCATCTGAATTTCTTTCATGGGTAGATTTGAAGTGCTCCTCACAATGCTCCTTCTCCTTAGAATGGAATCGAGCAGAGGGAAACTCTTCTATTTCCCAGAATCGTGAAAGTTCATCACAAACAGTATTGTGTGAAAAGTTACAGAAGGCATTCTGAGAAGACTGTACCTGGGGAAGAGGACCTGAGATGATCCACCCAAGCCTTGTCTTTTGAAGTATGGGTTTTTGCGGGCCCAGATTGATCTGCCCCACGCAGAGCAAGTTATAGAAGAGGCTGGCCCCTATCAGGAGGTTTATATCTGAGGTCACATTGAAATTTTTATCTGACAGCTGAATATTATCAGGAATGCGCAATGAAGAAATGTCTATTGGAGAACCTGGGAGCTAATTGCATATGGCATTGACAACTAAACAAGTTAGGGATGCCGAAAATGAAGAGTGAAATGACTTAAGGAACACGTCACACTGGAAGTTTATAGTAGAGGAAGTTTGAGCAATCCCTATCACAGAAATGTCAATTCGCCTTTTGGGAAGACCTAATTTAGAGACGAAATGGGACGAGATGAAATTTGATTGCAAGCCACTATCCAAGAGATCTCTGCATTCATGCGCCGTACCAGAACTATCCAGAACTTGAACTATTACTGTGGATAAAAGAACGAGATTATTTCGAACAGCGCTATTTGAAAGCGCATGCGAAACTTCATTATTTGAGTCTGCTTCACTGGAAATCGAAAAGACATTCGGAACATTTTTGGTAGTTTCTATATGAATAAGTGTGTGGTGCTTCTTGCCACACTTATTGCATTTACCGTACTTACAGCTGGAATTCACGTGGCCAGAATGCAAGCAATTCAGACAAACCTTTAATTTTTTTGCTTGCTCTGTTCTATCGGTGATGCTTAAATTGAGAAAATCACGACAATTGCTCAATTTATGATCTGAAGACTTGCACAGAATACAAGAACCTTGGCTTGCTATTAAAGATTTCGTAGATTTTTTCTCAAATCGATTGCGATCTTTATTGCCACTAGGAACCTGATTAGCCTCAATTTTTTCAAGAATGTCAGCTTATGTTTTCAGGAAATTCAAAAGATCTTTGAGAGTTTTTTCTGTTGATTTCTTTGACTCCCATTCAAGAGTGGTTTCCGAATCAAGCTTTTCAATGATTAAAAAAATCAATAAGGTATCCCATTGGTCTAGAGGTTGATTCAACGATTGCAGAGAACGTAAGTTACTTTGTAGACCATCAACAAGCTGTCTGATACTGAGAGAAGACTGTTTGGTAATTTTTTGCAAATTGAATATGCATTTAGTGTGATTGTAAACAAGAAGTTCACGATTTGCAAACCTCTCGCAAAGCATTTGCCATGCCACCGAGAAATTCTCGGAAGACACCGGAATACTATTAATAACCTTTTCAGCTACGCCACTGACAGACGATTTCAAGTAATGAAATTTTTGTACTGAACTGATGCACAAATTTGTGATTATCATAGATTGAAAAGAATCATGAAATTCCAACCAATTCTCATAGTTATCAGAAAATCTAGGCAATTGAACAGTTGGTAATTTGATAACCAATGTTGTATGACTATTTTCACCTCCATTTGAAATAACTGAGTGAGAATTGTTAGACCTATTTTCATGTGGATTTTCGTTAACGTTGGGAGACTCCCCAACACTGGACATATGTTTGGAAAGAAGAGTTTCGGCCTTTGCGATTATGCCAAAGTAATCATTTTCAAATTGTTCACTTTGTACAAATTCATCTTGAACATCATCGACCTGACAATCGATTTCAGTTTGAATTTCCTCGAATTGATTGAAAAGAAGTTCAGACCTTGCTAACGTCATTTTTAATTCGTTTTCAGGAAAAATGAACTCTGGAGTAGCTAAATCATGTTCGAGATTATTTATATAGTTTTTGAAAATTGTGAGCTTTGATTTTATAGATGCTCGCCTTTTTCTCAACTTGTCAAGAGTAATTTTTATTTCGGTTTCTGTCATCTTTATGATGAAAAGAGAAACTGCTTTTTATATTTTTTTTAGATGAATGAAACGTGAACTATTTACTAACTATTCAATAAGTAGTATGAAAATATGTAATATAATCTGTGAAATAATTCGCACGAAATATATATGCAAGTGCAAGTAAAATCTATTTGAAATGAGGAAAAGGGATCATGGATTAGGAAAAATTACCTGGGAGACCACAAATTAATTCAGTAGAGTAGAAATTCGATGCTGCGAAACTGGAAACTCAAACCACGCTTGGAAAACGGACTTCGACCTTATCGACTGTTTGCTAGTGACTTCGGGTTTGTTTCCGAAATTTTCACGAAATTCTGAATCTTCTTACTTGAAAATCCGGTTGAAGGACCAATGAATGAATGTAGTTGAAGAATGAACGCGCTGGTTGCAATTCTTTTCTTTTAATGAATCTAAATTACAAAATGTGAAAATTTGACAACTCGACTTATTTATTTTTTCTGACATCGTCAATGCGATTTTGTTTTCTACGTCGCTAGGTTCACCAGGAGCAATCATGGGCGCCGACTTGGGAAGGAAATTGAACAGAAACTATTCACAATGGAGTTATTGTTGTTGTTATTATTATATCCGTCAACCGGTTGCACCCCTACGTGCAACCCTCAAAAGTCAGAGACTTGTGCGAGCTAGGGGAAGACGTAGCCCTTACCTTTTAATACGTGTGATGCCATGCATGAGACCGGTGGCAATGCTGAGATTCGAACTCACGCTCTCTGGCTTATGAGGCGAGGACTCAACCCGCACACCACCCCGGTTTAAGTGGACACTCAGTATTTTTGGGTTGGGTTAAGAAGTTTGTTTAATTTTTCCAGAATATTTATATATATATATATATATATATTATTATATTTATTATTATTATATATACGTATATATATATATATATATATATATATATATATATATATATATATATATATATATATATATATATATATATATATATAACCCCCATTACGAAGCCCGAAACGTTACACATGACCGATTAAACGAAGCCCGATGCATGTTTACGAAGCCCGTTCTCGGGCTTCTTAAAAATCTACGTGTATATCGATTTTATAGCTTGATAATGACCCCGCGACCCCATAGAGCTAATGTAGCCTGGGCTTCGTAATGGTGGATAATATCTCAAGATATACACATTTAGTTCAGCCGACCTCTACCAGAGGGCGCATGAGTAGTTCTGTATGTAACTATATACGGTATGTAGATGTTATACGCTTTATAGGAATCCCGTATAGTTCCACGTATTTTCAGAAGCCCGTGCAATTGGCAGCATTGCGGTCTGTAAAAACTGATTATTTCGCTCTTCTACTCTTTGAAGCGGAAAAAACAGGTGGGCTTCTCACAACGTTTTCCATGCCGTTATGCTTGTATATAAGCCGATGTCTGATTAAATATTAGATTGAAACGGAAGGAGAAAACTTATGGTGCTAAGTTTGATATTGCATTAATCTAATTTCTCTAGAGGAACCAGTAGATTGGATGATAATTTGTAGATTGTAAACTCATAGCGCGGTATATTTTCAGATTATTCCGTGGAAAATTTCAAGACGAACGTATCTCGATTTTGACTTTAGAGCAAAAACACCTTTATAGCTTTCATCAAGTGGGTTTCGCCAGTTTTGAACTCCACCTAATAGTATGTTTTGGTTAAATATTGTAATAGAAACTTGCCCATTTCTACCATGGGACCTTTTTTCGGATTTCCATCATCTCACGAACTATTGTTTTACATGATGATTCAATCGAGTAAATCCGCGATCATCTCCAGGATTCAATGGTCTACTAATAAATTCAGTTACATAATCAAGTTGTAATTATTCCATATGTGAAAAAAGAGCTGAACAAAAAATCTGTCTGCGCTCTGGGGCGACTTACTGGTAATTATTGGCTAATTTGTATTCATCTTCACGTGAACTGATTATCAGGTTCTTCGATCTGTTGATACCAGTCTTGAAATGAAGAGGATATAGGGTGTCTTCTTTGGCTCCGAAGCATCCACAACAGCTGTCGATGTTCTTGTAACGTGGCTATATGTAAGTCCACAGAACCACAGTGAACGATGACTACGTAAAGTTGATAATGGAAGTCGCTGAAAGTGGGGTATTCATCCAACATGATTTTCTGTATAAGCCTAAAGTATTGGACAGAGGCTGGGTCATGCTTGGAGAACTTTAGAGTCATTACTAAATATGCAGGAGCTTCAACAAAATAATGGTTATTTTACATCAGTCTAGGCTAGAATATGATCGGCAGAGGGTTCGTATATCACTAGTTGAATGCTTCGTTCTAAGATGGTGCTAAAGCAAGCTCTGCACGGACTAGGTTTTGAGCAGATAAGGAAGCGCGAGGTAATTCCAGTAAGTCACCGACGTTTCTACTTTTGTTACCACATTCACCGTAACATAAAACAGTTAAGATTTATCAACCAAAATATGTATGTACTAAGGAAGTGAAAGATTGTAAGTATTCATCTCTTTCAGAGCAGTTATGAATACTTATGAAGTTGTTCTCCTTCTCATAAAGTGTCTTTGGTAGGTAACAAAAAAATTCTGAACTATCCTCTTGCCGTCCGGATGAAAAGTTGGATTGCCTCAAACACTCAAGGTTGGTGAGAATCGAAGATACTTGAAAATATCTCAGTTCGAAAATAACTGGGAAATAGTTTTACCACTTAAATAAAATTTCATTCATGAAAGTCTTAATAATAAATAGCGCTTGTCAAAAACTGTTTATAAAACATGTGTTTCCCAAATTTTTAAGAACAACTTTATTTCCAAAGTCTTCAGGGTTACTTGAAACACCTTCCCCAACTCCTTAAGCAGAAGTTCTTTGATAGTATCTCCAACCAAACCATTCTGTTATTTATTGTTTGGTGATCAAAGAATAGTGAAAAATTTCATCAAAAACAAAATAGTGGGCGAGTATTATGCGAGTGAAATTTTTACGCGGAAGGTATTTGAAGAGAGAGATTAATAAATATTTGGGAAGGCAAATGGTATATTCGATATACAGCGCATACAAAAATTGGAAAATCTTGACATTGAGGTTTTACTGTTTCGAAAGAAAAGTTCATTAGGAAACGTTGTTTGCTACTGAAAATTAGGTCTGAATATATTAACCTAATATTTTTTAGGGTCCTGCATGAAGGCAGGATGCTGCTTCAACCTTTTGATGTACTTCACGATAAATTAGGATCATATCCACTAGTTCGTTATGTTCATGAACCTCTGCCATCTTGAAAAATGCAGATGCATTGGTTAGTTTCTGCCAACAGTGTCTTATGATTCGCTGAAGTAAAGAAGTTCAATTTGAAGTAATTTCTCGTTGACCAACAGAAGTCTCAAAAGTTTATATCGTCGTCTATTCCATATTTAGTTCAGTTCGCGATTTGAGTGTTGTAATTTTTGATTGATCCTATTAAAATTCGATGGGTCCAAGTTATAATTACATCAAAATGTTTATTTATCATCCGTTTGAAATGTAATTTTACTTGGTATAAAACGAAATGTTACCGTTTATTTCCGCTTCTACTTGAAGCAGAAGCCAACTTGCATTCTAGTTATATTTCAGCAATAGTGGGTTACGTATCATCAAACGATAATTTTATTATTTATTATCCATTTTGAGGATACATTCATCAGCATTTCAGGTTCCTATGTACCTAACTGGATCGCGCATACATCGATACATCCTTCTTACTTGTGTTTTTCATGTCTAATACTATAGTCCAGATTTTTTCGAAACATAACGCGCTAGTAATGACATTAAATTTACTCCTTGTGCAAATAGTGCTTTGAAATATTATTTGTAACACGTGGTCGTAGTGTTAAAGCATCGGCGATTCACTTGGATTTCTCAAGGGGTATCCGGTTCAAATCCTGGGCACCGACGGTCTGCCACGGAGCTGGGGTGGTTCAAAATACATTCTGATAAATTGTAGATCCCGAATCACCCTTGCTCGCACAAGCTCTGAGGAGTATCTGCGGAAACCTGGGTGATTCGTAAAAACAAAAACAAAAAAGTTCGTAAAAACAAAAACTTCCATTGGCATGTTAAAATTATTGAATGTGTAACCACAGATGATTTGTAGATATCATTCGGTTTACAGGAGTCCATTAGAGTTTCGCGTGTTATTCGAAGCCCGTTATTGATAGTAAGGTGGTCTGTGTAAGGCCACATATGATTTGTAGATATCATACAGTTTACGGGAGTCCCGTAGAGTTCCGCGTATTATTCGAAGCCCGTTATTGATAGTAAGGCAGTCTGTGTAAGGCCACATATGATTTGTAGATATCATACAGTTTACGGGAGTCCCGTAGAGTTCCGCGTATTATTCGAAGCCCGTTATTGATAGTAAGGCAGTCTGTGTAAGGCCACATATGATTTGTAGATGTCATACGGTTTACGGGAGTCCAGTAGATTTTCGCGTATTATTTGAAGCACGTTATTGATAGTAAGGCAGTCTGTGGATGGCCACATATGATTTGTAGATATCATACAGTTTACGGGAGTCCCGTAGAGTTCCGCGTATTATTCGAAGCCCGTTATTGATAGTAAGGCAGTCTGTGGAAGGCAACATATGATTTGTAGATATCATACAGTTTACGGGAGTCCCGTAGAGTTCCGCGTATTATTCGAAGCCCGTTATTGGCAGTAAGGCAGTCTGTGGAAGGCATGATGTTTTTTTAATATTCAAAGGGAAACGGTCAGGCGAGCTTTTTAATTCGTTTCGCTACGCGTTGAGGGTGGTTGTGTGAAATTTCATTTTAAATATGTCCTCTACCAGAGGTGAAATAAGGTTGAATGATTTTGAATAGGGATCCTGTTGAAGGTGAGTAACATTGGTATAATTTAAGTGGGTATAACATTTTTTATGGGGAAATCTGTGGGAAATTGAGGATGCTACTAATTTTGTGATTTTAACCTAAAAGCGCATCACATTTTTCAGATTGTTCAGTAAAGATTTTCAAGATAAAAGTACCCTAGATGTTAACGTATTCTTTTATTTTATCAAAGGTAATACCACGAGCACAATGGGTCGTGATGGTCATGATGGTAGAGCGCTTGTTTCTCAACCTGAGGGTCATGGGTTCGATTCCCAGCATGGTCATTGGTCACGTGCATAGCATCACACGTTAAAAGGTAAGGGCTGCGTCTTCTCTAGCTCGGACAAGTCTTTCGAAGACTTTTGAGGGTTGTACTCTTAAGGGTGTGCAGCTGGTTGACGGAAATAACAATTTAACCAATAACAATTTTAACAATTCAACTTAAAATTTTATCGAATTTTTATTATTCTTCAAGAAACCTCTTTGTTTGGCAAAAATATGAAAACAAATCGATTGATAGTCCTTTAGGACGAGTGATTTTATCTAGATTCGGTTAGTTTAAATGTTTTTGTCAAATCAACGTGTTTGAGTGATGAAAATAAAAAAATTTCAATAAAATTTTAAGAACGAGTTGTATTTGAAAATATATTTTTTTTCGCCAATCTAAAAAGTGAATAACCATAATTTTTTTTTCATTCATTTTAATAATAAAATATCATTATAACGTTTCATATGACCCGGTCAATGAAATTGACCCTAAATAGTTTTGACAGTTCAAAGGTAAACAACGTTTTATCAGCAGTTTACACCACTTCTATTGGCCAAAGTACCAGAAACGTGAAAATTTGACATATGAAAAAAATAATCATGATTTTTCATATTATATTTCAGTTTTCAATACTCTGTATTTTCTGTCTTGAATTTTATTTGTATTTCAGAATCAATATATTACATAATATCAAATGATTTTTCCCTTTTAATTATCCACTTTGGGGATACACTCATCCTCAATTCCAGTTCTATAGATATCTGTTGCGAACAAAATCTGAACGAATTGCAAAATCATGGCTTTCTAACATATTTCTCCTTTCTTGCCATCTTTTGCATGTTCAGTACTACCTTCCATATTTTTCTTAAACATAACGTGATAGTAATCAACTTGAACAGTGCGTCAACACATTACTAGTAATATGTGAAAATGGGTACTTTCATCTAAGTATACCTACTTATTTTCATTCGCACGACAGCATTATTGATTTTTTTCTTGATTTAGGAGTAATGTGAATAGATTAACGGATGCGTTTCCACTTAAAAGTACATAAATACTCATAAAAGGTATAATAAGCACAATCCCAATTAAAATTTATCTAAGATAAACTTGGCGACACCGCAGTGGCTTGGTTAGAGCGCTAGAACATATATTTCCATGCAACTGGGCTTTGAATAATCTATTGAATATCGGCGGACTCGTAATATCGTTCGTATATGTTTTCAAAATGTATGTATTATATACGCCCGCAAGGGTCCCCCTCAACCCGGGCTTCTACTAGCTTGTGGCATATAGCGGGCTTGGTTTCATCCGACAGATGCGTATATATATATATATATATATATATATATATATATATATATATATATATATATATATATATATATATATATATATATATATATAATGAATAGTAACTTGTGACTCTATTCACTCTATTCACTTTATATATATATATATATATATATATATATATATATATATATATATATATATATATATATATATATATATATATATATATATATATATATATATATATATATATATATATATATATATATATATATATATATACTCCAAAGCATACAGGGTGATTTAGTCATAAAAAAACTGTCAACTGTAAAAATTCACGAAAGACACCTTTCTTTGAACATTTTTTGGACTCCTTTCAGGTAGGAGTTTTCTTTCACCATTGTACTTGATATGCAAACACCAATACGGCTGATAGTTTTTCTCCACTTTCTATGACTAGATATTTTTTTTATGTCCTTAGCTGCCAACATGAAAAAAAAATATTGGAATTTTGACTGAAATCAAGTGAAAACACACTCTTGAATAATCAAATTCTACTAGTAAATAAACAACAAGAATCCTAACTTGTGGTTTAAAGTTGCCAGGGGAAACTGTTTGCGTGTACTTGTTTAATGAATACTGTGGCCAAGATAGGATTGACCAGCAGTGTAGGTATTTTGGAATGGCATTTCAGAGATCATTTTTTGGAGATGGGAAAAGTGGTGATATATTTGTAATTTATTGATAATCTTCGGAATAACGTCAGAAATAAACGAAAGTGAATATCGAAAAAATATATTTTATTCGTATATATAGAAAACAAAATTTTAAACGAAGAAATTGTTTGTTAAAGAGAGAAACAGTTCCTGCAATAAAAAAGATATTCAAGAATTGATTCCAGAAATTTTGTGCCCGAATACATAATTTTGAAATCATGACATTTCGTATCAAGTACATTATATTGGTGAGGTTCAACATTGTCACCAGAATAATAAATTGCTTCTTTGTCGAAATCTCATTTCCATATTAGAATCAGTTTTGGACCAATGATGAAATCGATTTGCAGTGTCTTTGGTACAATTCAAATGGTGAACAGAAGAAAATGTAATATTTTGTTGGTTCCTGCGTATCCAAGGAACCATATCATAATGGATATGTGAGCACAAGTCTCTCATGTCCTAGCACTGGACATACAAGTATTCTAGATTATCATTCTCGGTTTCTGTAAAAACTAACTATAACTTAGGTTTCTTGAAATTTCTGAAAATATTTGGAACCTACAAAAAATTCTGTTCTCCAATGGACTAGTGAATCTCATCAAGTGTTTTCACCTGACCCCCTTATCCACTAAAAAAATTGGGTGAGTGGCTATCACTTTGAGGGAGGTGACGGAGGGGCGATATTTTATGTCACAGAGTGTCCTTTTGAAAACTTAACTCAACGTGACGCAGGGTTTTTCTTAAAAAATAATAATGTAGAAAAGTAATGTATCTATTACTTTAGGACCTCACTATATAAAACATCGTAATCATGTTTCTGACTTATGGCTTTTTTTCTGGCCTTTAAATCAGTTTTCCTTCCTACATGCTAATTCTCATAAAAGAGAAAATGATCAAAAATTCCTGTGATTTTTCTGCAAGTTCCGTTTCCTATAGTATGATAAGCACGAACTAGACTTATGGCTTTTTTTATAATAGACTTTTACATTTACAAATTTTTATTGCACATTATTTCGTTGACGAGAAAATTGACCTAAACAGCTGACCAGTTGATGGGATCTCTTTTTCGGGTTCCTAACAATATTAAATTTCATTAGGTCGATTGCCATAAGCGAGAAAATGCATCAGTAATCAATTATTTTTTTACAAGATCGCGCCCCTATTTCTACCCTTTAAGTATGTGCAAAACTTATGGCTTTGGTTTTCCTTACCGATTCCGCAAATAACAGGCCAGTTGAGTCTGTCACAATGCTTGGATTATTTTACTGATAAAGAAATTCTGGATGTTGATGAAAAACCTATTGGTTTGAAGTGCAAAGAGAAACGAAGTCCTTATCGATATGTAAATTTCCTAAAATTTTAGTGATGAATTTAAAACGTTTTTCTCATAGAGAAAAATTTAATGTGACTACTTATTTTCCCTTGGAAGGAATCGACTTGAGCAATTATGCAGCGAACTAATCTCTTGTCGATGTGACCTTTATGCATTGTCCAATCACAGCGGGACTCACGGCTTACTGTAGATACCCGTACGCAGATACGTGGCACGAGTACAGTGACTCTTGAGTGTCACTTTAATACACTGGACTTGGTTTATTTATCAGATACTTTTCTACTTTCAATATAAAATGCTTTATATTCTAGTGAGTGTCCTTTAGGCTTGAAAATCAAACTTGGTTTTACCTGTTTCCTTTCTGGCTTCTTCACTCACTGACTCTACTGTCTCCAAGGATGGTGTCCCCGAAACCGGTTCTTTGTTGGTTGCTTGAGGAGCAACAAATAAGATACAAAAGGCAAAATGTTGTCACTACCCCAAATGTGTGCTGGCTAGGAGATACCAGGTATCTGAGTGCTTGAGGCTTACTGTTTTTTTTTATCTGGAACTACTTCTCTGAAAGGATAGAAAGTTCGTGCTTCTCGCGCGAAGGAGAAGTCTTGAAGTAGTCTTGATATCAATTAATGTGGTTCGGTCAATTGAATAAGTAAAATAATTTGGAAAGAGAACAAAACAAAACAAAAAAACATATCTTACAGAGAATTACAACAATATTTTATAAAGTTCATACTCATCCATGACTTATTTATTGCAGTTAGTCCGATTTAATCGTCTTGGGAGTCACACTTTTATTATCGATTCGCACGTCTCGTTTATTATTTATTATTTATCACAAGTCTAAGTTGAGTACCCGAGGCCCGCACGGTCGCATAAAAACGTTGTAATTCCTCTTCGATGTTCAGCACTGACTAACTCCCAAAAACTCTCCCAGTCCAAGAGAGATTTTTCTATCCCGTCGGCCGACTAGCGGAAGCCTTTCACAGATTTGAAGCCTCTCTCATTCGTCAATTCCATAATTTATTGTTTTCTGGTACTAACAATAAAATCTGTACCGCCCATTCCAAAATGGTTTTGTCGTAATTTTTTTTATACTCACAAAATTTCTGTTGAGTTTCCGTTCTTTAATGGGTTAAGATTAGTTAATTGTATGAAAGAGAGCTTTCAATTCCATATTGACTATCGCTTGGCCGAATACATTAAGTCACAATGAGCCGAGAAAGATCAATTATTTTTGCAAATATAATAATACTTATACAAAGTATATTCCGAGGTGGGCTGTTATACAGGATGGTATTTAAAAATGTTTTATCATTGAATTACAAGTGCCTCAGCATTCGTTACATCACTAATCACTCCGAACACACTTTTGAAAACAGAGGCATTTGTTGTTTTCTATAAGTATTTATTGTTTTTGTTTTCTATGTATTTATTTATTTTGGTATTATGTATATATTTATTATTATAGTGAATATATGTTTTACAAATACTTATATATTAGCATTTCTCATTTTGTTTTTACTTGTGAAAGGTAAAGGGAGTTATAGAATCTATAATGTCCCAAGGGAGTTATGACCTTTTTTATTGATAGCGTAACTATGACGATATATATGCTTATAATATCCTGTTCAAAAATACATGATTTATTCCAACAATGAAGAACTGCATTATGAAAATTAATTAGGCTGACTAAATCGTCTACGATTTGGGTCATGTTCGCCATTAGGTGCTATTAGTGGAAACGATTTATAATCTATAATGGCTCAGAAAGACAGAAGACATCAATATAAAAAAAAGTTGTATGATCAATGAGGCGGATGGATCGGATTCGGTTCAGTCAGTCATCAGCAATAACCATGAACATTTCTGGAAGTGAAAAATCGACAAGTTCGATAGTGATTCGTACCTACATATCTAAACATTGCCAAAATCTTGAGAATCATTCCACGTGGTAGGAAACATGATAAACTGTGGAAAAAGCTATTATGGAATTTATTTTCCATATTATGGGTTTGCACCAGCATTGGCAACGCTGTGTTTAGAATTTATGTGGCGCAATAAATGCTCGTGAATGCAAATAATATAATTATTCGTCTGCAAGGAGTATTCGGGACAAATCATAAGCACTGCCTCTCTGACTTTATTGCTTTTTGGTGGTTGTTACTTTTGGGATACTTGGGAAATGATAATGAAAGCTATTTCGCCTCCAAGCATATCCGATATCCACATGAAATATAAAGTAAAAAAATAGGAGCTAGCTAGCGTTTTGAAAATATTTGGTGGGCATGTTATGTGTTCATCGATTTGAAATCATTTTTATTTTGGACTCTTTTTGAAAATTTTATTGTTGGTCATCCTGATATTATATTGATGTGGATTTATAGAATCATAGGAAGATATTTGAATTTTGTGGTACTAAATACTATATGGGAATTGTGTAATCTTTTCAATATTCGTTATGATAACTTGAAATTTTCAATCGCAAAAGCATTCGCTATTGATCCAAGTAATGAAACTGGTATAAAACACCTGAGAATCGCGATAAGGCAAATTAAAGCCGAATATACAAAACTATTCAAATTAAGAAAAGGTGTTGAGAGGATCTTTGGACCAGCTTTTCTTCTACGGATGTTAGAAACAATACTTGACATACTGGCTAACTGCAACCAAATGACGTTTATGGAACTGGCTAAACAAAGAACAACTTACTACTCGATAATCGTGGCAATACTTTTGTCTAGCTATCCAATGGTGAGAAAAAATTATGTATTTTCTTCTCGCCTCTGATTTCAACCAAATATTCACTATGATTCTTCTTTCCATAATTGACATATTTCCTTTCTGTGACTAACGTAACTCAATATAAAATACTGAATCATTGATATCTATAAGTTGGTCCTGAATTTGTGTCGAACTGGAATTATTTCGATACTTACCTATGTAGAGATTGAAATTTGCTTCTCGCATTGCTTTTTGGGTTATTTTAACCATCCGCATCTCGACATTATTGACATTTCTTCAATTTTGCATCTTGTTTTATTTGTACAATTGATATTCAAAATCCCAAAACTTAAAACTTATTTCATAAAACTTCCATTATGTCTTCGGCTTGAATAAACAAACCGTGACAGGTTAATAGCTTACGGAAATTCTACGCAGATAACTACTATCAATTTTTTAAATTTCTAACTTTGTAATGCTTTTATATCTATGATTATTTGTTAATAATTACTAACACAAATTGCGAAAAAATAGTTTTTACGCCGGCGGGAGAAAAAGTTACTTTCTCGGGTAACAAAAGACGGACAGAAGTGACGTATTATTCCCTAGGGAGATAATTTTATTTTTTGACAATTATAAAAGTCATACTATTGCATGCAAACTCAAGAAATTATTACCACTACTACTATTATCACTAGAAAAGTATATACAGGGTCAAATCAATTTGTATGGAAAGAAAAAAATTGAAAAGGTGGGTACTAAAGTGAAATATTATCAGTAAAGTTACCGAAATTTTCAGAGAACCAAAAATTTTAAAAACCCATTCCATAGGAAACCTCTAGGAAGGTATAAATACAGAGTCAAATCAGTTTGTTTGTCCAGAAAAGTGTTGAAAAATTGGAAAATAAATAAAATTCTATCAGTAAACTACCCGAAATATTCAGAGTACCAAAAATTTCGAAACTGCATTTGATAAAAAACTATTGGAGAAGTGTACATACAGGGTCAAATCAAAGTTTTTGGCTGGAAGTGTTGTGAGTAAAATAAAATTTTTAATAATTCTTTGATATACCGGTTGACCAAGAGATGAGGTGTGCACCCCAATTTTTCTATAGTTTTGAAGATAAAATTTTCAAATTTGGTACGTCAATATAATACTCAAATACGCATATTTTGACTCCATTACCGAAAATTCACTTTTTTTTCAAACGACACCCTGTAAAAATTCTTTCATTATCCGGAAGAACACGCAATTTGTGATAACTCCATTCTTCGTCAACATCATCAGCATCTACGAGAGGAAGGTTCGAGGGAAGATACAGGTGAAAATTGGGCTTTTCATGTAATTGCAGCAACCATATTTTCCATTAATGATCAAAACGGAGTAGTACGCATAAAGATCTGCTCACAACTGCCATTTCTCAAATGGCAACATACTCTATTCATATTGTCGTATTGAAAAGTTATGAGTTATCCAAACAATCGTGTTAAAAGTTTCGGAGAATTCTGAAAGTAGTCGAAGATACGGGATGTTTCATTATGAGTGTTCTCAAAATTGAATATTCTTAAACAGAGGCAAGCGACAGCTAAGCAAAAAATCAAATCTTTTCATTCGAGTAACCTGATCATTTATCATTTTTCAATATGACAATGTGAATAGAGTATATTGCCATTTGAGAAATGGCAGTTGTGAGCATTTCTTTATGGGTACTACTCCGTTATGAGGAAATTTTTGATAATTTTTGGAAAATGTGGTTGCTGCAATTACGTGAGAAGCTCAATTTTCAGATAGTTTTCGAAAATATTGCATTTACAAATTCTCTGCTCAACAATGTGGATATATTTGAATATAGAAATAAAATAAAAATGTTCAATTTAAGAGCTCTGACGATATGAAAAGTGAATGTTTATACGGCGGAAATATAACAAATAAATAAAATCATTACAGTATAGAAGGTGTAAACGACTACCTATCTCACAAGGAATGTCTGAGAATGCCCCTAGAGGGTAACAAAGGATATATTGGTGAATTGTACGAACTTAATTCGAAATGAACCCATCTAGGTAACTTCGACCGTAAGGTCAGATTTTGCAATTATTTTAGTAGTTGTCATATGTAGTAACGTGAATTACATTCATAGATTGAAGCTGCATTTTTTTTGGTATCATATTGTACAGAAATTATGACAACTTATATGAATAATATTTTGTTTTCTGTTGATGAATTTTTTCCGGCCAAACAAATTGATTTGACCCTAAACACTCATATACTTTTCTGTCGGAATTTTATTTAATTCTCAATTTAACATGCCTTTTCTAGCCAAATAAATTGATTTGACCCTGTATTTATACCTTCCTAGAGGTCTACTATCGAATGGATTTCTCAAATTTTTGGTACTCTGAATATTTCGGGTAGTTTACAGATGGAATTTTATTTAATTTTCAATTTTACATCGTTTTTCTGGCCAAACGAATCAATTTGACCCCGTATATATACTTTTCCAATAGTCTCTCATAGAATGGAGATTTAAAAATTTTGGTACTCCAAATATTTCGGGTAGTTTACTGATGAAGTTTTATTTAATTTCCAATTTTTCAACACTTTTCTGACCAAACAAATTGATTCGACCCTGTATATATACTTTTTCAACAGTATTTCATAAAATGGCGTTTTAAAATTCTTGGTACTCTCAATATTTCGGGTAGTTTACTGATGGAATTTGATTTAATTTCCAACTTTTCAAAACTTTTCTGGCCGAACACATTGATTTGACCCTGTATATATACTTTTTCAATAGTATTCCATAGAACGGCATTTTAAAATTTTTGGTACCCTGAATTTTCGGGTAGTTTACTAATAGAATTTTATTTAATTTCCAATTTTTCAACACTTTTCTGGACAAACAAATTTATTTGACCCTGTATTTATTCCTTCTCAGAGGTCTCCTATTGAATGGCTTTTTCAAATTTTTGGTGCTCTGAATATTTCGGGTAGTTTACCGTTGGAATTTTATTTAATTTCCAATTTTTCAACACTTTTCTGGCCAAACAAATTGATTTGACTCTGTAATACATTGCTTCAAATATTTTGTATTTTAAAGTAATTATTAAAAATAAATTAAGTCAATATCATCTTTATCTCTTGGAGCTTGATTTGAACAAATATCCATTTAAAAGCATTCTGAATCATGTAAATAAATCAAGGAATTTTCAAAATTCATGTTTATTTTCGGTAAATATTCTTTGGGACAAAAAAGGGATGTACCTGGGATGTCCCTGTGTTGTTAGGGATTTGACATGTTGCTGTAAGCTTTTTTTCTTCATGCTGATCAAAGTGAAACTTACCCCAGAAGGTGGCGCGCTGAGCTCTAGCTACAACTCCGTCACCGGTATCGGTTTGATGTGGCGATACAAAGTTTCATATATCAAATATCTACTTTAGTCAGACAATCTCGTAATCGTCTTCTAAGTTATTCATTGTATATAAGAAGCAGATTTTGAAAAATATGTGTGAAACGTCAAAATTAGTCAAAAATAGTGTACATTACTCGAGCAAAAGTGATATTTGCAATTTTCATAAAGATTCGTAAGCGAATAAAATATAGCTCTTGATGAGGGTACGTCGAAATGATTCAAATGAGTGATGAGTAAGTACCTACGTTTTCTTATCTGAGTTATTCAATATTATAACGTCGTACTGCTCGACGGATTCTACGTTTATTTTATTCAAATCATATTCCCAGACGGCACCCAATATTCCTGGAATATGCCCAACATCCTATTTTCCAGCAGATATTGCAATATTCCTGGAATATTTCATGAATATTTATTTGATCTTATACACATTGAGAATATTCCTGGAATATATTTTCACGCATATCCATGAGATATTCTCCTTGAATATTGCTGGTATATTCAAAAAGCGTATCAAGCAGAAACGTAAGTTTTTGAATATTCTGGGAATATTCAAAAGGCATGTCAATTTGAACGGTCATTTTGTTAGATAAATATCAAAAGTTTCTCGAATATGTATTTAATAAAAACTGAAAAACCACATGCATTTATAAAAACTTTTCAAGTTTCGTAGCCAAAATAAAGCATTTAATTGGTTAGTTTATGAAGTAGTACGTTTGCAGTTTGAAGTGGAATTTCAACCAATCAAATGTTTCGATTATCTGCGCTCGACGCCGGAGACTGACAAATCAAATGCTGATTGGCACTGCGATCAGTTTATGGATATTTGACAGCTGTCAGCTGTAATTGTCATTTGTCAATCGTCAAACGTATCAAAAATATATACAACAATCTAACGATTAAAAGCAAATTGGATAAAAGATAAAAGATTATTAGTAATTATAGCTTGATTGAATGGTGAATTACTACTTTGTATTTATGAAATTTGCTTAGATAATGATTTTAGTGAAAGTGAAAGACCTCGTATGGGTGGAAGTGTTGTAGTGCTGTTGAGAGTATTATTACATATTCCAAAAAAAGTTGCTAGAAAATATCCGCAGTTGAAATCACCAACAACTCCTGATAAGATAATTCGGAATTTAACTCATTCTCCGAATCGCCTTATCAAAAGTTCCAAAATCTTTTCTGTTTTTAGTTTTCATTCGTTAGTATAATAATATATTTATATTTTGCCAGGTAATAATTTGCAACTAGCCAGCTCGTCTCAGTTTGTAACAGTATCAGTGGACTAAGAAAAGGAAGTGAACAGTAGTAACTCGGATCTGTCGAACTCAAGAATCTATTTTACCGTAGCAAAACAAAAATTTGATCCTGTAAAAGTAAGTAAATCTCTAAAAAGTATATTTGTGCATTTTTTTCATTGAACTTTCCTTTGTTTTTAGAGATTCTACTGAAAGGCTACACAAAATGCAAGAATGAAAACGACTATAAGAAATTCTAAGAAAGAAAATAATATCCAATATAATTTATATAATTATTCAAAAGATAATCCAAAATCAGTAGATATCGATATCCCAGCAGAGTCTTACATAATAGAGTTAATATGGAAAACTCACTGACAAAAACATAGTATTTTTTACTTCCTTCACAAATACTTTGATGAGTGCTTGTTGTTAAATTGTTGTTATTTGTACACTATAACTGAAAAGATGTAATTATTTTATTTATAGATGACAAAGCTTCTTCATGTTGGAGGCATCAGTTTTTTAGGAGATGTATGCCTCAGTTAGTTGACGATGATGTTTTAAGGCACCTTTAGCTAGGTTGGAGGAAATGTAAGGAAAAAATTATCTAATTTAGACATGGCTACTTTGATAAAAGATAAAAATATACCACAGAGATGACGTAAGTTTGAATTGAAATTTACCTTTACTTAATTTATACTATGTAGTCTGTTTTAGTGCTTATTTCATAAAAATAAAGCTTTAAGCAAGAATAAATATTCTTTATTTATGACTGACATTCAACACTCCCCAACTGACATCTTTATCCTTCATGACAACTATACAATTCTAATGTATAGGGTGCTACAACACTTTCCCTTTCAAGAATTAAACATGAATCTAAATTGATAATAAACTAAATATACAAACGCTCTGGAGGGCGTACAACTCTTCCACTACGAGTTGTTATGAAAGACGGAATTCTAATATTTGGACTTCTGCTAGAATCTTCATTTGAGTGAACCCGCGGATTATGGTTTGAATCCTTAATTGGATTATCCTCGTCGAGGCTGAAGTCATACTTATTGTCAGCTACATTATTCCGGGTACGCTTTAAATGAACTTCATTACGTCGTACAATTCGTCCATTTTCTTTAACAATATGATAGGAAAGAGGTGAATGATGACGATCAAGTATTTGCACAGGTTCCCAATTATCAGTACGCCTTCATTTTGTAACCACTCTCTCTCCCTCCTAGAAATCTGCTGCTTTACGAGGAGGGAGCTGTTTTATCATAATATTTTTTAGTTCGTATCTGTTTTTCACTCATCATTCTATGCACATCCTTTTCAGCCTTGGGTTTCAATGCTTTTGCACTAACTGGCAAAGTTGTTCTGATTTGCCTGCTCATGAGGATTTGACAGGGGGACACGGTTAAACCCGTAAGAGGCATATTACGATAATCTCTCAATAAGTCCCTGTAATCTTTTCCTACTTCTCTACTTTTCTTGAGTATACCTTCAGCAATGTGACATCCTTTTTCAGCAAGACTATTTCCTTGGTGATAATATGGACTGCACGTAACCACTTCACTTTCATATGATTCTGCAAACAATTTGAAAGTGTATGAGAGAAATGGCATGTTATCAGCATGAATCACTTTTGGGATTCCATGAGTACTAAATATATCTTTTAGTTTGTCAATTACTCCATGAGCCGTTTTTTGTACGACGGGTGATATTTCCAATCATTTTGAATATTGATCAATAACGATAAGAAAATTTTCACCAGCATACTGAAGAATATCTACTGATATTTCTTCAAAAGGAAGTTTTAGAATCATGGGGGCTTTTGATTTCAATGATTTATATTTTTCACATATGTTGCATTGAGCTACTAAATTTGATATATCAGTGTACATATTTGGCCAATAGTATACCTGTTTTGCCCTTGCAACTGTTTTATCACGTCCAAAATGGCACTCATGCAATACTTGAAGTACTAGATTTCTCAGTGATTTCGGAACAAACAATTTGTCCTCGTGAAATACTAGTCCACTATCTAGATAAAGATCATTTCTCAAAGGCCATGCCCATCTTACTATTTCTGGTAGTATTCTTCTATGATCTGGCCATCCATTCAGGCATAGGGTCTTGATTTTCAGTAGTTCTGGATCTTTGCTTGTTGCATCAATGAACTCTTCTTTTCTTTTTTCAGACATAGGCAAATGAACAACTATTGAATGGACTAGTTCAGCTAATTCATCATCTTGTTCAATATTTTCATCTAGGAAAGATCGAGATAGCAAATCTGCAATGTACATTTGAGATCCAGGAAGATACTCGACTTCTATCTTGTATTTCAATGGTTTTATTCGTATCCTTCGTAATACACAGGATCCTATCTTATGAATAGCCTTTTTCATTACAGCTACGAGTGGTTTGTGATCCGTGAATATTTTAACATGATATCCATAAACATAATTATGGAATTTGGTCAAACTGAAAAGAATAGCTATCATTTCTTTTTCAGACTGGCTATAATTTTCTTCTGCCGGTGTTAAACTGGCTGATGCAAATGCAACAGGTCGTTTTTCTTGTAGTAGTACACATCCCATACCATTTTTGCTGGAGTCACATTGAATCGATATTTCTTTGCGATGATCAAAATTCGATAATGCAGGGGCATTGGAAACAAGAGTTTTCAATTCTGTAAATGCATTCTGATGCTCAGGAAGCCATTCAAAAATTACATAATTTTTCAGTAATTTTCTGAGTGGGGACGTTATGATTGCCATATTTGGTATGAATTGACGGACGTAGTTAAACATTCCCAAAACACTCTGTAGTTCCTTTTTTGTTGAAGGTGATTTGAGATCAGTTAAGGCTTTGACGCGGTCTTGATCAAGGCTCATGCCTTCTTTACTAAAAATGAAACCAATATATTTTACCTTAGTTTGTTGGAACTGAAGTTTACTGGAGTTGAACACGATGTTTTTTCCTTTGCTCGTTTGACAACTTCTTGGACATTTCGGTTGTGCTCATCCAATGATTTTCCATATACAATCAAGTCATCTTGATACGGTAGCACATTTGGAATATCTCCGAAATTAGTTTCAATATATTTTTGAAATACTTCGCTTGCACAGCAAATTCCAAATGGTAACCTCAAGAATTTGAACACACCATAAAACAACAAAGATTACTAGATTTTTCTGTGAGAGCAATCTGATGATAACCATCTTTGAGGTCGAAAACACTGAAATATTCGTTGTATGCTAGTTTTTCTGATATTTCAGAATTAGTTGGTAATAAGTAATGTTCAGTGATAACAACTTTATTAAGTTCTTGTGGATCCAAACAGAATCTCAATCCACCATTTGGTTCTTCAACGATAACTACGTGGCTGATAAAATGTTCAGAAGTTACATTATCGACTTTTTGTGTGACATTTCGCTTCTCCATTTCGGTTAGTGTTTTTTTTACTTTTAGTTTTAACGAACTTGGAATTCTCCTAGGCGGTTCGTTGATGATAGTGGCATCCTAATGAATTCTTATTGTCAATTGTTCAGGGAAACACCCAAGACCTGTGAAGACTTCCTTATTTTTCGCTATAAATTTATCTTTTGTTCCCAAAGAATGCTTTGAATATGGATCTGGTTGTAAGTGATCAACAATTTTCACTGAATTTAATTTTATGCATCCATCTAGACCTAAAAGTGGTGCTGTGTTTGCATTAACTAAAACAAAGTCTAGATATTCTTTCATTTTATTTATTTCACACTTGAGCTTGACCACACCCAGTGGTTTGAGAGTAGATCCACCGAAAGCTTGTTCAAAGTGTTCTATCAGAGTTAAACTGTTTATATACACCGTATCATCATCAGCTTCAGAATTTGAATCCACAGAGGTAGTGTTATCTGAATTCAATTCATGTAACTGCTTCTTTGTTCCACATACACTAGCAAAATGATTGTATTTTTGACATTTCATGCACTTTCGGCCATACGCAGGGCATTGCCCAGGTAAATGTTTTTCTCCACAATACAAGCAATTTCCTTTTCTACTTTTCTCAGTGCTAAACTTTCTGCTACCTGCTTGCTGTGATCCACTTGCTTTCATTTGATTGTAGTCTGGTCGATACTTTCTTCTATGTTGCATCGTTTCAACTGGACTGAACTCTTCTGCTACTGCATGAACTGATTTTGTTTGTATCTCACTTGCTAGTTATTTACTTCTTTCAGCTGCTTGACATTGTATAATTGCTTTTTCTAATGTTAAATTCTCTACTCTAAGTAAGCTTTCTCTAAGAGTTGCACTACGAATACCACAAATTATCCGATCTCGGATAAGGTCATCTTTTAGATTATCAAAATCACAAGACTGAGGTAACCTTTTGAGAGCTGTCACATAGTGATCAAAAAGTTCACATTCTTGTTGATTTCTTTGATTGAATATATATCTTTCATAAGCCACATTTTTTCTTGGAGTTGCATAATCTTCGAAGGCTTTCATCACGTCATTATACATTTTCCTCTGCACATCAGTTTGACTAAATGTATTGAAGAGATCTACCCCATCTTGTCCGATTACATTCAGTAGGAGAGCAATTTTCTTTGTGTCATCCGAGTCACTATTATCACTTGCGATTATGAATATCTCAAAGTTTTGTTTGAAAACTCTCCAATTTGACGACATATTGCCTGATAAAATGAGTGGCGATGGTAGATTTACTGTGATTGACATAGTTGAGTTTGGTTCACTGAGTCTCTCTGATTCCACTAATAGGATATTTCTGGATGAATTTTGGTTGAAGTAATTCGCTGCAATAATTTCTTCACCTGAGATTGCTACATTAACGACTGCGCCATGTTTTAGTGCTTATTTCATAGAAATAAAGCTTTAAGCAAGAATAAATATTCTATAATAATGTATAGGGTGCTACAACATAGTTTGACATATTCAAAAAACGTTTTTTCTCAATGTTGACCAACTGTTCTAGAATATTTAATATTTTTTCTGTATTTCCATCATCTACATTCCTATATGTAATAAGAGAAATTGTATATAAAAATGAGACAATTGGTCATTACAATATATAAATGTCATATTCATTATATATTCACTTACATAATTTTCAAGTATTCCCCCTTTATAAAATATCGCTTATATTAAATATACATGTTGCAAATATTAATCAACATGCTTGATTATCAAAATAAATATAATTCATCAAGTTTTTTCGATACTATATTGATAGTATTTTTAGGGGTATGTATGTGTGTATCCCACTCACATAGCAATTTACTGAAGAGTCGAAGAAGATCATACTATTTTTCATCTAAGCCACTGAGAGTTGCAATAGAACAATATAAGTAAATTATTGTTGAACGAGGTTTATTTTCTTCTACTTGAATGTTTTTTTAGGATTAAGAAAAACAAAGATCCTATATAACTGAAAAGTGCAATGAGACCGATTTGAGTAATTTGTGTTAGTATCAATGCAGAACTGAATTTCCGAAGGTCTTTATAATTGCCAAGAGAGTGGTGTATCAGAATACATATGTATTTAATTTTTTTTCTTACTCAAAATAATACTACATTGGACCTCATATTTGATATATCAAGGATAGTTTAATCCATATATAAACTAGACACCCTGGATATGTTCTGCTTTCATCTTCAAGAAGCATACAAAAATATATTTCGGGCATATTTTTATGGTACGAAAACATATATATAGCATGTGCCATTAATGTGTTTTATGATATTCCTGGAATATGTTTTGAATATTCCTGGAATATGCATATCACAAGCTTTGGAGGATATGGAATATTCCTGGCATATGCCAATATGCCAGTGGAAGATGTATTGAATATTCCTGGCATATGATTCATGGTGACCTTGAATATCCATGGAATATGCATAGCACATGTTTTGGAGGATATAGCATATCCCTAGAATATGCCAATATTCCGGTGGAATATGCCTAGGATATTCATGCAATATGATTGTGCAATATGTGCGTTGCTGACTTATGTAACTGAAGTATTTTTCTTCGCTGAAATCTTTCGAGAATAATATCACGTCTAGGTTTTTGCTGAAAACATTTTCTTTTATTAAAGGAAAGTCGTATAAGGTCGTATTCATGTAATGGAATTTGATGGAGTCATCTATAGTTTTGGATGCTTCGGTTAATAGTACAGGGTTTCGCGAAAGTTCATCGGCTTTCGAATTTATTCGACCAGGTTTATAATGAATACTGTACTCGTACGATTCTAGAAATAATGGCCATCTAAGCCATCGTGAATAGCCATGTTAATGGACGACAGTGTGTGTAAATCTTAAATTTTTGACCATAAAGATACGGCCTATAATGCATAATAGACCAAACAATAGCTAATAATTCTTTCTCAGTAGCTGAATAGTTTATTTCTGATTGATTTAATGTGCGTGATGCATAGGAAATTGGTAAATCATTGATTTTACCTTGTGTCAGAATTGCAGCGATGACAAAATTGGAAGAATCAAGAATGAATTCTTTTTCAAATTCGGGGAATTGTAAAATTGGTTTATTTACTAGAATTTCTTTTAATTTATTGAAAGAATTTTCTTGATCAGTTTGACACGAAAATTTAGAGTCCTTTTTCATAAGAAAAGTTATTGGTTTAGCAGCGAAATTGGGAATGAATTTCCTATAATAGCCAGCAAGACTAAGGAATTGTTTGATATTTTTGGGACTCTTTGGAGTTGGAAAATCCGTGACAGCTTTGATTTTGTAACTATCAGGTTTCACACCGTCTTGTGATATTATATGACCTAAATATGTTATTTCTCTTTTTAAAAACTCGCATTTGTTGAGTTGCAGCAAAAGTTCATTGTTTTTCAACCTATCAAATACTTTGAGTAATTTCGTATCATGTTCTCCTAAAGAAGAAGCTTATATAATTACATCATCCAAATAAACAAAGAATTGATTATTTTGTAAACCTGTCAAAACAATTGACATGAGCCTAGAAAAACATGCTGGACCATTCTTAACCCCAAAAGGCATAAGAAGGTGTTCATAATGTCCTGTGGATCTAGAAAACACAGTTTTTGGTGAATCATTTTCGTCCATTTTGATTTGGTGAAAACCGTTGGACAAATCTAAGAGGGTAAAATAACAAGAATAACCAAGTTGATCTAAAATTTCGTCTATTATGGGAAGTGGGAAGTTGACGATTCTCCATTTAGTTTTACCGGAATGATCAGTCTTTTTCGGGACTACCCATATCGGTGCGTTATGAGGGGCTGTAGAGGGTTTGATAATATATTGTTTTAACATTTTATCTATTTGTTTATTGACTTCAGTTTCGTGAACTTTTGGAAAACGGTACTGTTTTGAACAAATTTGATTCGGTGTGGTTGTATTGAGTTTGTGAGTGATCACGTCCTTATGAGTCAGTGGATCACCAGGGAGATGAAATATTTCGATATATTTTTTGCAAGTTTTCAATATAGAATCACGTTCTTCGGGATTCAAATGATCAAATCTTAGAATTTTGTTGAGTAATTCTATCCTTTCATTCACAGAGGTATTCGATTTGATGTGAGAAAAGAATACGAATGACTTATTTTCTTGAAATTCTTCTAATAATAAATTGATAAAATTGATTTTAACGGGCTGTTCATTAGTATTGGCGATATATGTAATTGCTTTCTTATTAGAATCTACAGCCAAAATAGCTTTAGGTAGGAATACACCTGCACAAATTTTTATTTCGGGTGATATATCTAATGTAATAACTCCTTCATTAATAATATTGACTCGTATGAAATTCTCAAATCTAGGTTTTAAGATATAGCACTGTGAATCTATTTGATCATTATTTTTCGTCAATTTTAATGGCATTGGCAAAGACTTGAGTTTGAGTTCCACTTTGTAGTAGTTCATTTCAACTTCTTGAGATTGGAAAAATTCATTACCTATTAATCCGTCATAGGGTACATTTGTTTCGCCATTGAGTATGTGAAATTTTATTTTCAATTCATGATCATGGATTTTTGATTGAAACAAAACACTACCTTGAGTTTCCATTGGCGTGTTGAGATTGATGCCATTCAGAATAATTTTTTCATTTGGATTGAAGAATAATGAGGTTTGCTTAAGTTTATCGCTTTTAATCAGTGAAACATTAGATTCTGTATCACAAAGAAATTCGAATTATAAGATCTCATTGTTCTTTACTGAGTAAGGCAAAGTCACGTACATCATAAGTATTAGAATTCTTACTTAAAAACATTGGGTGAATATTGGCTCAACCGATTCCGAATATAGATTGGCACGGTAGTATTGGGTCCATATTAATTGAATAATTTTTACCAATATCGATAAAACAATATTGTCTATATATTGTTTTCAACATCTAGAATAAATATTGCAATTCCAATATTCCTCTCATATCGATTCTAAGAATATAACCAATATTGTGTATCCAATTTTGATAACCTATTGGTTGAATATTATTTTACAAATATTCAACAAAAAATTATGACCCATATTGGGTCAATATTGTGTGAATAATCTTTACCAATATCGATAAAACTATATTTTCTATACATTGTTTTCAACATGTATAGTGAATATTGCAATCCCAATATTCCTCTCATGTCGATTATAGGAATGAAATCAATATTGTATATCCAAGTTTGAAAACATATTGGTTGAATATTTTCTCACCAATACCAAAAAAAAACATTATTACCTATGTTGACTCGATATTGGTTGAATAAATTTCGCCAACATTGAAATAATTATATTTATACAATATTACGAAGAAATTATATTACCAATATTTTTAATTTGAATATTTCAATTTGAATATTGGTCGAATATTCAAAAAACAATATTGAAATGAATTATATTAATACCTGTGCAACAAACCGCTAGAGGGCTCTAGATATTAAACAACAACTGAAACCTAAGGAAATATATGAAGTACTTTTCACAACTTGTTTTAAGACAAGTTCACTCAGTGGTTATGACGAACAAAATGCAGACTCTGTTGACTTCTTTATTGAAGGAGAACTGTAATTGTAGAAGATCCGAGTCATTACACATTTTTATGAAATAGTTTATTTTCAATAATCGGCCAATATATCCAAATGATATTGTACCAATATTACTTCAGAATATCCCACGAGTATTATTTTTATAATGTCCAAACAATATTGGACCAATATCGCCAAATGTTTTAATTTTTTTATCGCCAATATAACGTTTTAATATTTCGCCAATATAAGTGTACCAATATCGCAGAATATTTTGAGGCCAATATTATTTCTAGAATATTTCGGCAATATTACACAAGTAATATCGGACCAATATCGTCGAATATTTTGCCAATATTTTCATACTATTGTACCAATATTGTCCCACTTTGTCACTTTGTCTATTTTGATTATTGAATGGTCTTTTCCTACATTCGGAAATAACGTGACCTCGTTTCTTGCAGTAGTAACAGAACTTGGAATTTGTTCGATTTGAATTGAAATTGGAGTTGGATTGGTAATTTGACGTTGATGGTTCGGACTAATGTGATTATTTTTTGAATAACATTCTCTTATTACATGACATTTTTTCTTACAATAGTTGCAGTATTTCTCGTTTGTTATATTCAGTGTTCTTGATTTTCTAGCTAAAAGAAATTTCTCTTCGATTAAAGCTTCTGCTAGTGCATCATTAATAATTTTGGGCTTAGATCTGCGTAAAGCGCTTGATATTTCGTCATTCGAATGCAGAGTGAATCTTTGAAGTGAAAGTTCTTTATTTTAAGGAGTTCTTCCAAGATATTCATCGGGATCTTAAGGAGTTGAATTCAAAGCGTGAGTTTGAAGTGATTCAATGCGGTTAAAATAAGCCTGAATTGATGCAGTTTTGAATTGTCTGACGGTATTCAGTCCTTCTAAAATTTGGGATAAATCTCGACGATCACCAAATAATTGAATTAAACACTCTCTGATTTCGTCAAAATAAAGTTCATTTCGATCACCATGAAAATCTTTAGAAATAATTGCTCTGATATCAGTCATTGAATGAATTGGCATATTTATCATTGGATTTTGTGGGATTGGTGGATTTGGTGAATTTGGTGGTTTATTATTTTGCGTGGAGTTGGGAATGTTTTGGTTTGCATTATTATTCATGATAGTATAATGTGGATGATGGAATTTAGAATCGACTAACACCAAAATCTACTTTCGAAAAGCTTATCCACATACGTGATATCCTCCTTCTCTATCTCAGGTTTTTTGTAAATTCCGCTTTGGATAATGATACTTCTGTATCACCAAATCGTTCTAGATTTTCTTCGGAGTCTTGCAACCTCTACTCGAAATCTCTGCGGGATCCTAACACGACTGCAGTAAGAGATTTGAGCCGGTTCTGGGCCTCCCCCACTACTATGACGTCATCAGTGACCTTGGGGTGACCTTCAGGGATGACCTTGGTGCATAGGTGCCTGTGTGGGTCTATGACCTTGGGATGTCCTTGAAACGATTTTTAAATTTTGTAATTTTTTGACCTTGATGTAGGTTTTTATGAGGTGTTCAAGGTTTTTGTTTGACCTTGAGATGACATTTGGGTGACAGAGATTTTTTTTCATACACGGACAAGTACTTTTTCCAAGTACTTATATTTTTTTTCCTCCAAGACTAAAAACATTTATGTGTACACTTGCTACTATGTATGACTTCCATATTATGTACTAACACATGAAAATCTAGAGAAAGCACACATCCACACACCACGGAGATCCAGTCAGATATGTGAACTCTGATTCCTCTCCGATACTTACCTTGTAGTGGTGGTGGTAGTAGGCGTGTGTGACGTCATCCGACTATGAGGAGTGCATCTGAAGTAGCCCACGCTCGACGCTTATAATATATACGGATAAGTACTTTTTCCAAGTACTTATATTTTTTTACCTCCATGACTACTATAACCTTCATGTGTACACTTGTTACTGTGCATGACTTTCATGTGTACCAACACATGAAAATCTAGAGAAGGCATACGTCCGCACACCACGGAGATCCAGTCAGATATGTGACCTCTGATTTCTCTCCGCCAGTGTATACCTTGCAGTGGTGGTGGGAGGAAGCGTGTGTGACGTCATCCAACTATAGGGAGCGAATCCGAACACGATCCAGTCATACGTATCAGAAGCAACCCTCGCTCGACTCTCGCTATAGTGGGAATGGTCCGCTAACGTCACACATCCACACGATGCAGTTATGTAATGACTACTGTTCACTCTTCATCTTGTATGTATCGACAGCGTGTTAGATTGGAAGTGGGCATGGTGGGGGCTCTGTGACGTTGCATGAGTAGTCGAAGCGGATAGAATTTGTTCATCCTCTTCCCCACTTATTGAAATTATATTTAACGGAGGTGGGAATGATCATTGACCTGATTCATTTTTTCAAGAAAGGAATACGTGGTGGAATAAGTCAGTGTAGTGAAAGGAAGTATATAGCTAATAATAAATTTTTACCCGATCATAACCCCGATGAACCTTCATCGTTCATATCATATTTAGATGCCACCAACCTATATGGTCACAGTATGTCACAACCATTACCCACCAACGATTTTGCTTGGCTAACACCCAATGAAATTATCAATTTGGACGTAATGGGTGTAGCATCTGATAATCCATATGGTTATGTTCTTGAAGTAGATGTTCATTATCCCCAAGAATTACATGACAAACATGCTGATCTCCCTTTGCTCGTTAAGAGTTTAATACATTCCAAATCAAAAATTTCTGAATTAATTCCAAATTTAAATGACAAAAGAAAATATATTGTACATTATAAAAATTTACAGCAGGCTGTGGCCAATGGTCTTATTGTCATGAACACACATAGAGTGCTGAGATTCAAGCAGTCATGTTGGATGAAAACTTATATTGATTTGAATTCTGAAATGCGAAATCGATCTAACAACAAAGCTGAAAAAGATTTCTATTAACTCATGAACAATGCAGTTTATGGGAAAACAATGGAAAACGTTGATAACAGAATTGATGTTAGACTGGTTACGCATTGGGAAAGTATCAAGAGGAAAATGGATGCTAGCGCCCTAATTTCACGTCCAAATTACAAAAACTGTTCAATATTTTCCGAAAATTTTGTTGAAATTGAATTGGGAAAAGTTAATGTATTATATGATAAACCACTATATTTGGGATTTTGTATTCTAGAATTATCCAAAACAGTCATGTACAACTTTTTCCATTGTTGTATTAAACGTCATTATGCAGAAAATGCCTTACTCTACACTGACACGGATTCTTTTATTTTGAAAGTAAATACCGATAATTTTTATGATTTCATTACCAGTAATATAGGTGAATTTGATACTTCCAATTACAAAGTAGGAAATCAATTCAATTCCTATCACAAAATCAATTCTGGGTAATTTGAAAGACGAATTTCCGAATGATCCCATAATTAGCTTTTATGGTACCGGTGCCAAAGCATGTTCAGTCTGTGGGTAGTGAATTTAAGAAAGCAAAGATCCGTTATAAAGAATGAATTAACATGTGAAGATTATAAGAAAATTGTCGAACAGTATGGTTTAATATTCAGGAAGATGAACTCGTTTAGAAGCATATTACATGACATGTATACTGAATTGAAAAACAAAGTTACATTGTCATACCATGATGATAAACGGTTCATCATTCCCAATACGACACAAACTCTTCCTTGGGGTCATAGCGACATAGAATTCTACCAGAATGATCCAGAAGAGAATATTCGTTGGGTTTTCAATATTATTCACTATTTTTCTCAATCAATTACTTCATTTATTAATAGCTGAATTGAACAAATGAAATATCATTCTAAATGGAAAATTCACCACCGCCATAATTATTTATTTGTATTCTAGATGTGATTACGCTTATTGTATGAAAGTCAAATTATACTAGTCAATTTTAGTAAATGTCTTGTTTTCCTGTTACCAAATATATATATTTTTAAATGAACACGTTATTCTGATTTCCTATTGTTTCGTTTAAGTGAATAAAATACCTACTCAGAGATATATAGAAATGGTTGTTTTGAAATCATCAGTATGAAAGATATCGAGGTGGGAGAAAGATGTCCAAAGCTATTGATAAATTTGGTCGTAGAAGAAAATGGGGTACTGTTAAAGTTCGAGTTCTTCAAGGTTCTCAGGGCCCTCAAGGTATAGGATTCAAGCTTTCACCTGATGACCAATATGATATGCAAGGTAAAAGACTGAAAAATGCTGGTGAACCGATAGATGAGAGAGATTGTGTAACTCAGTTATATCTCAATGAACAAATCAATGAGTCGAAGGCACTTGTCCTCAAAGCCTTGCAGGCTGCCATACTTGCCACAACGGCTCAAATTGTACCTGATGCCCGTCAAGCTTTTAACTGAGGAGGTGACATATGAACTGGATCGCAAGTACAGTAATCTAAAAAGTGATGTGGATATCAAAGTATGGGATGCTACAGCTACAATGACACGAAACATAACAGAGTTGACAAGTCAATCACAAATGCGATATTCTTAAAAAGGATTCGGATAATGCATTGGATATTACATCTGCAATGATGCAAAAATATGACGATTTGGAAACATCAGAGGTTATTCGAATTGAAGAAGAAACATCCTGATATTTGACTCACACATAGACCAAAAGTTGGGCTCCAGGAAGTGATCCACACCCAGCTGTTTGAAAAATGAATTTGTATTATCATAAAAATATATAGAATAAATTTAGTCATACTAAAGTTATTTTTATTTCAATACCATCATGCTATTTACACATTCACGTACACTGATGTTCTCGCTAACACTGCTTGGGAGACTCGAGCGCTCTCTACTCTTATACAGAAGAATTGTGGTGGTGGTAACCCCCATACTCTGAATGAAACATATAAAAGAAGAACTGGTCACTGAATACTTCATTCGAATTTCATAATTCGAATATTGTATTGTATTATGATGGATAGTTATATGGAAGTCCTAGCCAGCCTGTCCCACATGGACATTAACAACTTCGAGGAGTACTGGGACGACGACCTAGAGGTGGAAGTTGTGGACGTACCAGCGGTCCATGAGCTAGAGAAAATGTTGAATCAGCTGGTGTTCGAGGACCAGGTGGAGCTGGTAGAGCCGGAGGACCCGGTGGAGACGGATGTCGCTGAAGATGAGGCCGCCGACGAGGGCAATGCAGAAGATGACTTCGATGAATGAGGGTGGGATTTAATTTGGGTGGGATCATGAGAGGGGTGTGTCATGCGCAATTCAACCATTGCGCATGAGAAGTAGAGTGGAAGGTGGGTCAATTGTTTAAAAGGAGAGTTCCCTCTGAATATTCTTCAGTTGACTTCGAGTTCTCAAAGTCAACATATCCAGCACCAGCAGCAGTTTCCAGTCTCCAGTCTCCAGAATCCAATTTTCATCGGTAAGTACACAATCTTATATTCATGCATTTGTTTAATTATTTTTTCAATGTATAGCAATGGATCCATCGACATCAGCGGCCAACTTTCTCATGGTAGCAGCAGCCTTAACTAATGTTACGGTCGAGGAAGAAGTCAGACGTCGAGAACCATCTCCGCCACCCCCACCAGGACACCAGGACATCGATGATGATGGCTTCTTCAATGATGTCATGGAGACGATCAGGCAGGACGCGGATATCCCGGAACCACTGACGCCGATGGCTTCACAGGAGCAAGGTACGAAAGCGATATGGCGATTCCGTTGACGATGTTGCCCCCAAACGAGGAAAATCGTCAAAGGTGAAATCGATAGAGATCGTTGAGGACAGCGAGGACGAGTTCTAGCCGATACCACGAGCAAGTAGTAGCGGCTTGAAATCGAAGAAACAATTGGGTCAAAGCAGTAGGCGTAAGGTTGGTGTTATTCCCGCACATCGTAAGAAATGCGATAAAACCAACCCTTACCAAGGAGGATGGCCATCATCCTCAAAAGCTGCGGTACCTGTTGTGACTCCTGTCCCACCACCTGCTAAAGTGCAAGTCATCATCGTGGATGTAGTGGCACCACCGCCAGCTGTCCCTCCACCAGCCCCGATCGTGGAGGTAGTTGCCACCGTGGATCCCGTCGCTGGGTCTTCAAGGCAAGGGAGCCGATCATCCACGTCATCGCCTTGGAGTCTATCTCTCCCATGCTGGAGACGGACGTGGACCGCATAAGTATGCGGGATGACACCCAGCTCTCCGGAGCACCCCATCGGCCCTTTTCATGGCCACACAAAAAACACAAACATATGCATTGGCACCACTTAATGGTGAAAATGTACAAAGTTTCTATAACTTGAAGAGTTGTAGATGTTTAGTGATCTTTCACTCGATAGCATAAAAATCCTAAGATTAAAGGATGGAAACTTTTGGGTTGTTGATGCGTGAAAAACCTAACTCTCATTCCCACCATTACTCATCTTATGAATTAGTATAAATCAAGTGTTAGAAGGGAGTTTAACAACCTAATTCAACTACGGGTCCATTACCAGCTCTAGCAGCAGCAATCGTCAGTCAGGACAATGAGGCTGAAGCAGCACCAGCGCCTGGTCCAGCAGTGTCGTCGGAGATCACTCAGGTTACCCGATTGAATTCGACGTGACCTTTAGTGTTCAGATTCGGCCAGATTACGGACCAGGGAGATGAGAATGTGCCTGAAGTTCCATCACAAGGGCCAATCCAAGATAATGCGGTATCATCTAGGCCACCGAAACGAATATGGCCTCCCCCAAGCCCATTCTCGTCTTCGTCGGAAGATGAAGATGCTCTGCCCCCTGCTCGTCAACGTCGTTGTCTCACATGAACATGTGTGGATCGACATACCCTGGCTCTTCGAAGCAAAACAGCCCTTTTCAGGGCAAAAAAAGGACACACGCGCATGCGCACTAAACTGGAGGAAGACATTCGGATGTAGGTTGGGTGTCAGATTTAATTGAGTAGGAAAAAAAAAGAAAGATGTTCATCAGTGCAGAAAAAAATTATAATGGGGTGGTAGAACATTGTCATCATCGGACCCATGTTCTCCTGTTGAGTGCCGCGGAGGCGCTGTGGTATGTGGGATCTCCTGTGCTGTTGTTGAAGACATGTCAAGTTGCTGAATGATACTAGGTTGTCATCGTATTTATAAGGATCGGAGTGGGGATGTGTAACATAGCTTGGTGGTAGTGGTCATTAGGCGCTCGCGCAGGTTCTATTAGAATTTGGGAGGATTTTGTGTTGCCTTCTATCATCTGCACCCGGCCTCCGTCCTCCTTCTTCCTGCTTTCGGCCCACGGCCTTCGGCTCCTGGCTTCCGGAGGATTGAAAAGTAGAAGATTGTAAAGTTATTATTCTACGGCCTTCGGCCTCAAAATAAAAAAAAAATATTCGACCAGCGAATTGAACCGCGAATTAAACCGCGGATTAATCCGCGGAAGCCGGAGGCCGAAAGCAGGAAGAAGTTGGACGGAGGCCGGAGGCCGGGTGCAGATGATAGAAGGCAACAAGTTATTATTCTACGGCCTTCGGCCTCAAAATAAAAAAAAAATTCGACCCGCGAATTGAACCGCGAATTAAAGCGCGGATTAATCCGCGGAAGCCGGAGGCCGAAAGCAGGAAGAAGGAGGACGGAGGCCGGGTGCAGATGATAGAAGGCAACACAAAATTCTCCAAAATCCTAATAGAACCTGCGCAAGCGCCTAATGACCATTACCACTGAGCTATGTTACACATCCCCACTCCGATCCTTATAAATACGATAACAACCTACTCAAAGTATCATTCAGCAACTCGCCATGTCTTCAATAACAGCACAGGAGATCCCATATACCACAGCTCCTTCGCGGCACTCAACAGGAGAGCATGGGTCCGATGATGACAGTTATATCGGAGATGCTATAGAGTTTAATCGCGTGTAGGCGGACACGAAGGAGCGGACTAGGGCATTCTATGCTATGAATGTTGGTAATGTCGGTGAAGACTCAAGCTTATCAGTCTTCACCCAAACCCCCTTGGCTCTTTGGAGCAAAACAGCCCTTTTCAGGGCTGCAAAAAAATACACACTTCCATTTGAAATTATATCTACAGTGGATAATTTTCACTATGAATATATGCAATACGAAGGTGTGAATTAGAACTATGACTCACTCGGATCATTTTGTTCTAAATCAGAATGAGGTGTGAAAATCTTGTTGACATCAGCATTAACGGCCAATCAATAGACCTAGTAGAGACAGCAAAAATTCTAGGAGTATTTTTCGACTCCGATATGAGATTTTTCAAGCAGGTTAATCATATAATCAAACTGAAAATCCTTTTCAATAATCGTGATATTCTCGACCAGAGAACAAAAATTATCTTGTGCGAGAGTTTAGTTCTCTCCCATTTGAATTACGCTGATGTTGTTTACGGACCGTGCCTCACAAATGATAATCGCCGACGATTGCTAACTATTCAGAATAGATGCGTCAGATTCATTTTTGATATTGGCAGGAGATACTCGGTGTCCAACAAACTCTCTGGGTTAAGATGGCTGGAGATGATCAAACGGAGGTATCTACACTCTGCGTGTTTATTTCATAACATCCTCAGAAACCAAAAACCCATTCATTTATCACGTAAAATAACCTTTAGGTCAGATATTCACAACGTAAATATAAGAAGGAAGAATAACCTCTCTCTACCTCGTCACACCAGTTCTTTATTCCAGCGATCTTTTTCATATACGATTTGCAAATTGTTAAATGGCTTACCGTCTGAATTTCTAAAAATGAACCCCAAAAAATTCAAATATAGCGTGAAACAGGTATTAATGAAGAATGAAATCATAATTAATTTCAGTGTGTAACTAAATGTAAACATGTATTGTTTGGTAATGAATGTTTTTTATTTTGATACTTGATTTTGATATTGTTATTTCTTGGTTCCTCTCTACTTTGGAGCAAGTGACTCATTCATTTTGATATGATTCAATTATATTATATTAGTATATGTTAGTGTTTCAAGGGTTATAGGGAAAATTGGGTTCATTGTATCTGATACAATGGAACTAACTATAGCCCTTTTCAGCTGTCTTAGGTACTGTTTCATTCACCATTATCATATGTTATTTCATAGTTTTTTTTTTATTCAATTTTAAACTTGTATTTCATATGTATGTACTTGAGAAGACTGAATAAATGACTAAATAAATAAAAATAAAAAACTTGTTTAAGATCACTTATTTCATTATCCATCCTCTCACTATAACTGTATTACTTCGCCTCCGTACACATAATTCAACAATGTTACTGCATCATATAATGAGGATAAAGTGACCATTTTCTTTGAACGTTTCAATATATTATACCTTCCTCACGTAATTCTTCAATTATTGAAATTATTTCATTGTCTTGTCCAGTATGTCCAGCTGATTTCGAGGATATCAACAGTCGTAAACGATCGACTATCTCGTCAGGTGAATTCCAGTACACATAATTCGCAGGTTTGATATAATACTTTTTTTGCATCCGATTGAACCCTTTACCTTTTTTTGTTCTACTCCTCATCGACAGATGATGTGATAAGTTCAGTACTGGTTTGATAAGTTCACGAAATTTTTTAGAATTCGTATGTTTGAAATCATTTCTTAGTTGATGTTGATTGTATGGTGCATTCGTTAGTCTCAATATTTTAGCATATGTATGACGAATTTCATCATCGAAATTGACTTCCGGGGGATTTTTCAAAAAGATCATGTCGTATAACTCCGGACTACCTGGGAATTCATGATTTTTTGTTTTATTGTCATTCCAAAATATAATATTCCCATCACTGAAACCTACATTGAGACTACCCATTTTCAGTTTTTGATTGTAGTAGGATCTAAACGTATACCATATATTGTATCATATGCAACATTCTTTGTTTTAACATTTCCCAAATGTCTTTTCAAAACATCTCCAATATTGTCTTCAAAATCAGAGAAATCAGAATCACCTATTCGAGATGATGACGGTGTTTCGAATATGGACATTTCATTTTCTCCGAATTCTTTGATAGTACCTGTCTCACTGTCAGCAGATGATATTCCACTATTATATGAGGATGGATCCTTCCTTATTGTGGTACTCGTAACTTTTATTGGAGTAGACTGAGAATTCCCTTGCTTCATTGGAAACGTTGACTTTGGTGATTTGATGGTAGCAGCTGAAAATAAAACCTTTAATGGCTTTATTATGGGATCATAGAGTTTTTCAAGCGCCATTCGATTTTCAATAAGTCCACTCTTGATAGAATTGAATTTCTGCCGTACAGCTTCTGTTGTCTCAACCAGTTGACGTTTCAAATTCAATTCATTGTTTTTATTTTCAGCTACTGAATCATATTTAGTCTTCATTTTGTTTTTGTCAAGAGAATACACTGAAGTAACCTCTATTCAATTCAACGATCGATTGAATGTGGATTGCAGTGTCTTGGATATATAAAACTATCGAACCCCATGCGATATCTACCTACATGCATTTTTCTATCCTTATCAATGACCAGAAATCCATATTGATCCTCCCAACATTTAACAATGTTACATCGGGTGACACGTGATCAGAATAAATATGATGTAGATTCGTTTCATCTTGCTTGAACATTACTATAAAGTTTGTATTATCTCGCACTAACTGTTTGGGCACTCGTGAATATGTTTGAGCAAGACAAAAACAGTCAACATCTTTATGACGCCCCATACAGAAATATGATCTTATAATGTCCTGTTTTTCACATATTACATCATCGAAAATGAAAGCAGAATTTGGTTTGGCATCGGACGGTTCCACTATTTCTGCATTATTACTGAACGTATAAAATCCCAAACCCTTTATGGGTTCCAATACATTTCGTAGGAATTGATATTTGGGCTGATTGAGTGATTTCGAATAGAAATAAACGTTTGTGAATCGTATGTGGATGTGTCAGAAGAGAGATCATGGCATTCGTCTTTCCACAATTCGACGGTCCAATAATGAGTCCTCGAACAGATGATGGAAGTAGCGGACCATGCTGCAACACATTCTGTCCATTCAATCCACAACCGAAGTTTTCATCTAGATTATCTACGGCAAACTTTTCTTCCTGCTTTACAATGCGCATCGTACCGTGGTTGAAAACTATGTAAGCAAGGATATGTCGTGAACGTTTCATTTAAATGAGTAACATCAAACGATACGGATGTGTTCGTGGTGTATGCAGAAAGAGCGGACGTGGATTTGTTAATAATTTGATAAACAAACTTCCGTTCGAATTACATTTACCCGGAGGATATCAGTACTGTGGGCCCGGTACAAAATTGGAAAAACGTTTAGCCCGCAAAGATCCCGGAATCAATAAATTGGATATTGCATGCAAACAACACGATATTCAATATTTGAATCATCTAACTGATCTCACAGCGAGACATAGAGCAGACAAAGAACTCGAATACGAAGCTTGGAATAGGGTTAAATCGAAGGACGCTGGTATTAAGGAAAGAGCAGCTGCCCTACTCGTTACCAGTATTATGAAATCAAAGAGACGTTTCGGTATGGGTTGTAGTACTACTATAAAGAAAAAGAAGAAAAATCAACCGAAGGAAAAGAAAAATAATATCAGAAAAATCGCCTTTGGTTCTGGAGTGGTTCATAAAGTGCGGAATGTACTGAAAAAACCTGGGGGTGAGCAATTTGTAATGAATAATTTGATGTGGCATCACATGCGGCAGGTAAATACCTCAAAGCTGCTGTTGGAAGGAAAACAATCTGCACACCCCGCATAATTCCAATTCCTAAGGTCGGAGGGATTCTACCACTGATACAGATTTTTGCTGGATTGTCCGCGCTAATCGAAGCGAATCGCCATAATAAGAAAATGGAAAGTGTGGAATTGGGTAAAAGTGGTAGTGGTATATAACTTAAACCGTACCGTAAAGCAAATGTGGGAAAGACATTGCATACTTTGATAATTTTGGAGATCTACCCCCACCAGTAGAGTGATTCAATACTTTCAGAAATGTTCGAAAGTGAAAATTCTATATAACTGTGATCGCCAGCAGAAGTTCAACACAGTTTTCTGCGGTCACTTGTGCTTGAAGTTTCTCTCTGAATGATTATAAAATGGATACAACTCCAGCAATGACTCGAGAGGCTATCAAGGGGATGGGATTTTCACTCAAGATGTATTCAAAATATCGCACCCTGACAAGAATGGATCGAGTGATGCTTGCAAATATGCCGAAGGAAGTAATACTCGCATGAGCTGCACATGAGATTGCTTATGTTTGCGAAAAGTTACCTAAAAGTCTACAAGATGATGTCGACATAATCAAATATAGATATTGTACTGACCACCACAATCTTGACGGCAATAGCATTCCAGATTCCAGAAAATATTCTGTTGTTACTGCAATATAAATGATATGAATATTGGTGCTAATAAAAATGAAATGAATATTGATGAACCATCTCCGAAAAGGCGTAGGTTGTCTCGAATATGTTGTAGACAACAATAAATTGAAGTGTTATTCATAAAATTTATCAGTTATGTCACGGAAGTTCGAACTACAAGCTGTCGGAACGAGTGTCTTGAGTGCAGACTTTTTCCCACCCATTGAATTGAACAGAAACAGTCGTTATAGATTGGGACTTTTAGGATTCTATGGATGCAACACAGTCAATAATATAACTGATAAAACCAATGTGATCAGTTTTAGAATCAGTGATGTTAGTTCACCAATACTTCAGAAATACACAATTGAAATACCATGTGGTGCCTATGAAATAGAAGAAATCAATGCAGTTATTCAGAAACATATCATGTTTACATTATTTCATGGTAAAAATCAAAACGATACCAATGCAGATGATATATTCTACCTACATGCCAATAATAATACTTTCAAATGTGAGATGCAATCATAATATGAAATTGATCTAACTCATCTGAATTCCATAGCAAAGATGATGGGTTTCAATTTTGATAGATTCCAACCGAATCAGATACATGAATCCTCACAACCGATAAACATAACAACTGTAAGACTCATCCGCTTAGATTGCAACATTATATCTGGTTCATACATAAATAATGACGAATCCCACATTATTTTTTCATTCGATATCGATGGGGAGCCTGGATTCAATCTAACAAAAGAACTAAAAGATTATTTATATGCCCATTAGTCCAGAAGGTCGTCAGTTGATTCAAAACATCACAGTGCGTATTTTGGATCACAAAAAATAATTCATTGATTTCGGAAGTGCAGAAGAGATTGCCATAATTTTGGAATTGAAAAAAATCTCATAACTATCATGGGTTTTTGATATAATAGACAGAATCGACGAGGATTTGAAAACTTTCCACAAACAGCTAAAAAGGAAGGCTAGGCTAGAAAAGGGCTCATTCCAAAAGTGTACGCTAAACAGTTAGGACACCACGCTCTGTCAGTGAGAGATCTCAAATTTTTGAAATCAATTGGACTGAAAATAAGGAACAGTGGTGCTCGAAACAAATAGTGGAAAGTTGAATATATTCGATGAGCCGATGCTCGATCATTCCCTTACAAGTTTACATGAGCACACATACAAACCATATGGACCACCATCATTTAGAAATTCAGATGAAATTCGAATTGCAATCAATAATCAAGATGTTATACTCGACATTGCTGAGAGTTTCATTTATATAGAGGGTAAATTCACACCTAAACATGAAACGAAATCATGTTATCTCTCGAACAATGCTATCGCTTTCCTTTTTGATGAAATTCGCTACGAAATGGGTGGTGAACAAGTTGCTGTCGTCAGGAAGCCGGGGATAATATCTACAATGAAGACTATGATTTCATTTGGAAAAACACATGCTAATACATTATTGACCACTAGATGGGGACTTTCGGAAACTAAACAGGATATCTTGGATACAACCAGTCATGTATTCAGTGGCAAATTACCACTAAAATATTTTATGGGTTTCGCTGAAGATTACAACAAAAGTATCTTGTATGCCAAACAAGAAATGATATTAATAATCGCTCGATCTTTCAAGAACTCATATATTGGTGAGGTTGATACTGATTTGGAAATTAATAAAATTGAGTGGAAAATAAGACACATAGTGCCAGAAGATAAGCACAAGCTCAAACTTTTGAATAGAATAAAAAAAAGTGGTCTGAATGCTAAAATCAAGTTGGCTTATCGCATGTGGGATCTCTATGAACTTCCATCACTACGTGGCACATCTTCAGACATATGGGCTATCAAGACAACCAACGCCCTTGAAACACCTCGTTATACCATTATTGGATTCCAAAGCACTACCACGTCTGAAGACAGGACAAAGGACATCACTAAATTCACAACTGATGATATCAATAACATTCGTGTGTACTTGAACTCTGAAGTATACCCATATGAACGTTGGAATTTGGATTTCGATAAGAAACTTGATACTTTAGCATATTATGCATATGAGAACTTTCAACGAAGTTATTATGATAAAGATATGAGTGAACCTCTCATGGACATTGGGGAATTTCGACAAAATCCACTATTCATCATCGATTGTTCACATCAGCCGAATGCCACAAAATCATCAACTATTGATATTATGCTCGAGTTTGCAACTAGGAAAGTCAACTTCCCAGCCAACACCAAAGTATATGCACTCATTCTAGATGATACATTTTTGACATACAATGCATTGGACGGATCAGTTCACAGCAGACACACACAATTTTTATTATTTTGTATTGATTTCTTTCTTTCTTTATTCTTGTAAAATAGGAATAGGTAAATAAAACATGTATGAACTATTTTATTTTTTTCATTCAGATATCACTAGCTTACAATTCAATTAGTCTTAACAAACAATCTGATATAACCTCTTCTTCATCGTTCATTAGGTAGGTATGGTAGAGAAATCTCCTCAGCTCAAATTCAACCATTGCATCGCAGAGTTGATTTAGATCCAAAGAACCATCTGTATATTTCTCACAAAGATCTACACCTTTCTGATAGTTCTCAGCGTCACGCAAACATAACTGGATCTGCTCTTCATCATAACACACGCTCAGGTCATAGTTGGTGGCATGGTGAGCATCATCACTCAAAGCATCCAATTCAGAAGTCAAACTTTCAACAGCTGAAGAGATGTCTACAGCTTCGATCCAGTTTTGGTTCGCATACAGCATCCACATCTTTCTTGAAAATGAAACTGAAATCAAAGAAAAAATATTGAAATAAGTATGCTATAATAGAATTTATCAATAAAACTCACATATACTTTCGATGATTCCAACCGCTAAAGATTGTGTTTAACAATGTATGAAAACTTTTTATATTTTCCTTACAATTAACACCTATAATAATTAGACTTAGCCTATGATATGTGAAAATTAACTATTATTCAATGAGATCGAATTTAACCAACGATCGTGTTTTCATACCAGCAAAGCTTTGTTGAGTCTGATCCAAATATGTTACGGTATATTTGTAGTGAGCGGATATGAGTAACCATGATGATAGGAGAGATGTATAAAATGTCAAGGCATTGTCAATATATGATTCTGAACTGAAGTAGTTATTACTCTACATTGGTGACCCTGACGTGATTATAATGCCCAGGCAACGCCAAATTAGTCCTGCAGTTCAACCCCTACGACCTCGAGAATCAACACCATCGATGGTAAACCTAAAATTACCAGAATTTTGGCCTAGTGATCCAGTACTATGGTTCGTGCAGGTAGAAGCAATCTTTCTCAACAAAAACATCTTCGAGTCAAAGACAAACTATAACCATTTCGTGTCTGCTTTATCACCAGAAGTTGCCAGTGAGGTACGTGATATTTTATTGAAGCCATCTGAAGAAATGCTTTATGAAATTTTGAAACAAGAAATCATCAGACGTTTCACGATTTCCACTACGAAACGAATCCAACTGATTATATCCAAGACTGATTTTGATGAACAGAAACCTTCGCAAATACTCAGATATATGCAAAAGCTTCTGGGGGAAGATTTTCAACAAATTGATGAATCATTTTTCAAAGAATTATTTTTGCAACGTTTACCACGTGAAATCAAATTAGTTCTAATTGCCAAGAAAGATGAGATGGATGTTAATAAATTAGCACAAGTAGCAGACACAATGGTAGAATCAGCTTCTTCCGATCACTCCATTAATGCTACTCAGAAACAACCGTTATCCGATTTCAACGGACTTTCTGCAGAATTGACTGATTTGAAAAATATGAAGATCCGACATAAAATCAAAATACTGTTGGTATCACGAGAAATTTGGACAACGTGTCAACAAATGCCAACAACCTTGTCAATGGAAGGGAAACGAAGGATCCAGCAACTGAAGACGGCGAGTTCAGCTGGATTACAATGAAGTCGTCTATTTTTTATAACTGATGTTGAAAGTAAACGCGATTCCTTAGTTGATACTGGTAGTGAGGTGAGTGTTTTGCCCCCTGACTTTGCTGATTTTCACAACAAATAAACATTTTCATATCTACGAGCTGCTAATCATTCAAAAATTCCGATATTTGGTCAAAAATTGATTTCATTGGTCTTTCCCCATAATGAAATTTATCAATAGAAATTTGTCATTGCCGCTGTTGAGCAACCTAATATTGGTGCTGATTTCCTCCTCAACCATTTCAATTTATCAGTCGATATGCGTAATTTAGCTCTCAAGGATGTATCAGGAAGATATGTAATCAAAGGTATTAAGACCAACACATTTCCTATCAACTGTACAGTTGTCAGTTATGACTTTTCACAAAATATCAAAAATCTAATGTCAAAATTTCAATCAATTCTTACTCAAGACAAATATAATTCCAAAAAAAACATAACACTGCATTTCATTGAAACAATAGGTCCACCAGTATTTTCTAGACCAAGACGACTATCGCCAGAAAAATTGGAGATAGCCAAAAGAGAGTTTGATAAGTTGTTGAAACAAGGAATTATCAGACCCTCATCGAGTAACTGGTCTTCACCTTTGCATATGGTTCCAAAGACAAATGGCGACTGGAGACCATGCGGGGATTACAGAGCTCTTAATAATATAACAAAATCAGATAGATACCCAATTCCTCATATATATGATTTTGCTTTGCAATTACAGGGTTCTAAAATATTTTCAAAAATTTATTTGATTCTAGCCTATCAACAAATTCCAGTTAATCCTACGGATATTGAAAAAACTGCAATTTGCACACCATTTGGACTGTTCGAATATATTTCAATGCCTTTTGGTCTCCGAAATTCTGCACAAACTTTTCAGCGTTTTATACACGAAATTACCCGTGATTTGAAATTTTGCTTCGTTTATATAGATGATATTTTGATTGCTAGTAAAGATATGAATGAACATCTATATCATGTTAAATTCGTTTTTCACAGATTAGAAGAATTCGGAGTTGTTTTAAATGTAGAAAAATGTCAATTTGGAGTTCCTGAGTTAACATTTTTAGGACATAAAATCACTTGCCACGGTATAGAACCTCTTAAAGAGAGGACTGATATAATACAAGAATTTCCTCTGCCAAATTCTATCAGACAATTACGGATATTTCTAGGTTTTGTAAATTTTTATAAAAGATTTATACCCAATTGTGCTGAAATTTTGGGTCCTCTAAATTTCTTGCTGTCAACAGCAAAAACTGAAGCTGATGAAAACAAAAATGTGCAATGGAATTCAAAAACTTTAGAATCCTTCGAAAAAATTAAATCAATTTTATCAAAGCAATGTTTGTTAATATTTCCTGAGCAAAATGCTGAAACAAGCATAATGGTGGATGCTTCAGAAAATTCAATTGGAGCAGTTTTACAACAAAAAATTTATGGAAACTGGTGTCCCTTGTCATTTTTTGTCTGATGCCGAGACACGCTACAGTACTTTCGGTAGAGAACTTCTAGCTATATATTTATCTGTAAAACATTTTCGGTATTTCGTTGAAGGACGTCAATTTCATATTTTCACAGATCATAAACCACTTGTATCTGCAATAAATTCAGCATCAAACAATTATAATTCCAGAGAAATTAGACATCTTGATTTCATTTCCACCTTTACTATAGATATTCACCATATAAAAGGAAAAGATAACATAATTGCAGATACGTTATCCCGGATTGATATCAATTGTCTGGATTACGCGGAAACAGAAAAAGTAGATTTTCAGAAAATATCTGTACATCAAAAATTGGACAAAGAAATCAGAGATCTTAACGTCACTTAACTTTTCTGAAATTCCTCTCCCATTTTCTTCAGGCACTCTTATTTGTGACATAAGTCAAAATAAGCCATGACCTTTTATTCCAAAAGAATTAAGAAAACATATATTCCAAACATTGCATTATCTATCCCACCCAGGCGTTAAAGCCTCCCAACGACTAATAACTTCACGATTTGTATGGCCTAAAATGAATAAAGATATTCAAAATTGGGTGAAATGTTGCACTGCATGCCAGAAAAATAAAACGTTCAAACATACAAAATCCCAGTTTGGTGAATTTGTTGATTCCAGTAAGAGATTTGACAATATTCACATAGATATAATTGGCCCCTTACCAAGCTGCAGAGGTTATCGTTATTTTTTAACTGCCATAGATAGGTTTACTCGGTGGCCTGAAGCCTATCCAATGACAGACATAACAGCATCTACAGTAGCTCGTACATTCATTGCTGATTGGATATCAAGATTTGGAATACCAAGTACGGTAACTACAGATAGAGGAGCTCAATTTCAGTCTACAATATGGAAAGAATTGATGAACACTCTAGGTGCTTGTCAAATTCATACAACTGCTTACCACCCAATGTCTAATGGAATCATTGAACGATTAAATAAACAAATAAAAACATCATTGAAATGTCAGAATAAAAAACAATGGTTGAATGCGCTTCCGTTTGTCTTATTGGGCTTAAGAAGTTCATTGAAGAAAGATTTAGGTTATACATCAGCTGAGCTTCTTTACGGTACATCCTCAAGGCTACCAGGTGAATTTTTTGAAACTAAACAAAATATTTCTCCTAATTTATTTGCACAATAATTAACATCGTTTATGAGTAAACTCACATTTTTACCTTCGAGAAAAAATATTCGTAAGAGTGTATTCATATCTAAAGATTTGATGTTTTCCTCACACGTTTTTATAAGAAATGATGGCATTGAAATTTTTTCTCAAACTGCCTATGATGGCCCTTTTAGAGTTTGTGAACGCCATGATAAGTATTTCAAAGTAGATATCAACGGAAAAGTTGACAATATTTCTATTGAGCGATTAAAACCAGCTCACTGTGAATCAGCATAGTACAGGTGTTGAAGCACCTTCCTTCCTACTCATATTTCATATTTTCATAATTTTAAATGTTGTGTTAATATTTCTTTTGCTTTTTTAAGAGGAGGGGGTAGTGTAGTGAGCGGATATGAGTAACCATGATGATAGGAGAGATGTATAAAATGTCAAGGCATTGTCAATATATGATTCCGAACTGAAGTAGTTATTACTCTACATATTTACCATCAGGCGAATTGATGCAAGTAACATCATCCTCACTAAATTGCTCTGAAACACATTTTGGTAGCCATGTTTTGAACAATGTGTTATTGTTCACATCGAGTAATGTTAACAAAATGGATTTACCAAAACGAGTTGAACAAATTGACAAATTCTTTATTGGATAAGCTTCATCCAGTGGCAAGGATGATATTACTCTTTGTTCTAAAACATCCATCTCGTCTTTAATTATAGAATTGATTTTTTGTAAATCTACCTTTGGAACTGACATGATGAAAATATATAAGGAAAATATAAATAATTTTCGATAGAAAAACACACTCACTGATATCCCTGTCTCTGAATGCACTGAATAACTTCACTACTCTTGATGGCTTCTCGACTGCTAGGTATATAACTTCTGATTTTGTATCACAATACCCACTTCTTTTATAATGGATAGTGAACTACTCCCCCACCACCGACTTGTATAAGATACTATCGCAGACATCATGTCACAACAATCCCAGAGCATCGAGCTTGGGTTGCTTCTGACTGAATCTTGTTCGGATGCGCTCCTCTTAGTTAGATGACGTCACACACGTTTCCTCCTATCACCACTGCAAGGTATACACTGGCGGAGAGAAATCAACAGTTCACATATCTGACTGGATCTCCGTGGTGTGCGGACGTATGCCTTCTCTAGATTTTCATGTGTTGGTACACATGAAAGTCATGCACAGTAACAAGTGTACACATGAAGGTTATAGTAGTCATGGAGGTAAAAAAATATAAGTACTTGGAAAAAGTACTTGTCCGTACATATTATAAGCGTCGAGCGTGGGCTACTTCAGATGCACTCCTCATAGTCGGATGATGTCACACACGCCTACAACCACCACCACTACAAGGTAAGTATCGGAGAGGAATCAGAGTTCACATATCTGACTGGATCTCCGTGGTGTGTGGATGTGTGCCTTCTCTAGATTTTCATGTATTAGTACATAATATGAAAGTCATACATAGTAGCAAGTGTACACATAAATGTTTCCAGTCTTGGAGGAAAAAAAAAATATAAGTACTTGGAAAAAGTACTTGTCCGTGTATGAAAAAAAATCTCTGTCACCCAAATGTCATCTCAAGGTCAAACAAAAACCTTGAACACCTCATCAAAACCTACTTCAAAAAATTACAAAATTAAAAAATCGTTTCGAGGACATCCCAAGGTCATAGACCCACACAGGCACCTATGCAACAAGGTCATCCCTGAAGGTCACCCCAAGGTCAATGATGACGTCATAGTAGTGGGGAGAGGCCCAGAACCGGCTCAAATCTCTTACTGATTGCGCCAGTTGTACCTAATGGTTCTTCTCACCAAGAAATGAATGGACTTTTCAAATTCGATTCAGTAAGGGATTCTTTATAAAATATTGTACAAATTAAAACAAATGCAAAAACTACTGAATGAGTTGTTTGAATGGGCCGCAGTGGTCATGATGGTAGAGCGCTAGTCTATCAGTCAGAGGGACGTGGGTTCGATTCCCAGCATGGTCACTGGTCTCGTGCTAGGAATCGCACGTTAAAAGGTAAGACCTCGTTAATCCTTAGATCGCACAAGTTTCGACTTCTGAGGGCTGGTTAACAGATAAAATTAAAAAAAAACGCAAATAGTTCTAAGAATCTATATGATGTCAATAAATTCTCAGGTAAAAAAAATCATTCCAATAGATAGCAAATAAACAAAATTAATGCAGACACTGGGGATGTCGTAAGTACCCCAAAAAAATTGCCAATATCTTCAATAAGTTTTATTCAACTATGTGGTGCAGAACTCGCAGGACAAATAATTAATCGTGATGAAAATGATGAAACCATTGCTAGCAAAGTCGAAAACAAAATGCTTCAATAAATGTTTTTGGACGAAGTAAACTGCTCTGAGATGAGCAAAATCATTGATGAATTGAAAGATTATAAAGCACCTGGGCCCGACTCCATAACGAATGAAATCCTAAAAGCGACATGTAATTACATAGCTGAACCACTGACCTATTTAATAAATCTCTCTTAACGAACTGAAAAATTGCGCAATAGTGAAACCCATATACAAAAGCGGTGATATACTAAGCGTCCGTAACTACCGCTCGATATCATTGCCATCAGCAAAATATTGAAAATTCGACTGGTGCCCTACCTTGACAAAAACAAAATAATTTCATGTTCACAGTTTGGCTTCCGATACAATACCTCAACTCAGGACGCTATTGTTCTTTTAACCGCCAAAATATATGATGCTATGGATAACCGCCTCGCCTGCCTGGGCGTTTTTGTTGATCTAGCGAAGGCTCTTGATACGGTGAATCATAAGCTTTTGACAAATTCTCAGCTTGATTGAGAGCTACCTTAAAAACCGCAAACAAATAGTGGAAATAAATAAAGTTCGAAGTGTAGATAAAGTAGTAAAATTCGGGGTTCCACAGGGCACGGTCTTAGGTCCCATCTTATTTCTGATATACATCAATGATTTTTTAAAACTTCGCTCCACTGGTACAATGTTCTCCTTTGCTGACGACACGGCACTCATTTATGATGGAAGTTCCTGGTCTGAAGTGAAAGAAAAAGTTGAGAAGGACTTGGTCAATGTATTTGGTTGGTTTAAATTGAATCTGCTCACAGTCAATGTCAATAGAATAAAAATTCTACCATTAACCTCATATGATTCAAACCTGCCTAGTTTCTGAATTACAGTAGGCCAAGAAGATATTGCCTTAAGCCAAGTTTTTATGCATCCGAATTTTCGGTTTTTCGTAGGAAATTTGAAAGAAATCTCACTTTTCCGTTCGAATGATATTTTGAGCGGTTTTCGTTTGTGCGAAATTCCTTCACCTTTACCGTCCATTTTCTGAAGTAAATTCCTCAGCTCATTAATTAGCTGTGGTAATTGCCATCTAATTTTCGTAGTTTGAAAATAGATCCCACTGAACGTTTAGGAGCCCTTTTTCTTTTTTCTTCAATTAAAAATTCCAATACGTCAACAAAATTAGTAAAACATAAAATATTACGGCTGTTCTTATCCTTATATTTCAATATGCCTAGAAACAAATATCATAACCGCACTGATCATTGTTTCCCTTTAAAATTTCGGACTAGTTGACTTTATTGCAACTTCTTGAATTTATTCGTACCATCAGTTGAAATGCCGCCACGAAATATATTTGAACAGCTATTAACAGATTTCGTACGAAAAACGAATAATTCGTGTACATGAAAACTTAGCTTTAGTCAATACAGTCAAGTACCTCGGGATATAAGTCGATAGTTTTTCAAAATGGAATTTTCATATTGCAGAGCAAGTGAAGAAAATAAGACGACTGATTTTCAAGTTTTATCAATTCAGAAACTTTCTCAGTCTGTCCAAATTGAAAATATTGTATCACGCCTTAGTGGAATTCCTTCTCCAATACGGAATTATAGGGTGGGGTGGAGTAAGACCATGCCACCTTTCACCATTAGTTATTGTACAAAAAAGAATACTGAAAATAATGACAAAAAATAATTCTCGATATTCCAGTGAACTACTGTACGATTGTGTGGGGGTTTTGGATATCAGACAATTATATGCAAAAACCATAATTATATTTTACAGCGAAAGTAAAATTAACTTCACACTTTTCGTCATACCTACAATATGAGACGAGACCAACAATTATTTTTGCCAACAAATCCATTGGATAGAGATATTTTGCCTATCTTGGTTCTAGACTATTGAACATGATTCCTGAAACAATAGAAAATTCAAATGTTTTTTTATTACTAGCAGTAACTGTTGTACAAATAAATGTGAATGATACGTTTGTTAAGAGTGATTTTAATTTGCTCGTGGGTTTGCTCTACTCGCTGACGATCGTTTTGCAATATTCCCCATCCACAAAATGAAATGCCACTTTCAACACTTGTAGGTATGTATCATAAATAACTATTTTTCCACAAAATCGGCTTTATTACGAAAACTTGATGATTTGAGTAAAGGGACATAATATGTCATATTGAAGCATTTTTCATCATCTTTCAATTTGTCTAGTAATATACTGGGGGTTTCATTTGAAATGAACTTTTGACCACTTTTATGCATTATGGAAATAACAGTCCAAACTATAATCAAAATATCAACTTTTCATGAATTGAGAGTACTGATGCACTGAAGTTCAATTAGGGCTAAATTTTGGACCATAATTAACACAAATTATTTTTTATCTTGAAAACCGTTAGAAATAGGTATAGGTCATTAATAAGAAAAAAGTATTAATATGAAATAAAAATTCCAAAAATGTGTTAATAAATCGACCGTGAGTCACGTTGTATATGATGAACATTATTTCAATTATTTTCAAAAAATTGCTCAGCGGGCATATCATCCTGTAACTTTCCTTTCTAAAACTCATGTATTAATAATAGATGTATAAAACGAATTTTCTCGAATTATTTTGTTTTATTGTGTTGATGAATGAATGGCTGAGAGAGCGAGAGAGTCTGTTTCAAACTCTTTCATTTTGGGAGAAAAACACAAGTGTTTCAAATTCAAATGAAATCAGTTTTCAAGATGGGCGGGGTGGAAAGCAGGCAAATACTTTTTGTGTGCGAGGGAACAATTCCTGTTCAAACACGAAATGACTGATCTCGAGAATGAAGAATGAGTGTACGCTGACTTGAGTATTGCGTATATTTTTCTCTGTGCGTATATATGTGTGCGATATACGAAATGTTTCTCAGTGTACCGTCATTCATCATGCTGACAATTAACAACATATGTGATTTTGACAGCGTCTTGTCAAACGAATTGTACATCAGCCCACCTTACGAGGCAAGTGAGGTTCATATTTCTTTTTTGGATGGGAAAAATCGCTCGATGCCAACCAACTGGACGAGAATGTCCCACGCTTTAATGAATGACAGATACTTGCCTGTTTTGAAGGTTGAAATTTCATCGGAATCAAGTGCATACAAGCTGAGGAAAGTCTCTCGCAAAGAAACTTGCCAAGAAACCGACTGGTTTTTGCTACAACCGCCAGCATCTCAGGTGGTGGAGGAGGTGACCCCTCGCACGATGCCTACAGTACAAGCTGTTGCAATCAATTCGACAAAGATACATATTCAACGAGTCTAACGAAGATGGTGAATATTACCACGGCACTGAAGTATTTTTTTTTTTTCTTGAGAGACAGAGATACGATGCCGTGAGTTAGAGTGAGACACTTAAAATGCCTAGAATCGAGCCGACTGCTAACTCAATAATTTCCTGGAAAAACAACGTCTGGCTGCCGTTCCTCAAACACCGGATGTGCTAATTAAACACTTAAGTGGATATTTCGAATTCGTCACGTACGCCGCCACGATACTCGCACACTGTGAGGAACATGCATTCTCTCTCTAAAAAAATTCCGGTAATTTCACCAAAAAATCATATCGCATGGGTATGGTGGAGGTGGGGGATCAAGCGTTGCTTTTAACGACTCACCAAATATGCCTTCGCCACCCTCTATCCCCCCTCAAATGTCGAGACGTGCCCCCTTACCATAAATTATCCCCACGCACTTCTCGAAAAAGCAATAAATAATCATCCAGACGAATCACGGGCAAGAGATACTATTTTGTATCTCTCTGTTCATTTGTTGGACGAGAATGAATGCAACAAATCAATATATCCTCCTCTAGACGAATCACAGACAAGTCACGCCTTGATGACGCGCACACTCCTGCTCACATATTCCGTCAACGACTAGAATTCTTCAGTTGTAATGGAGGCTGTTCATCTATTCGGTATAAGATGGCGCTCCCAGTACCGCACTTCAAATTAAATTAAATATCGTCATTATTGTTCACGACAAATATTCCTTCTTAAGGCGGCTCCACTAATTCGGGTATTTTCCACAAATATCCAAATATTTGCCATATAGACGAATATGTGTGTGGAATGTGAGAGGCAAATATTCGTCGAAATGGGCATATTCGGCAAATATAAAGATTTCCCGCACGATATCGGTAAATAAACACACAAATTTATTTTATCAGTAACCCACCTGTTCCTGCTCCTATTAGGCGATATCATCCACCATCTTCTTTTAAATTTTGTCTTCCTTTTTAGCAGTGAAAAAGCTGAATTCATTAGTAAAAATGCTGCTGATGCAATCACTGAAACGTCTTCACCTTCCACTTCCATCGCATGAATATTTGTGCTTCCCGCATCGAATACACCAAGATATACGTGCAAATGTGGGGATATATATTTGGCTTTAAGCAAAATAATTAAACAGAAATATACAGATAAATATACAAATATACCTGTATTTGCCAAATACCCGATTGTGTGGAGCCACCTTTGTCTTAATGGCTTCCAGCCAGATGTTTACGTCTGACGGTAAAGCCGGGAACAGACATGCGCTATTCGGCAATCCCCGAATACCAATTAATCGCTTTTCGGCAAGTAGCAACTATTGTGTAAGGGTTGCTCGTGGCGAATATTTGCCATACGGTGTTATTCGCTGTTTTCCCATCGTCTGTCGGTATTGTAGGCCGAGTCAAAGGAAACAATAATATTTGGCAAATACATCGCATGTGTTTCTACCCTGCTTGCCCAATACAAATTTTGTTTACCGAGTTACTCGGCGAATAGCGAATATTCGCGATATGCCAAATACCGCATGTCTGTTCCCGGCTTAAGCCAACTGCAATAAAAATTTCCGAGAAATGAACACAGCTGGCCTCTCTAGACGGTTTGCATTCCTATGAAATTATACAGGGTATATCAAGCCAAACTTTTTCACTTGGGCGTCAGGCCAAGCTTGCCCACTAAGGGTTGGCCTGAGGGTAGGCTGAGGCTTGTATTGTCTATCTACTAACAATTATTCTAGTGTTCCGTACTCCTTCCTCCGAATAGTACATGTCTTCGATTTCGATTTTTCTTCTTCTCCTCCTCGATCAAGATACTAAGTTTTGTTATCCATTCATCTCCTATACTAATTTTGATACGTCGCCATGGCTATTTTGATTTTGGGGTATCCGTGTTTTTAATTTAGATGAATAACACTCGCTGTTTTTGCCGTACAGAAAAAATCTTTCATTCGAAATAGTTATTTATGTACCAAGGACGAAGAACTGTCTATTACAGTCGAGCCTGCAAATTGATAGCTGAGACGCAGCCGAGGCTAGCAAGCAGGCGAGACAATAGACAGTTTTTAGCCGAGGTGCATATTAAATTTTTTCGTCGACATCTACAAACCTCTACGTAAAATTTAGCGGATTTCGTAAATAATTAATTTGACAACATCAAATGACAGTTATTGTCACAGGCACCGTGCCGTATCATAGCAACCACAGCGGACGAAAAGAGTTTGCGGACGAAAAGTGTTTGCGGACGAAAAGTACTTGCCTTCAAAAATAGTCGATTTTTCGTTCGGAAATTAGTCCATAAAATGTAATTTTTTGTTGAGGTCGACGAAAAATGAATCTTTGTCAAATTTCAAGTGGATGCAACTTTTGTAACAAGATAATGTGAATGAAGTCTGAACATCTGAACAAACCTGGAAACTCAGCATTTGGCCACCATATTAAATTCCAAATCGCAATTCGCAAATTTTGAAACAAGTCACCTCAAAGAATTTTAACAGGCTAGATTTTCTCGAAGATGTACAAATAGACAAAGCATTACAATGCAATAACCTATGCTTAAATACACAAGTTCGATTAAATAGATCATATATTACTCTACGTAGGAGATTAAAATAGTACATCACTTCAATGCAAATTTCTAAATTTATTGTTATTTGCTCACTAGGTAAACTTTCACATTCTCTCTTAACTCTCATTGGACGTGGACCTTACATCAAAGTCACCACATTTTATCTGTCAGTTTTCAAATTAACATTTCAAATTTTAAATTTTCAAATACTTTCCGGTTTCACCTCGTGGTTGTTACGTTGTTAGTACAACACGAGTAGGCTTCTGCATTGCCTGGAAAAATGCAAAACCGGAAATATTAAATAAAAATCCCTTTAAGGGTACACATTAAGTACCTAATTTTAACATGTTGTATGTATGTCCGATAAAACCAAGGTTAACCATGGTTTGTTGACTTTTTATATTGCTTCTGTATAAATACCTGAAGAGTAAGTAATTCTAAATTTCTTAACTTTTCTATTTTTTCATTATTACTTACTTGCAGATATAGCACCGATGATGGCTTAACAGCCGAAAGCGCTTTGAGATTGTAATTAATTTCATTTACACGAAATACAACTCTTTCATTGAACTGAACGTGTACACAGCTTTAAGAACTTCACCTAAAAGTTCAATACTAGCTTTCCAAAGATTCATATCGAGACGGAGAGACAAATCATTCTGATAACCAAAATAACTTTATTTTATGCCAGAAAGCCTCGAAACATTGAACTGGAACGATCTTCATCACTTTCACAATTTGATTTAAGTAGATCGAATGAAAGTTCAGTTCTCCAACTGCCGCCTGGTGGGGGGTCTAGTGCAAAACTACAAACGGCACTTTATTCAAAATATGTTTGTTCAAATTAATGATACATTTTTCAATGAATACTAGGCCGAGCACTCTACTAAACTTTTTAAACTTCACTAATAAACATACAACTACTTCACTGACTAATAGAACACTTAGATCTATTCAACTAGCTGAATAGTCCAAACACTTACTAACTTCTACAAAAACTCTTAAACACTTCTTCATAAAAACTTCTTAATCGTCCCAGTGAAATGTTTCGCCCTTATATACTCAAGTAGTGTAACCAGGTTCTTCCAGATTCTGCTCTAGATTACTCACAACAGTTCCGTTATCCCGAATATTCAATACCGACAATCATCTGCCTTTTTCTAGGAACCAATTATCGACGATACGCTAGCGAAACCGACTCAGCAGCGTAGCTAGGGGATTTTTATCAATCTCGTAACATTATTCCCCTCTCAATTTTGATCCCAATCAAACAATGCGTCGTTGTTTCGATTATAACGTTTGAGTCTTTCTAGGTGAACGACCTTCATTTTCGCTCTCGGGCTGCGTTGAATCCTATATTCCACATCGTTTGTTCTCTTTACTATCGTATTAGGTACTTCCCAAGATAGTGTTAATTTGGGAGACACTACTTTCTCACGGCGAGGGTTATACAGCCATACTTGATCTCCTTCTTTAAATCCACCAGTATTGGCCTTAAGATCATATCGAGCCTTCATTCTGTCACTGGTTATCTTAATTCTTTTTCTTGCAAAGTCGTGGATCCCATTCAAACTATCTCGCAGTTTGTCTGCATAATCCTGTATCTCTTTTTCTTCAGCTCTTGGTGATCCTAACACCAAGTCACAGGGCAAACGAAGTTCTCTCCCGAAGATAAACTGGCTGAAGTGAGCTTAACTTTGGAAAAATGTTCTTCCATAGTCCTGTTGAACCTTTCAACCATGCCATCAGATTGTGGGTGTAGTGCAGTTGTTTCGGTCTTGCTAATTCTCATCAATTCACAAACACCATTGAATAAGTTTGATTGAAAATTCCTTCCTTGATCGGAATGTAGCTCCATTGGCACTTCAAACCTTGAAAACATGTTATCCACCAGAGCTCTTGCATTGTGGATGCTTTTTGATTAGGCAAGGCATAAGCTTCAACCCATTTGCTAAAGTAATTCATGGCAACGAGGATGTATTTGTTGCCATTATTCGTCATTGGAAGCGGTCCGGCTATGTCGATGGCGATTCGTTCGAAGGGAGCACCTACATTGTATTGTTTCATCTCTCCTCTTGATCTTGTCTTGGGACCTTTGCTTGCTTCACACTTCGGACATCTTCGGCACCATCTCTCTACATCTTCACGACATTGGACCCAGTAAAATCTCTGCCGTATTTAATTCAAGGTCTTATTCACTCCAAAATGTCCACTTGATTTGCTGCCATGGATCTCCTGCAAGACATCACTTATTCTCGACCTAGGCACAACCAGTTGAGAAATCACTTTTCTGCCGTCGGTCGATTCCCAAGCTCTCTTCAATAGACCATTCTCAACAATCAGGGAACCCCATTGTTACCACAATGCCTTGAAAGAGGGTGATCGTGAGGAGATTTCCTTCCAGGTGGGTCTTTTCCATCGTAGAATATCTGCAACGTTTGGATCACTTTCTTGGTCCTGCCTCATTTTCGCTGTAGTCCAATTATCGTCAACTATTAATCTCACTTGGTTGATTCCTTCGCCGTTCAATTCGCTCACAATGCTCACAGGTATCCGAACTAGGTCTTCTGGACAAGGCATCTGCGTTGTTGTGTAATCGTCATGGGCGATGTTTTATCTTGAAGTGATACTGGTTCAACTCCTCAATCCACCTTGCTACTTGTCCTTCAGGGGTCTTTCAAGCAACTTTCAACTTTCCAAATGACTCGGTCTTCTGTCAAGTTATGTAGGGGTGCCGCAATATCAGCAAATCCTTCAACAAACCGACGGTAGTGAGTGCAGAGATCTAGAAAGGTCCTCACTTCATGTTTGTCTTCAGGTCGCGGCCAGTCTCGGCTCGACTATAGAATAGAATAGAATAGAATATTTTATTTAACTACGTTACATAATACAATGTTTGTAGCAAGTCATGTTTGAATTACTTCTAAATGTAAAAGTAACGTGATTAGTGTACAATCTGTAGAAACAACAAAAAAAACAAACAACAATACATCAACAACAACATCAATCAATCACAGTCACAAAAAAATTGTATAATTATATGAATATATTAACCTTTTAAATCAAATGGAAGTAGTGAGATGTTTATTAGTACAAAAATGAGTTCTGAATTCATCGACAGAATAGAAGCAGTGCCTAAGCAAATATTTTTTCAAATTTCTCTTGAAAGCGTTCAGACTGAGCTCTTTGAAATCTTGAGGAAGGATATTAAATAGAGAAAAATCTAGGGATATCCTTTCGTCTGTTCGGATGCCGTCTGATGACACTGTATGGCCCAGAAAATCGACTTCTTTCTGGAACAATGAGCATTTCTTTGGATTCAGTTTGAGGTTAGCATTCCTGAATACAAGGCAAGTCTTCAGGACCAGCTCCATAAGTCTGTCGAATGTTGTTGGAGCATTGCATAATCCAAAAGGCATAACAGTAAACAGATAAAGTCCGCTTCCAGTTGATAATGCTGTCTTTTCCTTATCGTCTTCATCTATGCCCACTTGTCAATACCCGCTCTTCAGATCTAGGGTTGAGAACCAACGTGAACCTGCTAAAGTTGTTAATATGTCGTCTATCCTTGGTAAAGGGTAGTTGTCCTTCTTCGTAACATTATTTAATTTCCTATAATTCACACAGAATCTCGTGGAAACTAATACAACAGGTGCAGACCAAGGGCTCGATGATTCTTCAATCACACCATCTTGTCAACAAGCTCTTCCACCTCTTGTTGTTTGGCAAACGGAACTCTTCTTTGTGGTTGCCGAATCGGATGGACTTGGCCAGTATCGATCCTGTGTTTGACCAGGTTAGTTCTTCCTGTTGTTGTTGAATCAAGGATGTCTCCTTCAAATATGATGAAATTTTTAACAGCTCTCAATTCTTCTGTCGACAAGTATTCAAATTATTATTTTTCAAGAACTGTCATAACACTCTTTGAGGCTTCCTTTCATTCCTGGTGGTCACTTGAATCATAGTTTGCTACCCATGAAATAAGTTCACATATTCTAATGATATCGCCTCCTTTAGTTGTTATTTCTTCTGGATACACGTTGGCAACTCTCAAAGGAATAGCATGTTTTGTCTTTATTAGGGCTTGTGCAAGAACCAAATCGCTAGGTGATTCAACACATGGCTGTACTATTCCAACGCAGCACCCAGGGTCTCCATCTAATGTAGCTTTAACTACTTTTTCCGAAAATCCAGGAATTCTCACGGTTTTCACTGATTGTAGTTTCACAGACATCGTCCTCTCTGTTGAAGTTGTGAGGAAAAATTCTTCTCCTCCACACTTTATGACCCTCTCTTCATTGTCGAACGATAACCCGTAGTCACTGATCAAATGCATCCCAAGTACAGATTCATATTTTATATCTGCGACGTACACTGTATTTGTGATGGTGAGTCGCCCAAGAATCAGTGTAATCTCAGCTTCTCTTCGAATAGGTGCACTTTCTCCAGTGACTGTTCGAAGCACAAGGTTTGAAGACAGGTTTCACGCTTTCTGGCCAAAGAATATCAATGCATACCAACGAAACTGCAACACCGGTGTCTATGGTGCATATGACATCTATTCCGTTCAATTTTTCTGAAATGGTAAGGCTATCGGTTGTTCTTCTTAGCCTGTTAATAGGGATGACCCTGGAGGCTCCATTATTGCTAGCCAGCATGCGCCCAGATATGCTGGCTAAGTCCAGTTTTCCTGCCGCCCACTTGAGGACTTTCTGGAAGACTTTGTCCTCATAGGTGATTGCGAACGTGGTGGCATTCTTACCCTGCAGTCTTCAATAAGATGTCCCAATATCCCACATCTATAGCACTGTTCTTCTTCTGAGTGCTTATTCCGCTTATCAAAGATTTTATCTCATCCAGAACCTTCTCGAATGAACTAGTAACTGTGCATGATCGTTGTTCGGGTTCTTCTATTGATACCGCTCGTACCTTCGGCCTCGAGGTGATGAAGGCCGTCTCCACTTCTAGAGAACGTACCAAGGCATCGCTACTCCTCTTGAAGTGTCTCTTTAGTCTCTTTAGTGTCTCTCAGTCCATCTATAAATAACTGCACCGCTAGCTATTCCTTGAAATCTGCCGGTGCTTCTGGGTAAGCCAGCTGGATAGGCGTCTCACATACAATTCAAATTCCTGCATACTCTCACATGATATATAAATGCGCGTTTTCATTTGAGCCCGATACAGCTGTTCTCGATGTTGATCGCCATACCGTAACTCTAATGCAGTAATCAGGTCTTTATGATTATTTTGTTGTTCGATGGGTACCGTCTGCAACATACCCAAAGCTGGCCCTCTCAAAGCTACTATAAGTGCCGTAGCTTTTTCTTCTTCGCCCCATCCATTAGCAACTGCTGCAGCTTCAAATTGTCGACGATACATGGACCAAGAGGACTTTCCATCAAAAGACGGTGGTTTCATGAAAATTCCTGATGTGGCAACCCTGTCTCGATGATCTTGGTTCTTGAGGAGGGATATCTGATTTTCGATGAGTCCTTTCACCTCCTCTCGCACTGTATCCACTTTCTTATTAAGCTCATCGTCGATTTTTTTGACGTCTTCCTTTAGTTCTTCTTTCAATTCCTCTATTTTAACTTCGCTTTTCTATAATACATGTTGGAAGAACTTGTCTTGATGTTCTAGAACCTTCTGAAAGTCTGTTTTCCTTTGTTTTTCTATTCGTTCCAATTCATTCTTTTGTTGTTCGAGAATTTTCTGGAGGGCCTATTCTCGTCCATTTTTTTTCATCCAACCGTCGCATTTCCTCTTCCTGTTTTTCCTTTTCTCGTTCTTGTTTTTCATTTCTTTGTTCGTCGAGAATTTTCTGGAATGCATCTTCTCGTTCATTTCTCTGTTCTTCGAGAATTTTCTGGAGTGCCTCTTCTCGTTCTTTCTTTTTCTCCAACCACTTCTTCTTTTTAATTTTCCCCCTGGCGCCACTTCTCCTCTTCTTGTTTTTCCTCCTAGCGCCGCTTTTCCTCTTCTTGTGTTTCCTCCTGGCGCCTTCTTTTGAAATCCGCAAATTGATTGATTGATTGATAAATTTCACAATGTCCTCCATCGTATCATACTATATACTCCTCGCATTCACCATAATTAGTTTATGTTTTTCACTAATATCCCGCTTCGGACACACTGTTACGATTTGCTAAATAATAATAGGGGCACACTACTAAACTGTTTATTTCTAACTTCTCTAATAAACATACAACTAATTCACTGACTAATAAAACACTTAGATCTATATATAACAACTAGCTAAATATTCCAAACACTTATTAAATTCTACAAAAACTCGTAAACACTTCTTCAGAAATACTTCCTAATCTCTTCATAAAACTGTTTAATCATCCCAGTGAAATGTTCGTCCCTTATATACTCAAGTAGTGTAACCAGATTCTTCCAGATTCCGCTCTAGATTATTCACGACAGTTCCGTTATCCCGAATATTCAATACCGACAATGATCTGCCTTTTTCTTGGAACCAATTATCGACGATACGCTAGCGAAACCGACTCAGCGGCGTAGCTAGGGGATTCTAATAAATCTTGTAACAATATTCAATAGCTTATGTGCGTCAAGCTGTTGATCCATATATGAAACTTTGGTATTTCAATGTTATGGGTAAATTGTGCTCATTTTGTGCCAATTTGTGCAGTATTTTATGAATCTTGTGCCCCTTCAGTTTTTTTAGATATTTGGAGTGTTTCATATGAGTCACTAACTTGACGATGTGACTCATTTTGTGCTAAACTGTGTCGTTTGTTTGGGATATTAAGAGTTTTTTCTGTGAGTCAACAAATTGACAATGTGACTCGTATATGTAAAACTCAATTTCTTCTTCCATCAGGTTGTGCCCATTTCGTACTAATTTGTGCGGTATGTTTCGAATTTTGTGCTCATGTAGTTTTAGAGATGTTAAGAGTTTTCCTGTGGGTCACCTTGACACTGTGAGTCATATATGGAAAATTGAAAATTTCTCCTTCATCAAATAGTATCCATTTTGTGCCAATCTGTGCCGTATGTTATTAATTTAGTGCCGATATACTTTTCGAAATATCTCTTGTTTTTCCTAATAATTAACTGTGTTTGGGAAAAAATATAATAATGCCTGGAAGAAAACGTTGTGAAAAATTGTGCCTATTTTGTGCTTATTTGTGCCATATAGTTCGAATTCTGTGCCAGTGTACTTTTCGAGATATCAAAAGTTTTTCCTGTGGCTCACCAACTTGATATTGTGCCCATTTTGTACCCCCTATACCAAAACATTATCCAAATTGTGACTATTTTGAAATTTACCGTTTTTTGCCGATTCATGTTATTTATCATGAATTTTGTTTTCATTTATTCCATGAGATATACTGATTTTCTGGTTACCATCCTTATGTAATCTTCCGTAAATATTTCCTGTTCTGACCATTTTCATGAATTATATTGTTTTTGTTCGCTTCAACATCGAATCTTTTTCGTAATATTATGAATTTGGATGATTTTTTCGTTATATTTCACTTTTGAGGATATGGCTAGTCACCACCGGATGAATATATGATATCTTAAATATTGTAAAATGTGACTTGCTTTCATAACAAACTGCTTTCTTTATTATTAAATAGCATTTTGTCACATTAGATACGACCGAGCGGAATCGTTAATGTTATTAAATACAGGGGAACGTCGGGCTCTATTGTCAAGGAAATCAGAATTATACCTCACAGAAATCAAGATTTTTATCTCACCTTAGTTTATTAATCGTTTGGACTCCCTTGGATGTTCTGCTGTTACTTTTTGTCTTCACAGGATGGAATTTGAACTCATTGATAAATTTACTTTATTCGAAATTTAATATTTTCTTGGTTTCCAACTCGTTGAAATATATATTATCAATTTATCAAGGCTAGAAGATCCCGGGCATGAACTTTTATAAATGAAAAACAGGATTCAACAACACTTGAATATTTATATTAAATTAATTAACAAATAGAACAAACAATGAGATTTAATAAATGACATTCAGCAAATAATAGTTATTGAACTGATATTAAAATATAACAAGATCTGATAATGAATGAAATACAAATGAGGCAAAATAGTTAGTAACATGTGAAGGATATGTGAAACAATAATTTAGTTAGATCAAACTACGTTGAATAACCTGTTGAATAAAAGAAACATAATGATTGATATGAAAGTTGATTGGAAGAATCAACTTTCCAGAGGAATGAGAACGATTGTTTAGAAAACTAAATTATTTATACTGAAAATTAAGTCATTCCTCATTTTTAAATTTGAGTTGAAACCAGAAGACTTAATAAAAGGATTACCCGAATTTACACAAACAATACATAACTAACTAACAGAATACATCTGCATCCTACCGGTTAAAACTAAAAACTGACCGTTATTTCTTGCCTCTACAGAACTATCAACATATCTACCCTAAATAAATATTTATGTTTGAACGTCCCGGTTTAGGAGATTTTAGTACTTATTTATCAGGAGATCTTTTGTAAGAATGTATTTCGAATGGTTCTGAACTTAAAGGTCGAGTTGAAAACTAAAACTGTCATTTGATACATTCGCGGGTAATAATTTTAAATATCATTTTTGGTCTCATTAATTGCATCTATGCGTATGCTTACACTTTCGAGAACAAATGTAACCTTACTTCTCATGACGAACTATTTCTTCAAGAACAGTGAATTGATTATACTCGGCAAATAATTTATGTTTATCGCTGGACAAATATTTTCTGATGGCATTCATCAGAAACAATTCATGATCACCAGCCTAAACCTTGATATTTCAATTATCCATTTGATAAAATGTCTTCTTTTATTGGAGTCCCTAGGAAATATTTTAAAATTTACTGAATATTGAGTGATATATCCAGTGGAAGTGTCAAAATAGTACTCTCACCGTACTCACATTAACTTGAATTTGGAATGGTCAGATTTTGAATAAGTAGTTCCATTCAATAAATGCTATTTTCAACCCGATGGATTTCTTGCTTGTGAAACGCAGTACCCAAAACAACGCACTGTTGACGACTATTGAACAAGATTTTCCTCAGCTAACAGAACGTCATCTTTTGCAACGCTTTCTTCACAAAGTTTCCTTCCAGGCATTATTAAATATTTTTCCAAAACACAGATCGGTGGAAATACTGGAAAACAGTTCGTTGAAAGTGCCAAAAGGTTAACTGGGAAAATAGGATAAACTAGAGATAAATATCTCGAAAACTACATGGGCACAAAATAATAATATACGGCACAGATTGGCACAAAATGGGCATAATTTGATAGAAAATTTCAAATTTCCATATATGAGTTAGTGTCAAGTTGGTGACTTGATTAATAGGAAAAACAAGAGATATTTCGAAAACGGCACAGATTGGCACAAAATGGATAGATACCATTTGATGAAGGAGAAATTTTCAAATTTCCATAAATGACTCACAGTGTCAAATTGGTGACCCATATGAAAAACTCTTAATATTTCGAAAACTACACGAGCACAAAATTCGAAACATACCATAAAAATTAATACGAAATTGGCACAATTTGACAAATTAGGAAAAATTTTAAATTTCCATTTATGAGTCGCAGCGTCAAGTTGGTTAGTCATATGAAAAACTCCAAATATCTCGAAAAATAAACGAGCACAAAGTTCATAACATACAGCACAAATTGTCACAAAATGGGCACAATTCACCAATAACATTGAAATACCAGCTTGACGCACCTCAATAGTCTGGTGTTGTAGGCCAAGACATCATCGAATCCACATACACAGACGAAATCACCAAAAATTTATTGATATTAGATTTGCAGAAACCAATCCAAACTAATATATGGGATAATTAATTTAATTTGTACCAGTATGGCGGTTCTTCAGAGGACTAATTACGGAATGATAAAAAAGAAAATGATGGTCATAGCGCTGATATTGGTGGCACAATCGCGTGGGCGTTAATCGAACGTGTCGGATAAATAACGAGTGTCGAACGATTTGTTCTACAAAAATGTATTTTTCGATAGTCGATAAAAAAATAAGTAGGTGGTAGTGTAATGCCATACTTCTCCGGTGTGATTCACAGCCCTCCATACCGACACGAATACGTTAATTTAAAAAAAAAAAACAATTCAACTATTTGTACCAATCAATCAATCAATCAATCAATCGAAGGGGGTTTTGTGTGGCCAAGGCCAGATCAACCGGCTACCCCAGAACGACCAGTACCTTCCGTTAGGCCTATCTCGAAGCTGAAGCCTTGGTTTCCTCCAACAGTCACAGTCGCTGACGACTGCGTCCGGGTAGCCGCGACCATGTCGTCACGACCGTACCTGTTTTCCTCGGCCTCGCCTTTCGCCAGTCGCCATTCTGTTGCCTGGCTATTTTATAAATATCAGTCAGTATGAATATCTCTAAAGGTCGATTGTTCTAATGTTGCTTAACTATCAAGTGGAGGAATTTCAAGCAATTCTAATTGGGAATCACTTGAAAGACAATGAGACAAAATTCAAAGAATTCTTCAGAGTTTCAAGACATTAATTTAATTACATCCTGGAACTCATCAATGGTGTCCTTCCGATGAGACCCGATAATCATTAAGGTAAGTACATTTTTCACATGTTCAAAGTTTTTGTGTAGTTTAAGGTGCCCATTTCAGGAAAATGTGAAACCAAGGATGAATATGCTCAAATATAAGGTATAAATTAACAGCAATAAATAATAGGTATTTCAACTTTAATACGAAACAAAAACAAGAACATCATATCATATGTAGTTATTAAACTACTAGGTATAAGAAATGTAATGTACTATAAAAACTAAGAACAAAAAAGAAGCTATGTGTATTCAGTAATATTCATTAGTATCATAATTTCCTGGCATTCTAGTATCTGTAGGAGACTGCACTGGTAGGCTTGCACTGTTACTTTCATAGGAGTAAGTAGACAATCGCGAAGCAGGAGTCTCTGGCTGATCAGAAATAATTTGAAAAATTTTACTTTTGGTCTTTGCTCTCAATAAAGGAGGAATTTTTTTCTCTGTCATCGCGAGGCTTTCAAACAGTATATCTATTTCATCCTTGGGGAAAGTTGGAGGTACTGCTGTAAGTTGGTGCATTAACACTTCTCGTTCCAAATTACCCTTCTGCATGGCATTTATTCTTTACTCCAATTAACGTCAAACCATCGACTGTTGATCTCGTTATTTGTGCTTGTAGACAACAACAAGTTCCGCAAGAAATATATTGTGAACAACCCAAGACGACTGGAAGAGAAGACACAAGTTACCCAATGCCGACTGAAAATATGGTTCCTTTGGCAGGCACAGGGGGTTTCCATCGTGCCGAAGGTTTTCAGGTATGAAGTAGGTTTACAGACTTCTTCTCTAACGAAGGCACTGTGACCTGGCAGAATGGGAGAATTTAATAATATTTCTATTACCATTGGTTCGCTCTGTGTACCTACTTATTGTGTTTCAATATATTCACCAGAAGAACTCACCGTCTGTATTCAAATTTTTTTCAATATCCATCCATATCATTTCCTTCTCCGTATGCAATTTGTACGACTCGTTTTTTGGGTCATAAAGTACTGGGAACTGCGATATGTGATGCACCAGTTGTTCATCATCTATTGAACCCATATCATCCGTTTCTTATTGAAGATTAAAATGTTATTAGTGTTGCTATAACTGACAAGTAGAAACTATTACATACCTGTCATAACTACAAACAATCGAAAAACAACTCTCACAATAGCTGTGTTCACTATCAAATTCGTTGCGAAATGGACGTGCGTCTGCTCCCAGAGCGGTGAAGCGACCGGCGACCATACGAACGACGACCGGTAGTTAGTAGCAGCGACTCGGCAGCAGCTAGGAAAACAGGAACATTGAAATGCACTGGAGATGTCTTTACGACGTGGTCGCGGCTACCCGGTCGCAGTCGTCAGCGACTGTGACTGTTGGAGGAAACCAAGGTTTAAGGGGCACTTCCGGCCAACCTAATTTGGATACGCCAAATCAGCGCGCCGTGGGCTACCATTTTATTGTCCAATGGTGGGGCCGTATGTTTTCACATACTACTGGCTCTGCAGTGTCATTACCCGAGCAGATGGTACGCTGCTCAACTGCCGAAGCCCCGGGGAGCCTAACCCAGAGCCCATAGGGCAGGAGCCAAGCAAGCCTCTACCGTAGTACGGTGTTGTTTTTGCCATCCTACAAAACCACGCCCCCTGGAGGCCAACCCAGTGGAGGGGCATCAAGTGCACTTGATGGGGCCGGTCCCCCTCCCCCTAGGTACTCATGTCAGTCAGATTCCTCCGACTACGTTTGATGAATAACCGACTGTAGTCGTTTTCACACATACTACATACCCATATTAGAGTAGATCCCTCTACCCACCGTTGGATGGGTATCCGTTCGTGACCAGTTACAGACACTACCATGTTTACTGGGCTTTTCATCAGTCGGATATACCGCACTGGAGTCCCCGCGAGCCTCTTCGCCAGACGCCGAGGGTACATGGTGGACCCAACCATTTGTACCAGGCTGATTTTTGCGCAGCTAATCATCGTCGAGTAGCAATTCACGGAAATCACCTTGCCATAAGTTTCAGATGGTTCCAAATGACCGCCATACCACCGCAAGGGAGTACATTTTTTTTTCCAATCGATTTGTACCAGCCTAAAACTTTTTTTAAAAGTTCTTTGTATGATCCCAAATAGAAGTTTGATCATGCCATACATGTGGGAGGTGGCGAATATGTACAATAATCTTTTCAAAATTCTAACATTCCATTCGTAATTCGAACGATTCGTGCCAGTAAGGCACTAATTTTTCCTGTAAGTTTGAGGTTTAACGAATATAAATACAAAATTTCAAACACCTAGGTGGCGGCAATCTTATCTTATAACCAGATGTTATGTCGTATAATATTGTACGGCTACCGGCTATCTAGAATTGTAGAGGTAGGTCATTGGTTCGACGGCGACGCCATGCCAGGCACCATAAGCGAAATCGTTATGAACGCAGCAAACGATGAAGAAGAAAAAGATGAAGACGAAGGTAAATATTGAGGAAAATTATTTCATGTTGACAATTTGCGATTGTGTATTGTCCTTGGGTGAATAAATTAAATAATTTATAGGTACTGATGCAGTAAGCAGTGACGAGAACGAAGAAAACGAATTCGAATATGCCGGTTCAGAAGACGTTTAAAGTTTTGTAAATCTTTCGGAATAAACTGCATTAATATTGATAATGCATATAATATTTTTCACATGTACCCGACACGATATTACAGGTGGACTATTTCTATAAACTTGTACAGTGTAATTTTCCCAAAGCATAGTTTTTTGTCAAGTTTGGAAAATATGAAATGCCATACTGTTACTATTCATTCCATTTTTTTCATATCTTGCTCACGTGTAATAGACTTCCACCGCATAGTTACAGTATGGTAAATTTTTTTTAGGTTGGTTTTTATCTAAAGAACCGAATACGATGATGCCATACTGTACCAAATGATTTTATGTCTTGTACCTTGAAAACGTGTCTTTTCCCTCCACTAGAAGTATGGCAAATACAGGTTGTCCCATACACGATGGACTATTAGACCTTTCTGGAAAAAGGGACGTAGGATTATACTGAAAATTTGGTTTCTTTGATATTCAGAACTGCTTTATCGATCTAAAATATTTTCAACGCTGCAGCGTTGCCGCTTCTATCGAAAAGTAGCAACAACTTTGATATTTCAAATGGAATACCCTGTATATTATTGCATTTTTCGCTTTGCTATTGCTTTTCGATTATTTTCATATGATACTTCTCTATACCTATCTCCAGTGGTCTTCGAGAAATTCATTGATTTCCTTATTTTTTGTACGAAACATAGCTTCAATTAAATGTTTATTACTGCATTATTTGACTACGTAGAAAGCTGAGATTTTGGACGTAGTTTGACAATATCCTGTCTTTTAGTTATAACCATGGGAATTTGGACTTCATTATACAGGGTCTTTGAAAATTTGTGATTTTACCGATACATACTGAAGTGGTGAAAAGTGCATTTTTTCAAATGGAACACCCTGTATATTATCAAATATCCTGAAAGACAATTGAATTTTCTTTCAAATGATGTATCATGTTCCTATACCTAGAAAGTCAGGTATCCGAAATAAAAGCAAGTTTTCTATAAAAATTGGATTATTTTGCCATATTTTGAATTGGGTAAATATGAAATGTCATGAAATATGTCATTACGATAATTCGAAAATTAGTACACTAATAATAAATCGTTAGTGCATTCAGTAACGTACATTTTATTAGAAAAGAATTAAAGTGGATGAAAATAATTATTCAAATGAAAATCTGATTAATTTTTGTGGAATTTGTGCCATATTCTTAACTGTTCGTTGGATATTGATAATTTTCATTTTTTTCTTTAGTCTTTGCCAAAACCAAAACTTGGCAAAAACTAATATTGTATGAGCCGAAAAAAAACAGTTAGTTGCATTCAGGGTATCTGAAAAACCTGTGTCTTCGTTGAGAAATCATAATTCACCTTAAGTAGAACTCAATTTTTATTCCAATCAATAAACAAATGAAGGTAAAATTAATCGTTTATTCATGTGTTCGAAGTGCTGACCATTTGCATGCAAACATTCGTGAATCGAAGTTGGTGGTTGCTCTTTGAACCTCTTCTGGTCGAATTTTATCAAAAGCACGAATTATCCTCTGTTTCAATTCGTCTCTCGAATTCACTTGTGTTTCATATACAATCTGTTTGTTTCGTCCCCAGAGGTAAAAATCTAGAGGATTTAGATCCGGGGATCGCGGTGGCCAAGGCTGTGGACCCAAGCGTCTTATTCACCGATCTTCAAAGGTTGTAGTCAGTTCTCTGCTCACTTCTTGTGTACAGTGAGGGGGGTACCGTCCAACTGATACCAACAACTTCGATATTCATGAAGCGGCAAATTGTCCAAAAAGGCACTAACTATTGTTCTCATTATCTTCAAATATTTTCTTGAATTCAAGTTTTCTTCATAAATACTATACGATAATTTATTGTTCATCAGCAAACAAAATACATTTAATTTTTTTTTTTTGAAATCCCTTTTCTTTTATAAAATGAGGATTTTCTGTAGCCCAAAAATGATTGCTTTTGCGATTAAATATTCCCTCTCTTGAAATTTTACATTCATCTGTCCATATAATTTTCTGAAGGAAATTTGTGTGTTCATAAGTCCATGTTGAAATCCATTCGCAGAAATTAACACGTTTTGGAGGATCACCTCTATGTAGGGCATGAGCTTGTATGAATTTATAATCATGCATTTTATGTTTCTTTAAAATTCTCCATATCGAAGTGTGAATCATACCCAAATCCACAGTAGCTCTTCTTAATGATACATGAGGATGGGCATGGAAATACCCCAAGACATTGATTTAATTCATCTCTATCGGCTTGATTTGATTTCGTGGCGCTTCAACATTCCCGTTGAATATGCACTATAATCCATTTTTTATACTTCTTTCTGACAGAAACAGAATTAAATTCACTGTTTATCAAACCAACAGATTGGTTTGCTCTTTTCTGGTCACGGTAAACTACAGATTATTTCAAATGGGAAATATCACTTATTTCGAATCATTATACTGGAAATTGAAAATTATAGTAGTGTGCCGTGAATAAAATTTTCGTTAGTGAACGCGCAAACGTTTTATTATTAATGTACTAATTTTCGAATTATGACATGTTCCATGACATTTCATATTTATTCAATACGAAATATGGCGAAATAATCCAATTTTTATAGAAAACTTGCTTTTATTTCGGAAACCTGACTATCTATATATAGGAACATGATACATCATTTGAAAGAAAATTCAATTGTCTTTCAGGATATTTGATAGTATACAGTATTCCATTTGAAAAAATGCATTTTTCACCACTTTAGTATGTATCGGTACAAATTTTCAACGACCCTGTATAATGAAGACCGAATTCTCTTGGTTATTATTAAAAGACAGGACATTGTCAAACTACATTCAAAATCTCAGCTTTCTACGTAGTCAAATAATGCAGTAATAAACCACTAGAGATAGGTATAGGGAAGTATTATATGAAAATAAGCGAAAAATGTAATAATATACAGGGCATTCTTTTAAAAATATCAAAGTTGTTGCTACTTTTTGATAGAAACGGCAACGCTGCAGCGTTGAATATATTTTAGATCGATAGAGCAGATCTGATTATCCAAGAAACAAAATTTTCAAAATAATCCTGTTTCCCCTTTTCCAGAAACTTCTAATAGGCTATCGAGTATAATATGATCACATTGTATCATATAATTTCCAAAAATCCAGATGCCATTTTGGTACAAATCGTCTAAATTTTCCTTTTTTTAACATCTTGACTTAAGTCCGACAGTCATCCGCTCCATCTTTACAATCTGGAATAATTTTTTTAGGTAGAATTACATCCAAACGAACAGAATAAAATGATTCCATGATGTTAGAAATGATTTTACGTATTTTATAGTCGTATTTTCAAAACGTGTCGAATTAATAAATTTTTCAAGTATGACAGCGTTTTTTTCCCATACTAGACGTATGGGAAATATAATAGCGGTCACATTTTATCAAATACTTTCCAAAAATCCAAATGCAATACTGGTACAAATCGTTGAGCAAAAAAAAATTACTACCTTGCGGTGGTATGGCGGCCAATGGGAACCGTCGGAAACGTATGGCAAGGTGATTTCCGTGAATGGTTACTCGACGATGATTAGCTGCGCAAAAATTAGCCTGGTAAGTCACACCGGAGAAGTATGGCATTACGCTACCGCCTACTTCTGTTTTTGTTGACTATCGGAAAATTCAAGCATTTTCTGGAACAAATCGTTCGAGACACGTTATTTATCCGACACGTTCGATTAACGCCCACGTGGTTGAGCCGCCGGTACCAGCGCTAAGAACATCATTTTCTTTTTTGCCATTCCGTAATTATTCCCCTGAAGAACCGCCTAATATTTTGTGTCACCATCTCCCGGTCTATTGCCTGAACTCCGCTTCGCGTCGTTCGGGCCAACTCTTCATTTTATTTTCCATTATTCTAGTCTTCTCCGTAATCACATGCAAATTTAACAACAATTTTGAAGTTATTTTTAGTATTACTGCAGAACACAACTGCTTAAAGGTGTAGGTATAGCAGATTACTCAAAATGGGGATTTATTTTCTTCCTACAACCACATAGGAAAGTAACGTATATCGCACTGTAGAGTCACGGAAAGTGGCTTATAGCCACAAACGTGCGGAAAGTTACTTTCCGTTCATGTGCGGAAAGCATAATTTTTTTCATTTTCAAAATATAATGAAAGAGCCGACACCAGCAAGTTCAAGAAGTCAAATGAAAAAATAAATAAATGAGGGTTTTATTTTATGAGCCGTAGTGGTCGTGATGGTAGAGCGCTTCCCTCTCAATCACGTAGGATCGATTTCCAGCATGGTCACTGGTCTCGTGCTAAAAATCGCACATTGAAAGGTAAGATCTCGTTAATCCTTGGTTCGCACAAGTTTCAACTTCTGAGGGATGTCGTTCGTAAGGGGATGACAGCTGGTTAAGGGAAAACACAATTTTAAACAACAATGTTTTTAATTTTATAATTATGATTCAATCAAAACTCCGCTACCAACTCAATTCTTCGCCCAAGAGGGCTCAGGAGAGGGAAGGATCGGGAGAACGCATGGAGAGCCGTCTCCCCCTTTCCCCCTCCCCATAAACATTGCTGGCCAGGGAAGGGGGGAGCGCTTGTGCCAAGGGGTAAACAGGGTCCCGGCGAGGAGGCGCTGGTATCTGCCTCCGCTGGTCTTAGCGGGAGGTCAAGTATTCCACCTGATAACGGTTGCGGTTCGTATAATCCATGCCTCCTGCAAAGCTCGTGCATGTCTATCGTTTGCATTCAACGTAGATACTGCTTTATCTAAGTTTGGTCAGAGGTAAGTTATTTCGAGCTTACCCCGGAACCGGATCGAGGTACTTCGCGTTTTAGCTACTGACTAGGATTCCCTATGAAACCGGTTCTTTGCATCTTTCCTGGAAGATTGTGGATTTTCAACATGTGTCGGGATGGAGTCGATGACAGCAAGCTCACGCAGCGCATTCAGAACTATCATTCTTGGTTATGATACGAAGTACTTTGTTCTGCATCCTTTCCAACCTCACAAAAGGAGTCTTGGGTTTGTAGATGGTCATTTTGGCATCTAGCTCCATGAGGAATTCTCTGGCTATTAGTGGGTGCGTGCGTTTTACCGCTGCCACATCTCTCTGAATACAGGTTGATATGCTTAGTTGAAAAAGTGTCTTGGCTTTACCAACTGAGCTAAATTGCCACGAACAGTATCGTTAGACATACATCTTATTATAGAATATTTCATATTTGTAGTAATTATTAATTGTTAAGTGCGACTAATTATGATTTTGATCTTGTAGGTGGATTTTTTTTCTCTCTAGGTGTTTATAGTGGCATCGATTGCTAAGATCATCAGCCACTGTAGGTGTATATTATGTCAAAGAAAATATTTTGAATTTGAAAATAATCATTCAGAATTAGTTGAAATGGTTCTCAGTCAGCTTTTATCATCGATTTTCTTGAATAACATCGATATTAGTTGACAAAAGTATCGCGTGGTCGTAGGAAAAATAGTGAACAATAGTGGGATTACCGCACTCGTCTTACCTACGCCTCGTGCTAAAATACTTCCAACTCGTGTGAAAAATGTTATATTCCTCACTCGTGATGTAATATACCATTTCATTGTTATATTTTATTTGTTGTACATTACCATCAATTAATTGAAACTGAAATTATTATCTATATTTAATAGGACAACTGACCATACCCGAAAAAGTTCAATGTGAAATAGTATCAGGCCAGTTTTAGTCATTGAGGTTTGTTTTATTCGGAATTCTCAAGAATATGATATGTGAAGTTTTCAAAAGGTATCTATCTTTAGTTGAAGATATCACTTTCATCAAAAACAATGCAGACATCAGTTTAATTAAATATTATAGTCATTGTACATCTGAATTGAAATTAACTCCCAAGTATTCTGGCCTCTTGACATTTTCATAGCAGTTTCACAAAGACACTTTTATAACTCGAAAACCTTTCGAATGTCTCGAGTTAGATACGGGAAATCCCATAATCAGTTGAAGCGAAATTCCATTTGTCGTTATATTTGAAAAAATTGATCAGTTGATAATCTCTTTTCGAAAGTCATGTTATTTCCGTTAACCGGCTGCACCCTCACGAACAACCCTCAGAAGTCTTCGAGAGACTTGTGCGAGCTAGAGAAGTCGTACCTTTTTTAACGTGTGATGCCATGCACGAGACCGGCTGAGGTTCGAACCTATACATCTATGGATAATTGGATTTAGAATCGATCGCTTAACCTGCTCACCACGCACGGCCTTCTAACTTTGGTGGAAAAGAAAACGGTTGAGAATTAAAAATGGTTCAAAATAAAAGGTGTATTTAAAATATACAATGACATACACAGTATTCCAAATTTGTGTATTTGTTAATGAGATGAATTTCAAGAAAAAACCTGACTTTATGATTCATGACTTTGTCAGCTGCTGCACACGATTTTTTCATCTTTGAATTTTGAAGAGAATTTGAGTTGCTGTATTTGGCAATTTTTAATAGGAAAATTAATATTCAAAGAGGATTAATTGACTTATTGTACCTGTGTTGTATGTTGCTGTCAACAGTCAATCATATTAATTCTGATTTTAAATCAGTGCTTTGAGAATGTGTTCGGGGTAGCCGTTATTAAAGATAATAATAAATAGTTTATTCAGATTTGATTTCAAAAGAGACTTACGACAAAAGCGTATTGTATATCTGAGGGGTGATTAGCAAACTTGATTGAGTCACCGGATGCGTTTTCGTTTTGATACCAGTCCAATATTATCTGGTTGATTTCAGTTCGTATCAGCCTGATGTCTAGGAAAGGGGTGCTATTGTGTTCTTTATGTTTGACTGTAAATTGTAAATGTGTGATGAATTTGTTGAACTGAATTTGACTGCATTTTTTTTGGAAGCAGCTATGCTGAATAGTATCGATTGACTCTTCAAAATAAATTATAATATTCGAGGATGATAAGAACTCCATTCGCTTAGCTAAATATCCAACTGATAAAGAAATAAATCTCAAATATATTTGTACAACTTGTTTGAACCAAGTCAAATCAAGCCCTGTAAGGAAGATATGGCTATAGATAAAAATCTAAACATGTCAAGGAATATACAATATATCTGAAAAAGTCGCAGTATAGAGGTTTTCAGCATGGAAGCTTCCAATCTAACCTAATTAGTGGTAGCGATACGCAAAAATATCTTGCGGAAATTGTGTTTAAAACAAAAGCCAAAGGTTCCCTCAGTATTTCGAAATGGCGATTAACTTTCAGACGTTGTACATTTAAAAAACGGGGTTATGAACTCAATTTCACGTTCGATCGATTATGATGACGTGTTTCAACACTACTGAGGGCAAATCGCCTTATATTTCTTTCTTGTCCTGAGGGAAATCATAATAATGTCATTGTCGATTGATCTTCACCTGTCGAGCACGATATGATACTCTATTTACTTATGAGATATGTGCTGTGTGAAATCGAAAGATGAAATGGAAAAATTAAGAAAAAGATATGTTAGTATTAGTCCCAAATACCGATTTGTTGACATGCTCTAGGCATTTTGATTCTTTATGCCACCATAAACTGATGATGGCAACTTAAATATTGATATTCTTGATGCGATGAAATCCACTGAGAGCTACTGGAATCAATATCTACATTATCCAAAGTAGAAACACTGAAGAGATAATGCTTCAAGTTACATGGACATAATGGTTTTGTTCCTCAAGCACGCTGAACCACCATTCGGCAGAGTTGGGAAGTTACCTCCATGATTCTATTGTACTATTCACTTGCACTGTGGTAACTGGACCCAGGGGTTAACTGTGCCATATTTTAAATAAATCAAAATGTGTGGAGAATTTGAGTTGTAGTGGTTGGTACAGCTATTTTTTTTTTTTACCCAAATAACGTTAATAAACTAACTTGGGTCATAAATTCCATGGGACGGGTTGGAGAATTTTTGACGACGTTATTCTGTTCACAACGTGCTGTGAAGGTAAGGGAGGTGGAGGAGTAGTTTTGTATCTATCTACTTTTGACGAAGAGGAACTGGTAAATTGTATTCGTGTCATGGGAAAAGACGGATGTAGACTTTCTCGAAAAGAGGTGTTTTGTTCAACACAAAACTATTTTAAAACTAGGTATACGGACCAACGCCCTGGAACGAACTAATTCATTTCGTTTCGGCAGATACATCGACTGTTAAAGCCCCAAGCTATTGAGCATGTACGGTGTGATCAAACACATCTGTGGGTTATTCATCAACTTTATGATGAATTGACAGAAGTAGTTGAAAGCCTTGGATGAGAAGGAAAGCCAGGACAAATCTATAATTATCATGAAATTTTTTTTTGCCACGATCCATCTGAAACTAAGGCTGTTAAAACGATCAACAATCCAAGCCAACGCAGAATGAGTTCATTAGGTAGAGAAAACACAACTGCATTGTTATGTGGAAAATACGCGATGGAAACTGGGTTGACCAAGAACTTTCAACACAACACGTGATTAATAAAAGAGTGAGTGACATGATAAGTTTACGCAGGTAACTGATTTTTGATTATTTTCAATAACAGAATAATAACAAGAAGAATCATTCTTTTCACATTGATTTTGAAACATTTTTCATTCATGGATCTGAAGTGTCAAGATATTTTATTATGTATGACTATGACAGTGACTTTACTGTTACGGGAAATGAATCGTGTAAATAGAAAAATAAGGGCAAATTTACTTGGAAAACTTACGTCTAAAGGCAGAAAAGTCACATTTATTGTTAGTTGAATATGCGTAAATTATTAGCCAATCTAACTTGACCTGTCTAACCTAACGCAGACAGAATAAGTACTTTATTCCTATTTTCACGCGTATACTATCTTTAAAACATGAAATTTTGCGATAATATATTAGTTAACATCTTTACGCAGTCTTGCGTTGATAGTTTAACCCTAATCCAGTTCCAAAACATAGTCCATGAACAATCAATATCAAGTTCTACCATCAGATCAAATCCCATGAAAAAATGGGAATATCATCAACTGATCATTGATACTTTCTAGGTAGACGTGTAGTGTCTACTGTATATCACACAGTAAACCGAAATCATTCTACACATGTTTTGATCACAATGGCAAGTTCAACAAATGATGTAGTAGACATTCTGGAATAACTAAAAAACTTGACGCTGCCTTCTTGCCGCATCCACTCTGTTCAAGAACTCTCCTATGTTAAGTCAGAATAGATTCCTTACACACAAATGGGGAATCAACCATAAGATGGACCCTTGATGAAAAGTCCCCGGTACCAAACTTCACGGCAATAGTTTCAACATATTTCTCTTTATGAAATTTGCAGAATCGAATGATATACCAAAAATGTACAAAATGACGTCGAAGGAATTATTTTAGGTGATATCATTGCAGGCCATTTAACGGAACGACGGACATTTAAGAAAACTCGTAGTAGAAGGCAAAATGGTTCGAAAGTATTTTCGGATTCGTAATCAGAACGACTATTTTACATTCCACGTTTTTCCATAAATAAATTTTGTTTAGAAAAAAATGTGTCTCACTTGTAAGGAAACACCTCCTACTATGAACTTTTGGAAATGTCGGTTATGACGTGCAGTGTATATTCTTTGAAACGATCTTTTCAAAATCGTTTTGTACATCTTTGGGGCGTCAATCAATTTTGTGAATTTCACAGTTCTACGTCAAAAGTTACGGAAGTTGTAGGGAGTGTTTCCATTAGAAGTTAGACACACGCTATGCATATAATAATAAATGTGAAGGAAGTAGAACATTCTCAAAGTGGAGTTCCAGTATGAAGAAGCTAAGTGAAACTCAAGGTTGAATATATAATATTGTGGAGACGACTTTGAGTTTTACTCAGCTTCTTCACACAGTATACTATTCGATTCATTTAGTTCTATTGTTTATATTATTCGAGACTCCTCGTGATTTATTTTTGTATCGGCTCTTCATGAATACTCGATATGAATTGAGATCAGAAACTTTATAACTAGCAAGAGAAATAGCAGAGTCTGCCAAAGTTTTACTTGTATAATGAAATTTCAGGTTCACTGTTCAAATGTTCAATATTCGTCATGGTTGAATAAAAATAATTTTTAATATAAATTTTCACTAATAATTCTGAGTGCAACAAAGATCGTATAAATGAATATTTGGAACCTCTGCCTGGTGTGAATGAAATTTAAGAAATAGAAACTTCGCTAAACACCAGAACAACAAAGTTCAAAGCTTACAACAAAGATACCAAACAAACCAAGATTATATTATGATGGATGGAAGTACCTTGATCATGTTAGTTACAAGGTCATCCTGACTCTTTAAAGTATCAGTTTTTGTGACTTGCAGCTGTAGTGCATTTTTTGCAAACAATAACTTTCTCAGGGGATCTTGAGTTGATTCTAAGTTTGGCTGTTAGACATCCAATGTTAATTTTATCAAATCGATAAAAATGCGAAACAATTTCATTTCATTAATCGGTTGAAAAAAACTCGAGTGAATGGAGATAGCAAATATTTAATTCCTTTCGTTAGATAAATTGATTTATTCACTGATATAGAACGAAAGTGAATGCAAGTAGGCAAATTTAATCTTGTTAAAATGTGGAGCTTAGCAGCAAAGTGGGTCAAAGAAAACTTATATAAGTCTTCGTGATGTAGTTAAATCAAAATCAATATTTTTAATATGTGGTATGATTTCAACACAGACATGCAATGCTTGTAAATTACACTGAAGAAGGTTTTCATTCAATGGAAATACAAAAAGTTCAGAAAATAAATTTGCTATTATTATCCATAGCATATAAACACACATGGATAATGTTGATTATAATCATCTACAAATTGTACTACGAATGAATCGTCACTTAACCTACCAAAATGTTTATGGCTCCAATCTAATTGAATATCGTCATCAAAACTCAAAACTCTAAAGAATCTGTTGAATGGGGTTCTTGGTTTTAGGTGTTTTCATAGTCACAAATCTAAAAATCATACCGGCTCATTCTAAGATGGCAAACATCCTAGCCTAATGGATCCATTAACTACTTGGACCTTATCGGAGCTTCGCGAAGAAAGCCTCACCGAAAGATTCCTGAAAATTTAATTATTGTTCATCTATAAATTGTACAGCTACACTGATGCCATTCAAAAATTGAAAACAACATTCAAATATTTTGAAAACATAATCAAATATTTTGAAACCATCTAAGAACCACGTGAACATATTCTTAATTATTGGAGTGTACGCTTCCACTCGAACCAGGGAGATCCAAGAGCTGGAGGTTTTGCAAGAGTGGATGCTGAACCAATTTGAGCTAAGTGGCAGATGCTAGAATCTGAACAAAGATCTTCACGGTTCACAGCAAGTAAGATGAAAGAGTAATATGTTGTACTAATTTATGTATGGATAGAAACTTGTATAATTTAGTAGTACTGTTAATATTTTAGATTCTTCCAGCCAGAGGACCTGATAGATCTATTGTCCCCTTCAGTTCTCTTGCCATTCAGAATGTCTCAGAATCTCGTCTTCTTTCTCGCAAAAACCACAACTGTTACAATTCCTTTTAGTATTCAGAATCATAATCAGAATCAATTTATTCATCACAAAAATGTACAAATAAATTTAGTCAATAAGGACTAAAGACAAATGCATATTTATCGGACTATTCAAAAATCAGCCCTATGTTGTATCACTTCCGTTAAAAATAACGTCACCGTTATTCGCCATTTCCGTTATTTTGCTATTGTTTGGTAATAGCAAAATAACGGAAATGGTGAATAACTGTGACGTTATTTTCAACGGAAGTGATAAAGCATAGGGCTGAATGTAAAATATATAGGTAAATACAAAACAATACAAGCAATTAAATTAAGTTGAAATACATTTTAAAACTTGAGAAACTCGTCCACGCTTTAAAAGATTTGTTCTGTAAGAAAACATTTTAGTTTATTTCTAAAAGACATATTACAATCATATTGTTCATCACAAATGCTTATGAACTTACTATAAAGTTTAACTCCTATGTAGTTAGGCGAGTTTTGAAAAATTTGTAGTCGTGAGTAGCTCTGATGAATATTTCCTTTGATTCGTCTACCGTGCGAGTGCAAGTTCTTGTTTTTCTTGAAGCTGTATTCATTTTCTATAATATACCGTAAAAAGCGGTCAGTATGTGCCACTTTTTCATGTTCTTAATTTGTTGCGAAAATATTGTTGAAAAAAAATTAAAAATATGACTGAAAATAGAACGCCCCATAGCTTGCGAATGCATTACAGTACAAGGAATTAAGAAAAAAAAAATAGTTTTTCTAAAAACCTGATATATTTTTGGCACATTTTCTACCCAGCTATCGGGGTGACTATGTGCCACATCGGTTTTCAATGCATATTCAATACAGAAACACAACTGGCATATTCTCACCTTTTTATTTTCAATCAATAAATATAGGGCTACATAAATTTACACAGTTGTGTACAAAAAAAAATTATTCTGCGAAGAATTTGTATACAAATACGTAGAAATGAAAGTATTCTCTTATAGGTGATACAAATAAAAATCACACTAATAACAGATATGGGCACAAAATAAATCACAATTTAATGAAAAAAATATTTAAGATAATTCAGGAACTTTGAAGATTTTCCTCTTAGAAATTTGACATGGCTTGTCAATTTTTTGTGTAATGTCGTCATAGCAATACCAAATCTCATCTGGATTTATGGGCCACTTCCAATTTTGCTCACACCTTTCCATTGCTGCAATCAAAACTGTATGATCAGCCACTTCTTTTACTTGTCCTGGATAGAGTTGATAGTCGTACCTAACAAGTACATAGTCACCAGCACTAACTCCATTGTTATGCACATTTGTGTCAGGAATTTCATTGGCTACCATGTCTGTATCAGATTGCTCGCTCAGTTGAGGTGAGTAAGGACTTTGATCGCTTTCTGCATAAGAAACATGTCCTGTGCTGTCATTTTCGCTATCAGAATCGTCATCAAGTCTTGTGACCCTTCGAGAACGATTAGGTAGTTTAGGAGTTTGTGCTGATGAAGTTGAAGGTTCATTCAAGTAGGTCATGAATATCTTGCGGGTTGATGTCGGCAGCTGTGATACTTTTTCCTGGAGAAACGTTGACTTTTTTCTTTTCTTGTTTGTCCTTGTAGATGTGATGATTTGTCTTTTTGAATTGAATTGTTCAATAAAGCTTTCACCAATCAATGCTTTTACCGCAAGTAATGCTTCAACAGTATACGAGGGCAGTCTTTATAATACTTCGTGACGATTCGCAGGAACAATACCACATTTACAATAGGCACAATTTTCCTTTAAAACATCCAAGAGTTTTTTAACAGTCCTGGAAATTCATCTTTGGGATCTGTCATGCAGCGACTATTGCGAATTTGTTCTTTCCATTAATTCAATACTTTTCTCCAGGCAATTTTAAGAGGTCTGAAAAATGCCACATCTAGTGGTTGTAGCAGGTGGGTAGCGTTTGGGGGCAAAGCAATAAAGGAAATGTCATTTCCATGTCAAAGATCTACCACTTTTGCATTCATATGGAAACTTAAGTTGTCATCAGGAAGAACTTTTTTTCCTTCTTGTTTTTTCAAAATTGGGAGAATGAGGCTCACAAACCAGTCTTCAAAGCATTGAAAGTCAAACCATCCTGACTTTGTGCGGTTGTAGCGGCATTTATCTGGACCGTTTACGGTCCAACTTTCCCACATTTTTTCTGCTTTATAAACAACGTAGACTGGTGCCAATTCACCGCCTGCACTACCACACATCATTATTGATGTATTTGATTTTGACGAATTCTTTATATTTTCCGGATATTTACAGCCTCGTTTAACTAGAACTTTAGATATGCCATGGTCATCTACTAGACAAGTTTCATCATAGTTCCAAATATGTGATCAGGGAACATCTTTAAGTTCTTTTTCCAAATTATTAAAGAACCCATTCAATACTTCCTCAGTAACAGCAGCTCGACTGTAAGTTACATTTCTAGCTGTTCTATTAGAAATTTGCTTATTCGAGAAACTTTTTACTATAAATCGCAATTCCCGTTTACAGGAAACCCATAACTGGCCAGACTGACGACGTGTGCCACGATCACTGACTCTTCCGCCTCAGAGAAATCAGTCTGCCCTCCACTCTTCTTAGGCGCTTTTTTTTTATTTGTTGCTAATTACATTTCGGTGAATACCATATTTCAGAGCAGCACTACGAACAGAAATTCTTTTTTTTTCTAACTTAATTCAGAATCTGTTCCAGTGTCTCTGGACGATAATTTCTGTAATGCCTTGTTCCTGGTTTTCTGATGTATTGACGCGGCATTCTGAAATAAAAATACAAACGTGTAAGATTTATAAAATCTAAGTGAAAAAATATGGGGTGAAAATGTGCCACTAAGTGGCACAATCTCACCCCACAAATTTGTGCTCTTAACTCAAAATTGATATAATTAACAAAAATCAATTAGCAGGCAATAGTTATTGAGGCAGTATCATGATAAATAAATGGGTAATCGAAATTATTTACCTGAATGTTTCTATTTGTTTCACAAACTTCTCACCACCACAAAGTACACGGACTTTTGGGAAGAGTAGAAAACACGCGTCATTCATCAACGCCAACCTCTCAATAAATAGCGGGAGCTGCGCAGTTCGGGATTGCGCCACAAGGTGGCCAAACTAGTATTGTCATCACAGTAGAGCATGGTTTACATGACAAGAGCAAGACGAGCACGTGAATTCCAAATATATGTGGGAAGAACCCCGTTCTACGGTAGGTAATGATTTGAAAGATGTATAGGCTGGGTTATGTTTGTATTTGTGATCTTTTGAAAAAGTCTCTACAAGTGGACATTGGATGTACATAGCTCTTGATATTTTTTTCTGTGCTCTGAAAGCCTTATCAATATGTGAAGATGACCCCCAGAATACTAGCCCATATTGTAAGACTGACTGAACGAATCCAAAATTTTAGTATATCGAAGGAAACAATGTCTCTCAGATGCCTTATCATATAACAACATGTGCTTAATCTGGAGCAGACAGTTTTTAAATTAGCCTCACATGTCAATTTTTGATCATGAGTAATACCTAGAAATTTTATAGTTTCTGTTGATTGTATTGATTGGCCATTGACATGTAGGTAAAGATTATAATCAGGAGTAACATTTCTTGGTATAAACCTCATATAATATGTTTTTGTAACATTCAATTGCAGTCCGTTCTGAGTACAATATTCATCGAACTCTTTAGAAGCTCCATTAATATTCATGACTAGTTGTTAAATGTCATTGTTATACATCAAAATGTTAGTATCATTAGCATATAATATGATTTGATCGGGATAATTGCACCATTTCTTTATACCAGATGTGAATATTATAAAAGAACAGGAGTCCCAATATTGAGCCTTGAGGTACTCCTGAGTTAGATTCTCTTGTTCGTGATTTTTTGTTATCAAACATTGTTAATTGTGTACGCTCAGATAAGTAGGACTGTGCCCAGTCAAGAGGTATTCCACGCACGCCAGCAGCCTCTAACATAGGTCCCGGCCAATTGTATCAAATGCTCGGCTTAGATCATAAAACAGACAAGATGTATTTTGTTTATTATTGAGTGATTTGTAGATGAATTCCAACGCATCATGTATAGCAGTTGTAGTTGACTTTTTTTCTCTAAAACCATGTTGTATATCAGGAAGTAATTTAAAACATTCCAAATAATTTGTTAGCCTTTGACAATATGATTACTCAAAAATTTTTGAAAACTGATTTTGGATATACATCAGTCTGTAGTTTTTTATGTCATCAACAGATCCTTTGTTCTTAAAAATAGGTACTCCTTTGGATTTTTCAAGTTTGGAAAAATTCCAAGTTTGAACGACTCATTCATCACGTGACACAGTGGTTCGGCAATGAGTGTGGTAACTGATCTGATAACTCTACCGTCAATATCATATGAACCAGATGTAGATTTGGCAGTAGTTTTTCTTATTATTGATAGAATTTCTTCTGGCGTTGTTGGTGTCAGGAAGAAACTTGTAGGGGCTCCCTCAATAAACCTATTATAGTTCGGTATCTGATGATTTATATCGCAATTAGTGAAATAATCATTTATATGATTTGCTTGTTCAGCAGAAGTTCCTCCTTTCAGAAATCCAGAAAAGGCTTCTCTTAATGATTCACTATCTTTACATTCTTTAATGATTTTCCAACTCTCACGCATGAAATTATCTGAGATTTAAATACGTTCATTATTTGCTTTTCTTTTATGACTTTTCACAACCACTCTAGGAGAATCGTATGTGTGGAACCAGTGTCCACGAAAAACGCATACGAGTCCCATAAATCCAGCAGCTAATCCTCTAGGAAGGATGCAAAGCCCAAGAAGGGTAAAATGCTGTGCCCGATCGTCATACAGAGGCGATTAAACTGGACCGATCACCAGAAAAGATACCTAGGTCTTCATGGAGAACGAAGGTGACCGGTCTAAGATGATCGAGATCCTGAAGTCGACGGGTACTGCGTTACACACGTATACCCTCCCAAAGGACAGGATAGAACTTTTGCGGTGAGGGTTAACAGCACAAGTGCTGCAGAGTATCCAATCGAAGCAGGCGTCCCGCGGTGGTCCATTCTATCCCCGCATTTGTACTCCTTGCATATGTATGATTTTCCTATGTACAAGAGAACGAAGATGGCTATATACGCGGATGAAACAGCAATATACGCTCATTCATCCTTCAGCGTCGCAGCTGCTATGCAGGTCCAATCTTGGTTGGACAGGGAAAACTCACCGTATTCGAGGAAAAAAAAATGAGATAAACCCGACTAAGTCCGAAGCCATCAATTTCTCGAAGAAATTCAAGTTCTCTAGAGTTCTTCAGAAATTGAAGGTCATGGACAAAGCCTTGGATGTCCGGACCAACGTGAGAAACCTGGGGGTATAGCTGGACAAGCGTATCAACCTGGCTATCCAGAGAGCCGCATTTGCGGTAAAACGCTGATAGCCAGAAGCTCACACATGAAGCTTGAGGCCAAAATGATATATGAACAGATCATACAGCACGTGATGATGTACGACTGCCCAGCGTTCTGCAACCTGCCCAAGACTCCGTTTATAAGGTATTATTGGAAATATTGATGCCCAAAGAATCATCGTCGCAAATATGAACGAGCAGATTTTATCGTTGATTACCTACTGTACATGCTCAGTGAATTGGAGCTCTATTGTGGTGTTCTGGGGCGTTTTATTGATTTTTTTTGTAGTGTATTCAGTTTTCAGCTGGTTAACGGAAAAAACAAATTTAAAACCTTTTTTTTTCCAATTTTCAGCTGTAGGAAAACCCGGAAAACCTACATCACCACCCCGGGTGGTCGGTGCGAAGTTCAAGCAGGCACCAGATGTCGGAATTGGCATATAGACAAATTACATTGCCTGTCGACTCCTATGAAAATGAAAAAAAATTTGTCATTCCCCGGATTTGAACCTGGCCAAATGCAAGAAGAAATTTCAAAGGCCGGCATCTAACCGCGTCGCTACCGACCATTCTATGTACGCTATTATTATGAGATTGGAGAAAATACCTTATTTAATGGTGAAAAAATACCTTATTCGATGAATATGACCAAAATTCTGACGATGTTACCAAAAGAGTATTTATATTTCTGCAGTGCATGGGATTCCGTTAGCTCTGATCAAACAACATTAAATAATCTCACGAGTAGACTTGTGTTAGAAGAAGATAAAAACGCAGTGAAAATGAAGATATAACAATATAATGACAAGAAATACACAAAATCAATGGACACCCATTCGCCTTTTTTGTTAGAAAATAGGCCATTTGATGAAAGACTGTTGGTTCAGAAAGAAAAAAGACAATATGAAAGTAGTACTGATTGGTAAAGCTAAAAGTATAGAATTTGAAAAAGCTGTAAAAGTTAATTAATGGAAAATTGCTATGGATGAAGAATATAATTCTTCAATATATGGACAATGAAAAAATCTCCAAACAACCAAAAAGTCCTCATATGTAAATGGGTTTTCAAAATAATGATTATGATGGAACATTATTAAAATACAAAGCAAGGATAGTTTTTGTTTTTTTTATTGAAATAGTTGAAAATGACACGTGTTTCATTCGTTACTTTTTACCCACATTCTATTATTATCCAAAGCAGGAAACGACTTAAATGAATGTTATATTGTATTTTTTCACATAAACCTAACCAAATAAACCACATTGTAAAAAAAATCTGTACGTGAAGATTTTGCAAAAATACCTTAAAAAAATTAAATGTAGAACAGTTTAACGAGTGGCTATATATAAACATATAAAGAGGAACATATGTATTGGGTGCAACCCTCAAATTGTTAAGTGTAACTAAGTGCAACATGTTGGTTTTGCAGTTAGAAACAAAGGTGTCCACAGTTTCTCTACAATTTAAATGAATAACCTCAATTCCTCCTACAGTACTTGTATGAGATCAAGCAAAAAATTGAATTCCCGTTGATGAGTGGGGTACCACCAAAATACATCTTCACAATTGTATTACATACGAAAATATGAAACGATGACCAAAATATTATTTGGTTTGGTTTATTTTAGATAAGTGGAAACAAGAAGTATGCACGTTGTAGAACCAAATTTGCATGAAATACTCAAATTATTTCAATAGTAGTAGTAGTAATTATTGTGTTCAACGCCATGTGTCCAATGGCAAACAATCTAGGTCCTTCAGTTGAAAGTGTTCTTCTTTTCTTTGTTACCAACTCCATACGCCACCCAGGAGCGGCACTGTTAATTTGAACCGAACAGTGAATGGTCACTGATTCTTCCTAGTCAGTATACATAAGTTCAAATTCAATCTACGACTAGAATTAAATGGAAAATTCTTGCCGTAGCAAGGAATTATTTCATGGACCCTTGGCCTATGAGTCAGATGCACAAACCACAATTTTTGTTATTACATGGCACTATTTCATTATTTTTGATAATAACATAAGTATAATTGAAATTTTCAAAAAAATTGCTTGTGTAAGTTACTGAAGTTGAGTGAACTACCTAAGTTATTGAAATTTACAATACTCGAGTGGTCGAAAATAGTGACTTTTTTAAATTTAAACTCCTCAGAAGTCATAGGTCTTGATCGAGCTAAAGAAGACGTAAGTAGCACTTGATTGAATATAATAAATAAACTTTGATGGAAATAAGTAGACAATATCTTACCAGAGTGTATTTATTATCCAACTTCTGCATCTGTTGATGTCATTGACTGGAAAATGATGGTCCTATATCCTATTGAGATTCCACATTTTTAGCAAGCATTTTCATGTCAACTCATCTGAAAAAGGAGAGGAACATATAAAAAGTTATTTAAAAAAGCCTTACTCTGTCTGGTATCGCACAGTGGAAAAAAGTCATTCCTTCTATATTCTTTTTTACAGTAATAATTTTGGATGCCATATTCTGTATATAAAAGGACAGGTATTGGTTGAAGGAGATTAAAATAATAGTTATTTTTGTTACTAGTGAGTCATGTTGAAAGTAAGTTACGCGAGAAAGATTTATACTACGTGGCCGTCAGGCAAATAATTTAATAAATTTTGACAGTTTCAGTTATCCCTGCAGAAAAATTAAGTTATTACGTTCCTGCCAGGCAAGTAGGCCCGCATGGGCCCTTTTTGCCCTCTTGTGGTGTTTCCTCGAAATGTAGCACCTTAAAGTGTGTGTGTAGTATGTGGGTGCTTGTAGAAGGAGCGAGTTCCTTCAATCCGCCTCCTCGTGAAAGCTCTGGTAGGGCTGGTTATCAGCCGGGCGGTGCGGCGGCGGCGGGTGATTCAATCATCGGCTACCAGTCTCACAAAATCCGATCTGGGGCCCCTCCTTGGGTCCCTTTTGAGACAGATTTTCCAATTCTCGCTGTGAGTTCCTTTGAACCGCCTCCTCGTGGAAATCCTGGTTCTCAGCTGGACGCTACAGCGGCCGCGGGTGATTCGTTCACTGGCTACCAGTCCCGCAGCGTCCGATCCGAGGTCCCTCCTTGGTTCCCATCGGAGACAGGTTTTCCAGTTCTCGCTGCAAGTTCCTTCCCGCAGCTCCCGATCCGAGGCCCCTCCTTGGTTTGTCGGTTCTCGGTCGGGGAGTGTCTGGTTCCAATAAACCAACGAATTTCACAATGACTTCAAATTCGAATAAACCGTTAGGGTTTTTCTTTAAATTCAATATCAATATGTGAATTCTGCTTTTAATAGTAATAAATAATTAGAACACTACTTTAAATATGAACGTGAGTTGAAATCCATAACTCACTAGTGAATTATAGATTATAACACACTAGTGTGTTATTCGATAATTTACTTGTCTAAAATGGCATTAATAATGACAGTCATATATGTCATGTGTTGGATAAACAAAATTGTTACTGTTTTACTATACCTATTATATAGTAAGATAATTTTTTTTTATTGAATTGGCATAGACTGCAATGGTCATCAGCCCTCAGACATATCTGTTTCGTCGAAAGAAAGTAATAAAGCTGTTGCTCCTCTGTCACATCAGGTTATCAGATTTTAGAAACTAGTTGGGTAAGTCTTAGGAATTTGATTGTTTTCTTTTCATTGATAGGCTGAAGAATGTCTCTGATTGAGTTGGGAATGGAAAGTTGTTGTCGGATATTCGTATATTCAGAGCAGTCCAGGAGAATATGTGAAACTGATAAAGGCTGGTCGCAGGGAATGCATACTGGCGGTCGTTCTTCTTCAGCAGGTGGATGTGGGTGAGGTTGGTATGGCCTATTCTCATGCGCGTTATAGCAACTTGCTCCCGTCTACTTGTTGCGTTTTTTGAAATCCGTGGTTCTACGGAAGGTTTGATATTTTTCAAGTTTCTGTTAGTTCGCGACCATTCCTCCTGCCATTGGTTCAGTATCCTTTTCTTGAAATAATTTCCCATATCGTCTGGGCGGATGCTGATATCTTCTGGTTGTCCATTTCTCGCAGCGTTTTGTGCTGCTTCATCAGCAATTTCGTTCCCTTCTATTCCAACATGTCCTGGGGTCCAGATGAATATCACATTTTTTCCCGTATCTCTCAACCACTCAAGCGTAGAGAGAATTTGTTGCACTAACGGGCCTCTAGAAAATATGTCCGATATAGCTTCCAGCACACTGAGAAAGTCTGTACATATCAACCATTTTGATGCTTCCCAGGTATCAGCATATCTCAGCGCTTGCCAGATGGCGTATAATTCTGCAGTATATATGCTAATTCAACTCAGGAAGTGTCAAATCAAAAGTACCGTTTGGTGTTACTATCGCACTTCCGACTCCTTCGGCAGTTTTTGATCCATCAGTGTATATTGTCATTGCCCCAGGATGTTGATGAACGATACTTTTGAACATTTGTTGAGATACGATGGTGTTGGTGACATTTTTCCAGAATTTCGTGCATGCTAAGTCTATATTTGGGGCTATCTGTGTCCACGGAGGTAATTCGTATTTTCCCGTTTGGATTGTTGATGGTTTCGTTGAGATCATTTGAACCTTTGAGAAGTCTTACACCTGTGGGACGAGTGATTGTATGTCTCAGTCGGAAGGTATCATATTGTTCTATATCGAATAATAGTGTTTTATTTAGTTTTTTCTGTGTAAAATCAGAATCCCCTTGATTCGGCTTTGCTGTTGATTTGGTTGATGACATTTTGTAGAACTTCTTCGGTTTGATGGATGCTTTTTGATGAATAAAATATACATATAGGGTTTTGTGGACTCTGGGGTCAATATGGTCAATGAGACTATTCACGGCTATAGCGACCAAAGTCACACTTAGCGTGGATCCCTGTGGTATTCCGTTTTCTAACTCTTGTGGGGTAGACAAGGAGTCACCCACCCGTACTTGTATTGTCCTGTATTGCAGAAAGCTCTCGATAAATCTACCCATATTGCCCTTTATACCCCATTTGCCTATTGTCTCTAAGACTCCATATTTCCAGGTCATATCATACGCTTTTTCCAAATCAAAGAAAATAGCTATTAGGTGATGTCTTTGGGCAACGCTATTCTGTATGGCATTTTCTAATTATACAAGTTGATCTGTTGTGGATCTGTATTCCCTGAAACCCATCTGGAAATTGGACAGTAGTTGCTTTTTTTCAAGGACGAAAATCAAGCGGGTATTGATAATTTTTTCTAAAATTTTGCTGAGGCAGTTCGTTAGTGATATCAGCCTGTAACTGTTGATGTCATGGGGTTTTTTTCTGCTTTGAGGATTGGGATTATAATAGCCTCCCTCCACTTGTTTGGATACGTACCGTCTGCCCAAATTTTGTTATACACTGATAACAGTTCCACTTTGGACTGATAACTGAGGTTTTGTATCATATCGTAGCAGATTTGGTTTGGCCCGGGGGAAGATTTCTTAGACTTTCTAAGAGCGTTCTTTAGCTCAGCCATGGTAAAGGGTATATTATAGTTAGATGGTTCGTTTTCGTACCAATCAATGATTGTTTCACGGGCTTTCTTCTGCGCTTTGAAAAGATCATTGTAGTTTTCACTACTGCTTGTCCTTTGGAAATGATCAGCAAATAGTTCAGTGACTTCATTTGTATTTGTTATGCTGGTGTTATTGACAGTGATTATTGGATGCTGAAATATGTGCCGTTTTCCATCGAGTGCCTTCACCTTTTTCCATACCTCAGACAGTGTGGTTTTATTATTTATTGTTGCAATGTATTCTTCCAGGGACGACGTTTTACTTTCTAATATGACCCGACGGGCATGCGCTCTGAGGCGTTTGAAATTTATCAAATTTTCCTGAGTGGGATATCTCTCGAATTTATTGAGGGCTCTCGTTTTATTTCGTACCGCTTCTGCTGTATTCGTATTCCACCAAGGTACCAGAGGTTTTCTTGCATTTCCCGATGTCATTGGGATGCTCTATAAAGCAGCGTTCATTATGGTCGTTGTTACTGAATCGATGGAGTTGTTTATCTCGGCATTTATTTCGCTCAAAACTGCTTGTTTTTGGAATTGACCCAGTCTGCTTGTTGTAATTTCCATTTTTTAGGTACTTGATCTGGGTTTTAGGTGAACAATCAATCGATAGGAGAAAAGGAATTCTTCTTCAACTTCCAATGAGAATTTCAATGTTAGTCCTGGTGAGCATAGTGATAGGTCAAGTGCGCTCAGCTTGTTTGATCTGGAGTTAAGGAGGACTAGATTGAATTCATCTATTAGCTCTTCTAGATTTCTACCTCTTGCGTCCAGATGATCTGATCCCCATAAGCGATTGTGGGAATTGAAGTCTCCAACTATGAGAAATGGACTTGGTATTTGAGAAAGAAGTCTTCTCAGCTCTCCAATGTTCCAATTAATGTCGGGCAAGTATATATTACAGATGGTCATTGGGAATGGGTAGGATGTTTTTACAGCTATTGTTTGGATGGTTGTGTTGAGTGGTATTGGGTGGGCCGAAATGTTTTCCTTCAGAAGAATAGCCACACCTCCTCTCGCTCGTCTGTCGGGGATTACTTCTTTTCTGAATATTTTATAGCCTTTAATGTTATAATTTTCGTCTGGTTTCAGATGTGTTACTTGTAAGCAAATGCAGAATGGTGACTTATCTGTCAAAAGTAATTTCAACTCTGGGTAGTGAAGTTTTATTTCATTGCAATTCCATTGAAATATGTTTTCCTTTGGGATCATAAAGAGAAATAAAATTTTTTTATTGTATGTCAGATCTATTTCTTTTTCCGTGTACCTCGTTTGGCCGGCGCTTTACCCTTCGGAAGGTTGAACACTCTGTTTTTTGCTTCTGATAGAGACTGCGTGTCATCAGAGTCTGATATATCTTCATGTGAAGGCGTTGATCTTTTGCGTTTGGGTTCAGATTGTACGTCGTCTGTTTCTTGCTTATTTGTTGGAATTATTGTTGTTTTCCTCAGGCTTGTGTTTTCAAGAAGTTCAGCAAATATATTTTTGACCTGAGGAATGAGTTCTTTCAATATTTCTTGAGAGAGTTTGCTATTAGTCGACGACTTTACGATTTGTGCGTAGCTAGTTCTAGTGTTGATAATGGAGATTTTTTTCTGGCTTCGGTGTAAGTGATTTTTTCCTTTATTTTGAGTTTTTGGATTGCAGTCTCTTCCTTAAATTTAATGCATTATTTAGAGTTCGCCATGTGAAGTCCGTCACAATTCACACATTTGCTCAGAGTGGCACATGGGGTTCCTTCGTGTGGAGTTGTTCCACAAGCACAGAGTTTCTGGTTTGTATATCTGGCAGCTGTTTGACCAAATTGCTGAGAATTGAAGCAACGTTCGGTGACTTTCACCGTGTCTGGGAGTTTTGGAGAGTTGAAGGTTAAAATGTGAGATGCAGTCTCAACAAGTCGACCTTCTTTTCTCGCAAGAATACATCTCACATCAATCACACCTTCGCTTTTCAGTTCTTCTACGATCTCGGTGATACTACAGTTCAGCAGATCTTGACAGAATACAACGCCTCTTGAGGTATTGAGGGTGTTATGTGGTGAAACTGAGATTAACATATCTCCCAACTTATTCAGGGATAGTAATTTCTTTGACTGGTTGGCTGATATAGTTTCCATCAGAAGTCCTTCTTTATTTTTTTTTAGATTTTTCGTTTGTCCTGCAATTCCCTATACTAATTTTGATATCTGAAATTGGCTCATATTTGCGAAATCACCTTCGCTTCTTTTAATTACCAGGTACCGGGGAGGTTTTTCCACCGTCGCCTGGTTAATTAGATCAGGGTTGCTTGCCGGGTCCCCAAGTTCCGGCTCCAAATTTTGAGAGTTGGGCATCTCTGAGGTTTGTAGTAAAATGTTGTCCATTTATATCCCACGAGTAATTTCGGAAGTGAGTCCGTCGTGACAGGGCCGGATTATCACGATACAACGGAGGTCGCCTGCTATCCGTAGGCCACCGTTATTGACTCACTCACGTAGAGCCATACAACCATCAGCACGGTACGAATGACACCTTGGTTTACGGTTTTTTTTAGGTTTTCTCCTAGTAAGCTGTTCTTGGCTTCTCTCCTCACCCTTGACCTTACCGGCATGGGTGGCTCTACCAGGATATTGGATTATCCCACCGGCATTGCTCTTGGGATCATGGGAGATACTGAGTCCCCCCACCAACGTCAAGGTCCTACACCTCCCCGGGAAGGAAGATAATTTAGTGATAGTTTATTAATATTATAATGTACATAATAAATTGAATACTGTTTAATTTATTATCATCCCTTTCCCACGTCCATAAAAGCATATCGATAATTGAGTTATCAGCAGTATCGATTAATCACAAAAGTTTATCTGATGAAGTTAATTTACTGAAATAAGCAACATAGGTGAGAAGTGTTGAAATATGCAAAGGGGTGACTTATACAGTTTTTCAAATAGTTGTGTGAATGATATGAAGTCTTAAATTATGAAGGGGGCATAGTTACTTCCTAAAAATTAGCTGCCCTCGTTCGCTAAGGCTGATGTCAATATAAACTTTCCTCATTGATACAAAGTGTTCCAAACTTCAGTTTTTTTGGACGAATTATAGAATATAAATCACTAGTTGAAAATATCTTCGTAACACTGAAATTTCCCGTTCTATTTTTACTTCGAAACCATCTAAATTTAAGCCAAGAAGAATTTGTTATTAATGAAGAATGAGTCTAATCAAAAAAATAATACAACCTAAATTTTCATCTACTAACTTTTTTATGTTCTATAGTTTGTACCCTATGATCTTAATTTTATGAAACTATTTCTGTTATTGTTGTAAAAGAAGGTACAGAAACTCCAACTATTATTAGAAACTATAAACTCACAAACAGATCAACGTAACAATGGACAACGATCACTAAAAAACGAATGCTTTCAAAAATATATCCAAGATTCACAACTACCTCAAATTCAAATTGTAGGGAGCAGCTAAAGGCGGCATTTCATTTAGCGTAGCGTATTCGTGTAGCGGTTTCGCTATATTTAGTCAAATATTTGTTGTATTCTCAAATATCACAAACGTGTCATCCACACATTGAACTAAACCAGCAAAGAACTCAAACAGGTCAAATATGTTTGCTCACCAATAAACGCAACAGTAATGGAGCGGCAGCAGCTTACTTTCACCTGAATGCATCTTACTAATACATTCTATATCTACATAAGTACATTGTTACTAGAAGACCATGGAAAACAAGGCAGTGGTGGATGATTACAATGCATAAGAAACGAACTCTTACGTCCACCGTTAAGTATACGCTACTGATCTGGACGGTCGATGTGAATATTCAGTTCATTTGAGTCCTATGATGTGTGATTGAAAACCGACAAGTGAACGGAAACATGTTTTTGCCTATACGCGTTATTTGCTTTATTTGTACAAATAAGACAAACGTACCAAATAGCTTCTCTACACATCGCCGTTTTTGACCAAATAAAGGAAATACACAGATATGCTACGCCAAGTGAAGTGCCGACATAAAACGAAATGAACGATAAAACGAAGAAATAACGAATACACAAATTTACTATAATCCGATAATCCCGTGAAGAATGTCAAGGTCAAGATTGAAGCTCGACGAATCTCACCCTCCACGGGCCTCGCCTCACCTTCCACTCCTTCCACTGAAATTGATTCATCCTTGCATGGGAGTGGCGCCATCTAAGTATTAGCCCCACTTCCATCCAATTTTATTTCCGTAAGGTTGACTGACTATACTCTTAGACAATGTTTACATTCCATTTCATTTCTGTCTCACCACCTATAATATTGTCAAAATGGTAAGGCCCACATTGAATTTATTACCAGTACTGATAAAGAAAAAATATGAATGTGCCTTCAAATATTTTATGAATTGCTAGGCAGCAATCCAAAACGTTTTCTTCAGACCAAATCAATGAACTATTTATTATTAAATTGGTTGCTTTTTATGAAGACATCCCAAGTAGCACATAGAGGTCATAAATGGATTGTGCAGACGTCCAGAAGACTTTTCTCAAAAATCCATGACTTATGTCTAGTAATATGCTCGAACGTCGAAATATATGCCAATACGACAAAAATGCGCACTTTTCCGACGTCACATCTACGTTACAAAATTGTCATATTGACTTGCTAATATAGAACTAGATAAGCCAGTCGCAGAAGAGTTAAAATATATATTATTATCACGTCGTTATGTAGTCATAGTGTTGTTATAATATAATTATAAATAAAGGCCATAAAATGAAAATTCAATATATTACAATATGTTTACCATATCAAGAGATGTTATGTGATATTATTATAATATAGTTATACAATTAAATCTTCTTTACTTATTCAAACCCACATGACTGCTAAACCTACAAAATATGGTAGTCAAAATAAATGCGTTTATCAATTAGGTATGTACCTATTTATCGTTCCGTTTAAAGTTGCCCTGAAACCGTAATTACATGGGCAACACCATTTTCAAGAACAAAATTCAATTCTACTCACTCAAAATGCCTCGAAGATAAAAAGAAATAAAGCCTTTTTCAAATAATTTTTTATTACTGGAACAACATATTTTAAGAAATGTTCTCAAAAATTGTTGAAATATGGTGACCATCATTCGAATCAAACTTATCTAGACCATCAGAGATATTTTTTTATTGTTTTTGGCAACCATCATTGTCCTATTTTGGTTTAAAACATTTTTGATTCAACATGGCTGCCGTAATTTCTCAATCAATGGAACAAATTATATGGATGCCATAGTCTTAGAATCAAAAAGTTATAACGATTTCACTATAAACTGCCATAGAATAATTTACGAGTGACCTGAAGACATCGCAATAACTTACATAAAGGAGTCGGAACATACTCGATCTGACCACATTACACACGATTAATCGATTTTATGTTTTCACGGTGGTACCTCAGTTGTACCAACGTCCTAACGACACCTTGCCACAACTAGAAGAAGAACTAGAAAGAGGTTATGTTATGACATGTCGATGTCGAGGTTATGTGATTGAATCGTCTAGCTTCCTAATTTGAAATTGCTAGGAATTATATTATATTTCATGTCTTTCCTTGTTGTAAAAACAATAGAAAATGGCAAAATTTCCTCACAACAGTGACTGCTTGTTGGTATGAAGATAAAACAGTTTATTTTCCCAATAGTAGCGACTGGAAAACCTCAGGAAGGAATAAAAGTATTGTAACGATTTCGAGACCGGCCCCGAGACCGGCCCTGATCTAATTAATTATGCACCCTCGTTCAACTACAACAGCATTTCTGCTGGCGTACGGATCGCCGAGAACAAGCTGGAATAAATCGATACTGTTCGAAGAGCCATCTAGATGAAATGTTCTATACTCCAGAATAATCGAGAGGGCCTTGCGACTATATAACCGCTGGAGGACAGTCAGAGTTGAGGGTTAGTTACAGTTCCAGAATTCGCTGATAGATAGCCACAGTAGATATAAATTGAAATAGTTATTGAAGTAAATGTTTTAGTGAATAATTGTTGTAGATAGTGTTTTGAATAAATTAGGAAAATTAGTTAGTGAAGTTTTACTACATTTGTTGTCAGAAGTCGGATGTTTAAAATAAATAAGTGTTAAAGTGTTCACCGTTTGAAAACTGAGACGTTTATCGCGCCTAATAGACAGTTATAGTGACCCATTGAACATTTGAGTGCGAAGTGGACAGTTTTGCGCGTCGCGGGACAATAAACTGAAAACTGTGTGTGAAATAAAGTTTCTGGAATTGGTTTGAGTTCTATAATGATTAAACTCGAAGAAACTACTAAGTCTCTGAAAGACGAACTCCAACAAACTTCGATAAACTTGGAAGATAAATTTCTGGAAAATTCGAATAGTTTGAAGGAGGAACTTCAACAAAATTCGGTGAGTCTTGAAGATAAATTTCTACAAAATTCAAAGAGTCTGGAGGAAAAGCTTCTAGAAAACTCGGTCAGGCTGAAAGAAGAACTTCTCGAACATTCGAAAAATCTGGAAGAAAAACTTGAAGAAAATTCGGAAAATCTAGAAGTGAAGCTTCTAGAAAACTCTGAAGGCCTAAAAAGAGAACTTTGTGGTGTGGCAAATCGACTGGAAGGGAGAATAGGAGCCATTGAGACAGAGGTGGATAAAATCAAAGATGACATCGAAACAGAAATCGGCAGGATAAAGGAAAAATTCAGTGAATTAGAAAAGCGGATAGATTCTGCGCACACCCCAGAAACTCACAACAAAAACTCAAGGGTGGACCTGAGTATGAACTTGGACGAAGTTCAGAAGGAAATCAAAAATCTCAAGGTCAGTGCTGAACCTGGAAAGCTCTCATTGAAACCGCCTCAGTTTGACGGAAATACTCCATGGGCAAACTACCACCGACAACTCGAAGCTGCTGCCAAAGCAAATGGATGAAATGCTGGGGAAAAAGCTTTAGCATTGACAATGGCATTGCGTGGCGAAGCAACAAATATTTCACAAAAGCTTACCGCCCAACAACAGGAAGACTATGAACAGCTGGTAAAACACTTTAAACTTCGCTATGGCCAAGCCCACCTTGAACACGTATATCACTCACAGCTGAAGAACCGATGCCAGAAATCAAGCGAATCGTTGCAAGAATTTGAAGCAGGTATTGCACGCTTGGTTCGTCTTGCGTACCCAGCTACGCCGGAAAATATAATGGAGCGACTAGCGATTCAGGCATTTTTGGATGGACTTCGTGACCAGGAAACCCGGCAAGCCCTAACACTAGCTCGCCCCGCACATCTTGTGGATGCATTGGCACGCGCTCTGGAATTCGAAGCAGCAAAGCAATCCTGCAAAAGCCAGAGTAGAGTCCGGATGATTGAGGAAGATCCACAGCCACAGGAGCCCGCTAATATCGAAGCTGTGATGCGAAAAGTGCTGAAGGAAGTTGTGCCTGAGAGAAGACTGAACGATGCCAAAATTGTAGAGAACTTGGGCACGTGCGTAGCAAATGTCCAACATTGAAAAAATCGACATCAACGATGAAGATCAAGAAGGAGCAATCCTCAGCCTGTATCCAACAAGCCCCAGTTAACAATGCATATGTCGCTGTACTTCAAAGACAAAACAAAGGGGTCTTCGTAGACGGTCTCATCAACAACGAGCCTCGCACCATGCTCCTTGATACGGGTGCGACTAGGACAATCCTTGGACCTACTTTTGCCAAAACACCGGCAGGAATCGAATCGTCGAACTGGAAGCTACGCACAGCAACAGGGGAGCCGGCAACTGTGTATGGTGAACTTCCAATTGAACTGACTTTGGGCAGCACTAAAGTGAAACATCGGGCTCTAGTAGCGGATATCGAGGATGATGCAATAATTGGAATAGACATCATGAATTTTAGAGGATTCGAGCTGAATTTCAGAGACGGCGTTCTACGAGTGAATGGAGGAGAGTTGGTGCTTCACGGGAGAAGTGAAGAAATGATTCGTGTTCTGCTGGCTGAAGATGTGAGCGTACCGGAGAGGGCTGAGACCATTTTGGAGGCTCGCCTGGATGGGGGTGCGAGGAATGGAAACGTGGTGACCCTCTCTCAAGGATAGACGATACGCTAGACACGCTGGCTGGATCTACGATTTTCTCGACCTTAGATTTGAAGAGCGGATACTGGCAGGTAGAACTGGCCCAGGAAGATCGAGAAAAGACAGCTTTTACCATCGGCTCCGGATTATGGCAGTTTACAGTTATGCCATTCGGCCTCTGCAATGCTCCAGCCACGTTCGAAAGATTGATGGAGACGGTTTTGAAAGGACTATCATGGAAGACGTGTCTGGTGTATCTCGACGACATTATTGTGGTTGGCAGATCGTTCGAGGACCATGTGAAAAACTTGGAAGAGGTATTCCAGCGACTGAGAAGCTCCAGGCTGAAACTGAGCCCTAAGAAATGTCATCTGTTTCAAAAAGAAGTACGTTATCTCGGCCACGTTGTCTCTGGGAAAGGAGTGGCAGTAGATTAGAAGAAGATCAAAGCTGTTAAGGAATGGCCCGTTCCGAAAGACATTCACCAGCTTCGAAGTTTTCTCGCTTTGTGCACTTACTATCGCCGATAAGTGCTGGGATTTGCTAACATCGCAAAACCACTGACCAGGCTCACGGAAGGACAAACAAAGTTCCAGAGGTCAGATGGATGCCAAGATTCATTCAGGAAGTTGAAAGGAGCTTTGATCAACGCACCAATCCTGAGCTACCCCCTTCCAGACGGGTAATTCATTTTGGACACGGACGCCAGTAACGTGGGACTTGGAGCTGTCCTGTCTCAGATCCAAGAAGGACAAGAGAAGGTCCCTCAGTAAACCGGAGCGGAATTACTGTGTCACCAGGCAGGAACTGTTGGCTGTTGTCAAGCGAGTTGAACACTTCTACAAGTACGTGTATGGACGAAAATTCCTACTGAGAACTGACCATGCAGCTCTCAAATGGCTCCTACAGTTTGAGAATCCCGAGGGTCAAGAGGCACGCTGGATTGAGAGGCTCCAGGAATTTGACTTTGAGATCGAACATCGGGCGGGGACCAGCCATAAGAATGCGGATGCCCTATCGCGAAGACCAGGTCCAGACGACTGTTCGCACTGCCAACAAACAGAAGAAAAGGAGTCGACACTCTGCAGAATCACGGCGATCGATGATAACTGCAATGACCACAAGATCCAGAAAGACCAAGAGAAAGATCCAGATCTTGGTTTAGTATCGGCAGGAAGAAGAGTGAGCGAAGACCGTCGTGGCAGGAAATAGCCAGTTGTTCTCCAGTCGTCAAAACTTACTGGGCCCAATGGAACTCTTTCACCTTAGACAATGGAGTCTTGAAGCGTGTGTTGGAGTCGGAGGATGGCGGGGAAGAACGACGTCAGGTAGTAGTTCCCAGGAGCAGAAGACAGGAAGTGCTCCGAGAAATCCATGATGGGGTCACCGGAGGACATCTGGGAGTGACGAAGACCCTCCACAAAGTTAGGCAATGGTTCTACTGGGCCAATTGTCAGGCTGACGTCAAGGACTGGTGCAGAAAATGTGCTGTATGCGCTGCCAGTAATGGGCCTCGAACAAGACCTAAGGCCCCGATGCGCCAGTACAATGTGGGCAGCCCATTCGAATGGATCGCCATTGACATCGCTGGCCCGTTCCCACAATCTGAACACGGGAACAAGTACATCCTTGTGGCGATGGATTACTTCAGCAAGTGGGCCGAAGCCTATGCCCTGCCCAACCAAGAAGCCATCACCGTTGCCGACGTCTTGGTGAAGGAGTGGATTTGTCGATTCCGTGTCCCGTTAGAGCTGCATTCGGATCAAGGCAGGAATTTCGAGTCAAACCTGTTCCAGGAGATGTGTCAGATGCTGAACATCCGGAAATCGAGGACCACAGCTCTACATCCACAGTCCGATGGAATGGTGGAGCGGATGAATGAGATGATAAACCGCCACCTGTCCAAGGTAGTCTCTGACCACCAGAAGGATTGGGACCAGTACCTCCATCTGTTCCTGATGGCGTATCGTTCCGCAGTTCATGAGTCAACCGGCCAAACCCCTGCTAGTGTTAATATGGGCCGAGAGCTGCGACTTCCATGTAACCTGAAGTTTGGGACGCAACCAGGAAAGACACTGCGGGAGATGACTACGTCAGCCAACTGCGACAGAGAATGGACGACATCCATGAACGGGTCCGTTTGAACATCCAGAGTGCCAGCGACAGAATAAAGGAGACCTAAGACATCAAGGCGGATGCTGGTGGATATCAGACAGGGGACCTTGTCTGGCTATACAACCCTAAACGTCGCCGTGGACTATCACCGAAGCTTCGGAACTCGTGGGAAGGTCCATATAAGATAATGAAAAGGATAAACGACCTCGTCCACCGCATTTATAAGCCACCACGAGGAAAACCTAGGGTAGTCCACTTCAATAGGTTGTCCCCTTACGCCGGAAACCACGACCAAGTCCGCACAGTCAGATCACCGGAGGACGAAATGACGTTTCAAAGGTTCATGTCCCTGTACTCAAACGGACAGAAAGTTCAATATGGGGTAACCCGAGAGGAGTCACGAGATCTTTTCAAGGTGCCTGCTGATTACGCGTTAGCTCATTGTGTGGCAGAAGATCTCCAAATGTCCAGAGGCATTGCAGTAGTTTTCTCCAAGTAGTTCGGTCGAATCCTGGAACTGAGAGAACAGAACCCGGAAGTTGGAGGGGTGTTACTGCTGAGGAAAGGCCAGAGAAACATCTACTATCTGGTTACCAAGAAGCGTTCTCGAGATAAGCCGTCTTATGAAGATGTTTGGAAGAGCCTTACGAGATTGAGAGACACGATGCTGGACCAGAATATTGTAGACCTGGCAATCCCAAAATTGGCCTGTGGGCTTGATGGGCTGGACTGGAGAGTTATAAGAAGCATGTCAGAGACAATATTCAGATCCAGCGGCATCAACATTCTGGTGTACTGCAACCATCTTCCTCGACCCAACTTGAAGACTGTGGAGTGCTACGTCCATCGAACGTCCAGGTGCAGACATGGAGAATCTTGCAGATATCTTCACACTCCAAGAATGACGTTTCGGGGCGAAACATCTTTAAGAAGGGGGCAATGTAACGATTTCGAGACCGGCCCTGATCTAATTAATTATGCACCCTCGTTCAACTACAACAGCATTTCTGCTGGCGTACGGATCGCCGAGAACATGCTGGAATAAATCGAAACTGTTCGAAGAGCCATCTAGATGAAATGTTCTATACTCCAGAATAATCGAGAGGGACTTGCGACTATATAACCGCTGGAGGACAGTCAGAGTTGAGGGTTAGTTACAGTTCCAGAATTCGCTGATAGATAGCCACAGTAGAAATAAATTGAAATAGTTATTGAAGTAAATGTTTTAGTGAATAATTGTTGTAAATAGTGTTTAAAATAAATTAGGAAAATTTGTTAGTGCAGTATTACTACAGTATTCCTGAAATAGACTGGAAAAGATATCGCTGTGAGGTGAAAGGCAAATATGATAAACTGGAAGAGGCCCTACAAGCTGAGAAAATGTTTGCTATTTCCGAAGATACTGAAGATGAAGAAAGGTAAAATTTAAACGATAGGTTGAATATATAGAAAATCTAATGAGATTAAATCCCTTAGGTACTTCAATAATCGAAAGGAAAAAAAAGCACAAACCATTACAATGAAAGATTACTAGAGTTATCGCTCGAAAATAATGTTGCCACTACTAGCAGCAACTCAAGCAATGATGGATATTCTGCTAGTTCTGAGATGGAGTCTTTCGAGAATGATATAGCTGATAACACTATTGTAGAAAATTCTCTACTTGATGAAAGTCATATTGAAAATGTTTCTCAAGATGGTGTACTTCTTCTAGATGTTGCAAATGTAGGAAGTAGTTTGGAAGAACTCAAGCAGGATATTATAAAATTGAATGCCAAAGCAAACAAAATCTTCGATATTCTCTCAAACAAAGTGACTATTGTTAAAAATGCAGCATTTCTCAATTTAGATCAAGACAGTGGAAGAAATGATATTCCCAGTCAAAACTCTTGAAGCTTAAATGTTCTGAATGATAAAATGGCCGAAAATGAATTTTTCAAGCCCAATCTCAAACGCTTCAGTAAGGAATACATTGGGACAGGATATACTTGGAAAAAAATATCATATTTATTGATTGATAAATTAGTTGAAAGGCAGGTTCTCACATCATTCACTTGGACTGGTTCGTCGAAGAAGCAAACTAAATTTAGCTTTAGCGCACTAATACATTTCAATAGACTCTTTCATGGAATTGTAAAAGCAGGCGATCCAGCTTTCACACAAATAAATCAAGAGTATTTTTTCAAACACGCTATTCTCAAGTATAGTGATGCTAGAGCAACAGTAGCAGTTAAGGGTGTTAAGCGGGTCTCTGCTCCTAGAGTATCTGTGAATCTAAAGATGGCACTGATTAATTTATCCTCAGAAGAACCGATAGAAGTACTAGAAGATAAAGAAAATGCAGTTCTTCAAGTAGAAGATGAAATATCTGCAACTAAGTAACTTCTATCAATACAAGTATTTTTTTTGGTTGATATATTTTAAAATGATCTCATTTAGTTTAATGCACATGAATGTTGGTTTCGTTTGTTGGTTTTTATTATTTCTCATCAAATGAAATTCAGGTATTTAAAAAAGCATATTTTTATTTCTTTCATAAAATCACAAGAGAATCCAGAAGTAATCAGCAATGGGTGATAACCATGGAAAACTAATATTCTTATCAATAATTGTTAGGAACATTATATTAAGGTGTGAATCAAAGGAAAAAATATGAAACAGTTTTTGTATTCCAATGACACTAATTTACATATAATATCATCCAAATGGTATAGTTGAGGTATGTTGAATAAATTACCATTAGCCATAAAAATATTTGTATATGATGAATTGAAAGGATTTTTATCGAAAAGAGGACCTTGATCTTCAATGGCTTTTCCATAAATATAAAACTCATTATCATAATAGGTACCATAGACCATTGAAACAATTTCAGACTTTTTAGTTAAAAAACCATTTATTCTTATTGTCACTTCTTAGGCTGAGCCCTTTCCTAACAGTCCAAAGTTATTGAATAAGTCCTTTGCAATGTCTGAGTATTTTGAATAGATATTCGATGAACAAATTGTAACAGCACAAAAAAATTTTAAAAATGTAAATATACATCAGGGCTTTCAATATCACTGGACCAAGATATAAGATGAATGTTCTATATTCAAGGCCCTTCCAAAATCTGAGGCAATCAAGCCCTCTCATAGCTCTGTGTATTTCTGTGGTTAGAGTTTCATTGAATGATAATAATATATTTGACATTTCGCTGATTGCTTGTGCACTCAATTTAGTTTTGAAGTTGAAACTTCCATGAACCCAGCCTGTCAAACATTTTTTCATTATTCCCAAATCTAATAGGTGCTCAGGATTACCTACGACAAAATCTGCCACTATATCAATTGGCAAAGTCTCTAGTGGACTTGTTTCCTTATGATGGTCCTCATCCCAACGTTGACGAAATGAGGTATTAGTTCTCAAACGAGCATTATTGTTTCTATAATAACTTATGTGGTGACTGTTATATGATTGATAATAACTGTATAGATTTGTGGTTTATAAGCTTTTTCGTACTTCCGGGCCTAAAGTAACAACTTCACTCCCTTGTGACAGGTACTAAAGTGTCACATTTAATCCCTCCGGGATTAAATATTGACGAAACTCCCGGAACGATTAAATCACAAACAAACGAATTCAAGGGATATTTTATTGAAAAATATAATTAATAAGAATGGTAATTAACGTTAATATTCAAATTAATATTGTGACAGTTCGTCATATTGACCAGTCTTTCCTGGGTTAATGCAGCAGGTAACTGACGAGTAACAGATAGGTCCTTTTCATATTGAACTGGTGTTTGTTTCGAAGATCCTGCGGAAACAGGAAGCGAGAATGAGGACTGTGGCATAACTATAGTGGACGAATCGGCGACTTGACCAAATATTTTATCTGAAATTTTTTGTTTATTTTTAATAGACGATTCAATATATCCCTCGGCCACGTTGGAGGATTTCCATCCTCCATGTCTCTTCAGCACGTCTATTGTTGCTCCCGAATCAGCTAACAAAGACGCAGATGTGCGTCTAAAACAATGTCCCGTATAAGACGTCGCATTTTCTAATTTCAAGAAAGCTGCTATTTGCCGTGGAAATGTACCAAACATGTTTTTTCCTACTACTCGCGTAGTACATTCTTTGTTGATGTATTGAACAAAAAATTTTGAATGAGTTGTCCCTGTCTTTCGCAATGCCACATATTTCCGAAATATCGCCACAAAACTGATGGCACTGTTTTCTGAATTTTTGATCACAAAATTTCGGTCAATTTTATTTTTGGTGTTTCTAATCGCAATTAGGAAGGAATCACCCAAATCTCTCACATCGTCGATTTCTAAATCAACCAACTCTTTTCCACGACAAGCTCCCGCAACGCCCAAAATAAGTGCAACCTACAAAAAAATTGATTTCTTAAAATTTCTGAATATAAACAAATTTCCAAATTTACCTTAAGCATTAAATATTTATCATCCGGAGCCTCCCGTAAGAACTGATCTACCTGCTCAGACGTGAGAATTCTTGACTTCTTTGGCTTAAATCCCTCATTTCTTCTCTTCAAAAAAGCTAATAATTTTGGAAATTTACTTATATCAATATCTTCTCTAATGTTAATAACCGATTTCAGCATTGAGTAATGTGCCCAGAGAGTTGAGGCACAAACCGCTTTTGATTTATCATCGAAGTAGACTAACAGCGCATTTTCAGTAGGTTGTCTAACATTTTTTAAGCGGCACCACTTTTTAAAAGCATCGTACTGCTGCTCGTATAGTTTTCTAGATTTCGGTGGTAACAATTCTTCACCTACTTCGGCTGCTCTTTTATCAATATCAGATACACCTTCTTCACTCATGATACCAATAATTATCAATAACAATGTTTCTTTACAATGACACTAGTAATGACAATGTTTCTAAATTATAACTGTCACAACGCAATGTTACTATGGTAACTTATTTTAAAGACAGTTTATTAAATGAGTTGAAGAGAGAAAAAACTGATTGAAATTATTGGAATAATTAATAAAATCATACCGGAAGTACGAAAAGTATCGTATATACCTTGCGACTGAAGTACATTTAATCCTTCAGGTAAATTATGGCCCTCCCTGCGGTCGGGCCATAAACTTTACCTTCAGGATTAAATGTACTACTTCAGTCCCGCGGTATATAATGTACTATTATTTAACAGTTATTACTTATTAGTTGACTTTCTATTTCTTGTCAAATCTGACTAGTCAATAAATTCAGTTGTTATATTCAGTCCAGGAACTAGGTTCCAATAAAGGTAAAGTCAATCATGTTACACGCCCCTCTTATTGAACGAACAAACAAAATCTTTAAATCTTGAAGGAGGTTTGATATTTCTTCTTTCTTGCTGGCTAGGCCCCGGTTCTTCTGATATCTTCTCGTTATTCTCACATATATTTTCTGCCTCTTCTTGTTCTACACCTTCCTTTTCGGGTACCTGACGCAAATATATACGATTTCTTCGATATACTGCACCATCTTCTGTTCTTACAGAATTCTCTGGTTCCTCCCTCTGACCAATGATTTCACCTGAAATCCAATTTCTTTCTGATTTTTGTATGATGACGGGTCCTCTCAAGTCAGGTAGTTTCTTTTTCTTCATATTATAAGTAAAGTATCAGCAGATACATGTTGTTTCGCTTTCATGACTTTAATATTTTTTTCAGTGTCAAACAGTGGTTTTAGATTACTATTTAGACTTGGTAGTTGTGTGCGAATTTTTCTCCCCATCAACATCTCTGCTGGTAAGGGCAATTGCTGCTTGGGTGTACTGTTGTATTCCATAGTAATTAGATAAGGGTGTTTTTGTGATTTCGTCAACATGGATTTCAATGTTTGAATATGCCGCTCAATCATACCATTCGATTGACTATAGGTTGGACTAGATGTGATGTGGGTAATGTCAAGTTTCTCGAGGAAATCTTCAAAATTTTTCGAATCGATTGGAGGTCCATTATCAGACATGATTATTTGAGGTAACCCATGGGATTTGAAAATATTCAGTAAAGCCTTTTGGACAGCACTGAAATCCTTCTTCGTTACTATAGCCAATTCTACAAATTTTGAATGATAGTCACATATCACTAGAAATTGTTCATTCTTCACTTGCATGAAATCTACTCCAATTTTTTCACAAAGAAGTTCTGGTATAGGATGTGATCTTAGTGGTTGCTTGAAATAGGATTTAGAATATCTGAGGCAAATTAAACAAGACGAAATCAATTTTGGAATTTGATCATTAATTTGAGGCCAAAAACAGACTGTTGGGCTTTCTTTTGACAAGAAACAATGCCCTGATGGGTGGAATGGATTTTATTCAGGATGTCCAATCTCAATTCTCTGGGTATAATGAGTTGATTACCTTAACAGAAAACCCTCTTGTTCAAATAGTTCACTTTTATAAGGGTAATAAGGTTTTGCTAATTTCCTAACAGAGCTTATCTGATTGGGCCATCCATTATTAATATAATATTTTACGATCTGAAGTTCCTCATCACTTTCAGTTTTTTCCAAAAGTTCTTTGCGTTTTTTATCAGATACTGTTATAATGGATCGAATATAAAAATCATCAAATTCATGTGTATCTTTTTTGTCTTCAAGAGGATTTCTTGACAACAAATCTGGAATATGAAGTTCCTTACCAGGTAAATATTGAAGGGTAATATCATATTTAAGAAGTTTAATGACAAGTTTTTGAAGTCTTGGAGAAAGTGAATCTATGGGTTTTTTCATAATACCCAATAAAGGTTTATGATCAGTTAGAGCAATAAATGGTCTACCGTATAGGTAATAATGAAATTTTTCACAACCCAACACTATAGCTAGTAGTTCTTTCTCAACTTGTGCATAATTGAGTTGAACACCATTTAAAGACATTGACCAAAAAGCTATCGGATGTCCATTCTGGCTTATATGACCCCCTAATCCATATTGACTTGCATCTGTTGCTAACGTAACTGGTAAGTTTGGATTAAAATATCTCAATACAGGTGTTTCAGTTATAAGTTTTTTTAAATTTTCAAACGCCAAATTTTGTGGACTATTATCATCCCAAATCCACTCAGTTTCTTTTTTCAGCAATAGACGGAGTGGTGCTATTTTTTCAGCTAAATTCTCAATAAATCTACCTAAATAATTAACTGAACCAAGAAACCTTTGTAATTCCTTTATATTATTCGGTTTTTTTATATTTTGTATAGCTTCACTAGATATAATATGGCCTAAACAATGTATTTTGTTAGATGCCAGTTGTAATTTTTTCTTATTAAATTTGACATTCATCTTCCTCACTTTATCTAAAAAACATTTCAGTCATTTATTATGTTCTTCTAAAGTAGCACCATAAATCAGAATATCGTCAATATAGGCCAGGGTGCCATCTAATCCTTCTATGAGGTTATTCACGTGATTTTGAAAAATTTCAGTTGCATTTGATAATCCATAAGGAAGCCGTTTGAATTTATATCGACCAAATGGTGTAATGAAAGTGCAAAGTTCTGAACTTTCGTTATCCAACGGTATTTGATAAAAGGCTGTGGAGGCATCAAGAACTGTAAACCATTTAGCATTGCTCAACTGAGCAAAAATAGTTTCTTGGGTGGGCAATTCTAGATGTTGTCAAATTATATATTTATTTAGAGGTCTAGGATCCATACAGAGTCGAATACTTCCATCTTTTTTTTCACGTACTACTATTGCATTCACCCATTCAGTTGCATCAATCGCTCTCCCAATCACTCCTTGTTTTTCCATATTATCTAGGGCCTTTTTCACCGAACTATTCAATGCTAGAGGTACTTTTCTACATCTAGCTATGTGGGGGATAGCATCACCCTGTACACGAATAGTGCAAGGTTGTCCAAAACATCCAATACCTTTAAATACATCCGAATACTCGGATATTATTTCCCAGGAAGATGAAATGTTATCAGAAAAAATGTCATTTTGACATTTATCAATAGAATTTATTCTTTTTATCAATTTCAAATCTACACAAGCACTAAGACCAAGAATAGGTTCATAGTTTTCTTTCAAAATATAGAAATCATGTTCATATTTTAAATTTTTGAAACAGGTCAACAATTTACATGTTCCAAGAACGTTCAGTTTATTTTTATTATATGCCATTAAAGATTTCCACTTTGTTCAATTTTCGGTTTTTTATTTAAATTCTGATAAATATGAAGTGGCAAAATATTAGCTTCACTTCCGGAATCTAATTTGAATTTTACTCTCAAATCATTGATAAAAATATATTCCATCCAACACTTGGCAGGTTCTTCAATCTCTTCAATCGAGCCTATTTCAAAATTATTCACCTCAATATTTTCATCCTCATCCTCACTTCCACACACATGCTGATTTTCTATATTACATACCCTTCTTGCCAAACATTTTGAAGAAAAATGATTCAGTTTCATGCAATTTGTGCATTTCTTTCCCCATGCCGGGCATTTACCAAAATTATGTGAAGTTCCACAACGCTGACATGTAGGTTTTTTTCTCTTTCATTTTGCTGTCTTCCTTCCATGTCTTTTCTTCTGTTTGCTTGTTATGTATTCCTTCATATTTCTTCCTAATCCCATCTATTTTATATTCACTGGACGTCCCTGCTGAAATTGCTTTAACTTGTTTCCTGGATGCTTCATCCGCTCTACAAATATCTATACACTTTGATAGTGTCAAATTCTTCACTCCCAACAACTTCTCCCTAAGGTTATCAGAAAGCATTCCACATATTATTCTATCTCTGATGAGCGAGTCATGTAAACTACCAAATTCACAATCCACTGACTTTTTTTTAAACTGGTTACATACTGGTCTATACTCTGGTCTTCTTGGTTACATGTGAAAAATAAGAAACGAAGATATGTCTCATTTTTATATGGTTCAAAATATTCAGAAAGCTTCGCCAATATTACTTCTACAGTTTTTTCATCATACCGTAAATGTTAATGTATTATAGACATCTAGACCATCATCTCCTAGTATATGAAGAAATGTAGCTCATTGTTTTGCAACTGATTGGTTCTCCATGCCTGCAGCAACCCAAAACAATTCTATTTTCTGCTTCCATTTAGACCAATTCGCGGCTGGTTCTGTACCTGGCTCGAACGATTTGGGTGTTTGCAAATTTGCCATTTCCCAAATTGCTTGCTTGCTTACTGGGTTCAATAACTAGCTGCCACCATGATATATGATTGATAATAACTGTATAGATTTGTGGTTTATAAGCTTTTATTTAACAGTTATTACTTATTAGTTGACTTTCTATTTCTTGTCAAATCTGACTAGTCAGAATAAATTCAGTTGTTATAGTCAGTCCAGGAACTAGGTTCCAATAAAAGTAAAGTCAATCATGTTACAGTGACCTTCCTTAAAAAATTCCCCTTCGGCAGTGCATCTGGCCAACATGACGGTGATTAAAATTAACAGTACCAGAATTATAAGTTAATAAACGAAAGTTGAAAGAATTATTGGATCAAATTTAACTCACCTTTGATAAAAGCTCTTGCTGGTGAATCACAGATGAAACATCTAATCTTTAAAGTTTTTGAATGGTCTCCCACTTTTGTGCCATTTTTAATTGATCTCATAATGTCTTCAACGAAATATTGCAAGAAACTCTTCAAATCTGGCTTACATTTACCTTAGTAAATTGCTAAGACCAAGGGAGATAACTCAGGAACATCTTCAACTTTAGCAAGAATAGGTCAAAATTCATATTTAGAACTATTGTAAATTGGTAAATCATCTACATTGAAAGTTAAATTAATTTCAGAGATTGATGTTTCCCCTAATATAGGGGTGACACTATCGAAGCATTTCTGCAATCCTTGATACCAGAATAAGCCATCAGATGCTGGACCCATGTGAACCACTTCTATTTTTCGAGGTCTCTCGAGCAATGATCTAGAATCTTTTGGAAATTTCTGTTGTAGATCTTATTATATGCATCAGAGCATTCAACGCTGTGTGTGAAATTTTGTGATCTAATGCCCACTTCTTCAATTTTTCTTTGAAGATAAAACATGTTTTCAAATGTCCTCCAGCATTGCTATCGTCCGTGTCTGTACTTTCCTCTTCAACTTCAAATTCACTTTCCATGGTTACGCTCTCAGGAGGTGGAGGTTCTGAAAGTATTTGGACACTAGTTCCTGGGACATTACCTCCATCGTCACCTGCTGGAAGAACATTATTTTTTTATGTTTGTAGTTTCTCAAGAGGTGGTTGATTTGTAATTGTTGGTGTTAATTTTGTAATCACTCCTCCCTCTGTATATATATTTTTTAATTTGCTGTACGCGCCAGTTCGTTTATAAGGCAGATTAGACTTCTGCTTTGGCATTACTTTCATTATTGAGATAATGGAACCATAATACCTACATAAACAAAAAAAATATTGAAATTCAGATACATAATGTAGTTAAGCGACCAAGTTCATATTTTGCTAAAACTACATTACATGAGTTCGATATGTAGGCGTTAAAACGTTTTTAAAATCCAACCATTGGAACTACATAGATTTATAGTCATTATAACCTTAAAACGACTTCCTTTTCCGGTATACCCAAGAACACATACAATTCATTCACATACAGACTACAGATCAACATTTGCTCAAGAATTCTTAACTGTAGGCGTGTAATATCCATACTAGGACATCATAGCAACCCCTAGAAGTTATAAAACATACATTAGCTTTTTAGTTGTAAAACAACACAAATACGTGGTCTTTGAGAGGGTTTAATTAGTCATTATGTGAATTTTATAACTTTGTGCTACTTGGGATACCTACCCATTATGACCAATATTATAAAATATTCAATTTCCCATCATATTGTTAATATTGACTGTCGCGTCGCATGTTGGGATAATGCAGGAATGTTAGTTTTATAAGTGTAAAACTTGGATATATAATTTTTTTATTATCGTTCAGTGAAATCGATTTGAGTCATATGAGTATGAGTATGAATTGTGTTCTAGGGGTCCCTTTGCTTTCTTTGGTCGCCTTTTCATTGGCATCAGCTGTCGCAGCCAGGGTTGCATGTCATGGCACCATTGTTGGTGTTCTTCTCGTTGGCGTTCTCTGGACGGTTGGCTTTCCCCAAAAATTGGTGTCGTAAGAAATGGATAGTTTCCAAGGAATTTTTGGGAGCAACCTAGGATATTCATAACAGTTGTAATAAAAAATAGTGGCGAGTTAAGGACATTTGAAATAAATGTAGAATTGCTGCCTACTGAAGTAAAGGGCAAATAGTTCATCACGCAATAGAGACGGAGAACGTCAGAGAGAAAAAACAAAAAAGGAGGAGCAGCAACAGAGAAACAAAGAATACAAATAAGAAAATATAACTATATTCTGAATTATACACAAAAATTTAACAACCGGATCCTGAAAGTATTTCAACTGCAACTGCAGGAGGAAAACTTAAAGAACAGGTTCAGTTGCAGAAAACCATTAAACAACCAACAAAGCTGACATGAGAAACAGGACCGTCTTCCAAAATTTTAAGAAAACTCTTGAACGAAGGATGCCGGGAAAGACAACAAAAAATGTTAGCCAAGAGAAAAACCTACTTCCATATATTCTTGTAAGAATAAGCAAAAATCAATAGTTATTAGGAAAATAACTTTCGAAAAGTTCTGAAGCACCATGGGAATTGGAAAGCAGAGGCTGGGAATGAAGATGGACATGAACATGGCACAGAGAGAGGTACTACAGAAATCAGGGAAGGTATGAATGTTGATGAAATCAAGAATCGCAGACTATATGGACGAAATGGAGTTACCTCAACAAATCAAAAGTATCAGACTCCAAGTAGAATGCATGAATGGAGAAGTGATATGAGCTGGGGGCAACCTATGCTCTGAGTGGAGCCGTAATGAACACCAGTAAAATAGCAGATTATTGTTGGGGTGTCGATGGTCACTTAGAAACATTGTATCCTCCAAGAACTCAAAAATTAAGATCTATCATCATAAATGGGAACGAATGAAGGGGCTGCAGGGCTTCAAGTCCACTTTTTAAAATTTCGAAGTCTGAAAAATCTGCAAGAAAAATATCTATGAATATAAGAAGAAATGATAAGATTTTTCTCTAGATTATACTACGGTACAAAATTTCAGAATTTCAATGCTGAGTTGACATCCTTCCGTTAACGTAACTGGTGGAAGAAGTACCTGTTAAACTTCAGTTTGAGTATAAGCTTGCGCATTAGATGTAATCAATTTAATCATGAAAGCTTTTTAACTTAAGAGAAACTAGACATATTTATTTACAACAAACGGGAAGGTAGTACCCCAGATGATAATTTTTCCCTATTAAAAAAAAACAAAAGTTGTAGTCGAATCTGCACCTGAAGATTTAGGGTAGAAATATCAGCGAGTGGTTGGCTTAATTCTGAAGTGTTTTTCGGATTCATATCCAACTTGTTCTTGCCTTACTCAAAATTTTAACAAATGAGTCAGTCGTCCAGTTATATTCTTCTTGGATGGTCACCACTTGCACATGATACAAGAATACTTCAGAATATGTTAAACAGCGTTTATATGAGAACAAGGAGAAAGAAGGATTTAGAATACCTACACCATTTTAGAAAGAAAAAGGAACTCTCATAAGGAGAAAAACTTCAAAATCTTTTCATCTATAATATCTAATGAAAAATCTCGCGAATATTCTGAGTGAAAAATTAACACATCTTAGAGACCGTGTAACACAAATACATGATCTTCAAGATGGTGTAAGAAGTCATCATGTAAATTTTATGACTTCGTGCTACTTGGGAATAAACTTGGTTTTGTTCAACACAGAACGAGGTGCACCAAACTCTGTCATCGAGTTGGAACCAGCAGAATTAGTAGTTAGCAGAAAACCCACATTGAAGCTGCGAAGACTGAGGTAAGCTATACAAGGATAAGCCAATGCCAATGTAAGAAAATTTGACCTCGTCGTAGGAGACCGAGGGTTTCATAATGGTCTGCTAGGATGGTATCTTCAACTATAACGATTTTAAAAATAAAATTAGCCAAATCAGTTCAGCCGTCCAGCCTACCAACGAAGAGCATTTGATTTGAATTTTCAGAGATTATAAATGCTTCTTAAAATTTTTGAATATTAACAGTTATTTCTGTAAACAACGCGCGACACTGCCGGTGAGCGGAATGGCTCTTGTTATTTTCGTCTATAATATAATAGCCCTCTCTCTCGGAAGTTGTCCCTACAAAGTTGAAGGAGTGAGCGGCAAAATACTCATGTAGGTTGTGTTACTTGAACGGAGATTTCAACAAAAAGTATAACAAAATGCAAAATGAAATATCAACACAATATAAATAACGTATTGACTCCCGTTTTCTGCTTATCATGAGGGTGATGTCAGTTACATGAATGCTCCATACAGGGAGTCCCACGGTTCGAGACGACTTAGCGCTGTCTCAGCAGAATAGGACACTTCTTCCCAAGTTCATAAATATAGGTTCACATCATATTCTTTAGCTTAGTTTTGTTAGTCTTTGAACTAGTAACATGTTGTAAAGTTCCTATCCAAGTAGTAAATTGTTTTTAAAAAGTCATTTTTTGAAATCATACTTATTTTTTGTCCAACAAAAGAATAATAATGACGCTTTCAGATTTCATCGCAGAGTTTACGTGTACCGAAAAATGTTTCGAGACAGCATTCCCACTATAGCGCTAAAATATTGATAAAACGGTTGATCTACACCGCTTTTGTGAAAAACAAGCGTATTCTTGCATGATGGCAACTAATCACAGTGAATATGTGGTATTCTGAGTAATCACAAGTGTTGAGGTATGAGATAAGCTTATCAAACAGAAAATGTCTGCCAGCGAAACTTCTTCATTTTTTCATTTTTTTTTTCTGTAAAAGATGTACATTATTGTGAACTATTGAATATTTGAAATATCATATAGGTATATGTGTAACTACTGAGCGTTACTGAGTGATAAGTAAATCACTAAATTTGAATTTCGCCGGTTTGTAATAAAACACACAGATCTACAGTTAGTATCGGAAATAATTAAATTATCTTGGGTATCATTATTTAATGAGAGTGTAAAGAATAGTGTGCCAAATATTGAAAGAGCATTGAAATTTCCCCTCGAATAGCTCGAAGAGGGGGTATCGAATCGTCGATCGACGTCACTACTCAGAGAGTCGAGTCGGATGACAGGAGGGAAAAACAGCATTGCGTTTGTCTTGATTATGTGGTATTATCATATTATTGCGTTCCTTGTTAATTTTTTACATTTGTCTACCCAAAATATTTTTTTCCGATATTGTATAAAAAACTAAATGGTGATACGTCATATCGAAGATTTGTTGCTTCTAACTTATAGAATATTTAAAACATTTTACATTATTCAAGGCTAGAAAAGCGAGAGCCCCTGTTTCTTTTTTTTTGAGCACTGTGATGCATTCCGGGATGGAGGTTCGTGTGAGTATATACATAGATTGCCACTGAGATCAGTATGCATTTGCTGTTAGCATGTCTAGTTTATGCGGTCGAAATTTTCAAATACTTACCAAGTTGAACTTTTACGATTTTCAGTTCAGTTGTACTAGTTCTGGTAGCAAATCATTAATCTCAGTAACATTCGTGAAATTATTCCATTTGCATAAATAAAGGAAGTACAAACTGCATACAAGTTGAAGGCCTTCATTCATTTTTATTATACTAAGATTTTGGCATAACAATCGTCACTGAAAACAAGTCCACTCCAAGGTTTTCTTCAATGAGAGTACGTCAATAGGTTCCGTCCACATTAACGTGAATGCACTCTTCTTCAAAACAACTCAATGCCGATAATAATAATTATAAATTTTTTTGTTATTTTGGGGTGTGACAGTGCCAGTTTGGTTGAGAATGTTGACTTGAACATAGTAAGTGAAAAATATATTAGTTTTTATGGAGGAAATTAATATTTGAAAGTTACTGTAAAGTATTTTCGATCTAGATCTTTCAATTGAATTTATATTTTCCAAAATAAACCTACCTCCATAGGTAGCTACATGATCCCGCATCTGCGCTCTGGTGCTCCATATCAGCTTCTAATAGGCGCAACTTGAAAATTTCTTTCGAATGTAAATATGTTTCTTTCATGGGAAAGTATCTCACCAAACCAAAGTTTGTTTTTTGTGATGAAACAACCTATATTTCATCACATGGTTGAATAGAGATTACTTTGACGATTCAAAAATATAGTTCATCAACGTTAGTTCCGAAGATATATCCATATTACTTCAAAAAATATGGAAAAAATATCCTGAGAATGGATGGGGGCGAAATCACTTCAATAAGGTCTACTTTCTATAATATGAATCACAAATGAAATTTCATTGAAATATTGTGTGAAGAATGGCAATGTGAAAAATCCAGATTTCTTTAATAAAAACCCACTCATTGAATTTCAGTAATTGAACGGCTACAAAGTTTCCTTTCCAATGATGTATTACTTTATATACAGTGTGTTTCACTTCTCATGGAAACACCTCCGAATCTTCTGTAATTTTTGACGGAAAATCTTGAAATTTTCGGGATCGATAGAAAAACTAGAGATGAACTCTCTGTACGAAAGGGGTCATCCTACCTGATGTACCCTGCACGCCACTAGCGATGGAACCACCTATTTTTTCGAAATGTTATATTAGGGGGCAAAATTGGACCGAAATTCTTTCAGATTCGTGTTTGAGATCCCCAAATAACTACTTATCCACCTGTCTGCTGAAAAAATTTCAGTTCTGAAAATTTCTTATTGGTTTCACTTCTTATGGAAACACCTGTATATATCACATATGATGACCCTTTTTGTGCAGTTAGTTCATTTCTAGTGTATCAATTTATACGTCGAAAATTACGGAAGATACGTGGGCGTTTCCATGAGAAATGAAACAAATTAGAAATATCCAGGACTGAAAGTTGTTCAGGAGAGAGGTGTATTAGTGGTAATTTGGGGATCCTAAACAGGAATTCGAAGGAATTTCGGGACAATTTTGCCCCCTAATATAACTTTCCGGAAAATGGGTGGTTTCATCGCTGTTGGCGTGCAGTGTATATCACGTAGGATGACAACTTTTTTGCAGTGAGTTCATTTCTAGTTTATCTATCGATCCTGAAAGTTCCATGATTCTACGTACATAATAACTACTCAGGAGTGAAACGAATAATCTCTACAATGTAGAAATCACTGTCCACACTATCACACTGTAATAGAGTTGGTGTAGATGTTGGTCATAGTCATAGAGTGAATAGGCGACCACACATGCCACGATTGTCTCGCGGCAGGAATGAAATTTGGTGCAATGACGTCATACGTCACCAGCAACTTTGATAGCTAGGTTAGTTAGGTTAGGTTAGATTGTGTCCCTTCCTTTTACTTCAGGTCCATTAAACAATTAAACATATAGAATAGACAGTCCCTTTACTTACACTATGATCCTATGTTTCGGAAATGATGTATATGTTTTATAACTCTGAGAATGTAAAAACGGAAAAGTAAATAAACAATCTCCAAAGGTTAATGCATTACGTCAACGTCGTCAACACATATGCCATGACGTCATTGCACCAAATTTCATTCCTGCCGCGAGATAATCGTCATATGCCTTGTTTGAAAAAGCAATTGAGATGTGACTTGTCTAGATCCCGACGTCTGATGCTTACTTGGAGTGCGCACCGACCGCAAGTGGTGTTGCAGTAGATTTTCCGGGTTTTCCTACAGCTGAAAAGTGAATACGCCAAAAAAATACTATAGTTGTCCAACCTTATGGAAGTTTTATTGATTCGAATAAAGACAGGTAGATGGCGTTAGTAATCTGGTCCCCCATGATTCGAGAAATCTGTCCTGTGCGATTTGAGGTGATCTGCGACTTCTCTTAACTTTCGCGGTTAAATTTCCGTAAAGTAGATGGCAGGACATGTGATGAATAGTGAATAAAATTGGTAGGTGGCTTCAAAAGTTTATATACCTATTCATTTAATTTTCAGAGACAATGGCATGTTTTGTTTATAAAACCTTTTCAACGTTTGATCTCATTCTCATTTGAAATATTATGATCCGGACTCCTGACTCTTGTATCATTGTATAAAGAGCAACACTTTAAACAATGCTTGAATTGAATTGGAGTTAAGATATTTGTGATTAAGGGAGATAGTATTTCTGTTATTGATTCATGTGATTTTATACAAATATGAAAGAAAAGGTAAACTGCCTGTGAATTCTGATTGTATTGGATTTATTTTGCCTCAGTAACTGAAAACTGATGAATATCTCATGCATTTTTACCTAATATAAATTCTCGAGTTCTGCTATAAACATTTTTGTATTATTGTTCTGTGGGCCGAAAATTTTTGCCTTGAATTTTCAAGAATTACGAATGAGTTATGCATTGTGACTGGAAATGTTTTCAAGGTAATGGGTTTTTTACAGGTGAGCATTTTTTGTAAACTCTGATATCAATGAGACGATTACAAAAATGTCATAAAACTCTTTGGTTGGGTAAATCTCAAATAAAAATCAAAATATTTTTCAATTAATTGATGATATTACGTGGTAGGAAATCCTCATGAAATATGAGAAATGAAACTTCGTATGTTTGTGTACCACTTAATTTGTAACACCAATGTTATTGCAGTTACGTCCTGTATGGAAATTCTCAATATACTCGTCAGACAAGACCTCAAAGGCTCGAAGAACTTCGGTGCTCCAGATAAGCACCCACCACCACCTGGCAAGAGTTTTAAACTGATGGCTAGATTAGGAGCAACAGATTCCGATTTAGTTTGTCGAGGGGCGAAACGTGCTAATTCCCAAAAATGGATATTTGTCTTACCCGAAGAACTACAGACCGATTACAAGCTTGAATGCATTTAATTAGATGTTTACCATATCTTGTACAAGAAAAGACTCTCCGCAGTTGATCCGGTGTATGAACGGATATATGAGCAAAGAAGGTCAGAGAAGTTGGTTGCTGACTGCAAGGAGAACCTGATTATCGACAGATATATCACGCAGGACTACATGCAGTATAAGCTTAACCTTTCAATGGCCTGGATCGATTATCGCAAGTCGTTTGATACAACATTGCATGAGCTCATCATACATTGGCTCAGATGCGGGACCAATCATAAACTGAGATACATTGAACAGCTGATGCTGCTCAGAAGTACCCGCTTCATCATAACATCTGGTCGAGCCATTGTTCGTTGCACTGCGGAAAACCCGCGGATACAACTATGCTGTGCTGAGCTTGCACCGAAATCGGCCGTTCCATGATTATATTTCCCCTGGCAACGAGGGGGCCGTGGATGGAGTTCTCACAAAGTATAACGGCCGGAGAAAATTTATGAAAATTTTGACAAGGTGGTATTTGATGATGCCCGATTTAAGTGATATCGGCAATGTTGCCAAATCAACACTTTTTCAGATATTGAGGGTAACTCAATTTTTTTTAACGAAACACCCTATTTGTTTTCAATGCAATCAATTCAACGACGCCTCATTACTTATGTCTCCAAATATCAGATTTTGAATTGATGTAGTTTTCGAAATATGACAACATGGCTTTTTCGCTCAAAAGTCTGAAAACGTTCCAATATTTTCAATACGATTCAAGAAAAAATCGAGATATTTTATACATGATGGTTTTTGATGAAGCTCGATTCAATGGTGATATCGGCAATGTTGCCAAATCAACAGTTTTTTAGATATTGAGGTCAACTCAGTTTTTTCAAATGGAATATCCTATTTGTTTTCATTGCAATCAATTAAGTGACGCCTCATTACTACGATTACTGGAATCGAGACATGACTCATTTCAAATAATGGAGAAAATTCTTACTAAAACTTAATAAAATATTTCTGGAATATAATTTGAAATCGCTGTAACCTACTTTTTTCAATTATTTCCATAAATTACACAAACCTGATAACTGAAACTGTCTTGAAAGTGTAAGCTGGGATAGTTAATAATTCTCAATTACTAACATTGAGGTTGTGAATATCTCTGTGTTCGGTGGGTAATTTTTCTATGCAGATATGCTAGATTAATTGGAGTGAATGTCGACCAGTGAGTAAGGTCAGAAATCGTGCTCCCGTTAAATCTAATTTCAACTCGAAAAATACACCTAATAAATATTTGAAAACCAGTCATTATATTCAATAAAGTACAGTTTCACATAGTGCGTTTGAAAAAATTCTGTGATTATGGTCCTAACATGATATTACCGAAGAAATAAGAAATTCCGTAAACTGTGTCATCAATAAATGCTTAAAAGACCAGGCTTTGATAAAAAGTATAGCGGATAGTATATCAGAGGTCATCTCAAAAAATATAAATAAGAAACTTTCCGAGATAGCTCAAAGAATGTCCGACATTGAAAAACGACAATTTGAACTGCATAAAATTCACGAGGGGGGTGTTGAATGCATTTCAAAGTAGTATAATGCGGACGTGATTCAGAAGTTTGACAACATGGATCAAGAGAATCGGTTGAAAAATTTAAGAATCTTCAATTTCATTGAAGACCCAAAAGAAAACACGCGAATGAAAATAATACAGATAATAAAAGACAAAATTAAAATCAGCCTAGTGGAAGAGGATATAAGGCTGTGCTATAGAGTAGGCAAGAAAACTGAAAAACCGAGATGTATGTTCCTAAAACTAACGAAATACGATATCAAACAAAGAATCTACCGAAACAAAAAGTTACTTAAAGGAACAAACATTGTGATTAGAGAGGATTTGACAAGTTGGCGGTTACAACTGGTATCCAAGGCTGTGGCAAAATCTTCTTTCTGAAACGTGTGGACTGAATCCGGAAAAATATACTTACTTCTAGACAACAAAATCAATGTTATTAAATGTGATGCTGACCTAGACAAACTATTTGGAGAAGAGAATTCCTAATTTGAAAATATAGTATATGTATATATATATATAATTATAACTGAATTGAAGCGATTAGGGAGCACGATAAAATTTATTTTTCTCTCCATTTTTCATCGATTTTTCATCTGTGATTTGTATATTTTTGATTACTTTTACTCAACCTTCTTATAGTTCTCGAATATAGAAATGTTAGAATTTTTAGATATATTAGATAGTCAAGAAGGTATCAAAACAAAAACGTATAATGATTTTGAAGAATGGAGTAAACAAGAAACTGGAGATAGAGGATCATCCATTATTAAAGTAATACATTTCAATATTAGAAGCGTGGGAAAGCATTTTATTAACGAATTATAGATTAATTTGGCAGAAAATATAAGTAACTTAGACATAATTAATTGTTTTATCTGAAACATGAAACATAGATAGGGTTACTTCAATATTCCCAATTTTACGGCTCACTACAATAAATCGAAAATAAACCGAAATGACTGCATACTATTGTACATCAACAATAAAATAATAGCAGATATACAGACTTTTCAACTAGCTGAAACAAATTTTCAAGAGTCTCAATTACAAATGAAAAAAGAAAAAAACATATCGGAATAACGGATTCTTATAGACCTCCATCCTCTAATATTTCACTTTATCAAGATAACCTCAAACACTATCTATATTCTCTCTCTAAAAATTCAATTTAAATATTCATTGAAGACATCAATATGAATTTATTAGATATAAGGTCGAATGAGGTACAAAACTACCTCAGTATAATGGATGAGCATATATAAACGAACCCACTAGGGTATTCAATGACTCAAGTAGTATAATAGATCACATTTTTGTTAGCCGAAAAAACTGCTGTAAATACTAAAAGATAGCATCAGCAATCATACAAACAAGTTTATCCGATCACTTCACTTCATCACTCGTAATTCAAGATCCACATGAAACCGAATCGAAAACCACAAAAAATTCTTCTAGACTATAAAAAATTAAACAATTTTCTAGAAGAAGAAAAATGGCTAGATATTTTTTCTTGTCTTGATGTGCAAATATCTTACAACATATTCATTGAGAAATTGAACAAATGCATAACATCATTAACTAAAATATATGCAATATCAAATAAAAAACAAAAACTCAAACCTTGGATCACGAATGGACTTATAACATCAATGGCAAAGTGTTTTCTACGTCACATTTCATGGCGTACAAAACACTTTGCTCCACACGGTGTGATTTATCCCTCGATGGCCCCGTCCATCGAGTTCTCGCCGTTGGTGGAGGATTGCTGAAGAAGATGACGTATTCGCCGAAGAGTTTCGGGGGGTGGGGGGGTCTTCAAAGCGTTTCACCCTAAGTGGCGCGAGTCTTTTCTGCAAACAAAACATGGCGGCAAGGGCGGGAGGTAAAAAAACATGGCGGCGATGGAGGAAGTTAGGAAAAAAAACGTCCCCTCACGTGATTCGCTGAGAGCAATTGGCTGGAAGAGAAAAAAACGTCACGTGATTCGCTGAGAGCAATTGGTTGGAAGAGAAAAAACGTGACGAGATGTGTAGGAAAAAAATGGCCACCGCCAAATTGATAAAACAAAAATATGAAAAGTGTCTGTCTTAGAACAATAGAAAATTATGATAGAATTATTGATTCACTCTCTCGAATAGCGATAAGGCACGTCCCGTGCTTGTTTATTGTCTGCTCGAGCTGAGTGAAATTCCGAGAAAACACGATTTGGCCTTGAATTTGTTTACTCTCTCGAGCTCAAATTCCGAGAAAAATATATGTATGGGAGTGTATGGGAATGAAACAAACACATATGCATATATTTATTACACTTTGGTGCCAGTGGCGTAGTATGAAGATACATTACATCATCGATAAAAAAAATTTAGTGCATGGATTAAAATAAACTTATATATGGATTCGGATATTTGAACAATCAGAACCATTGACACGAAAAACATAAACCAAACGTGTAATATCGGCGGCGGCTCGCATTTGGAATCCTTACTCTCTCGATTAGCAGCAGGGACTTGCATCTTGACGTCACAGGTTGGGTAGTTGGGTGGGACGATGACGTCGACCACGACGATGACCTCGGAGTGCTGCTAGAGGGGCAAGACATCTTTAGCGGAAGCCACTGCGTATCGCTATAGGTGTGATTTGTATAAATCTTCCGCAGTCTGTACAATGAAACGTTCATCGGGATTTAGGCTCTCAACACAGGCAAATATCCATCATTGGCTAGCGCCTGAATCATTTTCGTCCAGTTCGAAGTGCTTGAATCCTCGTCGTGCAAATACGATACCAATACCTCGCCGCACTCATATGGCGGGCTAATATACAGTACGTTCGACAGAACGGCTGCTAGAATTATATAATTTTTTATCATCGTGACGACAGCTCAATGTACACTGAGAAACAGCGTATATGTCATTCAAATATATACACTGAGAGGAACACACACACACATACACCATTGCTCAATGTACATGACTCCTATTTCTTTCAGTCTCTCTCTCTCTCATTAATTTGATCCGCAAAATAAATCGAGAAAAATTGGTTTTATACATCTATAATAAATACATGAATAATAATAATAATAATACAATATGAATAATAATGATAATATTTGGTTGATTCAGCTAGTCTTGGTGGCTGACGTCACGGACTTGGTGTTGGCGGTGATGGCGAGCTCTTTGGGTTGGAATTCACCACCCACAGTGAAACCCTGGATGTCACAGGCTACGAGCTTCATCTTGGTTGCTTGCTGATTGTACTGATTCACTGTGATTAAATGAGACACACAGAGAGAGAGCGAGATTACCCACCGACTGAACGACTGAACGTTAAGCTTACAACTGACGCTCTGGACCTGTCGAAGCATGCATTTCATACATACACGAACAAAGAGTGGATTCCCCCACTACCCACTGCTACTACTGTATGTCACTTTTTTTATGACAGACGACGTACAATCTCGCTCAAGGGCAAGTGTTCCAGCATACAGTCGTGAATGATGATGCAAGGCATTATATTCATGATCGTTGCTGGATAACATTTAATATTACGATAGTTTCATCTTACGGTTTTTACTGACGGAGTGATTTCACAACTCTCCTGACTAAACTCCGAGGCACTCCGGTATTCGCGATAGACTAGACTACATACTGCACTTCTACCTGAAGACGAACTGGTATCGCACTTGTATAACATACTTATACTAGATAATCGTGGCACTGGTTAAGAGGAACTGAATTTTGTTCTTAATTCCGGTCTTATATACCATCCACTGAACACGTGAAGCAATAAAATACGACATTTGCATAGATTAATCATGTTTTAATAGCGTCCAGTTGACAGTTTTATTGTTATATATAGCACATCCCACTTAGCGAGACGAATTTACGACCATAATTTATTGATGTTATCTTATGCAGTGGGTGGAAGAAATACGCGCTATTGAAAAGTAGGATGGAATATTTCGAGATATTCATTATATTGAAATTCGTCAATTATGATCGTGGCGGGGAAAGATAGCAGTGACCTGGATATTTGCGCAGTCCGCTCTCAAACAGAAGAGAGATGCATTCAAAATTGTTTATCATTTTGATATCTTTGGCCGATATTCTTGAATGATGAATTACAAGTCGTCGCTTGATGACGGTTCATTTCTAATAATCAGTATGGGACAGGGTGGATCATGACACAACATTTACGATGTTTTCTACCAATAAGCTTTATGAAGAAACAAAATTATTCAATATAGGAAGTCTCTATTCCTATTCATGTTTGATTTGGATATCCTACAATAAGGCTAACTTTCAGAAGACAACAAAGAAACCAGATGTTGTAAAAGGGTCTGTGCATTTGCCGTTATTCAAAAAGAGTCACTCACAAAGATTTGTACGTTACTTCGGACCAAAACTTTTCAACTATTTACCAGTAGAGTCCAAAAATATTACAGATATTAGGAAATATAAAACTGCCATAATATTATTTCTGACTGTAAACCCTCTTCGATTTTACTCAAAGTGATTGAACATAAATGAACCACAGAATGAATAACTCTTCTATTACTCATATTCAACCAGACAACATATTTGAGTTTGTGAGAAATCTTTTGATGCCTCCGTAGGCCATAAATTAGCCGCAAGCATGAGTGAACTTTCTGGATTTTTGCTTTATATGGACTGGTCAAACAGGGGCCAGAGAGTGTATCTGCATAATTGAAATTTAAGAGAACTATTGCTCTGCATATTATTGTTCTCAACCATGATGAAAAGATATGTTTTTTATCCGTATATAGTCTTCACATGGAATATGCATGTTATGAAAGTGTAATGTGCTTTTCAAATCTGAGATCGGCATCTATGAGAACTCACAAAATTTTTGCTCCATAAAGAGTTTCCAGAGTTAATTAAATGGGCTACTTCTTGCAAGTATAAGTTTCTGGAAACTTCTAAGGGTTGCTCGTAATGGTGCAGGCGGTTGACGGATATAACAATCAAAACTGAAAACAATATTTATCAATCAAAAACCATAACATTGGATTTACTATCAGTGATGATGAGACAGTGGTTTGAGACTGTACCTGTAAATGAACTGATATCTTGATTTATTCAAGAGCAAGCTGAATCTATCTATCTATCTATTTGAGGAGTCATTGGCAAATATGTATCATGCGGCACTGAAGACGATTTATTAGATATGCAAAAAGCAGAAGGTTCAAGGTAGACCCCTGCTGATCCCCAGAATTTAATGACCTAGTTTGGATACAACCACGTCTATATTGAGTTATTGCTGACTGGATAGAAAGTAGTATTGAAAACTTTAGAAGAAATTCCTCCAGTTGGAGGTTCATCGCTTTTTCTGAAATTTTGATAATCTTGGTAATATACTAATGGCTCTGAGACTTTTTTGTTAGCACTTTCACAATTGCACTCCTCCTTGAGCAGGTGTTAGTAATATGTGTATCGTACCATATTGAAAAATGCTGGCAACTTAATCCAATATAATTAATATTCAGTCCATCACAACGTGCAGCTTTTGTTTTGATGAAAAAATAGTTGAGAAACAAATAATTAGAATTTTTATCGTTTGATCCAATTGTTTTATACATGCCTTTCCTTCGGCACAGCCATATCAGAATTCTAAATTACTGGAAAAAAGTTAAAAACAATATTTTCACTTCAACGAAAATTTATTTTGATTAGGTAATGCTAGTAGTGGGAAGGTGAAGTAGTAAAACTAACAACCACCATGATAAATCTTATACAGTATCGAAAAGAATTTATCCTGGATATTATGATTTAATGAGAGCATAAAGAAGAGCTTGCTAAATAATGAGAAAGCATTACAACACAGTTTATAGCTAAAAGAATCAGTTCGCTCACTCGCCGCCATCTTGTGTACAAGATAGAATAAGCGTAGGGGAAACAAATTCGGGTTGCGCAATAGATTTGCACACAAACTTACATAGTTGTCAAGTGTACTGAAAGTATTCAGTTACCAGAAGTATATAAATTTCGCGTGTTATATTTTTCATTGAAACGATTTCTGGGCTCCTATAGGAAACTGCAAACATGTTCGAGTACTTCTTTATTCATGAAATACCATTATTTTTCCAGGCAATTTTCAGGAAATGAGAGCAACATAGGCAGCTCAAGTGTTCAGTGCTACTGTTTCTGCAGAAACAAATGCTTGTTTATGTTTCAAAAAACTCCCAGACTTCAAGACAGTTGAATTCATAGAAAAAATTGATAATTTCTTCGATCTATTCAATTCATCAAAAGTCCACAAGGCATAATCATTCAATAGGACTTTCATGGGGACAGATACACAAATTCAATTTCTTAAAGACATGTTGGCGTTCAATGAATCACTTTGTTGTCTAACGAAACAAAAATATAATCAAAAGGATGAAATTTATTTTTGGGTGGGAATTGTCAATCTCGGCCTTTTTGCAATTGTGGGATGTTATGAAGGTAAACAAAATTCATACAAGAAGAATGAATCAGGCCTGTTTAGAATTTTTTTTCGGTAAATTCAGGCAGTAAAGTGGAAATTGCAGAAATTCTGCACCGATACAATTTTAAAGGACATTTAAAAAAATGTTTGCAATTAGCTATTTGGATAATTCCGAAGGAACAAACTGCCTTGATTTTGATTCAACAACCACGTCAATTCAATTCTCTCAAAGTAGAAGTAAACGACTACCTCAACCTCAATATAACATAAAGAATGATTTCGTTTCGTTTTAAAAAAAAACACAAGTGAAAAACATATTCGAATCGAAATAAGGCATGAACAAGCTGACTCAAACAAAGTTTTCACAGGCTTATCCAAATGCCAATAATGATTCATTTGGCAACTTAAAAATGCTTGATACTATTTTTTTTTGTAATATATACATACCCTTGAAAACTGTTCTTGTGAACTTTTTGAAAATTTGGCCACAAAAGTAGGTATTGGATAGAATATCAAAAATTGTCCTTCAAAAATTGATTACTGTAAGCCTTGTCAAAATATTACTCATTGTCACTGTTAACGAGAGTTCGTGTATTTCTTGTACTATTAAATTTCTATATTATAATAAAGTCCACAGGTAATAAAAAAAACATCATAAACATAATTAGTTTATGAATATGAAAACTCATTTATCTACATTCAGTTATTTTTAATGTTTACGAATATTGCATTTACCCCAATATTTACGAACTGCTTGTTTATCTTTATGGATCCGTAAAAGTACCATTTGGTTTACCACATTCAATAGGAATATATAGTTTTTATTCAAGATCAAGATTTCTCATCTTGCTTAAATTCATTAACTTATATATGTTCTCAAAATTAGCTTCTGAATATTTAATTTCGATACGTCATCGTCAGCTAGAACACACTGATCGCAAAACTTTTCCGACATATTCAAATCAACGAAAAAATAAGTAATATTTCCATCACAAACTCCTACCCAATTTCGAAAGAAGTCAGTACATTAACCACAAAACTTTGTTGCCCTTTAAAGTTTTTGTCATAAAATTTGGTATCTTCTAGATTTTCAGCAATTTTTTAACAGGGAGCCCATAATGCATACATTTTATCAACTGAATGATGTTAAAAAACAATAATCTGCAATAAAAAAACAGACCTCAACACGGTAAAAATATCCACAGTTTAGGTACCTATTTTTAGTTCCAGCAGTGTATCCATTTTTATGTTGAGTATTGTATGAATTGTAAGCGCCTGTATGCGCTAGGGATAAGGTTGCAGGTTGCGCAGTGCACAAACGTGCACAAAAAGATCAAAGTGCCGACGCCAAGTGAGCGAACTGATTCTTTTAGCTATAAACTGTGATTACAATTTCTCCTGGAATAGCTCGAAGCGGTATCTAAAGGTCGGTCCAGACACAAAACGTACAGATATCAGCGCGTCCACACGATTCCATTTTGTCGGTCAGTTTTATCGAACGATAAAATGATGATGCAAGTCGTTCGACGAAACGTACACAGTGGTTCTATGCTGAGGTCTGTTTGTTTACTCAATAAATATCAGCGCGTCCACAGTTCCACACGATTCCATTTCGTCGGTCAAAAGTCAGTTTCGCGACGTGTTTGTCATGGACGAAGCATTACTTTGGTCACTCTATGGTGTTTGCATTGCAATTCAAAGTACCAAACGAAATAATCGAAGAAGATGGTCGAGGCAATGGTTGTTATAAAGAAATTAATTTTCTCATGTCAAATTATTACGTGAACTTCAGAACGAATCAGAGGATTGGCGTAATTACCTGAGGATGGACACTGAAACATACACCTATTTGTTGAATTTGGTTACTCCCTACATTCAGAAGCAAAACACCTGCATGAGAAACGCTATTTCAGTTCATGAGAGACTCAGCGCTACGCTAAGGTTTCTTGCGACAGGAAGAAGCTACAAAGATTTGGAGTTCACGACCTTCATTTCCAAACAATCACTGAGTGAAATAATACCGGAGACTTGCGTCGCCATCTACAAGGTGTTGAAAAACAAATGCTTGAAGGTAAGTATTAGAAAATAATTTTATTGGATATAAACAAAGTCTGGCATTGTATATACAGAAAAATGAAACTATGAAACTTAATACGAGTTCTTTAAAAATAAAAACTGCATAATTTAAGTCAAAACATGTCATATCCTAATTGGGATTGAAGTTTGAAAGATACTCATGAACATTTGAAGGAGTAGAATCTGGGTCATCGATGGAAAATAGGAAGTTACGGGCGGCTGATAGCTGCTTTGAAGGATATTACTGCTGGTCTATTTCAAGTAAGGAATACTTGTCTTCTTTGCTCAGGTGCTGTGAAACTTGCCTAGTTGGTGAAATATTGGAAATAGATTATGTTGCTTGCAAGGGCATGCTGTTTGAATACTGTTGACTAGTGGACGGAATAACATGGGTGGTAGCATGGTTCGCTGTGGTGCATAAGGTTGTTGGCTCATTCCCGGTAGTGAATAATACCCTTGTTCACATCCCTGCCTTGGAATTTGTCCTCTTAGTCCGAAATCGGGAATATATTGTGTTCTACTATGTTGAGAGATGTAGTGCTGTGTGGGTACTGGTTGAAGCTGGTTAGGATTTTGTTGGCATTCACCGGCAACAATTTTGGAATGTATATCCAACGATAATAGATCCGCCTCAAATAAAACATCAGAAATAAGTTTCACAGCAAACTTGACTTGATCAGGATGGACTGCTCGAAGCCTATCGGCGACATGTTTTCCGTATCGGTCAAGTGAATCTTCCTGGAATGAGTCTAATCGTTTACTAATTTTAGTCATAACTTCGGTCGTTTCATTGTTATTTGAAGACACTTTCTTCTTGCGATTCAAAGTTCTCAAATGGGTAGTAAGACTGGAAGTCGTATCACTAGTCGGATTGGATGCTGATGTACCGGGAGATGGTGTCGCAGGAAAATTCTGATATTCTGAGTTATACTGAAACCATGAATTGTTGAAAGATTAGAGAAGATTAATAATACAACATTAAAGATCTTTTTATATTATGTTTCATAAAAAACAAAACAAAAACTTGTTACCAGGGCAAATTTCAAATTTTATTTTGTTTTATCACTCAAACTATACCGTTGGGGTGACAAAATGAATGTTTCTTTTATTGGTTTGATGGGGACATGCCGTTAGATGCTCAAATTAAGAATTAGTGTTCATACATTTTTTTGCTTCAGTTTCCATAAAGCGAACAGGAATGATTAGCAATAGCAGCCGATTTTGAAAGAAAATGGCAATTTCCGCACTGTTTGAGTAGTGCTCCAAAACCAGCAGGTATGCCCAATTCCAACGAAATCGTTGAATATACGTTTGTTGGTGATGAAGTCTTTGCCATGCGTCCCGATCTTATCAAGCCATATAGTAGTGAAGTACTGAACAGAGAACGCAGAATATTTAATTATCTCCTATCCAGAGCCCGACGAACCATTGAAAATACTTTCGGCATCTTAGCGTCACGATTTCGCATTTTCCACACTGCTATCAATTTAAAGATAGAAACTATTGATAAGGTCGTTTTAACATGTTGTGTATTATAATTTTCTCCGTCAACATTACACACCCCCAGACAGTATGGACAGGGACAATACTGTGGAATGTTCTCTTGCAGTAGGAGACAGGTGTGACCAACAATTGATGCATAACCTTCTAAGAAGAAGGAGAGGCCAAATTTTCAATGATGCAAAAATAGTTAGAGAGAAGTTCTGTCACTATTTCAATAATAAGGGCTCAGTCCCTTGGCAAGATAAAGTAGTTTTTCCGTAAATCACACCTCATAATATTAGAAACAAACTGTTGGATACAATTCAAGAAAAAGAAACTACCCAAGTAAAATTGACTTAGTTGTGGTGTTTGGGTAGTTTTTTCTTGAATTGTATTCACACCAAAGATTTCAAAAATTCGTTGTTCGAAATGTTGGATAATAAATTATATCACAAACCTGTAGACTTAACCTTCTTTGATAAATACCTTCTCAACCGTCGCTTACCTCCTTTTCACTTTCCTCATATGTCTCATCATCGATGGTGTTTATAGAATTTCTAATTTGCTTAAAAATTCAAGCAGAGAAAAGTACCATAATGACGGCTTATAAATATTGTCTTCACCAGCCCCACTTTTGGTAGATTTAATTATTTTAGCCCGTTCTTTTTTGTAAACGGTACGTAATGAGTTATTTTTTTTTGTACTATCTCCTTATTTGCTGCTTCATCAATTTCCCTGTATTTTTCAATCAGGATTTCATATGCCTGTGACTTCTTATTGCGGTCACTATAATCTGCACTTTTGACTTGCCACAAGCACGGGAAAGTCTTGTAGAGTTTAATAAACTCTCTTGAAAATTGTCGAGTGCACTGCCGACACATACCATTAGTCAAGCACAGTCTTCACCCAACATTGCCAATCTCATTGAATTTACATAATATTTTGCTTACCGTCAATTTGTTTATTGATTTTTGATCAGGATATTTTTTATTTAAGATTTCGCATATTTCTGCCATACTTCTTACGATCGACGTGACCTAAGATCATCAGAACTGCTGTTCTCTGTTTTTCTGACAGCACCATCGTTATTTCAAATAATTGCTTTAAGTGTAATTTATTATTGCAGACCTATCAATCGATAAGCAAATCAATTTAATAATGTCACATGCAATGGTAACTAAGAACTTTTGTCTGGTTGTTAAGGGCTTTCAGATATTTTTATAGCCTACTACTCAAGAATGGCGATATACTCGTACTAACTACTGAGTAATCCGCAGGTATCTATTGCAAAAAAAATAATGAAGAAATTTCAAGAAATGTGTACATCGATTCCTTTTTTACTCAGTATTCTGCAACTTGGGGTGTTAGATATTGACGTATGTCGTATGGTTGAACTCAGAAAAATATGGGCTTTCAATTTTTGATATAAAATTTACACTATTGATAAATGAAATGTATCTTGTAAGGTGATGTGGAAAAAAAACTACCATGAATAAAGGTGGAGAACTGAAATTTAAAATCGATCTATCTGAGCTTTACCTTCGAAAATAAATTACTCGTCATTAAGTGGAGCGTTTCTACACTTTATGATCGCACTTTGTGTCGCTTCGGTTGAATGGAAAAAAGTTGCGTAACTGAAAAACATTCATATGACAGTATGAAATTTCCATAAGTAATTGGTGTTTTCAAGATATTTTGAAAAATACGAATTTTTCGAATATTTGTTTTATGTTTTCATAGTATTATCGTCAGAGCTGAAACAAAATAAGAAATACTACTTTTCATAAGATTGGTTCACGTGATATCAGTAGTTTTACTATGCGACGTTCTGTTTTCGATCAACTGTCATGAACCTCTGATTAAATGAGGATGTTTTTATTATTAACTACACTTTTTTAAAGTATTTTTTCTTGGTAATTCGATGATGCACAACAGATGACGGATCATTGCTTCTCAAATCATCTCGAGTTTATGAAAACAAATAGAGTTAGGGCCCGAATTATCCTCATGATTAACTTTATTAGAAAAATGCGCATAGAGTGATTTGACGTGTTTTGGTGATCGGATAGTTTTCTATGTTTCTGAATGACATATCAAATTAATTGGTTAGGGTTATCTTCTTCTTCTTCTTGGGTTATTGGAATTCGTCGTGAAACATGTCAAATCAAATCAAAATATACTTTATTGTCCGAAGAATGAATTCTTATTTTATACATATAAAAATAAGGACGTAAAGAAATATTAAAATGGTAAGCGTAAATATGTGTTGACAAAAACACGAGTCGTCAAAAGAAGGAAGAACAGGTTTATCATATAATATCATCATACATTGCACAATAATGATAAAATAGTTAATAAACAATAACATAGGTATCAGTTTTGCTCATGTGTAAAATAATACTACATGTAGGATTACGCGAAGAAGCGAATGTCATAAAAAGAGAAGAGAATGAGCATGAGTGTCTAAGATTAAGATAAGTTAGAGCAATTCCAATCTTTGTCTAGATACTCTTGAACACTGTAGTATGGTTCATTGATAAAAAGATTTTTCACAGATCTCCTGAATAAAACTGGAGAGATAATTCTTCTGGTAGTAACTGGGAGTTAAATAGTATCAAAGCATTATGAATAAGAGACTTTTTTGTTAAATTCGGTGATGGAATAGGAAGTCTTAGATTATTATTTTGGCGGGTAGAACTAACAACCATCTCATATGACTATTCGTTGCTGTGGAATAAACATACAGTCTCTAGAATAAATAAATTTGGAAGGGTAAGGATTTTGAGATCCAAGAAAAAACGTTTACATGATACCCTAGGTCCAACATTGAGGAAGTAGCGAACGGCCCGTTTCTGGAGGATGAAAATAGAATGGAAATTGTGGTCATTGCAGATACCCCAAAAAGGTAACCCGTATCTGATGTGAGATTCAATAAAAGCAAGATAAACTGCTTTTGCAGTGGCCACACCCCGTTCACTGGACACTACCCGCACGGCATAACAACCAGAGACTAGTTTTTTTCTTAGTGTTCTCACATGACTTTCAAAGTTGAGCTTATCATCTAGACGAATACCAAGAAACTTGGTATTGATTTTTTGTTAAATGAACATGTCAGTACCTACTTGAATCTCTGGAAGATTGCACTTGATCGATAAGAGGCTGGTTTTATTTATGTTAAACGAAAGCAAATTTGCGTCACACCACTCCTTCACAACGGAAATATCCTTGACAATTTTTGCGTGCAGGTTCTTTACTTCACTATCATGCCAGAGGATTGTTGTGTCGTCCGCAAAAATAGTAAATTTACCGTCAATCTTTAGATTAGCTATATCATTGAAATAAAGTAGAAACAAGATAGGCCCCAATACAGAACCCTGTGGTACGCCATGACTAATCGAACCCGTATTAGATAACGTATCTGCTCTCACAATTTGGGTACGCTTCCATAGGTAGGATTCCATCCAGCTAAGGCTAAGATTTCTGAACCCACAGTGTTGGAGTTTTGGCAGAAGGATTTGGTGTTTTACACAATCAAAAGCTTTTGAAAGGTCGCAAAATACCGCCGCGCAAACTTCCTTCTAATTCAGTTTGCAGTATAGTTCTCTCAGGAAGAAGAAGAAAGCATCACCTGTGCTTTTATGTGGCTGAAAGCCATATTGCTGAGAATTGAGAATGTTGTGGACATTGATGAAATCATTTAATCTAGTTTTGACTAGCTTTTCTATAATTTTTGCCAAGGTCGGAATAAGAGAAATCGGTCGAAAATTAGAGGGATCCGTTGTATTATCACCCTTATGAAGAGGGATCACAAGACTTGCTTTGAGAAAGTTTGGGTAGAATCCCTTTGCGAAAGAGTCATTAATGAGCTGAACCAACAATTCAAGAGAGAAAATGGGCATGTATTCAAGAATATTTATTGAAATATTATCAATTCCGCAGGAGGATTTATTTTTAACTTGTTTAATTGTATCCATGAGCTCCGTCAGATTCGTTGGATACAGTACAAATGATTCTGTGATATGGATTTCACTCAAATAATGGAGTTGATCCGGTGCCGCATCAATATTTTCTGTCAGTCTCTCAGCGATGGTGCAATAATATTCATTAAGAATGATAGGATCCAATATTTTTACCGCGAAGATTATTTACAATACGCCAGGTTTCCTTGGTTTTGTTTTTACTTGCCGAAATTCGGTTATGATAATACATTCTTTTTGCAGCCTTAATAACATTTGTGTAAATTTTTCTATAATGATGATAATGATTCATCCAAGGATTATTACTACTGTGTTTTTTATACAATGAAGACTTCTCAGATTCTTAGCGGAATTGCGAATTCCTTTAGTCAGCCATACTTTTTTAGTTCTATTTTTATTTCTATTTTTTGCATAGGAAAGAAAATTTCAAAGCATTAGGATAATACGTTATGAAATGAAAGGAAGGGGTCATCGGCATGTTGTACCATATTCCATTTGGCATCAAGACAGTTATTATAGAAAGTTTTATAATTGCTTTCACTGAATAATCTACCGTATGTGAACCTATTGGATACACTTCTATACATAACCTTAACTTCACAGCAGATAGCTTCGTGATCAGAAGTGCATGATGGTATAACTGAACAGATAATGTACCCATGCAGGGACAAGTTTTCTGATTATTATGTCTAGAAGAGAGTGTACAATAAAGTACGTCTGGGAGTTCCCATATTCTCTTCTGTTGTTGATTGTAAGTGTAGATCGTATTATCTCCTAACTTTCGTATTGTTGTTACCAAGGGAATTAGTTCAGACAAACACAACACAGGTAAAAACTTTTCTCGCTTGGGGGCAACGGTCAAGCATTACACATCCCCGAAATGTTGCCTCGAAAGATAGGAAAAGCACCCAGGTTATATAGATAGGAACTGAAACCAAATTGAGAGGGTTAGTTCATATTTTAATAGAGTTTCATTGTAAGTATTGTATAAGTATTTTACAAACGTCAAATGTTAAATTCTGTAAAAGTGTGTGGATATTAATTGGTGTGGGTACCTGACATGTAGCCAATCTCTTACACAAATCTTCATGTTCATATGTTAGTCGACATTCCAAAATTACGTGTTGAAGATCTCCAACTTCTCCACAGTTACATAGTAGTGTGGGGTTGATGCCTAATCGGTGAAGATGAGAGGGAGTGAGACAATGTCATGTTCTTGCACTGATAATTGTAGTTATATGCCGTCTATCTTTCAAAGGAAAATTTGCATACCATGGTTGTTTTGGGAATTCATTTATAATTTGTCCATAAAATGATGGCTTGTTTGTCATGTTGTCTTTCCTTTCACGATCGGTAGGAAGTTGTCATAGAAAAGATGAATTTGCATTGGAATGTTCAACATTCGCCCTATATTTGCCAAATTGTCTGCCCTCTGATTACCTTGTATACCTAGATATCCAGGGAAAGACATATATCTTTATCTGCTTGCATCATATCAAGTATTAATCGTTTAGTTATAAAGCATATTATGATCTCTATAATTTTGATATGTGGATTGGGTTATTTTCTGTAGGGCTGATTTGGAATCACAAAATATAAGTATTATTTAAGTAAGTGGCTTATGTATTGCTATTAATTCTGCTGTACAGAACTGACAGTATTAAGGTAGATCTTCAGAATAATTGAATTGTAGATTTGGAATGAAAGCTCCATATCCAGTCCTATGTGTCTCAGGATGTAACGATCCATCAGTAAATACCCATGTATGGTTTGAAAATTTCTCTTGGAATTGACATATGAACACATGAAGCCATCCCGTGTAGATTCAATGTTGATAACTGGAATAGGTGCCAATTGCTCATCGAGAGCATATTTATGGCAGGGTAAAGTATCTGATGAATAGAGATATGTTTGAAATATAGTTAACTCTTGTAGGGCTTCAACATAATATGGTTGTTGTCTTCTTTTCCAGTAATTTCTTTTGCTTACACAATAATTGGCCAAGCTGATTATTGAGGTAATCAATGGATGTGAAGTATAGGTAAACTTTTTGAACATAAATTTCCTTGTAATCCAATGCCTTCGTGTTTCCAATGATGTTTCTGCACATTCTGCCAGAAGTGCTACAATAGGAGTGGAATTCATACATCTTGTAACTATTCGTAGTGCCTGATATTGTATTCTATCTAATTTCCTTAATGCTGCTTTACTAGATGGTTTCAGTAATTGTCCACCATATTCTAGATGTGACCTCACTAAGCCTTTACAGATCAACATCAGAGTTTGAGGATCTGCCCCCCACCAGGTGCGACAGAGAGCCCTCATCACGTGTATCCCCCTCATTGATTTTTGAATGATATATTCTATGTGGGGTGTCCAATTTAGTGTAGAAGTAAGTATAGTACCCAAATATTTTATTTATGATAGGATGTTGGTTGAAGCATATTGGTGGATATGTTTGTCGTGATGTACCTTTTCTGAAAATAAGTGCTGTGGATTTGTTTGGAGCTAACTATAGATTATAGGTATCAAGCCATTCTAAAGGTTATTTAGGGCTATATTCATTTGTTGAATTAATGTGGTGAGTAGGATTCCCTGTATCAGTAAAACAATATCATCTGCTTATTGAATGATTTTGATATTTTCATTAAATATGGTATGAAGGGAAGCGGTGTAAATGTTGAATAGTGTTGGACTTAATGGGGAGCTTTGTTGTAAACCATGAGAGGTAGAATGTGGGCCGTGTGTCGCACCGTCCATATCTTCAATATTTATAAATCTGTCTGAAAAAAATTGGAGAATGAGAATATTATGTTGATTAGGAATGTTTAATTTTGCAATCTCATAATATAATTGGCAGATATTGACTGAATCATATGCTGATTTAAGATCCAAATATACAGCTACTGTAAAATGGTTCTTACTGAATCCATTGTATATGTAGCTAGTGATGGTTGTTAGGGCATCTATACATCCAAAATTTGTCGTATTCTAGAATCCAGTCCATTCTTACATTAATAATATTTTCAAGAAGTTTGCCAAAGCATGATGATAGGACGATAGCTCTATAGTTTTCAGGTATTGTTGCATCTCTGTTAGGTTTCAAGATTGGTAGTATTATTATATTTATCTACTCCTATTAAGTTATATATTGATTATTCAACTGCTTTTGAGCAATTAATAGTGTCTATGAACAAACAGCGTGGGTTATAATTACTCACTGCTATAACTCACGCTAATAAATCGGAAAATTCCACACCTCACTCTTTTAGCCAATCAAAAAATTCGTTCTTGTTTAGATGCTATGGCAACCCTCGGCGAAATTAATGTAAGTGGAAATTTTTCTGTCAAATATTTGACGTGGCCGGGTCACCGATATATGAGGTCAAGCAACGTTGGGTGAGGTTGGGCTTCCCATAGTTATTATGAATTGTTGGATGATTTTCATTTCTTGGTGTGAAATTTTCTTACCGGATCTAGTGTAATTTTCGCCACTCGTGTAATTTTCAAAAAATTCATGTACTTGAAAAATTTCCGGCAATAATTCAAGCACTAGGGATATTATAAGTGAAAACATTCTTGGAATTATTTACGAACCGAATATCAAAAGGTGACTTGTACTTCTGTACAAGCCGGTTGGTCGAAATAGAACAGTCTATTACCTATTGATATTGAGGGCAGTAATGTCACTTTAAAAATTTTGACGTTTTCAAATTAAATTATTAATATTCTGAATTTTCTACTGAAAAAGATTAATTCAGATATACTTGAGTTCGGAAATTGTAGATAGTGGCTCATCGTCGGTTCGCGGGGTTTCAGAGTGCGGATTGCCTAGGAAACTCCGTAAACTGACGATGAGTCACTATTTACAATTTCCGAACTTGAGATAGAGAAGATGAATTAATATATACACCTTCATCAGAAATAAGACAAGTAGCTAATGTTACCATACTTGCATAAATCAGTCCCACATATTCAGTTTACTGGTTGTTCAAGCTTTACAGTTGATTTTATTAATAAAAAAAATGAGTAATTACAATTAACATTTATATAGCATTGTTATGGGTAACTATTCATATTCGTGAATACAGTTCTTTCTCTGTACCTGAATCTTAGTATTTATTGTTGTAGTCGTAGATAAAGTATAGTATTCTACTTGCGGTAATGGTTATAACTCACTTGATGAATTACAACACTCGCCTGCGGCTCGTGCCGCAAACTTCATCTGCGTGAGTTATGACCTACATTACCGCTCGTTGAATAATATACTATTTTCCATTTAATAGTTTCCCCCAGTAGTAACTTGTTGAATAATGTGATTATTATTTTCTGACTGTGTATTGACAAATTTTTTATCATGCTGTAGGAAATATTATCCGACCCTGTGGCCTTATCCTTTTTCTTTAATAATACATTAATTAATTCATCTGTGGTAAATTTTTCTATTTCAATATTATCATTGATAATGTGGAAGTTTGCATCAACTACACATGGAGATAGATTGTTTAGGATATTTTGTGCCATATTTTTGTTTGGTAGGGATATTTTTTGGCTTGAATGTGAATTAGAATTTTTTTTTACTGTTGACCAAATATAAGTAAGGGGGGTGTCTCGATTAAGTGTTGAACAAAAAGATCAAAATTTCATTTTCTTCTTAATTTTAAGTTTTTTCCTTTTAAGTGCTATGGTTTTTTAACATTGGTATAATTTTCCATAGAAGGATTATTATTAAAGTGTTGTAAGGCTTCCTTTCTTTTTAAAATTTCTTGGTTACATTCCTCATCCCACCAAGGAACTGTATGTCTATGTGGCTTTTGTGATGGATTTGTACTGGGAATGTATTTGTCACTTGCTTCATTGAGAATATCATAAATTTTTTCAAAACTGGGATTTGTAATGTCTTCAATAGATTGTGATGTGGAAATAATGTATGATTTCCAATCAGAGTCTTTGAATCGTTTCCGTGTTGGTATAACTGTACTAGTTGTTGGGATTTGAGAAATTTCACAGCAAGTTGGGAAGTGATCACTCATACCGCAGTCTCTGATAATATTCCATGAACATTCAGTAGCTATATTGCTAGTTGCTACTATAATATTATAATATGTTGTGAGGGTGGTGTGAGTCGAGTAGGTGATCAATCATTTAATATTACCAAATTTAACTCGTCTATAACTTTTTGTATTATACGTCCATTACGATATGTTGACAAGCTTCCCCATGAGGGATTATGGCCATTGAGATCTCCCATTAATAAAAAGGGTGACTGAACTGATTCACATATATTTTTAAGGGTATCATAGCAAAGGTTGATATTTGGTGGATTATACATATTTATAATTGAGATATTATGAACTGGTAAATATATAATTATATTGAAATTGGAATTTATCTGATTGATTTGGTATATTTACTATATGAGTGTTAAACTCAATATGGGATCTTATAAGTATGGCAATTCTTCCCTTACCATCCTGTCGATCTATTCGAGATCAAGAGAATAATGAGGGATGTTGGCATTTAAATTTGTGGATAACCAGGTTTCATCCAGCAGAATGATATCTGGGTTATGATCATTTATCAAAATTAGCAGATTATGTCTATTAGTATTGAAACTTCGTATATTCCATTGAATAATTTTATGGGTAGGGTTAGTATTCATCTACTTCGATTGTGTTTTGCTGTAAGGTAGTCAGTATTATTTCAATTGCATTTTCTTTGTCGTGGTGGCTCATATTATTTAGACGCTCAAGTAAAATATTAAACGAGTCATTCATTTCTATTTCAGGAAGTATCTCGTAATCACCATTGGGTGAAATTGGGTTATTGCGACTAGGTTTAGGATTATATTTAGGACTCAGATAGATTGGTGGTTTTCTCATCGATGAGGATTGACCATGAGAAGTATTCAAGCATTCATTATGGGCTAGTCTATCATATCCTGGCGATGGGGATAGTCTTCTTTTTCTTTTGTCAGTATTATCTGTATTAAGTCTTTGGGCATAGGAAACATAGTTTGGATCTGTCTGTTTGAAAATGTTTTTTTTGCTGGGTTGTAGAACCATTCTCTTTGCTACGTAAAGTTGGGTATTCTGCAGGTTTATATAAATATTGAGTGTTTGTTTTTAGTTTCGGGAGGAGCTCATTGGCATCATAAAAGGACATGTTTGAATGAGTTCTGGTCTATCATATTCTGGACATTGTTTACTGGTGGATTTGTGTTCACCATTACAATGTCTGCAATAAGAAGGGTTAGGGCACTGATCTGATGTATCATGTACTTGGGCGAAATTTTGGCATATTGGTTTACCGCGACACTGATTTTTCGTGTGTTCATATAGCAAGCATTGATAGTATTGTACCACCGGCTTGTGGTATGGTTCAACTAACATAACGAAGGAGTATACTTCAACTTCTGTTGGTAGGACTTTGCCAGTGAAGGTTACACACATTGTTTCCGTTGGTACGAAACAGGTCTCTCCATTTATAACAGTTCTTCTGTTTAGACGTCTGGCGTTGATAATTTTACAGTTCACCTTTTTTGTATCTGAAAATTGTATGATTTCTTCCTCTGTAATCTCATCATCGACGTATCTTAATATTCCTCTGCACGTTATATTATTACCTGGAATGAATGTTTCGAGTCCTTTGGAAATAAACTTTCGTGGTTTGGGAAGTTGTTAGCTGCTATGTAGGTTTTAAACTCCACACTAATACGATTTCGTCCTTCAAATTATAAATCATTTTAGCTATGGAGAGTGGATGCAGATTTCCCAAATTCTCATTTCCATTGGTATTGGATATTTTTGTCTGGATATATACCTCATAGGGTCCTGTGTCGGTGTAGGAGTATTTTAATGTACGCTCATGTTTGTCAGAAGTTCCAATATTATGGTTATCAGGAGGATCATTTCCCTCCGGGTCCATGTTCATATTATAACCTCCAAATATATGAAAAATATTCGATTCGGCTTTTTGAGATATATCTGACCAATGAAAATAGCAGTAAAGCGGAGACGTAGATTGTCCTTATACGTCTTTAGTTTACTAAAGTTGGTCAACTGGTGAAGGGCAGACGTAGTTTATTCTGGTACGTCTACAGTTTTTGCTTTTATGTAAATTAACATAGTGACAAATTAACATTCACAAAAATCACAAATTCCTAATTTTATTGTCACCTAGACCAATATCACTCTCAACACACAGTTGCAATTTGTGTACGATGCTATCCTACCTGCCAATGTAATCTTACGTTTCGAAATTGAAGTTTGTTGTAAAGATATTTTTTTTTCTTTTCTTTTGCCTGTCTCTTATTTTTAGACGGAATTTCTATATATTTGAAATATATAGATGAACAGGCCTCTGAGGAAGCTAGCCATTCGCGAAACTATTCCAATTCACGACGGATTTCAAACCCGAATCAAAATAGTGATAGTAGAAATTTCGGCCGCGAAAGCCTTAGTCAATTTATCAAAAATGAGGATACGGCAAAATATCACAGGTGCCTCTTACCTGAATTGTGGTCCCTTGAGTATGAAATTATATCGGATCCAATAGCGACTTTTACCAACTTTATTCCATTACATTGACAAAACAGTTAAAAACAGTACCTATGGTACCTTGTTGGTACCACCATCATCAGATAGCTATTGAAAATTTAGATTGAAAATGTGAAACTTAATTTTTTCTAACTTCAACCATTTTGTCACTGTAATGGGATGAAGTTGGTAAAATGCTGATTTTAAATTGTTTGAAGGTAACTTGAAAACAGTTAAATTTAGATACAGAACATGACACACAAACTCTGCCTAAAATCTTACGTAGAATCCAAAAATGTATCTAAACACCTAATGCAAATTGCAGACGTGTGAGATCCAATTATGTCTCCAGTTTAGGCCGGGGACACAAGGTCCGGACGAATGCCCGGTCCGGGTTCTACCCGGATCCGGCAAAAGTAGAAGTACATTGAGAGGCATGGGTCAGGCCACATGGAATCCGGCCGGCAAACGCCCGGACCGGGTGCAAAAGTGTCCGGGTGTTCGCCCGGGTATTCTCTACTCGCCCGGGCCGAGTTTGTCTCGGAAGACAGGTAGCGGGGCATTGTACTAAATGGAAGTGAACACACGACCCGGACGATCGCCCGACAACACGGTGTGTTGTGAAAGAAGTTGCTGTCAACTACTGTATTATTTGGTGACGTTTGAATAGCAGTGTCCGTGTACTTGTGCTAGAATTCAAATTTTGATGTCTACGGAAATAGATGTGGACTTATTAGTGAGTCTTGTACAAGAAAGGCCTGAACTTTGGGACAGAACATTGGATAGTTATAAAACTTACTATTATCATCCCGTAACTCTAAAAATAATGAATAGAATGCGCCATGAAGTTGCCTTCTTTCTAAAATAGGATGAACCCAAAACCTTCTGAAGCGTTTTTTCTTATTTTGGTAGCGAAGTAAACAAAGGAGAGCTAGTTTCTTACGTCTTGACAATTCCATATTTGCAAAAAGACTGACAGACTATTGATGTCAAATTAGAGCCTAGCACAATCCGGTCGTTTACCCGGGTAGTGTGTTTAACACTCCAAATTTCTCCCTGATCCGGGCAAAAGCCGGACCGGGCATTCGCCCGGACCGTGTGTTCCCGGCCTTACGCACCTGGAGCGAGCAACTAGCCCGATCCTAGTCGAACATTTGCGAATTGTTTGGCCATTCTAGTAATAAAATATATTCACCAACTGATTTAGAATGAATAATTAGGCAAGATGTAAATGAACATGTATTCATCAATATAACTCCAATATAATGAATTTACAATTTTTTATGGAATTAAATAAAGTAGTTTTGTTAGGGGTATCTGTTATTATTTCTGAGTATTGTTTTTTGGCTTTTCTCTTTGGAGCTGTGTTTGGTCTTGATGGTCCTGGCAGAAGCAGAATTTCCACGAAGGAGACATTGATAGGGGCAGCTATCGGAACCGGGGAGCAAAACAACTTCGGGTGTCACCGGTTTCTAAGTCGATAATTTGTGCGTCTGAAGCAGCAAAGTCCTCTTCTGTGGAGTTATGAGGATTCAAGGGAACGATTCCGGTCACTTTGAACCCCTTTATCTTTTCGGTAGTTGCAAAACTCTTCCATATGCATTATTAAATAACTGCAATTTCAAAAGGGAGTTATATCTTGAAATGGGCGACTTTTCAAATACCTATTGCATTCAGTGTTATGGGCTGTCTTCAATGCCGCGTAAAATTTGACGTCCAATGGTTGTAGACGATGCGAAGTGTGTGGAGGAATTGTCAGCAGCACTATTCCAATTCGCTACAAAAATTGTAAGCTCATAATGAGCAATGTGTAGCATAATGAGAAATGTGTGACATGGTTGTCCATAACTAAGAGGACAGGGTCTGCTGTAAATGATTTCACGGATTTTTGGAAATACTGAAGCCAATCTAAGAACAGGATTTCAGTAATCCAACCTTCATCATAGAACAGAAGATATTTTTGGCTCGTTCCCAACTGGTGACAAAAGCAACTTGTTTTTTCCTCCTTTTGGGCTAACATTTCGGTTGGCACCTGCACTGTAGAAATTTCTGTTTCATCCATGTTGAAAATCCTAGTTGGATTAAAATTGATTTTTTTTTGGACTCTCTCTAAATTTGAATAAAAGAGTGACACCTCTTTCCTGTTAAAGGCGGAAATTCTATTGATGATGGTAGCCTCAGGCTTTCTCAGTGGTGGGGTTTCGTCTCATGAATCCTCTCAGCCAGTCTTCACCTGCACTTTGAGAATCTCGGTTGAAAAGGTGTTTTTTATTTATTTATTTTTTCAGCATACTTGAAGGCGTTATTTCTGACGCGCTGACTCCATGAAATAATTTGCCTAAAGATTGACCTCCCTCCTTTCTATTTTTTATTCTTGCTTACGAAGTAGTTCTAGGAATTTCGAAAATTCGCGCGGGCTATCTATCTCAGTGGTCTTTCACTTTTTACAGCTGCAAATTTTTGATCTGATCAGCAGACCATGCTGATTTATTGGGTTTTCTCATGTAACTTCTTGGCATCTGAAACAATAATATTATTAATGACCTTATGGGTTAGGTTAGGTTAGGTTAGGTTAGGTTAGGTTAGGCCAGTTGTCATTACATCATGACTTGTGGCTGTCATAACCCCAAAATTCAATAATAGAAGAAAATTCAAACAGTTTATTCCATTCAATCGAGAGAATCTCTTTGAAGTATTCCGAGTTCGATATAACCACGTGAGTGAATTACAATCGTTTAACAATGATTTTTAATCAAACTGAAGTATTTCATTTACCTTTGTCCACACCGGAAATTATTCTTGGAAATAGTCACAAAATATTGTTATGCCGATAAATGATAAACCGCCCCTACGGCTGTCTGCAAATCTTTTCTGCAGGTATTAGTGCACCACTAGGTGGCAGAACATGTCTTTTCGAACAAACTAGCAATCTATGTGAAAATAATAGATGTCTGGTTTACCCCGGTGGCCGCCATTCTTCAACCTACCCTGCCTTGAAAACAATTACATTGTTTTTTAAAATCTCATCATAACTCGATTACAAATATAGTAAACATTATTGAGGTGGCCATTAAATAAATAGCATGCATTCTCAATTCCAGTTGGACCGCGAATCGGCGACACTTAAATAACTCAAAATTTTGCAAATGCATTTTGAACGCAGTGGAGTACCTAACTGTTGAAACTATCGAGATTTATTCTGTGAATCGAACAAAACCGACAAATATGAAGATTTGGTTTTTCTATCGCAGATTCATTTTCATATTAATGTCTAAGATTGGGTTCTTCGATTCATGAAATGGGGATTTAGGAAGTACTGAGGACATTGCATTCAAGAGTTTATTCTAAATAGGAACCAATAAAAGAGAAATCATGGAAAGGATACCGCACACTTTGATAGGGAAAGTGGCCTCATGTCGATTTTTGATATGTTATAGTACAAGTCATTTCAAAAGTTCAATGAGTATAACCTTTTCTCTAGGCTAGTTTTAGCGCTAGAGGCCCTCGAAAACTTTCATTTGTTCTCCATTGTTAAACTACACGAAATGTTATCCTTGATAATAATTACTATTCTCCGTAATTAACATCTAAACAGTCATTAATGTGACCTACTATTGAAAGTATTTTTCTTTGGTGTTGTTACACTTGGTCGATTCACAGTGTGTTTTAGCTTACAATTTTCAAAGTTCAATAATTCGAAAACGGTTACAAATCGTCTTGGAGATCTACAATGAAAAAATGTACATGAATGCTATTCTACATCACATAGTCAAAAAATATAAGGACTGTTCATTTTAAAAACAGCAAAATTTATATTCGAAAAATTCCGTACTTCCTGAAAAATATAGGTCGTCCATCATGTGAAATTTTGTGCCATAAAAAAAAGAGAAATATTACGAATATATCTATAAAATGGTCTTACAAAGATTGTCTTTCAAAATCTATCATTATGACGTCAGGATATGCAAATGGACTAATATTGACCAAAAAGTCGTACCTAACATCCAAGTGTTTCAAAGACAATCAATTATCAATAGGTATAGTGGGGAATAATATATAACATAATTTTTATTTATTTTCCGTTAGGAATTTCCCAGACAGGATCTGTCTCCGGAGCCTCGATACTTCCGGAGGGCGCGCTGGATCATTTATCCCAATAACCACTCCCCCCGCCGTGAGGTAAGTGACTATTGGGTCCGAGAATCATGTGCCCTGAGCAGGCGGAGAGAACTAAGAATAACGGTCTTCTGCATTCGTCCGGCTAAGATTTCTGCCATATCATGGCAAGCCGGTATGATTCTTAAGTTTGAGAGCAGTGTGTCCATCATTCCACCAAGGACCCCTATTATCACAACCACCATTTTAACAGAATGGTTTGAATAAAGCCTGCGGAGTCCAAAGATACTCAGTCCGTTTTTCCTCCTCTTTTCGGATGATGTTCATTTCGCCAGGAGCTGAAAACTCAATGACGGAAATCATCCTACTTTGATGGTCGAGAAGGAATACATTAGGCTCATTGGCTCGTATTTGCCTGAAGGTGGGGAATGAGTAGTTCCAATAGATTTGGCACTTCTCAGTCTCCACAACGGACTCAATATCCCCCGGAGCATAAGGCAACACCGGTGTCTCGTCTACACCGTACCAGTATCGTAGATGGTAGTACAACAGTCGTAGGACCGCGTTATGCCTGTGGATATAGTCTGAGACAGCATAAACTGGACAAGCTGACAGCAAATGCATTATGCTACCCCACGACACGCTCTGCATCTAGTGTCAGGGAGCTCTATACCCATCACGCGACTACGGTAGACGAGGGAAATATAACTTTTGGAAGTCAAAGTCCTTTTTTAAAAACTAACTTTATTGACAAAAATACGTCTGAACAGTACAAGACCTAAAGTATGACTGACTAATAAATTAAATGTTCTTATAAAGATGAAAATGTTTGCGCATCAGTTTCCTGGAATCGCGATATTGTGCCTCTGCATAGTCAGCGGTTCACACGGGAATGGGTGATATAATTCCTCCCCCTGAAGATTCAACGTAGGAGGGTTAGCGAGGAAGTTGAACCCTAGAAATCTCGATTTTTTGTGGTTGTTCGTTTGGTCCCTTGGTTCTGCAGCCTTTGAAGTCAATCTTTTTGTGCACCATGTATACATAAATCGATGTTATGACCAGGTAGACGAACATCGTCCAAAAACTTGGAATGTGTGCTACGTCTTTGAAGGATATCGTCGGTTCGTTCTCCATTATTGCTGTTTTTATTGAGTGGAGTTCGTCCAGGTTCAAGTCATCAAGTTGGATCCCTATGCTTGGTTTGGGTGGCTCTGACTTCCTCTCGTCTAAGTCTGGTAGGATGATTGGTTCACTATTGGTGACTTGGTGATCGTTTATTATAATTTGGTCACCACAGGATAATTGGCATCCAATTGGAATGTCAAATAGGTAACTTCCAGGTAGCAGGTTTTCAATTTCATTTAGATTTTGGCAACTAAGTTTGGTCGTTTGTTGAGACGGTAGGAGGACAACCCATTTGTTTGAGTTGTCTAGTTGTCTGATGGCTGTTCTTGATAGATGGATGGTTGTTTTCTTGCAAGTGGAGGTATTTTGGAAATTGAGCAACTGGATTTCGCATGGATTATCTTCTGTCAGCTCCCTGATGTTAGTGGATGGGCAGATATACGTTTGGTGGGAGACCTCCAAGCAAGGATTACTCAAGAATGCATACAATTTCTCATATTTAGTCAAGTACTTATTTTGAGGTACAACAGCCTTAAACTGACCCATAATTAAGGTTGGAATAGAAAAAAGATGATAATAATCAAATTTTGAGGAATAGGTAATTGGAATATGTAAAATATAGGTTATACTGAAATTTGATATATAACTTTCGAGAGTTAAAATTCTTTCGAATAGCAAAGTATTCTCGAAACTTATTTCAATTGGTAGTTGGTCTTTGTTGATAATTTTCTTCAACTTTTGCAGTTCATGGAACAAATCTCTCGTTTTTATAATACTGGATGAAGAACGTTCAATCTGGAAGATTGTATCGAGTTTTCGACATCCTGTAAAATTGAATTTATGATTTCATATGTGTTGATTATCTGGTTCATGATATCTTTGATGAACATAGAATTTTCTCTATACGTTTGATTTTCAACAATTTTGAAAATTTGATTTATTTTTGACTCTGAAAGCTGTTTGTTATGTTTCACTTGCTGAACTGTACTATTGAACTGATCAATCAATGAGAAATGAGAAAGTGAATTTTGCCTTTTGATGTTTGTTACTAGATCATTTTGATTATTTTGTAATTCATTTATCAGACGATCGTATTTTTCTCCGTCACTGGAATCTAAATTTCCTGTGATTGATTTGAAAATTGATCCAATGTCATTTATGAGACCGCGTTTTGTTCTGAGCGGATGTGGTAAAATGTTGGTCAGTCTGTCAGTCACTCTTTCTTCTGAAAATTGTAATATTTTCAAATAGTTTGATGTATCCCATGAGTAGTCTTTGTGACCGCCTACAAGTATCCTCACGTTTTTAAAGTGGAATTTCAATTTATTCACCTCAGTAATGATTGGATTCAAGTCGTAATAATGAATAAGTGAATACGCGTGTGTTTCTACCTTGGCTGTTCCAAGTTTGAGTGGAATAAGTCCTGGGTTGTTCTTAAGGTTTTGTTTAGATATTTTTTCTTGGAGTCCGAGTGTTCCAGATAATCTGAAAAATTAATAAATTTTTAATGGGAGATGGGTATTTCTTGAGAGGGCGTTTTAAATTGTCCATGTGAATTTTTTGCTGGTTTTCCGTAGATACCGTTTTCATTGTACGATCAACCGTTTTGATTTGAGTTGGTTTTTGAAATTTATTAGCATCCTTCTTCCTTATATGTTTTTTCACATAAGCTTTTTGTTTTATTTTGAATACAATGGGGTCATCGCGTTTTTTATTTTCCCGTTCCACTATCTTTTCTTTTTGCTTAATTGGGTCTGAGTTGTTCTTCGAATAGAGGAGTTTAGATTGTTCTTTATGATCGTTAGTGTAATCATTTAGTAATTTTCGATCAATTTCGATATTGAAAGGGTCATTGGTTGAAATGTGACCACTAATGAAATCAATTGGTTTGAACTTTGTGACCGAATGTATGGAATGGTTGTATGCCAAAATTGCATACAACATTTTCATTTTTGGAGGGGTTTTCAAAAATCCTCGAGTATTGAGTAGCCGAACGTGTTCTGAAATAGTAGAATGGAACCGTTCTATCATTCCGTTGGACTGCGGGTGATGTAGTGAAATGAAATGGACTTCTATTTTGTGTAAAGCCAGAAGTTCCGAAATAAGGAAGTTATTGAATTCGGTACCATTATCAACGATAATTGGCTTGGGGATAACATGATGAGAAAAGAATTGAATGAGATTATCAGCTATTTCTGTACCTGTCAATGAGTTAACAAGGTATGCCTGCGCGTACTTTGAAAAGCTATCTATGATTGTAAGAAATTTTGTGTTTTCAATAGTGAATGTATCTAGATGTACAATCTCAAAAGGTTTTGTTGCTGTGGGGGTGATGTTGAGCTTCATTTTGATGGGATTTCGCTCGTATTTACTTTGTTGGCAAGTAACGCATTGATTAATGAATGTTTGAATAGATTCTTTTATGTTCGGCCAATAATATTTTTCTTTTATTCTTGCAAAAGTTTCGTCAACACCCCGGTGGTTTGATTCACCTTCATGATGGTTTTGGATAACTTCCCGAATGTCATCTTTTTTTGTGACGTCCAGAAGCTTTTTGGTACACCTCTTAAATTTGATAGAGGGCCACTTGAAATATTTCTGAATTGTTGCAGAAAATGGTTCATAAAGTTCGGGGTTTTCGAAATAGACATGATACTGCACCCCTGGGGCGACATATTCTTTGATAAAATTCAGAATATTGTTTTCTGTATTATTTTGCGATATTTGAATATTAATTCTCATTTTTTTCTCGAATAAATTGGTAGTTTTGGGTTTGGCCGGAGAATGGAGAACCGAGCTTATAATCAACTGATTGAGCCCTAAGTTCACGGAACATTGCGCTATCGGAATTGCTACAACAGGGTTCTGTTCAGCATTCGAGTGGATGGTGTCATCGTCTTGGTTTTCGGGTTCTGGTGGAAATTCATTACTTCTGGAAGGTAACTCAATGTCTTCCGTTGGTAGGGGTTCATCTCCTTTACGTTCGGTATCAGGTTGTACTTGTAAAGAAAGGTTGTCATTTTCTTCATTACTTGTGGAACGTATCTCATTGTCTTCCATTGGGTTTTCTTGCACCTCGTTGGCAGGTATCATGATAGGAGTATATTCAGCATCTTGATTGGGTTCTACAATGATCTGAATATCAGAAGAGGGTTGATATTCTGGGGTTTCAAGACAACGATTTACTGGGTTTCCTTGACCACCAAAAGTAACACATTGATTTGTTAGGCGTTGTGATTCGTCTAATATATCATCCAATTCTTCCCAAAAGGTTTTTGTATCCTTAGTATGGATTTCAACACGGGATAAAGCATCGGCATAGGTGTTCAATTTGCCTTTTTTGTAGATTATGTTATAGTCGTATTCGTTCATTTTTATCCGCCATCTCAACAATTTTGAGTTGGGGTCCTTCAGGGAGAAAAGCCACTGAAGTGGTTTATGATCGGTTACAATACTAAACTTTCTTCCAAAAAGATAGGGGCGGAAGTATTTGGTAGCCCATACGATCGCGAGAAGCTCTTTCTCGATGACTGAGTAATTTTGCTCAGAATCGTTTAGAGTTCGAGATGCGTATGCAACTGGCAAATCTCGGCCAATAGGGCCCTGAGAAAGGACAGCTCCTAGGGCAAATTTACTTGCATCCGTCGTGAGGTTAAAAGGTTTCGAAAAGTCGGGGTATTGCAGAATTGGGTCGTTGATCAACAGGTTCTTGCATGTATTGAAACATTCCAAAAACTCTGTGTTGTGTTCGATTTTTGCACCCTTCTTCAGGAATTTCGTTAATGGTTTTGTTAGTCTTGCGAAGTTATTTATAAATCGTCGATAATAACCTAACAGACCCAGGAATCCTTCGATCTGTTTGGTGGTTTTTGGGATAGGGAAATTTTTTATGGCTACGATTTTATCCGAATTTGGTTTTACACCTTCAGGGGTCACAACGTGACCTAAGTAGGCTACTTCCTTTCGTAAGAATTCCGATTTATCCAAACGAATTTTGAAGTTTGAACTCCTCAGCCGATTGAAGACAGACTTGAGGCGCTCGAGGTGTTCTTGCAGAGAGGTTGAGAAAATGATAATATCGTCGAGGTATACTAAACACTTTTCGTTCTGGATACCACGGAGAATATTATCCATTACACGCTGGAATGGTGCCGGCGCGTTCTTCAATCCGAATGGCATTCTGAGATATTCGTAATGCCCATGTTCGGTATTGAAAGCTGTTTTCTCAATATCTATCGTCTTCTTCCATCTCAATTTGGTGGAAGCCACTGGCCAAGTCATGAGTCGTGAAATACTGGCATTTTCCCAGTTTGTCTAGCAGATCAGTAAGGGGTATTTGTCGTCTATCGTCTTCTCATTAAGCTTGCGATAGTCAACGACAACCCTCCATTTTTGCTTCCCAGAAGCATCAACTTTCTTGGGTACCACCCAAATAGGCGATGACCAAGGGGAATTGCTTGGCCTAATAATTTTCTGATCAAGCATTTATTTGATTTGATCTTCGACTTCTTGCTTGTGAATGAATGGGTACTGGTATGATTTTGTATATACTGGTACTTCATCAAATGTTCGAATTTGGTGCTTCACACGGCTAGTAAAAGTCAGCGGGGTATTTTCATAGTAAAATATATCAGAATATTCTTTGCATAAAGAAAGTATCTTGGATTTTTCCTCGTCATTTAAATGGTCGCAACGAATTTTTGAAAAGTCTAAATTTTGTTTTGGTGATTAATCAAAATTATGAAAATCAAATTTTTGAATTTCGTTCTTATCAAATGTCTCAACCGTAATCGGTTCTGAAAAATTCAAAGTAACTGGTTTCGTGGTATTGTTTAAAATTGTAGTGATAGCTTTACCTTTGTTCGCGATAGTCAGACACTGACACTTCACAGTTATGAAAACGTTGGTGAGGTATTATAATTTCACCGTTCTGGATTGATGTTTTCAATTGTATCACTTGCTCAGATCTTGGGGCAATTGTAATTAAATTGAGGTCGTTTTTTGTTTTCTGAAATTTGAGTTTTATCTTCGCGTAAGGGGTAACAAGATATCCGTTACCAAAATCTAGGTTAGCTTGTAAAAGTTTTAAATTGTCAAGACCAATCAGTCCTTTGAAAATATTGTGGAATTTGAAAAAGAAAAATTTCAAATATTTTTGTTGTGGTAGATTGAATAATTTCGAAGCTGGCATAGACGCACTATATTTATGAGCTGATTTCTGAAAGACTGTCGAAACAATGAACGGATCGTATTTAATAAAATTTGGAAAGAGTTTTTGGGCAATTTCTGGATCGATGAAAGATTTTGTAGAGCCCGAGTCAATAAGAAATTTAGCATCATATTCCGGAAAGGTTATGTATGATAATTCACTGGAACTGGAATTATTGAAAGATATTATTTGCGGAACTAGGTTGGTTTTTCGTCGTTGATATTTCCTGAAAATTTTCCTCGGAACTATCAAAGTTAGTATCCTGATTTTCGTTTTCGTAATATTGAAAGTCGTCAAAATGTTCAGTTTAGTCTTCTTCAGAATAATATTCTTGGTCGGTATAGTTGGGTACATTTTGGGTGTCACTAACTACTGTATTAAATAATTCTTCGGAAATAAAATTCCTCTGAGGTTGATTTTGAAACGAAATCGAGGGGCCTGGTCGATAATTAGGGGCGTTTCTTGTTGAAACACTCATTGGTATTGGTTTGTATTGGTTCGTGTTCCTAGTGGAGACACTCATGGGTGTAGGTTTTGAAAAATTTTGGTTTTGGTTTTGATTTGGTCTAAAAACGTTAAATACGTATTTCAAATAACGAGTAACGTTTTTAAAGAAAGAAAAGAAATCCCACAGTGGAACCATTTGGTGGAACGAACACCTGTCAAATCTGAGATCCGAAGTCCGCTGGCTATTTAACAAAGCCAAGCGGGGCGGAGATTGGCAGGGATACACCGAAAGGCTGACAAAATATAATAAAGAGATAAGGAAAGCCAAGAGGAACAGCTTCAGGAGCTTTTGTGAGACAATCACATCAAGCCCTGCAGCATCCAGGTTATACAAAACCATGGCGAGGGGCAGAGAGCAAGGACCTATGTCACTCAGAAGAACAGATGGTAGCTATACAGAGGATGAAGAGCAACGAGCTCTCCTCTTACTGGAGACGCACTTTCCAGGCAGCATACCATTTGAATCCGACAGATCACTGGAAGAACCAGGCAGAGCCAAACGAGAAGACTGGGAAGTAGCAAAGACCATATGCACTCCCCAAAGAGTGAAATGGGCAATTGAATCCTTCCAACCATTCAAGTCACCAGGAGTTGACGGTATATTTCCGGCTCTTCTACAAAAAGGGCAAACGGAACTACTGCCGTACATCATTAAAGCAGCCAGATTTAGTCTGGCACTCGGGTACATACCGAACAACTGGAGAAGAGCACGGGTAACCTTCATTCCCAAAGTGGGAAAGAAGGACCCTACCCTCCCGAAGTCATTCAGACCAATCTGTCTCTCATCCTTCTTACTGAAGACAGTGGAGAAGACGGTAGACAACTACATCAGAACTGAGATACTGGAGAGAGTGCCATTGCACTCCGGGCAGCATGCATATAGGGCGGGCAGATCAACGGAAACCGCTCTGTACGTGCTTACCGAAAGCATCCAGAGATCACTTGAGCACAAAGAAATGGCCATTTGCGCCTTCTTAGACATAGAGGGGGCATTCGACAACACCTCTCATGAAGCAATAAAGAGGGCCCTAATGAACAAGGGAGTGGACAGAACCACATCCAGATGGATGTGCCAAATGCTGGCCACAAGAACAGCTGAAACGAAAGTGGGTGAGAGCAGCTTTCGGATCAGCACAAACAGGGGGTGCCCACAAGGAGGGGTACTATCACCTCTGATGTGGAGTCTCGTAGTAGACGAACTACTCGGAACACTGACCGGGAGCGGAGTCACTTGCCTTGGATATGCGGACGACATAGTCATCATGGCCAAAGGCAAATTCGAAGGAACCCTCTGCGATCTCATAGAAAGAGAGCTAGAGACAACCAGAAGATGGTGCCTCTCTGTGGGGCTGAGAATTAACTCATCAAAAACCACAGTAGTACCATTCACTAGAAGAACAAAGGTTCAGCACCTAAGGACTGTTCGCCTCGACGGAGCAGACTTAGAATGGCAGCAAGAGGTGAAGTATCTAGGACTTACTCTAGACTCAAAACTACTCTGGAACAGACACGTAGAAAAGATCGCTAATAAGGCAAAATCATCACTGATGGTGTGCAGGAACATTGCAGGAAAAACATGGGGATGTAACCCATCAGTACTGCGATGGATGTACACCATGATAGTGAGACCTATGATCACCTACGGGGCAGTAGCATGGCAAGGCAGAACCGAACTCGCCACAACAAAGAAGATCTTGGAAAAAGTGCAAAGACTAGCATGTCTTTGTATAACAGGAGCAATGAGGTCGACTCCAACAGCAGCAATAGAGGTCATTCTGGACCTCACTCCTCTCCACATAATGGTGAAGAAAACTGCTTGGGAGGCAAACCTCAGGTTGGCTAAAGTCGGACTCATAGGGACAGCACACGGCGCGAGGGGCTTAACCCCTACCAACTGTGCACACCTTGCCGACCTCCCAACTGACGAAATTACCAAGAAATTTAGTTTCGAGAAACTTTTTCGAACGGAACTAAACACCAAGCGAGAATGGAACATAGAATCGATTCGAGCATTGGGGAAGAATACCTTAACATGGTATACGGACGGGTCCAAAACTCCCGAAGGAACTGGAGCAGGGGTCTTTGGGCCTCGCACCAAATACTCTGAACCCATGGGCCAGTTCCCCAGCATTTTCCAAGCGGAAATTCACGCCATAGAAAGGTGCATTCAGTTCAACCTCAATAGGAAATACCGGAACCAGGAAATCGTGATCCTCTCCGATAGTCAAGCAGCCATCAAAGCGTTGAGCTCCTGCAACATCAACTCGAAGATGGTTTGGGAATGCCTAGACAAACTTAATGATCTGGGCAGGAACAATAAGGTGACCCTCCTCTGGGTGCCAGGGCACGCCGGAGTAGAGGGCAACGAACAAGCAGATACCCTGGCACGGAAAGGCGCAGCAACGCCACTGATCGGGCCAGAACCATTCTGCGGACTTGGAAAATATTACTTCCGAGAAGAACTCAATAAAGCTGAAGAAGCAATGAGAGCAACATACTGGCTAAGACTTCCAGGGCTGAGGCAGGCCAAAGATCTCCTCGGAAATTTCAACCGAGCAAGATCAAAGACACTGATTAACCTCAGCAAAATTAGTCTAAAGACAATCACGGGATTTCTAACGGGGCATTGCAGACTCAAAGAACACCTGAGGAAGCTAGGCTTAGAGGAGGACAGCACCTGCAGATTATGTGGGGAACACCCAGAAACACCCCACCATATATTGATGGAGTGTTACGCTGTACATCGCAAAAGATTGAATATACTGGGATCACACCAGCTGACCGTGGGAGAAATACCACGAGCAGACCCCCTCAAAATCCTAAAATTCCTGAAGGAATTGGGACTTGAAGGGCTGCTGTAAACAAGAACATCTTGTGACAGCAGAAGAAGATGGGGCACAATAGATCTAATCAGGTCGCAGCGCATCAATCACCATCCATACTCACCAATACCAATACCAACGTTTTTAAAAACACGAAAATTATTTATTTAGACAAGTTTGTACTTCAAAGATTACATCAAGACTGAATTTCGCATTTTGAATGTAAAAATATAAAATTAGCAATTCTGGAATTGTAAGATATATGATTCTGCTGAGTCAGCGCTTCCTGGATGGGTGAATGTACGGAGCGGACGGTGACCGGTACGTAACTCCTCCCTCCTAAGATGAAGTTTTGGTTGGGACAAACAAAACTTCTGAAGACGGCAAGGGTTGTGTGGCTTCTTTGGTCCTTCCCTTGGATTTCCTGAACTTATTCAGGCTGAATATTACGACTCCTAGGATGATGATTATGTATAAAGGAATCGTCCAAGGATGATGGCTGGAATACCTCGGGGATTCAATCTGCAATGGTTGAAGTCGGTTCCCTTGTACTTGCAAATCGTGTAGTTGGTCTAGTGAAATATCATCTAGTTGAAGTTGGCTTTTTTTCGTGATCCGCTTGAGTATTTTGACTTCGGGGAGGAACAGTGGCTTCCCTTTGGCATCGCCTTTTTCGTTGGTGTATCCCTGTCCAGAGGTTAGGATGCTGCACTGGTATGGGATTTCGATGAGAAATGATCCGTTGAGCATCACAAAGTCAGTTTCGTCACATCGGGTTTGGACTTTCTCTTCGTGAGGGAAAATTGCGATATAACTGGATTCACTAACTTCCTCAATTAGGGGCTTATTTACAACTATATTAGCCATTTTGCATTTTACTTGAAGGATTGAGAAAATGCAATCGCTCTCTTGGGTACCATCAATCAGGTAGTTATTCTGACATAGGTAGTTTGGATTCAGGTAAAAACATGGCCTGGCGTCATATTGAAATAGTTCGTTACTCATTGTGAAAAAGGTATTTTTGGGAATAATTCTTGTGGAATTCTGTGTGGGTATTGAGTAGAGGTGGTAATGGGTGAAGACATCAGGGTGGACTAAGGGGATATGCAGCGCAAAAACTAGTTTGGTATTTGAAAAATATGCATCAACTGGGGTTATATCAAATTGTTTATACGTGTCTTTAGTATCTGAGTAAACTAACTGATTCTGTGTGGGTATTGAGTAGAGGTGGTAATGGGTGAAGACATCAGGGTGGACTAAGTGGATATGCAGCGCAAAAACTAGTTTGGTATTTGAAAAATATGCATCAACTGGGGTTATATCAAATTGTTTATACGTGTCTTTAGTATCTGAGTAAACTAACTGATCTCTGGAATGATGTTCGAGAAGAGAATTGAATATTGATTTCATGTCATCGATAGATATTATGCTATGATGTAAAGTACCAAGCTTAGCAAATGATATAGCATTTTCAATACTTGTGAGAATTGAAAGCAGTGTATCCAAATTGAATTTTATTTGGGTGTACGTGTCTAAAAGTGACAGGAAATATGTGCTGTTGTTATTCAGTTGTTCTATACTTTCCCTGATTACATTTTGGTTATGAACCATTAATGAAAATGTTTCATTATTATTCTTTAAAATTTTGTGGGTCAACGATATTTGCTGATTTAGAGAGTTGACAATTTGTTCTTGATTGTTTTGCAATTTTTCGATTGCGGCATCATAGCGTTCGGCATCTTCTTGATCTAAGTTGCCAGAAATAGATTTAATGATATTCCCTAAACCATTGATTAGTCCTCTTTTTTGTCTGTTCGTTAAAGGATAGACTGATCGAAATTTTTCCTTTACCGATTTCATCTGATAATCAATGTGTAAAAACGTATGGGTGGCTACTTTGATTTTTGCTGTCCCCATCCGAAAGGGCAAGATTCCTGGGTTGTTCTTCAAATTAGTTATTTGTACTTTCTTGGGGATCGTCAGATGAACTATCGTCAGGAGTAGGAGGGTCCTGTAACAAATTTGGTTTTGTTACTGAGGCTCGAGGTTTCTTGAAAATGTTTTTGTGATAGGTATTACGATTGGTTTTCAGTTTCAGTCCTTGATCAGTTATGACAGTTTCTTTAATAAATGGGGGGTTTAATTTTTTTCCACGTGTTTTGACATCGTGTCGATAAACTTCGTCATTTTAAGTGTAATTTGCTGGTTCTTCCCGAGTTAGATTTTGTTTTTCAATATTTTTTTCTTTCTGTTTTTGAGAAATGTCGTGTATGTGGTCGAAAATCTGAAGTGTTTTTTGTTTATGTTCTTGTATATAATTGTTTAAAATTTCGTATTGTATGTCTAAGTCGAAGGGGTCTTTTGTGTCGAGGTGTCCTCCCACAATATCGATTGGCTTTTGTTTGGTGACAGAGTGTATTGAGTGGTTGTACCCAAAAATAGCATAGGGCATTAGACTCGTTACTTCTGCACGGGGGTTTTCAAGTTTTAAAACCCTCAAATGCTCCAGTAAAGTTGAATGAAGCCGTTCTACGGGGGCATTGCTAGTGGAATTTTTTTGGGTTACAAGGTGAAGGTCAAGTTTGTGAAGTTTTGTGAAGTCCGTTAGCGTCGAATTTTTGAATTCTGTTCCGCTATCGGCTACAATTTTTAGGGGTAATCCATGAAATGACATGAATATGATAAGATTCTCCACGATAGAGACTGCATTTGCCGCTGTTAGAGGAAGAGCTTGAGCGTATTTTGAAAAGGTGTCTATGATAGTTAAAAACTTTTGGCTATTGGCCTGGAAAACATCAATATGTACTACTTCAAAGGGTTTCCTAGGTGTTGGTGTAATTTGAAAATTGATTTTCGGTGGGCTTCTGTCATATTTTGTTCTTTGGCAGATATCACATTTATTTATATAGTTTCTAACATCGTTAGCACAATTTGGCCAATAGTATTTTCTTTTTATTTATTGTAAGGTTTCTTGAATACCACGATGATTTGTTTTAGTCTCATGATTGTATACTAAAAGTTCTTTTTGTCTGTATAGTTCTGTGATGTTTTCAAGTTTAGTGTTGCATTTTATCAAATTGAATGTCGAATTTTTTAAAGTTTGCATCATAAGGTTACTGAGACTTTCGTACAGTTTGTTCGAATCATCGTCATTGAAATAAAAAGCGTACGTCTTTTTAGGCTGTCCAAAGTCTTTGAAAAATGTGATAATTGGGGAAAGGTCATTGTCCACTATATAAATGTTCCATAAATTCTTCTTGTTTGGTTCCCATAAACATTTTTTAGTAGTCCTTCTGGGCAATACCGATTTAGAAATATGGATTTGATTTTGAAATACGTTAATCGGTGATTCACTTGCATTTATTTCTTGTACAGGGTCCTCGGCATTCGTGTGGACTGTTTCATTATTTTCTTCGTTTGGGGTTGGGGTGATTTCTTGGACTGGTTTTTCCTCGCTTGAAGTTGAAGTTTCAGTTTCCACTTCGATTTCGTTTTCGTCTGGGGTTTCGTCGAGGTTATTGACTAGGGATGAGGTGTCCGGGTCCCATGTACGAGTTTGCTCTACGTTGAACTTTTTCATATATTGGAGGAATGAAGATGTTTCATCTATGTCTTCCGTTCTGGTCTTCGAAGTGTTTGGTTGTGGTTCTACTTCGTTGGCGTGGATTTCAATTCTCGATAGGGCATCTGTATTGGTGTTTTTTTTTCCTTTTTTATATCGAATCTCGTAGTCGAATTCTTCTAACTTCAGTTTCCATCGGATTAGTCTCGAGTTTGGCTCCTTCAGCGACATCAGCCATTGTAGTGGTTTGTGGTCTGTTAAAATAACGAATTTTCTACCGAAAAGATACGGTCGAAAATATTTTGTTGCCCATACAATCGCTAAAAGTTCCTTTTCAATGGTGCTATAGTTTTTTTCAGCATCGTTAAGCATCCTTGATGCGTAGGCAACAGGGCGGTCAGACCCAACAGGACCTTGTGATAAAATAGATCCAATGGCCAAATTTGAAGCGTCTGTGGTTAGGTTGAAGGGTTTGTCGAAGTCTGGGTATTGTAGTATGGGGTCATTTGTCAGTAAGGTTTTGCAATGGTCAAAAGCTTTAAAGAAGGTGGCGTCGTGTTTTATTTCAGCGCCTTTTTTCAGACAGTTTGTGAATGATCTCGTGATTTTTGCAAAGTCCTTGATAAATTTACGGTAATACCCTAAAAGTCCCAAAAATCCCTTTATCTGTCTTGTAGTTTTTGGAATAGGATAGTGCATTATTGCTCTAATTTTATCTGGGTTTGGTTTTACGCCCTGTGGTGTTACAATGTGTCCGAGAAAAGCAACTTCCTTCTTGAGAAATTCTGATTTATCAATCTGAATTTTCAAGTTCGTATCGCGTAGCCTTTGAAACACTCTTTTTAAATTAATCATGTGTTCCTGCAAAGATGTTGAGTATACAATGATGTCATCCATGTATACCAGGCATATTTTGTTTTGCAGCCCTTTCAAGACGTCATCCATCACCCTACTCAGAGTAGCTGGGGCATTCTTCAAGCCAAAGGGGACCCTCAGGTACTCGTAGTGACCGTTCTCGACATTGAATGCGGTCTTTTGAACGTCTTTCGGAGCCATCTCTATTTGATGAAATCCGCTCGCCAAATCTAGGGTGGATAAATATTGGCACCTTCCTAGCTTATCTAGGATGTCACTGATGTTTGGCAGGGGGTAGCGATCGTCGATGGTCTTTTCATTTACCTTACGGTAATCGACCACGATTCTCCACTTTTTCTTCCCACTAGCGTCTGCTTTTTTTGGTACCACCCATATAGGTGATGATCAGGGCGAGTTACTGGGGCGGATGATATTTTGTTCGAGCATGGAATTTATTTGTTTGGCTACTTCCGCTTTGTGAATGAAGGGATACCTATACGACTTGGAATAAACGGGAATTTCGTCTTTTGTCTTGATTATATGTTTAACCTGATTAGTAAATGTCAGTTTTTCCCCTTCATAATGAAAAATATCCGAGTATTTGCCGCATAAGTTTTTTATGCGTGTCTGTTCTTCTTGATTCATATGTTCTGTACGAATGAGGTTACGAATGTCGTTTTCGTCTGTGTGAAAGGTGTTTATGTCCGCATGATAAAGTTCAAAGTTTTGAGGTGAAAATGGATGAGTACTGAGTGGCTCAAATAGTTGAATTTCGCAATTATAGTCATTTCCATTTTCTAACTCGACCCATGCGTATCCGTTATTAGCTGTAGTTAGTGTTTCTCTTATCAAACATTCGTTTATTTTTGTTGGAGGGACGAAGATATCGCCCGTGGATTGACTTACAGTCACTTTAATTTTGGTTCCCGTATTGGGTTCTATTTCGACAAAAAATAATAACCTTTTCTTTGTTTCATAGTACTGAATGTAATTTTGCGAAGATGGAGTATACAATATTGAGTTTGAAAAATCAATTTGAGCGTTCAGTTGCTTAAGTATATCAAGTCCTATCAGTCCATCAAAGTATTGGTGAAATTTGAATAAATGAAATTTTAGCATTTGTTGATGGTTAAATTCATCGAAAGAAGGGATGCTTGCACAGTGATCACGTTTTGATAGTTGAAAAACTGATGTGACTGTAAATGGCTCTTTGAAAATATTTTCAGGGTAAAATTTGTTTGCAATATCGGGGTTCATGAATGATTTAGTTGCTCCTGTATCTATTAAAAGTTTAATAGGTGGGTTTTTGATTTGTATGTAAGGGAGTTCTGTTTTGTCGTATATAGTATTCAGTTCAATTATGTTTCGTCCCTGTTGGACCACATCTCGTGAAAATTTTTGTTGTGTTTCGTCATAGTAATCGAATTGTTCTGTCTCTTCTACGTAAGGTTCGTTCGGGTAATACTCTTGTGGGTGGAATTCGTCGGGTGTTTCGTAATTTTGGTCATATTCAAAATTATGGAGTTCTTCAGAAACGAAGTTACGTCTCTGATGTGGGTTTGATTGGAAATAGTTTCGAGATTGTTGTTGATAGGGGGGTCTGTTGGAATTGTTTTGAAGATTTTGTGTTCTAGTTACAATACTCATAGGGGTAGGTTTGGAAGTGGTTGGTCCATTATGGGGTTTCCACACGTTTCGGAGTGCACCGAATACTTCCTTGTTACTGAAATATCTTTGGGGTGTACCACTTTGGCGTGGTTGTATCTGAATTGGTCCCCTAGGGAATTGAGGCTGACTTGAGAAGTTTTGGTGATTTTGAAATTGTCGGGGAATATTTTGTTGCAATTGGGGTCTATCAGAGTGGTAGTTTTGGGTGTATCGTTGTCCAAAATTTTCAATCTGTGGTCTTATAGTAGTTGGAAATTTATGAAAATTATTTACTTGAGATTTTTGAAGGTATCTAATATTGTTGTCTTCAATTATATATTTTTGGGCTTCAGCCAAATTATTTGGTTTCATTGACCTTACCATAGAACTTTGAGGTTCTCTTAAACCAACAAATAATGTGTTTAGTGCGTGTGAATCATAGAGTAATTTTTTGCTCATGTAAATTGACAAAATTATGGAGTAAGTTGAGTGTAGACACTACCCTTGAAAAAAAATTCAATGAATTTTCACTGGGACTTTGTCTCAATGAACCTAGATCTGATAATAAACTGCTTTAATTTCTTTGATCACCAAAATGATTAATTAATAAATTTTTAATGGTATTGAAATCATTGCTACCACTAAGCGAAAATACTTCTTCAGCTGGTCCAGTTAGCTTGGAAAATATTCCATTCAGTAACAATTTATTCTGAGCACAATTTACGTTTGCCGGGGTAGCGTCCCAATATGTATTCAATAGATCGGTAGATGTTGAAATAAATCTGTATAACCTGCACGGGTTACCGTCAAATTCCGGTACAATTTGCAAATGTTTTATATCAAATACTGGTGTTGCCATTATTATTGATTCAACTATTTTTTCTAATTCTTTTGTTTTATTACTATTTAAGCTGAGAGCTTCTAATGATTCAACTAAATCTATCTCAACTTTTGCTCCAATATCACTCAAGGAATTTGTAAAAGTTGAGGAGTCTGACATATGAAACGAAAAAGGGATCAATGAGTAACTCACAAAATAGCCTTTTTCATCCTCTGGTGGTGGTGTCTCCGGAGCTGAAGTTCTGCAACCTGCCCTCGAACTGCGGCTAATCCAATAATGGTACTTTCACAGTTTTAACTTTGTTTTTCTCGTTCCCGAACTTTTTCTGCCGGTTCTTCTCGATGCAGAGTTGAGACTCAAGGATATCTAAGCGGTAGATGCCTTCGAGATCCTACAACGACTGCGCCAAATACGTATTTCAAATAACGAATAACGTTTTTAAAAACACGAAAATTATTTATTCAGACAAGTTTGTACTTCAAAGATTACATCAAGACTGAATAAAATTCCATTTCGCAGTTTGTACTTCAAAGATTACATCAAGACTGAATAAAATTCCATTTCGCATTTTGAATGTAAAAATATAAAATTAGCAATTCTGGAATTGTAAGATATATGATTCTGCTGAGTCAGCGCTTTCTGGATGGGTGAATGTACGGAGCGGACGGTGACCGGTACGTAACTCGTTTCTATTTTGAAATGGTTGCCTGAAAACTTGTGCATTAGTAAAGAATTTTTGGGGTTGGCTTGGTGTCCTAGGTTGAATTGGTATTGGTTGCGAAGGAAATTGATTTTGTTGTCTAAAGAAGTTATTTGGTGTACTGAAGTGATTTACTGGAGAAGAATTTGGCTGTCTGATTTGAACTGAGGTCTGTGTTGTGAAAAATTTGGTCTAAAGGTATTTTTATTTGAAAAATTTTGGAAATAATGTACATTGTCTTCTTGTAAGACGAACTGTAATGCTTCACTTAAAGATCTGGGTTTCATACAACGTATGGTAGTACCCAAAGGTTCCTTCAACCCAGAAAGAAAGGTTTTCAATGCCAAATCACTATATAGCTTTCTTTTACACGTTTTAGATTATGCAGTTATTTCATGTACGTCAATATAATTGCACAAAAGGTTCAATCTATTAAGACATCTATCATAAAACTGTTGAGGTTTTTCATTAGGGGCTTGTCTGAGCATAACCATATCTCTGTTCAAGCAAGTTTCATCCCTCTGATCTTGTTAAAGTATCTTTAAGTTCTTGCCAATTTGAAACATTTTGAATATTAGCTACTATTTTAACGTTTCCTGATAATTTCGAAATGAGACAGTTCAATAAGTAAACATTTTGAAAGCATGTCGGCTCAGCCGCATTATAAAAAATTGTAATTATTGAATCACAAACTGACAAATATCTATTGAGATCATTAGGATTGCCATCAAATTCTGGCACACACCTAAGGTATGCTGAATTGAATTGATTAGTCATTGTATTGTTTGAATTACTAGTAATAGACAAAGAAACTATAGAGTTAGCTGAAGGGTTTTCGATATTCAAATTTAAATTTCCAAGAATTTGTGACAAACTATCAATGTTCATTTGAAAATAATAACTTACATTAAAATTGTAAGAACGTTGAGCATCCTTTTATAAGGTAGACGACTGGTTCCTCGATTTTTGATTTCCAGAAAGACTTCCTTGCGAGACTGGACGATTCTGTTCCACTTTCCGATGATCTGCCTGTTGAGGGTAGCTAGAGGTCCTCGATGGACTGGGTTTCTTGAAGTTTGAAGAGCCGCCCCTTCACAAACACCTCCACAGGACAAAACAACATGTTCGATACCCGATTAATCGTTAAAACGAAAATAGCACGTTCGATACGTTACAATTTCGAGTATCCTACCGACTGCGCCAAATATAACTTTTGGAAGTCAAAGTCCTTTTTTAAAAACTAACTTTATTAACAAAAATACGTCTGAACAGTACAAGACCTAAATTATGACTGACTAATAAATTAAATGTTCTTATAAAGATGAAAATGCTTGCGCATCAGTTTCCTGGAATCGCGAGATTGTGCCTCAGCATAGTCAGCGGTTCACACGGGAATGGGTGATATAATTAGGGTGTTGAAGAAACCATCCTGACAAGTCATTATGAATCCCTCGATTTTCGACTTCAGCCCACTTGACCTGAGAAAAGCGAAGGTCAGGTTTCTGGATAAGCCAAGGTCTTCAATGTTCTTGAAGAAGACTCCATGCATTGGCTTATCCTTATGTAGCTGTAGGAGCCTGTCACAGTCCGCTGCTTTCACGTGGGCTTTTTGCTGACAGGGTTTGGTTCCGTCCGTTCAGTGTCGAATAAGAGACCGAGTTCATCGGCTGCACGGGTTGCTGCCTTGAAAAGAAATGCTCCAATCCCTGCTTTTTCGTGATCGCATACCAAGCAGAGAAGAGGATAACATTATTTATGATATTATTACTAACGATATTTCATTTTGAAATTATGCTCTTCCCCTTCCAACTTGATTTTTTTGTACCGCCCTGTATAAGCAAAACATTTTTGTCCTAGATCCTGTTATCAAGTTAATTTTCGTTTTTTTTTTTTACTTCTAATAAGTTATATTTATAGTAATATATTTCCAATAATATAGTCCAGATTTCTTTTAAAAATTGTCCATTCATTCTCGAAATTGGAGGGCACCTGGGTAATATGAAAATATTGCATCCCTTTACTGCAAAAAAAACAATTTTTCTGTAGATGGCTTTGGAAATGATGTCAAAGTTTCTAGCAAGGTTTTGTTTGTTACTTCATGTTAATATAAAGTGAAATATGGCGTACAATTTCGCAGTGAGATTTGAATGTAATATGTGCGGATACAATGGAACACCAAGACAAATGGTACGTTTGGTAAAGCAGAGGCATTGCCGAACGCCGAAGGAATTAATTTAAATTTCCAGAAATACCTTTTATTGAACAGACAAAGATTTGCCGAAACTGTCATTTGAGTATTCTCTCAGAGATACAATCTTGTGAAGAACATCCCGATCCAACTGTACTTAAAGTTTTGTTGCGAACCTCTCATACGTCATGTTTAGTATGTGGTAGATTTCAAAATCTATAGGTAGAATGCACCTTCTGCTAGGTTGGATATTGGATGTATTTCTGAAGACAGAAATGTTCGCACCTGACGGAGTAAGAATCTGTGGTGGTCAATTGAATGAGGAGGGACATCTTCTGCCACCTTTCATAAATGGGCTCAGAGGAATAACAAGACCATACAATTTAAAAAGTAATGAACTCAAACATATTTTAGTATCGTTACGAGAAGCTGTGCTGAACTATAAATCAACGAATAAAATAACGAGGATAATTCTACTGATGAAGAGTTCCAGGAGTTAACTCCATTAAAAAAGTGCAGTTCACAGACCTCTTTGAATTTTGCATTCGCATCAATATTCACCAGAAAAATACAGCAGTAGCGAAAAAATATTCATGTTTCTTGTGCAAATTACGACGATTTCTTGATGGGTATGTTTTCTTGGTCCAGTTGTCAAGCTGTGAGTTTGGCAATTCAAAAGGGCGTGTATCATTATTACAACAATTCGTTCCGCAAAATGTAGGGTATCAGCATATAGGGAGAGGCCAATATACTGCTAGACATATTACGGATTTTGCAAACAACCTCTACAATCCTGAACCAAATTATCGAAGAGCAAAAATACCCAAAAGTCGGACATTTTAAGTATTACGTCAAACGTACTGTGATACCATCTCTTGAAACCTGCCTTGATTGTTGCTCCCAATGGTAATATCCTAGATGTTCACGGACCTTATATTACTGATTCAAGAAATAATAATGCGGCAATGTTGAGACATGAGTATGAACGATATTTGATGGATCTGAGGAACTGGTTCCAAGAAAGTGATATATCCATGTTAGAAAGGGGATACCGTGACGCACAGAACTTCTTTGCCGACTTAGGCATAGTGGTGAAAATGCCCGTAGCATTTGGTCTTGGACAGCATCATCAACTTACAACCGAAGAGGTAAATACATCTAGCATAGACCACTTTGATATATTTTTCATGAGTTTCATCATCAACTTGAAGTATTAATTTGACCATAATAGTTTGAACACACTGTATAATTGATCACCTGCAATGAACAATACTTTTAATAGTATTTCATATTGATGAATATTTAGATCTTGTTCACGCAGAATAGTGATTCTTATCCAGAATACCGATCCGTGTTGTATAACAATCAAGAACAAATGAAAGTTTTGGAGGGCCTCTGGCGCCAAAACTAGCCTATAGAAAAAGTTGTTCTCAGTGAACTTTTTGTTTGGAATGACTTGGACTGAAACATATCAAAAATAAAGCCAATTCGACATGGAGTCACTTTTCCTATTAAAGTGTGCGGTGTCCTTTACATGGGTTGTTCTTGTTTCAAGTCACAGAATTTATTTCAGCAATAAAACCAACTGAAATAAGTAGTTGAATATAAAGCAAGTTTATACACATCGTTGTTGAGAAAAATAATTGGAAATAAGAATTAGAAGAAGTCGATACTTGTGCGAGCCAAGGGTTAACGAGGTTTTACCTTTCAAATTGCGATTCCTAGCACTTTTTCAGGCCATCGAAATAAATACTGCAGTCACTGGGCTTTGAACCCACTACCGGCAGCCAGAATGATTGAATAGCGGTGATTCTAACCACTCGACTACCTGGCCTCGTCAAATAGTATATTAAGTAGTTATCATGAACGGTAAGAACATTTTACCGATCGGAAACAATTACTTATTTGAAGGAGGAGCGTAGCGGCTACCATCCAGATAACAAAAACTGGAGGCACTGAAAATTATACCAAATCAAGAGACACTGACACTGATTTCGACCAACGAGGTCCCTGTGGTCTCCACTCAACAAAAAACAAATTTCATCAAATTTATACCAGGTGCTCAGCAGAGGCCTCTGATTTTGACTAAGGTTGTTCTCGCATTCTCCAATAAACAAAAATGTGGAGGCATTGCAAATTCCACCAAATTCACAGATAGTACTCAATAGAGGCTACAGATTGCGAACCACGAGGTCCCCGTAGCCTCCACTAAAAAACTGAAGGCACTGCAAATACCAACGAATTTATAGACATTACTCAGCAGAGGCCACAGTTTACGAATCACGAGGTCCTGGTAGTCTCCATTAATGAAAAAACCGAAAGTCCCGCAAATTCTACTAAATTCACAGACAGTACTCAGCAGAGGCTACAGATCTCGAATAACGAAGTCCCCGTAGCCTCCACTTGAAAACTGGAGGCCCTGTGAATTCCACCAAACTCACAGACCGTACTCAGCAGAGGTCACTGATTTCGAATAATGTGGCCCTTGCAATCTTCAACTTACAAAAAACTTGAGGCTCTGCGAAATCCATGACTGGGCTCAGCACACTGAATACTAATAACGAGGTCCCCTAGGTATCCACTCACAGAAAACTGGAGACCCTGGAAATCTGGATAATAGTAATAAAGTATGTCTTACTCCACATGGAAACATTCCCGTAACTTCCGTAATTTTTTAGGTATTTTCGCAAAATCGCAGAATGCCAATTTGTTACAACATATTGAAGTATTCTTCATCCTCTTGCAAGAGAGTATGGTCACATATCAGTGAATATCTACCGAAATTTACCGAGAAATTTTTGAAATGCAGAATACTTATAACTTTTAATTATACGCAGTGAATGACATTTATTTATTCGTCAAAACTATACAACAATATATATCAATATGTATCCATATATAAAAGATAAAAAGAACATCGACAATAACATACCGCATCATGAGATTCATAACACACTTCAATACTCCCACTTGATAAGGTGTCATTCTTGATCATGATGTCGGTTTCTGAATTCCCATCTCTGCTCTGCACCATTATTGTTTTTTGGTACAGAGTGCTTTGGTTAAGGAATTGGCAACCATTTCATTTGTGGAAACTTTCCTGACGTCTACTTGTCAATTTATTGAAATATCTTCAAAATTGTAGAATGTTGTGTCAGTTTCGTAACTATTGACAAACATTTTATTTTCGTCGAATATGACATCTCTGGATTTTGTTGTTTCTTTCGTTGTCATGTTCATCAGACGATATCTATCCCTTCGAATTCTCGCAGTAGCCAATAGTTCAATATCCACAGACAAATTTGTGCCAAAACCGAAGGATGAATTGTAACACTATGAAACTTGTCACCTGACTTCTTAACATCATGTAAAGTTGAGAAAAAAACTGTTTATCAAAAAATCAGGAGTGGAACACAAAAAAATTTTGACTTCAATAAAAATAAAAAAAATTGGAGTTTACTCGGAAAGTAAAAAGGCTATCGTAAAACGGCTTCGATAAAATTAATGAAATTACAAAGAAGTCTTGTGATACTTTTAGGAGGCTGGGTTAGGTTAGGTTCGGTGAGGTTATTGCTTCATATTTGAAGCGAATCCGTCTTTTCGAGCTTCTGGAAACAGTGTTAAACGTCCTAAAATTGCGATTAGGAATAGTCGCCATTGTAGACAAAAGGTGAGAACATTTTGTGAGATTAAGGATAAGCCTCACATCTCATTCATGAATGAATATTATGAGAATTATGAGATTGGCCAGTCTCGGTGATATTTTGCAATAACATAATATAAGTACATGGGCTCTTCATAACTGCTTTCGAAATTTCATCCTAACAAGTAGTTGCCACTTTTTAAATAGTTTCGTTTGGTGCTTTAGAAACTGTCCTGAGCGGTCGATTCATTCTTGTACACATTTTTGGACACAGATCAAACAGCAATGCGAGGAATCGAAGCTTTCTGAACTGTTCCTGAGTTTGGATCCCATTGGAGAATATGAACTAATTCGAGGGTCAGGGCTATGAAATTTTTCATTGCCATACTTGAACTTTTCAGAGCTTGAAGCCCTGAGTGTGTATATCTGTCGAAATTTTTCATTTACTTCGTCGTCCGCCAGTTCATCAAGATTTCTATATGAGAACCCCCTTTCTCTGTTCACAGAAAACATTGTTTCCAGCCCTGGCAAATCTATCTGTATTGCAAATAAAACAAATCCCACTCTTTCGTGACATCTTACAATGGCATTTTTTAAGATTCAACCATTCCAATCTACCCCTTTCTTCTTTGTTCCCTCTTATCCGACCGAAATTTATTTCTATATAACATTCTTTCAAACAAATTATATATTATTATTATTCATGAAAATATATTGAAAACGTATTTATTCATATAATTGTCCTGGTACGGAAAAATCCCTATGATTTGTGTATGTACTCTCAATTCTGCATGTACAAATTTCAAAATCCTGAAAACAGATTTGTTGGCACACAGCTAATACACTTGCGTTTACTTCAGAAAACATCAGTGCATGATCAGTGTAAAGATTCCATTATTTATAATTCAAATACCCCTGGGGAGAGAATATTCTTATGACTTAGTTATCAACTCAAATAATTCATTTAGGAAAAACTTCTACATTACAAATTAAAATGGAATATCACTTTTTTGGGAGAGAGAAAATTGTGGTATATGTACTTGACAACACTCTTGTTCTTTGCCATAATAATTCAATACTCTGACACATTTCCACCCTACTTTTTGTAAAAGATAAGCAATAATAATTTCATAGGTACCACAGCATTCAATACAACTGCAATCCACTCTAAGAATTTTTGATGTCTCGTCTGCTCTGAAATGAATTTCTGCTCACTTTCAGACGGACAATCGCAGCTGGATCTATTATAATCTCAATTAGTGTCTTTTACCATGAAATTTCTCAATAATAAACTCAAATTATCACAGCAAGAACAAAAAACTTCGCATGACAGTAGGGTTTGACATGTCTCTAATAAGCCGGAAACCGGACTCGAGATACTACGCTCGCAGCTCATGATCTGAACTCACATCATACTGAGAAAACTGCTCCAAAATTGTGGCCATTGTTGGCTTAGATATTATAGCTCGATGATCTTGGACTATGTTGTATAAATGGAATGAACAGATAAATTCATCTCCTTCCGTTTCGGATGGTCAGGGGTTTCTGAAAATTCTGTAGTTCGACAAAATTAATTATCGTTCAAAAAGAATAAGTTTTTGGATAGCCTCTGAATTTTTTTGAATTATACACATTTTGAAGTTGTTTTTGTGAGTTCAATAGCAGAAATGTGAAGTGCAAACTTCCAGCTTGAAATTGCATACTTTATTTTTCATGCAGGTTTTGTATACGCGATTATTTTCAACATTTACTGGCTAAGATGTCGGAATTTTGAAGGAGTTGAAAATGGGGCGGGAGTAAAACCCAGTTTTTTTGGCGTGTGTAAGTGAGACCTGTCTCACTATTCTTAAATCATTGCCGAGTGTCTAAAGAGGGTAATGGTTCCTGCTTCAGTGCAATTATTTCGGATTAACTGAAATATCTATGATTTCTGCATCCTTCGTAAAAAATGCAGTTGGATTATGTAACGTGGTAAAAACAACCACCTAAGTAATCAGATATCCACATGTTATATTTGCATGAAAAAGAAGAAGTCTTCACGACCAAAATATACTTTAGTTTTTAATTTTTTGATAATTTTTAGCAAAGTTATGACACATTTAACGTTCGGCACCACCGGAACTTGCAGCAGCGGGCTAACACGAGTCTGAAATTTGATGTCAGCGTTCAAACACGTTTTCTGAGAATACGGGCTCATTTTATAGGGAATTACTGAGGATCATTCTTGTAGAGAATTGAATGATCTTTAACACTATTCAAACCATATTTTTTTAAACTCAATTTTTCCAAATTATAACCAAAAAAAAACTATTTTTTTTTTCAAATTTTTTTTGGGTTCCACCCCCGGAATTTCGGTAAACATTTTTTTTCTTATTTGACATGGTATCCTACTAGCATGCCAAATTTGGTGGTGTTATAACTGATCCTCGTCTCAAGACTTAGTATACTGTATGCACTACAACGAATATTAATTCTTTCGATTTTGGATCCCATTTCTTCCGTTTTTCTTTTGGTACATGCATACAAGCGATACATCCAAAAGATCTTAAAAAATTCAGGTTTAGTTTTCTGCCATTCCACGCTTTTTCTGGGGTAATATTCTTCAAAAAATATGTAGAACTTCTGTTTTTCAGGTAGATAACATGCTCTGTTGACAGCCTCCGCCCAAAATTCTTGCGGTAAACTGACATCATTGAACGTGCCAAATTTCAAGCGAATTTTTAACTTTTGCATTCAATACCACTGATTTCTTCTTGAAACAATCTAGTTTATATAGTTCACCATCTCTCAGTTCACAGGTCCTTTCATTTTCGAATATTGTTTTTACCCCTCTTCTTGCCAATTGCTTGCAAGAAATTAGATTGAATTTGAGTCCCGTAACATATCTAACTTTACGTATAGGAGTTTCAACTTTTTGTCCTTCAATATTCAACACTACAGATATTTCTCTGATGGAGGTGATCTTGAACTGTTCTCCAGAAGCCGTTGTCACTATGTCATCACCACTAATGTTTTTCATGATACGTAGCCAGTCAGAACGACCCGTTAGATGAACTGAGGCACCAGAGTCGACATATCAGTCGTTTTCCTTCAAATTTTCAATTCCTAGTGTTGTGATAATAAATCCTGTTTCTGATCTCATTGATTCTCCGCAACTTTTTGGTAATTGACAAAATTTGGACTTATGTCCATACTTGTGATATTTTCCTTTGGTTTCATGCATTTCATATCCACGTATCTCTTGTTTCTTTAATACTAATGCAGATTATCTTCCTTCGTTTTCATATTCAACTGCTTCTGCTAATAGACTTTCTTTAACTAGATCTGTTGTCAGTTCAAAACCACAATTCTCGAGTGCCATGATGAAAGGTTTGAAATAATCGGGAATACTGACAAATATTAATGCTGCTAACACTCCGCTCTTTATTTCTGTGTCAATAGCCTTGAGTTGTTGCGCAATTTTCATTTTTCTATTCAGGTAATCATTCATTCCCGAGCAATGGGGGTTTCCAGTCATTTTCAGAAAAAATATATTTCGATAAAGTGCATTCATAAGTATCTTGTGTTGAGTTTTCGAATTTTTTTTTCATCAATTTATCGAGATAAAAATTATTGAAAACGCCAAAATTAACCACCGAATTCAAACGACCAGAAGAGGCGGGAACGTGACGTACTCACGCGAGAGATTTTGATTGGTTATCATGTGATGTTCGCCTTGCAGATGAAATAAATAATGTACTTGACAGCGTTGCCATATCGCAAAAAAATATGATTTACCAGAATATACTATTTCACTTTCTTAATAATATCATTGGTATATGACCTGTTCCTCTGTTCGAAGTCTTGAAATATAAGTTTGGTTATTTTGGATTATTTATTTTTGATTCGTGTAAATAGTATTTCATTTGTACTTCAAAATGCTAATTATATACCGAAGCACATATTATAATGATACCTACGATGCTACAATACACCGAAGTAAATGAGAAATGAAAGATAACTAGAAAACCTGGTGTACCTATTTATACTTGTAAAAGTTTGGGACAAAATGAGGGATTTTTGACTACTTGATTTTGTGAGATCACTAGAGTAGCAGATGGCACATACATTGTTGTACCCATTAATAAATTACTAACAATTAAGTTCAATTTGTCATTACATGTAATTACTTTCTAGCTTTTACACAGACTTGGCAACTGCGGCGTCCCTCAGTCACTCTCGGCTTGGGAGCGTTTGAATTTATGCATACTGAAGTCGCGTATTCAATATTGAATGATAAATCAGTTTTTCAAAATTTAGAGTGAATAAATGTTAGGACTATGTTATAAACTGCCCTCCTTTACATCAAGTGAAAAAAGTGCATATTGTACGATACTGGAAACCCCTATTAGAATAGCGGATGAAAACTAGTTGTTCGATGAGAGCACTGCTACCCTGGAAAATCCATTGGATTTGTAAATGTTTCTTAAACGATCCCAGACTTCTTTTCCAGACATCAAGTCTCGAATTTCTGTGTAAATGTGGGATTTTACACCAGATATTATAGCTGCCAGTGCCCTTCTGTTATTTTTATAATCAATTTTCATTGCAGCTCTTGGTTTGTTGACGTTCCATTATTTGGTGTTTCAGTATTATGGTGGCTCAGTCTGTCAATGAAATATCTATTGGCTATTATTTAACTTCGACTCGGCTTTTATTTTCTAAACTTCTCGTATGGAACATTGAAGAAGCTGAGTGATTGAGTAACTGAAATGTCAATCACTTGACGTTTTGCTCACCATCTTAAATTTTGAGTTTTTTTACTCTAAAAAACAATAGAATTTTTTGAAAAAAAATGCAACAACCTATGACAGAAAACTGTGTGAAGTTCAAAACAAGTTCGAAAATAATGTGCCAGAGAGATATCAACAAAGTGAAATGAATACGCAGTACCCTTCTCTCTTAGCGTTTCCACCAAGTTACAAAATGAAGGCAAACTTCTGTCAGAAAACAACTACTTCCCTGGCTAATACCATGACGGACACTGAACAACATCTGACAGATATTTGTGCAACGTTCAAGAAGACCCAATTGCAAGAGCTTATCTTGTAGTAAAACAGAAGATTATCCTTCATTCGTCTGGGAATGACCACCTGCAGACATGCATGCATGTTTCGAGGTTTATTGATAATCAGTGACAGGTTAATTATCTCTTTATAATGAGATAACTAACTCATTATAAATGAACTACGGTATCTTATAATAATTAGATAATTTAACTCATTGTGATGTAATATTACCCCAAAGTTTCAAAGACCTCTGATGAGAATGATTATATGTATATAAGATATATTAGTGTTTGAGGTAGGTATCAATATATACCTGCTGATATATATCTATATTTTAATTTAGCCCAATATTCACCAACTGAATTTGGAACCGTCATCCAATATACTACATTTACTTTATTCTTAAATTGTACAAAGTACATCGTCTTATGATGATAATTTCGAAAACATAGATGTTTAATCATCTCTTGATGTAGTAATTTCCAGTGATTAAATGATATCTGGTTTTCCATGTCATACATAATATTATTTATTGGGAGTTATTGAATATTGAAATATGCTTACTTACTTTTTCAGACTCAATTGATAGAGAAACATGGGTACCCTGTGGAATTCCACGAAATAGAAACACCTGATAAATACTTATTGGGAACATATCGAATACCATATAGTCACTCGAAATCAAAAATTGCCAATTCCAAGAAAATTCCAATAATTCTGATGCATGGCTTCATAGGATCGGCTGAGATTTTTGCATTGAATGAAAAAGGTTTGGCTTATATATTGGCAGACAGTAATTACGACGTATGGCTTGCCAATGCCAGAGGTAACTGGCATTCACGAAAACATATTATCCTTGATCCTGACAAAGATAAACAGTTCTGGAATTTCAGGTAACAATCATTAATTATATTACGCAGTAGTCATCTAGTGCGACCGTACTATGCTACAACTTTCAAAGTATATTATATTTTGAATTTTTTTGACTGCATCTTTTTCTCAATATTTTGCACATTGAAAAACCTCACTCTAGTATACCGGGTGTCCCAGTATACATGTTCCAATGGATTATTTCAGCCATTTCAAAAGATAATAATTTGAAAATTTTATGATCTCCAATTCGTTCAAGGAATGTTAAACCGAGAAAAACAAAAATTGAAAGTAACTTCCGGTTTGACCGGAAGAGACTCTAACTTTTTCTTTTCAACTAGCACTCTGTATCTTTTCCAACGATTTATCACACTTTGTATATTTCATTTGATTTGATGCAGAAAACGTCAATTGATGTTTCAAATTAAAAGAATGTCACCAGGCTACGATATTTTTTGTAATCTTGATTTTGACTTCAATAATAATTGATAATTTATGAACAATTTAACCTTATTTTTATAACGATTATGATAATAATATCAACAGTACTATTGAGCAATTTATGAAATGTTGATTCAGCTCAAGATGTTCTGCCCTGGAACATAATAGTTATTCATGCAACAAGTGCAAAAAGTAGGTGCTTATTGCACTCGAAGTGAAATGTCCGATGAGGCCGAATTGTACAACACGTCGAGTGCAATAAACTCTTTTCTATGTTCATGCAAAAACCAAAAAATGTTTCATTTAGGTGGCACTAAACTGTAAGGAAGACATGTTTGTTTAAATCTATCTGCTAAAAGTAATACAAAAAAATATTGTGTGATTCAGTTGATATTCGAAGGAACAAATTTTATTTTTAACAAATTGCATTTGCTAGTAATTTCATAGTCCATTATGTAATGATTATAATTGACAACGATATGAAACATGCAACTCTTTAAAACGTAATACAATCTCTCAGAAAATGGGCTAAATTAGGCGTCGATTTCAAAGGTGATGTCTGTCATAATGACAGAACGCTATAGTGGAATGATAGATGAGTACAATAAAGAACCAGTTTTTTCACAAAACATAGTTCAATAAAGTTTTGTTTTTTGCATGAACCTACGTTCATCGAATATTTTTCATTTATAATCGTCATCAATAAAAAATACTTCTTTGCGTTTTACCGAACGTCAAACAAAGAATGAATAGTAGAATAAACAAAAAACTATAAAGAAAGGGGCACAAGAATATAATAACTAAAGCATATATACGAAATGTTGACCAACTCGACTGCTCCGTTCCAAAACACAGTATCCAACAATTTTTCAGAAAATGAGGTTTCAATATTTTTGGATATACTGTGTTTAGGAGCATCTTTCAACCCGAACTGTTTGTTGATAGCTGTACTAATTTCAGAGATATGACATACCCCTTCAAAGCCAAACAAAAACACTAAAACTCGTTTTTCTCCCAATTATGTTTTTTTCACATACTGGGTTTTGGAATGGAGCAGCCGAACTGCTTCTACATATCTTTCTGCTCGGTGGAGTAGTCAACGCGAAGTAACACTTCTCAACACTTTAGCATTAAGGGCTCAACATTGATTCCTTATTTTGTTTTTCAGATCTTTCAAATCAATAGGAGGAGTTTGGTACACACGATCTTTAAAATACTCCCAAAAGGAGAAATTCAGCGGTGTTGAATCTGGAGATCCTGCAGGCCATCTTATCGGTCCGTGTGTGCCGATCCATCTATCTACAAATGTTTCATTTAAATTATTCCTTACCATCTTGTTGAAAATCAATTTGTATGGATGCCAGTCTCGACTTCTGGTGCTTGCTTGAAGTTTGCACCGAACACTCGGGGAGGTGCTGTAGGTTTTCCGAGTTTTCCTACAGCTGAAAAGTGAATACGCCACCAAAAATCAGTGAATCGCCCCGAAGCGCAACGGCAAATAATAATAGCTGTCCTCTACCCGCACGGCCTATGCCTTTGGGTACACTCCATGAGTGTTTATGAGGGAATAATATTATTATTATTATTATTATTAATACAGAAATGGGGATCAAACACCACTCTTCCTAAGAATGCTCTTCGTCCATGGCATTTTTTCTTCCAGAGACCGTTTTCTATGAAATGATCCACTTGTAGCCAAATTCGTCCAGCCAAGCGTGTGAAATACATAGCGCTTGGCATTTTCACGGTTATTCATTCTTGAATGTTACTATCTCTGACACACACCCAACTATTGAGAATTATCAACTGTCAAAGTTACAAAACTATGTTTTCAAATGTTCCCATGGCACACTAAGATTTCCATTTAAGAATTATTAATTCTTCCAGTTTTACTACAATTCTAATAATTGTAAATTTGACGTTCTCTTCATCATCTCGAACGCAAAATTGTTCTGAAATATCAATTATTATTATTGAAGTCAAAATCAAGATTACACAAAACATCGTAGACTACTGCAATTCTTTCAATTTGAAATTTCAATTTTCGTTTTCTCCATCAAATCAAATGTAAAATACAAAGTGTGATATCGTTAAAAAGATAATTTTGAGTAGAAATCAAAAATTGTAAGAAATAAAAAAAGTCAGTTGAAGGTTCCTTGAATGAGTTGGATATCATGAAATTTTAAAATTTTTATCTTTCGAAATAGCTGAGAAAATCCATTGGAACAGGTATACTGGCACACGGTATACGTCGTACTTTGATGATCGGACGTTCGAATACTCCAGCTAAAATTGAGATCACCTATGGTAATAGGTATCATGTGAAATTGAAAAATCGTGATTCGAAAGTACACATATATTCTTGCCTTTTTTCATTGAGATGGTATATCGTATATAAGGTACATACGCAATAATTTTCTCAGTTCGAAGGTACAAATGTATCAGTGGAAGTAGATATACAATGCCGAAGCTGTGACCGAAGAGTGTCACCGAATCGTCATTGCTCCACACGGTGAATCTCTCGATGGCCGCGTCCATCGAGTTCTTGCCGTTGGTGGAGGGTTGGTGCTGAAGAAGATGACGTGTTCGCCGAAGAGTTTCGGGGTGGAGGGCTTCAAAACGTTTCACCCTAAGTGGCGCGCGTCTTTCCTGCAAAAAAACATGGCGGCGATGCAGCGGAAGGCAAAAAAACATGGCGGCGATGCAGCAGAAGGCAAAAAAACATGGCGGCGATGGAGCGGAAGGGGCGGCGATGGAGCAGAAGGCAAAAAACATGGCGGCAATGGAGCGGAACGCAAAAAACATGGCAGCGATGCAGCGGAAGGCAAAAAAACATGGCGCGATGGAGCGGAACGCAAAAAACACGGCGGCGATGGAGCGGAAGGCAGAAAAACATGGCGCGATGAAGCGGAACGCAAAAAACATGGCGGCAATGGAGCGGAAGGCAAAAAAACATGGCGCGATGAAGCGGAACGCAAAAAACATGGCGGCGATGGAGCGGAAGGCACAAAAAACATGGCGCGATGGAGGAAGTTATGAAAAAACTTTCCCTCACGTGATTCGCTGAGAGCAATTGGCTGGAAGAGAAAAAAACATGGCCGCCACCTTAATTGACAAAACAAAAAAATTAAATATGAAAAATGTCTACTGTCTTAGAACACACACAACAGAAAATTATGATGGACGACTTATTATTAATTCACTCGCTCTCGAATGAAATTCCAAAAAAAAAAATACGTCTCCGCGCGCTGTAGTCGTAAACAGCGATAAGCCACATCTGGTGTTTACTCTCTCTCCAATGAAATTCTAAGAAATAGCGATAAAGCACGTATCTTGAATGTTTACTGTCTACTCTCTCAAGTTGAACGAAATTCTCAGTAAACACGACGATGATCCATTTTTGACCTTGAATTTGTTTTTCAGATTTAATCGCACATCCGGTATCTGTTTACGCTGCTCGAGCTAAATTGACCTTGGAGTTGTTTACTGTCTCAGATGTTTGTTTTCTAGGAAGAGATAAGAGAGTCGAGTTTGAAGCCAAATTGATCGATTCAAGGCATTTTAAATGCCTCACTCTAACCCATGACATTGTATGTCTGTCTTTGTCTCTGTTTGCATTTATTGAAATGAATAACGTCAGTTCGAGAAAAATACATTTATTTTTCACATAAAACATTACACTTCAGTGCCAGTGGCGTAGTATGAAGATACATTATCATTATCGAAAAAAAAATATTTTTGATGCATGGATTTAATAAATGGATTCGGATATTTGAACACTCAGAACCATTGACACGAAAAACATAAACCAATCGTGCAGTGTTTGCGGCGGCGGCAGCTCACATTTGGAATCCTTACTTTCTCGATCAGCAGCAGCAGCAGCAGGGGCTTGCATCTTGACGTCCACGGGTTGGGTGAGGCGTCGACGAAGACGACGATGGTCTCGAAGTGCTGCTGCTAGAGGGGCAAGACATCTTCAGCGGAAACCACTGCGTATCGCTATAGGTGAGATTTGTATAAATCTTCCGCAGTCTGTACGATGAGGTGTTCATCGGGATTTCGGCTCTCAACACAGGTAAATATCCATCATTGCTAGCGCTTGAGTCATTTTCGTCCAATTCGAAGTACTCAAATCATCGTCGTGCAAATACGATACCAATACCTCACCGTACTCATATGGCGGGCTAATATACATTACGTTCGACAGAACGGCTGCTAGAATTATATAATTTGTTGTCATCGTGACGACAACTCAATGTACACTGAGAAACAGCGTATATGTCACTCAAATATATACACTGAGAGGAACACACACACACACACACACACACACACACATACACCATTGCTCAATGTACATGACTCGTATTTCTTTCAGTCTCTCTCTCTCTCTCTCTCTCTCATTCATTCGATCCGCAAAATAAATCGAAAAATTGGTTTTATACATCTATTAATACATAATAATAATAATAATACAATATGAATAATAATACAATATGAATAATAATATTTCGTGTGTGTTTTTCGGCTAGTCTTGGTGTGGCTGACGTCATGGACTTGGTACTGGCGGCGACGGCGGCGAAACGTGGTGGATCGGTGAATGCTGCTGCTGCTGCCCCATCCATTTACCATCGTTAATTTGCATATTTAGGAAGCGTTTGAAAATACACAGCTTGTGCTCGTACTCTGCTATGTGCGCCTTGAGCTCGCGCAAATTTTGCAAGTGCCGATTGATAGGAGTGTCGTGGTCGTCGTCGTCGTGATCGCCGTGGGGCCTCACCATATCAGGTGTGACGATATCCATTGCCAGATATCGAAACAGTGTCTCACGGCACAATGCACTTCTATTTCTCCGGATGCTATATGATTCAAACAGAGCGGGATTTGCTTCTCGAGTGTCGGTGGAGGCGTTGTGACGACTGTACTTGTAGTAGCCGCAATATCGACGATGTGTGGTCTCTTAGGCAGATCGAGCACACACTTCAGCAAAAAATCGAATTTTTGATTACCCTTCACGTAAACCACATCAGCCTCGATGATGGGGCGCAGCACTTCCTGGATCTCGTTGAATTCGACATAGCCATCAGAGTATGGAATGCCGTGGATATTTATCCCCAAATATCGTACTTGCCGTTTATCTGCTTCGCTCAGGTCATGGAATGGCACTACGGCTTTGAATAAAAAGTGGTTTGTGCGATGCCTGTCGGTGATGGCAAGCTCTTTGGGTTGGAATTCACCGCCCACAGTGAAACCCTGAATGTCACAGGCTACGAGTTTCATCTTGTTGCGTTTTTGTTTGTTTGATGATTGTTGAACTGATTCACTGCTTTGATTAACTGAGAGACACACACTCGGAGAGGGAGAGCGAGATTAATAAACACCGACTGAACAACTGAACGTTTGGCTCACAACTGACGCTCTCGACCTGTCGATGCCTGCATTACATGCATACACACAAACAAAGAGTGGATTCCCCCACTACTTACTGTTACTACTGTATGTCACTATTTTTTTTATGACAGACGGCGTACAATCTCGCTCAAGGGCAAGTGTTCCAGCATACAGTCGTGAATGATGATGCAATAGGCTCGAGTATTGGCGGGAAATCCGACTCTGACCTCGATGTCAAGTTTGACATCGACAGTGGAGGATTTCATAAATTCCGCTCTGCGGGAACAGTCTAATACGAACACGGTCGCACTGCTTTTGAATGCTCCGTAATCGAGTAGAGGGCGCTTCTTCGGACAATTGGCATAGCTCGGATAGAATTCCGTGTAGGCTCGATGGGCTTCGACAAAGTTGTTTCTGTTGAATTCCAAGTGCATACGTTCATGCGGGTAAGTATCGCTGTTCATGGTTAGGCGTATGTCGCTGATGTCGATGTGATCGAAATAGGACGCATCTCGAGCCGCATTGCCAATCCGATTTGTTTGGAAGGCCACAATAACGAATCGGGGACTCTCCATGGCCGTGCAAGTTTTCACAGCCCAAACTTCCTTGGTGGAACCCTGAGTGAGTGCAGGCAACTCGTGTATGTCCCACTTGCGATACGAAATCACTACAGGAGCGTCTGTTTTGATGGACTGCAGCAATTTCAGACGAATGTCGTCATTGGGCACCACATGTTTGACTCTGAGTACAACGCTCGTGATCGTCAGTGTGGCTGTGGTGGCTTCGACTACTGGATTCGCCACCTCCTCTATCAGCATGCAATTATTATCATTTCTACTTCTCACCAAGCGAATGCACTGTCGTCCAATGGTGGCATATCTATAGTCATGGAATATGCCCAACAAATGCTTAAGCGGGATCCACATGGCGAACGAACCGTCGGGGGCGTTGTGAACCATTCCGCCAGGATAGGTCCAGCCGGCTGTGCTCAAGTGTCGCACATCATTTTCCTTGTAACCGCGAAGGGTGCTCACTATACCCGGCGATCGAACAGAGTCCTTTTCTTTGCCATTGATTTCATAGTAGATGGCCTCGAAAAGGTATGCGCCGGCATTATTCATAAATCTAACATTGCCCGTTCCTGCGGTACGAGTCAGAGAGCCCTCTATGCACACAAGGGCATCGTTCATCAGTATCCACACATCGCTCTGCTGAATGACAATTTCGATGATGTCATTATTTTGAAAGGACTTGACGTACGGGTGGTGCGTCTATGAGCAATGGGTAGATAAATGAGGTGGTTAGGCGTTTCGTCAATTGCGTAAACAGGATCAACACCAACAGCAAATTCGTATATCGTATGAGACGGTGCGTCGTTGTAGAATGCTTAAAAAATTTGTTTTTTCCGTTAACCAGCTATCATCCCCGTACGAATGACAGACCTTAGAAGTCGAAACTTGTGCGAGCTAAGGATTAACGAGGTCTTACCTTTTAACGTGCGATTCGTAGAATGAACGTAATGTTGCTATCTATGTGTATGGTACGTACTTTGATGATATCTACAGGTAGATCCGATGCGTAATGCAAGTTGGGTTTGAGAAGAGTAGACGAAAACCCTAAAATGAGGGCCAAACTGTTTGCAGGTCGAAAATCGATTGAGTGTCTAAGGCAGAATATTTCGCTTTTCAGCGTAATCGGTTTGAGGTAAAAAAATTCCTCGGGGTTTTCCTTGTACGTTTTGGGTGTGATGTGTTTGCTGATCAAAGCCTCAATATCACCAATTTCGTAAAAGCCAGCAGGGATATCGATACTCTGTTTAGTTTTGCAACCGTTTTCAAAGTAGTAGATTTTTGTACCTTCTTCAATGTTGGGTATACTGTTGTACGAATGAAAGCTGAGGAAAGCCAAACTGTATTCTGAATCAGAATCCAATTGAATGGGCGGATTGAAATCGATGGAAAGCGTTGAAGAACGACTCGTTGACGTCAATATCATAGACATGACTGATATAGTGTCGGAAGCGACCCACCTTAAATACTGAACAACAACCTGGATTAAAAATAATTAATTAATAATAACATTCAAATTGTGCGCTAACTGGTCCATGATACTATGCTTCTTTTAGTGATGCCGTTGATGACAGTCCAAACTCATTTTGATAATGAATGAAACATGGTAGACCAATCTGCAAATCGAACCGATTTTTGTAGTCCTTTGGTAATCTATGTCATACATCCAGCAACTTCCAAGGTCCTACGTTCCCAATCAAATATTCGATTGACAAAGCTCGCAGTTGAGTATCAGTGAAATCTCGCAATGATTCATATTTATGCATTTCGGCCAAAGATTTATGCATCTCAGCGGTGGACATTATGAAGTAGAAACTTTAGGCAGAGATGTCCGCAGTTACTTTGATTGTAATTTTGATATGGACTATTATTATGTGTAATTCTTACAACCCTCCCAAAATATCTTGCCAATTCCATTGGAGGTTTGAGTTTGCCGAAACTGTCGAAATATTGTGCGATATTGCCATTTTTATTGTAAGCTACCCAATGAGTGCCCGCATTCAAGTGGGAATTCAAGTTCAATACAGCCCATTCTCGCAGCCAAGGACCACTAGTTGGCAACGTATCACGCATAAAGAATCCACGAAAATGTGGTATTTTTATCTGACGAGCACACTCCTGAATTTCCGAATCGTATAATGCTCTATGGGGTAGCTTATCTAGCAGTTTTTTTGCTTTTTCAGGTAAAGACCACGTCCTTTGCGTTGATGTTGTTTTTTTCAGGAACAGTCCAAATCCTCGAGGGGATTTCCGTAGGTACAAACCCGAACCCAAATGCTCCATGGATTTATTGTGACGTTCATCTTCTTCGAGTTTCTTTTTGGCATTTTTTGTGTCTATCACGGTTTTTAAATCAACGATTGGTTTTTCTATGTACAATGTTATGGATTTAATATATTCGGCTGAGATATCAGCTGGTAAGTATTTAAAAATTATTAACTATTTTTTTTCTGTTCAATTTTCTTTAATATCCTGACCAATAAATAATAATTTTCCCATTTATTTTGCCTCTAAAGAGTGAAAGGCGATATACTCCGCAATCCAAACAGTGTCTTTTAGCGGTTCCTAGGTTCAGAAAGTGCAATATTTTGTGTACTAAGACCATCCAAATTTAACGTTTCAATGTAGATCGTCATTAACTACCTTTGTATATTATTGTATTCCCTTTTTGTCAATTTATTTATCATTATTTGAATAATTTGATTAAATTTGGTACATTTAGCTAAATATCACTATCAATAATTATTTTTACAAATTGAATCTGTTTAATTTTCTTCATAGTTCAACTTTCTACTGAAACTCCGTACCAAATTATCAAATTATTATTTCTTCAACGGCCTTGGCCGGAGTTTTTGTTTCAACTCGTATAAAATACACATCATAATGAACAAATTGCAATTTTTCGACGTTTCTATTCTTCAATTCCATTCAATGTTGTATAATTCTCTCGATTTTCTTGTGTTGTGAGCCTTTCAAACATGAATTATCTGATTTGGTATCATAATATATAAAACAAGTCGTTGGTTTCACTGAATTTGGTGGAATTTCCGTTTTTGTCTTATTTGACTAAAAATTGACATAAAATGTGAAAGTAGCAGCAAAAATACTTGAATCTGAACGATATAATATTCAAAATTTATGCAGGATATTTTGTATGATGAGTAAAACTGTTTCTGTCAATGAATACACAAAATATTTGAAATATATCTATTATAAACAGCTCTGTTGAATGATAATTCAATTTAATTCTTCCAAATTTTCTCTATAATACTGAAATTTTTCTTGAAAACATGATTCCTTAAGTTAACAAATTATCGTGAAAGTTGAAATGCCAATTTTAGGAATAATTCGATCAAATGACTACGTTTTTGGACAATAATTTTGCAAGAATCAAAAAGTGTATCCTAATTTTATAGAAAAAAAAAATAGTAATGATTTTTCAACCTATTTTGTATTTACAAATGAGATTTCAGATATATCTATTTATTTTCAGACAAACCCCAAACTTAAGACACCATTATAACAAACTACTTTTAACAATTGAATAGCATTTTGTCACATAAGGACGACAGAGCGAAATCGTTTATGATATTAAATATATGGGAACGGTGGGCTCTATTGTCAAGAAAATTAGAATTATATCTCACAGAATTCAAGATTTTTATCTCACCTTAGTTTCATAATCGTTTTGCCTCCCTTGGAATGTAAGTTGTTACTTCTTCTCATTAATGGATGGAATTGGAACTTATCGAAAAATGTACTACATTCGAAATTTAATATTTTCTTGGTTTCAACTCATTGAAATTTATTATCAATTTGACTAGGCTGGAAGAGCTCGTTTAAGAACTTTTAGAAATGAAAAACAGGATTCAACAACACGTAAATATTTATATTAAATTAATTATCAGAATTAAAAAACAAACAATGAAAAATTTAATAAGGACATGAAGCAATCAATAGTTATTGAACTGATATTAAAATATAACAAGATCTGATAATGAATGAAAATAATATAAATGAGGCAAGATAAGTACTAACAACTTAAGGATATGAACACAATAACTTAGATAGATCAAAATACGTTGAATACTCTAAGGGTTGAATGACAAAATCATAATGATTGATATGAAAGTTGATTGGAAGAATCAACTTTCCAGAGAAATGAGAAAACTATTGATTAAAAACTTATATATTTATACTGAAACTATGTTGTTCCTCATTTTGAATTAGAATTGAAACCAGAAGACTTATGAAAAGATACCCGAATTTACTCAATACTACATAACTCACTAACAGAACACATCTGCATCCTACGGGTTAAAACTAAAAACTGACCGTTATTTCTTGCCTCTACAGAATTATCAGCATATGCAAACCATAAAATTTATCAGAAATGTCCATGTGTTTATGAGACTCTCGTTTCACACTTCGATATTTAAAAATAATCTAATACTCTCTAGACGTTTTTTCAACAGAGAATCCTTTGTAACATTCATTTAGAGGGTTGGAGGTTAAAGATCAAGTTGAAAACTGAAACTGTAATTTGATACTTTCGAGACTAAGATAATCTTAAAGAACTGAGACCATATCCTTCGCGGGTAATAATTTCAAATAACATTTTTGGTCTCATTAATTGCATCTATGCGTTTGCATACAACACGAATAAACAAAGGTAAGCTTTACTGGTTTTTGCACCTCTAGTTCTGCTCATTGTTATGCGGAAGGGGCTAGCATAGTCGGTGCCAGCATGAAGAAAAGGTTTGCATTGGCTGATGCGAGAACGGGGAAGATCACCCATAACTGGCTGGGGAGAAGTTGGATGTGTTTTCCAACATCGGATGCATTTGCATAGAATGCGCCTAATAGAACGCTTGGCAGATACTATCCAAAATTGTTGAGCAATCAGGAAGTTGACTGTTAGTATTCCAGCATGTAAATATTTAAGATGAAAATGTTCAATAATGAGATCCGTCAAACGACTGCGGCTGGGAAGAAGAGCAGGGAAGCGACGATCATATGGCAAAAGAGCATGAGTCAGTCGGCCACCCACTCTTAAAATTCCTTGTTCATCAAGAAATAGAGATAACTTTCGCAGAGGTTTTGGAACCTGACGACCCTTCTGAAGCATAAGAATCTCGTCAGAAAAAGCGGTAGATTGAGTTCTCTTGACTAAAATTAATAAAGCTTTGTGCAGTTCGAGGGACGTGAGACAACCTTTTCTACGGTCTAACTGTTGGCGAGTATTGACTGTGAATCGTAAAACAAACCCAAGAATGCGTGTAATAGTGGACAAAGAGGAACGTTGTTCCAATAGGGTAATCAAGAAGATGCGGAGAATGAATATAACTGAGTACAATAATGCGTTCTTCAGAAAGAGCTTCAGGTGAAGCCGTAGGAGGATCAGCAAAAGTTTTCCAATCACAAGAGGCGTCTTGAAGAAGGGATGACCATAAAGAAAATTGAAGAGATGATAAGAGACCTCTCGAGCCCACATCCGCAGGATTACAATGTGAAGCAATATGGAACCAGTTGATCGAAGGCTTGGTGTTCTGTATTAGCGACATAGGTTTTCCATCGATAAGATGGAGAATTAAGCCATGACAATACCACAGTAATGTCGAACCAGCAACTGAGTCGAGTGAACTTAATCTTGCTAGCATAAACCTTGTGAATGAATCAAACTAAACGCGTTGCCAGTACGGCTGCGCAGAGTTCGAGTTTGGGAATAGAAATACTTTTCAGGGGAGCAACTTTTGATTTTGAACAAACAAAAGTAGTCGTAGCCGTGCCATCAGGCTGATGAAAAAGAAAATAGAGAACGGCACAATATTCCTTTTGGGAAGCGTCTCCAAAAGAATGAATTTGACAAGCTAGGGTTTCACGAAAACCCAAATGACGTGGCGTTTTGAATTTAGTAAGTGAACAGATATCGTGAGGGGGTGTCTGATCCCAGTCTAATTTATGATTCCAAATGAGCTTAATGAGATGTTTAATAAGGAAAGTCACTGGGAATAAGAACCCAAGCGGGTCAAATATTCGTGCAAGATTACTCAGAAGATTGCGCTTCGTGCATGCAATAGAAACAAGCTGAACTGAAAAGTGAAAACTATCAGATGAAGGTAACCACTGCAACCCCAAAATTTTCAGAGGTGAATCTGAGCCTGAGACAAACGAGACATTAACATGAGAGGCAGGGAGGTGTGTTAATAGAGATGGCTCATTACTCGACCATTTTCTTAACTCGAATCCGCCTTTTTTCAATAAATTGATAAGTTGAAGTTGGAGTTGATGGGCCACTGCTAGCGTAGGAATCGAAGTGACTACATCATCCATGTAGGTATCGTTCATTAACACCTGGGAGGCTAGAGGAAACGCTTTTCCTTCATCAGTCACCAGTTGCTGTAAAGTTGTGATTGCCATGTAAGGGGCAGAAGAAAACCCATAAGTGAGGGTCCGAAGTCGGTAGTCTTGAACCGGCTCTGATGTATTGAAACGCCAGTGAATACGCTGGTATTCTTGGTCTGGGGTAATCAGTATCTGACGATACATCATTTTGACGTCACTTATCAAAACAACAGGGTGTAGCCGAAAGTTGCACAGAATTGTAATAATGTCTGCTTGCGATTTGGGGACTGTAAACAAGTGGTCATTTAAGGGAGGGTGATTAGGAAGTTTAGCGGATGCGTTGAATACGACCCAGAGCTTAGTGGTTATACTCTCAGGTTTGGATATTCCATGATGAGGAATATAACAACAATGAGATGAGGAGTTATGCTCCACGGATTCCATGTGGTCCAAATCTAAATACTCCTTCATGAACGATGAGTATTCAGCATAAAGAAGCGGTTGTTTTAAAAGTCGCCTTTCCTGGTTATGAAATCGACTCAGTGCAAGGGCACGGCCGTTGGGAAAACTGGGATTAGGGACCCTGAATGGTAGAGATAAAGTTCACCTGCCACCTGCATTTCGCGTATGTCAAATATCTTTTCTGATTCCAAATCCTCTTGTGAGCTACAAAAAGTCGATGGCACTTCTTCCACCTCCCAAAACCGTTGCAAAGTTTTCTCTAATGAGAGAGAATGTTCAACAGTACAACATAGTGATGTGATATGAGTTGAGGTTGGAAAATTTACTTTTCCAGTCAGGACGTATCCAAATACGGTATTGAGGGCGCCAAGTCCACAATCGTTACTCTTTATACATCTATCTACTAACAGCTACGAGAAAACATCGGCACCTAATAAAATGTCGATATTTTCTGGTCTGTCAAAATGCGGGTCTGCTAGTTGAATATTCAACGTATGTGGCCAGGTAATGCCTGATAGGGGAATTGTTGGCAAATCTCCACAAATACGTTGCAAAATAATGGCATCTGTCATGAAGACAGGTTTCTGCTTGTTCACAGGTCGGAAAGAAACTCCTCCAAGGTTGGAGCGAGACTTCATTGAACCAAGTCCGTTCAGGTTCAAGGAAAAGTCTGTTTTGGGTAATCCTAACAGTATGGCACTTTTCTGAGTGATGAAGGAGACCATGCTCTCCGAATCTAGGAGACATCTCAATGTACGATAAGTGCCATGATTATCCAACACCTCAATCAGAGCTGTAGATAGCAACACACTTGAATTAGACGTCAAAAATGCTGTTTGAATCGAAGACTGCGCTTGAGGACTCGAAACGTCCGGTGAGAATTAAGAGGAGTTGCTGACAGAACCGGCTTGAAATTGAATGAAATTGATTGCATCGATGGTACCGTATAGTACTTGAACAATGCTGTGTGGGGTGAGAGGTACTGAGACAATTTAATTTGTGATTTTTTGCCATTTGATATCGAGCAGATGCAGATTTTGTCAAGAAATCCTGACATTTGTAGAGAATGTATCCCTAATTACAAAAGACACACTTAGTAACAGAGGTCTAAGCCTGAACGATCAATGACGTAGTAGAACGGGGGTGACGAAATGATGAGAATTTTTGAGACAGTTTGGTTTGTGTTGACTTGACTTCCAACTTGCTAGACAACGTCAGATTGTCCAGCGCGTTGCAATAAAATTCAGTTAGTTTTGAATATTTAGGAATGCTGTCTGAGTTATGATGTAACTCGAACCTAGTTACGACTAACAACGGTAGTCTTTTTAAAAGCATTTGCACTAATATATCATCCCACTGATCAACGGACAAGGGTACTTGCTTTAGCGCAAATAAATTGTCCTGAAAAATATCCAACATATTGCGTAAGGCAACGGGATCATCGGAGTTCACGATTTTAGTGCCTTCGATGTTTGACCAATGAGCTGCCGCAATCAATATGGTATTTTTAAACCGCTTAACGAGCGAATCATATGCAATTTTGAAATTGTCAGCCGTCATAGGCAAATGTTGGACAAGAGTTAAAGCTTGCCCCTTCAGTGAATAAAGTAAGTAATTAAATTGGTCCACATCAGTCAATTTATCATTATCCAGAATAACCGCATTGAACATATCGATAAATGAAGGAAATGCAGTTATGTCACCACTAAAAGTTGGTAGGTGAAGTTTAGGCAATGAAATGTTTGAAGACGTCCCTGTTATTTCATTAGACATGACTTCTGAAGAACATAATTTGGAATGAATGGATCTGATTGCATAATAGGCATTATCAAATGACTGCCTAATATTATCCTCAGCATCAAAAGTTTCATCACCTTCTCCAGAAATCATACCAATGATAGAATTGTGATTTTTCGAAAATTCTTGACTGATCAAATCGATATTCTCGTATCGAACGTTGAAAAGTAATTTTAAATTTGTGTCTTCCTCGGCAGCTAACGCCGCGTCGTGAAGTTCATTGAGACGTTTGACTTCTGTTTGCCTATATGCTCTGAACTTTTTGAGTTTCGCTTTATCTGTTTCGGAAAGAGGCATTGCAGATTATTTATTCCAAAAATAAATGAAAACTTTAAAATATCACTTTCTTAACCAACCACCACAACTACAGAATTCGTATTCGTAGTCGAGACTCCCAGTCCAACACAATCAATCGTACTCCCCACGGAAACGATAAATAATTTTAGATGACTGAACGGTAAGCCAGTACGACGCGACAGTAAGATTCTGGCAATCGCAACGACGGCGACGGCTAGATGTTGATGTTTACGCGACAGTGCTCTAAAGATAATGAAATAAAAGGTAACACTGCGCAGGTTCTCACGTTGTTTACAGAAACAGACTGAATACTTTTTGTCCAAAGAAACTACTGATAAGAAATCGACTAATGGATAAATTTAAAATGAAAAATAGCATTGAATTATTGAATTGAAAGTGATGTTTCTTTTGCGTCAATCCGGCTCGAAGGACCAATTATATTATATTACGCCCTTGAATGATTCAAGGGTTGATAACTTGAGATGAGCTATATAGAGAGAAATGCACTGTATAAGGAACTAAAATGAACCGAGCCCAGATCTTACCTCATGTCTAGCAGTCCTGTCCGCCTTCGGGGAGTCCTTAGTCGGCCGACTGTTGTAGATTGTAGGTGGAAGAGGTGATCTTCAATTCACTTTTTTTTTAATGTTCACAGTGTTCACACGCAAAATGGTTTAGCTATGATAACACGACTTGCTTGTGTCGATGATCTCGTCGTTGTTCTGTTCGACGTATTGGTTCGATCTGGCTATGAGTTTTTTTTTGGTTGAAAATAAAAGAATATGGTACAGGGTGTACCGGAGAAAATGAGCGGTTGTTATTAATTAATAAATGAAAATGAAATATAAAGGTATTCAGTCTGATCGTGAATAAATAAAAGTTTATAAAAAAAAACAATAAAAACATAACAATAATAGCGGGACGCGACACATACTTTCCTTACCTAACCCTCTCCCCCACCCACCTGATAATGGATACCAAAAAAAGAAACAGAGTCAAACTGACACGAAACGAAACGTACTGCGGCGGCGATTCTCTTTAAAAATGTAATCAAAATAGACGTTTTTCGCGTTCCAAGAAACAACTGAAAATCTAAACGCTTAAACACGCAAAAATGCAGCCACAATAAACGTTTCCGCGTTCTAAAAAACAGCCTTAAATTAAACCGAAAAAAACTGTATGATTACATATATTTCTTATGGAGATTTGACATTTCAAAATTGCTCAAAATACACGTTTTCGAAAAAACAACTGAAATTTGAATACGCTCAAACACGTAAAAATGCGACCACAATATCCGTCGAAAAAACAGCTAAAATTTGAAACGCTAAAACATCCAAGAAAGCGACTAAAATAGGCGTTATATAAGGTTAGTTTAGTAGTTTGTTCTGCATCGATCAAACTGACTTTCTGACTGTCTGTCAATCTGTCTGTCTCCTACCTCCTATCACCGAAAAAGAAACAGAATGAAACTGGCACATACTGGGTATCGCACGTTAAAAATGACTGACCCCATCAGTGATTGATTTCTTCTCTTCATATTTTTTTTTGATGATATACTTCAATATGTCCTACAATAGCTCAATGATGTGTTTTTTCTTTAACCTCCATGTTTCTCCTCTTAAATGATATGTTGGTACACCTGGTATACTAAATTTGACAAGCAGTCGCCATGTTTTCTCTCTTAAATAATATATAAGACATTTTATATATATTTTTGCTGAATACTTTGCTACCCTCCATTGCCCCAATGACCCAGTTCCCACATGATATTTGACACACACACACGCAGCAGTCACGTTCAATGAACGTGACTTTCATTTCTCTTAAATTATACATTTTGAAACACCTTGTATACTTTCCTCATCGGAATCACACCTTCAAACGTTACACCCTCGTTACCTCGCAATTTTTCACATTTATTCCAAACTATTAATATTATCAGACTCACAATCATTATTTTTTCTTAAATATTCAAACAGCGTGCTCTGGTAGCTGGAGAAATATATACCCCACATTTGTACATCAACTCGTACGAAGTTTCCTTGGAGACAAGGCTAGCGTCACTCGCTGCTACCAAGCAAAAGGACGATGGTTCAAACCTCTGCTATTGAAAAATCTTTTTTCTTTATAAATTCAATTCATAATGTGTGCGCCGCGCTCTATTGGCAAAATGTTATCAATCTAAGGGATCTCTCTCGACTACGTCACACGATGAACGCACGAGAATGCCTTTTTGCCACTTCCGCTCCAATCCCCGCATAGGTGATCTACTCTCAAGCAATGTTAGAGAAGAGTTCAATCTCAAGCGATCATAAGAAAGAGATTTTCATAAAGATATTGGTTTCTATTATTTTTCAATTTGAAAGTCAATTTCCAACGTGGAATTGACAAGCAAAATGATGATAAGAAACTTGATCTATCTCATCAAGGATGAAAAGGAAATGTGTATCTCCTGACTGAGGAGAATCAGAGAGAGAGAAAGCAAGAGAGTTGAGATAATGCTTTCTTATAATGTCACAAAGAAAACAGATGGCTACATTTGTGTCTAAAAGTACTGAAAATGAAAGGTTATCAAAATATATCGAACTTCTTCTGGCTAGGCCTCTACATCTAAACATGGGTAGTGATGTAGAAAAGAGCGAAAGTTCTTACCAAGAGCTCAAAGCTTCATGAGTGAGTGTAGCTTCTTCTAACTAAGATAAAGAAATGAGGAATTCAAAGCATTTACTAACCCATGAATCCTGTTCTCCAAACTGCCAGATCAGACCTTCTCACAGATCACCATCCAGGTTCACTGTTCTTGTCTTTTAAGCAGATTGATAACTTCTGAACATTCAGGAAAAACTTGTGGAAACACTTGTATCACTGAAAACCATAAAGCACGAACAGAAACAGATCTAATTCATAATCTTTTATCTTCAAGATTGTTAGAATTAATGAAAATTATCTCCACACTTTGTCTTGACTTTCACAGGTTAAAATTTATTTCAGCTGTGATATTTCAGGATTAAGGACCGACTCGTCAAAAGAGGGTACGAGTACAAAATGATATTCAAGAATGATAACGCATAGTACTGAAACTTTGAAGATTTCTAAATTAATCATGAAATTCATGAGTGACAGAGTGACCATACGACCATTTTACAATATATCAAAATTGAATTTTCAAAGTTCAAATTAAACGTGCCAAAAGAATATCGATTTGTATATCGATTCGTTCACTGAAATAGATAAAAGGTAATTATGTTACAATATGACTAATTGTGTTTAAGTTAATTATTCAAAGATTTGGAGATTTCAAAGATAATCATGAATGACGCACATATGGCCATTTTGCATTCATGTTAGAAAGTACCAAAAATGAATTTTAAATTTCAAATAAAACGTGTCAAAAGAATATCGATTTTTATATCGATTCGATTAACGAATCAGATAAAAGTTAATCATTTCATTTCCTCGCACTAGAAAAATTTCAAATTTACCGAAGGGAAAACTGAGAAAACAACCCACCGCTTCGAATGCTCACTTCAGAAAGGGGCGATAGAACCTCTCCAAGGGAGGAAGTCAATCTTTCTCACTCTGTCTATCGTCAGTGTTACCAATCGCCTAGCACAATTGAATAAATTGGAACAGCTCAATGAGATGGTGTTACCAACATAAAATTCAACAAACCGAAAAAACGGTAACGCAATGTTTTACATTTCGTTACAATATAGTCTTTTTTATCATACGTGGTTGCCATTAATTTTACTAATTTTGAGCCGGGCGGTATGCGATGTCCAGGACAAAACGGAAAATCTATATATACTATATGTCAATTATGGAGTTGTGTAGGGTATTCCAAATCAACTTGGAGAATATAACCTTCAGAATTATTATCAGGAATTTCAGTTATATCTATATTTGTATCAACCCACTCGAAACCTCCGTATGGTAAGGTTTCGCACATGGCTTTTCCATACAAACTATTAACGTCAAAATACATGATATATTCAAACGGTTTCGTTGGATCGTATGCTGTCATATACGGATTATTAGCTTCACTATATCTATTGGAACGAACTGAAAACCCACCCTTTTCCACAAACATGATCATATCTACATCTTTCAAAATTTCTAATTTACTACCTGTATATCGCAGCATACAATCCCACGTGTAGCCAGGCATGGTATAATGTTGGGGAATACCAAATTTAGATACTTCAGTACCCCAATAATAAATAATAAATAGTCGAAGTCCTTTTACATCTCAGTATATTGCAGATCAAGTTACAGACGGTTAGTGTAACAGTTGAAGTTTGATGGAGAATGTCCCCGTTTTCAGGGGTTCACTAGTTTTTATGAATGACACTTCATGTGTTGTTATAGGCGTTGCCATATGAAGAAAAACAATCAATAATTAATTATTCATCGATGATTAAATGCATGCAATACCTAGTGCACATGAGGTGTCAGCAATTTGTAATAATATGTTTATTATGAGGTGCATTAAGTAGAACAATGTTTCATGTTGTGTTGCTAAAATGTAATATAGAGTATGATAAAAGAATGGATAACAATACTAATAACCTGAAAGGCGCACTTTACAACAATAATACCAGGATGGGTCAAGTGAATACGATTTCAAAGATGACTTTCGAAAATTTTCAAAAACATCTGCTAAAAGGACTATATCAGTGCGCATATACAAGTCGCTATATTCTCCAAGTGTTTGAATATTGAAACATTTCCAAACATTTGGAGCGTGAGTGTAATCCTCGTCAGATATTTTTGAATCATTTAATTTATTATAAAAGTTTTGTTTATCTGGCAAATTATTCTCATTAAATTTTTCTTCATCATCAATATAATCATAGGGAAAAACACCTTTTCGAGTTAGCAATTTGAACTGTGATTCCGTTAAACTAATAAATTCTTTTTTTTTTTAAATTATCGTTTCATCTATTGTCAACGTTGACACGAGAGCATCAAGACTTGCTCCCAAAAAACGTAGAGTCTGTAAATCTGAATTTAATGCTGGTTTCACCATCATATTGGGTAAACCTATTGACTGGAAGTACACTCACGTGGTTATGTTTGGACACTTCTTTTATAATAAAATGGCTATCGTATCCCGAAAGATTGTGGAATAGAATAGGAACGATAAAAAGCTTCTTGAAAGCAATATTGCAAGATTTATGACTCCAACCCCTGAACGCCCCCGAAAAATGATTATGATCTCTCACAATGATATCCTTCTTTACAAAAGATTTCTCACATATATGGCATACCATAGCATCAATAATATTGGGATTTCCTATCATAGCTTCAATTTTTTTAATTTTTGACTACTTTACAAATTTAGCGATATTCCTCATTTGTCCAACAAACCATTTCATAAAATCAGCACCCCGATGGCTTCTATAAATCGACAAAGAATCATCATGTGCACACTTGAAATAAAAGCCTACCCTGAACGCTCTATGATGTTCAGAAATTTTATCATAACATGTTTTCAACTGCGATTCGAATTCGGCATTCATTATAAACGGGCATCCTTGCTTGTATATATGATTTTTAATTCAACATGGTCATATTTTGGAAAAAAAATTTTACATTCATTCATATTCTCACACAACAAAATATGTTCATTCAATTTTTGTTGTGTGGAAAAATAAATGAGGCATCTATCACAAAAAAAATTTATAATGACTTTTATTCAATTGTCCTGCTAATAATTGAGACATATTTTTAATTAGACAAAATAGCCTCTGGCAATTTAATGAAGGTTGAGCCGTTTCCTATTTCATATTTATTAATGGCGACTTCCAAAGAAATGATCTGAATCGGCTAAATCCGCTCCTGCGTCTAAAATCTCATTTGGTGTATTGAAATGTTTTCGGTCTACAATCTCCTCATCTTGTGAATTTTTAATGAAATCCCCACAATATACTTTTATCATGGCAAAGTCATTAAAAATTTTCAACAATTTAATTTTCACCAACTTTACGTTTTTGACCTACAGAAAAATTGTATTTTTTCTTTCCTAAAATACATTTTCGAATATGTTTTCTGATTGATTTTAAGGCATACCCGACTAATGGTTTTGAATAATTATTACGAATTTCCAGCAAATTCCTATCGATTTTTGTCAAAATATTATTGAAATGATCCATATTGTACTCAAATCAAAATTGTTCTCACTTTATATGTGTGTGTGTGGGGGGAAGACTGCTACTGATGATGCTGCCGCTGCCGCCACTCCGCTTCAAGCCTCAACGATCTTGATCCAAGTGGATGAAGTGATATTTTTTTGCGACGAAGCCTGGAAGTTGAGGCTTTAGGACCGCGTTCACCCTCCTCGGTAAAAAGGACGCCTCAGCAATCTCCACCACGATGGCCTCCCCAAACCTTGTCTGGACTGCCTTTATGTTCTCTATGGGGTATGACACGTTAACTGCTATACTTTTTAATGGTACAGTTGGTTTGAATTTGGTGGATGATACTGCTGTCGCCTCGTTGATCGCTGAAAAGTCCATCTATTAAAAACATGCATTTCAATAATTGAAATTTTTATTTAAAAGAACAATATTTGAAGAAATAGACTTATCCCCCGATTCTAGACTTCTTTTAAATGAAACTTATTATTCTCAATTTGCTTTTCCATATTGTACTCAAATCAAAATTGTTCTCACTTTATATGTGTGTGTGTGGGGGGAAGACTGCTACTGATGATGCTGCCGCTGCCGCCACTCCGCTTCAAGCCTCAACGATCTTGATCCAAGTGGATGAAGTGATATTTTTTTGCGACGAAGCCTGGAAGTTGAGGCTTTAGGACCGCGTTCACCCTCCTCGGTAAAAAGAAGGACGCCTCAGCAATCTCCACCACGATGGCCTCCCCAAACCTTGTCTGGACTGCCTTTATGTTCTCTATGGGGTATGACACGTTAACTGCTATACTTTTTAATGGTACAGTTGGTTTGAATTTGGTGGATGATACTGCTGTCGCCTCGTTGATCGCTGAAAAGTCCATCTATTAAAAACATGCATTTCAATAATTGAAATTTTTATTTAAAAGAACAATATTTGAAGAAATAGACTTATCCCCCGATTCTAGACTTTTTTTAAATGAAACTTATTATTCTCAATTTGCTTTTCCATATTGTACTCAAATCAAAATTGTTCTCACTTTATATGTGTGTGTGTGGGGGGAAGACTGCTACTGATGATGCTGCCGCTGCCGCCACTCCGCTTCAAGCCTCAACGATCTTGATCCAAGTGGATGAAGTGATATTTTTTTGCGACGAAGCCTGGAAGTTGAGGCTTTAGGACCGCGTTCACCCTCCTCGGTAAAAAGAAGGACGCCTCAGCAATCTCCACCACGATGGCCTCCCCAAACCTTGTCTGGACTGCCTTTATGTTCTCTATGGGGTATGACACGTTAACTGCTATACTTTTTAATGGTACAGTTGGTTTGAATTTGGTGGATGATACTGCTGTCGCCTCGTTGATCGCTGAAAAGTCCATCTATTAAAAACATGCATTTCAATAATTGAAATTTTTATTTAAAAGAACAATATTTGAAGAAATAGACTTATCCCCCGATTCTAGACTTTTTTTAAATGAAACTTATTATTCTCAATTTGCTTCCCCTACTTTTGAATCCTATAACACTCACACATGCGCATACGCAAATAATTCTAAAATTTAAAAATGAACATTTTCTGAAAATATTATGATATTCACTTTATGCTACCCCAAACATTTCACCCACACACAAAATAAACTCTGTTTGAATTCTCATATTAATTATTAAATTTACTACATAACTTTCTTTGTTTCTAGAGATAAAAGCACACACACACACCAAACTCGATATTTCAGTTTTCAGATTAATAATGACGCTACTCAGATGCTCTGACTGGTTTTATAGTCGCAATCGGTGACAGCGCAAACTTCTAGAAATTTCTACGATAAATCACAGTTCTCACGAACATATTTGATAGCGCTACCCCGATTCCCGCATTCCAATAACAACAGACTTCAACTTACGGCAAAAATAATTGCATTTTCCGCTCAGGGTTTACCATATTACTTCCGGCTTAATAATTTTTGTGGTTTTGTGATAGGAATGCTTCGAATATTACGTTTCGCAAACAACTGATATCCCATGGAATGAATAACGGTGAAAAAAATTATATGAACATTCAATTTGCCATGATTTTTATTTAAACCAAATTATCCATTTTTGTGAAATACCGAAATTATTTCTTGTACAGTTCTAATTAAAATACATGCTAATATTGTAGATAAACGCTATATTCCATTTGTGACTTCTTTTTCCCCTACCCTGCTGGAATAAATTCGGTGGTTTTTGTGTCTATTTCACGGAGATCTTCAAATATCAGCTTCAACTTATACTTGAATGCTGTATTCTTTGGAACACCACTGACAAATGCTGCTAACTGTCCCTGATTGACTGACGTTAAACGCATTGTTTTCCATTGCGTTCTATTGCATCCATTATCGAAATCATTCGACTTCACGCATATTCCCATCATTTTCACGTTTAAAAAAATAATATTTAGTATTGCAGTCAACAGTATAAAATTTGTTTTCAATTGCTGTGACATATTCTACAATGCGTGATGAGGCTGGATTCTTCGTAATGGTTATCTTATTTGGGGTAATTTTCTATTGAAAACTTGGTCCTGAATATTCAAGTTATTCAACCACTTCAATACATTTTCCTTATCTTCATAAAATCTAATATCGTTACTTAATTCTTGAACTCGTCTCTCAGATTCCTCTAATTCACGTCTATATTCTGTGGATGACATTGTATTACTAATTATTTTTCACCAAATCTCCATCTTACATCATCATCGCCCCCCCTTCACCTCCATTCCTTTTTTCACAACTTCTTTGCTTCTTCTACGTACCGGTATATGAAATAACATGTACATGTATCAGGACCGCATGTAACTTTGGGATCTTACCAAGCACAACTTTTGTAGTGTCCTCCATTCGTTTCTACATTTTTTATTGACTCTAAACACTTTCTTCGATCTACCGATTTCTTCACCATCTCTGCATAAACATCACATCCATCTACATGTTTATCAATGACCACGGTCATTTTTTCAATACCTAAACATATGTCTGAACTTGTCGGAAGCATACTGCCTATTGCTCCACAATAACTTTCAAATCTTACAACTGACTTTTTGTACCAATATTCACTCCATATCGCACGTTAAAAATGACGGACCCCCATCATTATGACGTTCCACACGTTTATGATGGGACGTTGGTACACCTTGTATAACATTCCGCGTTTTTTTTCGTTTTCCTCTTGAATTCAAAAATAATGTTCATCTCTCTCTCTCTCTCTCGCTCTCTCTCTCTCTCTCTCTCTCTCTCTCATCCACTCACCTGATGATCATGCGTTGAAATATATGGATCCCAGTAGATACACAATACAAATACTGGGACCGAAGAGTGTCCCAGTATTTGTATTGCTCCACACGGTGAATCTCTCGATGGCCGCGTCCATCGAGTTCTTGCCGTTGGTGGAGGATTGGTGCTGAAGAAGATGGCGTGTTCGCTGAAGAGTTTCGGGTCGGGGGGTTCAAAACGTTTTACCCTAAGTGACGCTCGTCTTTTCTGCAAAAAAACATGGCGGTGATGGAGCGGAGGGCAAAAAAACATGACGGCGATGGCGAAAGTTATGAAAAAAAAACGTCCCCGCAAAAAACTTGGCGGCGATGGAGCGGAAGACAAAAAAACATGGCGGCGATGGCGGAAGTTATGAAAAAAATCGTCCCCGCAAAAAAACATGGCGGTGATGGAGCGGAAGGCGAAAAAACATGGCAGCGATGGCGGAAGTTATGAAAAAACAAAGAAGAGAAAAAACGTCACGTGATTCGTTGAGAGCAATTGGCTGGACGAGAAAAAAATTGCCGCCGCCTTAATTGACAAAAAGAAAAAATTATATATGAAAAATGTCTACTGTCTTAGAACACACAACAGAAAATTATGATGGACTTATTATTAATTCACTCGCTCTCGAATGAAATTCAAAAAAAAAAAAATACGTCTCCGCTGCCGTGAAATAGCGATAAAGCACGTTTCGTGCTTGAATGTTTACTGTCTGCTCTCAAGTTGAACGAAATTCTCAGTAAACACGATGATCCATTTTTGACCTTGAATTTGTTTTTCAGATTTAATCGCTGAGTTTGATCTCACACACACATCCGGTGTTTTGTTTACGCTGCTCGAGCTAAATTGACCTTGGAGTTGCTTTTTGTTATTGCGCAATTTGGGTATTCCCCAGTTCGACCGTTGCATATATTTGCAGCGTGGGTTACGCGAACTCGGCGTGGAGGTGGACGCCTTGTGTGCCGAGCACCGTACACCGCCAGGCTCGATTACCAAAATTGATGACCACGCTGTACAACAAGGAAAAATATGTTGTGCACTACAGGGTGTTGAAATAAGCACTCAAACACGGCCTTGTACTCAGGAAAATCCACAAGGTGTTGCATTTCAATCAGTCGGCGTGGCTGCGTCCCTACATTGAATTAAATACGAAATTACGCTCTCAAGCAAAAACTACTTTTGGCAAAAATAACTACAAACTAGCCAATAACGCAGTGTTCGGGAAAACCATGGAAAACATACGGAAGCACCGTGTGGTGAAAATGGTCTCCAAGTGGGAGGGACGAAATGGCACAAAAAATCTGATTGCCAGTCCAAATTTCAGGAATCGCACCATTTTCGACGAGAGCCTCGTCGCTATCGAGATGGCAAAGACGGATTTGTTATTCAATAAGCCCTTGTACATAGGAATGTCGATTCTCGATTTTTCCAAGGTGTGCGTGTACGATTTCCATTACGGCTTCATGATGGAAAAGTACACGCACGATCAGTGCAAATTGATGTATACGGATACTGATTCGCTCATTTATGAAATTAAGTGCGATGATATTTATCGGGATTTGATTAGCAGTCACATTGAAAAATTCGATACGAGCGACTACCCAAGCGACAACCCATTTGACGTTCCCCTCGAAAATAAAGAAGTACCCGGCTTGATGAAGGACGAAGCCAATGGTCGTATCATGACAGATTTCGTGGGGCTTCGATCAAAGTTGTACACCTATAAGATACAAGGTGGAAAAACCGTAAAAAAATCCAAAGGGGTCAAATACAGCGTTGTCGAAAATCACATCACTTTTGAAGATTATGTGGAATGTCTGAAAAACAATGTGGAAAAAATAACTTCGCAACGCTGTATTCGATCCTTTTCTCACAAAGTTTTTAGTGTAGAGCAAACAAAGATTGCTCTCAACCCCCACGACGACAAGCGCTGTTTAATTGTCGGCTCTCATGACACTCTGCCGTGGGGCCATAACAGTCAGTTAGACATCTAATAGAATTTAAATGTTTTTTCAGAGAGCACATACCCACACACGCACATACACCACCACCATGGTAGACACTTTGAAAAATGTATGCTGTCTGCAATTAGTCAGATGTACATCATCAATAGTTGAATTCATCGAGGCCTCACCTCTACCATGGACGCTCACTGCTCGGATTTTGAAAATGTTTGCCGATGAAAAATGGGTACAAATCTATAAGCAGGCTCAGAGCGTCAAACGAAATTTCAATGATTTGAGTCACTTAGAGTACACTTTGAAGATAGGTGTGAAGCTCTCAAAAATCAAGACTGGGAGGGTCATTTGCACGAAGACCAATACTGTGTGTGGGCGAATGCATATCGTATTCCAAAGTATAATTAACGATTTTGCCGCACTTGCTATAAACCATTCAGAAGGGCTATGCAAAACCATCCAGTTCACAGCATCAGAGACCATCAACATATGGTGTTCGGTGTAAAGCACATGGACAATATATACAATGTTGCAAATTTTGGTGTCACAACAGATTTGATAGCGTACTGTTCACTTTGAAAACGAGCAGCCGATGCTACTGTGACCTACATCTGCGTGGTGGTGGTAAGCCCTACGGATTAGATCTCACATATAAACGCTTCATAGGCTCAGGAGATGAGGATTCAGAATTCGATGAATGAGATTGCCAAACACACACACAAAATTTCAAGAAAATGTTAAATGAAAATGCAAGAAATTGTGCTCTTGTTTGTTTCTTTCCACACACAAACACACTACATATATTTAATCAAATAATAGTCGATTATGTTTTATATTTATGATTGAATAAAATCAATATGTAATCCGTGTCTGGATATTATTATTATTATTATATATTGTTTCATCCTCCCAATCTCCCATTCAAAATCCTACATATTTTTAGAGGTCATTTTTGCATAAAAAAATTGCACTTTTTTGCGCAAAATAGTATCATTTTTTTATACGAAAAAGTGCAACTTTTTATGCAAAAAAGTATAATTTTATATGCAAAAAGTTAATTTTTTTATACGAAAAAGTGCTACTTTTTATGCAAAAAAGTGAAATTTTTTATGCAAAAAAGTTAATTTTTTTATGCAAAAATGACCTCTAAAAATATGTAGGATTTTGAATGGGAGATTGGGAGGATGAAACAATATATAATAATAATAATAATATCCAGACACGGATTACATATTGATTTTATTCAATCATAAATATAAAACATAATCGACTATTATTTGATTAAATATATGTAGTGTGTTTGTGTGTGGAAAGAAACAAACAAGAGCACAATTTCTTGCATTTTCATTTAACATTTTCTTGAAATTTTGTGTGTGTGTTTGGCAATCTCATTCATCGAATTCGAATCCTCATCTCCTGAGCCTATGAAGCGTTTATATGTGAGATCTAATCCGTAGGGCTTACCACCACCACGCAGATGTAGGTCACAGTAGCATCGGCTGCTCGTTTTCAAAGTGAACAGTACGCTATCAAATCTGTTGTGACACCAAAATTTGCAACATTGTATATATTGTCCATGTGCTTTACACCGAACACCATATGTTGATGGTCTCTGATGCTGTGAACTGGATGGTTTTGCATAGCCCTTCTGAATGGTTTATAGCAAGTGCGGCAAAATCGTTAATTATACTTTGGAATACGATATGCATTCGCCCACACACAGTATTGGTCTTCGTGCAAATGACCCTCCCAGTCTTGATTTTTGAGAGCTTCACACCTATCTTCAAAGTGTACTCTAAGTGACTCAAATCATTGAAATTTCGTTTGACGCTCTGAGCCTGCTTATAGATTTGTACCCATTTTTCATCGGCAAACATTTTCAAAATCCGAGCAGTGAGCGTCCATGGTAGAGGTGAGGCCTCGATGAATTCAACTATTGATGATGTACATCTGACTAATTGCAGACAGCATACATTTTTCAAAGTGTCTACCATGGTGGTGGTGTATGTGCGTGTGTGGGTATGTGCTCTCTGAAAAAACATTTAAATTCTATTAGATGTCTAACTGACTGTTATGGCCCCACGGCAGAGTGTCATGAGAGCCGACAATTAAACAGCGCTTGTCGTCGTGGGGGTTGAGAGCAATCTTTGTTTGCTCTACACTAAAAACTTTGTGAGAAAAGGATCGAATACAGCGTTGCGAAGTTATTTTTTCCACATTGTTTTTCAGACATTCCACATAATCTTCAAAAGTGATGTGATTTTCGACAACGCTGTATTTGACCCCTTTGGATTTTTTTTACGGTTTTTCCACCTTGTATCTTATAGGTGTACAACTTTGATCGAAGCCCCACGAAATCTGTCATGATACGACCATTGGCTTCGTCCTTCATCAAGCCGGGTACTTCTTTATTTTCGAGGGGAACGTCAAATGGGTTGTCGCTTGGGTAGTCGCTCGTATCGAATTTTTCAATGTGACTGCTAATCAAATCCCGATAAATATCATCGCACTTAATTTCATAAATGAGCGAATCAGTATCCGTATACATCAATTTGCACTGATCGTGCGTGTACTTTTCCATCATGAAGCCGTAATGGAAATCGTACACGCACACCTTGGAAAAATCGAGAATCGACATTCCTATGTACAAGGGCTTATTGAATAACAAATCCGTCTTTGCCATCTCGATAGCGACGAGGCTCTCGTCGAAAATGGTGCGATTCCTGAAATTTGGACTGGCAATCAGATTTTTTGTGCCATTTCGTCCCCCCCACTTGGAGACCATTTTCACCACACGGTGCTTCCGTATGTTTTCCATGGTTTTCCCGAACACTGCGTTATTGGCTAGTTTGTAGTTATTTTTGCCAAAAGTAGTTTTTGCTTGAGAGCGTAATTTCGTATTTAATTCAATGTAGGGACGCAGCCACGCCGACTGATTGAAATGCAACACCTTGTGGATTTTCCTGAGTACAAGGCCGTGTTTGAGTGCTTATTTCAACACCCTGTAGTGCACAACATATTTTTCCTTGTTGTACAGCGTGGTCATCAATTTTGGTAATCGAGCCTGGCGGTGTACGGTGCTCGGCACACAAGGCGTCCACCTCCACGCCGAGTTCGCGTAACCCACGCTGCAAATATATGCAACGGTCGAACTGGGGAAAACCCAAATTGCGCAATAACAAAAAGCAACTCCAAGGTCAATTTAGCACGAGCAGCGTAAACAAAACACCGGATGTGCGTGTGAGATCAAACTCAGCGATTAAATCTGAAAAACAAATTCAAGGTCAAAAATGGATCATCGTGTTTACTGAGAATTTCGTTCAACTTGAGAGCAGACAGTAAACATTCAAGCACGAAACGTGCTTTATCGCTATTTCACGGCAGCGGAGACGTATTTTTTTTTTTTGAATTTCATTCGAGAGCGAGTGAATTAATAATAAGTCCATCATAATTTTCTGTTGTGTGTTCTAAGACAGTAGACATTTTTCATATATAATTTTTTCTTTTTGTCAATTAAGGCGGCGGCCATTTTTTTCTCGTCCAGCCAATTGCTCTCAACGAATCACGTGACGTTTTTTCTCTTCTTTTTTTTTTCATAACTTCCGCCATCGCTGCCATGTTTTTTCGCCTTCCGCTCCATCACCGCCATGTTTTTTTGCGGGGACGATTTTTTTCATAACTTCCGCTATCGCCGCCATGTTTTTTTGCCTTCCGCTCCATCGCCGCCAAGTTTTTTGCGGGGACGTTTTTTTTTCATAACTTTCGCCATCGCCGTCATGTTTTTTTGCCTTCCGCTCCATCGCCGCCATGTTTTTTTGCAGAAAAGACGAGCGCCACTTAGGGTGAAACGTTTTGAACCCCCCCACCCGAAACTCTTCAGCGAACACGCCATCTTCTTCAGCACCAATCCTCCACCAACGGCAAGAACTCGATGGACGCGGCCATCGAGAGATTCACCGTGTGGAGCAATACAAATACTGGGACACTCTTCGGTCCCAGTATTTGTATTGTGTATGTACTGGGATCCATATATTTCAACGTATGATCATCAGGTGAGTGGATGAGAGAGAGAGAGAGAGAGAGAGAGAGAGAGAGAGAGAGAGAGAGAGAGAGAGAGAGAGAGAGAGAGAGAGATGAACATTATTTTTGAATTCAAGAGGAAAACGAAAAAAAACGCGGAATGTTATACAAGGTGTACCAACGTCCCATCATAAACGTGTGGAACGTCATAATGATGGGGGTCCGTCATTTTTAACGTGCGATATTGAGTGAATATTGGTACAAAAAGTCAGTTGTAAGATTTGAAAGTTATTGTGGAGCAATAGGCAGTATGCTTCCGACAAGTTCAGACATATGTTTAGGTATTGAAAAAATGACCGTGGTCATTGATGAACATGTAGATGGATGTGATGTTTATGCAGAGATGGTGAAGAAATCGGTAGATCGAAGAAAGTGTTTAGAGTCAATAAAAAATGTAGAAACGAATGGAGGACACTACAAAAGTTGTGCTTGGTAAGATCCCAAAGTTACATGCGGTCCTGATACATGTACATGTTATTTCATATACCGGTACGTAGAAGAAGCAAAGAAGTTGTGAAAAAAGGAATGGAGGTGAAGGGGGGGCGATGATGATGTAAGATGGAGATTTGGTGAAAAATAATTAGTAATACAATGTCATCCACAGAATATAGACGTGAATTAGAGGAATCTGAGAGACGAGTTCAAGAATTAAGTAACGATATTAGATTTTATGAAGATAAGGAAAATGTATTGAAGTGGTTGAATAACTTGAATAGTCAGGACCAAGTTTTCAATAGAAAATTACCCCAAATAAGATAACCATTACGAAGAATCCAGCCTCATCACGCATTGTAGAATATGTCACTGCAATTGAAAACAAATTTTATACTGTTGACTGCAATACTAAATTTTATTTTTTCAAACGTGAAAATGATGGGAATATGCGTGAAGTCGAATGATTTCGATAATGGATGCAATAGAACGCAATGGAAAACAATGCGTTTAACGTCGGTCAATCAGGGACAGTTAGCAGCATTTGTCAGTGGTGTTCCAAAGAATACAGCATTTAAGTATAAGTTGAAGCTGATATTTGAAGATCTCCGTGAAATAGACACAAAAACCACCGAATTTATTCCAGCAGGGTAGGGGAAGAAGAAGTCACAAATGGAATATAGCGTTTATCTACAATATTAGCATGTATTTTAATTAGAACTGTACAAGAAATAATTTCGGTATTTCACAAAAATGGATAATTTGGTTTAAATAAAAATCATGGCAAATTGAATGTTCATATAATTTTTTTCACCGTTATTCATTCCATGGGATATCAGTTGTTTGCGAAACGTAATATTCAAGCCATTCCTATCACAAAACCACAAAAATTATTAAGCCGGAAGTAATATGGTAAGTATTTTTTGCGCAAAATAGTATCATTTTTTTATACGAAAAAGTGCAACTTTTTATGCAAAAAAGTATAATTTTTTATGCAAAAAGTTAATTTTTTTATACGAAAAAGTGCTACTTTTTATGCAAAAAAGTGAAATTTTTTATGCAAAAAAGTTAATTTTTTTATGCAAAAAAGGTAATTTTTTATGCAGAAAAGTTTATTTATTTTATGCAACAAAGTGTCACTTTTTCATGCAAAAAAGTATAATTTTTTATGCAAAAAAGTTTATTTTTTTATGCAAAAAAGTGTCACTTTTTCATGCAAAAAAGTGCCTGTTTTTTGCCTTAAAATGTAACACTTTTATTGACATGGTGGAAAAAGCTGAGTGAAAGCTGAGTGATTCACTCGGCCACTCAGCTTTCACTGAAAATGCTTCACTCAGCTTTTACCACCATGTCAATAAAGATGTCACTTTTTTCATTAAAAAATACATGTATTCTTATGTGAAAATGGCTATTTATTTATAAAAAAAAATTACCGAAAATTGACATGGTGGAAAAAGCTGAGTGAATGCTGAGAGATTCAAAATTCACTGAAAATGCTTCACTGAAATCCTTCCACCATGTCAATTTTGGCTTTTTTTTATCGAAAAAAAGTGCCACTTTTTTGCATCAAAAAAAGAGCACGTTTTTGCATCAAAAATGATACTTTTTGCATAAAAAATTACCAAGATATATATATTTTCATGAACGTATTGATGGGTGATCTTATAAACTACGCATGTGTCGCACCTGATGGCGCACTGTGAGCAGCACGCCAAGTGTCTACATGGCATAAACAATACATTTAGTTCATTCACAAGACATACACGACAGACACATCATCACCGTGGTCTGTGAGTCTATGTTTATGACATCTGTGGTCACTTTGCTGCTCATGTCACCTTTCACTTGTCGTTCTTCTGCAGCATCATCAGCGCCATCTGTCGGTGGTGGTGGTGGTGGCGGTGTCATCCGTGTGTCATCTGTCGCCGTCGTCGCCGCCGCCATCACCCCCCACCCTCCCCCCCATACACCGGCTCGAGTTTCTACGTCGTCGAGAGCTGAGAGACGACGACGATGAAAGGCCCCCTCTTCCAGTTGAGATTGTGCCAATTTTTCATTGAATTACATGCGATTCATCGCATCAATCCAACTATTGTGCGTACTATCGAACCCCAGCCATTTCACAAGTACTTTACGACCCTTATGCCTGATGATTTTTTCCACTAGATAGACATCGGGATTTTTTGTTTTTTGTAGTTCTTGTTCGTAGAAAGCGCCGCTGATTGGTCGCCCTTCCAAGTCCTCCAGCAAATACGTGATTGGTTGGGTGATTTTCACTTTGACAACTTTGAATAGTTTCGTAGCCCAATTAGGCGTACACCCTTTTTCGAAAACAAGCTTGGCCTTGCTAATTCTCACGAAATCGCCAATTTTGAATTTTTTTCGACCAGCACGTTCGGCATAATCATACGTTGACTTATACACCTGTTTTTCATTGTCTTTGGTGACGTCACACGGTTTCATGCCGATCATTCGATGTTTGCGCTGGTTGTTGTTTTTTGCAATGTCCGGCAAAATGTCCAACCATTTGTAAGTACCGTTCAAACTGAAATACTTGAAGAGATTCTCCTTGAAAGTACGTATAACCCTCTCTGCGATCGCGGCTTTCTTCACGGTATACGTACTGTAGTGTTTGATATTGTACTTTTTCAGGAGAGTCTGAAAGCTGGAATTGCAAAATTCAGTTCCGAGATCTGATTGGAGAAGCTTGGGACATCATTTCGCTTTCGACAATATGTCACTCATCGCTTCGGTGACGTCTCGACCAGTTTTGGTCTTCAAGGGGCGCACCCATAGGTACTTGGAAAAGGTGTCAATCACCACGAGAATATAATTGAAGTTTTTATTTTCTCTGGAGTATTTTTGAAGATCAGCCAAGTCCATCTGCCACAGATCGTCGAGTCCTTTGATGATGGTACGTCTGCGAGGAAAATTCCTTCTGGCTGGAGCATGGAGCTCATCAACCAATTGTATTTTCTCAGATGATGATGACGTCATTTCGCTAATGACGGAGTCAATACACTAACTGCACTGGGCGTTACACCTTCTACTTAAGAGGCTGGAATATCAACAATATCCAGTGCTAATTTATCCAAGCGTTTATTGGTATTTTCATGCTTTTTCATTTAAAGTGACATGAATTTCATCACTCGAATATCCAAGGCTGTTAGATTGTTTTTGGTGGTGTCCAGCTAGTCTTTGAGTTTGTGTATGACGTCATCTTTGAGCTTCTGTATGACTTCATCAACGTATTTTTTGTTGGCGACATCATTGAGTGCACTTGGCGTCTCCACATTACATATTTTCACATTTTCAGCATCAATGTCCCCATTTGTCGTATAGTTGAGTATAACGCCAGGGAAATAGTAGGGCTGCTGCTGCCGTGCACGGTGAGCTGACGAAGTTTGACCGAACTTGTTGATGCTCATGATGCGACTGTGGCATGCAAAAAAACGTCTACGCTTTTATTTATCGAATAAAGCCTGCTTCTCTCAGTTCATTGATGATGGCCACGATCTCGTTGTCGGTAGAGGTGCTGCCGGCATTTTTGGCGGCTACCAGAAGCCTATACCTATCAACGAGCTCGTTCACATCGTCCTAGTACACGTATTTATTGGGTTTCGTGTTGTATGTCAACTGATCTGGGATACCACTGCCGTCGGTGAAACGACCTCGACCTCCACCACCACCACCTATTTTTGATTGGGGATCTTTGAACATTAGTCGAATCAACTGTTCGTATTTGGCAGTCTAAGATGGATTCAACCTACCTCGCGCATCTACATGCGCACCTGTAGCTGTCAAAATTTGCTTGTATGCCGCCAAATCGGCTTTAGCGTATTTGGGATTATTGTAGAAAATCAAACTATATAGTCCCGGAGTGCCCTCGTATGTTACACCATCAATGCGAATGTCCCCCGTATCTTTGTCGAAGTCCATCAGCTTTCTACCGAGCAACCATTGCGCTCTTGGTTTGTCGTAAATGGGGCCGTAATTCACATCTATTTTGCCGGATTTGGCGCGATGTTCATTCACGAATTCAGTTGCTACTTCGGGATAAACTTCCAAGTAGTCATCCTCATCATCATCATAATCACCATCATCTGTGTGGTAGCTTTCTTCGTCTTCTTCCTTTTTCATAAAGTCTGGAGTCGATGGTGTCGACGGTTCCTGTTTCTCTTCTTTTTTCACTGTCAGTCGTGATCGCTTGGTGAGTGGCAGCACTGTCGCACTCAATCATTTCAGCGGTACCGTAATGGGTTTGAATAATTTACTCAGTGCTTCATCATGCTCGGATTTTCCGAGTTTCAGACTCAGATACTTTTTTCGCACAATTTTCGATAACTGATTGACTTGACGTTTGCTTTCAGCTTTAGCAATCTCCGTCTCGATGCGGGGTGATGTGGTCGGCGCCATGGCTTCAGTACGAATGCCGTGCCACCTCGCATCACATTTGTATATATTTGTCAAAGCCCAGACGGTAGCGCCCTTTGTTCACATCAAAGTCTTTGACAATGACCAGAGATCCGAATTTTTCCTTCCAACAGGCGGCGCACATGCGGCGAAATTCCTCAAAGGTGTAATCCGGAGAGACGTGCTCGTCGAAGGCGTGCTTCAAATTCATATCGTCTTGCCGAAAAAGCACTATAATGTTGCAATTGTCCCTGATCAGCTGTTTGGGTATTTTCGAGTAGGTTTGATACAAGTAGGTCGGGTCAATACCCTTGTGGAATGCCATGGCATAGAACTCTCTGATTTTATTCTGTTTGTCACACGCCACATCGTCAAATATGAAAATTGAGTTTTCTTTCACCTTTGACAGATCGATTACCTCGTCGTTGTCCCTATATGAAAAATAACCTATTCCCTTGACTTGTTTGAGTACATCGTGCAGTAGCTGATATTTAGGTTGGTACAGCGACTTTGAATAAACGTAAACATTATCGAAGCGTGCTCGGTTCGAGCTGAACAGCAGACTGATTACAGCGTTGGTCTTGCCACATCCGCTGGGGCCACAAATTATCGCTCGTAATGAATTCGGTAGCAGGGAGCCGTGTTTACGTATACCGTCGTCGTCACCGTCAATACCTCCTCCACCAATGGTATCCAAATTGACTATTACCAGAGCCGGCTCTTGTTGCACCACTTTCATGTTTGAGTTGATTGATTTTTTGCTGAAGTGTGTGTGTGTGTGTGACCACGCAAACATCTGACATTCGAATGACATTTTGACTGGAGTACAGTTATGTAAGTAGGTGCGGAACATCATTCGCGTCAGTGTCATGCTGACTGTCGAGCACGAAGGTCGTGGAGTGGTGAACTCTCTGATTAATCATCTGCCATTCGAGCTTCATTTGCCTGGATACCAGTACTGTGGACCGGGTACAAAACTACAGAAGAGATTGGTACGTGGAGATCCTGGTGTGAACCCTTTGGATTCGGCTTGTAAGACTCACGATATGGCATACTCGCAAAACAAGTCTTAGAAGGAGAGACACAAGGCCGACTGGGCGCTGGAAAATCGAGCTTGGGAACGTGTCAAATCAAAAGACAGTAAATTTGGAGAGAAAGCTGCTGCTTGGCTGGTCACCACAACCATGAAGGCAAAACGTAATTTGGGAATGGGTCTCAAGAAGAAGAAGACTGCTGCTGCTGCTGCAAAGACAAAGTCTTTCCGTCGAGATGTGGTTAAGAAAATCACCAAGACTCTTCGAAAAACTCTGAAACCTGATAAGCTGAAAGATTTGAGTGCGAAGGCTCTGCGAAAATTTTCGTTGGTGGCATTGCGTGCTGCCCGTGCTCAAGTGAAAAAATTGGGTGGCCGCAAAAAAATGAGAGTACCCTGAATAATACCGTTCGGAGCGAAGAGCGGTGGTGTGCTGCCTCTGCTTCTGATATTCGCCGCTCTGAGAGCGCTGGGTTCGTTGGCAGGCGGTGCCAGCAGCATAGCCAGGACCATCATCTCCTCGGCCAATGCCAAAAAGAATTTGGAGGAAGACAAGCGTCATAATACCGCAATGGAGACAACAAACATGTAGGAGGTTCCAGTTTGTTTCTGCGCAAGACCGCTAAAGGCGGCTACGGTTTGTTTCTTAAGAAGAAATTTTCAAAAAACTCCCGCTGAAGCTGCCCAATAGAGCGTTGTACGATGAGGAATTACTTAAATATGTGAAACGTCTGAAAATACCCCATTTCATTGGTGTTTTCATGCGAGACAACTTACCTCGATCATCATCGAAACTTCCCAAGTACAGAGAATGCGCAATCATCAATCTGGACTCGAGCGGGGATCGCGGAACGCATTGGGTAGCTTACGTGAAACGCGGACATGTGGCGAAGTACTTTTACAGTTTCGGCAATTTGAAGCCGCCGGTGGAATTGGTGCGATATCTGGGTAAAAAAGTGAAAATCTTCTACAACAACGATCGCTATCAGACATTCAACCAAGTTAATTGCGGTCATTTGTGTTTGAATTTTCTATACGAGAACACACTCTGAGTGTGCGTGCGCGCACGCGCGCGAAAATGAATAGAAAAGTGGCGAACTTTAATGACGAGTGCAATGAGGTTTATTATATGGTGACGTAGCGTTTTGCATACAAAACTTCGCGCAAATCGTATTGGATGCAAGTGGCCATGGACAGGATACGTTTCGCTAGACGAATAGCGCGAGCCTCACGCGTCATGAATCCCATACTAGACTCTGAGCACAGAGCGCGCATATGGAATGGTTCAAATAGAAGTACATAACCCCATCCAGTGTCAGTCATGTCTTTGCTGTTGACAGTGACAGGTCAAACGTCGACGCTAACCGCAGACTTTTCTCCGCCGCTCCAATTGGACGAAGATAGCACTTACGGCTTGGCATTGATTGGTTTCCATTCATACAACAGCATACCGAACATATCGAGTGGTCGATTCTATTATTCTGTCAAAGGAGTGCCATCTGTTAGCATCATCCAAATACCGACTGGGTGTTACGAAATAAGCGACATTGCCAAGTTGTAGTAATGCTGGCATCGACAGGTCGAGAGCGTCAGTTGTAAGCCAAACGTTCAGTAGTTCAGTCGGTGGTTAATCTCGCTCTATCTCTGTGCGGTGTCTCTCAGTTAAACACAGCAGTGAATCAGTTCAATAATCATCAATCAACAATAACAAGATGAAGCTCTTAGCCTGTGACATTCAGGGTTTTACTGTGGGCGGTGAATTCCAACCCAAAGAGTTTGCCATCACCGACAGGCATCGCACAAACCACTTTTTATTCAAAGCCGTAGTGCCATTCCATGACCTGAGCGAAGCAGATAAACGGCAAGTACGATAGTTGGAGAAAAATATCCACGGCATTCCATACTCTGATGGCTATGTCATCATCGAGGCTGATGTGGTATACGTGAAGGGTAATCAAAAATTCAATTTTTTGGTGAAGTGTGTGCTCGATCTGCCAAGAGACTACACATCGTCGATATTGCGGCTACTACAAGTACAGTCGTCACAACGCCTCCACCGACACTCGAGAAGCAAAGCCCGCTCTCTTTGAATCATATAGCATCCGGAGAAATAAAAGTGCATTGTGCCGTGAGATACTGTTTCGAAATCTGGCAATGGATATCGTCACACCTGATATGGTGAGGCCCCACGGCGATCACGACGACGACACTCCTATCAATCGGCACTTGCAAAATTTGCGCGAGCTCAAGGCGCACATAGCAGAGTACGAGCACAAGCTGTGTATTTTCAAACGCTTCCAAAATATGCAAATTAACGATGGTAAATGGATGGGGCAGCAGCAGCAGCAGCATTCACCGATCCACCACATTCCACCGCCGTCGCCGCCAGTACCAAGTCCATGATGTCAGCCACACCAAGACTAGCCGAAAACACACGAAATATTATTAATCATATTGTATTATTATTCATATTGTATTATTATTATGTATTAATAGATGTATAAAACCAATTTTTCTCGATTTATCTTGCGGATCGAATGAATGAGAGAGAGAGACTGAAAGAAATACGAGTCATGTACATTGAGCAATGGTTTATGTGTGTGTGTGTGGTCCTCTCAGTGTATATATTTGAGTGACATAAACGCTGTTTCTCAGTGTACATTGAGCTCTCGTCACGATGACAACAAATTATATAATTCTAGCAGCCGTTCTGTCGAACGTACTGCATATTAGCCCGACATATGAGTACGGCGAGGTATTGGTATCGTATTTGCACGACGATGATTCGAGTACTTCGAACTGAACGAAAATGACTCAGGCGCTAGCCAATGATGGATATTTGCCTGTGTTGAGAGCCGAAATCCCGATGAATACCTCATCGTACAGACCGCGGAAGATTTATACAAATCACACCTATAGCGATACGCAGTGGCTTCCGCTGAAGATGTCTTGCCCCTCTAGCAGCAGCACTTTGAGGCCATCGTCGTCGTCGTCATCGTCCCACCCAACTACCCAACCCGTGGACGTCAAGATGCAAGCCCATGCTGTTGCTGCTGCTGATCGAGAAAGTAAGGATTCCAAATGCGAGCTGCCGCCACCGCCAACACTGCACGATTGGTTTATGTTTTTCGTGTCAATGGTTCTGAGTGTTCACATATCCGAATCCATATATAGGTTTATTAAATCCATGCATCAAAAATATTTTTTAATCGATAATGATAATGTATCTTCATACTACGCCACTGGCACTAAAGTGTAATTTTTTATGTGAAAAATAATTGTATTTTTCTCGAACTGACGTTATTCATTTCAATAAATGCAAACAGACAAAGACAGACATACAATGCCATGGGTTAGAGTGATACACTTAAAATGCCTTGAATCGATCAATTTGGCATCAAACTAGACTCTCTTATCTCTGCTGACTTATCATTTTCCTGGAAAACAAACATCTGAGATAGTAAACAACTCCAAGCTCAATTTAGCTCGAGCAGCGTAAACAAAACACCGTGTGTGTGTGAGATAAAACTCTGCGATTAAATCTGAAAAACAAATTCAAGGTCAAAAATGGATCATCGTGTTTACTGAGAATTTCGTTCAACTTGAGAGCAGACAGTAAATATTCAAGCACGAAACGTGCTTTATCGCTATTTCACGGCGGCGAAGACGTATTTTTTTTCTCTTGGAATTTCATTCGAGAGCGAGTGATTTAATAATAAGTCCATCACAATTTTCTGTTGTGTGTTCTAAGACATATTTTCGTTTTGTCAATTAAGGCGGCGGCCATTTTTTTTCTCTTTCAGCCAATTGCTCTCAACGAATCACGTGACGTTTTTTCTCTTCCAGCCAATTGCTCTCAGCAAATCACGTGAGGGAAAGTTTTTTTCATAACTTCCGCCATAGCCGCCATGTTTTTTCGCCTTCCGCTCCATCACCGTCATGTTTTTTTGCGGGGACGTTTTTATTCATAACTTCCGCCATCGCCACCATGTTTTTTTGCCTTCCGCTCCATCGCCGTCATGTTTTTTGCAGAGACGTTTTTTTCATAACTTCCGCCATCTCCGCCATGTTTTTTTGCCTTCCGCTCCATCGCCGCCTTTTTTTTTTGCAGAAAAGACGCGCGCCACTTAGGGTGTAACGTTTTGAACCTCCCCACCCCGAAACTCTTCGGCGAACACGTCATCTTCTTGAGCACCAACCCTCCACCAACGGCAAGAACTCGATGGACGCGGCCATCGAGAGATTCACCGTGTAGAGCAATATAAATACTGGGACACTCTTCGGTCCCAGTATTTGTATTGTCTATCTAGTGACCCCGTCTATACTTCCCAGCGAAAATTTCATTCAAGTCCAATCTGCCAACTCCAAGACAAATTTCACAAAACGGCAACACTCTCTCTCTCTCTTTCTCCTCTAACACCGGAGTTTATTTTAAAACCGACAATTATGTATAGCAAGAATCTCTGTAGCATCGTCGACATCGATAAAAAGTTTCAGATGTCGATGGGCGTAAACTTATCACTACCACAAAAAAAGGTCTATTATGCGTTTTCTCAAATCAGACTGTTGTCGAATGTGATGTCATAAGCTGAAAGCAATAGGATGCGATGTGTGATAAGAAATGATCTGTGGCGGGAGATAAATGTTTGGCGTCTGTGAAGTAAGCTACGCAGCTCATGTCGACGCTATTGATCAGTTGATTTTAGTTATCTTAAGATTTGGAATTTGGCGGTCTGAAAATGCACTGTGATGCATGTTCGCACGTCAAAAGGTTAGAAATTTGGCTATGGTCGGTAATGCAGATTCTGTACTTAGTAGTGGGTGTGAAGTTTGCTACAAGTGGGCACCAGAATCCCCTGTTTGGTGCCAGTGTACTTTTGCCTACTCAGAATAGCTCCAAGTGCCAGATCAGTAGTCCTAACAAAATTGTATATACGGACTTGATATTGAAAAAAAATTACTTTTATTTCCGGTGAACTGTAGAAAAACGACTGATACCAACACGTTGAACAACTCTGTCAATTCCTCATTTCAAGTTTGAGGCAGTTCCAATAACTGCATTTATAAATCATTTAAATAATTCTTACTTATACGTTTCAGCTGGCATGAAATTGGCATCTACGATATTCCGGCAACGATCGATTACGTATTGAATTTTACCAAAACTGAAAAAGTCCATTACATTGGATATTCCCAAGGAGTCACGAGTTTTTTTGTTATGTGTTCGGAGCTTCCACACTATAACAAAAAAGTGAACATGATGATGGCTTTGGCACCACCAGTTTTTTTCGATAACCTAAAGAATCCACTACTGAATATATTGATACCATTGCATCGACTTCTGCAGGTGAGTTGAAGATACTGCTCGTCATTACAGAGAATACACTACGAAGGCAGGTAATTACAGTATGTTCCTTGATACAACACGACACTCCATCTCTAAAGTAGTTTGATGCTTTCTGCAATATTCTGAGCCCAACTATTTGCACAACTCATTCAACTAGTAAAAATTCCATTCCTCCAGAACTGATGAATGAATGGCTTATGGTCGAAACTATGAACTACCATTTATTGCCATATGGTTCGAGTTTAGTTTTCAATTATTTATGACTAGATAAGAAAGAGCAACAGATACCAAATGGTTCATGAAGAATGAGTCGGGTGCGTGCACCTCTAAAAACTGTACATGAACAATGAACTGTATATTAATGATGTTATTATAAAATTGTCTCTAGATTGAAAATGAGTGAATAATTTTCTGGTTAATGAAAGCATAATATAGATTCCACGTGATTTTTGAACCTTACAAATGAAAGGTCAAATATTGTAATTTCACTAATACAGTGGCTATTGAATGTTTCGATCATTCTGTAAATGAGAGAGTTAACCCTGAGTTCATTTTTCTAAAAGATGTATTGAAAGTTTCATTGCTTTTTATATCTCTGTTGGGAGAGGTTTTCGTTATTTTAAAAACTAACTGCTACTCCTTTGAAAGATTATGAAAAGACGTTTTAAGTGGACTGTAATTGATATAAATGAAATACAATGTATTGAATATCAGAACATTGAATTGAATGCGCCTCGGTTCGTATTTCGAGGAGTTCTGTCACACTAACAGAGCTGGCTGCTCGATGCTATTCCAAAAACATTTACGGAGATAAATTAAAAGCCTGAACATACTCCCCCATCTTGAGAGACTGCGACTTTCAACAAAGGCACAAATAGAATGTCACGGAACTAGCACTTTACTCTAACACCAATGTCTTCCAAGGGCAATGGACACAAGTTTGTAATTGCCCTACGAATAATCCATTTTGAAGTTTGAATGGATGCCACCCGTGGTACACCATCTTTTTCGGGATGAAGTTCCTGGACCCTGTTTCCTTGATGAGGACTAGCGCCCCAGTATGGAGTTGTTTTTGATTGATTGTCCGCTTCTTGCGAGCCTGTAATTTATGTATTCTGTATTATGTTGAAACTTTGATAATCGATTCGGCTTAATTTCTCGTACGTCCGGGTCTGAAATACTCGTGATGGGTCTGTCAATGACGAAATGAGAAGGAGTGAGAGGAACTAGGTCATTAGGATTTGTTGACATGGGACACAACGGACGGGGATTCAATATACCTTCTACCTGTATCAGAATGTTTGAAAAATCTTCATAAGTGAAATTTGATTTACCCATAATTCGTTTCAGATGAAACTTCAATAACTTAACCCCTGATTCCCACAATCCTCCGAAGCGAGGTGAATAAGGAGGAATGAAGGTCTAGTCGATGCCTTCTAATGTAGTTGCTTCTACGATCTTGCCGCTGGAATTCTGTAAAAACTGGCCCAAATTATGAAGTTCATTTTTTGCGCCTACAAAATTTGTTCCGTTATCCGAAATCATACGTAAAGGTTTGCCTCGGCGTGACACGAAACGTCGTAAGGCTGCAATGAAACATTCGGTACTGAGTTCGGTAACTAATTCAAGATCTGCTGAAGCATATGAATAGTGAAACATAGCCTTTAATATATTTACAACCGCGCCCCTTTTTATGCTCTGTGTAATCGACGCCTGTTGTGAAAAAGAGGGAGGATGGTGTAACCCTTGACGAGGGAAGATCTCCCATTAAAGGAACAGATTTTGCACGACAACAACAAACACATGAATGCACTGTTTGTTTCGATATATTTTTTTCTGAAATTGGCCAAAATGTATTTCGAACTGAAGAAAGTAACTGATTGGGTCCTACATGACCTAATCGTTTATGCTCATAAAGGAACAACAATTTCACAAATTCGTGATTTTTGGGAAGCAAAATCGGATGTTGTTTATCATAAAACTTATCAAAATTAAGTGGCCGGTGACTTAGCGGTCTAATGGCACAGGCCGTTCGAAACTCCAGCAAAGCGATAGACGGTTCGAGGCCGATGTTGGTACAAGAGATTTTTTCTCAAATACTCTACATCGGATCGATAGGCGACCGCATGCCTTGTTGAAAAGCTAGTGTATTGTGAGTTGTCTAGATGCCAATCTCGTCTATTGCTAGCTTGGAGTGCACACCGACCACCCGAGGTGGTGCTGTAGGTTTACCGGGATTTCCTACAGCTGAAAAGTGAATACATCACCTAAAAACATCAATAAGTCGCTCCGGAGCGCCACGGAAAATAATAATAATATCCGTTCTCTACCCGCACAGGCTAAGCCTTTGGGTACACTCAACGAGTGTTTATGAGGGAGTATTATTATTATTATTATCAAAATTTGAATTTCTAAGTCTCCCACCAACTCTTAGTTCCCCTTGTGATAAAAATGGAGTTAGATTCAACAATGGACTTTTTGCATTCAATGGTTTACCTTGAGACAAAGCACTTTACTCCAAATTGAAGTGTTCACGCTGAATTAACGTTACGATGGTTAAAGTCGCCTTGTTGATTTCGTCTATAGTCAAAGTATCGCTCAAGCGCAAATGTTTCCTTTGACAATTATTGTATGTAAAATGGATGCAATAGGCAACACTACGAACTAATCTAAGATAATTAGAAATTTGAAATTTTTCTTTTTATTTAACAATTTTCATTACTGGAAGTTCCCCAGTAACTGTACTTACTATTCTGAAGTGGCCAATTTTGCGAATCGGGCAACAACCACTGTGGACCGTTCCACCAAATTTCACGTGTGAGCAATGACATCGGACTGACACCGTGACTTGCCAAATCAGCGGGATTATCGCCTGAATTTATATGTCTCCATTTTGTGACATCAGTTTTGGACTGAATTTCACCCACACGGTTTGCAACAAAAGTCTTTAGTAGATTTGGAAAAGTTTTCAACCAGGAAAGTACTATGGTGGAATCACTCCAATAAAATATGTCATCAAAATGTATAAATAAGGAATTACAAACGTTTTCTGTCAATCTTGATAATATCAAGGCGCCCTGCAATTCAAGCTTAGGAATGTTAAGAACCTTGAGGGGGGCTACTTTTGACCTAGCGCAAAGAAGATGCGACATAATCTCACCCTGTTCATTAATGCTTCGAATGTACATGCAAGTTGCATAAGCATGTTTCGAACTATCACAAAAGCAATGTTATCCAGTGCGGACACTGTTGCTGAAACTAATATGACGCTGCACCTTCAAGGAATTCAAATGCAATATTTCTTGAACAAACTTAGACCATTTTGAATAAATGCCTGTAGGAACCGTCTCATTCCAACCCAAATTTTCAGACCATAATCTCTGAAGCAGTATCTTTACAGTGACGCATGCACTCAACAAACCTAATGGATCATAAATTTGCGAAATGCTGGAAAGAATCGACCTTTTCGTTTTAGAGTTGCCAAGATCCAGTGGTGTGATTATGAAACACAAAACATCTGTATTTGATGACCAGAAAATACCAAGTGTTTTGTAATTTTCAGTTATTCCAAGTTTCAAAAGCTCAGTATGGTTATTGGAACAATTTATATTTTTAATGATCTGCGCATCATTCGATATCCATTTGCGAAGATGAAAACCTGCTTGTTGAAGAATGTTGGAAACGTCTGTGTCCATAAGTAACTGTATTCAATTGAAAAACTCGGAGTGGATGTGAGGGGTTTTCTCTCCAGAAGATTTGCTGCATTGATCTTTGCTCAGGAGCAATCCAAACGCAACGATACATTTTTTCGACGTTTGCCGAAACTACGTATGAGAATTGCCTGAAGCGCAGAATGATAGAAAATAAATCATCTTGTAAAGTCGCACCTGCATCTGAATTTGATTAAAGGATACGCCACTTCTCGTAGGGCAGCTGTCGTCAAAAACGACATCCTTGCAACTGGGCAAACGAAGTTAGTACGGTGGGTAAAACAGATTACAGTTTCCGATTGAAGAAGGGCGGGTTTTTTAACCGTATTGTTTTCATATGGTTGATGAGGAATATAATTTATCATGATCAATTTGCCATTCCTGTATTTCATACGAATGGTTGTTTCATTTGAAAAAGAGAAATGACAAATCAATCACTAATAAAATATATGCATTAATCGATTCGTGGAACCTGTTGATTAATTCGTGGATAAAATGAAAGAGTTTCAAAATGAATATTTATTTCATGAAATGAAGAACTCAATCAAAGTACTTATATAGAACAAGAACAATAAGTTGACTGCTATAACTTTTTTTGGGACTAGTAACAACTACACAATTAAAACTCCGAAGAACAAAAATGAGAATATTGTTTTCTTATATCATCAAATCCAGACTAAAGATAACTATTAAAATGAACCAAAATTGAAACAAATTACATTTACAACAAACCTTCAATGATGTTGTACATTTATTAGCAGCAAAGAGAACGAGTATGTATAACACATACTCCACTTGAATAATCTGTAAACCATAATATACTTCCTCAAATTTTGATATAAAACGGGAACTGGTGGATAGAAATAACTATCTGTTTGTAATTTCTGCAACTGACAGCGGATTAAAATAAGTATCAGTTTGAGAAAAGTAACAAGCAGCTTATATTTTACCTTCCAGGAATACAACTCGAATAACAAAATATTCAATTTTCGACGTTGGGTTCATGAATTCAAGTCCATAATATAATTTGTACTGTTCGATGATATTGATATTGAAAGATTAATTCTGAAATCATACGTTGTTTGCCATGATGAAAAATACATATTTGAACAAAAAGCTTTTGTATTTTGACAAATGTCGGAATGAAAAAGTATCATGTCATCAGTCGTCTGTCGATTGCGGGCAGCGTCTCCACGCGCAACTGGCCTAAGTAAAGCTTGGTGGTCAAGATCGCTAGTGTTTCAAACAGTCTCTTTATTTTTGATTTGTTTATTGTTATTCCTCTGTTAACAGATCTCCGAGTAATATATTTCCCTATTCTCTCTGCCTGATCCCAAGATTACCAGTATGTACTCATACCATTGACCTTCAAATCATCACAATAACTAATTGTTTCATTTTTAGAAAGTTGCAACAATTCTCCACTTGACTGAGTTGCCACCTCCCATACGAGGAAGAAGATTTCGTGATATAAAAATGCAAACGTGTGGTAGAAAAAACAGTAATTTGATATTATGCCGATTATATGTTTATTTGATTGGTGGTTTTGGAAGAGAACAAATCGAAGATGTGAGTTTAAGATAATCTACATGAACTGAAAGAAAATGGAAAAAAAGCAAATATATCTTTACCATCTAATACCACACAATTATTGTAACAGACATTTCCCTCGATGAGAAGATTGTAAACGAAATATTTATAAGAAATGTACCTTTTATGCGTTTATATGCTGAATATTATTAATTATATTTCAATATACAGTGTGCCCAAGATAAGAATGAACAGCATGGGGATATCGGAAACGGTAAGTGATACGGGGTCGATTAAATTAGAGAAAAGTAGCGCATTTATGTGCCTAATAATATGCCATTTAGAAAGTTTTAATATTCCGAGTAGTTTCGGAGATATCCGAGAAAAACCGAAATTTGAGAATTTCGTTTTTATTTTCTCCTAGCTTTATTTTCAAAGGAAATGTAAAACAAATAGCACTTTGCCATGGCCACTTTTTGAGGACTACACGATAACGTAAGCAGAATTTTTCTGCGACGTTTCGTCTTTTAGAAAACATCATCAACTTTGTATTTTTATATGGGCCGAAACTAAAGTATACCCTGTATACGACTCCATATTTCATTGTGAATACAGCAACGTATCAAACAATATGATTTCGGAACAATTTCTCGCGCAAAATGTAATTTAGTGATTACTTAATATGTTTTTCTTCAATTTTAGATAGTAGGCGCTGGAAAAAATGACACATATTGTTCCGTTGTCATAATAATACTGTAGTTTGGTAGAATTTTTGACACATTTTCGTTCCTACTTTTACATCTCGCTACCTACCTAATTTGTGTTAAAAATGGAAAACGGCAGCTTTTCGAATACTGAAAAATTTGATATGTTGTCATGTTACATTGTGTGCCAAAGAAATTGTGTTGATGCTGAACGTGCGTACTCTAATAAGTATCCAGAGAGGCGACAACCTGGTAAATCAATATTTAGACGGTTAGTTTTTAATTTAAAAGAATACGGATCATTTAAAAAACCTGTGGTTTCCCGACAAAAGCAATCTAATGAAGAAAGTCAGCGTGATGTGTTACAGGCCGTTGTTGAAAATCCTGAGATATCTACTCGCACCATTGAAGATAATACCGGAGTTGCCAAATCCACCGCTCACTTCATTTTAAAAAAAAATAAATATCATCCTTATAAATTTAGGATTTGTCATGGACTCAGGCCAGGTGATGATGCAAGGCGAAGAACCTTTTGTGAATGGTACACTAGAAAATGCCAAGACGATGAAAATTTCCCTTTCAAAATAATTTGGTCTGATGAAAGTATGATCACCAACAATGGCATTTTTAACAGGCGGAATGTTCATTATTGGTCACAACAAAATCCGCGGGTACACAAAGTGTCCAGACACCAACATCGTTTCGGTTTTAACATGTGGGTTGGGATTCTCGGTACGAATGTAATTGGGCCTTTTATCTACCGAAACAATTTAACAAAAGAGCGGTACATAAATTTGTTAGTAAATGATTTGGAAGATGCTCTAGATAATTTGCCTTTAGCGGTTACTCACAGCTGCTGGTTTCAACAAGATGGTGCTCCAGCACATAACGCTATAATTGTTCGTGATTATTTGAACCGTCGCTTCCCAGGACAGTGGATAGGTACTCATAGTGATACACCCTGGCCTGCAAGGGCCCCCGACCTAACCCCACTAGACTTTTTCCTTTGGGGACATATCAAGAATCAAGTGTACTCTAATCATAATTTTCAAAATGAAGAAGATTTGCTAAGATTGGTAACTGCTTCCTTTAACAATATTTGTCCGAATATGTTAACTCAAGTTTTAAATTCGTCTGTGAGACGAGCGTACTTGTGCTTAGAAAATAACGGCGGGTTATTTGAACACTTGTTATAAGTTTCTGTTTGTTTCCTGTAATACATATCAGCTCCTTGTTATTACATTACAATTACATTTATAAAGTAAACTTTTGATTTGGCGACTCATCTTTGTATTCAACAACGCAAAAATTCTGGAAAGTGGTAAGTTTAAATTTAGTATAAATAGGACTAATCAATTTATTTCATGTACCAAAATATGTCATTTTTTCCAGCGCCTACTATCTAAAATTGAAGAAAAACATATTAAGTAATCACTAAATTACATTTTGCGCGAGAAATTGTTCCGAAATCATATTGTTTGATACGTTGCTGTATTCACAATGAAATATGGAGTCGTATACAGGGTATACTTTAGTTTCGGCCCATATAAAAATACAAAGTTGATGATGTTTTCTAAAAGACGAAACGTCGCAGAAAAATTCTGCTTACGTTATCGTGTAGTCCTCAAAAAGTGGCCATGGCAAAGTGCTATTTGTTTTACATTTCCTTTGAAAATAAAGCTAGGAGAAAATAAAAACGAAATTCTCAAATTTCGGTTTTTCTCGGATATCTCCGAAACTACTCGGAATATTAAAACTTTCTAAATGGCATATTATTAGGCACATAAATGCGCTACTTTTCTCTAATTTAATCGACCCCGTATCACTTACCGTTTCCGATATCCCCATGCTGTTCATTCTTATCTTGGGCACACTGTAGAGAGTGTGTAAAGAAAATATGATAATCATTCAGATCTATTTGAGAATTCGAATTTAAATTATTTTAATAATGTGATATGTGAAATCGTCAGGAATTATTTAATTGCGTCACTGCCCAAATCTGTAGGGTGAGTGATGACTGGATCAGAGAATCGTGTGACTTGAGTTGACGACGTGAACCAAGGATGACAGCCGTCTGCTTTCGTTCGGCTAGGATTTCAGCCGTGTCGTGGCAAGCCGTTATAATATTTTCAGATTGGAGAGCAATGTGTCCATCAATCCACTAAGTACCACTATGATCAGAACCACCCTATTTACAGAGTGGTTTGGATAAAACTTACGGAGTTCAATGAGTAAATATTGATGTTCAGTCAAATTCTCCTCCTATTTTTGGTCGATGACCGTTTTGCAGGAGCCGAAAACTCTATTGTGAAAACATTCATACTTTGATGGTCGAGGAGGACTACATCAGGTTTGTTGGCTTGTATTTGTCTCCGAGTGGGAAATGAGTAGTCCCAATAGATTCGGGACTTCTAGAAATTCTCAAAACACGTTTCCAAAAATACAAGGCGCCAGCTCAGAGACCTAAAAAATGCAGTTTTTATATAATATCTGAAAGTATCTGATTTAATTTTTATAAAACGATGCGAAATTGTCTGTCACAATAATTGTTATATCTATAATAACTTGATTGATCGTTTTATTAATTTTAGGCATCGATTCCACTAATAGCTGTAAATATTGTGGCAGGTTCTTCTTTACTGCAAGCATTGCACTTTTTGCAGATCATGGATTCCGGTAAGAGTTTCTTTCATCCAGTAATACAGAAATAGAAAAAGAATAATTCTCAACAATGCTTTCTGGCGATGTTTATATTTGCACGTCACTGAAAAATAGTGAAAACTCCACTACTAGAGAAACTTAGTTCTTGGCACATCCTGTTTCTGCATGCATTCACAGGGTGTGATACGAAGTCAGCAGTATTCCAAAAAACAAACCTCAATTTTCAATCAAGTATTGAAAATAAAGTGTTCACATTTAGAATTTTTCAGTCCATAGGTCTTCTTTGAGTGACATTGAAGAAACTGGCAGTAGGTAATTTCTCTCACTATATGGAGCACCACTAATGGAGATTTATCTCGACTATTTTCGATACGCTCTTTCGTGAAGTCAATCACAACTACTATGAAACCGGATATCCAGTCACTACGAGATATTCCAGATCGACAACGATGCCATGTATCCTCGATGAAATTCAGGACGACCAAGAACCTGGTGATGCACTTTTCCAGGGGCCATTTTGGCCGAAAAGATTAGTAAAAATTGAGATATTCTATATGACCAGTCCTCTTTTGCTTTAATGTTACTGATAGTTCTCTCTTTTTACTATATTTGTTTATGTAGAAGGAATCATTTCGTGAATGTTTCTGTTTAATTCAAACATTTACCATTCTTTCAATGGTCACAACCCTATCATAACTATGTATATCTTTTATATTAAGATCGAGCAAAAACGAGTGAATACGAACGGAATTCAAATAATACTATGTTTAAGCATATACCGGGAGTTTTGAACTCGATTATCGCCATTGAGATCTCTGAAACTATAAGAGATACGAAAATGGTAAGATAAATTGGGGCAAAGTCAAATTTACCTTAATAACAATATGACGGTGAGAAAGTTCTGTAATTCAGAGTATTCCCGGAGGTATCCGAAAAAAACCGAAATTTCTGAAAATTTTAACATTTCCACTTTTCTACTGATACATAATGGTGTTCTCAAATATGCTATTTGAAATTTCGTCTTCCAACCACCATTATCAACTATATTTTTTTGTTATGGGCACCCTATTGGTTTTGTCAGTTCTGAAATGAATATTTCATAACCTTTTCAATGATGTCATAAGTTAATAATCTTTTTTGAAAAAATTCAAATATTGAATAAACACTCTCATTACTAGATAGATAGATAGATTGTTTATTGTATCTGAGAAAATACATTTCATTACAAGAGGTTCGGTTACATTGTACCAAGCTCTAAGTAGTTGTATACCTATTGGGTTCATTTTTAATTTGTTATTCTTAAATAATAATAATAATAGTAATAATAGTAATAGTAAAGCAGTGAGAGCCAACCACCATCCAAAGCCTTGGTGAGTTGCGACACCACTTTCCTGAGCAACAGGTGCAAAACCAAGGCACCCTGGAGGGAACGCTCATTCCTTCTGATGTCGGCCGTGGGTATACCCTACAACTCGGTTCCGAATGTACGAGGACAACCGACCCATTCGGATGAGGGGTCATATGCAAGGTGGTGGGGCCCGTAACGATGGATTGCCACATGACGACAACCGCAATGACAACGGAAGCTTTGAGTGGACGGCTGAATTAAGGGACGGTCTTCTGCATTGTTATGAGAGCAGTGAGCCCGCCCGAAGAGAATACATGACAAGAATGCATGCTCTGTGGTGTGAAATACACCCAGAGCATGCCGCTTTTTCCGCCCAAAATCTGAGGGATTATGTATCTCATCTTCGGGCATCATAATCCGCAGGGCGATTCATCACACCAAGCACCTGAAGTCACAACAACCGGCACTGTCCTTTCAGAAGATGCAGACATCTGGCAGATCAACTCTGCCGTGTATGACGCTGCTCAGGCCCTGTCCCAAGCGGAGAGGAGAGATACCACCCCTCTGATTGGGAGGCATGAGCGACGCATTCACAAGATGGAAGCTAAGAAGTCGGCGAGACAACACGCGTCTCGTATCCAGTGTATGGAGGACTACGTGGCGGTCAATAGGCAGTGCGGCGAATTGCCGCAAATTTAAGACGTGCTCACCACACACTAAATCAAGGCGTGCTGTTTACCATCAAACAGCATTGTTTTTATAGGATACGAATGCTGGTGGCTGCAGAAAAGTCACTAGTGAGGCGGGCGAGGAAAGATTCACAAAATTTACAGTTTTTGCATTGTTTAACCAACCCAACAATTGTAGAACAAATATTTTCACATGCATTATCAATATCAACCAGAAGACCAACATTTGGAGAGTACTGCAATAAACTTTGATAATGGTCACACTCTCCGTTATTCCATTTCAGGATTGTAACCGTCGTATTATTGTTTACTTTACTATACGAGACTTCAAATTTAAGCTTTAGAAATGATCAGAAATATATTGATCACCCAATACTGAAAAACTTTCAACAATATCCAGTTTGTCACTACAACGAATGCATAAATCAATCACACCCTCGCCAAGGGAACTAAAATATGTGGATCTTGCAGGCCTATCATAAGACATATGCCCAGTTAGAAAATGAGAAATCCAGAAGTGTTTTTTCCCTTTTATCTAGTTTTTTATCATTGCTTAACATATTAGGAAATAGATTGGTATCTTCAAGAATCTCCATCGGTATAACACATTTTCGCCAATTCTGCAGTTGAAGTAAGAAGGGCAAGTCTTTATAATTATCACATATATTATCTAGAGTGGAACATATCAAGCAGGTCATCAAGGTTCACAGATTGTTTAAAATAGTCATGACCCACAATAAAGCTATTTGAATTAAAACTAAAAAACTAATCAGCCACCAAGGAGATGAATCGAGTATCTGCGCGTTATACCCCTATTCATAGATAACAGCAAGTCCTCCGCTAGCGCGGCCCCGAGACTTCTCCTTGGTAGCTGGTGAAGATATAACATTTGGAGAGTACTACAATAAACTTTGATAACGGTCACACTCTCTGTTATTCCATTTCAGGATTGTAACCGACGTATTATTCTTTACTTTACCATACGATACTTCAAATTTAAGCTTTTGGCATATTGGGAAATGATCAGACATATATTGATCACCCAATACTGAAAAACTTTCAACAATATCCAGTTTGTCACTACAACGAAAGCATAAATCAATCACACCCTCGCCAAGGGAACTAAAATATGTGGATCTTGTAGGCCTATCATTAGACATATGCCCATTGATAAGTGTTAGGTTCTTAGAAAATGAGAAATCTTGAAGTGTTTTTCCCCTTTTATCTAGTTTTTTATCATTGCCTAACATATTAGGAAATAGATTGGTATCTTCAAGAAGCTCCATCGGTATAACTCTTTTTTCGCCAATTCTGCAGTTGAAGTCACCAGTCAGTAGAAAGGGCAAGTCTTTATAATTATCACATATGTTATCTAGAGTGGAACATATCAAGCAGTTCATTGAGGTTCACAGATTGTTTGAAATAGGCATGACCCAGAATAAAGCTATTTGAATTAAAACTAAATAATCAGCCACCAAGGTGATGAATCGAGTATCTGCGCGTTATTCCCCTTTTCATAGATAACAGCAAGTCCTCGGCTAGCGCGGCCCCGAGACTAATCTCCTTAGTAGCTGGTGAAGATATAATATGTGTATCAGCTAAAGAGGAAGGAATCTCTAAATTGTATGCAGTCCATGTCACACAAACACATAAAAAATTAAAGCATATTGCTGGATGCACTGCTGGAAAATTATAAATGTTTTTGAAACCGTTCATATTTCTAGAAATTATAGTCAGCCTACGTTTGTCAGGATGTAGTTTTTTGAAGAGTGGTTCGGATCCTGTTAGGTAGATTTTCGTGGATTATGATCAGAAGATCCATCTTAGTCGCGAAACCTCTTAAAATCGTGCCGTCTATCTTGAACCGTAACTATTTTGGGACAGTTGTTAACATATTTAATGAATGCATTCTCCCCTGCTCTTTTTCTTGCATTCAGAGATGCATAAAAAGCCCTGAGTTCTTGGGACTGTTTGGGGGTTCTATCACATTTAATCTTTAGATTTGGGTATTTTGAGGATATCTTTACTCTGTTCCTTATGACCTTCATAACGCTTTTAACATCAGGTAGTTCAACTTTCACAGGCATATTTGAACAATCTTTAATTCTGCCCAATCTTTCAACTTTTCTGATGAGCAATATCTCAGAAGAAGTTAAATTGTAGAATACTATTTCGGTTTCATTTCTATACCAAAATTGAGCTTTTTTCTTTATTACTGATCTAACGCAGGCAATGTTGACATCAGCTTCCAGGAATGAAAGAAAAAAAGATATGATAAAAATGTTTTACTAATAGTTTAGCGGAAATGAGTTTGAAATTATTTCGAAAAAAAAAAAAAACAACCACATCGAACTATGTTCAAGTTAACTAAAATGAACTTTAAAGGAATAACAATAATTGAGTAGAATATAAGAAGAGAAGTGAATCACAGCAGATGCTCAGAATGCTGACCTTGTTCGAGATAATACAATTGTGCTCTTCTTCGATTTATATACAGTGCGGCTTTTAATAGTCGCCCCTTGTTGACTTTTGAATGGTTTGACGTACAAAAATAAAAAAAAAATGGCAATTAAAAAGAATTACGATGAAGAAAAACTCAAAATCATCTCCACAAATTTGTGGAGATGATTTTGAGTTTTTCTTCATCGTAAATCTATACCACTCCATTTCGAGACACAATGGACTTCTACCACAGATGAAAAAAAAAAGTAAATGGCATGGGGGGTCATGTGTAACATCGTTGAAAAAATAATGCAATTCTTCTATCTGAATTTTTTATATTTTCGTTTTTACGTTTTTTTACAATATGCGTTTGAAATGTCCGAATAAGTGCGGATTTGGAGGATCTGAAGCCCTTTTCTTACTTGATTACGATAACTATTGAATAGTTTGATGTGAAATAACGGGACAGAATTTTTTCAAATAGAACGACATTCTAAAAATGTTTAGATGATTGAAAAGAGAATTCATCGATGTGACACATGACCCCTCATGCCATTTAAAATTGTTTAGTTGATGTGCCCCCCCACGCTATCTATCGAGTCTATCGAGTGTTTTATTTCAAAAAATAGTATCGGTGAAAACCTCCAAACGGTTTTTTATGTTTGTACGTTAAACTGTTCAAAAGATAACAGGGGGTGGACTGTATAGTTACGAACAAACTGTGTCATCCCAGTTACAATAATTGTTGTTGCTTCGGAATCTATGGAAGCATTCTCAATAATTCCTAATAACATTCATAATTGTACATCGACGGTCATCATGTATACTAGCCGTGGTAGAACTTTGGAAGATTCATTGTTGAAACTGGAAGATATGCATTTTTAAAGATACTATGTAGTGCAAATCCAAAATGTTTCACATAAATCGTAATAACTGGAAAAAGGTTTAGAATTCATTTAGAATTTTCTTCACAAATTGTTTCAAAATAGTACGTAAATTACAAAAATTAATAAAATACAGGGTGTTCTTTTAAAATAAAGAAGTTTGTTTCTACCAGAAGTACTATGCCACTGACGATAATGTTGGAGAAATTGATATCGGACAATCACTAGTGCATCCAGGCATGTTACAACATAGTTTTTTGTATTTGAAAGTTCACAACAAATCAATAAATGGCAGTGGCGAGTCAAAAAAAACCACTAATATTTTTGTTGAAAAATTCACTCATTTAATGCTTTAATCAGGTCTTCTTTCTAGCCAATTACAAAATACTCATCGCCTTTTGGGATCACTTGGATACAATTCTTGAGATATGTGTAATCTGTTGTGTTTGAAACCGCTTTCTTGAGATGTCTCCAAACACTCATAGGATAAACATTTGTTCAAACTTCATTCATTTCATTCATAATTGTGTGGTATTAAAAATTAAATAAATAGAAAAAAAATTAATTTATTCAGTAAGATCATCAGATGTTATTGATTAAGTCATATTATTCTGTGTTATTCAATTATGGTAACAGCGGAACTCAGTCTCATGATGAAGAAATGTGAATGCTGTTGCTGTGAACAATTTCTCACTTTGTTATTTTATTGAATATTAAATGTTTTTTAAATGAAAACTCTATTGATTTCATTAGTTTTTTTCGTAACGCAAGCATATTAACATATGTTAATCACGTAATTATGTCCTAACGAGCGGATAGTGGTAAAAACCGCAATTGAATTAAAGGAATTCTAGCCTCAGCTAGTCAAAGTCTTCGATTGAGAGCAGCCAGATCATTTGTCCGTAACGCTTGATCTACTGGCAGATTGTGAGCAAACAATTGGAGGAAACTATTACAATTTTAAAGTTGTAATAATTGGAGTTGTGAAAGAAAGTTGGTATACGAATCTGGCCTTTCCAATGTAGCAAATCTAGTCAGTAATTTCGTATCAATACTATTCCGATTTGAGTGATCGACATTGCAATTTCTGGTAGAAAACAATGAAGTTTGGAAGATATTCATAGCCATTTGTCAATTTTGATAGTTTTTACTACAATTTTTACAAAATCTGCAATTTATGAACAATTTTTCTGAGCAAAATTTCAAATATATGGTAAAACATAGATCATTAAAATTCAAACTGAATATCCTGCTGAAATGATTGTAGACGGTACAATAATTATTCCAGAAAGTAGCGAAGTTCAATTAAGTATAAATACTTAGATAATAATTTGAATTTGATAGAGGAATTATACGATGATGCAGACTTAGTTGACCAATCAATAGAAACAGAACCACTTGAGAAAAGAAATGATTCAGAGGACCATTTAATTTGATAATAGTCATTATACCGCGAACCGATATGTTGCCCTCAAACGCCCTGTATTGTCGGTCCGCAGTGACATTCCGTTTTTTGTTTCCCGAGAAAGTGCGAGCATAAAAAGTTACTTCTGAACCTCGGCTGATCGGGTGACGGTGAGCAATATTGTGCATAAAAATCCCGCTTCGTACAAGATACATCATTTATACATTCAAATCCAGGTTTTAGTTCTTCATTAGATCATACTAAAGGAATTGAAGGAAAAGCTGAGGGGTTTCATATCTCATAATTTGAAACTGAATGATGACAAGTCACAAATATTATTTATCACTACCCGTCAGATTCATCATGAAGAACAAAATGTTAATATACTCGGAATTACTTTAGATCACAAATTAAACTGGAATGCTTATATACAGACACTCAAATTGTCAAGTATAATGTTTCTACTAGTCAGCTTAGACATATTTCAAATGTCACCTACCTACCTACTGACTTGTGTCAGGTAATAGTCCGTACGGCGATGTTCGCATTCCAGCCAGTTCCGAAGTTCTGGGATCAACCTTCTTGTCCATTCGGCTACTCCCTCTGTTCTCTCCCATTCCTCTTGCCAATAATGTAGTTCTATTCCTTTCCTCGTTTTTCACTTGTTGGTTCACTTCTTCTCTTAAGTATAGTCTGTGTCTACCTGTGTCTCCTGCCACTACTTTCAGTGCTTTTGTCGATGCTGTTCTATAGGCGCTGCAGATTCGTAACAAGCTTTTTCTTTCTACTTTTATCATAAGATTCTTGAAGGTTATCTTTTCTATGATGGGGTACCACAACTGTGCCCCGTAAAGCAGAACGGATTTGACTACTCCGTGTAACATGCTTCTTTTGTGGCTGCTGGGTCCACTTATGTTTGGCATAATTCTTGACAGTATACTTATCTATTCATCGGCTTTCTTTGCCGTCCTACGTATATGTTCTCTGTAGTCTCCATTTGCGCTCAAGGTGATTTAGGTGTTTTCCTGGTTGAAACCGTGTATCTCCAGCGCGTATTACTATATTATCCTGAATCCTAGGACCTTTCAGGACTACTGTCTCCGTTTTGTATTTAGCCAGCGTAAGACCGTTTTCCTCCATCCAATTTTCCACAATCTCTATTGCCATTGCCGCTGTATGCATAAGTTCATAGTCGCTGCTTGCACGCACTATTAGCGCTAGGTCGTCGGCAAAAGCAAAAGCCGCGACTCCTTCCGGGTAATTTTTCTTCAACACTCCATCGTAAGACACGTTCCAGACAGTTGGTCTCAGGACGAATCCTTGGGGAACTCCTGCTGTGACCTCCACTACTTCTCCATTTCCAATGTCCAAGCATCTATTCAAGAGGTAGTCATCTAGGATGTTCAGTAAGTACTGTGGTGTTCTCAGTTTCTTCAGTAGTTGTTTAATATTATTCCAGGGCAAGCTGTTAAAAGCATTCTTTACGTCGAGGGTTATCAAGGTTCCCCATTTCTCAGGGTTTGTATGTATGGCCAGGGTTATAACCTTTTCAATTGCTTGAATTGTTGACATTCTCTTGCGGAAGCCGAATTGGTTTTCTGAAATCCCGTGCATGTTCTCTATGTGAGCTTCGAGTCTACCTTTGATGAGGGCCTAATATAGTTTGCTGATTGAATTCAGTAGACATATAGGTCTGTATTTTGTTTCTTCCGAGTCCAATTCTATAGTGCCTTTTGGAATCAATACAAGTTTTGCGACCTTCCAGCTTGTGGGAAAGATTTGTCGGCATAGGCTTCGGTTAAGGAATGCCGTAATCCAGTTTG